>JANEYF010005422.1:0-2400000 GCA_029963845.1 Rhamnusium bicolor | reverse complement strand
TAATAAATATAGAAAACGAAATTATCTCAAATCGAGCTACTTGCAGACACGCCCTTTTCAATTAACACGGCAGTATGTGCAGGACAGCCAACTTGTTGGAACCACAATTCGTCTATTTCTTGTTCTGTAAAAAGCTGTCTTATCTCAGGTAAAAAGCTGTCTTATCTCAGGTAAAACTTGATTTTCTAGAAGTTCACGATAGGCTGCTCCCGTTAAATTGTTGTGAAAAATGAATGGACCAATTAAATGGAGATCTAAAAATAATAATCAAGGAAAGGATTATAGGTAGATCATAGGAGTAGAATAGGAAGAGAAAAGGTAATACCTATCATTCCGCATCAAACACTGAATCTAAACCTTGGAATTTGCGTAGTTAGATGCGGATATGCTGTGGCCCAGTGGTGATAATTGTGCTTGTTAAAGACTACAATTTGTAAAACGACTTTCATCGGTTCATGTAACTCTGGATTGAAAATCAGGTTGTTTTTCGCATTCCTGATTAAACCAACGACAAAATTCAAGTATTCTACCAAAATCATTACACTATTGTTTAAAGCTTGGACAATCGTAGGTTTGTACGGACGAAATTGAAATCTTGGTTTTAATATCTTGTGTACAGTTGTCTTAGGAATAGTTGTTTCGCATGCAATTTTCGCACTGATATGCAAGGATTATTGTTAACAGCTTCGAGAATATTATTTGTTCGGTCAGCATTATCAACATCAAACCGGTCGGTCTCCATGTTCTATGTGGTTGCATTCTCTCCGAAAATGTTTCTAGATAGGAAGCCGATGCGTTTTGCGAATTTCTATTTACTTTTAAATAACATTCTAACGTCAAATTTTTCTTCATTTGAGAATTAGTGCGCCATTTTGCAATAATCACACTCTTGAACAGTAATAAGTATTCTTGAACAATTTACAATAATGCCACTATTTAGTGAACAACTGTCAACTAACTGTAATGCTTATTATTTGTTTTAAACCGCAGATTAATAAATTTTACTGAATGTTATGTGTGAATTTGGTCGTTTTTAGAAAAGCATTTTAAAATTTTACTAATTATTAATTATTACTTTGCATGCAAGAATGCCTTTAATAAAGAGGATTTCTTTGTTTAAATTTTGAACACTTTATTGACAATTTCATGACAAATAAAACCTTAATGATCGTCTAAAAATTGATATTTTTAGAAAATTGTACAAATAAAGCAATTTGCAGTAGATTTTAAGTATACAGATAAATTAATCGCCGTCTGATTAAGCAATTTCCTTGTCTCTGGCTTTACAAAAACTTTTTGATTTTCCATGGCCTACTATTTTGTTTTGTTAGGCAACGGATAATTTTTCTTAAATTAGTCCTTTGAAAACCAATTTTTTCTCGACATGTGATACATCATCTGAAAGTTCTTTTTAAGAGCAATCTGAAAAACGAAAAATTCAATATGGCTGCCATAAGAAAAACAAAAGTTATCTCGGATATCTCGAGACTGTCGAGCATTCGTTTCTAGACCAAAATACAAATTTCCAAAAAAATGTCCTAATAATGTAAAATTCTAAAAGCTGTCTGACCAAGGATTACTTGGCTATAGACAAAAAAGAGAAATCACAAAATTTCCGTTTCTTTTTTTTTTTGGAAAATCTCAAAAACGGTCATCAATTAGCTGTGATTTCTTAACGGATTTGGAATCAGCATAAAATTTGCTAAAATTTATCCCATTTAAACGATCTTGTAGCACTTACCGTTTCCGAGATCCCAATGGTGAGCATCAAATTTGGGACACACGGTATATATTTTATATTCTTATTAAACTTGGATTTTATTTTATTATTACCAACTAAACTCTGAGAAAACTGCCATTACTTAAGCCTAAGTTCTTTAATATAAGCTCAACGATGTTTTCTTAACCGCCTCTCTAGTCGCCGAAGTAGTCCCCTGTGTTAGGTAGGGAGACGAGGCCCGACAGTTTATTGTGGAGTCTGAAATCACATCTATGGCAATGGGCTCCACAACTATAATTTTCAGATCTTTGACGGGCAATATCTTGAAGTTTTTTCTGCTTACTTGAAATTCTTTACATCGCCATATTAATAAAAAATATATTCTAATTGTCTTAAATTGCTGTGGTTAGGATGGACACACTGTATATAAACAAATTACCACAAAAATCAAAACGTTTTGTACGTAGTTAATCTTACATAATATTTTTTAATATTAAGCATGGTCATAATCAGTTCCTGATGAAAACAAAAGTAGCACAATTTTGATTTTTATTACATTACGCTGTCGGATTAATCCAATTATGTCTCAAAACAAGGCAATTTAATCCCAACCTCATGTGTACAATTTTAATAAAATCATTGTGTTTCAAAAATAAATTTTAGGTTTACCACAGGAAATATTCCACATTCAGTAAACGTGATTACAAAAACTTTTACGGTAGGTATTTTTAAAATATTTTTATGTTCTGCATATAGAATGGAACACATTGTTTTAAAATTCACCCTTTTGTGAATTACAAATATGTATCTGGGATATCCTACTAGTTTTTTCATGAAATCTGAACTTCAATGGAATGCCGAAAAAAATATTTTAGAAAACTTCTAATAACGAACATGGATTTTTAATGAGTGGATAATTATTTTGTATGCACCTACGTTGATAAAATCAAATGGGTATATTATTACCAGATCTGTCAACAGTTAAAGATTATAAAAGTTTATACGAAGTCAATTGAAATTGGTCATTGTTAAAGCACAGGACTGTGCGCACTTAACTTGATATTTTGTCCTATGTATTTAGCAATGGTATCGAGAATCGAATGGTAGTTGAAATTGTGCAGGCGAGTCCGAGACTAGCAATGTAATCAGCCTGAATGAACAGTCTACGACTGCACGTGTTTAAAGATAATAAAACGGACAGGCCCACTAGTATAAAAAAAACTCATTAAATTGTTTCTCCGCATTTACGTAGACTTATGAGATGTGCAGGCATTGGCTATGGTTTGAGGACGATGGGCGATGATTGGCTGGGATCAGGATATTCGTCAGTCCGGTTGGTCGGTGGGTGTTTGAGTTTATATCAGTCAGTAGTCAACGTGGAGTCGATTACCTAGTTATTTATTACATTTGTCCAGTGCAGTGCAGAAATACCTATTATAATATCAAGTGTGGTTCAGTTTATACTTAGTGTTCATATTGGTAAATATTTATTACTACATAAAAGGTATTTAAGATATTGTATTATTTACTAATTTACCATGGCTTACTGGAGACCATTTGAAACAGAAGATAATATAATAACGCCCGAAAATCCCGAAATAGTTGAGCCTGTTATTGTCGAGGAAGACGAAATAAATTTAGAGTTTCAAAATAAAGATTTACACGTACAAAGTCAACGTATTATTTTAAATACATATGAACGTTTAAAAAAGCGAAAATCGTGAAAAATGTGAGAAAGAAATAATAGAACGTATTAACGAATTAACTAAAATATCAAAATCAACAATTTACCGTGTAATTAAAAAAGGAGATACGGCGTATAATTTATAATATGTATGAAAAAAAATATAGTTCCTACGTTAAAAATGATTCGAGAAAAATTAAGCGATTATCCTGATTATAATTGTAGTTCTTTAGATACACTACGAAATGTTTTATTAGAATGCGGTTTTAAACATAAAAAACTTGACAGTCGTATGGTAATTATGGAATCGCGACGTATAGTAGCACTTCGGATAGAATATTTGGAAAAAATCAGAGAATATCGTAAACTAAACAGGCATATAGTGCATCTAGATGAGACGTGGTTTGACACGCATGATGTAGTTCAGTATGGTTGGGTAGACGGTTCAAATAATTGTGTTTTAAATACTCCATGTTCTAGAGGAAAACGCGTTATCATATTTCATGCGGGAAGTGAAAACGGGTTTATATCTAATGCGTTGCTCTTGTCGGCCAAAAAAATATCGCAGTCTTCTGTAAGTTCCAATAAAGCGCGATTTACTGAAAAGAATAAAAGAACAAAATTTCAAAAAGGAATATGTTATTGATAACTTATCCAATATACACGGTCATACACTTTTGCGCTTACCTCCGTACTATTGCATATTTAATCCTATCGAGAAGGTTTGGGCAACTTTAAAAGATCGTTTGCGAAAATGTAATGACTCTCCAACGTTAAGCGCGGTAGTAGTTGATCATATAAGAGAAGTAATAAATGACCTCGACAATACTGATTTATGGAAAAATTGCGTTCAGCATGTAATTAATAAAGAAAATCAATATCCAACACTACCCCCCATTGCGCCGATTATAATTCAACCGGGTAATGATTCCTCTTCAGAAAGTGAAGATTCGGACGCGTCAACTTTTAGCCTTTAACTTTTTTTAATATACATATATTTTCAGAACAAAACATTTAGATATTATATTAGGTATGAAGTTTACTTTTTTATTGTTACATTTCTTGGAATATATTTTATTTAGTTGACAAGAAATTTTAATTTAAGTTACTTTATTCTAGAGACATATTTTAATTTTGTTTTTATTTATGTTTTATCTAAAGAAATATTTATTTTTGTGGTACTAATTCTTTGCTTTGGTTAAGAAACTTACATTTTTATTTTTATTTTAGAAGAAACTTTAATTTTATTTTTTACTATATAACATCCTTGCCCCTCGCTAATCTAACCTGTCCCATTCCCTCATCCTGGCAAGGATATGTTCATACCTTCTCGTTGATCCTTGCTAAGCAATAACATATTTCAATATAGTATGGGTTAACTTTTAAAACTAAACCCAATAAATTTAAATATTTAGACTTTATATCTAAAACTGATATAATATTTCAAAAATATTTTATTGGCGAAATGAACAAAAATAGCCTATCTAATAAACAAAAAATAATAAAAATTAATACAATTTTCAAAAAAGTATGACATTTTCTTATGACAAGCATTTCTATTTACCTTCGCCCATGTACAATAAAGAGATGCCGACGGTTTTTGCAGGCTTTTAGTTTTTATACGATTTCAATTGACTTCGTACAAACTTTGACCATCATAATTCGGTGCTAGACAAATGAGACTATTTAGGTTCCTAAAATCTGTATAAAGAACTTGACCAAAATTGTTAACGTTTCCTCAGTAACACCGACAAAAGCGAGGAACGTATTCGACAGCCAAATGCATGGAAGAGTAATGTTGCTAAAACATTAAGGTTAGATTACTATTAAAGTATTTAGTTGGAATATTATTTATTCAGTATAGAGAGATAAAAAAAGCGAAATGGATTACTTATGCCATCCATTTTTTCTTTTAGATATTCTCCAAAGAACTTGCATGTTTATCCAAAATGTGGATATAAAATCGCTGTATACCAGTGCTCTATGTTGAAAATGAGCGATACACAGAGTTTCCACAAATTATTTTACTCCTCCAAAAATAATGTGATCTTTATTTTAAAGTACTTGACATTCTACAAATAACACAGTACAGTTGCTAACATCATTATTTTATTAATTTTAGCTAAATACCCCGCAGAAGAGGTTGTTATTTGTTTTTGTTTTGACATTCAGTGTTTTCCGTCCAAAATAATGCACATTCCATTTATTTCACGAATAAAAAATAAGTAATAAAACGATGCGATTAACATATGACATTGTTGCATTAAAAATCCCAAGTAGGCACATGTCAAATGTGTAATTTTACAAATAAGAATTGCTGTTCGCTCTTAGTAATTATTAGAATAAGTGAAAAACCAGTTATAAAACTAAACATTTTCAGATGCCGTTTCAATTTAGTAATGAAGATTATGCGGATATTATTTTTTGTGTATGGTTTTTGCAACGGAAATGGGAGAGCTGCAAAAAGAGAGTATCAAAGGAGTTTTCCAAATCGCCGTGTACCAGATCATAAAACGTTTTCAGAGGTATACCAATTTAGTAGGGAACATGGACAATTTCCGTCACTGACAATGCATGAACATGTTCCCAGAGCTTTTCCGCAAGAAGAGCAAATATTACAGGTTGTGGAAAATAATCCATCCATAAGTGTTAGAAAAATAAGTAATGAGTTAGCAGTACCTAAGACAAGAGTATGGCGAACATTAAAGAAGGAAAATTTGTATCCATTTCATGTTGAAACAGTTCAACGTCTAGAAGAGGGCGACGACGCGACGTTCCCCGCTTAACATTTTGTAGGTGGATTTTGGCTCACAGAAGAACAATATCGAGAGTTCTATTCACGGATGAAGCCCAATTCACACGTGACGGAATTAACAACTGTAGAAATCAGCATGTTTGGGCAAGCGAAAATCCACATGCAGTGATTCAGAAACATTCCCAATACAGATTTAATATTGATGTATGGTGTGGTATTTACAATAATGATCTAATAGGGCCCCACATTTTCGAAGAAAGGCTAACTGGTGAAGTTTATTTAAACTTCCTTAGAGATATCTTGCCAGATTTATTAGAAGGCATTAATACTAGGGGCTTGTGGTTTCAGTACGATGGTGCTGGACCCCATTTTTTTGTACCGGTCCGGGATCATTTGAACCAGCATTACACCAACAGATGGATTGGTCGCGGAGGTCCGGTAAACTGGCCACCGAGGTCTCCTGATCTTACACCTCTGGATTATTTTTTATGGGGTCATCTCAAGTCAGAGGTGTACAATGAAGAGTTCAATACACGAGAACAGCTTCTGGAAAAAAATATTACTGTATGTGATAACATTAGAAATAACCCGGAAGTGATTGATAGGTTAGTGATAAACATATTAAAACGTTCTCGAAAATGTACTGGCGCTGGGGGCATTCATTTTGAAAACCTGTTATAGTTTTAATTATTTGCACAGTTTTTTTTTTCAATTATTTAAAGTTCTAAATAAATTTATTTTGTCAAATTAAAATTGCAAACTTTTGTCTTTAATATTTTCAAGTTATTCTCAAAAGGTGTTTAATATTTTTTTAAATTGTGCTTGTTAATTCAAGCCTCTTCACCAACATTTTTCTTTCATGAAAGAAATGGAATGTGTATTATTTTGGATGAAATTTAAACTAAAAAATAACCTGGTCTTTCAATACTTTTGAAAATTTATTGAACAATAACCATAAACGTGCCATCAAATATTATGACATTATTTCATAAACTGGTCCATAGGCTTTTTAAAAGTTTACTAACATTTACCAAAAAGTAATATACAGTGTGATGCTAACGACCCTAAGAGCCATATTTAAAAAATGGAGGTCGGTTCTGGAATTTTTCCAAAATTACTTAAGCTATTTATTAACCTAAAAGAGTATGATATGTATACCAAATTTTATCTAAATATGTGCAGTAATTTCAAAAATATGGCGGACTAAAGTTCTGGTCAAATACCATAAAACACCCCGTATCTCAAAAACGGTTCACATTCAACGGTAAGTATAGGGGTGTTTTCAACTCAGCTGAGCGTGCTCTACCTTCCACTAGAGTATGTCTGTTTAAATCTGGGACACTCTGTATAATAAGAAGAAATCCATTGTAGATAACAAATTATTATTCTGCTTTATACCCACTGTGACTGTATACTTGAAATTTTATCCGCGCTCTAATACATAAAAAGATAATATAAACCTAACGGCTGCCTAGATATACAGGCATTATTCCTAACAGCATGTCCTCGATTAACCACACTTCTACGGAAAGTATAAAATTACGAAAATAACCCCCAAGAAGAATAATAAGAGTACAAGATCTTGAATATCTCTTAAGCATACATATTTGTGTTCTAAATTACCAGTGGCGGCTGGTGAAATTTAGGCTATGTCATATCTCAGTATTGGAGCATGGGACCCAAGCGATATTTAAAGGCGTAACTATCAGGACTAAATGAGGAAGTTTTGCAGAAAAAAAATTGCGCTTGAAATTTGCGAAAAAAAAGTTGGAAAAAATTTGTGCCCCCCAGGTTATTTTTTTAAACGATTTGTAAAATATTTGTGAAACATTTTTTTTCAGAACCAGGTGGAAAATATAAGTTCACATTTCAAATTTCATCGAAAAATATTGGTTTTCTATAAAGTTACACCGTTTTGAAATTTTATTTTAGATTCATTTTTCACTTTGCAAACTTCAAAACGGTGTAACTTTATAGAAAACCAATATTTTTCGATGAAATTTGAAATGTGAACTTATATTTTCCACCTGATTCTGAAAAAAAATGTTTCACAAATATTTTACAAATCGTTTAAAAAATAACCTGGGGGGCACAAATTTTTTTCCAACTTTTTTTTCGCAAATTTCAAGCGCAATTTTTTTCTGCAAAACTTCCTCATTTAGTCCTGATAGTTACGCCTTTAAGTATCGCTTGGGTCCCATGCTCCAATACTGAGATATGACATAGCCTAAATTTCACCAGCCGCCACTGTAAATTACACCCTCCGCTTTCATGCTATAAGGATTACAGACATGATTATGGGTAATAAATATATTAATGGTCAAGTGATGTCCACGTCACGTTCATTATTTACAGCAGGAAGTTATGTATCGGTCGGTAATATGAACATTTTGCATCGCTGATCATCGTATTATGTATGCAAAGCCGTCTGATATGGAAATACATAATAAGTAATGAAAATGCAAATATTTGATCAATAACTTTTCAGTTGGAACATTATCGGGTTTTATTTTACATAAAACTTATCAAGTCGTGAAATTCTGCAGTCACGTGAGACTACGTTTTACCGTGGGAGTCACTCCAGGTGCTCTCGCACCGTTTGCTTAGTAATATTTGGAATATAACTAGAAACTCAAATGCAGCTCGTGACGTTATTGAGAACATCTACAGTAAATTTAATTAAACATTTTGAAGGGCGTCTTTGAACTTGAGTGTGTTAATTGAATTAGCTGATTACATAAGATAGAGTAAAGTAAAATAAAACAGATTCACAGGTTGCACCAATAATGTAAAGTACTGATTTAATTGTTTTAAGAAAATGGGGACAAACACAAACTATGGCAGTCAAGTTAATGTTGCCTTAGTTAACTGTAGCTATTCTAAACACATACATAGGAGCCGATATTTGAAGGAAACGAGTAAAAAGTCGGAGACGCATTCAGGTTTATAATTACTGTTTAATACTCAAGAGCAGGGTTCGCCCAATTTAAATAGTTTGATTTAAATCAAACGATTTTTTTATTTTAACCGATGATTTAAATCAAAAGAAAATTCTGAAAATAAAAATACTATTTATTACAAAATATAAATCAACCATTAACATTCTTGATAAATAAGAAACATTTTAAATTCAAATTCATTTATTTTGTTTAAAGACAATTCAACTTGTATAACAATAGTCAGTAGGTAAAAACAAAAACAATAAAATCTAAAAGACAAAAGAACAATAAATACTACTTAATCTAAGCAAAAAACTCAGATAAGGAATGAAAACATTTATCAACTAAAAATAATTTCAGTTTTTTCTTAAATTAGTATCATTTTTTAAATTATCAGGCAAATTATTAAAAATTTTCAGTCCTAAATAATTTGGTGATTTATTTGTGACTAATAATTTAGAAAAAGGTACACGAATATCATTTCTATGCCTAGTATTTACGCTATGTATATCTTTATTAAGGTAGAATTTATGTATATTTTTAAAAACGTACATATGTACACATTTCAAATACAAATAAAGATGTTAATGTAAGAAGTTTAAATTCTACAAAAATGTTTCCGCAAGTGTGTGTGTACTAGGCAAACTCGCCATGTTGCGCAGAATACGTTTTTGTGATGTAAAAATACTATGTGATAGTGTGGACTCACCCCAGAAACAGACACCATATCGTAGTCGCGACTCTACCTGTGCATAATAACAATTTATTAATTGTTATTTCGTTAAAATTTCTTTCATATTTTTAAATAAAAAACTTATTGAATTTAAAGTAGAAACCAGAAGATTGCAGTGAACTTTCCAATTGAGACATTTGTCTAAATGAATTCCTAAAAAACTAACACTATCTGCAGCAGCACTATCAGGAACAGTATTATTAATATTTACAACTACATTATCATACTTTTTCTGTCTATTATGAAATCGGATCATTTGTGTTTTATCAGCATTGAAATATAAATAGTTCTGATTAAACCAGTTACACACATTTTCCAAAGTTTTGTTAATATCATTACTCAGTCTGTCGGACGATTTGTTCGAAATAATTAAAGACAAATCATCAGCATACATAGCAAAGGAATTTTTACCTAACACTGATTCAAGTGAGTTGACATATAAAATAAAAAGTACAGGGCCAAGAACTGAACCTTGCGGTACACCCATTTCAACAAGGCAAGAGTTAGAATTTATCTTTTTCACGGAATCACGACTAGAATATTGCAAAGAAACATACTGCTTACGCAGTTTAAGAAAAGAAAGGAGCCAGTTCAACGGAGGACCCCGTATGCCATAATCGTAAAGTTTATCGAGTAAAATATTATGATTTACGCAGTCAAATGCTCTACTGAGATCACAAAAAACCCCAACAGGACATTCGCCTGCGTCAATGCACCTAATGACTTCACTAAAAAAAGAATTTGTGGCAGTAATGGTGGACATTCCAGAACGAAAACCGTGCTGGTTATCAGATAAAATGTTAAATTTATTTAAGAATATTGTCAATCGATCTAAATAAGCATACTCGAAAACTTTAGAAAAGGCAGACGGGACAGTAACCGGTCTATAATTTTCTAAAAACATTGGATCTTTTTTTTTTAAATAGGTACCACTTTTCCTTCCTTTAATAAATCGGGAAAAATACCATTTAAAAAAGATAAATTCACTAGGTATGTTATTGGTCCTATTATTAATTTTAGCACACGTTTAATTAAAAACATTGGAACATCATCTGGTCCTGCAGACATTTTATTTTTCAGTTTATTTTTTAATAAACTTAACAGTTCATCTTCAGTGAAAGGTTGTAGAAAAAAAAGTATGATTTACTTTTATCTTATTTGGTATTACAATATCAAGAGTAGATATTATGTCAACGAAACTCTTTGGGGCATCAATAAAAGGAATTAAAAGTTGAAGCAACTTCCTTGGGATTTTCTATTATTCTTTCATTATTTTTTATTATTATATTATTTTTGATTTTCTGTTTATTAGAAATTTTAGTACAAAACAGGTAGTTTCTAAAACAATTAACATTGATTTTCATTATAAAATTTGTATAGGAACACCAATTGTCCTGCTTTCTCCACTCAACTAATTTATTTCGTAAATTGGAGTGAACGAGCCCAAATGTAGAAAATACTCTTTCCAACGAAGCTGATGAAGAGACAGCACATAAAAATTGCTTCAGTATAGGAAGAAGTTTCTCAATATCAGGGATGTTTTTTGTGAAACCCACCACTGTATGGCACTAATATTGCATATTACCTATTCTAAAAACATAACTGCTGCAAAAAGTTCCATTTTTGCTTAAAGTTTTATAATGAGTGATAGTAAACCACTATTTGCATACATTTCTTGCATGGTATTTAACACTTGATCTTTTTCTGCGGCAGTCAATCTAAATTTGGTTTTAGTTACATCCAAAATGTAAGCTACAAAATGATAGGGCGAAGTGCCTGTTCATATCGTTTTTTAAAAATATGTAGTTGAGACAAGGGTAATTCTAATTATTCCTTAAATATTCTTTCTAATTCCTTCCATACTTCTACTGCATCAGATAGGAACGCAATTTTTTCCTCCCACAGCTATAGGCTTTAAGATGTTTAGGTAATCTTCAGCTGCTTTTTTCAGACCAATGTTTGAAACTTTTTGGTATATTGTTGAGTCTATTTCTTTTTTTATTATCATCACATACTTTTAATAATTTCTCCCATTGACTTACATATATTTCTAAACAATCTGCCATACTAATCCATCTTCCGTTACTCGGAAGCACTCATGTCTTTCCATCGGCCTGCTTGAATTTTGCTCTAGCCAGATGATTATTTCTGAAATACTTAATAATTTGTGTAATATGTTCTTTGATACCCTTTATTTCTAAATCTTTGCAGAGTAAGTTCAGAAGGCGAGCTGAGCATCCATAAGTTATGACTCTAACACTATCGTTTAATTTATCTTCTAACATTCTTCTCATAAGTGTCATGTTCGCTGCATTATCTGTTACAAACGATTTCACGTTACAGTTGTATTTAGATTTACAAGACAAAATTAAATTGTAAGCAATCTCAGTTAAATAATCACTTGTGTGAGGACGTCCAGATGTGTCTATTGTTTGATATAAGATTGCGTGTCCATCTTCAGTGGTTATTGTGGCACAAACTACAGGATCATTGTGGACATTAGACCAACCATCGATAGATATGTTTACGCTTTGTCCAGAAAGACTACCAAAACATTTTGTTTTTTCTTCTTCATAAATTTGTTGTAAAAGGATTGTACCTAGATATTGTTTTTCCTGAAGGGGGTCTTTAACCAGATCTTAATAAATCGATCGCCTTTTTCACTTGCGGATTGTCCATACACCTAAAGCTACTGCAAATACTGGTTTTGCGATTTGTTTGCCGATTTCTTGCTTTTTATCTGCGGGTGTTGGAACAACAAATCCCTAACATGTTTTTTCAATTTTTTCGCTTTATTTTTTGATCACAATAGGCTACTATTTTAATTAGGCTAAAATGTTGTTTGATCCTTTAAAAAAACGTTAAAAGCTACATATAAAGAAAAAATTTTTTGAAATTCAACCAAAAACAAAAAAGTTATTGGGGTGTTAATATTTGAAGTGAAACACATTGTATAGTATTCTTTATAACACTCGTTTATTTGTATTTGTGGAACAAAAACTGATACTGTGGTCTGTGAATATACTGTCCTATAAATGTGGATTTTGACTTTCTTTCAGACAGATCGACAAATCCAAAATATGAGTGCACAGAGTCTAGCGGAAACCTCAGATCCAAGCTTATAACAACTTTTCTCTTGTATTTGCCAATCAAATTAAAAACAAAATATATTTCGTGAATCTGGATCCAAAAGTGTTACAATTTAAAAAAAATTAAAATAGTAAAAACAATCTTTTATTTTTTCATTTTGTTTAATGCCTAATAGCCTAATTCAATAAAGATTTGTCCTCAATCCCAAATTATTCTATATTTAAATAGAAGACGAGAAGATATTTTTTTCAAAATCGACAAACACGCAAAAAACATCATTTCTGAGACCCTGTTAATGTTTAAACCGTGTCACATAAGTTTATCACACATATTAATTCACAATGTTTTGGATTTCAATGCTTAGTTTTATGGGTGGCGCGAGATCCCCTTAAATAAAATAAATAATTATTTAAATTTAGAATACCTGCAGTTAAATCAACTTCATTACTTGGTTCAGCGACTTCTGTATCTACGGGCAATGTCTTGGTCTTGCACTTTTCATGATGGCCTTTTAACCTTTGAACAAGCATTTCTTTTTTTGCAGTTTTTACACATCGCTTTGTTACCGGTTTTTCCTTTTTCTGTTTTTTTTATAAAATAATCCCAAATTTCGTTTTTCTTCTTTCCGTTCATTTTTATTTTACACTTCACTTGTTCATTTTAAATGAACTTGGGCACAGGCTCAATACAATTTATCAACTATCCTCCCTTTTATATTCTATTATGCAGACAATTTATAACAGGAAAATTCCTGCAATAACAAGTATCGCCAATTGAAAGCTACTGTCGCACGTCGCCTCGGCATTTATGAAATTAATGAAACCGACCGCCAAGCTTGTCAGAACAGGAAAATGCTGATTTTTTTATTGTTTGTATGAAAATATAGACCACATAGACAATTTTTCCAGTGACGTGAATAATTTATATGTGCAAATTGGTACTTAGTGAATCCAAAAAAATTGTGTATGGAAAAATCGTATTTGTTTTCAAAAAAATTGTAGTAAAACTGAAAAAAAAATCAAAAAATCAAAAAAAAACATTTTTTGATTATTTTTAAATAAATATCATTGATTTTTGATTTTTTTTTTTAATCACATTTTTTTCCAACCCTGCTCAAGAGTCGCTATTAATTTAGAGCTGAAATGTCTAAACCACTAATAACGCAAAATACCATATTTTGTAAAACAGAAGGGAGCTACAACAATAAACGGAGAAAAATAAGTAATTGTAAATAAACAATCTTGGGTATTCCTGTAGTACGCCTTTCCCCCTCCCGCTTTCAGTTGTATAGGGTAGCCACCATGATGAGTAATCTCTGTAAAAATAATGATATAAAAGCCTGATAATGCGGACATGTTCTATAGTTGAACCATATGCTATTCCTGACTTCTGCCACTGCTAGGATGGTAAATATCTCTGCCCGGTGTACAATCCTAGAGCATAGCTCTCTTGCAGATATATTTGTGCTCCCTCTGCCTGTGAGTCACGTCATCTGTGTTGCATACTAGAAAATCTGGAGGAAAAGTTATTTTCTTTTCCATCCACATTTCTCTGTTGAGAAAAATGAGAGTATACATTATCTCTAACCTTAAATGGTCGTTTGCTTTCATCAGCTTGAAGGTGGATGTGGGAATTTTTGTCTCCTCCATTTCAGCGATTACTATGTGACGTTCCGTTCTGCCTCTACATTGTCAGCTTTCTGAGCCCCGCATTTTGAGATATGCCGCCATAGCTTCCCTTTATACCCATGAGGCGGATGGCGACAAACCCAGTAGAACTTCAAGGGTAGCTGTAGGTGTTGTTCTTACTGCGCCTGTAATCTCCAGGTGGCCGAGACTTTGAAACCTTACTAGCCTCCGAGAGATGGTCTTTTGACTCAAGCTCCGCCACCCTGTACATATGAATACAATAGTGACGTTTTATACGCTCAAGTTGTAGTATTACCATAGCATGACCCTAAAATTACTCAACCTAAATTTACACATATTACGTACACTTACGATATATTATAATTTACGCATTTTTACTTGCTTTTCTTTAACTCACAATGTAGTCACAATGTTTGTCTTCAAATTTTGCATTCTTCATTTAATACACTTCCTGATATAACCAATTGATGACATCTTGCACAGTTACTAAGGTCAAATGACAATACAATATTCCACCGTTACTTTTGCAAATATCCCCACGTAGGGGGGTGCAAGGGTGAAAATTGAAAAATATGCAAAAATATAATAATTATTTAATGTCTGATAATTTAATTAAAGTATGACTAAAAAGTAGAAAACAAAAAAACAATAAAAAAAATTTAAAAACTTGCTTTTCTTAGATGTACTAAAAAGACAAAAATAATTTTTATTTAAAAAAAAAGCCAAGAAAAGCAATTCGTGCACACTTTCTATAATTTGCGTACAATCATACAAAGTGCACACGCCTTGTTTTGACGCTATTTTTTGGCAAAGTAATTATTTTTTACTCTTTAGTACGACTAAGAAAAGCAAGTTTTTAAAATTTTATTTCTTTTACAGAATAGGTTGTAAATTTTACAAAAATACTTTAATTAAAAGAGAAATCATTTGCAGTAACTTAGTGTTGGTAATATACAAGAAAATTAAATTCGATGTACAATTATTTTAACGAATTGTAAATTAAAAAATAAAACTAGTAGGTCTTATTGTTCAGTAGCAGCACTAATTTCGTGATGTAACTGCACAAGTACAAGTGAAAATTTACTTTAAAATGGCACATATGTTTCCCATTGCCCACTCCTGGCTAATATTTCACATCTGATTAAACTTTACCCTAGAATCCCATTCAACTAGGGTCTCCCAAATGGACAGTTCAACTTCGTTCAACAAAGAAAGTCAATCCAAAGATAGATGGGTCCATCATATGTATGACCCATTCGTCTCAATATGAGTTTTTTTAAGTATAAATACATATTAGTGAGTCGTAACGTGACATTAAAAAAGGCGAATGCTATATTGAAATGGAGTTGTAATCGATCAATCATAGTTTGTTTCATTTTGACACTTTCCACGGAGTTCACTCTCCAATACATTTTTCTTTAAAACGTGTAAAAAACTTTAAACGACATTAAGGTCTTTGAAAAACATTACTTTAATACGTATTGATCACCTTTGCTTCGAAGGGACCTACCTACAGGAATATGTGTTCGTAGAAAGAAACAATATATAGTATTGGACGGGTCATTTTTATTTATCATTGAACAGGAAAACATTAAACAGTAAATCGCAAGATCAAGTTTTTGTTCAAACAAACAAAATGAGATATTTAAGACCTTTGGGGCATGAATAAAAAAAAAACTGCAATATTAGCTATTTGAGAAATATGGTTTTTCAGTAAATATTGGTAGGGTGAAAGAAAATGAGTGTATTCATCAATGTCATCACTAGATATTGAGAGGTAACGATAAATTCCAGATACGACTTTTACGTAGATATAATAATTCTTATGTACAGGGTGGACCAAATTAGATGGGGATTGGGGATTTCTCGAAAACTATGGCAGATGGACAAAAACCAATATAGGTGTCCTGAACTCAATTTTCGAGAAACAAACAATGGCGCAAACCGCGATCGTCTATCTTTTTCGACTACCGAGCATTTTTGGAAAATCGGCATTTTTGGATGACCTCTATATCTCAATTACCACGTGATAAGAAGAAAATTATGCATGACTTAGTTTTCGAGATATAAACATAACTTGAGTTTTTTTAAATCGAACACCCTGTAAATTATTTAATTATTCGATCACAACTTACATTAGCTTTCCAACGATATTATCATAAGTCATATTTAACTCTAGAAAAAGCGGTTAATTTTCGAAAAATTAAATATATTTGTGAGCATGGAAAACTATTAACATATAACACTTCTTAATAATATAAAATAATTTTGCCAGAAACAGGAAAACCTAAACTACAATAAATGTTCGAATTGTCTTCCATTAACATCTATGCATATTTATCGTAATTCTAATATTTAGTGAGAAGGCCATGGTAAAAAAAAAGAAAATCGAAATAATCGTAAATGTCAAAAAAACTAATTTGTGAGTTAATTGTGAGTGAGCATTGTTAAAAATGGTTCAATTTATTAATTATGAAAAATATAATTTGATTAAGTGTTTTATACAGGGTGAGTCAGTTTTTTTGTAGACAAACTTTAACAGGAGATAGAACACATGTTTTTAAAAAGAAAAGTTCCTATAAACATATGTCGTAGAACGCTTCGTTTCCGAGATACAGGGTGTTGAATATAATTTTTTTTTCTCGAATTTTTTATTATAACTTATAAACGAATGCTTAGATTTTTTCCATGTTTGGGGGATAATGCCTATTAATTAAAGGGCATAAAACAAGCGATAAGAATGTTCAAAAACTTGCACAGTGGCGGAGTGGAGGGGGTGCTCAACCCCTTTCTTAAACAGAACTTCTACACCAATGACTATTTTTTTAAAAAACTGTTATTTTCGTTATCTACATACAGTTTAACAAAAATAATGTCCCTTCTTCTCTTTCGAAATTCCTGTGCGTTTCCGAGTTATTTTGATTTTTAGTGTTTGATGTGGTACTAAATTAAGTAATTTATTCAGGGTGAGTCAGTTTTTTGTAGACAAACTTTAACAGGAGATAGAACACATGTTTTTAAAAAAGAAAAGTTCCTATAAACATATGTTGTAGAACGCTTCGTTTCCGAGAGACAGGGTGTTGAATATAATTTTTTTTTCTCGAATTTTTTTGAGTATGTATTTGTATGTATTGTATTTGAGTATGGCTTGATATAACAAATATTTATTTTGACTACATTGGAAAGAGATAAAGAATAAGAGATTTCTGCTTTTTTAGAATCCTTAACAAACCATATTTAGGTAGGTTTCGTTGAAAGAATTAAATATTTAGCCGATAATTGATAATAAATAAATTACTTAATTTAGTACCACATCATACACCAAAAATCAAAATAACTCGGAAACCCACGGGAATTTCGAAACAGAAGAAGGGACATTATTTTTGTTAAACTGTATGTAGATAACGAAAATAACAGTTTTTTAAAAAAATAGTCATTGGTGTAGAAGTTCTGTTTAAGAAAGGGGTTGAGCACCCCCTCCACTCCGCCACTGTCCAAGTTTTTGAACATTCTTATCGCTTGTTTTATGCCCCTTAATTAATAGGCATTATCCCCCAAACATGGAAAAAATCTAAGCATTCGTTTATAAGTTATAATGAAAATTTGAGAAAAAAAAATTATATTCAACACCCTGTATCTCGGAAACGAAGCGTTCTACGACATATGTTTATAGGAACTTTTCTTTTTAAAAACATGTGTTCTATCTCCTGTTAAAGTTTGTCTACAAAAAACTGACTCACCCTGTAGAATGCGGAGAAGATTCAAATTTAGCTTCCGAGCTTTATTTTAATAGACGGCAAAACTTTGTACCAAAAGAGCCGCCTAAACAATATTATTTGATATCCAGAAGAGACAGCCAGACATAAAAACATTCAAAAGGCTACAACAAAATTTAAAAGAGTTTGGATCATTTGTAAAACCTGGAGCAAAAATATATAATAAAGCAGGTAGAGAAGCTGTAGAAAATATTGTTTTAAAAACTGTAAGAGAAAATCTTAATATATATCGTCTCGCGAAATACAAGAAATTTTAGGAATTCCAAAAAAGAACTGCCTTGCGTTGCTTAAAAATAAATAAATTTAAACCCTCCAAAATTAGGATGTCACCATCTAAACCCAAACGACTTTCAAAGGCGTCTTGATTTTTGCCAGTGGTTTTTGCGTCAGTGCAATGAAGTGCTAGGATTTGAAGGAACAATTATATGGACAGACGAGGCCCATATAAGCAGTGCCGGAATTTTTAATTGGCATAATAACCATCATTGGGCTCATGAAAATCCGCACGTAACCGCTACAGTTAATCGTCAAGGACGACTTGGATTTGGTGTATGGTGTGATTTTATTGGATACCAAATAATAGGTCCTCATTTTTTCACGGTAATTTGAATACCGAAATTTATATTAACATTCTACAACAAGAAATAGAGCCCTTTATAGACAATATGCCTGTAAGACAAGTTCAAATATTATATTACCAATAAGATGGTACCCCAGGTCATAGGTCAAATGAAACACGAAATTATTTAAATGCTCAATTTGGGCAGGATTGGATAGGTATCTATATATCACTCAGGACTAGTTTATCAATATCTAGTTAGCTACTTTAACTAAATTGATAACTAACAATTAATTTAGCTAACTGGATATTAATAAACAACAAAGTAGATTAGATATTGTTAAATTTTTAGGAAATAATGGTCTTATTTTGTGGCCAGCTAGATTTCCCGATATAACCCCTGCCGACTTCTGGCTTTGGGGTTATTTGCAAAATATTATATACAGAGAACGTTCTAATAACATAGATGAATTGAAAAATAAAACATTGGCTACGTTTCGGGCAATAACTCCTCCTGTCATGATTAGAAATGCAACAAATGCTATAAGGAGAAGGGGTCAAAAATGCATAGATGTCAATGGAAGACAATTCGAACATTTATTGTAGTTCAGTTTTTCCTATTTTTTGGCAAAATTATTTTATATTATAAGAAGTGTTGTTAATAGTTTTCCATGGCCTCCTCACAAATATATTTATTTTTTTGAAAATTAACCACTTTTTCCAGAGATAAATATGACATGCTATATCGTTGGAAAGCTAATTTAAGTTGTGATAGAATAATGAAATAATTTACAGTGTTCCATTTAAAAAAACACAAGTTATGTCTATATCTCGAAAACTGAGGCATGCATAATTTTCTTCTTATCAGCAACGGATTCTACTAAAAAAAGTGCCTTAAGAATGTGTTACTGGATTTTCGATTCGACACGTGGTAATTGAGATAATGAGAGGTCTTCCAAAAACGCTCTGTAGCTCGGTAGTCAAAAAAAGATAGACGATCGCAGTTTGTGCCATTATCAGTTTCTCGAAAATCGAACTCAGGACACCTAAATTGGTTTTTGTCTATCTGCCACAGTTTTAGAGAAACCACCCCAAATCCCATCTAATTCGGTCCACACTGTACTATGCAATAAATCTGTTTTCTTTATAAAAATGGAAACAAAAATTAAAGATTTTTATTGGGTAATTGGACGACTTGCAGCTATACAAAGCAATTATCTCTGACTGTCACCTTAATGGGAAACTGTTCGCTATGAGTGTCCAATAGCAATGCAAATGCGGATCGCGTTGATTGAATGCCCAGATACTTTACCGTTTTAGCTGATTTCAGCTGAATATCGGTGTTTGAATTTAAAGTGAAATCCGGTAGGTTTGAGGAATAACTAATAAATGGCAGATTTTGTTTTTTTAAATTTATAGTTAATAACTTGCTATTAAAGAAGTCCAGCACCGTTGGAAAATAATTTTCTGTTGTTCTTTCCAGTATTTACCAGTTTTTGGACCTATACACTATAGTATCATCTGCAAAGCTTAAAACTTTTCCAAGAGGCAGTTTGAAAAAATCACTGACATAAAGTGAAAATAAAATAGGGCTAAGAACTGTACCTTGTGGAATTTCACAATTTACATTCTCCGTGTTATCGTAGTATCATGTTTTATACATTGTACTCGGTTATTTAGGTAACTTTCTATAAGTTTATAAGTAGCTTCTCTAAATCCGATACCTTCCAGGATATCCAACAGGTGTGGGTGATATAATGTGTCGAATGCTTATGCTAGATTAACGAAAATCAAATTGAAGGCTCGGCTACAGCCAAAGTTCTATAAATTTCACCTGTTAGTTCAAAAATTGCATTCTGCGCTGATCTGGCCTCCCCAAATCCACATCGCTTTTCAGATAGTAAATTATATTTATTTGTATACTTCTTTCTTTAAGATTTTATCAAAAATTTTAGGTGGAATGTGCCCATTGTTTTACTGATACTATAAATGATTTGTATATTAATCAATGGCGAACAGTAAGCCTACCACGGATATTAAGCTGTGTAACCATTCATCATTGAGTCCTGTTTACATTGCGGCACGTGATTTAGTCAAGATATCGATTTATAAGAATATACTGAAACAAATCATATATTTCGATGAGTGGACAATTTTGGGAAAAATTAATGTTTTAAAACGTCAATTAAAAAATTGTAATCATTGGGAAATTGTGATTACTAGGTACCTACTTTCTTATTATACGTAATAAATTCGATTCTAAAGAATTGGTAACATCACAGTTTCAAGTGCTTATATTTATGTAAATCTGGCTGAAGGTCGGTTCTTGAACTTCCCGTTAAGAGTTTATTGGTTAAATTAAATAATCGCTGTATCAATTGACTCTCTATTTTTTTTAGAATTTAAAATTAAATGATATGTACATGCGAATTGGCATGTTTCTTGAAATAATAAGCCGGCAAAATTTGGACCACAATATTTAAAAACAAAGAAAATAAATTTATAGACATGGTAAAATGAAAAAAAAAACTAACCAATCTAACGTAACTAGTTCTAAGAAATATCAATGGTCACCTGCTGATCAGCGACATTCTATTTGGATATGTGAAAGACGCTTATTCCTTGGCCTCCAAAAAAGTTCGACTTGAACCATGTCAATATTTTCCTCGATAGAAAACATAATTTAAATTCTTAAAATTAGTTACACTTGATCAGTTTTTTTTTCTAATTTTAAAACATTAACGAACTATAACATACTTTTTAAAATATCGAAGTTATTTTAATAGCAAAACTATTTATAAAAAATAGTTATATCATTGTATTCAAAACGATAAATCGAATCCAGATAGGGTCTTCAATTAAAAAAACTTGTTGTCCTCAGTATACATTAAAAATGTTGATAATGGATTAGTAATCTACGCGATAATATACAAATCTAAAATGTAGAAACTGAATGAAATAAAGGGAGAGGTATAGTTTTATCGATACATCCTGTACGCACTCACATGACAGCCATCAATCTGATAAGAATGGCAAATGCTTATGGAGTTCTAAAACTTGAGGATATCCTGAAGTGGATTGGAACCTTAACACTGACGTAATTTTCCACGAAACACCATATACTGTACTCGACACAAGTTTCGCCAACCGAGTTGACATCATCTGGAGATGATTAAAACTGATTTTAATCATATTCAAATGATGCTAACTTGGTTGGCGAAACGCGCGTTGAGTGCAGTATATGGTGTTTTGGTGTTTCGTGGAAAACTTGAGGATATGTTAAAACCCCGTTTTTTCGTAATGATCGTCTTCCAACTGTTTTGTAAAAAACATGTATTAGACATTTTAAAATTTATACTGTACTTGCCATATAGTCCCTTTTGGAAAAGAGGGTGCACCATACCTGAAACAAAAAGAAAAAGTTAAATTATTAACGTAGCATGCTGGAAAGACAAGACCTATTAGAGTAGTATTATTTTGCTTTAAGGAGGGATTATTTGGATGAGGTAAGACATCTATTGAAATGGCAATACATAAATCAATGAATTGAAAAAGTTATCCAATAATGTGTACGTTTGAAATGAGATCACCGATGTCCTTTTACAGTGTTTTATCCTTCATTGGGGATGGGATAAATTATTCAGCTGGGCGTCAATCATATATCATACATGACCCAATACAAAACAATACAGGGTGAGCCACGGTGGGTGGATTATTAAAAGTGTATGGAGAACGGATCAACCGATTGCTTTGAAATTTTGGTTACCAAGATAACCGAGTATGATCTCTCCAACTAAAATATTTTCGAAATTGCGGTGTTGCCACTTATATGTAAAACTGGCAACATCTTCGTTATTTTAAATGGAATACCCTGTATATTTTTGCATTTTTTGGTTCGTCGTCTTTTTCTGAGTAACATTTGTTAATTTTTCCCTATACCTATCTCAAGCCGTCTTCGAGTAATAATTCTTTTCTGAATTTATTGCCAAAAATTTGACTTTCAGTAAATCGTGTTTTCTCCTACCTACGCAGCAATTGAAAGATAATTTTTTTAGTTGCAGCTAGGCAAGGCCTGGGGGCATCTCCTCCATTAATCAAATGTTTCGGATATCATATAGGGTGAGTTAGAGAACGCTTTCTATAAGTGACTATAAAATGCACGAAAGTCAATTTTTTTTAAATTGATTTCATTTACCTCGTCAGATGTCACAGGTTTAGGTAAATTTCTTGCTTCTCTTAATGACGAACCAAAATTTATAAAATTCCTCTGATTTCGTAGAAACTTTCTGTTGTTCATCTGCGGCAAATTCGGATATTTCTCATTGAAACTTCTACAAGTTCTGCTAATAATCTTATTGCACTGTCCATGGATAATAAACAAATCAATTAAAACTGTGTTTGTATAATTATTTTCTGCCATATTTGTGCTACATAGCTATTCAAATTAGGTGCAAATATCACTAATGTCAAATATATTTAGAAAAATAACATCTGTTGTCATTACAAAATGACAAAACAAAAATTTCATGGCCTACCCTTTATGATATACCAAAAGACTAATATTTTTGGTAAGGTTACAGAAAAGTGCCCATAAATCGAAAACGGTGTGCATTAGGAATAGAGTATATTATCTTTTTAAATAGGTAAATGTATCGCCTTTCCCAATCAGTGATAATATACAGGCCATTCCATTTAAAAAAAAAGACTTTCGTGCATTTTTCTAAGTCACATAGAAAGCGTTCTCTGACTCACCCTGTATGATATTCGGAACATTTGATTCATGGAGGAGATGTCCCCAGTATCTTTTAATTGCTGCGTAGGTAGGAGAAAACACGATTTACTGAAAGACAAATTTTTGGCAATAAATTCAGAAAAGAATTATTATCTCGAAAACGGCTTGAGATAGGTATAGGGAAAAATTAACAAAAGTTACTCAGAAAGAGACGACGATCCAAAAAAATGCAAAAATATACAGGGTATTCCATTTAAAATAACGAAGATGTTGCCAGTTTTACATATAAGTGGCAACACCGCAATATTGAAAATATTTTAGTTGGAGAGATCATACTCGATTATCTTGGTAACCAAAATTTCAAAGCAATCGGTTGATCCGTTCTTCATATACTTTTAATACTCCACCCACCGTGGCTCACCCGTATATATCTGCCAGCAATATCTTCAGTACTGCTGAGGAAAATGCATGTTATCACTTCGTGAAAAACTTATTGCTTTACACAACTAGTCGTATTAATAATAACGTGCAGTTTTTCACAAGATCTATCACGGAGCAGGATATTATTGAAGCCACAGGTGAAATGAAAAACAAAAAGTCTTCAGGAATAGATGGGGATATCGGAGCTAATAATGCAACTTTATGGGCATGGTAGCCGCCGAGTGGGTAAAGTGCTTACAGCTATTTACTCGGTATCGAATATCGATAGTTCGAATCCATACCGGAGCAAATTAGAAATTTTATTTGTAATTTGTTTCGGATTAAGATGAGAGAGATCTGTTGATGCCTTAAATGTGGTTCGGACTCCACAATAAACTGTAGGGCCTCGTCTCTCTTTACTCAACACAAAATCCTAGGATATTCTAGGAGTTACTTCGTTGACTTGAGAGGCAGTTAAGAAAACATTTTTAACAACTGATTTATTTATTTAATCGGTCATTATATCAAGGGTGTTTTCCAGACATATTTCTCGAAGGAAATGTTTTAGATATTTTACAAATTGTCTAAATTATTACCCAGGTTATTTTTTAGACAATTTGTAAAATATCTGTAAAACATTTTTTGCAACTTTCAATGGCAATTTTTTCACTACAAAACTTCTTCATTTAGTTTTGATACTTATATCTTAAAGTATTGCTTAGGTCCCGTGCTCCAATACTAAGATATGATAACGTAAATTTCACCAGCCACCACTGATATTGTTTATGTGTAATGAATTATACAAAAAATTAATACAGCTTTATTAATAAATCAGATTGCGCGAAGATAATTTTCCGTAAATAATAGGTATTTGGTGCAATTTAATTTAACAGATAAAATTATAATAATGTTCCTTGTAATTATAGATAAAAAAGATTAATATTTCGTAGGAAGGTTTCTACTTTTTGTCAAAAAGAATCTGGAAAATGGCATTGGCAACTTATTTTAGGAAGAACTCTGCTAAGTCTCTCACTAATGTTAATACACCCGTATAAAATAAAAAATAACTACATGATAAATTAATTATGTCGCATCCACCATAATTGATAAAATACTTTCCAACACCAACGTTTCATTCACAACTAAAAATAAAATTCATTCAGATAAAAATTCTAGGTAATAACGGATACTGAACCAGAGAAGCAGTTTTGGCGTTGGTGTCTAATATCTAAAAATAGAAAAAGGCGTACTGCTTCGCTCCACCAAACATAATTAGGATAAATTCCTTGATCAAAATATAAAAACAAAAGCGTTAACCTACCTGCGTTACATGCATTTTTAAAACGTTTGTATATTTTGTATAGTACACATGGAACAATTCTTATGAGTACATTCACAGGATAATTTACCGGGTAAAATAATTAGAATGCAACGGAGGACTGGTAATAATATTTTACAATACATCTAGTACGTGATGATTTTTTTACCGATGTTTTCATATCCTATACGTTCTCACCACAAGGTGTCTGCGGTTAACTTCAAGTAAATAAACATTTATTTAATTCATACTTTGTCAGAACTGTAATTCATCAAATAAGTTATTCTAAACAATATTTCTTGACTGATTAAAATAAAAGAAAAAGTATGTAATAGGGTCCGGTTTTGTATTCGATTTTTCCGAGCTGGCACTTATAAAACAAATATAGATGTTAATAAACACGCCATATAAAAATTCATCTGGTGTGTTTATTTATATGTATACTGTAACGAAATTGCAAGCCATTTCATTCCAGATTGTCATTTTCCGGGATGAATTAAGTTTCTGCCAGTCTAGTCGGGGTTCTACTGGAACAGTTGGTTTTGCAGATTTTTTCACTTATAAAAAATGTCTAAATATCTATGTCTTAATTGCTCATACTCTACTCTCAAATGTTTGCCTCTTTCCAAACTATAATCGAGTTTAGGTAGTAGAACATGACGGTGCTATTTTTTTCTTACTAGTGTAGCGTTCTGCAGTTAACTCCTGGTAAAACTTATATGTTTTTTGCTATTATCGTGTAATTTTATGATTATCATTATTTAAAAAGTTTCCATTTTGATTTAACGTACCTTTGGGGTAATTTTCATAATAATATTGTATCGTATTTATCTTAATTTAGACCTTGAGAGAATTTGCTTTTTGGTTTTTCTTTGGAACGGCTATCATTAATATCGATTAGTAACGATTTATCGTGGCATTGTTGGAAATTTATCTAATATCCCTTTGATATTGTAACGTGTGCTAATTTAAATTAACTTTCGGTTATTGTAAACCTTAGATGTACCTGGCAACGGATGTCTCCATTTTGTATCGTCGTTAGTTGTTTTCTGTCTTTGTCTGTTGATGTTTTACGGCACTTGGTTTCGTTGGTAACTGTGTGAAGAGTGATGACTGGTGATATTTGGAGTTTGGTACCCCTTTGGAGGAATCATTTTTGTTTATCTTTTATGAGAATTATATAACGTGGTGTATTTGTTTTGTGGTGGATCATTGTATACCAGTGCACATATTTACCAACCAGACCTTTGTGGCGTAAGATTTTTCTAAATGTAAAATATCGAGTACTTGAACGTTTTCTTAGTATTTAGTTACAAACTCTGCTCTAGTAGAGTATTGCCTAGTTCTCTGGCAAAGATACCTGCCTAGTTATTTGGCAATCGACTAACTTTTAATTATCTCCAGTAAACATATAGTCAAGCTGTACATTTTTATTTAACTTTATCTAGAATTCATTATTACCTTTCTACGAGCAACTAATAAATAATTTAAATTAACGTTACCTTTAATTTGCCAACAATTATCATATTGTTTTATATTTGGCAAATATTTATTTACGTTATCTTTCCATTTGTCTGCCTGTGTACATATATTATAAATTTTGTTTTCTTGAAGATTGCCTTCTTTTAGTAAAAAATATCTTAAAATATAGTGAATATCGATTTCACTTTGATTACACAGGCACAAAAAAAAATTACTATACTCTAAATCAAAACCATGTTTCCTTATGTATTTTGATGTGCTGAAATAGAATCTGGCCATAAAAATTACGCGCTATTGCCGTTGCTAAACTACGGAACATTTTTAACTACAGATAGCGTAAAAATCACCTTTTTTTTTAACAAAAAAATTACAATTTTGTTAGACTATTTTTGCCTAAATCATCGTAATCTACGTTTCCATGGGTACTAAACATGATTTTGACATTAAAATAGTCTTTTTGGCAGCTGCCAACTATTAAACCGCAAATATGATTTGGTTATCGTAATTATATATGTGTAGATTTCAATAGTACTTGGACAAAAACCGTTAAAGTCATGTTGAGCATCTTCAAAAATGTAGGTAGTGATGAAGTTTTACAAATAATTTTTTTTTTTAAATTTTGGAATATAACAATTTTCTGCAATTGGCAGTTGATAGTTGGCAGCTGTCAAAAAGGCAGTTTTGATGCCAAATCATTTTTAGCACCCTCAAAAACGTAGGTAGTGTTATACTTTTACACGTGGAAGAAGCTTTTCGTACAAATTTTGAAATTTTACAATTTGCAGTTTGACAGTTGGCAGCTGCCAAAAAGGCTATTTTGATGTCAAAATCATGTTTAGTACCTTTGGAAACGTAGATTATGATGAGTTAGGAAAAAAATTGTCTAACAAAATAGTAATTTTTTTGTTTAAACAAAGGTGTAACTAAAAATATCCCGTAGCTAATTGACGCAATAACTGTAATTTCCATGGCCAGATTCGGTTTCAGCACATCAAAATACATAAGCTAATTCAAAATGAAGTGTCGAAAATTAACAAGGAAGATTGGGAAAAAAGAATTAGAAAAGTAATTACAATTGAGGATGATTACTTAAAAATTGCCAAATTTCATATAAATAGTGGAAATAAATTTATTATAAATTTGAACAAGGATAGTACTTCATCTCAAAATGAAGAGGGTGAGAAGGACGAGGATTCAGAGGAAGAAGCAATGTGAGGTGAGGTTAAGTAAAGTGATGTGAAGAAATGAATTTTGTGATAATAACTTCATTATTTAATTCCGTTTTATGCTTTCGTGTTTCAGTGCTTAAGAAACATTCTTTTTCAGGATATTATTTATTAATGTTATTGGTTTTTTTTTCATTTTGACAAAAATATGTATATCTGTTTTCATTATAGTAATAACTTATTTTGTTTCTGTTACTATTTTGAGTGTATATCTTTTGTGTTTATTTTGTTTTTAAAGCTTTCTTATTACTTTTTAAATAATCTCTTTATACTATACTAATATTACATACTTTCCTGGTAAGAAATGCTCATACCTCCTAGCGGTTCTTGCTGGGTAGTAACAATTTATATTAAGCAAACTTGAATACTGTAACTGATGTATGTGTAGTCAATACCTTCAATTCAATACTTTTATTTCAAATTAATACTTTTTTGTACAATTGTTAAATTGTTGCTAACGAAACTGAGCACGAAAACCTACACTGAAAAAGTAAACGAGCGAACAATACAGGTAAATCCGGTTCTGCGTTTCGTAGCGTCTTACCCCGACGTCCCGTCACAATAACTGTTTCACAAACTATATGTAGATGTATATACCTAAAGAAATACATTTATTTTAGTTTAGTGCCCCCGGCAATATTAATTGCCAAATACATATACAAACACCAAAAAACTATATTTGCAACAGTTTGTGCTCTTCTATTTTTGAGCCAGTTATTATGTTTTTTTTGGAAAAGTAAACATACCCCTATAAAGATAGAAAACAAAAGCAGATTTGTAATATGTTTTCCCCATGTTAGTTTTTAAATTTTTAAAAAAATGCCAAAACGTGGTAAAATTTTTTTAAAAAATTCACTAGTGGGCACCTGCTTATCAATAATTTTGGTAATTTGTTTAATCCAAAGCTGACTAAACTAACAAAAATTTCTACCACAAAATTATTTCTTTTTATTCTTTAATTTCCCGGTTAAAAGTGGAAAAGTTGTGCTACTTTTTAACACGCTTTTATTAGCTTCACTTGTATGTTTGTTTGTTTGTTTGTTTGTAACCGACTCTTTGGACTCGATTTTGACCCACTTTAAACGGACAGATTTAATTGAAACTTTGTACACTTACGAAGAACCGGTAACAATACAATAATTTGATAAGTTTATATCATTATCCTGATCAGGATCGCCAGTCCTTTCCTCACGTATCCTCTGCGGGAGAGCAAGTGGCTTAATATTGTAAGTATATTCCGTGATTCTCAGTTCGGTCGTTGGCCGAGCGGGCAAGTCTCAGTCGACGAGAAACGACGGACTCCTCGGGCGTGAGTTCAAATCCCATAAAAAATAAAAAAATATTTTTTTTTCCAGAAATATCTGTTGGATCGTAATATGTTGTAATATCAGCATCAATAAGCAATATAAATATAGTTTAAAAAAAACTACAAAACACGCTTTCATAGCACATCAAACTAAAAAGTGAAAAATAAATATAGTTTAAAAAAAACTAAAAAACACGCTTTTAAAGCACATCAAACTAAAAAAGTGAAAAATAATTATTAATATAAACTGAAAACAATAATGAACGAAAAATACTAGTATTGTTGTGAAAAAAGCGTGGGGCGCCTTGTGCCATATTTTTCGTATATCGAGCAACCCACGCTTTTTTCACAATAATACTAGTATTTTTCGTTCATTATTGTTTTCAGCTTATATTAATAATTATTTTTCAGTTTTTAGTTTGATGTGCTTTAAAAGCGTGTTTTTTAGTTTTTTTAAACTATATTTATTTATATTAATTTTCAATGACTTGCCATTATTGATAGATAATAAAACAATAGTTTTGTTAGAAGTGATCTTATTTAAGAGCTATACCCACAAAGTAAAATTCACAATGCACTGACGGAAGTTTCAACCGCTGAAAAAGGTCAATTTATAATATTTAATATCTTCCGTAAAAAACAAAATTTTGTTGGGTTACGGCAATTTACAATTGAACGTGGAGTCCGGAGATTTTATATTTTTGTGGTGAAGCGATTAATTATTTTTATTAGCTCGCCACAAGAAATATTGAAAAATCGACCCTTGGTAAGCAACTTTACAAAGAGATCCATATCGCAAACACCTGATACACCCACTTAATATATAAAAATTTCTTACGCATAAAAATTTACTGAAATGAAATAAAAGAGCCATTGTGTAGCACTCTGGCTTTATCTCATGGGAGTTCTTAGAAACATTACTTTAGAATAGAGAGTATTATTTTCCTGTCTGGCAGTTACTAATCTATTCGCAAATCTGTTTATACCAAGAATGGCTGTTGATACGATTCCAAATAAATACTAAACTATGTTTGTAAACATGCATGTAGAGACCGGGAGATAGCGATAAATGACGTCAATTCCAGGGTTGACGCTAGGTGATGATGTGTCACTGCATAAAATGTGTCACTGCATAAATATGTTCATGCATACATGACAGTATCTTACCTTGTGGTTATTTTTGAGAGTTCGGTAAAATCCAAAATTAATACAAAGTTGGCTGAAAACATTGGTGACTGTAACAATAACACACACATGTACATATTTTTAATTAGCGATCACAACAGTAAAAGTATATGAATAATATTAATATATCCACTGAAACATATTATACCTTCCAGCCACAAGCACTGGTGGTTTCATCCACGCTAATCCAGATGTTTTTGTCATTTAGTTTAGAATAAAATTTTTGTTTAATACATCTACGTGATAAATATATTTTTCTTATTGTCACTTCCAATGGCACCTGAACATTGCTATACATCTCATTAATACACTTTTGCAAAAATTAAGGGATTATCTGTAAAATTACCACTCACACACATTTTGTGGGTCTAAACAGATGTGTCTTTGACAAATGTTTGCTTTGACGTTGCACGAAAGCACTTTTTTTACAGTTTATGCAATATAGCTCTATACCATTAAACTGCATCTCCAGTAAATAAGGCATTTTAAAAAGTTCCGTTGTTTTTAGTTTCGCACTGTCTACGTATCTACGTATTACTAACATAGACGTTTCATAAATACTACGTACTTAGAGTGTCATCACGGGGTAGTAGGTGTTAACGTGAGTGAAGGCAGATCCATCTACATTAATATATGCATTCGCATTGTTGTTGGACACTCGACAATAACGAGCATTCCCGTCAAGATGACGGTCGGTAAGTAACTGTTTTTTATAGCTGCAAGCCGTCCAATGACCTGATAAAAACCTTTTGTTCCCATTTTCATAAAGAAACAAATTTTTGCAAGTGTATTTTTTGTAAAGGTCAAAATAAATGAAATATGTATAACCGTTTGCCTATAAAACTCATATTAACATATTTCCAATTATTGAAGAAGATTATGTGTACTGTGTTCGTATAACAAATGCCTCTCATAAAAGCTGTGTCTTGGAAAATTAAATTAAAAGTGCCACCTGTTGTGAGCAAATTCATGACTTTTTTCGGAAACTGAATTTCTGATCTGTTTTTAAAAATTAAGAAATTATATTTCATTCACACAATTATTAACATTTCATCTACTTTGGCACGTTTTTATTTTTCGTAGAATCAAATTTTTCGAATTTTTTTTTATCACGGTGCAAGGAAAACAAAAAGCTTTAAACGTAACGAGGTAGAATACATATTTTAATAAACATGTGCAAAATCTCAAGTCTTAATCTTATACAATAAACCGAATAAATTGTTTCTCCCATAACCCTACGTAAACTTCCTCATAAGTGCTTTTAATTTAAAAAAATTTTATTTCCATTGTTTCCTCAGATTTCAGTCCTCCACTTACATGACCAACCAGCCAAAAATACATGTTTCTACAGGTCATAATTTGAAATCCAATGCCCAATGAATAGGATCATTAATAATTATTATAGTTAAGTGCCAAGTAGAATATGCACGCAACCTCCCTTGGATGGGGATAATAGATTTTTTTTGTAGATTAGAGTCCAGTGAATATTTAAAAATATGTATAATAGGCTGCACTACTAATTTGACGGCTATCTTTGTAAAAACAGTCCAATAACTCGACAATCAAAATAGTCTTAACAGAAAAGCAACAAGTGTCTTAATAGATACTCAAAAATAAAGATTATAACATTCAAGTTGGTTTTAATCTGAAAAAAAAAACCAATACGTCCTACTTTTTTTATCTCTAGCGGATATTTATATAAAAGTTATACTTACCCAGTTAGGGTCATAATATGACCTTAACTGGGAAGATATTATCTTTGAGATGGGGGATAAGCCAAGGAATTGGAAATAATGGCAGCTACCAGTATTCAAAGGTACTCCATATAAACCCATGGAAGATCCGCCATTAAGGAGTTGGAGAATATTATTTTCATTCGCTTAACGATTTTACCTGCGGCAAGGCCGAGAGAAATATTCATTTCATATGCGGTTTTTAAGGTATTGTCACGTGTTTGCTATGCCCACAAACACCTATACACGCAGATTCGTTGATTGAAAGTCCAGGTAACACTTACTACTTTATTATCTAATTAATAATTAACAACAATAGATTAAAGACTGTCTTAACTATAATCATTAATCACAATTAAACATTTATAAGTCTCTTTCTTATTTCTTCTTTTCTCGTTCGCCTTCAACTTAAGACTGAGTCTCGGCCCACCGTGCGTCTTATTTATACATCCATTCACACGGTCTAGAACATTCCAGAATATTACCGGCCGTTCTCGTACAATTCCAGTCTGATCTAACTAGTCTACACAGTCCAGTGGCGTAACAGTATCATGACTGTTGTAGGTGATCTGGGTCTTATGACGCATCACACCACACCATAACCTCGAAGTATAGAGCACTGTCTACTTTTGTCGCAAGTTCCTTCTCGCATTAAAAATATCGAGATTCATCTTTGACAATAATTGGTTCCACGGACTACTGTACTGTCTGGTCAGGGAAAGAAGACCCGCGGAAAGAATGTGATTTCTGCATTCCATTCATAATTAAGCGTACATGAAATAAATTAATTAGTGCATGGACAATTTTTGTGATCGTTTGCATCCACACGTACTCATTGGGAGAGATATATTCCTAGCTCGATATACGAAAAATATGGCACAAAGTGCCCCACGCTTTTTTGACAATAATACTAGTATTTTTCGTTCATTATTGTTTTCAGTTTATATTAATAATTATTTTTCACTTTTTAGTTTGATGTGCTTTAAAAGCGTGTTTTTTAGTTTTTTTTAAACTATATTTATTTTTCACTTTTTAGTTTGATGTGCTATGAAAGCGTGTTTTGTAGTTTTTTTTAAACTATATTTATATTGCTTATTGATGCTGATATTATAACATATTACGATCCAACAGATATTTCTGAAAAAAAAAATATTTTTTTATTTCAGCCATGGGATTTGAACTCACGCCCGAGGAGTCTGTCGTTTCGCGTCGACTGCCTTAGCCCGCTCGAGCACCGACCTAACTGACAATTACGGAATGTACTTACATATTAAGCCTTTGCTCTCACGCAGAGGATACGTGAGGAAAGGACTGGCGATCCTGATCAGGATAATGATATAAACTTATCAAATTATTGTATTGTTACCGGTTCTTCGTAAGTGTACAAAGTTTCAATTAAATCTGTCCGTTTAAAGTGGGTCAAAATCGAGTCCAAAGAGTCGGTTACAAACAAACAAACAAGCAAACAAGCAAGCAAGCAAGCAAACATACAGGTGAAGCTAATAAAAGCGTGTTAAAAACCGCTGAGGAAATGTGAAATAAGACCGGTCAAGAGCTAGGCATATAAAGGCTCTACCGTTAAGAGGCTTTCCAATATACCAATTTATAATGGGCAAGTAAGTGTATTTCAAGCTGAATAATGCGAATTTTGGGTAATTTAAGAAAATTATATCAGAAAGTGAGTGACCTTAAATCGACCAATCGGTGCCGAAAACTTGAAAGATTTTGGAAGAATTGTATGAGCACAACAGAGGCAAACTTGCATGGGTTACTTTTTATTTGACAGGAAGTCTACAAAACAGGATCATGGTACAGTGTAGTACTGTTTTGTTTGAATTCCCGAAATGAGGAATCAAGGAATCATATGAAGACAGTACCTATGCCTGATACTAGGCTATCGTCGTCCAGACAGTGGAGTTGTTGATCATATTTGTTAGATGTGTAGAATGGGGAGCGTGCATTTAATTTTTTTTGTTCCATTTTTCGATTTCTTTAGATAATAATTAACATATATAAACAGACACCAATCTCACTTTTTCAAAATTTGCTTTAAATAATTTATTAAACATTTGTAGTGACGTCAGTACGTTTTTCAAACATTGCAAAGTGCATAACATTATTTGCAGAGGTTCTACTTTACCGATCAGGCGAAATGACGCGTCAATTTGTTTATTAGCGCCGGTAGCGTGCAAACGTACAGGTTAGGTCAAACAGGCTGTTATTAGTTAGAGATTATTTTGATTTTATTTATAATAATGGAGTCTGGATTTGAAAAGGCGAATTCAACCAATTTACCCGTCGTAGTGTCTATGGATATGATTCATGAATTTTATGTGTCAAATTTGGACTATTTCTCACCAGAAATGAAAGGAACAAAAGTAGTTAGATAAGATAGTTTTACACGTAAATAATCAACAAGCAATGAATGAAACATTTTTTAGGTCTACCAAAGAAACGTACGGTGACATAGCCATAGGGTATGTTCAATTAAAACATGACAATGAGAAATGTGTTCTAAAATGTAAGGTTACGCCTGAACATAGGATAAGCAACAAAGCGTACAACTGTGTTATTGTGATTAATGAAAGCAACAGTGAAATTGAAACTTGTAAATGTCATGACTGCGTTGCAAGTGAAGGTAGTACAATATCATAAATGTATCATATTTTGTATACTTAAATTATAATAATTTTAGGAGGTTGTAAGCATGCTGTTGCTTTTTTATACTGGCTTCATAGAAGGTCCGTGGAACCAGCTGTAACAGAAGTACAGTCTTACTGGCAAAAATCTAAACTGAGCAGCACCAAAAAGCAATTTTGTTATTTGTTTCATTTATATAAATATATTTTGTATAATAAATAGCTACTAACCTCTCCTTATTTCTACCACAGAAAAGGATATGTCCACTTAAAAATAACAAGACAGTGTCTTTATTATATATTTAAATATGAATGATCAATAGATCAATTACAAAAATAACTATTATAGTTTTTCACAGACAACACAATAAAATTACAAAATACAATCTCTCTGATAACATAACCATAAAATCGACTTCTCATCCATAACAAAATAATGGTAATACATGGTAGGGTATTTCGTGCATATATAATCTAACCAGGAGTAATAATCTCTGGAATATCATTGGCTGAAAGTGATTTTAATGTTGATTTAACAAATCAGAATTTATCTGGTGATTACCAATGCTACTGGTCATTACCGTTTGTGCACCCGAAAATGCTTGGAAGAACAACCAGGTAAGAGACTGCTGCGCCATCTAATATGCAAAGGTAGAACTTATCGTAAGTACGTCATGCCTCCCACCACGACCCCACTCTAATAATGTTTTATTTAATTAAAAGAAAATAAACAATCTTTAAGAAAAAACAAGAAATACGTCATCATTTTTTTATTGTCTATTTTCTATTTCCACCATTATTAGAATATTGGCACCTTCCCCATTGAGCACGAAACGTCTACCTACATATATAATTTTAATTGTGCACCATGTGGTACTGAGATCGGCCACCATATCAAAATAAAAAAAAATATTTGAAAATAAGTATTTTAGGCAGATCTTTTCAAAATTGTGTAGAAAGTATTTGAACGATTTTTACTTTCTTATACCTAATATAAGGAAGTATAGTAATCGTGACTTTTTTTCGACCTCGAGATTTTGATTGATTTATACGTTTTGAACCCTCCTGAATCCATTCCGACTATTTTCCGAATGATGTCTGTCGGTGTGTGTGTGTGCGCGCGTGTTCGTGTGTGTGAGCGTGTGTGTATCCGCGATAACTCAAAAAATATTAATGGGAGACTTCCCAAATTTGTCAGTTAAGATTGTCAACAACATTTTAGGTGACACATTAAATTTGATGCATGTGGTACCACCAGAAGCGACATCATGAATGAAAGAAGAAAAAAGGTACAATTTTGGGAAAAAATGTTTAAAAAAAATTATTGCATTTCTAGACGAATCTCGACGAATTATAATAAAAAAACTTAACTTTATTTAAAAAAAGATCTGTCCACAGGTCTGTAGTATCGCGATAGCAGCCACAGTTTTTTACATAAAGCTTTCGAATTTGGTTGTTGTTCTAAAGGCCAAAGACAATGACAAATTCGGTGATGAGCAAAATTGGGCAGCTGAGAGGGGGTCCAGAGGACCTAAACTTTTTTGTATGTCAATGTCAATAACAAAAAATTATTAAATTATATGACATGAATTATTATTGACAATATCGAATGACGCTGATAATTAATTATATAAAAATTTTAAAGAAACATTTCAAGGTATTCTATTAAACTTTAATTATTGAGGTAAATAAAGAATTAAATAGAATGATTTTTTTAGATCAGGATGATATATACTGGTATAAGAAAGTTATGTGCTGACCAGTGACCACATCAGATATTTTATATACAATGAATTAATTAATACTGCAAAAATAATGGTGTTGATCTTTAAAGGAATTTTGATGAATAAAGTTAATGTAACCATTATTTTCGTTATCATTAACGTACACATACATTACGCATCTATACATCCGCACATCAAATGGGATCGAGAATGAGATGGAGTTAACAACGTGAAGTTCACTGAACATATTAACCAGTTTAGAAATTACAACTCAATCTTCGAAATTTAATCCATTATTCACAACAACTGAATCAAATCAATTTTTTTTTTAATAAAACAGTCTTACTTTATTACAGTTCAATAAACATTTCATTGTAGTAATATTAAATTATTTACAAATTTATGCTAGTTTTCTGACAATATAATACCTAGATTTAAATTTCATAAGTTAAATAAGTGGCCTTGTAAGTAAATAATTGGAAAATGCTTCTTTGATGCTTTTGAAAAACAGAACTTTAAAAACGATTAACATAGTATAGCATTCTTCATTGAAGTGCACTACAGAATATAAATTAAGGCGATAATGACGCCACATAAAACACGAGTGTGCTAAAATCCTACAACCAACCTTTTCGCCAGCGAAAAAAATACTGATGAAAATCGTGCACGTGAGATAGGAACTTTAGTGTTGTTAAGTTTGATAATTATTTTGCTTTCTGTTATACATGAGTAAAATACGGCTATAAAATATATACCTGAAAATAATTATAAAAACACATTTCTTTTTAAATACGAATTCTGTTCTGGTGTACTGTTGCTATTAATTGTACTGAATAAATTACAGGGCAAAGCGATTGCTTTTCAATAAATATCATTTTCAGATTTCACAAATGTAATAAAGGGAAATTTGTTTTTCTTATTATTATACCAACTGGGTTTAGAAAGAGTTTCACATGATTAAAATTTTATTATGATTAGACTCCACTTTCTATTGTCAAATTTATAGAGGGCTTATTAAAAGTGTGTTTTCAAGGTTAAAATTGGAAGTCCCTGCAGATTTTCTTCATTTAAATGGAGGGCTTCGATCATATGAACTAAGTAGTTTGGTATTTTCGGAGTAAATGGGTTTTTTAATTATCACATCATAAAAAAAAACAACTGACTACACTGCATGAAACAAAATTACTTTCGATTCAATGATAATTTCTTCGAACAACATAAAAGAACAGCAATGGATAACTCTTTGTCACCATTCATAGCCGGTCTCTTTATGAACAGATTCGAAACAGAAGCAAAAGAAGAATTCGCGTATTTCTCCAGGGTTTGGCGTAGGTATGTTGCAGTGTTTAATACAAAAATCACAAAAATCAGTTAAACAGTCATTTTGCGTCAGTTAAATTCACATATGAAATTGAAAACTCTAGACAACTACCATTTTTAGATGTATTGATAATTTGAAACTGTGAAAATAAGTGAGAATTTGACAGAAAAGATACCAGTACTCTAACATATATCCCTAAAGACTCAACACAAAATGGCGTGTTCTAATTTTCTAGTTCATCGCCTATTAAGCTTCCCCTCAATCAGGAGAGGTTTGAAAAAGAAAAGGCATTGATTAAGGATATATGTAGCTGCTAGTAATGGATATTCCGTGTTTAATTGACAAAATAATTGGGAAACGTAAATTTAAGCAGACACCTCGAAATTCTTCGACCTTTCAAAATTAAAGAGAAAATTAGGAAATTTGTATACAGGGTGTCCCACTTTAAACTCCCTCGTCAATTTTCTACAAAACTAACAGCCGTATTCACCAACGTCTGTTAAGTAGATAACAGTTGGTTAATAATTGACAGCCCTGTTAAACTTCACATTTGGTATTCACCATCGTTGGTTAGAGCTTAACAGTCGGTTAAAGTTAACAGCTGGAATTTGGGCAGTTAGCGAGTTAGTAAAATCGGCCTAGAATTTTGCATACAATCCAAAAATGTAATAATATATAGGGTGTCCCATTTAAAATAAGCAAGTTGACATCTAATTGCGGTATAAACGGAAGTGCCACCATCTTGAAAATATTTTAGCCGAGTTGTCCCCGTCGACTTTAGTTTACTTCCAAATTTTCAAAATTTTCCAATGTCTACTTTTCGAGATATCGATCGCCGCAGTTCGTCGTGGGACACCCTGTATAAATAAAATCAGGCAACTATTGACATAGCTGCTAGTCATTTTTATAACTTCTCTGCGTTTACATCAATTTACGTAATATTCTGTCATAAATGAGTAGTTACAAGCTCCCCAACAATACTAATACACGGTGAATTTGATGACACGATTTTGTAATTTCCATATTTGGTTATTTGCCCCGCGGAACCATATTGTAAAAGTTCCTTTATTGACAGATACAAATGGGTAATAGAAGTACATTGCAATTTATATACAGTGTTTTAGTTCGGATATATCAAACTTCACCAAATTATCAAAAATTAAGTAGTCTGTCTAAAGGTAGATATCACAGCAAAGCAACATAGAGGAACTTTTATATTTCTGTTGCGTATTTATTAAAACGTTCCTGCATGTTCCAGTGTGGTGCTTCTTGTTGCCGCAACAAAAAGCAAATGTTCCATTGTATCGCGTGTTTCCATTCGAAGCGGCAAAGTTCAAAGGAAAAGCAGCAACAAGTGTCGGAACAAATATAAGTTGCGACGTTTTGTTTATGCGGTGGGGACAGTTAATTACTGTTTTAACTTGATATGCGAATAAAACTCTGTATGTGGCTATCCGTGATTTGCCCTGATATTTAATTATCTTTCTTCAAGACGTTAAGAGGCTGTAGTCCACCATACTGATTTCTCTCTTGAAGATTGGGGCGCCGGTAAACATTTTTTAACAAACTAAGTTGCTTTTGTGGAGACACTCTATTTCTGAAACACAAAGGAACTGCAAACACTGTTACTTTCAGTTACTTTGATGGAGACACAATGTTTATTTATGTTGCTTTATGTTTCTACAATTTGGAACAAACGGCAACATACAACAACAAAAAAAGTTCCTCTATGTTGCTTTGGTGGATACGTACCTTAATAAACTGGTGTTCATAGGAGTTAGTCCATTAAAAGGTGGCATAAATTACATTTTTTCCGGTATAACTCTGGAATTTTGAGAGGCACGGTAATAAAATATAGCTGTTTTCTATTTCACTTACAACGGTTGGTTACTGGGTAGGGGTGGTTTTCCGCCCTCATTTTTTTTTACTTTAGTTTATTACACAAACTTCATTATCTTTTGATGATCTATCACCTGGTGAAGTTTGATTCACTCAAAACTGATTCACTCTGCATAGAGGGTTAGATAATAAAATCTTTACAGGTTTCAAAAATGACATTCTCGGCGAATTTGCGAAAATAATATTAAATACTAGAAGCCATGTAATAACTTTTGATTGGCAGTTTTTTCTGTTCTTATTTTTTCCACATCCTCACTGATACAAATCTTGTTATGGTGCTCTTTGGTAAACGTCGTATATACATTATTCTAGATGTAGTATATGATTACTCCAGATGTAATTGCCCTCATTTTTTACCATTCATATTCTAATAAGTGTTAAAATCATTATAAACGTCCATTCGGCAACTGAAGCCTCTAAGTTCAACGAAATTTTCGAACCGTTACCAATCACTGCAGATTCCAAACAAAACTAATAAAGGATGGAATGATTATGATGGATGTTTGTTTTTCTAGTGGGCACAGGCCAATTAGACAACTTGATTGTAGTCGAAATAAATTACCTCTAAAATTAATTATATAATTACCAAATGTACGATCTACAACAATACCAGTATTTTCAAAGAGTATGTATGGCAATGAAAATTTTACACACTACAAATAAAAAAAATTGAAATGCTTTGAGAAAAGGTATTTATGATTAATGCCATAATAACAGTTATTTGTAAGTACGGCTTTTATCTTAGATTTGAATTTTATTAATGGATGTTCCTTGATATTTCTGGGTAAGTTACTGTACAATGTAATACAGTTAGTAATGCTAATGGTGGGTGAGGCTGACGCCTTACAAATAGGCCGCAGATGGGCTCTTTTTACCAACCCCCAGCTGTCCCCTCAACAATGTGCTTCTCTTGCTCCCTCGTCGAATCTTTCCGACCGTCTAATGAAGGCCAGGATGTCACTCATTGCGAGGAAGCTTATCTCCCCCCTTAGAAGCTCCTCTGAACCGAGGATACTATGTTTCAGGCGCCCAAATGCTTCACACTGTCCTAGGAAGTGGTAAGATGTTTCTTCACCACTCCCGCATCCTGGACATGTAGGATCTTCCTCAATACCTATCAATGATAGATGTCTCCTAAGTCTGCAGTGGCCTGTTAGAACTCCGATTAAAAGATTCGGGGCCTTCCGACTCCGGCCCAGTAACCAGGCCGATCTCGATTTGTTCGGCTCCGTAACAAAATCTCGAGTTTGCCTGCAGACCCTGTTGGTCCTCTAATGCTTCCTCAGTGTGTCGTGGGCCCACTCATCGAGGGCCGTTCAGACCTGCCTTCTTGTAATGCCTAACATAGGCTCAGGCCCGATACAGGGTTTCTCGGCTCCAGCCAATTCATCGGCCTTCTCGTTGCCTGGAACTCCGGTATGTCCCGGGACCCACACCAGTCTCTTGTTTATTCCTGGCAAGCTCTTCTAGGGCGTCCCTGCACTCCTGGACGAGAACTGATCTCGCCCTGCGGGAGCACACCGCTTTTAGGGCAGCCTAGCTATTGGGGCAGATGTATACCATCTGTTCCGCCTGTAACGGTCCATTTTTAGATATAATTAACTTGCGTTTTATTTAATGCTAATTGCATAATTTGGTTTGAGGTCAACCTTAAAAATTCTAGAACCGACTTAACTAAATTGTAAATCTTTGATATTCTAAGCGACCACTGGACCTTTAGTGCACCAGCGCGAACATTGCGGTGTGGGGACAAGGGGGGAACGCTGGTACTAAGAAGCTTAGGTTTTGCGGGAGAAGCTCGGAGGCCTCGGCACTGAATGGGTGTGTTGATGTACGTTACCTTTACCTTTACGTTTGAAGACAAGACCGGGGCTTTGAGTAAGTTAGTTGTGTGCGTTGCTGGCATTACGTTCGAGATTTGGTTTGGCTGAAAGCTATGGTTCTGAAGTTACTAAGTATGTAGCCTAAGAAAGATATTCTATGAGCTGGTAAGGTTATCTTACTTCTAATTATTGTCACATAGGTACCTATTAAATAGTAAATAGCCAGCTTCCGCTCTGAGTGCGAGCTGGAAATTTGAAATTCAATTTGCATCAACGGGCTGATGTGCCTGTCCACCGAACTAGAGTGGGAAAAAGCCCCCTAGACTTTTTTTAACTTGCTATTGAGCTGTGCGAGACACTTTCGTGAAGAATAACCGTTCTTTCCCCCTTTCAACGGCATTAGTGCGTTTAACCTTTTTTTTAGACTTTAAAAAGTGAACTATCAAAACGAAAAAGAAAGGCGGGTGGCGCGGCGCCCTAAAACAAACTTGTTTTGTGGAATTATGTCAAGATTTTCTGAAGTTGAATTCATGTATGTACCTAGTTTATTACTTGTTAACCACGCCCTGACCCTCCTTGTGTTCTATATTCCGAATATATATATATGTTTTTTATGTTGTAGTTTCATTGAATCATTAAAGTAAGTAAATTAAAAATAGCGAGGGCAAAACCCCTCGTTATACGCCCCGTTCTTAACCTCAGTCTTACCTGCCATCGCTAGGATGGCGTACACCTCTGGAAGACCATGGTATATGAACCTAGAATGTAATATAGTTACAGTAAGGAGTTTTTAAAAGCGGTAGTCTTGTGTGCTCGTAATTAAATTATTTTAATGCCTGCTTTGGTATGACTGACGGTCCGTGCATCCACGATTACAGGAAAATTACCAATATTATTTTTGGCATATACATGGATGGAAAAGTAATTTCTTTTCGATAAACTTTAGTCTACAAGTATTCGTTAGATTAATGTTAAAGATCAATCTTCTGATTCTTTTTGGAATAACGAAAATTCTGTCAGTCAGTGGCACTACTCTAGACCAGAATATTAAAAGACACGCGAGAATTAACTAATGTATAGTATACCTCCATGAGTCCTGATTCATTTTAAGATTTTAATGCAGTATGGCAAAATATGCCTTATTTAACGTTTTGCACATATGATCAATATGAGATTCACATGTCAGTGTGTCATCAATATGTACGTAGGAACTTTGTATGCTTAACAAACGAAACAATGAAATTTGCTATAGGTCTTCTAAGATAAAGATTTAAAAGTGTAGTCTTGTTTTCATTATAATAGAGTGTAAAGATAAGGCACTAACACTAACAAGTCAGTTTTTATTTTCTAATCCATTTCTTCACCAGAATCAGCTACTATTGTGCATATTATCAGCGTACATAACTGTCAAAGCACTTTGATGAAATTAGATGAATCATTAATAAATATCATGAATAAGAGTAACCCTAAAATAGAACCTTGCGGGACTCCTGAATTAACTTTATATTGTACGGAATCCACATTATTATATTTGACTTTGATATTCCTATTATCCATATAGGAACATACTCACGGTATCAGATGAACATTTATGCTAGCTTTGACGATTTATTTGAAACGGTGGTCTTATCCACGGTGTCAACGGCTTAATGAAATGTCGAATAATATAGTTACCACATATTTGTCACCGTCCACAGTGTGAGTATTAACTAGACAAACCTAAAATCCGGATTCAGAACTTCAAAATAAGAAGAAAGTTTTTTATGGAGGTATGACTGGAAACGCTTTGTTAAAGTGTTACGCCCCGCCAAAGATGGAGGCTAAAATTAGTTTAATTTTTTTCTCAAATTTGGGGAAAGATAAAAAAGTAAATTTTGGTACAAACTTTCTACTAATACGAACGTTTCTAATAGATATTTTTTTCAATCATCCCTTATCGGTAAAATCAGCAACCCTCATTTTATTTTTTTTCGAACTTTTTAATGGATTCGAATTTTATCATATAAAAATGTGTCTCAAAAAGCTTGATTCATTTAGAAACTTTTTTGTCTTTTATTTTTTTTCATCGAATTGACAGTTTTTAATTAAAAAATAAAATAGTCACGTTCCTCACAGTATTTGGAAAATTGTATTATTTAATAAGATGGAAAATGCCTAGTAGGCTGCTGTCAAATAATCTTTATTTGTTCTGGGCTCAAGTAAAGCATAATTTTTTAGCCGTTACATAATGCAATTTTCCAAACAACCGTGTGAATAGAGGTTATTTCATTTTTTTATTCAAAAACTGTCAATTTTATGAAAAAAATAAAAGAGACAATAGTCTCTAAATGATTCAAACTTTTCGGGGCACAATTTTACATGATAAAATTCGGATCTATTAAAAAGTTTGAATAAAAAAAATAAAATGGGGGGTCCTTTAAATGAATTTGAATATTTTTCCTCTACATCGGTAAATGCAGAACGGTCGCTTTATTCACTTCAACGTACAAGCCTCAACGAAGAGATCTTGCAAATGTGTGGTCGAGCCCATCCACACTTTTCAACTTGCCTACAGTAACTGGTATGTCCCGTTTACCTATACATTCATTTAACTTACGCGAATGATTGGCAGCGCGATTTGTAAACCGTACTGCATGGTGCAGAATTTTTAAATAATAATTAACTATCAATAACAATTTAGTTTATTATTATTTTGAAACAATATAATTTAATATATTGATACCGAAAATTCATTAGGACTAATCTAGTAATTTATATTTACATACAACATTCTCAAAGGGACTTAAAACAATTTTCAGTTAACATAGGAGCATCGCAACTGTAAAACCGCAAACCAAATGTTGCAGATCTAAACCACGGTTAATAAGTCAAGACTAATTAATACTGGCTGAACGCCAGCATAATCAACTGCAGTGTTTGACCCTTGCATTTATTAACGACTGGCTTGTTTCGTAATATTATTTTATTATGAACTTGCACGCTTTAAAGCAACAATCAACCATCGATTTAATTTTGCAGTTTAATATTTCAGCACGTTCAATGAATGCGTTCATATTTAACCAAATAGAATATCCCCACATAACTATAGGGCAAATACATTCTTGAAACTACGTTGAAATAAATTCAATAAATCTGGTTAAGAGCCGGTTCATCAAAGCTAACTCTAACTATAGTCCGTTTCTCATTGAGACAGAGTACTAAAGACTCAATAATAATGCAAAACGAAGTCCAATGTGTACAAAAAAATATATTTTAATGAAATGAAAATAGCAACAATTTTTGACCTATATAAGGTAGGTATCTAAAACAAGGAAAAAAGAACATATGAGAGATGTCAAAAACAAAAATAAGCTTAATATCACATCTTTGGTAGAACATTGTAAATTTTTAAATCATGAATTTAACTTTGACGAAACCGCAGTAATAGGTAAACAATCTAATCTAGAAAAAAGAAAATTTCAAGAAATGATGAACATTAAAAAAATTCGAATCAGTAAATTTAAAAAGACACTGAAAATTTAAACTCTTGTTATTTCAATCTAATTAATAAAATGAAAACTTTATGATACATTAGATATTTTAAAATTATCAACCTATTTACATATTTCGTTCCTTTCTACTTTAAGCTTGTTTACTTATTATATAAACAACCATTTTAGTTCCCAAACACTTATTCATCCCTTATCTACAGTAAGTTTAACAGTGCTAAAAAATAATCTCATTAGTGTCATAGCCTCGACGAGAATAACACACATTTCAAGAAATATATAAAAATTTATCATTTCTGTATGCGCCGATATACTGAGTACTTTTTAATAAACTCAATATTATAGCTATGAAGTATGTTCGTTCCTGCCATTATGTTTTTTATGCACGAGAAACACTAAATTTTAATGTGAGTATTTGTTTATAATTTTTATATACCACTAACCTATAACTAATTCTAAATAATAATTGAAGTGCCTAAAATAAGTACATGTTTCCTACAATCTGTTATAGAATAATTAATTAACTGTTCAATATTATTTCTTCACTATTAGTTTGGATTAGAATTTATCACCCATATAATTATAGAATAACTTATAATCAATTTATTTATATCTTACAGTGCCCTGAGGATGGTAATAAATTATACCGAAACGTCGGCAAGTTAATACAGTAGTGTTTTAATTACATTGGACCTAATAACCCAAAAAAGTTGTACTTAGTATTTAAATTGTGGTCTGGAAATTATTATTATATTATCTAAAATATTCAGATCGGTAGTTTCGGGAAGAGTTTTTGAATATATATAAATCATATCCGTATTTGTGAAAACGACAACTCAAACAGTCTTAGTAGCCAAGAATCTTAAAGTCACGATCAGTCTTTCCTCAGCATTTACATAAGACTCAATCATTGCTGAGTAGTGCTGCCAAGTCGTCGGAGAACGACTATGCATACGGTCGTTAGAGTTTATACACTCAAGCTTTTTACGAATCCCTCTCGCTATTGAACAATTTGAACGTCGACCAAAAGTGTTTGATTTTCGACAATATATTATACAGATCAAGCCAGACCACTAGATACACGACTAGTAGTACGCGCAGTTTACAGTTGCCCGTCCGAATGAAAATTAACGATTGCATCAGGGCGCTTGCCGGGAGCAGCATAAGAGACAAATCAGATTTGAGAATCACTAAAGCTGCGGTGGAGAGTGTTGCTCGTTCATCTAAAGAAATCTTTGCATATCAACGTATTTACTAAAATTATCTGAATGTTTCACAATTTCAGTGTTATTACCCGTACCGCCCTTGCTACCCCAAGTAGTTTGACAACAAATTCAGGGAGCTGGACGCCTGGATAAACTCAATTATCCGTTGGAGTTGGTGTTCGTCCCAACTATGGTAACAAAATTTCGTGTTTTTAGTGCAGCTCCTCAAATAAGCAAGAGGCCACTACACTGCCGGCCAGTCAGGTCCTGGGCAGGATTCTTTACTCCAAGCTCCAATCTATTCCATATTTAAATCTTACTATATTCAAAAAAAATAATTCTATGAATCAGGTGGTTAGAGATCAGCCATAGGCACAAAAACAACTATTTTCAATGATAAACTTTACTACATAAAATTTAACAACGGTAACAGTATGCACCTCCCCTGAACCCCACTTAAACTATTAAAATAACTGGAAATGAAAAAAAATAGCACAACTATACGTTCATCAGTATATCTCCAATGAATTACTTCAAATTAGAGCTCATGGCCTTCAAGAAACCACAAACAAAAGAAATATCCCTAACCATTACTTAAACAATTAATACAAGTGTACTTACTATACCTTTTGGTGGACGTGATCACGTGACCTGAGGTTATCTAAAATGGACAGATAGACGGCTATGCCTGTGAAAGTATGACAAAAAAAAAATATATATATATATATGTGAGATGTATACTGTAAACATCCGTGCTAAGATAAGATATTGAACAAAAATCTACACCGAAGTGCAAGAATACTTATCGGCTGTTACATAAAATTTAATAGTACTTTTTCAAGGGGTACTTAATAAAGTAGTTGTGCTAAATTCGAATCTTAATGCCAGGAGTTTTCCCTGCCAACAAAATACCACGAGAGCAAAATCCAACACCATGGATAGCAAACATGGATACACTAATAGCAAAAACAAATCGACGGGTAAGATTCAAACTAGCACAACGTAAGCAAATATTAATGATTATAATCTACCGAATCAACACTAGGTATATATGTAATAGAACATGGTAATATTAAATTTTGAGGTATGTAATTAATGCAAGCTTATCTGGGGTGTAAGACTATTACATGTCTCCGAAGTCGCTTTCGAGACTCCTGTCGTTTCTAGTGACCAGACGGGTTCCCCGATGTCCACATATATAAGTTTTCCTCAGACCAACGACACTCAATTCCCTCGTAGGTTGAAGTACCATACAATCCCAATACAGTTAACCAAACTCTAATCCAAGTCATACTGCTCATTCTCGACGATATCCACGTGATCTCCCAAATATATATATAGTTGCGACTAATACTTAGGCATCTACCAAAAGGATATTCGACACGACGAAGGACGAAGACCAGACTAACGGATAACAGAAAAAAAATAACTCTAACGAGTAGGAAGAGCCCTAAAAAGAACAAAATATATTACCACCCCCTCTTTACACAGATTGTTACTCTATAGCCTACCTGAGATGATATGTGGGCTCGTAGTGACTTTTCCGGACATAGGTCTACACGTGGCCTGGCGATGAAAAAAAATCCGAGTTCAACTCGATAAGTTTCCTGGCGTCTACACTATACCATTCCACTCCAGATACAATTTTCTAATACTCCCTCAATGGGTAACAACAACTATCAATTGAAACAATTTAGAAATTTGTAATTCTCACCACACTGCCCTACGTGCTTCCTTGACCACCATTTCCAAAAAAAAGGCACCAAAAAAAAAAACCCGCATTCATCAGCCGACATACGTTACACGGAGTCAAGCAAGTTTTCACTACTACCACTCTCCGATAATACAAAACCGGTTACTATATTAACTAAGAGGTTTACAAAACAAAACATTCCTAAGTGAAACAAGTGCACAGAAACAGTAACTACTAATATTCTACCTAATATTCACGGAATAACAATTAATTAAAAAGCCAACATACTATTTTCCATTATGTTCCCATACGGCGACGTCAAAATTACGCGGCGAACCTCACTGCATCTGGGCATTGAGTCGATCGTGAAAATATCCATAAAATCGAGAAATGGCATACGTGACAAAATGTAGAGACTGTCAATTGTCATATGGTAAATTGACAATCCTCTGTACCGATATAAATATATTATTTATATAAAAATATGCTACAAGGATTCCACAAATTACAAGGTACGTAGCAATATCTCCATTTAAATATCGTATTTAAGATGCGGAACAATTATTAATGAATACCCGCTGATACGAATAATAGGTTATATCTTTATTTATCGCTTTAAGGTATTTCAAGAAAATCATCCACAGACAACGGTATTTAAGCCAAAACGAAGTGACAAGAAATCTAAACAGGAGACTAGAACATGTGGTATCCATAGCTAATAAATTCTAGTAATAAGTGAACTGCGATTAACACGGAGACAAGATACAGGGACCTGAAGTCTAGGCCATTCACGAGGCAACTCCTAGGTAAATTTCAAGCCTATTAACCCACAATTAACTTTAGAACATAGGAATAATAGTAACACAAGAAGACAAAGTAAGTATAATAGATTTTAATCACATGTTTTGTTTCAGGACCACATAGACGGAGAGAGCTGGGGCCACATAATCACAGTGAAATAGTTGATATATCCTTTATACTTAGTTGGTAAATAAATGGGTTATAAAACAATGACTCCTATTTCTTGGCTAATATGAATACAGAAAAAGATACAAGTGATAATAAATGCACCATTTTCAGGCAATTCACCTAGTGTAAAAATAAACCGTAACAGTGTTTCTTCCGAGACGCCACAAAATTATGAAAAATATCAAAACAGTACACAATCAAATATTGATTTTTTTTCGAAACAAAAAGTAATTTTAAAAACATAAATTAATATTCTTATAAATACTCGTATTAAAGAAAAATAATACCAAGTCTAAAAAAATAAAATAATACGTAAATAAATAAACTATTAAAATCAGATACTCAAAAAGACCTCCTTCTTGAGCAAGACAATATCCTAATCTACTGTAAAAGCCCCTTCTGAAATTCGCGCTGCTATCGCCTCATTATGCTGGCAACAGACTCAGCGACTGTAAACTACACCTACCGCTAGTCGTATATCTAGTGATCTGGCTCCATCTGTATATCAATTATCTGAACGCGTAAACAAAAAATTAGAAAGTGTTTTACACAACAATCCTGGTTTTGTCTCATATAACTATGAATAGGGCATCACATAAATATGAATGTTCCCCTATTTTAAATATGCGCCAATAACATCTGTCGAGATAGAATGTTCGTTTTCAACATATAAATGAATCTTTGCAAAGTGGCGGAGGATTTTAACAGCAGAACATATGAAACAACATACCTCCCAGGTAACACTAATGCTCTTATTAAGATCTCCAAGGTCGCTTTAAAATTATACAATAAAACTTCGAATAAAACCAAATGATCTTCAAGACAAGCTTAGGATCACCATAAAGCAGCTTCTAGCCAAAAAGGGCCCATCCTAAAAGGGTCTTGAAGACTAAATTTTAAAACTATATTAAAAACCATTTAGTTTTAATTTCATATTCTTAAAGAGTTCTTCAAGGCAACCTTAAATTTATGTATTAAAGCGTTTTGCATTTAAAATAAAATTGCAGCAGACTAAATTGCCTTGAGAATCATTATAATTAATCCTAAAAGGGTTTTATTTTGTTTTAAAGTCGGACAACTTTATGCGTGAAATAGTTAAAACAACGGCAAGTCTCTAATGGGGCAGAGTGGTAATATTTTAAACGTAACGCATATAAAGCTGATCAAAAATAATATTCAAATGCAAACTATTCTGGTAAAAATTACCAACGGATGGCACTTTTCTGACAAAATATAATAAAATACTTCTACATAACTCGAGCGCCACCAATATAATGTTTTTTTTTTATTATCTAAAATTTTTTTAAAAAAATATCGTCAATTTTTATTTTGCATCTAAACATCCAAATGCATTTTTTTTTATTAAATTGCATGTTTGGACACACCGTCCTTCAGTTATTTAAGAGGATGTAAAGCGCATATATTTCAATAATATTTTTTTCTTTGGCTATTGAAAATATTCATCATGGCGGATCTGTATCTTATATAAAAAATGGCGTAGTCTAGATAAAAACTGATTGCAAGTTAATAGAACATTTTAAATCTTACAAGACTTAAAATAGCGTTTTATTTACCACTTTAAGTACAATTACTCTCCCAGACATTTATTTACTCTTCCTTTTAAAACTGAGTTGCTTTAATATGTTCAAACTCGTGGCCTTGATTTAAAGGGATCTGGCGCGCGTATGAAATCCTAACCTTAAAATTGTGCCGGTTTTGTGATTGCTGGATTTAGTGACTTCGTTTTAATTTAAAATACTTGTCACTAATATTTTCCATTTTAAATATGTCTTCTAGTTTTCATTCATGCATAAAGTAGGTACACGGACTGCACTGGTTCACTAAATCAGCAACCAGTTTATTGAGCAGATGGCGTGTTTTCTCCGATTATGGAGGGGGTAGGATTAGTTTTAATAAAGTCATCAAAAATCCAACAGGCATTTCTTTTAATCAAATTGACTAAATTAAAACCTTTGAACTTTAAAGTATTCTTAATTTACTCTTTAAAAAGTAAAAACTATGTTTTAGGATTTAATGTGGAATTTCATTGAGCATATAGGCTTAAGATAAAATAGTTTTCTTAATGGGTTTTAATGACTATATCAAGGATACTCCATAAAACTACATTAAAACCATTTGTTCCAAAATGGATTGTTTTAAAACCAGCTTGCTATTTAATTGTTTAAAAAGGCAAATTAGTTTTAAAATAGCCAATGTCAAGAGTATTATAAAACTAGTATAAGATCAATAGGGCATTAGGAGCAAACAGTTTTTTTATTTTAATTTAAAGAGTGCATTAAATCTTTTGCATAAGAATCAGTGGTCTTTAAGAACTTTTAGTTTATCTTAAGGTAATTTTAAAACCACTATCATTTTATTGAACATGTTAAAGCACTTTTAAAACCTAAATAAATCAAAAGTATCTTAGAGTTGTCACTTGGGCTCGCTTGTCGGGAATATTAACAAAATATTACAAATTTATGAAAATGGCAAAATTGTTAGTTTTTAGTATAGAAGGAAATATTTAATGTTTTCTGACTGTGTGATTAATGGATTTTTGTGTATGTATTTCCTGTCTGCTCTATTTATAAATTAAGTTAATCAAATAACCAATTAAGTGTTTAGTTAACAGACAACTAGTAACGATACTTCAATGTATTGATAAGTAACACTTGATTCCTTAATTATATTTCATTTCATGGGCTTTGTGTGCCATGTTTCCAATTTCAAATTTTCCTCGCTGTCAAATATCTTCGCTATATCTACAAATATCTCTAACGAACGCTTTTTTTTTATCAGAGATTTTGCCCACTGTCTGATATATTTTCCTAGCTGAATAAACTATGGCATTTTCGATCGAGGTTTTTTCGCGAAAACAAAATTGTTTGTTGTTTAATATCTTGTATTTACATCAATACTGTATAATTTTTTTCTTCAGAAAAATGTTGGAACGTGCTGATATTAAGAAAATTGGCCTATGTTACAAATATCTAATTTAGTGCCATTTTTATGAACACATTTTATTTAAGCTATTTTAAAATAAGATGGACAGGTACCCGTTTTGAATATTTTATTAATTAGATGAACCATTAAGGGAGTTTGTTATAACGATCGATTTCTTGAGAATCTCGCATGTAATATTATCATGTCCTGGAGCTTTTGTTATTTTTTAATTCTGTTATGTAGTTCAATACTTCTTGGTGGTTTACATTTGTTAAAAAGAAGCTGTTTTGTATTGTTTTATTTTTAAATTATGTTTGGTTTAGCAATTTTGTTATCCATTTTTTCTCCAATACCTGTAAAACATTTACAAAATTCAGATGTTAGAACAAGCTATATGCACATATAACATTTTAACCGATTAGAAATTCGTAGCACTCGGTATAAAATTATCCAATATTTGAACAGTTTTTCTAAAAAAAAAAAGCAATTCGTGAATAAATGGTTAAATATAAGTTTTTCAATAAACCTTTCGATATTTTTAAAAATAAACCTCTATTCCTCGTGTGGATTACCTGTGAATGGGACTGTAAAAAGCTCATAATTCTTCAGAATTAGGGTTTTCCGATAATACCACAAAAAGAAACGTATTGTTAATGTCGCAGTTACACAAATTTGGTGCCAGGTGTGAGATTTCAGGCAAATTTAGTTTAGACGTTAATTCGCTACTCTTAACGGATAATATTGGCGTGGAGAAAATGCTATGCCAATCTTTATTTTTATTGTCGGGTATTTTCCATGTTTCGAAGTGACGGCCCGGTGTCATATAAAACAGACCAAACAGATTATTGCCAGCACTAACTTTGAAAAAAAAATACTAAACAATAAAAAAATTAGTAAGTAGAACCCATGCGCGTGCTGGGTAGCCCTTCAAGTCCCGGGAAAATATTTTATAGAGGTGCCTATTATTATACTGAAAAAAAAAATCATCTCGTTTTATAATTTCAAAAAAAATATATTTTAATGAAACCTTTGATGAAACACAATATAAAAAAAGAATAACAATATCTTCCATATAACTTGTCATCATTTCTGAACAAATATTTGTTACATCACGCCCACAAGACATAATGAACAAAGCCTCTAAATTCTCATATAAAATACAACGGAAAATAATTATAATAATTTCAGTGTGGAAAATTTAGATGCACATGTTATTTGCATTAAAGGAATCGTTAAAAGAAAATTGTAGACAAATAATAATTAATTAAATTCTATGAATTGCAGGTTGTAATCAGCAGGAAAAGAAAACTAGACCGGAGTCTAGGATCGGTAGCCTCATATGGTTCCTCATATCTAGACAAATAAAAGTTGGCTTTGGAAATAAAAGACTCTATGTCCTAACTATTGGCAGTTTTCTAATTTGAGTTTGACGTGTTTTCGTCTTATTGAAGAAAATGCTCTGGGAAGAAGATACAATTTCTCATAAAAGCGCTTTTAAGTATCTACCTTCTCAGCATTTCCGAGGCGGGACTTTAAGAAATAAACCATTTATGATTTAGCCAGGAAAATAAGGGAAACGGGCTCAACCGATCGAAGGCCTAGTAGTGGAAGACCATCCACAGCAAATAGCGAAGTAAATACAATTTTAATAGATATTATTAGTATATAATATAATCATAAAACTAATTGAACTGAATTTATTTTCTAATTTCAGGAAAATGCTGAACAAGTTGCGGAGCCAAAAAGTGTAACAAAGTCATTTTTCCGTTGATAGTTCTCTATTGTAACTAGACCTAACTGGGTTTTTCGGTCACTTTGGTAGACCCTGTATACGATAACTTGTGTTAACATATCTTTCAAAACCATTTTGAACCAAACTTAAATTGATTTTGCACGTCCAGTAGTGGAATAACAATTACTTCTCAAACATAATTTTTTCAAACCGGTTTCTTTCCCGGATAATCTTAGTTTGTTTATTATTCTAATGATAAATCGTTTATTGTATTTGTAATCAATCAAGTAAGAGGTAGTTTAATTTAATTTAGTTTGATTTCAAAGCAAGTTGAAATCATTTATGCATAGTAAAGAAATATGTTTCTATTTGTTTAATAATTTACCGAATAAGTTATTAACAAATTTATTTTTAAATATTCGTACTTGGCCGTTTTAAATTATTTCTTTTCGGAAATATAGTTTAAAAATTATGAGAAAGCGATTCCCAGCCTGGGAATATTTTATAAACATTTGTTTATATGAATAACGTAGGGAATTTATTTAAATATGATGCGCTGAGATAAGCTGAAATAACGTTCGCCACGGACAGCAGTCGACCCGCTTGCGTGTCGCACAGATCCCCACCATTATTTGGCAGGCGTTTTAGTATAAATTGAATCACACGGCTTGAAAGAATCACTTGTTATCCAGTGAGTGTTCAAGTAAGGAGCACTTAGTTCCCGACCACTAGTACACTCCGCAATCAGGTAGTCGTAAGAATAATTTTGACAGTTTTACTGCTTTTATTTCCGTTGTTTTACCGTTTGTACCCGAATTTACCATTGTATTATGTTGTACAAAGTGCCTGTTTTCCAAACAAGTCAGAGATATTCGGGAAATTTCGCCATTCATTAATACAGTTGGGTTATCCATTCATCGACGAGCATCGGAATTAATCGGTCATTTTATTTGATATTGACGTACAGATATGACTTTTAATCCCCGATCTGGGGAAAGAGTCCCATCTCAGTCGTAATTGCAATACAGTATCGGTGAAATCTTTAATCCTCGATCTGTGGAAAGGATTTCATTAGGTGCATGCGAAGTGGCACAAGTGAGGTTTTTAATCCTCGATCTGTGTAAAGAATCTCACTAGGTGCTCCGGGAGGTAATGCATGAACCGTTCCATCCACCACACGTAGTCAAGAAGTCCTAACAAAGGATATCAGGAGCGAATCTAAAGATATAGCACGTTCGCAATTAGACTCCTGCACTTGTATCTTGCTTGCACTCCGTAACCGCTTACCACTAAAAATACCAGCTGCATCGTCGTCTGCTGTAATACCGCCTTAGACATTAGTGACTTGAGTCATTAACCGCTTGCTGTAAATACCAGTAGTAGTAGCTGCCATAGCTATGCTTTATTTTGAATTACCGCTTGCTTGCTTTTGTAGATGCTGATAGTAATACCGTAGTAGTAGTTTCCGTAACTTAGCTGTACTTGATATAACTCATCACCGCTTTTGCATTACACAACCTCTTGCTTGGCTTTCTTTGGTTGCTTGTAATATAGGTTAATATTTACGTTTGCATTATAATAAAACTTGTGTATATATTTTTTTTATTCTTTTATGAAGCAGTCTTAAATAAATAGAGTAAGTGAATTTGAGCTTCTGCCTTTTATTTAAAGTAAAGATATAAGTAAGTAAATCTGTTTATACACCGAAAGTCATTTTCGGCAAGTAAATTGAAGTTGTCCATTGCTACGCAACCGACAACCACACACATAGACCACCTGGACATTCCGTTTCTTCACTACAAGTTAGCAAAAGACTAACTGAGTGAACTGGCGCGGGTGGTGCTGGAGACGTTAGAAAAATTTGACAAGTTAAGTGTTGATGTTTGTGACCGATGGTGCCGCGACAAAGCGTTTGGTTCAAGAACACGGTTGTAGGTTGGTATGTGTTACGTGTAAATCATATTTTTTCACCACAGCGAATATCACTCACGGAAACAACCATTGAAACATACCTGATGCTGCAAAGTTTTTACAGATCTTCTCCGATTTGTGATAACCAAGCTAGTTAAGAGGATAAGTTGTGCATGCATTGTTATAAATTTAACAGTTTATTGCTTTTGTTACTAGTTAATTTATTTTATTACGCTTATTATAATATGTACGCCTATGTCCCGCCGCACATTTTTGCCAGCTTTATCCTTTATTAATTGAACTCTAGTGTTTGAAAATATTGATTTTTTTCAATGATTCAATAATATTACATTAGTTTTACAGGACGAATCTCATTAGTATTTACCAAACTAAAGTTAAATCATTGGATCTTGGCGTGCAGGTTACAATGTACGAGTTGCCGAAATAAGTAAAACAGATAGCAACGCGTGGTAAAATGACATCACTGCCAATGTCGTTTCATACTGAAAAAGTATAACACTGTCTAGATTCATACAGAAAAAAAGGTAAGACTAAGGCAACAAATTATTTTTATCGTATTTTCTAATTGCAGTTGTGATGGCGTGCACATGGGTTTCAGGTGTAATGTCCTCTATTATCGTACTGTGTTATTTACCTACAATTATTTTTTATAAATTATTTCTCTAGTTCTCTAGAATTGGCAGGCAAAATATCAAAGCTTGTTTTTTTTTCCAGATTTAAAAATGGCCTTTTTTGAAATCGCTACATCTGCAAAACCAATGACATCGTAGTCTTAAAATGTACAGGGAGGTTAATTCTCTCGGAATCTGTCATTTTGGCAACTTTGAATGGAAAATAACGAGCGCTAAAGGCCCTATTTTCAATTGTGCCCGCCATCTTGACATTTGCTCTATGTAGCTTATTCAATCAGCTAAATACTGATACCAAGTTCGCTAAAAAGTACGTTTTTTTGGCCCATCCGGTAATTCCGAGATCAAAATAAAACGAATGAACCAAACTTAAATCCATCTCAAAGAGCTCGTTAAGATGTTAGAGACGGTCAGTCAACGTTCGCAAGAAACTTTTTTTTAAAAAATAACAAAAAAATTCTTTCAAAAATCCTATTGCGGTTAAATCGGGATGTGTACCTGTACTGGCAATAGATGTTTTTGATGCAATTTTTTTTGGTGGTCAAAAGTTAGTCATTCAAAGAAGTCAAAATGTTTTCACTAGTCCAATAGGTTGCTCTGGGAAGACCACTGCCACAACGGAGATGTATTAGTCCATTCTCATTTTGCGTCTGCAACACTGGCCTAGCCAGTGGAAGAGTGCAGTGGTGTGTCCTATCTTGAAGCCGAACAAAAATCCGAAAACGGCTACTAGTTACCGTCCGATATCTTTACTATCGGTGGTATCTAAACTGGTTGAAAAGATCGTTCTGAAGCGGCTAAACACTGCACAGGGCGATCTTGAAATCAACGATGATTTTCAGTTTGGTTTCAAGAAGGGACGCAGCACGACTCTGCAGATCGTCAGGATCGTCAATGATGTCAAGAGACAATATAATCTTGACAAGAGCACCGCCATGGTGCTCTTAGATATTGAGAAAGCATTCGATACCGTCTGGCTGCCCGGTATCATATATAAACTGCACCGGTACGACTTTCCGGGCCATTTAACGCAACTGATACACTCTTACTTGCACGGCCGAACACTGCGAGTGAGAGTGAACAAAACTCTATCAACACAGAGGGACATTAGAGCAGGCGTTCCGCAGGGGTCGGTCCTTGCGCCAAAATTATATAACATATATGTGTCCGACTTTCCGCAGTTCCCGAACACCAAGCTTGCGATGTACGCCGACGATACCGCCATATACTGTCACAGTCACCATGCTCAGGCTGCTGGGCAGCTGATAAAGGCGTACATGGTAAGGGCGTCGGAGTACTACGCCAAGTGGAAGGTGAAGGTGAACGTCGCCAAGTCAGAGGCTATTGTTTTCACTAGAAAAAAGAATAAATAATAAAATAATTACACCTATTTCGAAGGGGGGCAGCCAAATTGAGACGAAACAAGACGTAAAATATTTAGGCGTAACTTTGGATAAAGGACTTTATTTTGGAAAACATATTAACGAGACGATACGTAAAGTTTATTCTCTGTCCAGGACTCTATACCCCCTGATGGCGGGGAATAGCAGACTAAACAGGGATAATAAAAAATTAATTTATACGATGATAGTGAGACCAGCCCTAGTATATGCTGCGCCGGCATTCCCGCTTCCCAATTTAGTATTGTTTAGAGGCGAGCTTTTTACTGTGACAGTTTGGCTTGTCGAAGCATTGTCAAAATCAAAATTATTATACACAAATTTATACAATTTTATATATTCTTTTTGCATTATTTTAAAGTCTTATGTCAACGGCGCATGCTTTTGCATGCGTCTCTGTTTTCTCGTTTTTCGGAGTTATTATACAATTTAAAAATGTTTTTTTTTTAGGTGTTGTATTTGTTGTTAATGTTTTAGTTTTAAGTCCGGACTGGCCCCGCTCCGCCCGACCTAACAATTGCCCCGTCGCCACCTTACGCGGGGATGCTAGGTTGGCAATGGACCGGGTGTCGAGCGAGGACCATATACATTGTTTTCTTTAACTATTAATAAAATTGTTTTGAATTTGAATTTGAGTCCATTCTAAGACCATGCCCTCCAACATCGTATTACAGTCACTGGTGAACGATTCAAATTTTGTTCGGCGACGTATTCTTGACATTCACAACAAACAAAATGGAAATTATAAGGTCTAATAAGTAATATTTCAAAACAAAATAAATAAAAAAATAGGTGTTTGTGGTAAAAATACATCATGTAGATTGATAAAAAAACATGCTGGTATCGTTATATAAATGATAGATTTTTTAAATAATAACACCAGGGTTCATAAATAATCATACCATTTATTACTTTTACAAAATTAAAAACACATTAATCAGTAAGTCAGTGGTATATAAATAATTACCCTATTCAACTAGGCAGCTACAAAATAATATTTTTTCTGTGTGAGCCCAAACATAATAGAAAATATTTAAAGGTCGCCTTGTAATGGTAATTAAGTAAACTCACGCAATAATATTAACATTATAAGGGTTGACAGAGGGTTTCTGAGATCCAAAGCGAATCTAAATAAAATGTTGGAAAGAAAATCAAAGGGCCAAATTAAATAGTAGAAAAAGTATATTTCACTGTTGTAAATCGTGTTTTCTATGTAGGTGACTAACCTTGGGTTGAATGTTCAAAAGAAATAAATATACAGGGTGGGGCAATAGTGCGTAGGACTATATCTCGAGTTCTACAATAGCTAGAATAACAAAAAATACAAGTAAACTAGATAAAAAGTCTATAACCGGAAATTATTTTCGAATATACAGGGCGCGCCACGACGAAATTACAGGATCAAGTGCTTTTTTTTTAAATGTACATTTTTTGAAGCCTCTTTCTAGACTCTATTCATTCCTATATTGTTATTGACTATCTCCCAGCCACTTGGATGTAATGAATGTTTTTGTCTGCACTATGCATCTGCATGCATATTATTTAATAAAAATGTACAGGGTCACCAAAAATTATTTTTCAAGTAGTAACTTTTTAAATTGAATTTTCTCAATTTTTTTCAAATGGAACACCCTGTATATTTTTCGACAATGTGATGTAGAAATGAAAAACGAACATTTTTTGTAAGTACTTCTCTATGGCTAACAGCAACCATTTTCGTTTTATTGAGTATAAGTACAAAATTCAAGAGATATCATAGTCCGACGCACTATTGCCCCACCCTATTATACATACATATATATATATATATATATATATATATATATATATATATATATATATATATATACACACACGCATACATATACACACGCATACATATACACACGCATACACATACACGCATACACATACACGCATACACATACACGCATACACATACACACATATACACACATATACACACATGTACACACATATACACACATGCACACACATATACACACATGCACACATATACACACATGCACGCACATACACATGCACGCACATACACATACACGCACATACACATACACATGCACGCACATACACATGCACGCACATACACATGCACGCACATACACATGCACGCACATACACATACACGCACATACACATATACGCACATACACATACACGCACATACACATACACATACACGCACATACACATACACGCACATACACAATACACATACACGCATATACACATACACATACACGCACATACACACACATACACGCACATACACATACACATACACGCACATACACATACACGCACATACACATACACATACACGCACATACACATACACATACACGCACATACACATACACATACACATACACGCACATACACATACACACACATACACGCAAATACACATACACGCACATACACATACACGCACATACACATGCACGCACATACACATGCACATACACAAGCACATACACATACACGCACATACACATGCACGCACATACACATGCACGCACATACACTTACACGCACATACACGCACATACATTCACATACACGCACATACACACATACACGCATATACACATACACATACACGCACATACAAGCACACACATACACGCACAGAGTGCACATTATTTTCGCGCAAGCCATTGCAACATCAAGTTCTGCGCAGATAGAAATTGATTGAAGTTGCAAATAATTTGAAAAAAATGTATGCTCAAAATCTATAAACCATAGATTTTGATTCCTGAGGAGGGAAACAATTGTCATGTTACTATTTTTTTCTTTTGTAGATTAATAAATGAGAATTTAGTGTGGAGATATTAAGTGCGTTTTTTCTGACTGAGATATCAATTAATCTAAGTAGTTTTACGGTTACCGAGGCTACATCAAATGAAATTATGGTTTTATTTATGCGTAAAAAACTTAGATTAGCTGAGATCTCAGGTAGAAAAGAAAGCACCTATTGTGATATGATGATCGATTTGTATTTATGACCTATTACCTTACAAGTTTTCACATGAAATCATGTTTGAAACTAGTTAATGTGGGATTAATGTTATTGTTATTAAGTACAATGTTGTCTCGTACGGAAGTCGTCAGATTTTATAAATTTTTTATGAAGTTTTCCCTTTTCTGCAAATACAAGAGTAACCAAATCTGGGAATTTTTCCCCAACAATAATAATCCTCTAAAATTAGTAATATTAAGGATATGGATACAAGAAGTTCTATTAGTTGCTGGATGTTTTAAAAACATGGATATTTCTTTAAATTAAGATGAATAATATAGGTCTCACAAATATGAAAATGTTTGGGTTTTTGTTTAACATACAACCTGTAATTATTTTAATGGCTTACACAATAAGTACAGACAATTTACTTCCAATCTCGTGAACTGTAAATTAACAAAAAATGATTCCTAATATTCTATTTCTGGGCCTGATTTGCAATTTATGACTTGGGATGAGGTTAGGAAAACATCCAGTACCCAACGGTGGGATTCATTTCTACTTCGAAAAAATCGCAGCTTCTCGCTCGAGATTCGAACCCAAGAAAGTGTTCTTACCGCCCCACAACAGTAATATAAAAAAATTTAAAAACTTTTATTAATTATTTTCATAAAAATCGATATAAAAAGTAAAACCAAGAAAGGTTTGCAACCAAGGCAGACAAGAAAAGTGAATTTAACTAAAAATATGACTTACACAGGTTTCTTATTTTCATTACAAATCGAGACAGTCATACCTGAAAAAGAAAAAATCTTTTAGATAAACTGATCAATTGTTATTATTAGGTACGAAATTGTAATTTCGATATTCCCATATGTCGTAGAGTCACACTGACGACAATTTTTTAGAAAAAGTATAACCTATTTTCCCAAATCAAAAACAAACAAAATCAAATAGTAAAACAGATCAAAAATTTTTTCTAATAATGAGCCGATAGCTTGTTACTTGGTAACGGCCTGACGCCGTAGGCGGAGGGCAGTTACCTAAAGCAACAACCTTAAGGGTTATTATTTGAAAATATCTGATGTGGCCAGCACATAATTTTCTTATATCAGTAATATGATCCTGATCATTCTATTTAATTCTTCACTTATCTCAATAAAGTTTTAATAGCGTACCTTGAAATGTTTCATTAAAATTTTCAAATAATTAATTATCAGCGTCATTCGATACTGTCAATAATAATTCATTTCATATATTTTAATAATTTTTTCTTATTGACATTGACATTTTTGTAACTAAATTAGACATTTCAAATGTCAAACAAGATTTTATCCATTTACTGTATTTAGCAATCTTCTTATAAATCAGTAAAATCACACTGATTTTCTGCTTGAGATCAAGCAATAAAATCGGAGTTGGAAACATAACCTCGTTAGGACAATACAATTGTCTGAAAAATATCAAGGCCGTTGAAATTTGTAAAAAAAATACATTTTCATTTTATAAATATGCATTGTCTATTGATAGTAATTAATGATTTTCTTTTTTATCCACGTTTCTCAACATTTCAAAATAAAAATTTCTTATATAAGAAAGCACCTTTCTCCGGTTCGTTTGTGTCTTAAGAACCATTAGATTTATCTACTTGCAAGTTCTATCAACTTTCAAAACAACCTGCTCATATATTTTTAAAATCAACTGATTCTAGCAACACTGAGGAACAAACCTTAGCAGTGTTTAGTATTTGGTGTGAATTTTTTTCTGATAGTTGTTCTGTCGTTTTCTTGTTATTTTTTATTAGTAAAAATCAAATAAACGCAACTCAGGAATTTACCTTGGATACCAACAAAATGTATGTGTGGCGAAAACCTCGATTTGTCAAAGTTGATACTATTATCCATATTTTCTGTCATCACTTTCACATATTGGTAAATTTTGTAACATCCCTGAATTATTTATTTGTATGATTTTCATGAATCGTTTTTTCCTCTTCCTTTAATGAGTTTCTAACTTTGCAGTCGTCTTTCGTTGTTTTATGATTAACTTCTCTGTGTTGCCATCGGCGTTTAAAATGCATGTATTTTATTAATTGATATTGTAATATGTAACAACCCAATTTTGCTCTTAATTTTGACACTGTCGTTAGGCAACCATTCCTGCATTACACTCTTTTTACAAGAAAATAAGAGTGGCTTATCCTATTTACAAGTGATGTGGTGCGTTACTCATAACAACTACACATTTATATTGCAACTTCTTCAAAGCAGGAATAATCTGATTGCCCACCTCCTAGGTAATTGAAAGACATCTTTTTTTTTCCAATGAATTTTCTTTGTAACAGTGAAAAACCACATGAACCTCACTGTAATTGATGAATTTTTCACCAATCCATTTGCTGAAGCTTACACCGAGATCACGGCATGTTTTCACTGAGTAGGTGTGGCATGTACTATCGCAATTTTTCGTGTAGTTCTTCTCATGCTCTTTCAAATCACTTTCTTGGCAAGGTATTGTTTGTAATGATTCAAGCAAAAACAAAGCAAGTTATAGGATGATTTCAACCACTTATCTTTTCAGAAGAAATATCATACGGAAACCTTAAACGTAAACTGGTTGAAAAAATGACAGAGACTACGGAAAAATACGTAATGACCTTTTTTGTGTAGAACTGAAGGTGAAACATTTTTTGTATAACACATTTTGTGATAAAACGGGCGGCTACTTAGACAAACGGGGAAATAGTATATTGTTCAATGAGTGAGAAAGTTGGCCATTTCCATGAGGATGAAATTTTTCGACACAAGCCGAAGGCGCGTGGAGCAATTCATCCGAGTAGAAATGGCCAATTCTCACGAGTTAAAAACAATACTTTTTCCAATCGTATTAAATAAAATGGAAAAATATTGAAATTATCTATTTTTTTTTTTTACAATATTAATATTAGTAGTTCCATAATTGATAATACTGAGAGGTGGAGAATTTACATCAACATTGAGATTCTTATTAGTCATCACATTTGTGTTATTTGCACTTGTGGTGGGATTATTATTGTTAATAGCACTAAGAATCTTATTTGCAGTATCCATTTTGTTTTTCATCGAATCATCTATGTAGCCCTCGGTTACAGTAAATGATTTCCAGCCTCCGTGTCTCTTTAAAGCTGTTATATCTGCTCCTGCGTATATAAGTATTGTCGCAGATGACCTGCGGAAGCTATGTCCGGTATATAGATGTGGATCAGGAACTTTCAAAAACGTTGCTACCTGCTTGCCCATTCCACTCAATTTATTCATTCCAATTTCCTACATAGTGCATTTGCCCTTTTGATAATTTAAAAAGAGAGCCTGTGTTGCATTCGGTGGTCTGAGACTTATATAGTTTTTGATAATTTGATAATACTCGCCAGTTACAGAAAATTTTCGAACAGTTTTAGTTTTTGTTATTGGAACTGTCACAAGCACAGAATTATTTAAATGTTCCAAGTCGTCAATTTTCATCGCCTTCAATTCACATGATCGACATGCTCCCATTACTCCCATGATGAGGGAAGCTTAAAATCAAATTTACCATAATTTGCCTATCAGGAACTACATAAGTATACATTCTTACGTTCATAGCAAGATGCACTTTGTCTGGTGCATTTTTTATAAAATTATCAATCTCTTGATCTGTGAAGGTTTTGGACTTTTTAGCTTGGTAGCCCTCCGATTTGCGCTTCAAAAGGGTCCTTAATTTTGAATATTGTTCAATGTTCACTCCATTGCACAGTGGACGGAAACGCCGAAAAGCTGGCCAAAATATAAAGGCATTGAGCTATTTACTGAAATTGTTCATACAGCGGTTTTTTGTGTCGCTGATCAAGAATCCGAGGTTGAATTTTGAAAAAAACAAAATGGCGGCCATGAAATCCCCCCAAAACATACCAAAAATCGCCAATTATCGCTGCATTTTTACAAAACTTTGTATACAGTTTTTTTGGGTTGCTGAAGAAGAATCCCATATAGAATTTCAAAAAAAATTACGGTCAAAAATATATACATAGTTCAAAAATTATTATTGAATTTAAGCGAATTCATGTGTTTCATTTGTTTCGGGAAAATTAGGATCTGGGGAATGGAATAAAAATGTGTAATGACTTTGAAAATTAATTTTATTCAATTACTATCTGAATTACATTCATCGTCCTCTTCGTCGTTTTCACTATGTAATACACTTCCGCAACGGAGAGTGGATCAAGCAATTCTATCGCATCAGGAGACAATGAATGCAATTTTTTCTTAGGAAGTTTTCGCAAACTAGAAATAATTGGATCTGAAGTTATTAAAAGCCTGCGAAAAACGTCATCTACGTTTTTTTGTCGGTCACATTTCCTTGCAAAATTTTCTCGAAATTTTTTAATATCCTTATTGCAAGACTCTTGTGCTTCTTCTGACATTTGACCAATCGGAAGCATCAAGGAGTTAGGGTAGGTTAGCGGACAGCAACAGTGCATGCAAGAATAGTGTATACTTCAGGTATACCGTAGTCTACCCAGTGAACTCTACACTATACTAGTATAGAGTTCACTGAGTCTACCTGAGTTGCTTAGCCCGAGTAGACCCCCACAAAGAAGGCTCTAGCCGTTATCGCTTTCCGCTACCTGAATGCAGAGGAATGGAATCTTATTGTCTCCAAAGTTTCCATGTTAAATTCTTACACGTGGGAAGCAATGAAAAATTCAGTCATAAACAGTATAGATTTACTGTATATCAGCGATACTTTACAGTTAAAAAATGTATTTTCTCTATTTTTCAGTTATTATTTTCGGTTTAATGAAACACTGTTTCACTGTTATTGACGTAAAAAACATTAATGTTGTGCAAAATTGACGTTTCATGAGAACGCATTCAAAAGGAGCCCACTTTATGGTACACGAATGTGCATGCATCCGTGCATTCGCACACAGTTTGGTCAATATCTCGCAAAGATGCAAAAAGATGCAGCTAATTTTTTATACACTTTCGAAAAAATGTTCATTGAACACATTCCAATAAGTTTCAACACCAACCATCACCAACCGCGTAACTTATGGCTTTTTTTGTGGAGTTTATGAATCGTTGCATGTACAAAAATGCACTCCATTTCGATAATTATTTACTAATTACCATATAAATAAACTGATCTGATACTGAGATATTTTAATTGTACTTACTTTCTGATGCAGAATCCATTTTTATGACACAGAAAACTGCACTTTGAGAATTTTTCCGCCGCAGACAAAATTTATCGATTTATGAAGCATTGCGAGCTGCCGAAGTGACGTGCTGCACGGTCGCACAATAAGTAATTTCCTCGCTCAGATAGTGAACCCGGACCGGTATTAACGGTCGTTTCTAATGCTAGGCGTACCACTACAACGATTTAAAACGTTTCCATTTCAAAAAAAAAATCTTAATTTTTTTAATTTTGGCCAGCTTTTTGGCGTTTCCGCCCACTGTGCATTGTTTAAATTTAAAGTACTCCTTAACATCGAATATATTGACCACAAAGTTGACGACTTGTATTTAGTTTGTAGCTCACCGAAATAAGGCACCAATACATTTTCGGAAAAGTAATTTATCGTCTTCTTTTTGCGCCAGTCCATAAACGTGGAATAAGTTTGCTCATATTTTTTTCCTGGATATTTCAGGAAGGAGGTTAAGTGAGCTTTGTTTTGCAGCGTTCACTATTTCTGGTGGCGTATTATCAATAATCTTCTCATCGGACGAAACATCCATTATTCCCTTCTATTTAAACAATTTTCGTAGAAATTTTCGCACTATTTCGCAACAACACCATTGAAAATCACTCAAACTCAATCAAGGGGAGGTCGGACAACAGGATGTGTTGAGAAAGTGGAAATGCCGGCTTCTCATTGGTTGAGAAAGTAAACTTTTCTACATAGGTTGAAAAAAGTTTCTAAATCGAAAACTATTGGATAAGGGTCAGTTTATTTAATATGATTGGAAAAAATAGTTTTTCCTGTGCAGCACCCAAACGCACCATTTTCGAGTGTCGCCAACGAATTTATTTTTCTCAAAAACCAAACAAAAAGATTGTTACCACTTTTGATAGAGGACTAGGTATGAATACTTTTAATTTGAATGATATTAAAAGAGATTTCTCGGACTAAAAAAATAAAACGAAACATGCTCATCATTTAAAGTATTTTGTTATTTTACGATGACATTATGATTTATCGTCCAAACACATCCCATCGTCCACCTGGGCCTCTGAGTTTTCACAAATAAATTGCATTATCAACCCTGTCTGTCAAATTATACCACTTAAATATGAATAGCCACCTGTCTACTCACAGGCTTATTGATTTACATCATGTCTGTCTAGTCCAAATCATCATTTAATATAAAATAGTCAAATTCATACTGCAAATAGAAATTGGCATTAGCCGCAGACTAATCCAATTACCGACTAGAAGAGCATTCCAAGTAAAACGTGAACATCTGCGTGTGTTGGAGCCCCGTTTAGCTGGCAAAGTGATGCTGACAAAACACGATCAGGCTCCTCTCATGCCATTGTTCTGGTAAACCGAAAGCGTCATACACTGTGTACTTGTGGTATTACTGGTATTTTGAAAGCTCGCTAAGTGGACACAATAATAGGATTCGAGATACTGCAACGTTTGCTTGGTAACTATATTAGATGCTACGTTATAAAGCAACATGATACGGTTTTATGCCACTAGTCTTCCCGGTGCTTTTCGGCTTCAGGTTCGTTGTTAGCTATGTAATCCTTTACATAAGGCGTATTTGTAACGTCTGTTAGATAAGCAGTAATGCCGATGGAACAAGTCTAAATATAATTTATCAGTGGTACTGAAAATGAGAGATAGCTCTTTTTAAACACCAGATGTGTATTCATCTTTAAGCTACCGTATAGATCTTTTCATGTGTAAGTTGAAGTCAACTAAATGAAAAAAAGTTTTAAATCAGGATTGGGCAATTGGGAAATATTCCAACTGGAAATATTTCCAAAATGGAAACTTTCCGGCAAGGAAAGATACGCAGCCAGGAGTTTCCTAATAATATCCCCCAAAATTTCCAGAACTCTCCGAAAATTTCTATAGTGATTTTTAAATTTACCGCCAATAATTTTATATTTCCGCAATTTATGTTTAAATCATATTGTTACGTGTTTGCTATCCACACAAACACCTATACTCGTAGATTCGTTGATTGAAAGTCCAGGTAACACTTACTCACTACTTTATTTACTAATTAACAATTAACAACAATAGATTAATTACTGTCTTAACTATAATTACACTTGAACACTTATAAGTCTCTTTCTTAATTCTTCTTTACTCGCTCACGTTCAACTTAAGATTAAGACTCGGCACACCGTGTGTCTTATTTATACATCCATTCACACGATCTAGAGGAGTCCAGAATATTCCCGGCCGTTACCGTACAATTCCAGTCTCATCTAACCAGTCTACACAGTCCAGTGGCGTAATACTGCCCCTCCTTAAGCCTGAACGTCCCGATCAGGCAATTCATTATACCCTTCATACTTGGCTAGTCTCTCTATATGCACCACCTTCATCTTAGATTTTGGATTTTGCTGAATTCTATATACAACGTCGTTTAATCTGGTGACGACAGTGTAAGGTCCCTCCCAAGGGTGGTGAAGTTTCGGGGACCTGCCTTTCCTTCGTCGTGGGTTATATAGCCAAACCAACTGTCCCACCTGGTACCCTCCTGAATTAGCCTTAAGATCATAACGAGCCTTCATACGGTCACTTGCTATGGTAATTCGCTCAAAAGGAGCCCTGGCATTGTATTGCTTATTTCTTATTTGTGGCCCCTTTCTTGCCGCGCAAACTTCACATTGGCGGCACCAAGCCTCCACATCTTGACGACTGTTTACCCAGTAGAAACGTTGTCTTACTTTTGTCAGGGTTTTGTTGACGCCAAAATGTTCGCCAGATGTTTCATTATGCACTTGCTGAAGTACATCTGCTACGTGACACCTGGGGATTAACAATTTCAAAGTAACTTTCCTCCCATCTGGACTTTCCCACGCTCTCTTCAGCAGTCCGTCCTCTACTATAAGGGAGTCCCATTGTGCCCATAAAGCCTTCAGCCCCACTGATTTATTTGAAATGTCCTTCTAATCGGGTCGGGTCCCTCTTTCTTTCCATTTCAGAATAGGACCAGTCTCGTTATTGTTTAACTGCGCTTCCCTTAACGACTCTTTTGTCCAATAATCCGGAACATCAACCTTAATGGTCTTAATTATTTGTACATTTTGTTGTTCTTTCTTACGGTGGCAAGGCTTGCAGTCTTTCTGACACGGTCTTTTGGAAAGGCCATCTGCTATATTCCGCGAAGTACCAGCTCGCCAGTTTTCCTGCGGCTTCTCCATTATTGCAACTCTCTCAGGGATGCGCTGACGACAGTTACTCTGAATATGGCCCACTCTGCCACACTAATAACAGCGTATGCGTCCTCCACTCTGTCTCCCACTACTTTGCTGTTGGGTTTGTCTCGGATCTTGAATGTTGAGCTCATGACAGTTCCTCTTAATATGGCCCAATTTGCCACACATATAACAACGGATGCCTCCATTCGGCCTCCCACTACTTTGTTGTTGGTCTTGTCTCTGCTGGGAGTTCGATTTTGTCAGTAGTTGGATCAATATCTGGTGTAGATCAGATATTAGGTTTTGTGTTGTATTGTCTTCCTCCACATTCACAGCTCGTACTCTCTGATTTGATTGTGTGGTATCCTTATAGGCAGCCTCGATCTCCAGTGCATGTACTAAAGCCTCAATACCACGCTTATGCCTGGCCAACTTAAGAATTCGCCTAATTTCTTGATCCCTTACTCCATCAATAAATGTACCAACTGCTAACTGTTGTTGAAATTCCATTGGTGCATCAGGATAGGCTAGATGGGCTAATCTTTCTACCGCAGCTTCGAACTCCTGGAGGCTTTCTCCACCTCGTTGTCTGCGTGATTTGAGCTGAGCCTGATATACTTGGGCGAGATGTTGGTCACCATATCTTAGTTCTAACGCTGCCTCCAAAATACTAAAGTTTTGTTGCTGTGCGGCAGGAATTGTTTGGAGCAGGTCTAATGCTTGGCCCCTTAGTGCTAATACCAATGCTGTTGCCTTTTCCTCATCGTTCCAGTTATTTGAACGTGCAGCTGCCTCAAACTGTCTCTTATAAGTTGACCATGAACTTTGACCGTCGAAGGAAGGTGGTTGTAACCTAGCACCAGACGACAGTACTAATTGGCCACCCTTCTCTTTATTTGTTGTTTGAGTCGGGCTACTTCTTCCTTAACTTCAGTTATTTCTCCTCTAACTTCACTAACTTCTTCTTTAACTTCCATGACTTCAGCCTGTACATCTTCCTTCAATTGTTCAGTGACTGAGAGCATGACTTGATGTTGTCCCTCCATAATTTCTCTCAATTCTTCCTGGCGTCTTATTTCCAGGCCTTCCATCATTTTTATCAAGTCTTCTTTTTCTTCCTGACGTTTTCTCTCTTGATCTTCTTTTTCTTCCTGTCGTCTTCTCTCTTGTTCTTCTTTGTCTTCCTGTCGTCTTCTTTCTTGCTCTTCCATAATTTTTCTCTGTTCGTCTTTCTCTTCTTGTCGTCTTCTCTCTTGTTCTTCTTTGTCTTCCCGTCGTCTTCTTTCTTGATTTTCCATTTGTTGCACCAACGCTGCAAGTAAGTCTTGTGTTTGTTTCTCCGCCATGCTTCTTGTTGTTGGCATTAACTCACGACACGTAAATTAGTTCAAAATAAAGTTTATTACACTATAAAATCCGTAAAATGTTGATATCACGTCTATTTTAATAATGGAGTGTTCCAGAAAAATCTCGAAACAGCACTAGAAAGTCTTATTTAGAGTCTATACCTCTTTTGTGTTGACAAAATTCACTTATCTCCACTAATTGTCCAATAGAATGTTCGAGAATTTTCACGAAATATCACTAATAAGTCTTGTTTTGAGTCTATAACACGTTTCCGTTAACACAGATTACGTATCTTCTGTGGTTTCCCAAATCGAATGTTCTAGAATTGTCACTAAAAGTCACTTATAGTCTTGTTTTTAAGTCTACAACACGTTCCCGTCGACACAATTCACGTACATCTTGTAGTTTCCAAATAGAATGTTCTAGAATTTTCCCGAAATTGCACTAGTAGTCCTTTTTCTCAGTCTACAACACGTTATTACTAGCGGCACTCGCGTATTTGCAACTATTTCTAAATCGAATGTTCTAGAAACTTCTCGAAAATCCACTTCAAAGTCACTATTCAGTCCAGAAATAGTCCTCCAAACACTGTCCAGTAGCTTAATTCTCCGTGTTACCACTAATTTCTGAGAAGAACACTGTAGAACCTTTTCGAATATTCCAGAAATTTATCTTCCAATCCACTTCCGACACCAAATTGTTACGTGTTTGCTATCCACACAAACACCTATACTCGTAGATTCGTTGATTGAAAGTCCAGGTAACACTTACTCACTACTTTATTTACTAATTAACAATTAACAACAATAGATTAATTACTGTCTTAACTATAATTACACTTGAACACTTATAAGTCTCTTTCTTAATTCTTCTTTCCTCGCTCACGTTCAACTTAAGATTAAGACTCGGCACACCGTGTGTCTTATTTATACATCCATTCACACGATCTAGAGGAGTCCAGAATATTCCCGGCCGTTAGCGTACAATTCCAGTCTCATCTAACCAGTCTACACAGTCCAGTGGCGTAATAATATATAAAGATCGACTATTAGGTTTCGTTTTGAATGTGATAAAATCCTTTTTAACTGATCGAAAAATACGGGTTACAGTGTCTAACTGCATCTCAAATGATTATGATATAAACATTGCTGTTCCTCAGGGATATGTGCTTGGACCAATAATATTTCTGTTATTAGTCAATGACCTACCATCTGCTGTTAAGGGTGCCTTAACTATTATGTTTGGTGACGATACGTTTATAGTGATCGATCACATCTCCAAATCTCGAGGATCTAAACACCAACGTTTCAGTTATTTTAATAATCTATGTTGTGCTGAAAATACATGTAGCTTAAATATTGCCGAATTTTAATATTTTTAGTTTTCTAAACGGAGAATATCTCTAGCGACTTGAATAATATCATCACTACAAAACAGTTTTCACCATTTAAAAAATTCTTAGGAACTATAGGCGACGAAAATTTATGTGATCAGCATATTGATTTATTTATGTAAAAAGCTCTCGGTGTACATTGCTATAAGTCAGGTAATGAATTAATTCGAGACAGAATGCCAGTGAATACATATTACTCGCATCGGCTTACTTGGACATTTTACACAACATTACAATTCGGGGATGTGCTACAAATGTTAATCGCAAAAAAAGGCTCGTCCGATTAATATTTCAGATCTAGAAAATTTTGTTTTAGAGAAAACAGACAATTAACATTATATATTATTATATGTTTTCTTGAAATCAATAAATAAAACCACGAAGGGGTCAACATAGTCATTAGTATAAGCAATTTACATTTATCAGTTGAATATTGGCCGACGCGACGGTATTACTCTCCCGAGAATTACCGAACCACGACTACAATAACGTGCAAAGCCAGTGAGACAGTGCTGCCGTTTAGTACATTTTTGGTATCACGGTAAACAGTGTATTTTAGGTCTAAACAACTCTTTAGTACATTTTGCTAAACAGTCTATAAAAATGGTTAAATGTTTACAATTTTTTTTATTTATATATGGAATAAATTAAGGTCGTATTAGGGTTTTCAGCTTCTAAGTGATCTCGAACTCGATTGATGGAAAATGCTCATTGAACATGTATATTTTCTATAAATTTCAATATTCATATTGGCCACCTTGTGGTTGAAGACAACTCAGTATCGCCACCTGGTGGTTGAAGACGATTTAAGCGCTGCCAATTTGGCTAATATGTATATTATAAAGTAAATGTCTTGCATGAATTCGTATAATTACCGGTAGGTGGCTCATTTATGATAAGCTGTGACATTAAACCGCGCACGCCGCTTAGCGACTGTGGATCTCCCTCCGCTTGCCAACGGTCAAACGTAAATTGCGTATACTAATAGCCGTGTTCGCCCCTTCGTTGTTTTATCTGTATATATTTTAAAAATCATTATGTTTAAGAAAAATCTTGAGAAATTCAATGTTTTTTATGTATAGAGATAATAGCCTTGTGTCGATGTGATGTTACGTTTAATGGGGATATGCCAAGTTTTATAGAGAAACCAATTTTATATAGTCGACGATATAAAAATTGGTTTCTCTATAAAACTTGGCCTATCCCCATTAAACGTAAAATCACTTCAATGTTTATGTCGTCACACCCTCACATGCTACCAGGCATTGTAGTTTACTCAGAGTGAATTGAATAATCAATAATCAATAATCATACATAAGTTAACAGCATATAAAAAATCACTTTATTATGCTGGAATTAAATTACATAATAAGCTACTTGCAGAAATAAAAAAACAAAACATCAGTAAATAAATGTAAATAAATTAAAGAAGTTTCTTGTCATACAGATTTTATTCTGTTGATGAACATCTTTCATTTGTTATAGTTTACTAAATTATAACAAGTAATATAATTGATTAATACTGAGGTTATAATATGTATATGTTTAATATTTATGAAAATGTTCAGATATTTGTGTATATTATAGCTGTACGATATTCGTACATCTTGTACATCCACATGATAAATTTAAAAAAAATATAAAAAAAACATTATCAAACGGACTATAAAAAATGTCTAATAAACCTTAATTATTAAACTGCAATAAAATTTCGTATATTTTACGATAAATTTTGTATCAAATGAAAGGTCCCTTCAAAAGAAATATGAATTTACAATATTTGCTTTTTCTAAATAGAGCTCCAGGGAAAACTTCCAGGAAAGTTTCCAACAAACGAGAATTACCGCAGTTTTGACCTACCCGATTTTAAATTTACTTCTTTTTTTGACTTTTGGATCATTAGTCAGGCAACACAGTTCATTTGTAAATAAAATAGTTATCATTAAAACTGAAAATAACGATAACAAAATTTGAACCAATATACAGTTGTATGCTGTATTAAGTACTCAAAATGACGAAAATCGAATTACGAATTATATGAGCCAGTTACTTACACGTTGAATGGTATTTTTCAAAACTTTAATGCATATTCACTGATAAGGGCTGAATTTAAGTACGTTGCATTTGGAAGCAATATTAATTGTACACTTTTATAACGGTACTGGTAGTAGTGATTAATTAATATTTTAATCATTTCCCGAAGGTGTCAATGTGATTGGAGATTCCTGATCATGTGTAGTTAGTTTATGGTGATTAAAAAGAGCGTGGCAAATCAGACGGCTCTCAGTAGCGTCTCATGTAGATACCTACGTTCCCGATAAATGATGAAATAGTTTTGGGCCTCTAGATATGACTTTTGATTCACTAAGATATTATCTGTTGAATGAAATCCTTTACTCGTAGAAAATAGTCATGGTAGAGTCCAACTGCTGCTAGCCATGTCCCTCAACGTGTTAAAATAGGTTGCGGTGGAAATTGTATATCAGGATAAGCTAACTTAAAACTTGTAACCCGTTTAGAAGCTTCCCGAATATTTGTTTGGTATTTGCAATTAATACAACAACTTCGGGACAATTTAGCGATAAAGCGTATGAACAAGGTAATTTACGTGTATTAAATTTGGGAGTATATTTTTCAGCAACTATCCATCTTTAACCTTATATCATGCTGCATCAGTGACTAAAATCCATAACTATGAACTATCTACACCCATTATGTCAAGCGTTTGTGTACCCCAGTTCTTGTACAGTTTCTGCATTGACACTTTAATCTTTTACAAGCAAGTAAATATGGCGTGGGTCCACCCGGGTCTAAAACGCGTGCTAAAACATTTGTCACATGATATCCTCATGGGTCTGTCATCTCGTCCACTATTAACCAATTTTTATATTTTTTAATGTACTTTTTCAATGAGCTTTATATGGTTCGGTTTACAATCAGCTGTTCTTCTTGGCGGTAAATCCCAGTACGCCATATAGTTTTTCCAAAATGCTCTAAACTGTTCTTTCTTCAACATATGTAGAAGAATATTAGATACACAACACATAACATAAAGTTTCATAAAAGTGTTGCAGAGAAAAATTCGTTCTTTATTTCGTAAGTGTGTTGCAGATTGTATGTATTTTCCAGTTAAAAAGATCTGTTGATAACAGCGTTACACGCATACCTGAAAACAGGGATCGATGTGCCATTGCACTTCAGATTTTGATATTTGTCTAAATGCTTAAAAATGTAAAACGCAAATTTTAAACCTTTTGACAATCACCTAACAAGTCTAAATATTATGCTCTTTGAATCTAGTTTGAATTGATCGTCTAATCTGTCCAACATATTTTTGATTATAGTCCTTACAGCTAATTTCGTAAATCCCCGACGTTTCGTTTGTTTCCGTTTTGTCTTTTAGATTGCCTAAAAGTTGTTGTAGCTTGTTTCCTGATGAATGAACCACTGTCATACCTACATCTTTAAAAAATCTTACCAATACCATGGATGAATCGAGGATCGAATGGAATCGATACAAATTTCGGATTTTCTTTCATTTTGAAAGGTCAAGGAATTTCGGAGTGACACTTTAAACTTTCGTTTCCTAACTATTTATCAATTAAACTTAAGAATATCCATTACTCGCAGCTATATTCTTAATCAATGCCTTTTCTTTGAGAGTCCTTAGGGATATATCTTAGAGTACTGGTATCCTTTCTGTATATGTCAAATTCAAAACTTATTTTCATTATTTGACGTTTGTTCATTTCCAAGTGTTCCGATACCACAGACCTTGGACTACCTTAAGCATCTACTCGAATTAAACAACTTCAATCAAGATGTAGTAAAAGAATATCTTCAACTCACTAACTTTTCCATGAAACAAGATTGTTTTCAATTTAACGATAATTTCTTCGAACAACATGAAGGAACAGCAATGGGTAACTCTTTGTCACCATTCATTGCCAATCTCTTCATGAACAGATTCGAGACAGAAGCAAAAGAAGAAATCGAGTATTTCCCTAGGGTTTGGCTTAGGTATGTGCATGATATTTTTGCAGTGTTCGATACAAAAGTCGCTGATATTGATAACTTTGTATCTAAATTAAACAGTCGTTTCGCGTCAGTTAAATTCACATATGAAATTGAAAACTCTGGACAACTATCATTTTTAGATGTATTAATAATTAGAAACAGTGAAAATAAGTCAGAATTTAACATATGCAGAAAATATACCAGTATTCTAAGATATATCCCTCTCACCATTGTGCTCAACACAAAAAGGCGAGTTTTAATTTTCTAGTCCATCGTCTATTAAGTTTCCCCATCAATAAGGAGAGGTTTAAAAAAGAAAAGGCATTGATTAAGGATATAGCTGCGAGTAATGGATATTTTGTAAGTTTAATTGATGAAATAATTAGGAAACGAAAGTTTAGTCATTTCAAAATGCCTCGACCTTTCAAAATGAAAGAGAAAATCCGACATTTGTATCAATTCCATTCGATCCTCGATTCACCCGTGGTATTGGTATGATTTTTAAGGATGTAGTTTTGACAGTGGTTCATTTATCGGCAAACAAACTACAACAACTTTTAGGCAATCCAAAAGACAAAATTGAAACAAACGAAAAGTCAGGGATTTACGAAATTAGCTGTAAGGACTGTAACCAAAAATATGTTAGACAGACTAAACTATCAATTCAAACTAGATTCAAATAGTATATGGCCCATTTCAAATATGGTGGAACAGATGCTAAGTCTAGTGTTGCCCAACATGCGTTTGAGAACAACCATAAAATATATATCAGCAATTTAAGATTAATTAGGAATGTAACAAATACTAGACTGCTGGATGCATTTGAAAGCTTGAAAATCATAAAGTGTAAAAATAGTATGAATAGTGACAGAGGGCCTATCCCAAATAATCCGCTTTATGGGTTAGTGGGTTACGGTTCGGTCACGGTTCATCAAACCGTGACAATAGTTTAGGTATAAATAGGATATATTGTTAGCATAAGTTTAGTTTTAATCATCTCCAGATGATGCCAACTTAGTTGGCGAAACGCGCGTCGAGTGCAGTATATAGTGTTTTGCTGTTTCGTGGAAAACTACGTCAGTGTTAATATTGTTAACTTTAATTAAATCAGTCAAAATGGCATATCAGTACATTATTTTTATCATGGCTATGCTATGACTACTGATAGTAACCTTTCTTTCTGACACGTATGTCACTAATACAGATAGTACAAAAAAGTTTCCAATGTACAGACAAGTGCTGGTTTACTCCCCATATCGCTGTGAAAGTTTCAAGTTTGCCTTATTTTATGTCTTCCATATGAGGATCTGTTCTTAAAGGTTCATTGGAAATGTTGAACTAGATTTGGATCAAGTGCAACTTGATACTGGTATCGAGTCAAAGTTAGCGACCTATGTTCTCCATATTTGTAAAATCACATAATTACTGGACACCTCAACAGCTTCCATCGGTACGGTCTTGGATATTTCTCAGCAGAAGCTACAGTGGCTCATCCTTTTGCCTCTAGGCTCCATTAATAACGGATGTCAATTTATCCAAACACCTTTTTTTGTCACGAAGAGCAAACTTATAAAATTCCATGCCCGAACATATTCATCTCGAACCCTACTCTCCTAAAGCTTTTAAATCAATCTGATCACATACACAACGGTCGTGGGTTGAAAAAGTAGAGGATAAATATGTACAGCGTATTTGACATACAAATATATGAATATTTACTGATACATATTGCAAATACTCAAAACATTTCGAATACTCGTAAATTTACTACGTACTTGTACAATCAAAGAAAAATGAAATGTCCCGAACGATACAACCGATTCATTGGCAGCATAAAAATGCTCGGGTTGATATCTACAATACCCAAATTAGATTATTTATTTTAAAAATATATTTATAATGATAGTCACAAAAGTATCCGGCCACCTTAGTTATTTCCAAAAAGCGATACAAATTAAGTAGTGATGAATGACTAGTAAGCAAAAGAAATGTAAGTTAGTTATGGTTATTATGCTTTATTAGCCTATTTATAAAATCCTAACAAAAGAAACACAATTCGAAAAAATCGACAAAAATCGTTACAATGTCATATTCTGAAACACAAAAGTATCCGGCCACCATAAACAATACAGTATAAAGTATAACTAAACAGTTTAAACAGTCAAAGTTAATATTTTGTTGGATATCCTCGAGACTTAAGAATAGCTTTAAGTCTGTTAGGCATTGAATGTACAAGCTTACGGGTTAATTCTGGCTTGATTTTGTTCCATTCTGCTATCAGATGTTGTTTTAAATCCTCTTTATTGGTAATCCTATGGTTTTGCAAAGAGCGTTTTAATTCAGACCACAAGTGCTCTATGGGGTTGATATCGGGTGACTGAGGCGGTGTTTTTAGTTGTCTCGGCGCATTGTAAAGCAACCATTCCTTGGTTTTTCGAGCACAATGTTTGGGGTTATTATCTTGTTGAAAGATAAAATTTTCCTCCAAACCTAATTTTTCAGCACTAGATCGTAAATGCTGCTTTAATATATTGATATAAACATATTGATCCATTTTTCCTTCATTAAAATGGAGCTGGCCTACTCCCACAGTCGCCATACATCCCCATACCATCAGAGACCCACCTCCATATTTAACAGTGAGTTGCAGATTTTCTTTATTAAACGACGAATATGATCATATTTAGCGACGAGGCGAAATTTGAGGTATTTGATTCATCCCGAAGATAAATTGTATGGAGAAAACCGGGAACGTCGTTTAATAAAGAAAATCTGCAACCCACTGTTAAATATGGAGGTGGGTCTCTGATGGTATGGGGATGTATGTCTATCAATCAATAAATCTATCAATTAACGTGAGTTGGTATCAACCTTCTTTCTGTTAAGGGGTTTTAACTAGAATGTACTGTATTTAACTATTCTATATTTTATCCTTGCCAATATATTATATGCAATAGTAATATTAGAATTCGGATATTATACACAGTGTTAGAGTGGAGAGTGGATTTTATTCACGGAATTATAGAGTAAAAAGAATATATTATTAATAACTGAACGTAACTTCTTCCTGTTTAATAAAATTCCAACTAATTCTATTTGATAAACGATTAATTTGCATGTCTACAATTCAAGCTTAGATTCATGAGGTGAGACTTTAAGGATAAGCTCTCCACTCTCCACGTTGACAACTGATATGAGACACAAAAATAATAATATAATTCTCTTCCTTCAAAGTTATTTATCTTTTTTTAGAATATGTCAAGTATGAAACATATTATTTGTTTAGGTAATATCCATAAATACTTACATACAATATTAATTTTGTTTAATTCTTCTTTTAACATCGGTAACCACGTTGTACCAAAATCTACAGAGCAATGGGATACACATTTTTCTTCATTCAATAATACTATTGCCGATTCCATATTCTTCTTTTTTCGCTATCTGCTGTTTTCATTAAAATTTCCCAGTTTATTCTATGTCCATTTTCCCAAACATGTTCGCACATTTTTGATTTTTCAATTTCACCCTTTCAAATATAACTATTATGCTCACTTAACCTTACATAAATAGATAACTTTGAAAAAAGAAAACAGATTTGTTTTCCGACACATCAGGGAATTATATTATTATTTTTGTCTCATATTAGTTATCAAAAAAAACACCCTCTGACTAATCTTTAGATGTAAAGTCACAAGCGCAGAGGTTTATTTTTCCAGTACTATATTTTTAGATAACGAAGAATTAATCATGTGGTAGTAAGTCCCAAAAAAGAAAAACAAAATATAACTTTTTAACATTTTTTCAACAATTGTCTCAATTTAAACTAAATAAAATAACTTTATATTACATCAAAATTGTGCTAAAGTTTATAAACATGAAAACAATTATTGTAAATGTTTCGTCCATGACTGGTTAGGCCAGGCGACAGGTAGTTCAATAAGGAAATAATTAGTGGAAAGCTGGAAATTGCTTTAATCGCTTTATTTGGACCCAGATATTACCCTCCCAAGTTTTCCCCCTCGAGCGAAGTCGGCGTTGGCCCTTCTGGCCCTAAGAAGGTACCATTTTTCGGTTTTTTGCAAATATATCCCAAACCATCAACTTTATCAACAAAATACTTATTATAAAAAATAATCTAGAGTAAATTTTCTACAAAAATTTTCTTTACCGTTTGTCTCTAAAGTGAACCGTTACGATGCTACGACCATTCAAAGTGGAACCCTTTTTGATTCTTGCGGAAAAGTTATCGAAATCATATGCCATATCAAAGTTTCTACATGTTATAAATATTTGTCAGCATTCCAGGTGTTTTTAATGCAGGTGTCAATAAAAAAAAAGGCCAGTAAGTACATTCAGTTCAGATTCAGTACATTTTACAAGTAGACTTCATTACTTTCTCACCGAGGGCGCTGGCAACACTGTGTACGTGGGGATAGTAACACCTGCAGATGCAGCTGGCTTGCCGCGCTCGGCCTCCCATACAGCTTGCAACGCTGCTCCCATACCACAGCTGTGTCATGAACGATCTGGTTGAGTGTATACGTGTTTACGGACAAAATAATCAATCAAGACTGTAGTTTGAGAAAGTGCGGCAATGGCCGCGGCTGGTAATCCAACCGTTTGTTTTATTTGTGAAAAAGGTTTAGAAGATGGAGACACTATTATAGTGAAGGAGAGAGGATTAAGAACCTTACGTGAAAGTAGTGTGAAAAGACGTGATAATAGACATGTGCAATTACAAGGATTGCAGAATGTTACGGTTCATGTTAAGTGACAAAAATCGTATACGAAAGACAAAAATATTGCCGCGGCAATAAAATCTTGGGAAAGGGCAACAACGGACCGAAGCTTGCGATCGTGTGAACAGTTCGACTTCAAGGTTAATTGTATTTTGTGCGGTAAAAATGCATCCAAAGAATTTTTAAAAAGTGTTATTAAAAAACCCATTGACAGTCGCGATACTGTTCATCGCGTGGAAACACTCCATTTCAAAAACACACTGGTAGAGACAGCTGGTAAGCATGACGATGCATGGGCCAAGGCTGTTACTAGGAGAATTGCACATGTAAATGATTTGGTCGCTGCAGAGGGTCGATATCACGGCTCTTGCGCGAAAACATTCTTCAAGAGTTCTTCCACATCGACAAGGCCACCTGGTCGGCCCGAAGATGAAAACGTCACTGCTGCTTTCGAGTACGCTTGCTCTTATATGGAACGAAATCGAGAAGAATGTCAATTCACATTCAAAGAGATATTCGAAGATAATAATAATAATACTAATCGTAGGTACTTTGCCACAGCTGTTTACATTGAAAAGCTGTTATACTTGTAACAAGTTAACAGCTTGTGCACCTGGAATGCTGACAAATATTTATAACATGTAGAAACTTTGATATGGCATATGATTTCGATAACTTTTCCGCAAGAATCAAAAAGGGTTCCACTTTGAATGGTCGTAGCATTGTAACGGTTCACTTTAGAGACAAACGGTAAAGAACATTTTTGTAGCAAATTTACTCTGGATTATTTTTTTTTAATAGGTATTTTGTTGATAAAGTTGATGGTTTGGGAGATATTTGCAAAAAAAACGAAAAATGGTACCTTCTTAGGGCCAGAAGGGCCAACGCCGACTTCGCTCGAAGGGGAAAACTTGGGAGAGTAATATCTGGGTCCAAATAAAGCGATTAAAGCAATTTCCAGCTTTCCACTAATTCTTTCCTTATTGAGGCTTTTTTTTCGACCTGTCGCCTGGCCTAGGTATATTTTCTTCTAGTTTGTAACTCCTTTCGTCACAAAATGATTGGAAAATGTTTCCATATCGAATTATTACTTACCATATTATTTTTACATACATTTTCTTTAGTTTGTATGATAATTTCTTCCACTGACGCTGAACTAAATTGTTCTTGGTATATTTTTAAAATTTAAGACAAAATTAATGACAGATGTCAGAACCAGAAAACAAGTCAATGTACAAAACAAATTACTACAAAATATTCTCAGTAGGATAATATAATTAGATTTTTTCCCACTACAATAACAAGAAAATTGGAAAAAATTAAACACTTGATCAAAAATACTGCTAAATGATTGGAAAATAAAAACCTTAAAAAATAATCACAGATATAGACACACGTGTGTGATAAACTCGATTTAAATTTACGCGGTCTCATAACCTTCTATAACTGGTTAATATGTAGCCAATAAAAAACGCCCACAGTATGGCAGCCTACATGTAGGGGACATGGTATTTGTATTGTACTAGAGATTCAGATTATATTAAGAAATTCGTAACGACTACTCAGCTTGGCACTTGGCGGCGCAGAGAGTGAGAGAAGAAATATTGCTAGTGTGGGACAGAGATTTTTAGGGGAGCCGTGAAAATTTTATAGACCGTTTTTAGTTTTTAAAATTTTTAATCTTAAAATGATTTAAAATTCGATAAATATTTTCCAATAACGAACTTGATAGCAAAAAATTGTGGATTGAAGATCCTGGGGCAAATTCCAATTTATCACCAACGGACGATGACACACTGTTGGAACTGACAAAGGATTTAGGACTCTATTTTCAAGAAGAAAAGTTTGGTCCAAATTTGGATATATATGCGGAGGGAATATCCGCACCTGTTTACCATCGCCATTTAAAATTTGCTGGTCTTTGTTTCTACATAGTGGTGGAAAAAAGGATTTTCCACAATGGCAAATTTAAAACGAAGCAACGAAATCGATTCCGAATAGACTCCGGTATGCGAATAGCATCGAGTAACACAATTGAAGCAAGAGTAAGCAAATTGTTGGAGAGTGTGTCAACAACCAGGTTTCATTAAATACATTTAATTAAGTTAATTTCTGTTTTCTGATTATTTTTGGTCATTACAATCAGTAAATAAAATTACTATTTTGAAATAAATCTTAATGATTATTATATTACTACAAATTAGGAGGCCGCAAACAAATTTGAATATTTAGGGGGCTGCGACTACTAAAAGGTTAAGAACCACAGATGTAGTGTGTTGTGTGGCAAGCGCAACTAGTCAATCTCTGGTGTGCTCTTGAGTTCAAATTCCAGTTTCAATAGATAGCAGTGCCGGAGGAAATGGTTGTGTGTGCATATTTTTTCCTTTTCAGTGTAATCTCCGTTCACACAGCTTGTGCTCAAGCCCGAATTGGGCCAGTGGGTAAAGCCCACTGGGCCATTGTCCAGATATACCTGTTTTCCAAAAGAAAATTATATAAATACTTCCAAGAATGGAAACGAAAAATATTGCATATTTGGTATTTTTTGCTGTCTAAATTATTTTCCAAATGGAGAGCTAATAATATAATAATAATATTTATTTACAGGAGAAGGTACATTACATTGATTTAGAATATAATTTGTAGAAGTAGTGGATTAGACATGGAGCGCTTGTAAATAAATCGATACTCAATAAGCGAATAGACGCTTGTTTTGAGACAATAAAAAAATGAGGAATGTATAATGGATGCGTAAAATATTAATTGCTTTTAAAATGATATAATAATACTCATTTGAGAAAATGATATGATAACTAAAACGAGATAGAGATATAAAGACATTCATATTAATCCTAATAAGTAAAATAAAATAGTAATATATAAATAGTTTTAGAAATAATAGATATAAGTAAAAATGAGTAGGAATGATATTCTAATCTAATCTAATTTTATATACATATAAAACATACGTAAACAATACACGGCAACATGTTGGTAGATATTTTGATATGATGAACGATGATTGCAAGATAAGTATCATGGTACGGACAAGGTAGAAAGTGTAATTAAACAAAACTAAATAAATAATTATGAACTGCACAGTTATAGCTTAATTATTAACTTTCTTTTTCTTTTTTTTTTTAAATATGGTTCAAGTTTTTAGATCAATAATATTGCGAATAATTTCTCTGGGGCTGTTCGATATGTATATCCTTAGTGTATTTTTAAATCGGTAAATTGTGGGTATGTTTTGAATTTCTTGTGGGAGCGTGTTATAGACCTTTGGAGCTAAGAATATGTACGACCTTTGTCCCACCGTTTTTGACATGAATGGAACAATATACCTATTTCTTTGTCTGGTCTTGTAAGTATGAGAAGGTAACGAGGCTGGGTTTTTAGTACAGTGGTACTTTATAAGTACATTATAGTAGTATAATTGTCTCATGTCGAATATTTTAGCTTCTTTATACAAGAGATCTGAAGGGTATGCTTGCTCTTTGTACAATATTAATTTAAGAAATCGTTTTTGAAGAATTTCAAGAGGAGTTAGATAGGTTTTAACTACACTACCCCATCCAAGTATACCATAATTTAGATGGCTTTCTACGAGTGCATCGTAGAGTGTTTTTAGTTGGGAATATTTAAGAATTTGTTTTAAATATCTAAATTTATATAATATAGTTTGGAGTTTCTTTATTATATAATTTATATGCTTGTACCATCTTAGGTGAGAATCTATATATACTCCTAAATATTTTATTTCCTTTTCAGCTGAGATGGTGTATATTTTTCCTTCAACATGTATGTCCATTTTGTTGAAGGAAGGTATTTGTGTTATTACAACTAAAAGATAAGTAATGGGTCTTTTCAAAGTTGACTGTCAATAGTTTTTGGTCAAACCAATTTTTTATCACTGATAAATCATTTTCAGCTTTTATTTTTAGCTGCTCCCATGAATTAGCCGTATAGAAGATTGCAGTATCATCAGCAAAGCCAACAATCTCTCCTTCGCTTTGTAATGAGAATAGTCCGTTTATATAAAGTGAGAAGAGCGTTGGACCTATCACTGTACCTTGTGGCACTCCATACCCTATTAACATTGGGTCGCTCAGAACATCAACTACTCTAACGCACTGGTGTCTGTTGGTAATGTAGTTTTTAAAAAGTTGTAGACAATTATTTCTAATTCCAATATATTCCATGTATTATAATACATGGTCGGCTGGCCGATAGCGAGCGAGAATTGCTTTAACTTTTTCACGCACCCAAATCTTCGGTGAAAGGACTTTTCGAAGTTAAAATTTTTTTCAAAAATAAGTCTATTTTGAACAAATTCATCGGAAAATAAACTACAACAGCATTTAGACTATCTAAATGAAAAAATTGAAACGAACGAAAAGTATGTTGAACAAACTAGACGTACGATTCAAACTAGATTCAAAGAGCATATTAAGGCCCATCTCAAATATGGTAGAACAGATAAGTCTAGTGTTGCTCAACATGCGTTTGAGAACAACCATAAAATAGATATTAGCAATTTAAGATTAATTAGGAATGTAACAAATGCTAGTCAGCTGGATGCATTTGAAAGTTTGAAAATCACAAAGTGTCAAAATAGTATGAAGTGATAAAAGGCCAATCCCAAATAGTTCGCTTTATTAGCTAGTGGGATAGTTTAGGTATAAATAGGATACACTGTTAGCATAAGGTTAGTTTTAATCATCTCCAGATGATGCCAACTTGGTTGGTGAACCACACGTCGAGTGCAGTATATGGTGTTTCGTGAAAAACTACGTCAGTATTATTACTACCATATCGCGCATTTTCTGTATTAGTATTAGGATTAAAATCCGTCCCTGGGATGTCATTCAAATTCCCTATAATTGTGTTCTTGCCGTGGCGATAAATTTTATTTTAACAACAGATCATATATGTATTCAACAAATAACTAATAATAGAACTAGAAAGATATCCTTCAAAATTATTTAACTTTTGTTTAAAAATTATGGCAAAAGAGGTTAGAAAAAGAAAGAAGAGAAAGAACATGAGGAAAAAGTAGAAAAAAATGTAAGAACAGCAAAATCTTCTACATAAACAATAAGTGCGGAGAAAATGGAAATTAAAATTACTTTTTTGGTTACGTTTTTCCTATTTGCATAGTATACTTTTTTACAAAAAGAAAAATCAATCCAACTAGGTATGTATAAATGACTTCGCTACTAGAAGCGAGTCTGAAAAACAGTTCATTCTTTAGTTTAATAAAATATTTCTTACAAAAAACTCATGTTATTGATATAAATATGGATATTTGAGTCTATTTTACTTAATGTATCTGTGACAAAAAAAATGAAGGTGGGTCAGAGTCAGGGTCGGAAATTCTCACATTCCGGGCCTGCTTGTGCTTCTGGATTTTGGTTGTTTAATAATAAAATAATACAGTATACGAATTTGAGTGTGACATTTAACTTATCACTGACCTGCTTTAACGGTGTTTATATATTACTATCAAAAACATTCTACATTCTTAATCTTAAGAAATATGGATGCGAAGGAAGTAATTATAATTAATGAATCTTGCCACGTCCGCAATTAATTAAAAATGATTAAATTTAGTACGTTTTTCACTTTAATAATCTACTTTCCTGTTATTTACCTTAAATAGCTTTACATTCACTAAATTTTCTAAATTTTTATTATAGGTATAAGCTAAATATGTAATAATGCTCTTAGCATTATTTAAAAGAAACTGATTAATTTTATAATGCAAACTAAACATTTTGGTAACGACTTTGATGTATGGTACACAAATTACATAAGTCTGTGGTTTCCTATAATTTTATTATCAAATGCTATCAAAATAGTTCATGCACATTGAACATGTTTTCATTTTACCTTTACCTTTAACAATAAGCGCGAGGAAGACACCATAATGCCGACAATTACAAGTATAAAATAAGAAAAGAAACGGTCAAAAAATCAAAATATATGGGTGGGATATGAACACGACTCATACACTTCTCAACTGGCGGAGGGCGTGGAGTCTCTATTCTTATTTTATGCTTCCAATTACCAGCACTGTATCATCTTCCTCGCTCTCATTAGTAAATACAAAATACCAAAATTAAATTTTACTTAGTCTGTATAATATACTTGTATGTGTATTTTTGTATACGTGTCGACACAAGGCACTCAAGGATATCCTGCCTTGTCAGATCATAAGTTGTAAGAGTTAGGAGAACGACTGTTGTTATTGGACCTCCTACACAGTATACGTTAGATTAGATTACACTACGACCGAAAAATATTTTTTGTGATAACCCTTATATCTATGTGTAACCATCAATTTCTAAGGTTCTGAAGAAGCCTAAAGCTCTCCTGGGGGATGTGGTTTCTACTTTCAACAGGTATTGCGGATACCTGCTCCAAATGTCGTAGCCTTTGGGGGATTAAGACATTGCATGAGCAAATTATGTTTCACGGTTTCCGCTTCATCTGTACAGAAGCAACATATGTCGCTCTCTGCTTTGCCCATTTTTTTTGAGATGGTATCTTAGTGGGCAATAACCTGTAACTTCCAGTATGCTGGGTTGGAGTAGCCCTCTACCTATTTTTTGCGAGTAGTTTATAAACTTCTTTGCTTGTCTTTGGACCTTGAGTTAATTTACAGTAGGATGATTTACGTTTCTTTTCATATTTTCTCTCCATCTTCCCTCGCAAGCCTATCAGCAATATCATTCCCTTTTATTCTTTCATGCCCTGGCAACCACATAAGGGTAATCTTTTCATTTGCCAGTTGCTTTACTGTTTGTAGACATTCCTAGACTATGCTGGACTTACAAGTAAAGGAACTTAAAGTTTTAAGTGCTGCCTAGCTGTCTGAAAGAATATAGATCGTTGCGTGACTTTCCGCCTGAAATATGGTGGAGTTTGGCCTAAGGCTTGTGATAGTGTATATCTGGGCTACTGCTACCCCACTCTTATCCCTTCCTCCGCCTTTGATTCATCTACCAGATAAGGGATTCAAATTTGGACAGTATGCGTTGCGGAACGCACAAAGGATCGGGGGAAGATGTAATGATAGTTTATTTAAATCTCTGTAGTGTTGCCTTTCTCTTGTTAATTACTTTAGTCCGTTGTCGTCCTCTAGTCCTGTTTCTAACCTGTTATATATTCTATCTTATCTATTATTCAATTTGTTGTTTGCTTTTGTCCTAGTTCAGAAGCTCTTTTCTGTAATAGGCATATGCCATCATTTATTATTTTGAACATTGATTCCTTCATGACAATTTTACCACTTCTACGTTCCATACTTTGATTTCCTTGTTTGTATTTTTACTATCTCGTAATTCGCTCAAAATCGTCTCGTAAAGAAAACGGCGGTATAATTTTTTTGATCAGATCGATATTGAAAAAATTTATATAAACAAAATAACAATAAATTGCTAACTATCCGCAGGTATACTTTGAAATAGATTAGACTATATAAAATGTTTGATTAATGTTTTACAATCGTAATTTAACTTTTAAAAAACAAATGGTCGTAAAATTCATTAGAATATCGTTAAAATAGAATTAGCTATTTCATGTTTTATATATATATTACTGACGTTAATTTTATAGAAATGAGGTCAGGCATGGTGCATTAATAAGAGTTTTAAATTTTTAATATAGTACAATTGAAGAGTCCGGTGCAAAAACGGGGCAGCTCAATTTTTAAAAAATTTTCAGGAAATTAAAAAAATCTGTATTTTTTCGTTTTTTTTGCAAACACCAGGTTGTAGTTTAGTAAGGAATACATGATGTGTACATTTCACACTTTTAAATAATTTCGTTAAAGTACAGCAATAGAAAAAAAAATTGAGGAGCTGCCTCTTTTTTTTGCACCGGAAAGTAATCTGAAATGTTTCAATAGCAATTAATACACTATTAAATAAGAAAACAATAATTTTTAAACATTTTTATGTAGAAATAGTTACAAAATTAATATACTGTGTTAGTGTAATTAATATTATACATCTGTGAAGCTGCCTTCAGACTGGTTAGGCTGTTCTTCTCCTTGGTACCACAAGAGATTGCAAATTTTTGTTTTCGTTTATTAAATATAGTTCTTTTGAAAAGCTTGCTGAAATGGTCACTGAAATTTAAAATAATATCTTGGGTAACTCGAACTACTTCAAACTTGCGACATGTGTTTTTCACCAACAGAACCCACTCTTCTGGTAACAGAATTCCTTCTTGCTTTCTCTTCTCCTTTTCTATCAATCCAAAACTCCGATCACATGGAAGAAAGCTATGTCCTGGTTCTGGATATCTGTGTACAATTTTGAAAAACTTCTTATTTTCGGTAATGGTATAGAGATGCTGAGCTAAAGTTTGATCCTTGTTCTGCGAGGAACAGTTATCAGAGTACAGGAATAACTTTGTTACAGTTGCTGGCACACATTGATTAATAAAATAATGTAAGAAGTTTGCTACGTCATTTTGTTCTTTGCGACTGTTTCATCGTACATAAAGAAGTACGATTTTCCAGTGCTTGCTACAAAAATTGTATTCCCAAAGTTGACGTTTAAAAAAGACGTCCCTACTGGGTACATGAATTCAGTTGCTCATCTTAACCTCTGCAATGTCATCTTTTAATTTTGTGTAAAAATAGTTAGCTTTCTTTTCATGTACTGCTTTCTCCACTTTTAGATTTTTTATTACTTGTTCATCTTTTTCTGCAGATATGAGATTGTCCAGTCTATCACACGGTTGGTATGTATCAGAACGTGGTTTTCTGAAAGAGTAGTTATAGTTTGTTATAAAATGTCGACAAAAATAGTCATAAGTAACTTGAGGTTTAACTTCTTGACTATTCTTCGATACTCTAGAGATAAAGCGGACTGTTTTTGTTTATATTGTTTCAAGGGAAAGAATTTAATAGATAAATGGAGGAAATTAATGAATCTAGCTTTATTATAAGCTTACCAGCAATAAAGATCATCAAAATGGTTTTTGGGGAAAAACTCATTTTTTTTCAAATGGAACCATATTGGTACCGTGGTACCATTTATTAGTACTATTAATAAGCAATTTATTCATATATCGTATTAAAATGTGCTATAAATACAAACAAAATTATAGCTAAAAGAAAATAAGAAAATACAATTTTGTTCTAATTAAATGTTAAGAACTAAGTTGGCTTTGAAAACAATTTTAACTAGTCAAACATTTGTTGGTTTACCGGTGTTTTCATTGTGTCTTTAAATATTGTTTAAAATTCTTGTTGTGTTCAAAATGCCGCAAATTTATACAAGAGATGAAAAAGTGGACATGTTAATTATTTATGGGGAATGTAAAAAAAATGCCTATGCGGCTAGACACCTTTATGCCGAACGATATCTTAATAGGCAATGTTCAGCGAGAAATTATTTTAATCGTCTTAAAAATCAATTCCGAAGTGAGCGCAACAATGATCCCGAAGAAAATTTCATTCTTGGCGAAGGAACGGAAATTAATGTTTTGGCTCGAGTAGAAGTTGATAAGACTGCTTCTTTAAGGCAAATTGGGTTTGAATTGGAAATCAGTTACCAAACAATAAGCCGAATTTTGCACAAATACTACTGTAAATCTTTTATATACCAATTGCACCAGCACTTGTACGAAAATGATTACAAACGTAGGATGGAATATTGCAATTGGATTTTGCAGAATAACAATGATTTTTTTGGTAATGATTTTATTTTCGGATGAGTCTAGGTTTACAAATTTGGTATTATTTAACCGACAAAATACAAAATATTCGTCACAAAAAAAACCTAATTTATTACGGGAGGGTAATTTTCAAGTGCGGTTCGGTTTCAATGTTTGGCTTGGAATAATCGGTAGTAGAATCATTCGTCCAATAATATTTGAAGGATTCCTGACTGGTTCCAGATACTTGGGATTTCTGCAAAATGAGTTTAGCTGAATTACCTTTCCATTTACGACAGGGAATGTATTTCCAACAAGATGGCGCTCCTTCCCATAATTCAAGAATAGTAACTGATTACCTTCAACGGAGATTCGGAGAAAACGTAATTTCGACGAATAGTCCTGTGAGGTGACCTCCATGGTCACCCGATTTAACACCCCTTGATTTCTTTGCTTGGAGATCATTTAAAAAATATTGTCTACGCAACCGCCGTTACAACTCGTGAAGATCTGGAGCTACGAGTAAGACGCGCCATTAATAGCATAATGGCCCAGCAATTGGCGAACGTTCTTCGAGAAACAGCTATGCGAGTTCAGAAGTGCATTGACGTTAATAGACAGCATTTTGAACAACTGTTGTAATGTTTTGTGTTCATTTTTTTGTATTCCAAAGCCACCTTATATATAACAAGGTAATTAGAACAAAATTGTATTTTCTTATTTTCTTTTAGCTGTAATTTTAATTGTATTTATCGCATATTTTAATACGACATATGAATAAGTTCCTTATTAATAGTATTAATAAATGGTACCACGGTACCAATATGGTTCCATTTGAAAAAAAATGAGTTTTTTTCCCAAAAACTATTTTGATGATCTTTATTTGCTCATAAATCACGTAATTTAGTATTTTTGACGGTATTTCGATTTTTCTAGCATTACGCGGGTCATTTAGAATAAATCGGAACCGTCACGGCACACTTAAATGGAAAACTAAAAATTATATTATAAAAAATAATGACGCTTGAAATGTCACTTATTTGGTATCGTTCAGATACAGAAAATTATACAGAATTCAAAAAATGCAATATATAGGGTGTTCCACTTAAAAATCGAAAGTTAGTGTCCCTTGCGGCGAAACCGGAAGCGAAAAAATCACTTGTATGTCAAAAAGTGCCGCTTATTATATATATAGGATATCCCAAATTTCAATCAATTATCTTCAAAACTAAAGGAGAAAAGGGGGGTGTACCATGATCCTGTTACACCCGGTATAATGAATAAGATTTACAGGAAACAACTGCTCAGTCTGCTTTAGGCGAGCCTGGTTTGCTATTATTATTTGTCTTTTCCATTATTTATGGCATACTGACGAGAACATAACAAGTTCGAAACCGGTCTATGTCTGGAGAGGAATTAACAAATGATCTTAGCTACCAAACAAGACTTGCAGGTTTAATTCAACGCAGGTCGGGGCTATTGTCCGCTGAGTAGTTGTTTCCTGTAAATCTTATTCAGTATATAGTTTAAAAGTGTTATTTGCTAACAAACATTTACTAAATTTCAATCAGAAAAAGCTATGTGAGGGATTAATATTACTATTGTATATTATCAATATTTAGACAAGGCAACTGAAAATCCTATACAGAAGGTATAGAATATATGCCGTCGCTTCATATACAGACTGTAAAGCGACACGTGTTATATTTTAAATAGTTTAATTGACGGATTACCTATATATGTATACTTGTATTTAGGATAATATTTGCCTGTGCCACCTTTAAACATAGGTATTAGTCACATGGGCGTGTTTACGATGTTCACCGATAAACCGCATACATGCACTGTCGAGACAATGTTACGGTTAGAGTTTTACAGTCTGTATAATTTAAGAAAATATGATTATGTCTTAGAAAGTTTTAAAAATTTGAAATGGCTAAAACCTATTATAGAACGTCATTATTACTAAGACGGAATTTTCCTGATTTTAGTATTCCAATATTTGTTCGGAAAAATAATCGAATATTCGAATTATTCGGATACTCGAATATTCGGATTATTCGAATAGGTATTCGAATTATTCGGATATTCGAATAATCGGATATTCAAATTATTCGAGTATTCGGATATTAGAATAATTCGAATACCTATTCGAATAATTCGAATATTCGAATAATCCGAATAGGTATCTGAATAATCCGGATCCCCGAATATTCATTATTAATAGGTATAGCACTGAATACTAGTGAATAGTGAATACTCTATTTGAGTATTTGGTTGGATAGACCACAATAATAGTCGTGACGTAATCCTCTAAGCAGGCAATTGATCTGCTTTCCGTGCCCATAATAGGGTATGTCTCCTGTACATGTGCTTTAAGGGTTAGAATTATTTAGTTAGTATTTTATTTTAGGATTGAGGCGCTATTGTTCACATTTAACTATTGAAGCTTAAATAAAACGAAAACAGACCTAGTTTATTATACTTCTGTGTCATAACTATTTTTCTTTTTCGAAAAAAATAAGTGCTCTAAAATTTAAGGCTGGGAATCGAATACGAATAATTCGAGTATTCGAATATTCGAGTATTCGAATACGAATTATTCTAATGGGAAATTATTCGAATATTCGAATAGGTACTCGAATATTCGAATATATTCGAGTATTCGAATATTCGATTATATCCGAGTAAATTTGAATATTAAAATATATTATTAAATTATGTACGAATAGGTATGCAGTTTGCATCCAAGCAAAGTAGGTAAATAGTAGGTATAGGTAGGTACCTATTCTAAAGTCGAAATATATAAATAGACCACATTAGTGGCACGTTTTACTCCCAGTCAAACTATTCCATCTCTTTCTCGCCTCTTCCTTATTCTTACTGTACTAAGGCAGGGGTTAAAATTAAATTTTAAATTTTAGAAAACCTGTAAATATTAACATATTGACTTTTCATGTATTTGTTTTACCTTCAAAATCTGCGTCTTTTTTAAAAACATTCTAATTTTAGAGCACTTTTATTTTCTTCGAAAAGGAAAAATAGTTATGACACAGAAGTATAATAAACTAGCTCTATTTGTGTTTTATTTAAGCTTCAATAGTTAAATGTGACCAATAGCGCCTCAATCCTAAAATAAAATACTAACTAAATAATTCTGACCCTTAAAGCACATGTACAGGAGACATACCCTATTGTGGGTATGGAAAGCAAATCAAATTGCCTGCTTAGTGGTTTACGTCACGACTATTATTGTAGTCTATCCAACCAAATATTCAAATAGAGTATTCACTATTCACTAGTATTCAGTGTTATACCTATTAATAATGAATATTCGAGGATCCGGATTATTTGGATACCTATTCGAATAATTCGGATTATTCGAGTATTCGAATATTCGAATAGGTATTCGAATAATTCGAACAGTTCGAATATTCGAATATTTTTTTGAACGAATATTCGAATACTAAAATCTGGAAAATTCCCAGCCTTACTAAAATTAGAATGTTTTTAAAAAAGACGCAGATTGTGAAGATAAAACAAATACATGAAAAGTCAATAGTTAAATATTTACAGGTTTTCTGAAATATAAAATTTAATTTTAACCCTGCCTTAGTACAGTAAGAATAAGGTCGAGGCGAGAAAGAGATGGAATAGTTTGACTGGGAGTAAAACGTGCCACTAATGTGGTCTATTTATACATTTGGATTTTAGAATAAGTACCTACCTATACCTACCATCTACCTACTTTGGTTGGATGCTTATTGCATACATAATTTAATAATATAGTTTAATATTCAAATTTACTCAAATATAATCGAATACTCGCAACTCGAATATATTCGAGTATTCGAATATTCGAGTATTCGAATATTCAAATAATTTCCCATTAGAATAATTCGTATTCGAATACTCGAATTATTCGTATTCGAATCCCCTTAATTATTACCTTACTTTCGTGTATATTATTGACATCTATTATTTTTTAAAATAAAATTGTTTATTATTATTATTACGAGTTTGTTACACGAGTTTTTTAACCACCTTGTACAAATTTACCAGATATACACCATTTTGGATATGACCATAGGACTTGGGCATAATTTATTTTGTAATAATTAAATGTGTGAAAGGTTAACAATCTTATTTAATCATACAAAAAATTGTCTACATGGATGAAAATATAACACTATCAATTTGCATTAGAATCAAGTGTGATGTAATGATATAGCAGATAGTGGGGCTTTGCTTTTACCTACTGGAGTCACCTGAGCATAAAATTGAATTTACTTTTCTTTTCTACGCTGGCTCGCTGACCGAGCGGAGCCTTATATGATCAGAATCCCGATCCATGGCATTCTGAAAATGCAATCATGATTATTCCAAGTAACAAAAAGTAGTCTTGCCCTCTCTCAAAGACGAGAACAAGATTTCTGATGAACTCATACGGTCTACCATAGAAAAAGAAGAAATGTTATATCACACAGCGCCAACGGGGAACAGGTTTCTATCGAGGAGATACATTTATAAAAATTGCATTATTGAAAAGCTTACGTAATACTAGAGTATCGTTCGCCGTTAGATGGATTTTAGGATTTTATTATTTCATTTATAGAATTTGCTTGATTGTTATTATCATTCATCACTACAATAATTGTGGAAGAGCTGTCTTATGGTCGTGTAACAAAATAAGTATAGCACATAAGAACCTCAAAAAACATTACGAACTTTCTGAAACTTTCGGGAGTTCTTTATTAGGATATTTAAAAAAATCTGACATATTGTTTCGTATTTATGGATTTCTAGAAAAAAACAATGAAATAATTATTGGGTATTACAAAAGCATTGTTTCAAACCTACTATGATAATAATAATAAATACCTATATACATTTTTATATTTTATACTGACATTTTTATCTGATATGCTAGTATAAAAGTTTTAAACATATAATGAATCAAAAAGAACACTTCCAATACATGTTATCATAGAAACTATTAAAACAACTACTCAGTCTGGGAGCAAGAACTGCGTTGAATTAAATAACAGTGTCCTCAGTATTAGAAGCAAAAAATGTTGAGATTGAAAAAAATATTAACTCTCCAAAAAAATTTTCATATTTCGATTTATCTAATTTAAATATTTTCATAAATAATTTTTACGCGGTCTTGTCCCCTGAAGAGTTCAGAAAAATGAAAGTAGATATACAGGGTGGGGCAATAGTGTATCGGACTTTGATATCTCGAGTACTACGATAGCTAGAAATAATAAAAAAAAAATACATGTAAACTAGATAAAAAGTCTATAACCGGAAATTATGTTCGAATATACAGGGCGAGCCAAGACGAAATTACAGGATCAAGTGCTTTTTTTTTAAATGGAATGCTATGTATATCAGTACATTATTTGAAGCCTCTTTCTAGACTCAACTCATTCTTATATTATTATTGACTATCTCCCAGCTACTTGACGGTCATGAATTTTTTTTTAAATAATGCCATCTGCAGGTGCATATTGAAAAAAATCACAATTATGGGTTTTAAGAAAAACTTATGTAAATACTTGTTACGAGACATCTAATTAATGTTTTTGAATCATTTTTTACTTCCTAAAAATGTACAGAATGGCTAAAAATTATTTTTTCAATTAAGAACTTTTTAAATTGAATTTTTCTTACTTTTTTCGACGCTGTGATGTAGAAATGAAAACGTACATTTTTGTAAGTGCTTCCCTATGGTTAATTGCAACCATTCTCGTTTTATTGGGCAATAAGTACAAAATTCAAGAATAAACTTTAAAAATAGAGGTTTCTTCAAACAATTCATTAGAAAAAGTTATAAGTGCTCAACATGTGGCGCACTATGATTGACACACGTCTCTATGCGCTACTGAAATGAGATTTCTACTGTTCCTAAAATTGCCCGTGTGATAGATCTAAAAGCTGTTATTATCCTTTTTCTTCGTATCTTGTACTGTTGTTGGTGTGTCCTTATAAACAATTTTCTTCACGTATCCTCATAAAAAGAGATCCATTTTTGTAAGATCTGGGGATCTAGCAGGCCATTTAGTAGGTCCGTTTCTTCCGATCCATTGAAGTGGGTAGCTATTATTTAACTGGTCTCTAACTGCATTTAAATAATGTGGTGGGACCATCTTGTTGAAACCACATCCTATTTCGAATCCTTTCAGGATGATTCACCAATAATTGTGGCAGACAGTTTTTCAAAAAATGCAGATAAATAGCTCCAGTCAATGCACCATCAAAGAAATGTGGCCCTATTACATGTTCTCCAATAATTCCTCCCCAAACGTTTATAGACAATCTGTGCTGGTTATCAACTTATCTAAAAAAGTGAAGATTTTCTGAAGCATAATAATGGAAATTGTGCCTATTAACAAATCCATTTTTATGAAAAGTTGCATCATCAGTGAATAAAACATTACTGAAGAATATGACATCTTGCATATTATCTCTGGCCCAATTACAAAACAGTAGACGCATTTGAAAATCGTCATCAGATAGTTCCTGGTGCAATTGAATATGATATGCATGAAACTTATTTGTTTTAAAGATTCGACCAACAGACTATCTACTTATTCCTAATAATGAACTGTAACGAAATTGCAAGCCATTTCATTCCAGTTTGTTGTGTTCCGCGAAAAATTGTTTCTGCCAGTCTAGTCCAGATGACGCCACTGATTTCTACTGGAACAATTGGTTTGGTAGATTTTGCACTTCTAAAAAATGCCTAAATATCTATTTGTCTTTATTGCTCATACTGTACGCTCAAATGTTTGTCTCTTTCCAAACTATAACCGAGTTTAAGTGGGAGAATAGAACGGGGCTTTTTCCTTCTTACTAGTGTAGCGTTCTAAAGACAACATCTCCAGTTCAGCGTTTGGTAAAATTTATATGTTTTCAGGTATAATCGTGTAATATTATGATCATCATTATTTAAAAAGTTGCTATATTGATTTAACGTACCTTTGAGGTAATTTTCATAATAATAGTGTACCGTATTTATCTTAATTTACGCCTTGGGCGAATTTGCTTTTCGGTGATCAGTTCACCTTGGTTGTTCTTTGGAATAGCCATAATTAATATTGATTAGTATCGATTTATCGTGCCTTGTTGGCAATTTATCTAATATCCCGGTGATATTGTAATAATTTCGTGTGCTAATTTCAACTAACTTTCGGTTATTGTAAACTTTAAATTTACCCGGCAACGGATATCGCCATTTTGTATCGTAGTTAGTTGTTTTCTGTCTTTGTCTGTTGATGTTTTAGGTCACTTGGCTACGTTGGTAGCTCTGTGAAAAGTGGTGACTGTGACATTTGGAGATTGGTACACTTTTTTGGACTAAACCTAATTGTTTATAACCTTTGTGAAAATTATCTAATGTGGTGCATTTGTTTTGTGGTGGATCATTTTATACCAGTGCATATATTTACCAACCAGACCTCTGTAACGTAAGGTTTTTCTAAATTTAAATTATCGATTGCTTACTTGAAAGCTTACTTAGTATTTAGCCAGGAACGCTGTTCTAGTGGAGCCTTGCCTAGTTCTCTGGCAAAGATACCTGCCTACTTATCTGGCAATTAATTAACTTTTGATTATCTGCAGTAAACATATCGTCAAGCTATAAGTCTTTATTTAACTTTATCTGGAATTCATTATTACCTCTCTCCGAGAAACTAATAAATAATTTAATTTAACGTTACCTTTAATTTGAAAATTATCATATTGTTTTATATTTGGCAAATATTTATTTACGTTATCTTTCTAGTTGTCTGTCTTTATACAGACATTCTAAATTCTATTTTCTTGAAGATTACCTTCTTTTAGTAAAAAATATCTTAACATAGTTAGTTGAAGTCTTCAACTTCCTAAAATATTTGTGGGATACCGATCCTAGTTTGTTTAGTTTGCAATTTACTCTGTAAATTTGTGTTAACTCTCATATTTTGTCTACGTAGCTGGACAATTCAAACGTCACATCTTTTAACTCTGTTTTGCCTATAATACTGATCTCATAAAACTCTCCCTTTTTATGTAAATACCTGGACCAAGAGAAGAGGATAACTGGTGGATCGAACTGATCATTATATACGGGGTGGAGTAGGAAAACGATATTTTATACAACTGGCATTTTTTCTCAAGGGTAACTGCAGTACTGACAGTGGTGATTCAAACTGACACCGAACCCATTAAGAGCTTGGCCGTTGGTGGATTCTTCGCTGGACTAACTAACCTATTGGAATTACGTAAGATCTTCGTCCCCAGTGAACGTTTATATTTGGTCAGAAGAAATTTGTAAGAGATCAGTCATTTTTTTTCTCTTTCAATAACGTCATATCATTTTTTTTGTGTGGTTAGTTTGTTGGTCTTCAACCACACTAAAAGAGGCCATCTGAGCCAATGTAAATATTGTACATTTTTCATACCAATCTTTATTATACTTTTTTATTAAATAATATCTTTTTATTCGACTTCCTTCCTAACAGAAATCAAGTTTTAACGTTATCTTTACCTTTTAAAGTAAACTTTTAATTATTTGGTACTTGCAAAAGTCCTGGCGTCCAGCCTAGATTTTGGTGAGAACTCAAATCAATCTAAGCCCTTATTCACATCACAGCAGAAAAATATCTCGAGTTGCAACGAATCAAGACCTATTCAACAGATTACTGATTTCATCAGTTCCACTGATCACTTCTCTTCGCAAACTTCCCCAAAAGAAGAAGTCAATGTTGTTACATGAAGTATTTGGGCTCTTAAAAGAGCCCACAATTCCATCTTCTGAGGAGAATGTCACTAGATATCCCGATTCCGAAAGTGAACGTGAAAGTGACAGACTCGACTGATACCGATGAATAACTGATGTTGCTCTCTTTTGTATTAATAAGAGTATACGCATATTTTGCGTTAAAAAGTTATATACCTCCGTTAATTATTAGCATTGTACTATACTTTTTGCATTATTTCTTTCGTATTTTGTGAGTCATTTTAATAGAATGCATGCAAAAAAAATAAATTCTCACTTTGTCAAAAAACTATCCCCTACAAAGCCAGTTTGATATTTTTTTATTATTTTTTTCATACTTCATGAGTCATTTTAAATAGGTTGCATGAAAAACACGTGTAAATAGCCACTGCCAAATAACCACCCCTTAAAATCCACCCCAGATTTTTTTTTCACTATTTTTCTCATGATATGTACGTTATTTCTGATTTATTAAGACAATAATCAGATTTTCGGCAACTTCTTTCTGATTTCGGACCACTACTGCGCGGCGCGTGGTTTGGCGAACTTAGGAACTGTAATTCTACATTGGAAAGGTGTTTTAATGAATGAATATACAAACAAAATGTTCTCATAAAGAAAAAAATACTACAAATAAAGAAAGACATTACTAATTTATATTCATCGTCTTCAAAAATAGAATTTTACAGCAAATTAATCATAAATGTATCCACCTAAGATTACTAGGGATTACAATAAAAATTTTAGGTATTTCTTATTTCGCATTACTTCCTTTTACGATAACGTCAAAATTAATACTCACTCACGGCCAGCTATATAGTAGCAAAATGCCTATAGAAAAAATGAGATTAATCAATCTTAATTTCAAGTCTGTCAGGCAACGAAAATATATTATGTGTGATTTAAAAATCAAATTATACTGTTCGGAAATTGAAGTGATATAGCCAATTGCTGCTAGCTACAAAATATTTTATAAGGTTCCTTATATCAGATTCCATCATAGTTATTGATTGGTGAAACTCTTCTTTTTTTTATTTTCCAACTAGTCCAAACTAAATCGAAGCTGATATATTATTAAAAAATATATTAATTATAAATAGAGTTGGCATTTCGATCCGCAAATCATGGGTGGTGCCAGAGAAATACCCAAGTACGTCAGCGAGACTTGTTTACTATTTTAATTTACTGTTATGCGTCGAGGTGTGATTAACGTAATTTATTTCTCTCCGTTGTATTGTTGATAATTTTATTTTTTGTATTTGATATTTGATACTAATTTAATAATAAAGTATGTCAGACCTGCCCAAGGGTAAAAAACGGTCATACGCTGACAAAGTGAATAAATTTATCAGTGAATTCCCGGATTTATTCTACAATGGTGCTATAATAATTTGTAAGGTGTGCGAGATAGACCAGATGTGATTGTAAACGTCACATAAATTCTGTACAACATGAAACAAAAAGTAGCGTGCCTTCGACAACACAATTTATGTTCGATTTTAATGCTGATTGCCTGTGATGTTCCGCTGCACATACTCTATAAACAACCATTTCAGGAGTTCTGGAATAAATACAATCCCATGGTGACGTTACCAAGTTGCACAACATTGTGTAACTATGTACCAAGTCTAAGCGAAGATAACATCAAATGTGTACTAAAAAATACACGGCTGTGGTTGTGTTGACGAGACGACAAATTATAAAAAAATTCTATTGTAAATGTTATAGTACGTGTATTAAACCCTCTTAAACCAACATTTCCACTGTTACTAGCTAGCAAAAGACTAACTGAGTGTACTGGCCAAACAATTACGCGGGTGGTGCTGGAGACGTTAGAAAAATTTGACCTGTCAAAAAGTCAAGTGTTGATGTTTGTGACCAATGGTGCCGCAACAATGCGTTTAGTAGGCGGTTCTCTTCAAGAATACGGTTGTAGCTTAGTACATGTTACGTGTAAAGTGCATGCTTTACACCTTGTGGCAGAAACTATTCGACACGGTTTTCCAAAGGTAGATGCAGTAATAGCAAGTATTAAAAAAGTGTTTCTTAAATCTCCTAAACGTCTTTGCGCATTTCATAGCAAGTGTCCCGGTATTCCCAAACCATCACAGCTGATTCTTCCACATTGGGGAACACGGTTGGAGGCAGCATTTTATTATGCCGAATATTTACAACAAATAAAAGCTGTGATACTACAATTCAATCCAGACGGGGCTGCAGCTATTAAGGAAATCCAGACAAAATTCGAAGATGTTTATGTTGAAACAACTTTAAAAACTATTCACAAAAACTATAAAGGATTACAAAACAGTGCGTTGTCGTTAGCGGAGTCACTGTAAATAGTAGACGAAGTAAATCGACTGCTACACTTTATAGGTGACGCAAAAAATGAGCCCGATGGAGAAAAGTTTTCACGTGTGTTAAAGCATGACACCGGTTTTACCAGATTAACTAGTAATTGCTTTTATTACTAATTAATTTCTTTTCTTACACTTATTATGGTGTGTACGCCTATGTCCTGCGCCGCATTTTTGCTAACTCTAATTATGAATGAGCACTGCTTGTAATTCAGTACACTTGATATTTCAATATCGAGATATTTGCTTTAGAACAATGAACAAAGGTGGCCAGTGATGAAACATAATCAAATGTGACACAGTTTTTTGTATCATTTATTTCATATGGCAAAAACGTTACATTACTTTGTCATGATTTTATTTGGACTATTTTCAGTTTTCAGAATGATTATAATTAAAGACCGCACCCCAGGTAGTCACTCCAGTTACGGACTTACGTACAACACTCGTAGAATTTATAACATCAGAATAAATATTGTAAAATATAATAATACACGATTTTTTTAGGAATTAATCAATAACCTTATCCCATGTTATTTTATGGTATATTATTAATTCCTTGCTAAACACAATACATTTACGTACTCGCGTAATCAATTGAAACAGTGAGGAAACAAAAATCTTTATATTAAATGCGTGTCGTCATATTAAAAATATAAGCTGTATTGTTATTTTTTAAATGTAGAAGATTAGTATTTAATTATTGAAAATGTAATTAGTGATTGCAGAAATATGTACGTGTAAGACAGAACCCCCACAATTACATACATCGTAATTGAAGACACGTGTGAGCTTGCGGCCCACGTCCCCGACGATCAGCAGTTTGCAATTGCATTTTGACAGATAGAGTTTTAGCCGTTTCATTGTGTTATGGTGAAAAATGTCTTGACGGGATCCTTCGCGAAATACCGTGAACCGGTAGATGCAAACCAATTCGGAACTATAGTTGAATGGTACAGAATTTTATTGCACATGCTGAAAAAGATTATCTTGTGTATACGAAAATCGAACGTTTTAAAACTTTCATATATAAATATTGTCCCACTCTTAATAGTAATAAAACGAAATAGAAAAGGATAATTTAATGCTGGCAAAAACCGGTCAATCGGTCTATTTAAGAACTGGTTTCAGATAAAATCGGGTATCCAAATAATGCCCAAATCCTACTATTTGATTATTCGAAAAACCGAATAATTAGATATCCGAAAAACAGACTGTCGAGCAGTCCATAAAACGAAGCTATTTTGAACCCCCCTCCCCGACTGTGACAGGCCATGGCATTTTGTGCCCCTGGACATTACGTGACAGGCCAGATAGTGACCCCTTCAATAATGAAGGAACAGTCATGTTTAGAGCATTTTTCCTCAAAATTTATTTTTACGAAAGGATTTAAGGAGACATACTAATTTTCGCGTGTCTCCTGTTACGTGACGTATGAAATCGACCCCTCCCCATGGGATATTTTGTGAGGCTTTGATGGACCTCTTCCTCCCCCCGTAACATCGTCACGCATACTAATTTTCGCGTGTCTCCTGTTACATGACGTATGAGGTCGACCCCTTCCTATGGGACATTTTGTGACGCTTTGATGGACCTCCTCCTCCCCCGTAACATCGTCACGCATACTAATTTTCGCGTGTCTCCTGTTACGTGACATACGAGGTCGACCCCTTCCCATGGAACATTTTGTGACGCTTTGATGGACCTCCTCCTCCATCGTCATGCATACTAATTTTATCGTGTCTCCTGTTACGTGACGTATGAGGTCGACCCCTTCCCATGAGACATTTTGTGACGCTTTGATGGACCTTCTCCTCCCCCCGTAACATCGTCATGCATTTTATGTTCAGATGTCCGAAAACAGGTTATTAGAACATTTTCAAAACAGACTACTGGTTATTTGTATATTAATAATAATGAATTATCGCATTCTCACGCTAAACATTCCGTTATTTTATTAATATGCGCTCATGTTGTCTAACTCTGTTATTCATAATTCGCAACAGAATAATCGGGGTATTATCCGAATATCTGGTTTTCGGTTTTGTGAAAACCTGTGAATAATCCAAAACCTGTTAAGCGATTATCCGGGAAACCGGTTTCAGCTGCTAGCATTAATAAAAATACTTAACAATATCACACTAGAATTACATTTATAGCAAGTCAATAGGCACAAAAGTAACACACAAATATACAGGATGTTTGGTAAATGAATACAAATATTTTAAAAGATGTTTAAATATGAGACTCTCTGGTCAAATACAATAGTAAAGTACACATAAGATGATCCTTTCCTATGCAGAGATAAACAAATAAAACAAATAATATACAGTATGGGGACCGTAAGCAAGGTAAATGGGAAAAACCAAATGTGTAGAACAAGGACAGATTGCTCTCTTACCATACGTATGTTAGAAAAGGACAGAGAAACTGATAATAAATAACGAAATTTGTATTAGTGGTAACAGGAACCCATAAAGAGAAGCTGGCGATATTCTTATCACCATTTATTTGTTTGTTCATGTGCGTATTATGTAAAGTGGGGAGACCGGCCAGCGTCAATTTTCGTTATTTACTATCAGTTTCTCTGTCCTTTTCTAACATACGTATTATATGAGAGCAATCTGTCCTTGTTCTACACATTTGGTTTTTTCCCATTTACCTTGCTTACGGTCCCCATACTGTATAATTTTATACAGAGTAACTAATTATATACATTATCGATATTTTTCCACAAACATACAAATTCACATCTGAACACGCCATAATTATTTTACTTCAGAAAAAAGACAAAAGGCAGTAAATGCCTATACAGGGTGTTCCGCTTTTATTGTTATAAACAGGTGATAGAACATATAAGACAAAAGTTTTCTATAAATATGTATCGAAAAATACTTTGTTAGGGAGCTACAGCCGCAGCCCTTCAAAGATGTGCCTCTTTTAATGGGTTTTTCCAATATTTCAGAAACCGTTAAAAGATAAAATTACGAAATTTGATACACCTTATAACCTTTATGCATCTAAACGAACTCTATGATCAAAATTTAAAAATCTTAATCAGTGGTGTCCTAAACTGGTGGGGGGTTGTAGTGTACAAATTCCCCTAACTATTTTGGCTGTAATTTCTTGTCACTTTTATCAGCAACATCTAAAATTTCATACCGTTTTTACAAAAACGAGGTCACTAGTATTTTGTCGATACAACTTCTTGTTAAAAAAAATATATATTTAAAATTTATGTTACAGACCGTAAATCCCATTAAAATCAAATTTAGATCTACTACAAAGAAACTATAGAACAATAAACGTAAAGAAACATTTTTCTTTATTTAAATTTTGACCTTAGAATTCGTATACTGCGTGTATAAGAATTTAAAGGTTATAAAGTGTAGCAAATTTCGCAATTTTATCTTTAACGGTTTTGCAATATTGGAAAACCCATTAACAGAAGCACCTCTTTGAGGGGCAAGCCACAGCCAAAGAAAACACATTGTTTTAAACTTGTTTAAATCATTTTTTTAAAAGACATTGTTTTAAAACTTCTTTAAAACAACGCACCGTGTTTTAAACATGTTTTAAATATTTGTTTTAAACATGCTAACCCGGCATCACACATTTGCATTAATTTTTTTTGGATATATTAGAATATATCCATAACATATTACAATATGTTCTACATTCGCTATGAAGACGCATAGAAATCAAGTTTGACTTTGAACCACTCCTGCATACAATAACTATAATTTATTGGTAACAAAGTTATCACGATAGTGTTTACAATTGACTTCCGTTTTATCTCGTAATTGTATTATACAGCAGGAGTCGGGATAAAGTGGTTATATAGATACGCGACTTCCTGTTGATTCCCATCAACCGAGAGGAATTCTATCGGGAGAAATTTACATTTGTAGATGTATTGTGAGGGAGAAAAGTAATTTTTATTTTTTGAACAGAGCTCTTAAAGGTAATATTGTAAATCACTTTGTCAGAAATAAACGTCTTGAACGGCATTAATAAATAGACAACCTTTACTTATGTTGTTTTAAATTTGTATTTAAATACTAAGAAAATTGCATCTAAATTTCCTTATTTAATTAACTGAAATTGAATGATACACAATTGAGTTGCTAATTAAAATGTATATTACATTAAATTACTTTTTACCTAGGAAACTAATTGTAATCACTTGTTCTTAAACTGATTTATTTATTTATTTATCGAGAAGCAGCAAGTATATTTCATTTGAGATACCTAGAACGTCCACCGATACACGAAATTACGGTTTGTTCAATTAGTCAAATATTTAATAGAACCGGAAATGCATTCACACCTAGAGCCAAAAATACAAAGTTGCTGATAGTCCATTAGATCAAGTAATGTACCCCCCGATTCTGTAACTACACTGGATACCAACTCTACTACCTCTTGCTCAGTAGCAATTTCTCTATACTAGCAACTGGGAGCAAAATGCAATTAATAGATAAAATTTAAATAATTGTTCCCAAATTAGAATTAGAAAAAAATTACTGAAAAAAAAATGGTTAAAATGTATCGGGAAAGTTATACTTACAGAATCGGCCCCATTAGATGCTATTACTGCTGACTCACGTGCTAGTTTATTTCAAATTTATTTGTAATATAAAAACATGGGCTTCTTTGACGGCGGTAAAGGGACCAAAGCCGACGTTTTTTATGTTGCAAATAGGTTTGAAATAAACTGTAAGATATTTGCGCCAGCTTCCAGGACCAGCTCATCCAGAAAAAAATAACTTTCCGGTCTTGTTACGTAAATAATTATTACATGAAATATTGGTTATACTTTTAATTGTGATTTATTTTCCTTGTAATTGAAATAAAAAAAATTAAATTGTTTTAACAAGGAAATAAACATGACTGCTGAAAGCATCACATTTTTTATAATTAATTAGCCAAAGCATCAAAGTATAAGATTTAATTTGGTTATGCTCCTGGATGGTCTGGCTAGTTACGTTTGCAAAAGATGTGAATTTCTTTGAGTACGCCCGGATGGTCTGGCTAGTTACGTTTGCAAAAGATGTGAATTTCTTTGAGTACGCCCTTTCTATCATTTTAAAAACGAGTAAAACTTCTTTTACTTCTGTCAAATTTAAATGTTTTGCTAGCAGGACCCTGAAAACCATTTCATGACAGTTTACCTTTACAGTTTATCTTTCAACAGCATCCAACTGTTGAAAAAATCTTTGGTTTGTTTGTGTATAATGCAAGTCCTGATAATATGTGTCAACAATGTTAACTAGGTTTTTAAGTGTGTGTGACAAATACAAATAAACCGTATATCTCGGCTTCGCTCCGAAGAATTTAATACCTATCTTTAAATTTTAAACTGGCTAAATTATTCAACTAAATTTGAGGCATCTGTTTATTAATTCGTGTTTAACTGTATTAAAACACAATACACCAGGAACTGCATCGATCGATATAGGGAAAAGTACGCACCAGAAAATTTTGAAAATTTAGGGAGCTAATGAGTGTGGCCAATCCAACTAAAATAATTACAAGCATCTGGCACTTTCGGTTTGATACCAACTTGCTTATTATAAGTGGAACACCTTATATATTTTAGGGTTTTCGAAAAGAGCATAAAATTCTGAGTCAAAAACATGTAGAATACCCTATGCCTAAACCCAGCCGTTTCAGAGATATTTGACATTTAAAGAAAAAATTGACAGGTGTAATGGTTTACAATAACCGTTATAACTTTTTTTGTGGTAAAGATACTCATTTGTCCTTTGTCATGCAGAAAGACCATAAATGTTCCATTTTTGACGTTACATTTTGTAAACTTCAAACCGCGAAAAACTTGCTTAAGTTAAATGGAACACCCTGTATTTTTTACATCAAGTTATGTATAATTAAATTCCGTTTTTTCTGATATTAAGCATTGTGGGGAGTTTAAGTTACAACTTTTTTGAAATATTTGCGATTTTCTTAGAAATTCAAGAAATTTTAGTAAAAATTTTATCAAATTCGTTACACTTAAAAATCGAATAATTGTAATAACGCTAGCAACGTTGCCTAGATTAATAACCAGCACATTTACTATTTACTGATTTCTGTGAGACGACGCCACAGTGTGGCAAGATACCCCGAAAGCTGGCAAAAAATGAAAAAAATAAAATGTCGCATCGAACAAAGTATTGTTGCTATTTATTATCAGCATGAATAGGGGCATGTTTTCCCCCACCACTTAATCTTGATGCATGGTTTTGTTTCTACCAAACCCGCAGGTTGACGCGTGTATTTTTAAATTAAATATTATCCTAACAAATTAGTTTGTGTTTTTTCAAATTCGCTATTATTACTTGGTTTGAAAATGGACCCATCAACACCCTCAGGTATGTATTATGTAAATTTAATGGATTTATTTTTAATTTATGAATGAAATAATTTTAATAATATTTTGAAAATGCCTTTCCGAAGTGCCAAATATTTACGTATTGTTCTAAAATCCTTAATGTAATAGTTAACTTCCTCACGCTTCCCCACGTAAAATTTTATATATTAATATAGTAATACTAGAATAGATTCATAGTAAAGCTAAATCAAATACTCGTGTCTACTCCTTATTATTTTATTTGCTTCTTTCAACAACCCTACAGTGTATCATTATACTCTTCGCAACTAAAACGAAGAGTATATTGCATTTAATCGGCACATTTTTAAAATAGTAAATATCGCTCATAGCAAAAAAAATTCATATCATTCTATTAGTCGTTGAATTCTGAATGACTTTTAAAATGTTCGTCTGTCTGTCCGTCCGTCTGTCTGTCTGTCCGTCCGTCCGTCACGTTTTTTGAAGCACGATAACTTAAGAGTGGAAAGTCTGATCGTATTGGAATTTGGACTGTAAGTTACTGTTAGTTGGAGGAAGAACCCTATTGTTTTTGAAACAATTTTTAAACAATTGTTCGATAAATGTAAAAGTTATTGAACATTTTAATTAAAAAATGGTAACCTGAACAGGGTTACAACCCCTGATCAGATGCTACAAAAACATAAGTACTGCATAGTATACTACAAGCGTTTCGCTAACCAAGCTGGAATCATCGGGGGACGACTAATATTAAAATTTATTATACCTAAAAAAATAAGTTATTTTTAAAGAACAGCGAAGAGGATGTGTTTCATTTAATGCTGATTACATCGGATCCAGTAATAACCAGTTATAGACAACTTCCTAAAAAAAAATTAAACATTTTTCTAGGGAAGTATTTGACTTATTAATTGCCCCCAATATTTCTGCAGATAATTCAGAGAATGAGAATGACTGTTCCTTATCTGCATCAGACGCAGACGATTAATCACTACGGATAGGACATACTCATTTCTATTCACAAATGTTAATAAAACCTTAAGTTGTGAATTCTTAATTTAATAAAGGAAATATATTACTAGGTTCTTTAAGTGTTTTGCATACTCCTGGACAAATAATGTATTAAAAAATTAAGTACTATAAATTTTATTTTTATTTTAGATTTTTATTTTTTTTAATTACACCCTGTATATCGCAATATACGAGCAAACATCATAAAGTTGATTTATTTATACATTAACAACCATCGTCGGCTATTCTCAATAACAAAAATTTTACCAAACTCGTTCTATGAATTAATGCCAGCTTTTGGGGTATCTTGCCACACTGTGGACGTTTAAAGTTATTCAGTGCCCACTTAATTGTTTGCAGCTCTTTTTCTCTTTTTATTTAATTAAACAGAGCCAATCAATTGTACTCGGCGAAATAAGTAGAGGATTAAACTATAACTAACTACCCATTTACAACTTAACCTGTACTAATATCACATATGGTACTATAAAACTGTGTAGAATATTTTTATTACTTGAACATTTCTATATTCTTTAAAATATGGTGATCAGCAAACATCTTTTAATTCATTAAGTTTTTATTATTTTAATAAATTTGCTTACTTCTAATTGTTCTAATAAAAGTCAAATTTCTTTCCTTTCTTTTCTGAAAGGAGTAGAGTAACATTATTCAAATCTATGAACTGATTGTCTTCGATACAATGTGTTGACATACCCGTGCTATACAGGGTGATCTACCATGATTGTGCCAAATTTCAGAGGCTGGTAATTTATCAAAAAATAGATGGACTTTCATTAATCAACATATGTCCTAAAACGCATAATAAAGGGAGCTACAACCCCTTGAAAGGGGTTGATGAATATTAATTTTTCGATTATAAGTCCGATATGGTGGTGATTAAAAAAAATGAAATTTTCTTACATTACGGCCTCGATGTAGGCGCATAAAATTACAAATTTCGTAATTAACAGCTTGCTTTATTGAGGTAGTTTTGAAGGGTGAGGGGCAGTTTTTTACCCCAAACTTTTTTTGACGTCACTTCCGAAGCTAAACTTTTAAATAAAATTATTTCCCATGCAATGACTCAGAAAAAAGTACTTTTCAAAATTTCTGTCACACCAGCCGTTTTTGAATAATTTTCGTTGAACGGCAATAAGGTTTTTCATGTGAAATAATGTTATTCAAAAGTTTTGCTTCGGAAGTGACGTCAAAAAAAGTTTGGGGTAAAAAACTACCCGTCACCCCTCAAAACTACCTCAATAAAGCAAGCTGTTAATTACGAAATTTGTAATTTTATGCGCCTACATCGGAAAAATTTAATTTTTTTAATCACCACCATATCGGACTTATAATCGAAAAATTGATATTCATCAACCCCCTTCAAGGGGTTGTAACTCCCTTATTATGCGTTTTAGGACATATGTTTATTAATGAAAGTCCATTTATTTTTTGATAAATTACCAGCCTCTGAAGTTTGGCACACTCGTGGTAGATCACCCTGTATACATTTACAATAAATCTTTTCTTCGAATTGGTTTTTTACATTTCGTCAAGTTTGTTCAATGTATGTAGCATTACAGCTTATTACTAACTACTAGTACATGTATATAGATGTTATGGAACTCCTGTGAGGGAGAAAACGGCATAAAACCTTTTATGTAAATTTTTCTTTTGTTTGGTTTTTATTAAGTTATCTATTACACTTTTGACTTTTGAATAATATAACCTTAGTAAATAAAACTGTCACTGACAATGAGTGTGTTTCATGCCAACAAAATCAGATTTTCCACAGCCTACACTAATTTAAAAGCTATCTGGAATATGACATATTTACGAATCTATTTTTTTGTTCGTTATATTCAGGGTTATTAAACGATGTTTTTGTTGTGTTTTACTTCACGAATAAAACCTCGGCCTCTATATCAATTAATATAATTCCATGTCACTATTCAGTTTGTTTAACGCCTGGCCTGAATTTTGCATTAAACTCAATTAAATTTACACAAAGTTGGCTTGATGAGACGTAACAAGATGATACAATCTACACACCTGAACAAACCGCTAGCTGATTTTGGTTAACCTGGGCTTATATTATGGGGTGCGAAGCTAATTAATCCACACATGATGAGTAGGTACATAGGAGACGAAGGGTCGTGCCTCAATACACTGATAGACTATTCATAGGACATTAAGTATTAATCAAAAGGGCTCATTGTTACCACTGTTGGTGATATCGAACCGTTTGGTATTATTATATATTTATTGGATTAGTACAGAAGGGTATACGTACAAAGTGATATTTGGCCATTTATTATTAAAAATAACGCGCAGACAGCTTATTACTAGTATATTTGTTACTGGAGATATTCTGATCTCTAGATACAGGGTGAATAAATATGATGCGTTTTATGCTTATTTATTTACCTGTCGGAAAAATGTCACAACAGGTAATGAAATTCTTCAAATGCCTGCCTTCCTTCTTCGATTGATAGGATGATAGATTTCACTGCATATAGGAGCTGCCATTCATCAAAATAATTCTTTTGACTATGAGATAATGACACATTTGCAATACCGACAGTGCCAAGTAAACAAGAGACGCTGAACAATCTCGCGATTGGGATGCGTTTTATCGCCCTCGTATGTCCACAAAATCGCCTTACGAATATTCACTCGCTAGCTCACCGGTTGCTTGACGCCTGCTCTCTCTTCAGTCTGGCCGAGACCGTGTCTTTCAGAATCGCTAGCACAGAAGTCTGCGTTAATTAACAAACGTGAAATATCTTAACTGACTGTAATTGATGGAGTGTCGTTATCAAACTATAGCTTAAACATACAATTTTATTTGTACAGCTTCTAATAGTTAGATATTTCGAAAAACCTATATGTAGGTAGGTAGCTTATAAAAACATATTAAAAAACTGAAAGTTTTCTTTCTTAACAAAAACGGCCGATTTTTCTCCTTGTTTTTGCATTTCCCGGGAAGTCCATCACGAACTTGCTGAAGATGATTTTCATAGAAAAATCCAGTTCTGTGAACAAATAATCGAAAGAATAAACAACAACGATAAAAATTCACATGTCTGATGAACGACGTACTTACTAAACATTTGGGCTGCTCACTGCCAGCAAGATGGTGCTCCTCCGCACTGATGTACCAGTTTGGAAATTGTTGGATAAAACATTTACCGGTAAGTGGATTGGCAGAAGACCCATAGAATGGCCAGCAAAATATCCGGATTTGACACTACTCAATTTTAATCTGCGAGTGGGGCCAACTCAAATCTGTCGTTTACAGAACTCTATCGCAGAGCATTCAAGAATCTCGGCAAAGAGTTACTGCATAGTGTCGCTCTATCCCAAGAGAGGGTTTTCATGACGTGAGATGAGAGTTAGAGAAAGAGCTACAATACTATTTGGAAAATAATGGACAATATTTTGAGCATTTTCATGAATTAAAATAAACTGTTTTATTTGTCAGATTTTTTTCACTGCCCTGTAAAGTGGCTTTTTAAATATGAACTTGGTAATAGTTGTTCGAATTCTAATTAAAAGAATATAATGAGCCAGTTTTTTCACTATTTTTTTTTTGCAAATTTAGGAAAATCAGTTTTTGCTAAACTACACAAAAAGTAGTGAAGAAGAGTATAAAGCCGGCCCGTTGTAATGAAATTTATCTAGAGGAGATAAAGGGTGAACGTACAACATGCGCCGAGGCCTACGCATAACAATAGGTTTCCAGCGATCAGTAGGTTATCTCGGCTTGTCGCTAGGCACAGTAATCGGTGGTCTCTAAGCGCGGCAATCCTATACACTTTTGTCACGAAGTGTAAGCTTTTTGTGGTTTTTGTTTCGTGCGTTTACTGCGTTCCAGGTTATAGATACTTTTATTAATTTTTGTGTTTTAGTACGTATTTATATACTTTATTTTTTTGATTTTTAATGTAGTGTGATGGAAACGACAAAGAAAAAATCAGGCCACGTTTGTTGCTACAAAGGCTGTAGAAATAAAAAGTACACTCTCCTCGTGATTCTGAAAGTTAAGTAACTTTATATGTGCAAAATATAAAATATAAAGTTGTTATTTATACTAATCTTAATTATTATTAAATGAAAGGGGTTGTTACTCGATAATAAAAATATACATGCTATATATGCAAATCATATTTTTGCATTTTTTCAAGGCGTTTTTTGATGTTACAAAAAAAATATACACAAATTGCTTTTAGTAGGAATAATTAGGAGCATACAAAACGAAATTTGTACTAACTTCAATTATTATTAAGGACATTGATATTTTGCTTTTTAGACGAAAAAAAATTATTATTTTTTCGACGTTTTTTTTTATTATTATTTGAATCTATTTTCCTCCACACCACGTCCTGTTAGTATAAGCACTATATCGGCAAATTTTCTAAAATATCGAGAAAAAATATTTTAAGAACAAAATACGAATATTTTATAATTACAGTTTGTTAACAGAAATTTTAAAACTGGCAAACAAAACACAAAATTAATAATTTGGAGACTTCAATAAAGCATTCTTTTTGTTTATATACAGGGTGTCCCATGATTAAGTACCCTCCTTCAAGGGGGTGATATAACTACAAAAAATAAGTTGAGTTTTGTATACAAATATTTGCCTTAGGGGAAGTACCTTTTTCCGTTTAACTATGGTAGTTAAACGGAAAAGGTACCAGTGCTAAAAACTGTATAAAATTATGCTCTTACTAAATTTCGATAGGAACCATCGTTTAGCAGTGGTTTGTTTTTTAATATTGTAATACAGGATGGGTACACAATAATGGATAGGTAACTACATACTTCTACAAAAATAATTCCACCTTATTTTTACCAATATTTTTTGTAGAGCAACTTAAAATATCGCTTTACGCAATGAAGTAAGTAATTTAAAGATTTTTTTTTTTTAATAATTTTATAATTAATATTAGTTTTAGTTTTTCTTAAAGTTCAAAAAGTGATTACGAATAAAAAAATAACTTTAAAAATACTTAAAACTAACAAATTTAATTTGTCTTGATGTTTCAAAATATTTTCAAAGTTAATCGTCGAAGTTAGAATATATTCTCTCTCACATTTCCCGAATTTTCCGTGCAATTGACAAAATGAATATTCACAAAATAATTTTAACATTTTAACAATATTTCACTATAAAATTGTGCTAATATAAAACAAAGGTACCTGGTATAAAAAGAACTGAGAAATTTGCCAAAGTGTGAGTAAAGTTATTTTCTATCATGGTATTACAATAATAATTATTAGAAAATGTATTTAAATACAAATTACTCCAAAACGATACCTCCTATCGACATTTAGTAAGAGGGCCTTTTTTATGTAGTTCTTAACACTGGCGCTTCTTTCCGTTATAAATGTCTAAAAAAAAATAAAACAAAAAAGTTATGGCGAAAATTCACCTCCACCCCCTCTGTAATTACCCCAACAAATCGTAATAGTTTGATAAAAATTTGATAAAATATGTAATTATGAAATTAATAAATGGTCCAAATTTAATTTTTGCAATTTAGGACTATCTATCTCCCTTTCTCTCTACTTCTAATTAATATGTTCAGGTCAGTAATAATTAGAGCTGTCCGAGGTGGCTGGAGTACAGCCACGGTCTTGCGATGGCGTCACACGTGCCGATTTAGAAGTGATTTACGCTGCAGTCTTATTTGAAAGGTTGATGCGTGAGGTTGTACCTATAAATTATACGTAATGTCAAACGCGCCAAAGGGTAAAAAACGACCGTACGCGGACACAGTGAATAAATTTATCTGTGAATTTCCGGATTTATTCTATGACGGATGCAAAATAATTTGTAAAGTTTGTAATCAAGACTTAATGTGCTGGCACAAAACAGATTGTCGTCGTCATATCAACACCGTGCAACATCAAAATAAAAAAAATGGCATGCCTTTGACAACTCAGTTTATGTTTGATTTATTGTTAATGTTAATAGCCTGTAATAATCCGCTACACATACTGGATAAACAACCATTTCGGAAGTTTTGGAATAAATACAATCCCCAGGTGAACTTACCAAGTCGTACATCGTTACGTAGATATATTCCAGCTGTTCGTGAAGACATTGTAAATAGGATTAAATGTGGATTAAAAAATACACGGCTCTGGTTATGTATTGACGAGACGACAGATTGTAAAAAAAATTCTATTTTAAATATTATAGTACGTGTACTGGGCCCTCTTAAACTAACATTTCCACTTTTACTAGCTAGTAAAAGACTAACTGCGTGTACTGGCGAAATAATTACGCGTGGGGTGTTGGAGACATTCGAAACATTTGAACTTTCAACAAGTCAAATATTGATGTTTGTGTCTGATGGTGCTGCGACAATGCGCATGGTAGGCCGTTCTTTTCAAAGAGACAATTGTAGGTTTTTACATGTTACGTGTAAAGTGCATGCGTTACATCTTGTGGCAGAAACTTTCGAAAATGTTTTCCAGAGGTAGATGCATTAATAGCAAATACAAAAAAAAGTTTTTCTCAAATCTCCTAAACGGCTTCGAGCATTTCACAGACAGTGTCCTGGTATCCCTGAACCACCAGAGCCGTTTCTTACACGTTGGAGAACGTGGTTGAAAGCGGCTTTTTATTATGCTGAATATTTTCAACAAATAAAAGCTGTGATACTACAGTTCAACCCTAACGAGGCTGCAGCTATTAGGGAAAGCCAGACAAGCTTTCAAGACGTTTCCCTTGAAACAGATTTAAAAACTATTAATAACAATTATAGAGGACTACACGACACAATAGAAAAATTGCAAAATAATTCGTTGTCGTTAGTGGAATCGCTGCAAATAGTGGACGACGTAAATACACAGCTACAGGCTATAAATGACGCAAAAAATAATCGCGTTAGTGAAAAATTCGAGAGTGTATTACAGAAAGATCCTGATTTTAGCAAATTAAGACAAATTTGTGATGGTGCATCTACAACTTCGTTAAGTGAGTTCACAGATTCTTTTACTTATGCCTGTATTACATCCGTAGATGTCGAATGGTCATTTTCAAAATGCAAAACATATTTTTTCACCAAAGCGAACATCGCTGACGGAGACAGCTGTAGAAACATACCTGATGCTATTATACTATAGATCTTCCCCACTTTGTGATGACGACAACCAAACTACTTCATAAATCTGCTGTGAGTTTTATACAAATTTTTATAAAATATAACATTATTGTTAAAATTTATTTCCATTTACTGTACTTATTCAAGTATTATGATATGATGTAAACATATGAGTCATATGACGGCTCTGTCGGCCAGGTGACCTCGGACAGCTCTAGTAATAATATGTAATGTAAATTACAATAATGCGGGGCGTTTCCTTTATGTCTCTTATGACCAATTAAATTAACACAACGATTTGCAATTTGGTTCCGTACATTCAAGCATAGGAAGACCGCCATGTCATAACTGGATTGCAAGCTATTTTAGATGATTGAACTATGGAATAGACAGGAGGATGGATTGTAACTAATAATATCACCATATCAGAAAAGAGATAACTTAATTTGCTATGCTAGTTTGTGGATCAGAATATACGCTAGTAAGACCAAATGTAACTAAAGTTTTTATGTCTTAATTAATATATTTATTTTACTTCAACAATTATTATCAGAAGTTACTTCAACAATTATTATCAGAAGTAATAACAATCATTACACAAAATAAAAAAAATATTTGAGCAACAATAGCACAGTAAACATCCTGTAATTAGCAAAATACTTAATTTTATAAGTTAAAATATAAAGAATGTTGAAGATCAAAGAAACATAATTCTAGGGATTATTTAAAGTAACTAGAGAAGTAATTAGTGCACAATTAGTACCATTGAATAATGAATCTTATATATTGTCCTTTAGAGAAAATTAATTATGTTTTATTTTACTTCTTTTGGCTCTGTGAGCACTTCCGAATATTTTACATTATTAAGTCTGTTAATGTACAGTTATTTCCCAAGAGAAAAAGTACCTCTGACATCCAACCAAAGTTATATGCAAAACTCGAATATTGCGATTACATGATAGCAGTGTTTTACTTTATACAAAATATACAGTGTGTCCGTAAAGTATGGATTAAATTCATTATTTCTTAAACCAAAAATATTTAGAAAAATTCTCGGACACGTCGGGTTTTTAATTTCAATTGCGCACCTCATCTTTTCATTTTTTGGTTATGACGTCATCGATATTTTTTTAATGGAGCACCCTATATGTTTTTCCGTTTTGGGTTCTGAATCAACAGCTGATTCCAAAAATGTATCACACTTAGGGTCTAAAATTGATAAGTTGGAAGATACGGCCATTTTGAATATAAGAATTTACTAATTCTTCATGTTTGGTTTGAACAATCAATAGTCACAAAAACTAACAGTTAGTTAATAATAAAAACAATTTATTGTAAATGTTCGACCTGTATAGTCCTTGTCGCTGACAGTACCTCAAACGATGAATAAAATGTTATTGAACCTGGTTTATAGTTTCCTGAGAAATTTTGTTTATTTCTGTTCTAATTCTTTCTTTTAATTCAACAATGTTTTCCGGTTTGGTCTTATAAACTAAGTTTTTTAGATGACCCCACAGAAAATAATCTAATGGATTGAAGTCCGGTGCCCTTGGCGGCCAATCGATGCGTTCACGTATACTAATCCACCTGTTCTAAAATATTTCTTCACGACTCCTTCGAACCTCTGCTGCATAATGGGGAGGGGCACCATCCTGTTGACACCACAGGCTTTCGTCAACATTTCCAGGATTAATTCTACTGGGGTATAAATTTAATAAAGTTGGAATGAGATAGCCCATTAAAAATTGGAAATATGCCGGTCCGTTTACAATTCCATCGAAAAAATAGGGTCCAATGATTATATTTCTTACAATTTCTGCCCACACATTTAACTTTTGTGGATACTATGAGTGCTGCTCCCGCATCCATCGAGGGTTTTCTCTTGCCCTGTATCTACAATTCTGACGAATCACTTCACCATTTAATTTGAAAGTGCATTCATCGGAAAAAATAATACTATTTATCAAAAGAGGATCACCATTGCACATATATGTACTGACGTGTTAGTAACACCATAATATCGACTAACCTGGCGAACGCTGGTATGTGGATTTTTTTCCACAGCCAGTAAAATATTTAATTTTGTATCATCGTCAACACCTGGGAGATTTCTTTTGGGTAAATCTTCCACCGTACTAGTTTCTTTAATTTTTTTTTTTTCAATATTACTCACTGTCTTGTCGAGTTTGCATCCTATCACCATACCCAATCATCATAAGAATTTCAATTCTCTGCTTTACAGATACACAAGTATTTATTATTCAGTGATTCAATGTCAAAGACGATAATGATAAACAATAAAAAAACAAACAAAAACTAGCCTACTTCAAAAATTAATAAAAAAACGTGTTTATTACAATTTTTATTTGTTGTTTTTTTAAATGGCCGTATCTTCCAACTTATCAATTGTAAAACCTAAGGGCCGACTTTTCACCTCTGGTTAAGGTATTGCTAATTAACTAGATGATTAGAATGTGAATATACCATAAATAAAATGTTGAAATACAACCCATTCTAATCTTCTAGTTAGTTAACAGTATCTTACCCAGAGGTGAAAAGACCGGTCCTAAGTGTGATACATATTTGGAACCAGCTGTTGAAGCAGAATCCAAAAATGGAGAAATATACAGGGTGCTCCATTAAAAAATATATCGATGACGTCATAACGGAAACAGTGATGACGTCATAACCAAAAACCATAAATCATAAGGTGCGCAATGGAACTTAAAAATTGACGTGTCCGAGGATTTTTTCTAAATGATTTTGGTTTAAGAAATAATGAATTCATTTCATACTTTATGGACACACTGTATGGCAGTGTATTAACTAATTCATTATATCCGCATGCACGTATTTTTCGTCGCATACAGTTTTCATCGATAAAGTTACTACTTATTGGGGGTATGAGGTATGGACATCCGTTTAATTTCCGATATTCGATCAGTGAAGTTAAGCAGCACTGATCGAGTACAGCCACGGCCGACTGTCTAGAGACGGCCGTGGTACAGCAATTGGATGGATGAACGATAGCTCGTCTAACAGTCGGTAGGCTGTAAACAGACAATCCCGGAAAGGCTGCTAGCCTGAATTTTGTGATACCATGATGGAGAAGTGCAATGCTGATGCTGATTTTGCCAACCATCTGTCGCTATTTCCACGCTGACTGATGGAGGCTCATACCCAATATTCAGAAAAGTTGAATGTTTGGGCCAGCATTTGTTGGTAATAGAATTCTAGGGCCTAATTTTATTGAAGGGACACTAAGAGATGAAAAGTACTTGGAACTTAAAAAAACACAACAGAAATTAGACAACTTCCGAATCCAAAGCCAAAGCTGCACAGCGAGGGTTACACTTATGAAAAAATGCACAGCCATTCCGATCGACATTGCCAGTGCTGGTGGCGGGATTCGAATCCGTAGGATGATGGAAATAATGATTAATAGACAGAAGGGTTTGGGAAAAAATACTAAAAAAAAAAATTAATTGTTGGTAAGGGATGAAACAGGGAATAAAATACGAAGATAATTGAAATTTGTAAAACTCGTAATTCTAATTTTAGTTACAGAGGAAGAACATTACAAAACAATTATCAAGAGATTAAATTATCTAAAGGGCAACTTTGAAAAGTGTGAAAGAAATTATATTTACAAAAAAAATATAACAGTAATCTATCACTCATAGTCACAACCGTCGTCGGAATTATTTTCAGAAGTGGACATTTTTAAATTTGACAGAACAACAGGGTGGGTCTCTACAGTCACTTCAGGTGCAGAAAGGAGCTCCAGTAGTACTTCTTGAACCAGACGTTCGCTACACTTTGGGGGTAGTGTACATATATCTGAAGAGACTAGAAGGCAACGTATTGAATCTTCATGTGTTGTGTTCCTCGGAAATCTTTCCAGTAGTGTGGCTATTCCAGCATAGTTTTAAAACTTTATTTCTGTATTCCTAGGCCTCTTCTGATAATTGGACACATCGTGAATTAACATTTTGTGCATGCTAAAACTGGCATATAATACCAAAGTAAACTCTTCCACAAACAGTTTGGCAGTTGCATAATTATCAAATTTCTTAGTATTAATTTTAAACCCTGAAGACATTTGGCGAATGCAAATGCTGAGAATCAGCGCTCAATCCGCAAACAAATATTCCAAATTTTAAATAAAATTTCAAATTTGTTTATTATATAATCACTTAAAACATAAATTGTATTATCGTCGGCGGTTCCATTCATATTATTCATATTATTGTTGAGGTTATAGCAAGCACTTCGACCTATGATGGAATGCATAGAATTTCACAACCTGCACTGGCTAGAAACAGCGTAAAAATTTGTCACCGACTACATTGAGCAGCAGCTTGCAGTTAACGCATAGTCAACCGTCTCGTTCAGCGAATTGCTGCCGGTCAACCTCCCAACGGTTGTGTTCGCTAAATCGCCCATTGCTTGAAAATGGTGCTACAACGTTTAAGTAAACTGACAGTCGAGTTATTTAAGCTGTAGTTTAGCATTACTCTCTGGTTAGACTTTATCTACTAAAGTCCCAATTTTTGCTTGAACTTTGCTTGAATTTGCATTTTTTTTTAGTTTTTAATAGCTGCACATTGTCTCCACTAGCTTTCCAATTTTTGAGGCCCAGTCGATAGACAATACACAGAAGGCATGCAAACACCTTATTGAGACTTACGTTTGAAACAATATTTACTACTGTAAACTAAGTTAGAGTTATTAAAGTCCATAAAACAATTACTAACTAACAAAAAATATCTGATGTGGCCAGCATATAACTTTCTTATACCAGTATATATCATCCTGATGTAAAAAAATCATTCAATTCAATTCTTCACTTACCTCAATTAAATTTTAATAGCGTACCTTGAAATGTTTCATTAAAATTTTTAAATAATTAATTAATTATCAGCGTTATTCCATACGTCAATAATAATTCATGTCATATATGTTAATATCTTCTTATTGACATTGACATTTTTGTAACTAAATTAGACATTTCAAATGTCAAATTGTTAAATTTATCCTAGCTTCATTTTATGAGGTCTAATATATAAAAAAAATTCAGTTTTCATCAGCTTTATTTAAGTACTTGAAAAATATATTTTATTGGCTTGATATAGTAGACATGATTTATAATCTTTCATCAAGAATATATTTTTTTGTAAAGGCAAATACAGAAAAGTTTGGGTCCTGTGGACCCCCTTTCAGCTGGACAATTTTGCTCTTCATCGAATTTATCATTGTCTTTGGCCTTTAGAACACGTGTACCAAATTTGAACCCTATATCTCAGAAACTGTGACTGCTATGGCGATACTACAGACATGCAGACAGATTTTCCATAAAGTTATGTTTTTTCGTTATAATTCGTCGAGATTCGTTCAAAAAATGCAATAAAAAATTTCATTTTTTTTCCCCGAAATTGTACCCTTTTTTTCTTCCATTCATTATGTCTCTTCTGGTGGTACCACATTCACCAAATTTAATGTATCACCTAAAATGTTGACAATCTTAACTGCCAAATTTGGGAAGTCCCCATTAGTATTGTTTGAGTTATCGCGGACGGACGCACTGACGCACGCACACATGCATCCACGCACGCACCCACACACAGACGCACGCTCGCACACGCACACGTACACGCACACGCACACAGACAGACATCATTCGGAAAATAGTCAGAATGAATTCAGGAGGGTTCAAAACGTATATATCAATCAAAATCTCGAGGTCGAAAAAAAGTCACGATTACTATACTTCCATTAGGTATAAAAAAGTAAAAAAATTGATACATATTCTCTCAAAACAACCGCATAGCGTCTTATATGCGATCAAAAGATCTATTATTTGCTATTTATGACGAGGTACAAAAAATCAAAAAAAAAAAAAAAATGTGAGGCAGCTTGGGACAATTAATGTTTTTTGATTAATTGCAACATTAACCAAGTTACAATTTCATACTAAATCCTAAAATGGGCATAGCAGGAAGTTGTTTGTAACTCAACTCAACTTGAAATATTGTATATTGTGCATAATTAAACCAATTTACACTGAATCCTTCAATAACCATTTCTTATTAATAAAAATGGCAAATTCATCAAATAATTGTATCTAAAGAAAGAACTTACCTATAATAATTATAATCTCCATGTTTAATTCAGTAGAAGATTTTAATTAAAAAGCGAAACTTGATATAAGTAAAAACAATTTAAACAACGTTTTTAATACAAACTTTGCGGGCACTAAAACCGAACACTTCGACTATTATCGACGAACTTTCAAATTTTGTATAATGACCGCGTTTTCAAACTTTGGTCCCACTGTGCGATGTTCCCAAAAATGTTTTGTGGTTTCAGCAAGATCATTACCGCGTTACTGTCTGTTCGGGATTACTTAAACGACATTTTTCCAGAACGCTGGATTGGGAGAGGCAATTGAATGGCAAGCACGGTCAACTGAGCTCACGCCTTTCAATTTTCTTCGTGGGATTATCTTAAGAGTAAAATTAACAGACCAAATTCCATTAAAGCCTTAAAAGAAAGACTCCGCAATGAAACCTTGGAGATTACCCCAGAGAAGCTTCAAAATGTTAGGCAAGAATTCGTCTTTCGACTTACCTTCTGCGTAAATTTGATAGTTTAATGTTTTTGAAGTGACTTATTATTTATTTGGCATTCTGTCAACATGTTATTCATTTATTTGAAATAAATTGATAACAATTTTGCAGCTATCTCGATTTTTTGTTCACATCACACAACCGCAATAGCTGTATGCAGAATTTCAAGGAAAATCAAAAAGTACAGATTGCCATTAAAAAAAATTGCGTCATTGCGGAACGGGGTGAGTGTAAAAAAATTTGAGAACCATGAGAAAAGATGAGCGACTAAAAAATAAAATTGATCTGTCCTTGGATTTTGGCGACAGATGATAAGGGATTTTTTTATTTCGGACGTTCCACAGCTAACGTCGCACCGTATATATTTCGTGTCTTGTCTGACGGTAACAGTAATTAAAATAAATAAATAAATAAGTAAATGCTACAGGAGTATTCTATATAATATGTTAGGAGGGGCTAGCTTATTTTAAGTGTTTATACCTGTCCTAACCCTTTTGAGAAATTAATCTTATTAAACTGGAAATAAAGCTAAATGAAACTTTATTAAAGTCTGTCATAGAATTAAAAACAAGCTTTCAAATCAGCAGCATTCTTTATAATCCTGACGTCAAGATTGGTGACGCATTTTCATTTAGAAGTTCAACAAAACTTAGCAACACTTTTAAAACCTCTTTATTGGTGGGGACGCCAAATGGAATTTTTAATAACATTCCAATGACTTTGTTTCTGTACTCACCGATATTGCTCATAATTAGCTAAATAAACTTTTTTAGTCCATATCAAAAACATGAAAAAAATAAACGAAAATATTTCTCGTGCCATTAAAACAAGATTAATCTCATCCCTGTCCGGTCTCTCAATTGTCACGCTGATGCCTTATTCATGTGGATGTTTGCTGGTTCCGGGCCATGAGGACATGCAGGGAAAACAATTATACTGTTAATATTTAAGTAAATATTTTTGAACTGAATTGAACTGCTGTTGCTGTTAGATTATAAACTACAAATTTATTAAAAAAAGTTGATTGAAGATGAAGTTACTTTGTGAAAATCCATTTTGATTTAAAAAATTATAAACACTTTTTTACTTGTCTAATTTTCACTTTATTTGTTATTTTACAACTAGTTTCATCCTATTCGGACATTTTCAAGTAACTAAATTATACACAGATTTTACTTTAATTTAAATATAAACTGACCTGAATAGAGGGATGGGTCACTTTATGGTTGATAATATAATTCAGATTTGTACAGATGTTATGTTATTAAATGTAGGGTTTTTTTCGAGCTAGTAAATTATATTATGGTGTGATTTTTATTAGCAGTAGTTTATCTGAATAAGTTTAATAACGGAGAATTATTTAAATCTATTTGGTCGTTTAATATGTTGTAATTTTTATTCCTATTTAATTTATTAATTTCTAACACTTCTAATAAATTAAGTTTTTTACTTTTCCCACAAATATGTAATATTTTAGGTTGATGGTCGTCAGTTATTGTATGACCAGAATCTGTTAGATGTTTATAAAAGTTGGAATGTTGTTTTTGTGTGTGAATATGTTCTCTATATCTTACTCCGAACGATCTCCCTGTTTGGCCTACATATGAGGCGTTACATTCTGGGCAATCTAACCGATATACACCACATTTTTTAGAGATATCAGTTTTTTTGTTTTGCATTGAAAAGATATCTGCCTATATTTTTGTTAGAACTAAAAGATGTTTTAATATTAAATTTGGAAAAGGTATTGCTAATTGAATAGGAGAGTTGACCTGAATATGGTAATGAAATGTATGTTTGAACTTTTTTCTCGTTAATAGTGGGATAAAGTTCTTTCAAGAGGGACTTATTTTGTTTTTTATAGATTAAATTGTTGATTATATTTTGAGGGTACCTGTTATTATGTGCAATAAGTCTTATTGTGTCTAATTCTTTTTTTAAATCTGTCTCAGATAGAGGTAAGCTGAAGGCTCGGTGTGTCATAGATTGATATGCGGCTAATTTGTGGGAGAGAGGGTTATGGGAATTAAACGGTATAGTGGCATCTGTAAAAGTTGGTTTGCGGTAAATATTATAGGAAAATGATGTTTTATGTCTTTTTATAGTTAAGTCAAGAAAGTTTATCGATTTATTGTCGTTCTCTGTTTCTAAGGTAAAAGATATATTATTATGTGTGTTATTGATAAAATCTAGGAGTATTTTTAATTGTCTGTCTGTCCCTTTAAAACCTATTAGGATGTCATCTCCAATATAAAAAAAACATATTATCTTTTGGTACAGGTATGTACTTTTATAAACATCTAACAGATTCTGGTCATACAATAACTGACGACCATCAACCTAAAATATTACATATTTGTGGGAAAAGTAAAAAAACTTAATTTATTAGAAGTGTTAGAAATTAATAAATTAAATAGGAATAAAAATTACAACATATTAAACGACCAAATAGATTTAAATAATTCTCCGTTATTAAACTTATTCAGATAAACTACTGCTAATAAAAATCACACCATAATATAATTTACTAGCTCGAAAAAACCCCTACATTTAATAACATAACATCTGTACAAATCTGAATTATATTATCAACCATAAAGTGACCCATCCCTCTATTCAGGTCAGTTTATATTTAAATTAAAGTAAAATCTGTGTATAATTTAGTTACTTGAAAATGTCCGAATAGGATGAAACTAGTTGTAAAATAACAAATAAAGTGAAAATTAGACAAGTAAAAAAGTGTTTATAATTTTTTAAATACAAATTTATTGCACAATTGGCCCACTTGGCATCTTTTTAAATTCGAAATTCTCAAAATTTATATGATTACAAAGAAAGAAAAAATTGCATTTTATTCTTTCAGTTAAAAGTAGTCAACTGAAACTGGTTTCCTGGAGAATCTGTTAACTGGTTCTGAATTATTTGCGGTTTTCTACACAAACGAAAGCCGGTTATTTGGATTTTGTCAATTTTATTCCATGAACACAAATTTGCAAGTAAATGAGTAAATAAAGATTTATAAATGAATCCATACTTTTTCAGAGTATGAAAAATTCAGAAACATGAGTGAACACAAAATGCATTAAATCTCAGCTGCACGTGCAAGACAAAAACCGAACCGTCGGCGTCGCTCTGGGGAAGATACGGATTAAGAGAGTTAAACAAGTCCGCGTATTGATAAAATAAATGAACGTTTAGAGTGAGGAAACGATAACTCATTATTACTATTATTAGGATACAAATAATAGGTTTGACCAACATCCCAAATTCCCAATAGTATGTTTTGCAAGTATCCGAATAATCAGTTTTCGGAAATCGAACAGTCGGTTTTTCGAATATCCAAATAGTCAATTTTAACCATTATTTGGATACATGGTTTCATCTGAAACAGGTTTTTAAAGGAAACCGATTAAGGGATTTCACAATTTTCCCAGTTATTGCCAGCACTAGTATCTACTCCTATTACACACTCCCGGCCGTCTTCCGCCCGGGCGGTGTGTTGCGAATGTTGCGCCAGTGTTTTTCAGCGTTCCTCTGTACAGGGGTAACTGGCAGTTAGGTAGTCAGTTACTCGTACTTACCAGTTGTTTTATCATGTGCACGTCACAATATTTAGGGTTAAGGGGTGAATAAAAAATTGCGAAATTATTTTAAGAACATTTGTCTTCAAAGAATTGAGAAAAAGTCATACAGGTATTATTATTACCAATATTGTAACAGTTTATTTTTCTGAGGAAATTTACAAATGAAAATGTTCGTCAAATAATACAGATATACAGGATATGGTGTCCTGGAAATAAATGCAAATATTTGGCAGGTTGATTCTTTTACAAACATTAAGGTGAGTGTTTCATATAAACTTTTTTAAAATTAGCCCCCCTTCTCAAAATGATGCACCAAAAGCTAATTTTATATTCTTTCTCAAAAATGACTTAACTTGGAAAGATAAATTTGACATACATATTCTACCCAAAGAAAACCATTTTCTGAAGATATCATCCATATCGTCTCCCCCTGAGGTGGGTTCTTTGACAGAACGTTTGATTGAATAAAAATATTTAAAAAAAATACTTCATTACAAAGCCTGATCTATTTTAAAATGTTTTGGTTACTCAATCGCATTTGACTAAAAAAATAAAATACATCATGCACAGAAATTTCTCGCCAATATTTGTTTATAAGACTTCCGTCAATTTTATTCAGATTGACAAATGTTACTAGTGAATTAAAATGATTATTTAAGTCACAATTTTTTTTTTTTAGCCATTTTTATAAAATGTTTGTTGTGCACCGATAAAGCAATGTAGGAACCGGATTTCGCACGAACTGATTGAAAATCAATAAAATCATCGTTATGGAAGTGTGTTCTTCGCTGCTTATGAGAAATGGAAATGTTTTGTACGGCAACCATTAACGATAGGCATAATAGCACGATATGGTGAAACGCCTAAACACTTGCCCCAACTGAAATTGCAGCAAAAAGGTTATAGTGACTGGCATCAACCACTATTGTTTCTTAATTCCAACTGAAACTATCTTTGCGGAGAACTACTGCCATGAATTAGGCGGAATTCACCAGAAATTGCGCGAAAAACATCAAGTCTAGTCACCCAAAAGTTTCCATTATTGTCTATCACAAAGCTCGGCTACACGTTCTAGAATTGACGCCCCAGAATGCTACTCCAGCCACCATATTAACCTAACATGTTGCCAACGGCTTACCACTTATTTAAGTATTAGGACTAGTTTCTCTAGGACAAATTACTCAACAGACGTGAGGTACTGGATCTCAACAGGCGTGAGGTACTAGAAAACGTGTTCAAATAATTTATTAAATCCAGATTTTTAACAAAATAGTATAAACAAAACTGTTTCAATTGGCAAAATTTGTAGTTATTTTGATTAATAAAATTTACTATATGCAGGTTGAGTTGAGGTTTAAATCCAGCCAGTCTTGCATTAAATCTAATATAGTGACGTTTTAACTACTGAAGACGACGACAAACAAATGCACATCTTGTGTTTTCTGATATTTTTTGCTTCACAAAGCTTAAGACCTTGCAATGATTTTCGGTCACAAAAATTAAGGACATAATCCAAAAATAATCGAGCAAACAAACAAAATTTCGGGAAATAATTATAAACAAACATCATTATTAAATTAATTTATGCTTAAAAAACGTTATTTATACTCATATACATTTTTAATTACCTAAATTTCCAAATTACACAGGGGACAAATAATATTTACGCTTTTGCATTCGTTGCCTCGTTTTATGCGCTACAAACAAAACTAATCCCAGGAGCAAAACTAATATGTAATTAAAACGTTATATTTTTTGTTCAATAGAGTTCTTCAACAAAATGAAGGATTAAAAATACAGTGACTACCAAGTACCCCAACTAACAGCCATTAAAAAAATTATTCGTAACAAATATGAAAAATCTTTTATTATTAGAAACTTTATTAAAGTAATCTACTAGTGGATTAGAAACGGCCCAAATATTTGCTCAATTTTTCGAATGCGTCTAAACAACAATGCCCATTTTCAAGGAGCCAAAAGTAGCTCTTATTCAAACCTTAATATTTGTAAATTACATTTTAGCACGGATGAAGTTTTTGACGAGCTTGCAACTATTGACTGTAATAAGAGTGCAGGACCAGATAATATATCCCCTCATTTTATAAAAACGTGTAGTCCATCACTGGCTCTATCTTTTTAGAATGATTTTCAATACTTCATTAACTGAAGGAAAATTCCTCATTTATGGAAGCGTGCCTACCTCACGCCTCTCTTTAAGTCGGGCGATGCAATATTATTAATTATAGACCAATTTCTGGGTTGTGTTCTATTGCTAAAGTATTCGAATAGCTAGTAACAAGTAAATTAAGCCCTGAAATTGAAAAAATAATAGTTCCTGAACAGCATGGTTATCTAATAGGAAAGCCAATTTGTTCAAATTTGGCCACTTATAGTATTCACATTACCGAAGCTATTAAAGAGGCGATGCAGCTAGATTCTATTTACACTGATTTTAAAAAAGCATTCGATCAAGTGGATTATACCATTCTGTTACAAAAAATGCAAAGACATAGGTCTTGGAGCATCCCTTCTTCAGTGGCTTGGTAGTTACTTAAGTGAGGACTCTATAGTCAAAATAGAAAATTATAGTTCAATTCTATTTTACCCATCATCTGGCGTCCCTCAAGGTTCTCACTTAGGTCCACTCTTATTTTTAATATTTATAAATGATATATTATTAGAATTAGAATGCCGATGATATGAAAATATTTATTAAAGTAAAAAGTTATTCCGATTGTCAAATATTGCAAAAAGATTTAAATAAAATATTAATCTGGTGTGTAAATAATAATATGGAATTAAATATAAATAAATGTAAAACGTTAAATTTTTCCAAGAAGTCTCCAATATTATTTAATTATAGCTTAGATGGAATGGATCTTGCTCGTGTAAATTCCCTAGATGAATTAGGAGTGACATTTACTACCGATTTTAGTTTTAACCTATACCCTTGACACAAAAATAAAAAAAGGCATATAAGATGTGTGGATTTATCCGTAGGCACTGTGCCGATTTTAAAGATATAAATGAAATTTTAATATTGTATAGATCATTAGTAGTTAGTGGTTTGGAATACTGTTCATTAATCTGGAATCCAAAATACAGGAATAATTTAAATAGGATTGAGAATTTACAAAATAAATTTGTCGAATTTATTTTATATGAATTAAATACTAACTATAATGAGCTTAATTACGATGATAGAATACATATAATTGGCTTAAATTAACTAGAAAAACGAAAATTTATAAACGAGATAACTTTTTCTTTCAAGATCATAAACAACATGTATAAAGTACCAGAATTAAGGGAATATTTCCCTCTACGGTTACCATCTTACACCACTAGAAATCAGGTTAATATATATCGAACATCATAACACAACATATGGGCAATATTCAATGAAGCATCGTTTATACCAAAGTATAAATTATACATCTAATGATATTAACATATTTAAAATTACTTTTGAGCAGTTGAAAAAAGTTTGTAAATACGATTTGCAGTTCTAGATTGGTATTTTCTTATTTATTTTCATACAAAAATTCCTTCAATTAAAATACTATAAAATTTTTAGCAAAATCTTTCATTTTTCATACAACGGTCAACTTAGAGTATATCGCCCATGAGATCAAAAATTCGAGGTGCCTTATATGCACATAAATGACAACAACGGAATATTTCCAGTTCCTGTATGGGGCTGGATATCGACTCGAGGGCCAGAAGCTCTACACTTTATCGATAGTCACTTAACTGGCCATCATTATATGCACTAATCAATGATGTATGCTCCCATCTGTGCAAATCATTTTCAAAATGATCTTGTTTTTCAACATGTGATGAATATCCAACATCATTTTGTTACATTATCAATAAAAAGAAACAAAAAATATCAAGAGTGAGGCCCAATTAAATCATGAAAACCGTGAACACATACGTTTCGGACTTGTTAGTCCTCATCGGCATGGTTATGAGAACTAATAAGTCCAAAACACATGTGTTCACGGATTGCATTCTTTATATCACCCATGATATTTTTTGCTTCTTATATATCTTCCCACAGCAACATTTCCATCATTTACCAATAAACAATCGTGTTTACTTGAGGGATAACTCAACTCTTCATACAGCCCACATTGTCAGAAACTGGTTGGAGGAAAAACATATTTAAGTTCTCCTTTGATCAGCGAAAAGCCATGAATTAAACCCGATCGAAAACATTTAGGAATATATGAGACATAAACATAACTATGGCTTCAGATCTTAAAATAGAGAACAACTGTAAATGCAACCCAAAACTAATGGGATCTTTTAGAAGGTAATTACAATTAAAATTTGATGGCCTCCATGCTTAGAATATTGCAACAGGTTCTGGTTTGCAACAGGGGTTCTAAAAAATACTAAGTTTATTTTGGATTACTTATTATATTTTTAGGTTTATAAATTTTTTTGGGTTGACGTTCTGACCGAAATTATGTATGCCTCCGCAACTGCGTATTTTTTAAACTCTATATAATATTGCATATACTGTGTTGCGAATTCAATCCTCGCCATTGGGATATCGGAGACTGTAAGGGATAGAGAGTCGTGATTTGTAGATTTTCTCAGATAAGGTCCCAACTAACAACATAGTATCATTAATACCATACATCAGGACAATAAGAATTGTATGTAGATTTCAAATCTGTAAAAATCTAATATGGCGCCGATAAGAAAATTGAAAGTTATAGGACGCATCTCAAAAACTGAACATTATAGAAAACAACAACACTACTAAAACCTTAATGACAAAGTGACTTTAGAGGGTTAAAGTCTTCGGACGATTAATCATTTTTGAAATATTTGGCCAAAATAAAAATACAAAATTTCAGTTTTTTGGAGATAAATCGGAAACGATCGCAGTTAGTCTTGATTTCTCGACGCATTCAAAATCAGAATTAAAGTTGCTATGTTGATTATTTAACTCTCTATCTCTCATAGTTTCCGACATCCCTATGGTGAAGATCGAATTTCACACTCTATATTATACACTTTTGTAAAAAGGGATTGTCCCGTAAATAAATAAATAAATAAATAAAAAATTGCTTTTGTCACAAAAAAATTATTTTCTACTATTTGTAGAGACTGCCTTTTTTCCAATTTTATGATGACAAAGCTCTGTGTTCATTTACTAATAAAGTTTATTTAAAACTTATTTGCAACACAGAAAAACGTCGGCTTCTTTAATTCCTTTAGTGCTGTCAAAGAAGTACGTTTTTTATGTTGCAAATAAGTATGAAATAAACTTCACATATTGTTTGTTACGTATCCACAAAAACACCCCACACCGTCGATTCGTTGACAAAATCCAGGTAACACTTACTTTATTAACTGATTAATAACTAACAACAATAACTTGATGAATAACTTAATTATAATCACAATTAAACCCTTAGGAATCACCAATTTGGTCTCTACTAATTTCTTCTTTACTCGGTCTTTATAAATCTAGATTTATTTAATTCGTTCTAATACTAGTGGCGCCATCTCGGGGCGCACGTCGGAACTAGCAGTTTACACAGTCCTGTCTATATCCATAAAATGGCTTAACAATATGTATGTCGTAATCAGAGCTGTCAGGTACTTCAATTAAAAGAATTGAAATAGTAATTTAATTATTTTTAAGTAATTAAATTACTTTAATTCAATTACTTTTTTTGGACGCCTTAAAATAATTGGTATTTGAATTACTTTTGTAAAAGTAATTGTAGTTGGTAATTGTTTTATTGTTTTTGGTAATTGAAGTACTGAACAAATAATTCAATTCCTTTTGGGTAATTCAATTCCTTTCAGATACTTTAATTACTTTAAAATAATTGAAATTGTATCGAAAATATTCCGAGAAAAAATCGCAACGCGCTCGGCTTGTCGTTTGACAGTATTTTCATTTTCTTTCAGTTATCCAGTGCACTACACAGTATACAGTAGCTGTGATTGCAAGAAAACCATGTTTTTAATTATTTGTGTCCTTGTGTTTTTAATTCTTAAAAAGTTGCCTGGCAAGGTAACTAAATATTAAATAATAAATTTGTTCTTTACTATTTTTTAAATATTAATACATATATCTCTGATATTGGCAATATCTATTATTTTACCTATTTGATTTAATCAAATACCTATTAATATTAGTTACACTGACAAAATTTTTTAATAATGATTGTAGAAACAAAATTTTTGCACAGAAATGCGTTTCACGTTGAACTGAAATATTGAATACAAAATTTCTGTCTGTATGTATGTCTGTGTGTAGACCATTTCTTGTCAACACAATAATTTCTTTTAGACTTGAAAATTTTATTTTAAATTTAGTACCTATATATGTAAAATAGCTTGGTAGAATATTACCTACATACGTGTTTGAATGACCTAATAATTATTTAAAAATACATGTACATTGTGCCTCTTTTTTGGTAGGTATTTGAATTTCTTTTATTTTCAGTCGATATTTCAATTATTTTTGGTAATTCAATTACATTCAAAGTAATTCAATTAAATAGAGTAATTGAAGTATAAGGTAAAGTAATTGAATTCCTTTACTTGAAAAAAAATATATTATTTTCGACGAGTAATTGATACTTGAAGTACTGTGTAAAATGAGGAGTAATTGGTAATGGAAATATTTACTACTTTGATTGATAATTGGTAATTGGTACTTTAATTACTTTTAATGGGTAATTGTGACAGCTCTGGTCGTAATGTATAAATTTTGATTCTATTATTTTTTAATATAGGTACTTAAATCATACATCATGTTTATTTGTAAACAAATGATACGCCAATAACTTTCTACCTAAATACCAAAAATGACAAGAAGTCAGACATGCATTAGGCAAATTTGGAGAAAATCTTGTAACTTGGTCAAAAATCGTGCGAAATTTTCCGGCAGCGATAGTACTCACAGAGTGCGTTTATAATGTAAATAGGCCAGAGGTGTGATGTTATCGACGCACGTGGCAAAACCTAGTTTAATTAAATAACTTTTTTGTCACATTCTCCACCACATAAATAATAATTGTCAATTATATTCAACAAACAAAAAATAAATAAATAAATAAGAATTATCCATGCACAAATAATGGTTATCACGCACAATGTCCTGCTATAAATTACACTTTTAATTTGTTGAAAACGATACTATCTACAATGTGATATGTGTATGTTTTTAATTAATATTGCATTATGCGAATTCATTGGTAATTATAACTTGTAAAAATGAAACCTGCAAAACATGATATGAACATTACGTGATCGCACATGCAAATAAATTTCTAAAAGAATTTCAACGCATAATTGCTGTTTAAAAATAAACAAAAGCGCCCAAGTTCAGTTTTACTACAGTTAGTCGGATGGCTACTACACATACAATTTTGGGAACATACGGCATTTGTGATGATTGATGAACAAAGGTTCACAGGTGTTCGTTCATTAGGGTCATATATAAGATTTAAAGTGTTGGTAAACGATTCATCCCTTAGGGAGTAAGTTCAAGGGATGTCTTTATTAAGTATCTAATATTGATGTCATGAGTAGATTAAGACAAAGTTACAAGTTTAATATACAAATAATCCAAAAATACTATTAATAATGCTTTATTAAATAAAAGTAAAAAAATTGAGCAAATATAATGACATTATCCTATAGAGTCGACATTAACGAAAGGTAAATTATTTCAGTTTATACCACGGCCCCTATTCAATTCTGCACCCTTGCAACCTCCATACCACTTACCTCGATCTGGGATTTTTTCGAAAGAAGAAATTAATTCTCCTTCTATATAGGTTTGTTCCCAGTTTCTAAATGTGTAACCCACCAGCCAAAGTTTACTTTAGTGATACAGAGGGTTGTATTACATGAACTACACTATACAAAAAGCACCCCTTAAGACACTTAACCCCTTAAATGAAAACTCATATTATTTACCCCTGCTTTAACCTATATTTATATAGTTATTCAACACTCAAAGGCTCTTTTTATAAGAATATTCAATTCAGCCCACTTGGTAAAGGAGAATTTTGTGTCATTGTTATACTGTTTATATATTCTATATTTTTATAGTGCTAAATATAGAGGCAATGGAGTATTTTAGAATCTTTTAATTAATTATAAGCAAACAAAACAAAATTAATGAAAATAAAAAGTGAATGAAAATAACAAAAATAAAGCAGTTTTGATTAAATGAGAAACAGATTGTAAAAATATAAACTCTTGTTTATTATTTTCCACGTCCATATACTAACTGATTCTCCATTTACGTATATTTTAGGATAACGTAGATTCAAATTTTTTTTTATTTAAAATCTGCTATAAATTGAACTTATTCTAGTCATCTGCATTTGTATTGTCTTCGGTAGCCGTAGTTTTCGTGTACCACGTTTAATAGCACAGAAGGCTGGAGGATGGCAATCAAAACAAGCATTTCGCCCTGTTGACGACCTCGTTAAGAACTCTCACCAAGATTGGATAGCCGATACAAAACCCTTAAGATAAATATATGAAATATGTTTCATCCGTAACTTAAAAATTAATATGAAATGTTTCCCATCATATAAACACACAGAAACAGCAAGATAAGTGGTATGTAGAATTATGACAGATTCACGAAAGTGGAGCAGCCGGTAGTACTGATTCATGTCTGCCACACAGATCAACATGACGATTTGAAATTGTGGTGAAACAGGGGGGCAACAAAAAATACTCTGGAAATAATGAAAACAATCAACCATATGGATTTTGAGGGCCGCTATCGATTGAGCTCAACGTGGAAAACAGCTACGTTCCCATAACAAATTGGTTTTTTATTTTTGTATGAAGTTGGCGGTGTATCCATATTAATAATAATAAATGTCTTTATTGTGTAAAATATAAGCAATTTAACACAAAAAGTTAGTGGTACAGTATACACTGATATCAAAACCACTAACCTAGGATGCCATTGGTATAGTATGAGTACAGTATACAATATCTAATATTACAATGCAATTAGTCGTTTGTATGTCTCAAATTTCAGTTATGCATAACATTTTTCGCAATTAATTTGTCAAAGAAATACATATGTCTTTGCGTTAGGAAAGCGTAGTGTAGGAATCGCCTCTCATTTATTTTTAGTAGTTCTAACTCCCTGATATGTGGTGTTATATGCTCGTGGATAGAATTATTTGTAACAAATCTAATAGATATTCTAGATATTTTGAAGTTTGTTTGCTTCTGATAAATTTAAACAAGGCCCATAAACATAATCACAGTAGTTGACATGTGATGAGACTAAGGACTCACATAACAGAAGTCTAGTGACCCTATCAAATATATTTCTAAAGCTTGAAATCTATTTAAAAGAGCAGCAACAATCTGATTTTTTTGATTTTTTAAATAAAAATCATTGATTTTTGGTTTTTAAAAAAAAATCATGCGCTATGTATGGTAAACTTAATTGTATAATTTTACCTAAGATACCGTCATATCCGACTGTGTACGGTTTTTGTTTTAAATCAAATTTTGAATATCTCCTACTGAGGCATATTGTAATTCGAAGCTGCTATGTGAGTAGCGGTTATACTCGAATTGTGATAGATAATTTTGAGGAATGCTATTACGTGGTATAGAATCGATCAATAAAGAAATTGTTTTCATCGCAGAGGTTTTCAGGAAGCGGTGCAAAATTTTGCTTAGATATGATGACTCGGTAGATTTTAAAGTTTTAAATCTATTACAAGCCGTAGTTTTGATTTTTTTCATGGCCCGTGGAGTGAGAGTGAACCAAGGTTCATGAGATTTCTTGTTGCTAATAGTCTTAGTTATGAGTGGGGCATGGATGTCAAAAAGTGCTAAAAGTTGAGTATGCGATAAATACACAGAGTTGTATTTATGTTATTTACATTGCTACGAACTACGCAGTAATAAGCGCTGTTTACGGTATATGGTACTCATACGGTTTAATTCGTACACGTATGGAGCGCGACGAGACATCATTATTATACGAGAATATGTCGCGAACTGAATAGGCTAGACTCGGTTAGAGCGTATATCCAGCGTACATCAGCGTACTTATAAAACATGTATGTTGTCTAAATTCGGCGGTGTCCACTGCACCGAAATTGTCAACGGTGTAAGGAACAAATTCTTGTCCTGTACATAAATATTTTGAAAGGAACCACTTAACTATTTAAATTAATATGTAATTGCATTTCTCGACTGAATTTGCAACATACGAATTTTCATTAGTTTACTCTATTTCAATAGACTATCAAAGGCGGAATTTTCAAAAGGTGGAGTGAAATGTGTTCATTTATGCAGCACAATAGGCAGGAAATACCCTTTGGCAGAATACTTCAAATAGGTGCGTAGCAGGAATGAAAAAATATATCTGTAACTTGCATATAGAAAATAAACTTCCTGGTTCGTTACACATCACATCTGGTCTGAAACTTAAAAAAATTGGATGTGGCATCGCTCGGAGATAATATTATAAGGGTATATACGTTTTTAAAATAAAAAGCAAGTGTAGATAAACAATTTCTGAGATTAAATTCTATCTCAAGATAAAATTGCATGTGGACACCATTCCATTAATTTATTACAACTTGAAAATTGGGTATGGCTCATGGAACATACAGGTTTTTTTAAAAAATTGTACTGAAAATATACAGGGTGTCGCGATTTGCATAGACCAAACCTCACTGGAACTTTTCAAAATAAGAAAATAAGTTACTATAAACAAGGGTCGGGACATGCTTAGTTTTCGAGATACAGGTTGATTAAGTTGATATCCTGAAAACGTTTTATATGAATATGTTCGAAACATGTAAAGATAAACAAATTATAATTTGCACACATGAGCAGAACTTGAAAATGTGAAGTTTTTTTACACAAAAAAGATCTCACGGTTTTTTTTTAAATTATCCGTTTTTGAGTAAAGCAGATTTGAACTTTATGCGGGAACAGTTTTTAATGAATATTTTCGCAAAACAGAAAAAATAACATGAAAACATAATTTGGTATTATTTTTTTATTAGACTAATGAATTTGATTAAAATAAATAACTTACAAATTTCAAGAGTTGTTCAAAGTGCACACCTCCAACATCAACACATTTTTGGCACATGCACACAGCAGAGTGTGACGCATTACAAATGAAATCTGGATTAGCCCGCAAATCTTCACACGCATCTCGAATTCTTTCAATTAACTCTTCTCTAGTGTTTACAGGGGTTGCGTAGACTTTGTGATTTAAATAACACGACAAAAAAATATCAGCCGGAGTCAAATCTGGTTCAAAAATGGACAATTTTAGAGAAACACCGTAAGGGCTTTTTTGTGTGAAGAACTTAAAATTTTTAAGTTCTGCTCACAAATTAATGGAAAAGTGACACAAAAAAAGTTGGTAAAAATTTTACCTAGTCCCCCCAGTTTTACCCGCCCCTGAATGATTTTTATTCATAGTTGTTATTTTGCCTCATAGAACCGTGAGTAAAGAGTAGACAACTTAAAAGCCAGGGGCTGATCCAGGCTACTGCACTGACATACACATATTAAAGATATGATAAATTGTATATTAGCTTTTAAATAGCGATAGTACAAGTACAAATGATTCTTTAAAAAAAATCCTTATACTCGTGATGTAGATATCGAAAAAATAAATGGAAAAACATCCCGAAAGTCCCCTGTTGACTATGGCAGCCTACTATCCTCTGCAAAAAAGTCTCTGTCACTTTGGACGAAAAACGAAAAAGTTTTGAAAAAATTCTTTAAAAGATCAAACAGATTTTTGTTGGTTTGCCACATTAAAGGTCTGCTGAACGTGTGAAATAGAGAGTGCGTCGTTTGCACTTAATTTGTCTATCACCCTACTTACATCATCAAAATGAACATAAAAATAGCTTAGCTCCTCCAACCATGTGCCCTACGCGTCACATCAGGCTGTGGTGGTAAAGGCGTATTCAGCAGTTCGTTTTCAAATAATTTTCTTCGAGACAGCGTTTTTAAAAATGTCTTCTTCGCGATAACTATTAATCTATCGTCCATTGTGGGATAGTAATCTCTTAACAGTTTCGGCAATACGACGGAATCCGCGTGCTAAACATGTTACATCTAATAAATTTACGTAATTATATGTGTTTCTTAAACGACTGTAGATGCTTTTATACAGGAAGCCGCGACGGTTATATACAATAACATACGTCCTTTATTGTTCTCCAAGTCGGCGCGGCGTTCCATATTTTTCTTAGAACGAAAAATAACAAACACAATTTTGTGGGTTAACTATGGGACGCGCTTACCGCAGCCCTTGAAACAACCCGTATAGCGAAATCGAGCGCCGCGGTCACAGTGAAAAGGTTAAAATTGTGCTTCTGCAAAAACATCTATTTTTCATCATGTTGTATACCTATATACGATACGATGTATATGAACCTGGAATCTACTATTTACTCACGTCCTTACTTATAATAAGTACATAAAGAATTAAATACCTGTATAGATTACCGTTTGTTTATCTTTAGACGTTTCAAACATATTAATAAAAAACCATTTTCAGGATTTTAACTTGAACAATCTGTATCTCTGTAACTAAGCACTTTCCGGCCCATGTTTAAATGAAGTTTTTTCTTATTTTGAAAAGTTATATCACTTGGTAAGTTTGGACTATACAATTCGGGACTCCCTGTATATCGCACAAATATAGCATATACGGGTAGAACAATACTTAACCTGCATAAAATTTTGAACATTCGGGGCACTGCAGTGTATATTGTATAAGCGAACACAGTTTTTAAAAATGTAAAAAAAATATAGGGTGCTCCATTTAAAAAAATTTAAGTTTCTTTTGTCCCGCTTTTATGGGACCACCTGTATATTATTTGCATGGATTCTAGAAGAGTTCATTTGATTCACTACAACTTTTATTTGGAAAAAAAATTCTCAAAATTTATAGAGGAATATTTAAACTAAAAAAAATAGTTGCTGCTAAAGTGGTTACTCGTGAAAACGAGGATGTCCCATATAACAGAGAGGTGAGAACTTCGCAGGTTATTTTGCAAACCATCGATTCCAAAATATGTATACCGAGTAAATATAAATCATTTCTCCGATCTGTCCTTTTTTGTCTAATTTGGGATTAATTTCGTAATGAGAAAAAAATTCTTAAGCTTACCGTGGATGTTTTAATATGATATAGCCTCCTTACCTGAAAAGAGAAAAATATTAATCAATAATATATTAATGAATAAATCTACAAATGAATATTGCATAAAGTTCAAATTTTAAAATGGTACTACCAACCAGCGAGATATTTGATAGACAGCGGAATTTTTGCCATTTTTCAGGGCTGGCAGTTATATGTATACCTATTACAGGTATATAAATAAAACATACTACATAAAAATGTATGTGGTGTGTTTATTTGTACACCTGTAATATATGAAACCAGTATAACCAGTATAACGGCAGGAAACTGGGATAAATGTATATAATATTATAGGTAACTGAGTTTTTATTTCTCAGTTAGTAACAAGACCGCATACAAAACGGTGTTTGGCATATGATTGAAATTTGAGAAAAAAAAGTTGAAAAAATTGTGTGCCTCCCCAGATTATTTTTTTCAACAATTTGTAAAATATTTGTAGCACACTTTTATCACAATCGGGTGTAAAATATATCGAGATATCAAATTTCATAAAAAAATATTGCTTTTTTATTAAGTTACACCGTTTTGACATTTTATTTTGGATTTCTTTTTCACTGTGCAAATTTCAAAAAAGAGTAACTAAAAAAAATCAATATATTTTTTATAGAATTTTAAATCCGTCGATATATTTTTCATGATTCTGAAAAAAACATGTTTTGCAAATATTACACAAATTGTCTAAAAAATAACCTGGCGGAGCATATAAAATTTGGCAACTTTTTTTCGCAAATGTCAACAGGAACACAGGAACCTGAGACACAAAACAATGTGTAAAATTCGTGAAAATTATCTGCACGGTTTGTCAGTCACTGCCTACTCATGTGAACTATTTAGAATTTGCACCATTAACCTTTAGCCATTAACAACCACAAATGCAGAACGAACATTTAGTTGCGACCATATACGCTAATGCGATGGCAGACCTTAGTCATTCTGGACTCTACCGGTACTGGACTCTGGTCCAGATTCCTCTCCTTAGCTATACTACTTTTAAGAATACACTACAAGTGCAGTATTCAATAATATAATTTAAACATTATATTTAACTCTGTTATTTATCCTTACTTTTTCTAATTATTATCACTGTCGTAGAAAAAATAGTAACGAAACACATGATAAAAGTGATTTTATTTTGTTCGTGGGGTTTCTTCATTCAGCTTCGCCTAAACTCGACACTTTTAACACTTGTATTATAGTATCTACTTATATTCTATTTATATGATACAAGTGTTGAGAGTGTTATTTTATTTTGTGAGTGGGGAAGTTTGCGAACGAAGCGAAGCCAAGTGAAGTAATCCCACGAACAAAATAAAATCACTTTTAACACGTGTTGCATTCAGTATTTTTTCTACGACAGTTATAAAAATTAGAAAATTTATAAATATACTTATGTTGAATTTGACATTTTAACAATCCAATCCAATCAAATCAAATAAATATAACAGTTGCCAACATCACTTTAATAACAACAATGCAAACGGGTTTTATTTAATGGCAATAACTGGTTAATATTTTTACTTTTACTAACACGTGTTAAAAATAACTAATTTTAACACGTTTCCCCATAACACACCTTTCTTTAATTCTATAAACTAATAATGGCCGTAGAAAAAGAGCTATTTCGCATTCGTAACACTCAGAACTGGCCTCTCACGCATGCAAAAAAAGATTCGTTTTATATTGCTGCTGTATAAAAAACTTTTATATTTTAAAATAAATTAAGTATCCTTTTCTTAGTAAAAGTTTAAAATATGGAAATGAAATGAAATGAAATGTAACGCTAAAATGTTTTTACTAATTATTATTTTCTAACTTTTACAAAAACTTATCCCGGTAAGTATAACATATATCTTTTTAAACAATTATTTTCCTGAATATTTGCCAAAACGCTGAAACTTGGATTATAAAAAAAAGAAAATATGCACATTATGTTCAGTACGACTGATTCAATAATGTTATTTTTAATTCTAACTATTCTGTTCAGTAAAACCAAAAATAAATAAAACAAAAGTACTCACCAGTTGAATAATCACTTCAACATTTTAAAACATCTACCGACACGTGTCTCTGCATCTTTGCTTCGCCAGGATATCCCTTTTGACAGCCTCGAAAGCAACTACGAATCTTATAAATCTTAATGTAATAAATATTAATGGCTTCAGAGAACAGAATAATTGAAATTCTATAGTGGACATTCCCCGTAGGGTTACTCCAATTTAAAACAAATTAGTTATCCTTTTCTTGGTAAATGTTTAAAATATGGAATGAAATGAAATATGAGAACGATAAAAAATTTTTTGCTAATTATTATTTTCTAACTTTTAGAAAAACAGATAAGTATAACTTATATCTTTTAAAACAATTATTTTTCCGGCTATTTACCAAAACGCTGAAACTTGGATTATAAATAAAAAAGATAATATGTACATTATGTTCAGCACGCCTGATTCAATGTTATTTTTAATTCTAACTAACTAATTAGCACAAAATTTTTAGCGTTACTATATTTCAATTTATTCAATATTTTAAATGTTTACCAAGAAAAGGATACCTAATTTGTTTTGAATTATTCTAACCCTACGGGGAATTTCCACTACATAATTTCAAATATTCTGTTCTCTGAAGCTATTAATATTTATTACATCCGGATATACTAAGATTCGTAGTTACTTTCGAGGCTTTCAAAAAGGGCCATCCTGACGAAGCAAAGATGTTTTAAAATTTTGAAGTAATTGTTCAACTGGTGAGTACTTTTGTTTCATTTATTTTTGGTTTTACTGAACTGAATAGTTAGAATTAAAAATAACATTATCGAGTCAGTCGTACTGAACATAATGTGCATATTATCTTTTATATAACGTTATACTAGTAAAATTGAAAATAAACTTAGGAAATTTTCAAAATAATTCCAAACTGAAGAAACCTGAAAAGAATTTTCGATACACCTAATATGCATTGCATTTCAATGAGTTAAAACACTGATATATCTAATTTAATGCCAGGAAACGCCTCCTAGTGTTTTTCCATTGTTTTCAAAGTATCTTTATAAAAAAACAATGTTTCTAATCTAAATGGGGATCAGGACTACCTCACCGTAGTAAAACTCGACGTGTGGTGTTTATAATAAAAGTAATTTTTGACGTTTCAAAAGTCACATTGGTGGATTGTCACTAATATTTTTTTTTTGAAAAAGTAATTTTTGACGTTTCAAAAAGTCACATTGGTGGAATGTCACTAATATATTTTTTTGACATTGGGGCCGATTTTGCTCATCAATGAACTCAATTTCTTCTTTGACCTCTAGAATGTGTGTACCAAATTTGAAAGCTTTATATCAAAAACTATAGCTGCTATCGCAAACCACACTGACACACAGACAGACAATTTTTTTTGTCTGAAATTTTGTGTATCGTCATAATTCGTCGAGATTCGCCCAGAAATGCAATAAAAATTTTCCAAATTTTTTTCACGAATACATAACTTACTTTGAGGGGGTGAGGAAGTAAAATAAAGTAGTGTGGTGTGTTTTACAAATATCTTATTATTAATAAAGTGGGTATAAATGTTTGTTTAGAGTATAAGTGTTAATGAACAGTACTTGGTATTAGTAATTTTGTTTTAGTAAGACGTCAGTTTATTCTTATGTAAATATACATTAATATTTACAACCGAGACCGAGACCAAAAATAAACACTCGATTTCTGTTGAACTTAATTTACCAGAAATAGGGCTAAATCTCATGTATGAGTATAAATTTGTGAAAGTTATCAACACGAACAATTATATTATAATAAAGTTTAAAATGTACGACACTTAATTTTTTATTTAGAAAAAACATTTATACATATCTGCTACAGGCCACCCTAAATCTTCCGGTTTAATTTTTAGGCTCACACTTTTAATGAAAATGAAATAAATCCTATACACGTTATTTATTCAGTATGAGATTCTAAGGAGATTATATAAAAAATACGTTACGAATTTAAATTTAATTTACATTTTTGGTATTTATAGATATAAACGGTGTATTTTTACAGATTCTAATTTCATAGTAATAAGAACATATACATATTTATCTTCATTGTTAAAAATAATGTGTATATTTAACACAAAAAGTTTTTGGCATGTAGAACTCAATCCCCCAAAATTTTTAAAAATATTTTATGCGACAAAAACAAAATAGAGAAAATGCAATTTGAATGAAATTACCCACGAAAAACTAAATTAAAGAATTAATAATAAAATCAGTTAAATTAAATGCTTGAACTTCAGTTCCTGGCAATGTGTCAAACGATGTGGTCGATGTGGAAAACTATTCAAAACGTTTTCAAAGGCGTGAGTTCCTTCTATTCTTATTTCATTCTCTATCCTGCTCTAATTTTTTTCAGATTGCCTAATTTACTTTAACCACATTATTTAGGTGACCCACAAAATGAAATCGAGGGAAGTCAGGTCAGGAGGCATAATTGACGATTCAATGTAACCCTCCTTGCCTACTCATCTAACATTTAAATACAGAATTTACTGAGCGACTACAGCCTTGTAACCAAATACTGCATTGGACGTCTAAGAGCATAGATCTGACCGAACATACTCGTATTTCGATACGAAAATTAAGCAATGGTAGTCGCAGTCAGTAATTTGGATGGGTAACCCAAATGAAACTTGTCGACCTTATTCTATCTTTCAGCGGCTTGTATATCAGCGTACACATAGAAGCTATGTAATCCTAGGCGAGGGTTGTGTAGGTGATATACTATCCTTCGGAGGGGATGCAAAGTAATCGGTCCCTTGTCTATTTGATGTCGAGTGTCCAATAGCAGTTTATTGATAGACAGATAAATATGAGGCGGATCGTGTGTTTACGCCCACTACCTCACGTTGAAATGCTTACACCAATGACTTCGACATCATTGGCATACTCAAAATAAGTAGTATTATTTATAAAACGTCTATGTGAATAACACGTAGATACGTAAACAGTACAGAATAATATCTCGTTCAATTTTTGCACAAGTGTATTAGTAGGCAGTATAGCAATGTTCAGGTGCCATCGGCAACGACACTAAGAAAAAAATATTTATCACAGAGATGTGATTAGCGCGGATAATTCACCAACGCTGGAAGGTGGCAAATGTTTTAGTGGGTGCATTAATATTAGTAATATATGTGTACTCTTGTGATCGCCAGTTAAATATACGTGTGTGTGGTGTGGGTGTGTGTGGGCGCGCGGGTGTGTAGGCGCGCGTGTGTGTGCGCGTGTGTGTGTTTGTGGGCGCGTGTGTGTGTGTGTGGGCGCGTGTGTGTGCGCGCGTGTGTGTGTGGGCGCGTGTGTGTGTGTGTGTGTGGGCGCGTATGTGTGTGTGTGTGTGCGACAAATTGCAGAAAATTTAGTCATTTCAATGATGAAGACGAGCCTACAGTTTACTTAAGGGAAAGGCGAGAAACTAATGTCTGTAGTTTCGCCGAGGTAAATGCACCTTGTTCGAGTAGACAAATCTCGCAAGAAGTTGATGTACAAGAGCGAACAGTGCGGAATATTCTGAAAAGAAATAAGTACCACTGCTACAAAATTATGACTACCCAAGAAATTTTTCCTGAAGACCGTACGAAACAAATGGAATTTTGTGAAAAGGCTAATGAAAACGAAAAGTTCATTAAGAATATTTTATTCACTGATGAAACATCTTTTTCCATACATGGCCGGCATAATCCTTCTGTAGTTCGATATTGGTCCAGGGAAAATAAACATTTGAGTATGCCATTACGTACTCAAAAAGTAAATGTTTGGGCCGGCATTTTAGGTGATATCATTGGTCCTATTTTCATTGACGGTAACTTAAATGCCGACAATATTTAAACATTTTGCAGAATCAGATTATTCCGACTGTTCAAGCTCTTGACGTCAACTTCGGGGAGATTTAGTACCAGCAAGATGGCTGTCCTGCTCATAATGCAAGAAGAGTGAAAAAGTTTTTAGACAACACTTTTCCCGATCGTCTTATAAGTGGAAGAGGCACAATAAAATGACCACCAGGATCTCTCGACTTGGCGCCTAATGATTTTTTTTTGTGGGAATATGCAACATAGTAAATTTATAAACGAGCGAGCGCGTGACTTGCAAGAGTTACGTACTAAAATTGTTGCCACCCCTACAGATTGTGACTCCTGACATGATTTTAAATGTCAGGAACGAATTTTATCACCGAATAGGGTATTGCCAGGCGCAACAGGGCGACATTTTTGGGCCCATTATAAAATAACATTTAGAAAAAAATTGTTTTTTTTTAATTTATTTCATTTTAGAATTTTTTATTTTATTTTCGATAGAATATTTGTTAATTTATTTTTATTTAACAGCAGAATGCCAGTTTACTTTCACGCCAAATGGCCAAAAATTACTCAAAGAATTGCCACTGAGTATTTTTTATGCACTTTAAAAACAATTATGCATCAAATAACTAGAAATTCTCGAATTAACAGGGATACGTAGTTATTTACAGAAATAACAACTATACCCCACAACATTTTGAAATTTACTAACCAAAACATTACCAACAGTGTCATCGGCTACCTGATCTGATGATGGGCGGACCATCGCAGTGCATGACCTAAAGATGAATAATTTATTGGCAGTACTTGCCCCCCTACTACTTACGCATACCAATGGTGATGCTCGCAATTTCTTGGTTTTAGAGGGCTTTAGGAGAATTTATCCCGAATGGCCAATTAACTATCTCTGTCTTTGTTTTTCTTATTATTTTTAAATAAAGAGAATATGTGCAAATCACTAGAATTTTCCTAAACACCTTATATTTGTACAGTAAACTGTGCGTGGGAAAAAGGGATATGATACGGCGTGCCCTCTTTACATCACAAAGATAACGTACAATGAGGCAACATTGATACATAATTCTCTTTCTCTCCCATGCATGACTTTGCTATTTTTATCCTTTATGCACACACACAAACAGGCAATCAAATTAATCTTTTTCCAATAGTGTATATGTCAAGTGAATAGTTTGCGAAACCAAAAAAGCTCCAAAGTAGAAAAAAGTCTCCTTATCCCCAAAAATCACCCCCAAACACACCCTATCATAGTTCTTAGCGTTATATGGTATTACACGTTTCATGTGCCTACGATTCACAAGGTATAAAAAACACGGACTAAATTGATCCCTGCTTTCGGTTTGTTTTTTTACAACTTTTTACAACCGAGTTTAAAACGTAATAGGTAGTATTTTCAAAGACGTTGAACTAGTATCATAGGAAACACTTAACAAATCGTATCTATACAATAAAGAAAACACATTTTATTAAAAATAAACGTTCAATGATTAATAAACATGAACATCCAATTTATTTTAATACGAAATAAATATAAGAGGTCTCTGACATTACTAGTTATAATTGCCCCCCCATTAATAACAATGGTGCAATTGTGTACGACAGACCTCAAACTTCCAAGAAAGTTTCTCTATAAAATAATGCCAAGACTCGTTTTGTTTACGCTGCAGTCAGAAATAGGACACCATAAAACTATAGTCGGCATTGAGTGAATTGTTCAAATGTTAAGAATATCGCTAGGTTTACTCTTTGATATTTCTGGTTATACCTGTAAAAGATAATCTGTTATACACGTTAGAGCAAGTTTTTATAAACAGTAATTTGGTTCTGTAAAAAAATACAAAAAAAAAATCTAATTGTTTAATGTTAATTTTAATAATTTTCTATAGGTTCATTAATTATTATTAATGGATATTTTTTATTTGTTGTTTAGATATTTCGCTATACAGGGTGTAACAGAACTACACGTCACAAATTAAGGTGATGCTGCGAGACAAAATAAATAAAAAAAATCTGTATAAACATATGCACTGTTTTCCAAATACAGTGTGTTAAATTTCCACTGAAATTTTCTTACTTTTGTAAGATCTTGAGAACGATGCGAGGTATTCAGGTGAAACTTGAAGAGTACTTTTCACTTGAAGAAACTTTTTCAGTGAAATGATTTCTGTCTTTTTAAATCAACGAGGGAAGTAGTCAGAAGTAGTAAAAAATAAGTACGGTTATCAGGAAAATTTTTTGACATTTCATCTCCATTTAATTTATAACAAAAAGGGTGTCTTGCATTTCTTTTGTATGGAGTATCATTTTTCCATTAACTAGTATTGTTTACTAACATTGCACTTTTCTTTTTCTCTTTGGTGGGAATTTATATGTACGGTCTTAGTCATTGTAATGGAGTTGAAGCCAAGAGACTTTATCAGAAATATTTCCCTGATAGAAGAATCCGGATCGGAAAATTGTTGAAGCACTGGATAGGCGTGTAAAGTTAAATGTTATTGGCGTGTAAGCAATCGAAACGTCGGAGAAGAAAATCTTGAAACAATAGGAAGAGATCCAACCGCCATAGTATAAAAAAAATTGCACAACAGCTTGGAGAAAATCATATGCTATTTCGGAAGAAAACAATAATTCATGGACATCAGTTGAAACTATACCATTTTAACAAATTCAGGCACTGAACACAGCTGATATTCCACATAGGCAGCAATTTTGCTAGTGGATACTCCATAAATGAGAAGATCCTCTCCTTATTAACACTTTAAGTGCTCTGGACGAGTATAATTGCGAACATTTTGTGAGGTCACTCTGGATGAGTATATTCACTTGCCTGCATTTCTTTAAATGTTCATGCAGGGATATCTGGATCGAAAGGGACGAACCGTTTAATGGCCTGCAAGGTCTCCCAATTTGAATTCCTTGGATTTTTCTTTTTTATTTTTGGTGTTGTTACTCTTTCCTCGTAGCGCCGGTGCTTGAACAGTTTTTACTATTTTCTTTTGTTTCCATGACACACCTGTTCTTACTTTCAAGTGTAAAATACTTCAAAAAAGAGTTTTTATGTGCATATTAAGTTTTATATTTATACAAAATAAAGCCATAAACTGGGGTGTATCTCCTCCAGCCACCTGGTATACAGTTATATTCTTATTTATTATTTATCACAGCGGCATGTTTTCCATTTATGTATGAGGTCGCAATATTTCAATTTTTGTGTAAATAGTACATTTCAGTTATTAAAAAATATATAATTTTAATAATCTGCTCATGCATACTTTCAAATTCATAAAGTCCTTCTACGTCAATGAACCTCACCATCCCAATCTCTCCTTTCAAACGAATTGATCTCGTTCCGTTCTATCATTTCTAAAGGCAGGATAATACTCTGAAGACAGCTACAGGTTGATTTAAGAGGCTTTGTAATCGGGACATGAAATCTGCAGGAAGGAATGCTTATACAAGAAGCTATTGGATAAATTCTTATAAACTCTGACACAAGCAACAAATGGAAAAGCAATAAATATTTTATCCAAAGGATAATTAAGAGCATTCACAGTAAAAGTCTGTTAAAACAATTTTAGTAATAAAAACATAAAAACGGGCTTTATTATAGATCAATAGGTCACTAAGGTCATGAACATTTTATTCTCAAAACCATAATTGTAGGAAATTTAGTACTACAAACATGCAATGTTAGCCCGTTCAAAGCAGTAAAAAAATGTATGCACAATGTGTAATTTCGAAACATGGAGGGAAAAAAGCTTAATTCTGTTATAATGATGAAGCGAATAAAGCTAATGCTGCAAATTTTCAGTTTCCTAACAGGAAAATATAGGGAATAATCAGAACAGCTGTTTAAAGTTAATTAGGCTTAATGTTATTAAAATAAGTAAAACTATTTAGATTAATTGAGTTTAGTAATAAAATGAATACACCTAATATATCTACCTTGTAATTTTTTTAGCGAATTCAATTCAAAGCGAATCCAAAGTTGATAAAGTCAATTTATTATAAACACTCACTTGGGCATGGGAATTTTTTGAGGACAGTGGGAAATTTCATTTTTATCGTGAGAACCTCTGTCGGCCAGGTGTTAATTGGCTGCCGCCAGATGTGAACGACCTTGAACTACCTATCTGTACCAACCCCTGTGGCTCCCGTAATCGGGCCCTCACACTAAAGATCCTGGCCCAAGTATCGGGGACCTAGTAGCAGAGCAATTGTATAAATTTAACGAGTTACGTATAATTTGTCTTCAATATAAGTTTGCCGAGTCATTCCATCTATAAACAAAAACTAAGGAACCAGAAGGGCGTTAGGTACGAGATTGAAACCCTGAGTAGCCCTTAACAAGCAACCAATCAAATGTCTTCTCAGAATTTAGATATCTACAGCCGTTCACGAGTTATAATAAAAATTATAGTGTGATGTCGCCCGCCAATTTGGCTAGTGTAAAAATACTTTTTTTATTTTGTCATACGTTTTCTAATCAAACTAGTTTACGTACTAACTTTTTAAAATGAAATGAAATGCGCTTCATCGTGTTGTATAAATTTCAGTTTTTCTGTTGCTTGGGAATGTGTTTAACAATATTGTCTACATAAAAGCCGTCACTGGGAAGAGATACCTCCGTCCGAGCTGTAATAATTAAAGATTATTTAGCAGTAAATAGTGACCAATTAAGTAAGTCAAATTACTAGCTTGATACGCCGCGCCAATAGGAGGAGATAGGAATTTTGGACATGACGTAAACAAGCGCGAACGCGCATTAAATCAAACATTTTTTGAATAAAAACCTGTACATATACCCAGCGCCGCGCGTTTGCTTTTATTATTTACATCATGTCGCCCAAAATTCCTATCTACATAGAACAATAAGTGAGCTTTATATTGAATAATTACTATATTGTACTAGTTTAACAATCTAAACAATTTGCAAAAAAAAGGATTCACAAGAGGTAACACTAGTGGTTACACTAGTAAACAATATAGAAGTTTCATTATGGAAATTTTTGTAAAATCATTGGAACGTCGTTTAATAAAACTTACCAGCTAAAGTTATTTCCAGTGGAACACCAAACTCTGATTTGTGAAAGATTACTTAATAATGCATTATCTATTTTATTGTCCGAGATGACATTTGACTGCGTTTAACTTCATACTATTTACCTTATTCAATTTTTTTGGATAATTTTAAATCATTGATGAAAATAGAACAGCATTCAAGTGTATCATTAGTGAAGATGTTAAAAATAAGAGGTCTAGGTGGGAGCCTTGAGGTAAATATGAGGTTAATTGATTTCATTACATTTGGGGCTGTTTACATTTACATCACTGCATCTCATCACAAATATTAAATAGTCAACTATAGTCTTAACTTTTAGTTACCTGCATAGTTTCTTCCAGAAAATATGATGAACGAATGTTTCATTAAGACAACACTTTAGTCTATTTTTAGAACCACGTTGTCAATTACGAGTTCTAAAAGTTCAATATTTTTATTAAAACAGGCCAAATGGTAATTAACCCGAGAATTAAAGTTAACAAAAACGTAGAAGCATCTAGACACGGTAGGAATGTAAAATTACATTTAAATTTAATATAATCTCCCACAGTGTTAGTCATGTTGCCATGTCCATGTACATTCTTCCAAGATTCCTCATTTGTGTAATTAGTTACTAAATACACACTGCGTCAAAAGTCTTGGACCCCCGATGTTTTGTATTAGTAAATAATTTTTTTTTTAAATATTGTATTTGTTTCTCAAAGTATGTTTCTTCTACATATATTTTTTTGTAATATAGGAATAATTTTTAAAAATGTAGTCAATTAAAAAAAAAATGGGAAAAAAAATTGCAATTTTTAAGTAAATTAATTATGACAAAAATTAACAAAACATTTTTTTAACAAAGTAAACTCCAACTTAATAGTCATTATGACCTTCTCTGTTTCTCAGTAACATATTGACACGCCTGTACATTGAAACAATCAAACGGTTGATAATTTCTTGAGAAATATTGTTCCATTTCTCTATTGCTGCTGCAGCTAACTCTTCCGCATTTTGGGGTGGGTTCATGCGTTTGTGAATTGCTTTAGAAACAAAATCCCACATGTTTTCAATGGGATTTATATCTGGGGAGTTAGCTGGCCAATCTAATCGGGTAATATCTCCCTGTTCAAGTACCTCTTGAACAGTTCTTGCGCGATGTGGCCTCGCGTTGTCATCCATGAAGATGAAATTGTCACCTAATTCGTCGCGTAGGGGATAAATAATGGGCCTGATAATATTCTCAATATAGACTTGACTTGTCATATTCTGATTTATAGGAATTAATGGCGTACGGCGATTGAACATTATTCCTCCCCAAAACATTACTGTCCCACCATTGTAGGGAGCAACCTCATGAGGAAAATTTAATCTCTCTCGACGACCTGGCTCTCTCCAGACCCTTTGCCTATTGTCATCACTCACCAATCCAATTCTGGTTTCATCTGTGAATAAAACCCATCGCCACTGCTGCAAAATCCAATCACTACGCTCCCGTGCCCACTGAAAGCGGGCAGCTCGATGTCGTGGGAGTAGAGTGGGTACCCTTAAAGGCCTTCTTGCACGCAAATTTGCACGATGGAGTCTTCTTCAAACTGTAGAGGTCGATATAGCAAGACGGAACGTACCTTGAAAGTGCGTCCTGAGGGCTGGAGCTGAAGCATTTCGGTGTCTACGGGCATATTGAACCAAATACCGATCCTGTCGTTCATCTGACACTCGAGGCCGCCCACTACGTGGTCTTCTTTCCACTGTCCCTAATTCTTCATACCTATGCACTATTCGTACAACCGAAGATCTAGGAATGTTTAACATCTCGGATATCTGATGATTGGAATGTCATCATGCAAAGCAACAATTCTTGCCCTATTAAAAGCAGAAACCTCACATCCTGGCATTATAACGAGAGAAAAGTATCAAAGTCGCTTTGCTAAATATGTATAAAACTGACGAATATTTTAAAAAATTTACAACATCAATCAACAAATACTATATCTGTCAATTTATATGATCTTGTTTGTTAGCTAAATAACTCAACTTAGTTGCCTAGCAACGAAGACAAATTAAACATAGCCCAAATCTACAATATACAGGAGGTCCAAGACTTTTGACGGTGTGTGTATTAAGAGAATTATTTTTTTTTATTCAACATATTTTTAAAAAATCATTGAAAATATGTGCTTTACGCTTGTGTAGATTTTAAAACAATAATAATACACATTTTCTAAAAGAATTTCTATGACTTCTAAACTTTCGAAAAATTTATAATACTTATTACCTAAAGAGAAGCCGTCGCGTCGTCTGGTTCGTGAAAATGTCTATGGACGTAGACAAAACGTTAGACAGAATGGAACAACAAATAAATAATCAAAAGTATTTTAAAATAAAAAAAATACAACTACATCACCAAAACCATAATTTTACACTTCGATGGAGCACATGTTTGGTCTTATAATTATAAATCTTCAGTTTAACATTAACACATTACAAACCAATTACGTCACGTCTGTCATTTTAGACTATCAATAAGTCGTCACCTACATTTAAAACCTTTCTAAGAACAAACAGTAAACCTGTAGAGTGCATTCGACCTTTGGGGGCCTCCTTGCATATGAAATCGGCATTCGAGGGAATGACCGGTTAGGTGGTGACGTAACATATGTATGTAGTGCTAGTTTGCATTTGAACACCAGAGGCGTAGTCTTACTAGCAAAGGAATTTTGCATCGGATATAAAAATGCGTATAATCAAGAATTCAAATTGAAACTGAATTAAAACTGTATGCTACGCAACATACAAGCTCAATGATGTAAACAAGACAAAAAATTGTCATAAAATTAAAATTGAATTGTTCGCGTTTATTCTACGACCACTGACCTGAGCAGGCTGGACCAGCCAGATAAGACTTGATCTGAATGTCAATTCTGATTTAACTTTTACAAATAAAAAACTTAGCGATACTCTAATTTTCTAAGACATAAAACATTTAAAAATTACGGTTACGCATTATTATCAAAAAATCTTTGCCTTTTTTTTAGTTTTAATGATATACAAAATCTCGAAAAAAATACATCGATAAAAACGTTAAATGAGTCATTATCACTACGTCTCAGTCAAGTTTTAACCACGTTTGATATTGATTGATACTTCTGCACTAAATTTAATTTTAGTTTCGTACATCAACATGAACAGACTTTATTTAGCCAGAGATGAGCAAATGCTGTCTATCGGAAACGAGACCATCTGATCAGATTAATTATTGTTTTAATACTTCTCAAAGAGCGGTATTTTGGGATAGAAGACTAGATTTCGTGAGAACAGAAGAACGATCAAGGTCAACAAATTAACGAATAGATATAGATTATTTGTCAGAAGAACATGGAGGTGTTTTCGAGGAAACTGCACACTTTTGAGCTGAAATCCTTGTGTTGCTTTCTTACTGTCTTCAATTGAATGAAGGATGTAGGCCTAGATGGCAAAAGACTGTGCTTTGATAGTATATCAGGGAGTCCAAATATTGGTTAAATTATTGAGCTTTGGTGTATGTCAGATCTATATAAGACTGATCCTGTCAGGAGTCCTCTAAGTAGAGTCTGGCCATAGGTATGCCATCTTTTTCATTGGCTCGGACGGTCACATGGTACGCGACGTCCATATTTCGCGATTTCACGGTTTGTTTACAATTAGTTTCTGTGTATTTTAATTTGTACTGGAAGGTTGTTGCTTATTTTGAATAAGTAGTTTGAAGTTATGTGATATTAACATCAACAAATAGCGTTTACAGGTCATTCAGGGTAGATTTTAATAGATAAAGGATAACTGTATAATCGCATAGTTTTATAGTTAGTGCGCGGTGTTACACGGTAAAAAAATACCGGGCTGTAGTACTGTGTATTGTACCAAGGATGACAAAAAATGGTTTTAAAATAAGTTAGTTTAAAATAAATCTACACGGAAAAATTATACTTACATTTAATTTAAAAAAAGTGACTGAAATGAAAAGATTTTAAAAACATGATTTTTTAAATATTTTCTTATGAGTGGGTTTCAGGAAAATATAAGGATTTTTTTGCAAACATTACGATTTTTCTCAAATTGTTTATAACAATTGTTTATTTAAAAGTAATTGTAAATTATAATGGAAAAATCCGTTACCACGTTTTCAAACAATATGACAGATAATTCAACATTGTTAAGCATTTTTCGAACCTATAGATTTTACAATAAAATATCAGATTTATCAGTTATTAAAAGACCTGAGCAAATTTCTTTGGTTTACAATAAATAATCTCCAAGATATCAACTTTAATTCTGCTAAAATCCCCATAAAATTGAGAATTTTTTTCGCGGAGCTGTCAAAATTTGAATTTTTAGTCGAAAATTTTGTTTCCATTGCGGAAAACTTCTCCACAATGCGTAGAACATCCATCTTTTGTTCAGAACAATGTAATTATACCAGTTTGATTTGGTTTTTGAAACATAATTCTTATTTTTTTTATAACGCAAAAATTAATAATGTATTTTGTACGTTTAAAAACAGTAAGTCATAGAGACGAAAATTTTTGCAAGTATCAATTTTTTATTTACGTCAGGCGATAAACTGACAATACTTTTCGTTTTCATGACTTGCTATTTTAAACAAAATACTTTATTAATTTTTCCATTATTAAAAAATAAGAATTATGTTTCAAAACCAAATCAAACTAGAAAATAAAGTATAATATTTTTCCATTTGGGCAACCGTTTAGCAGATAAACAATATTTTGATGGAAAAAAATATTTTTGATGCCTCTCACAAACACTTTTGAACCCAATTTGATTAAATCCTACACAAAGAGGTTTTTAAAAGTGCTGATTAAGACATCTGATTAGATTTTTTTAATCGATAATTTAAATTATCGGAAAATCCATCCGTTTGCCTCTCTAAAGGCACGCTAATGACGAGTCTCAAATTTTATTACGTCGATAAGTTCGATTTGGGGGCAGTGATCGACCAGCCAGATTTCAAAAAGATCGCATTAGTAGTTTTTGAGATACAAGAGTGGCTCCATGAAACCTGCGACACACTGTATAATAATATAATTATTGTGTTTGATTATCATTAATAGAAAATGTTTAAGAGTGATTTGCAAATTTATTTTGGCCACCTGATAAAAATTTAAAGCCGCCTAAAGGAATGCAACCTGAAATGGAATTTATCAGAAACAACTAATCAATAGATGGAAAATACAGTTCACAATACTTCATACGTCTTCGTGCCATGTTTCTTTTTGGGGGTATAAGGTAGGATTCCCTTCAATTATAACTATGTTTGTTTTTACTTAGAACTTTAGAGAATTTCCCAGCAGCTCTTCCATTTATCTATCCATATTTTTCACGTGTTTTGTATCAATATCAGTAAGCTTTATCTTACATTTTTTTAGGATGATTATTAGAAAAAAGAAATTAATCTGATGGGTGATGAATATCCCCCGCATAACATATACTATTTTTTAAGCACCTTTTCTCTCAGTACTTTGCATTTCTAAAAATATTAAAACGCTTATTTGCTACTATTTTTAGATATAACTTGGAAAAAAATATAAATTTATTTAGTCACAATACAAATATGTTCATATGTTCATTGGATTTTCTGTTACACCCCTTCATTCTCAACCACCCCAACTTTGAAATTTCAAATGGCGTCCGCTATCTTATGAGTTATGACTAGAGGTCGGGAGGTAATGAATAATGTCAATTCCAGGGTTCTCGGAAAATCTGTCTACATTCTCGAGTTATACTAGCCTTGAGATCACGATCTGTCGGAGTTTTTTAAACTTCAGTTGTTAAATAACCCCAGAGAAAATTCAAGCGGCATTAAATCCAGTTAGTCTTGAACACCTCTCCTGCCAATCCATTTCCCAGGAAATATTTCACTCAACACAGAAACGGTCCATTAGGGTGGTCCCTATTTTCCGATTTTCGATTTTTTCTTGTCTCACACCCTGAAATTGTTCCTTTTGGCGAGATAATACGTACGTAAAATTTAAGCTCGATCGGATAACGCTAACCCTTGCCCCAGAGGCTTTTAATTTTTGATATCTCCAAAACCCGCAAAAATCAAATTGATCAGCTGCTAGTTATTATCACTGGAATGGATATACGAAAACTTCTTGGAATTCCTCAACTGACAACATTAACAAGACAAAATCAAGCATCTGCTGTTTATGAACTGGTAAAGGAATGGGAACTTATTAATGCTGTGCAAGGTCTCTCTTTCGACACAACAACTTCTAATTCTGGCCAAATCAACGGCGCTTGTGTACTACGGGATCAACGACTAGGTAGCTCCCTTGCAGACAAATTTACAAATTAATTTTAACATAAGTTTCTGATAAAAATTCTGCTTCAAATAGCATTGGGGAAGGAAGACAAAATCTTGAATTACGCTATAAATCGTGCAAAAAAAGTTAACGCAGATAAGATTACAGAAAGTTAAATCTTCAAATTCAGCAACTTCCTATAATCTCCTCTGCATTGACTTTTTCCCACATGATTTATAGCGAAATTCAAGGTTTTTTCTTCCATTTCTCCCAATGCTACTAGAATATATTCATCTTCAATTCCCGGCTTAAAATTCATATTATCAATTCCTGACCATGATTGCTAAAACCGTTTAAAAATAGCAACATGGCCCTAAAGAAAAAGCAGAATTTTTATGAAAAACGTGTTTTAAAATTAGTTCGTAAACCTGTCTGCAAGGGAGGTATACAAGTAGTTCTTTCCTTGCTGTTGCTCCAGTACTACACAAGCTTAATTAATTTGACCACTATTAGAAGCTGTTGTGTCGAAACGGAGACTATACACAGCATTACTAGAAGTTCTCATTTCTTTACCAGTTCATAAACAGCATGTGTTTGATTTCGATGTCAGTTGATGAACTCCAAGAAGTTCTCGTATATTCATTCCAGTGACAATAACTAGCAGCCTATCATTTTGATTTTTGCTGGTTATGGAGATCAAAAGCGTCTGGGGCAAGGGTTAACGTTATCCAATAAAGCCAAAACTGTACGTACCTTATTATCCTTATTGAAATTTTCATCAAACGGGACAATTTCTAAGAACTTTAAACCTGTGCCGCTTCATTCAGAATTCTTGGTTAGTATTTTTCTTATACACTGAACCATTTACATTCTCGTTTCCTACATTTTTACCATGATCTTTCGTTAAAAACTCACTTACGTAAATAAAAAAAAATGTCTGTTCTCTCTCTCCAAAGTATAAATCATTTTTGAAAAACTGTTGATCGTTTTATTAACACAAACGAATAGTAACAAACTCCGGTTTAATGAAATAATTTTCTGAATACTTAAATGTAGGTAATATTGTTTATGCATGATCCATTTTCAGCTCTATCCCAGAGTTCCTCTATGTGGCTAATTTTGAAATGAAAGCCCTATATAAATATATACAGTGTGGTGATAATGTATGTAACAAATTCAAAAAAAACTGTCCAAGAAGAATTTTGCAAAAAAACCTCATATGTCAAATTTGTTTTTCTAAAAGGCATATTTTCTTCACAACTTAAAAAAAAATTGAAATAAAAAAATTTCGATCCAAAAAAACAGAATTCTAATTCATTCTAAAATAATATAAAACTGTCATGAAAGTAAAAAATTACCAAATAATCTATTGAAATATTGAATTAATTAGTTAATAACTATTAAGTACACTTAAGACGTACTTAAAATAGGCTTAAACATTTATAATAAATGTTCAAAATTGTTTCCAAGACTGAAGTGACTGACGTCACAGCTCGAAAACAAAATATAATCAAAGAATGCCATTTATCAGAAGAGCGGCCTTTTTTGAAAAACAAAATTGACCTGTCCGGGAATTTTTTGCCAAAACTTTCCTAGAAAGTTTTTTTGAATTTGGTCCATACATAATCACCACACTGTATATTAAACATATATACATTTTCAATTTCATAAATGTCACATTTAAATCCTTGTACGAAGATTTTCACATCGATTGACATCCTAAGAAAGTTTCCTGTATTTACAACACTCCTTATCTCACAGTTAGAGACCGATAATATTACAAATAAATATCGTGTCCAGTTACCTCACAGAACCTTCTTTATGTGCGCCACTGTCTATCACACTCTTGGGCAAGGTAGACGGCCACAAAGGAAATACCTGTAGCTTTGGAATGTTACTGGGTAGTCGCAAAGACCATCCAGCAGGGATGACTCTCTTCGACACTGCAAATCCGACATGGGATTTACTTTTTGCTCGCTGCCTCTTTATATTAGATTTCCTTGAATCTATTGTCTACGCAAGGATTAACATCGCTGTTTTATATTCATGGATAATTCGAAAAGTTACTACTTTGGATATAATTACCAAAACTACTTTTTGTGGGGTAATCTAAAGTTTCAGGGAGATTTAATCTGGGTCCGGTATATTAGTTTAGGTTTGAAAAAAATTAAAACTAAATTAATTTTAGTACACCAGAGGTAAACTGATTTAAATAATGAAATGATTTACAATCATTGGTTTATATTATTTTTAGGAATCTAGGAATTTTTTAAAATATTGAATGCAAATTAAATTTACAAGAAAAGCACGTCACCCATTTCTTTGGTACCTAATGCATATGTACGAGGGGTCGTTTATAATTCTCGGACTGGGCAAGAAAAAAAAAAGAATGAAGCAGCCACAAAAAATGTATTGTTTCAATATAGTTCTCTCGTTTTTTTATACACCATTTCAATAACATCCTTAATCCATTGTAAAAGTATCTATTTGGTTTTTCAACAAAATGGCCCTCAACAGCTGCTATAAATTCATCATTGTCCGTGAATTTTGCCCCCCTAAGTGTTTTCTCGAGGCTCGGAAACAAAAAGTAGTAATTGGGCATTGAGTTTAATGTATGGAGGAATAATGCCTACACCTGAAGCGAGCGACACGAAGCCAAGATCAACGTGAATACGTAGCAGAAAAAACTATATATTTGTTTACAATAATATTTCCAAAATGGTGATGTTTTCCTGTATGCGCATTCTTATTGGTCACTCTGACGGTGGTTAGATTGTGATACGCGTAATTACAGCCATATTGTTTTGAAATATCTGTTTACAAGCGATTTTAACATTATGTTGCCCATACTAAGAATAAAAACGATACGAAGATAACCGACTCTATTGCAAACAATGCACCGAAGGTTGAATCTTAGAGAAATACGCATATCGGAAAACATTAGGCTATCGACATAAGTACACCGTGAGCAAAATAAATAAACAAAACTATGGTTTTCTTAAACAGAGATCCATATCGAGGGTTTCACAGAAAAAGTGCGTATTGACCATGCCCCCAAACTTTGCGCAATATCGGTGTTTTAAGATTTTTATATCCGTAAAAAAAGTACAACATATTTTTATAATAAGTAATTTATTTTTTATCACAAAGGTACTCATTTATTTTTTAAGACACCATGTAAAAAAAAGAAATTTTGTACTTTTTATGGATATATAAAGATCTTTAAACACCGATATTGCACTATTTGATATATGGCCAATTGACCCTTTTCCCATGAAACCCTCGATATGATTATAATAATAAATTAGTAAATATCAACACCAGCTTTAGAGTATAGGTATTTCTCTTTTTTATAATTTTGCAGTATGTTTCTGCGCTGTGAAAGATTTTCAATGATTTTCAATAAGTAAACGCTTAATTAGACAGGTTTACTGTGCTTCATTTTACAAAAAATCAGGTTTTAGTTTTCCCTTATTTTCAATTATTGCTAACAACTTAAGATAAGAAACGTAAAACATAACGTCTAACGGTGATATTTTACACAAGTTGTTGGCTATTAAAGTAGAAATTATTTCTTCAATAAAAAACAGAAAAAACTTTATTTCCTATTTTTATTTCTAGAGGACTTCCAGTACATGATCAATTTGTCCTACGTTTCGTCCGAGTTTTCGGACTTTTTCAAGGTTGAAAGAATTTTGCTGCTGATATTCGAAAATTGTTTTAATTTGTTCTTGGTTGTAGCTCCAAAATTTGATTGTATTTGTTCAAAGAATCCCATTATTTTCGTAAATATATTGGTCACTGCCTCAAGGACCTAGATTATAGATGATATTTTACACAAGTTGTTGGCTGTTAAAGTAGAAATTATTTCTTCAATAAAAAACAGAAAAAACTTTATTTCCTATTTTTATTTCTAGAGGACTTCCAGCCAAGTACATGAACAATTTGTCCTACGTTTCGTCCGAGTTTTCTTTCAAAATTCTTTTAACCTTGAAAAAGTCCGAAAACTCGGACTCCTCTAGAAATAAAAATAGGAAATAAAGTTTTTTCTGTTTTTTATTTAAGAAATAATAACGTCTAACATAACTTCGTAATATTTTAATATTTACTTAATAATTGTGCTTCAAAAATTATATCACACTCTAATAAACAGCCTATTATTCTGTAATAATTCTGTTATCTATACTCTGTTCACTTTAACTTTGCAGTGTTAGCCAGGATAGAAAACAAAATGCGCGCTGATTCTTGGTGCAGACGGCGCAGGCAAAGTTCCTATAACGGTTCATTTTCATGTTTATTTTATTTCATTAGCGCCGGTCGTAATTGGACGTTAAACTCACTTAAGTCCAACCCAACACTGCAAAGTTAAAGTGAATAGAGTTTAGCTAACTTTATAACAGGCCAATTATTATTATCATGTATAAGAATTTTGATCAGATTTGTGATAATGGATAAATGATTTTTATTTAAACAAAAACTTCACTGCCTACAACTTAATTTGATCATGTTTTAATTTAATCATAATTACGTATAACCTTATTTCGCATTATTGATTTTTTCATTAAATTATTAATAACACTTTTGCTTTTAAAAAACAAATAAATTTCAATTAAAAAACATTGTCTTAACGTAACCACAAATACCTAATACCACTGAATGCCCCTGTCATGATGCCTCATGTTTACTATACACAAACACAGAATATGAAATGAGAAACACAGGCCACACCCTCCACTCAAGTACAGGATAAAATGTGAACGTATTTTTTCCCGGAATAATTGGATCCGTCGAGGAATGTCAATGGTAGGGATGAAGAAAACAATATTTACAGCACAGCTCTCTATTTAGCTTGCATCATAACATGGATATAGAATTATTTTTCCGTACATTAAACTGGATGTCATTGGGTGTTAAATCTGGACTCCAAGGCCGGTTTTCAATTTCTTCAAGGCCACAATCAGCAACAGAAGCTCTTGCAAGTCTTGACTTGTGCACTGGTGCATTATGGTGGAGCAGCAAACCACCTTGCGTCAGTTTTTCGCGTCTTTTCACTTTAACAGAATCTTCGAGGCGATGCATTAATCTTGAATAATGCTCTCCTGTTACTGGACTACCCTTCTTCAGATAATCAATATACAAAATTCTCTGACAGACCGAAAAAATGGTTGCCATTATTTTGTTTGCAGAAAGGGTGATCTTAAACTTCTTGGGAGGGTTGTAGTCTTTGACAAGCCACTGCTTCAACTCTTGTTTCGATTCAAGATCATAATAATGAATTCACGTTTCATCTCCAGTGACAAGTCGGTTGATAATTAAATCTGATTTGTCTCCACAAAGCACCTAGAATGGTTCGCACGTCTCTACTCGAACACGTATTTGAAATAGCGAAAGCATTCGCGGAACCCATCTTGCACTAACCTTCGCCAATACAAGGTAGCCATATAGAATTCTGAAAATCGTGGTTTCTGAAACTCCTAGTAAAGCTGCTAATTGCCGCTTCGTCAATCTTGCATCCTCCAGTAGCAGACACTTGGTTTCTTCAATATTTGAAGTGATCACATTAACAGGGCGATCTGGATGGAGATCATTATCCAATGATTCTCGACCACATTTAAAAAGTTTTGACACCACTCACAAATAGTTGACTTGGAAGGGCAAACGTTCCCGTACACAACCAATATTTCTTCAAGAATAATTTTTTTATTATCTCCTTGTTTTGTAAGGAATTTTATAAGAGCACTGTATTCGATTTTATTAATTTCGAGAAATTAACAATGCGCGACAACACGAACAGTCAGTTAATGAAATTAATGATGCTGCAATTGTTCTATAAATTGACATACACGTTTCCAAGGCATATGTGATTAAAAAAACAAAGGGTAAATTGTATCAAAATTTAAAACTGCCCAATCCGAGAATATAAAAACCACCCCGTACTACATAATTTCTAGAAAGCCATAGACTTGTAAACACAATCTGCTTTAACTGTATCGTAAATAAACATTTTTGATTTAAAGAGTTTTTTATATATTTTAGTCGTAGTCATAATAAACCACACAACATAAACCCGCTCGGGTGGCATAGTTGGCTGAAACGCGCGGTGACAAACGTGACTAGAAATTTATCTATCGTAGCTGCCGATTCGAATCTCTTCACCGACACTAGCAATGTCATGTCGGTGGGAATAGTTGTGCCTACGTTTTTCTAAGGGTAACACCCCCCTAGAGAGCTTCGGCTTTGAATTCGGGGGGTATTGTATAATTTCTGTGGTGTAACACTATTGAAAAAACATGGACACAACCCGGGAGTCGGCAGGTTGTAAAATTAGAACATAAATTTATAAAAAAAAATTGTATAATCATATTACAATGATAAATTAATGAAATAAAAATATTTTAACATTTCCAAATATTAATAACGGGTAACAAACGAATTTTATTATATGAAAAGTCAATAAACCATGTCTCGCGGGGATAAAAGTAATAAATCACAGTAAAAGCTTATAATTATTTCTAAATTATATACTTGTGTAAGTACATTTCGTGTTTGTCGAGTGTTTTGTTATTTATTATTACAAGAGCAATTGACTAAATGTGTTTTCTATAAATTTAATATAATTAAGATTTGAGGCACGCCAGGTGAACATTTAGATTAATTTGGTCGGTAATTTCCGCAAATGAACAAAATACACCATGGCCTTACCGTAACCTGTATCACTGCGATAGCTCAGGTGCCTAGATATGAAATCGGTAAATTAGAAAATGTATGGAAAACATAAAACTTCAAAAATTCGTATTGAAAAACAAAGAATAAAAACGTATACATGAAATATTTGTCTCCGACTTAATACGTTAGAAAAATAAATTTAAGGTTTATACAGATAACCACGAAGGGGCGAACACGGTCATTAGTATGTGCAATTTACTTCTATCCGTTGAATATTGACCGATGGTGTATTAAGCTTGGGCCACACTAATCCCGCCGGAACAGCTAGGACGGAAAAGAAAATTGCCGAAGGCATAAAACATAGATTTAAATGTGTAAACCCACACTCGACAGGCGGGCACTTGACGGCAGGCGAATAGCCGTTTCGGAATCCTCTAGGAGCATTCCATCGGAATATTTCCGATGGAATGTAAATTGGACTACATATAAACGAAATCGACTGAATAGAACACTAAACTATTTAAACTAAAACATTTTTCTCAATGCTCTTCCACGAGAGAATTCACGGTCAATCATCAGCATCCGGAAATTCGCTACTGTGCGAATATACCGTTCCGAAGCCGATACCATCCGAGCCGATTTCGGCCGGATCAGTGTGGCCCAAGCTTTAGACACCATAGAATTACCGAACCACTGGATTACAATAACGAGCAAAGCCACCTAGACAGCAGCAACGACTATCTCTGATAGCAGTATCGCAACAGCTGTGTTGAACCGCGCACCCCTCCACTGCTAACGGTTAAACGTAAATTGCGCATACCAATGGCAGTGTTCGCCCCTTCGTGGATTTATCTATATATAACTGTTTAACACAGTTCTAACCTAATGCTCCAGAAGTTCCGAGATGCATATACCGGGTGTTCCACCAGCTTTTAATTAAAAATTAGAATGTATTATAAAATTTATTTCTATTTAGGTACAACTGCCAGAAAATTAAAATTATTTAAAGGGATCTTCCAACAAAAACCATTAATTAAAGACAAAATTTGAGACATTTTCAGGGACTTGAACGTTAGGTCAAGCAGAAAACCTAACTAAAAAACAAATGAAAAATTATAGCACAGTAAGACATTGCACTGTGTGTACTAGGTCCTCCATTTTGCAATTAATTTGTTTATGGTCGTGGCTATGGTTCAAGTTAAAATAGTAACAGAGTATATTTTTATAAATTTTTAAAAAATCTTCAATGTTGTAATTTTTTGGTATTGGCTTGTTGAGGGCCCGACAATGAATGAGATTTTCTTTTAACTTCTTAAAAATATCTTAATTAGGTTGTCTTCTTTCTGGATAGCGACTGAAATATATTTCGGATGCAATATCACTTCAATTTACTTATTGAGATAAATATACTCGGCTGGATATTACATACACATCACCTGATTTCTGGTACCTGGAAATATACAATTCAGATAAAATCTGTATTTTTATTACTTCTTGATTCATTGTTCAAAAATGCATTTATGCAAAGTATTTTTTTTTAACAAGTAATGTCGGAGAAATAAGTAGACAATAGATGATAACAAAAATGTAGAATTTTTATATTCTATTTTCTTGCGTTTACATCAGTTGAAAAATTTCCTCATAGCACCCGAGCTAAAGGCCATAGAGGCAATAGAACAACTTAAATAAATCGATTTTCTAAACTCGAAGATATAGCCCTGTGTATTTGCGTTTTCAATCAAATTGAGTAGATTTAAATGTTCCCCGTGACAAAATAAATACCAATTTCACAAAAACACCTTACACCAGGCAAACACGAAGTGCCTTTTAGAAAATATACGGCTGGATTTCAAAGAATACCGCAACTGAGGTTTATAAATTCAATAAGGAAATTCATGCCAATGACAAAATATGGATATCTATATAAATAATGCGGTGATGTTATTAACAATGGAGTGAATCGCTGGGGAATGTTGGTGTACACTTAAGAGGAATTCAAAGGAATTTACGCGTATATTGGCAAGAAATTTCATACTGCAGAAAATGTGAATATTTTAGAGACTTTACATCTCATGTTTTTATGTTTGCACATGGATCCAGGGATGGATATATTTACAAGTAAATAAGCACTGTCGGAAATCCGGTAGGAACTGTGAAAATTTTAAGTTTATTTAAGGGAATTTACGCAGCACCTCCGGAATTTAAGAAAATTCCACGGAATTAATTATTATCAACGTACAAAGAACACGATATTATTATTTTTGTAGTAAAAACCTTGCTAAGTTATTTGATTCGTCCATGAATCAATAAAGAATTTAAGATATTCGATTAATTACGGTTTTCCAGCAACATCTATCATTTAATTGTTTAAACAAGTGCATTACATAAAAAAACAAATCAACTCAAGAAATGCGAGCGAGGCTTTGGTTTATTTGAATTAGTAATACCTCAATTACCTGTTTCTAATTGGTACTTTTGGCATTGCATTATTGAGGTAAGTATTACTAAAATCTCATCAGGAAATATAACGACATGAAATGGCTGCTTCAAGTTTACGTTTTAATTATTACCGGCAATATAAAATATGAATACATTGTAAGAGGGCTTTATGTACTTGGTGGTGACAAAATAGATATACTTATACATTTATAATATGTTAGCAATGTACCATTATAATGTGTTGCAAATACGACACTGGCAATTGGTCCTCGCTCACTAAAAATATATGTAGATCTAATATTGTTTTCAAGAAAAACATGAGAACAAATTTATTTTTAACGTAACCCCTTTAATATGTATTATTGATCAAATATACTCCCGCCCATTTGAAATGATCATCAGAAATTAGATAAATTTTCAAACTGATTTTATTTTTGAACTGGCTCGTACACTTCCATGACCACTTTTTTTCTTGATTCTCGCTCTATAAGAGATGTTTAGCCAATTATTACGGATTTACAGGTTTGTTATACAGGGTGTTTTATTTAAACATTTTTTTTTGCCAAGTTTGGCTTTATTTGTAGGGTCTGTCAGTATGCATCACCCTGTAAATTAACAGGACTCTTACCGAATTTATAGCACTTTTTGCATTTTGAATATCTTGGATATTTTAAAAGATACGATTTTTTATAATAATGATATGCATTTTCTACTCTAGTTCTCGTATATTACTACAAATTAAAATTAAAAGGTACTACACGCTATACAATTACTTGTACTTGAATAAAGAAAGCATAACAGGGAAAAAACAAAAAAAATGAAGAACATTAAAACAAATTAATACCTAGTAGAACCACCTTGGGCTTGTATGATGGCTGCACATCCTCGTGGCATATTATCTATGATATTATTTATGCACGGAAAGACAACTATTCTATATCAAAGTAATCGATTATTCTTGAATTTTTATACTTGTCACTAGAATAATATTACTTGGCATAATAAATTATTATTGATTCAATAATATACCAACTGTAAACCATGAACAGATATATTTTTAATTTCATTAGCGCCTTTAAGTCAATATAAGTTTGATTCTTTCGAAGTATAAGTATGTATTAAATATACTCTTAATAGTACACTTATTTCGAGTACTGTTAACCGTGAGAGTAAGTATAAAGACATCTTGAAGTAAATTCTTATTTAAATGTTTTTCTTGACATAAGAATACTACTCTTGGAATAAAACTACAAACAACTTTGCTGGAAGAATTATACATTCTATTAATCCAATAACTGTTATCCTTGATTGAATACTTGCTAATCTCAATGTGAAGTGTTCTAATGTTGGAACAAGTGAATCGCGCAGTGGTGGGAGGTAGAAAGCTATGCCTTTGCCAAACAAAGACGACATAACTTACCTACTACGAGTCGAATTGTGAGTGCTGTACTTTGTTCATAGATGTTGATAATTATGAAATAATTTATATTTGTAAAGTTACACTTGAAAAAGAAGAATATTAACATTATGAACTGTGAAATAGAAGTCAATGAGACTACGATGGAAGAACTATGTATTAGCAAGTTGGAAATTAGCGTCCTTAATTTCAATATTAGAAGGTAAGATTAATAATTCTTGTTTTACTGCATTCAAGCTATTTTAATTACATTATAGTTTACAAGAAATGGATACACAACGTCACTATATTGTAGGTGAAAAGGTATTCATCTGAAGTTTAGTAGTTGTGTACAGATTTCCCAAGTTATTTTCCTTTTTGATAATTTTTGCTTGTGTATTATATACAATCTATAGTCAAGATCTGCATTTTTATTGTAGTGGAGTTTTATTATACAATACATATACAGGGTGACTGGTAAGTCGGCTTATTCCGTTGAGGGTGGGTTAGTAGAACTTATTTGCAATTGATTTAGAGATCTAATAGTTTTTGGAATATTTTATTTTTAAAATAAAAAAAATAATAAAACTTTCTTTAATATTTCAGTTTCCTGCATTAGTTAACATAGTTATGTAATAAAAATTAGGTTAAATACTTTAATAAGACAAAAAGACGAGCTAAAAAACTACGTTTGTGAAAAAATTTCCACCCAATAGTTTATTTATAGGAAATTATTTTTAAAACTTGATAATGCGTTAAACGTGCAAATTATTTAAAAACTTCTCTACTTTATATATTACTTTTCGAATGAGGTTTATATGACGTTTTAAAAACTATATTTTCCTTCCATAAATAATACAGAAATACTAAGTACAGGTAGAGCGTCCATTGTTTTCAAATTAAAGAGATACAGGGTGTTTCGAAATACATGTGCCATCGCTTAAACGGAGATTCTACACTCAAAAATAAGATAAATATACCTAATTCCTATCAACATTTTTGCACCATTTCTGAGATATTGAAGTTTTATTTTTCTTTGCGTTAACTGAAAAAATATATACGCCACTGATTTTTTTAGTTTTTGATGGCCCAATTACGTAGAAAGTTAATTGCCGAAAAAATATTACCTCTTCGCGTTTTTTAGATATCTGCATCGTGTAGAAGATAAATGCAATTTTTAAAGTCTGTTAAAAAAAAATAATGCTATTAAGTACCCTACATAAAAAATTGTATTTATCTCCTAAACGAAACCTAAATCTAACAAAAATCAAGAGGGGACTTCTTTTCAGCAATTAACTATCTACATAACTGTACCATCTAAAACAAAAGAAGTCAGTGGTGTATATATTTTCTTTACAAAATTAACCCAAATAATAATTAAACTTCAACATTCTGCATTTCAAGTACGAAACAGCAATGGACCCATGTTGATAGTAACTATTTGTCTTATTTTTGAGTGAGAAATCTCCGCTTAAGCGATGACTCGTGTTTTTTGAAATACATAAGGACAAGGGAAGTTTATAAAAAAAATAATAATAACAAAATATCTCAAAAACTGTTAGTTTTTGTATTATGCATATTATAGTTAAATCAGTTTCAAATGAGCTCTACTACTAACATCTCTGGAAAGAAATACGGAGACTTACCAGTCATGCACCTTGATGTATACCTATATATAACATTATTAATCAGTCTTTCAGAAGTCATTGATATTAATTTATTATCAGTGTAGGATAAAGTTCTTTGTTCTTGCCAAAAATGCTATGCTAACATATTAATTATTATGTATTTTAGCTGCCTATTTACAGCTTGTATATATGCATGGAAATTTTGTGAATATTCAAATTGGCTTAAAAATTTCGGTTTCATATGTACAACACTTGTTATGCCATACTTGTTTGAAAGTTCGAGCATACTTTTCTACTATATAGTTACCTACAATGATTTGTTTAAATTATTTATACTTTAATAACATAAATAATTGTTTTCTAGGTCAAGAAAATTAACTAACGTTGGACAATTTACTGGAAATTTCAGAAGAACAGATTATAGAACTTATTCCTCAAATCGGAAAGAGAATAAAATTCATAAAACACTTAAAAGCTTATAAAGAAATAATGTGCCTTCCTGTGGTAAATTTGAAGTCTCATATACAGTGTGTTCACGAATGGACTTATACTTGTCAAATTGTGTGTGTGTATCCGCGATAACTCAAAAAATACTAATGGGAGACTTCCCAAATCTGGCAGTTTAAGATTGTCAATAACATTTTAGGTGACACATTAAATTTGGTGAATGTGGTACCACCAGAAGAGACACAATGAATGAAAGAAGAAAAAAGGTACACTTTCGGGAAAAAAAATTAAGGATTTTTATTGCATTTCTGGACGAATCTCGACGAATTATAATGAAAAAACATAACTTTATGGAAAAAATCTGTCTGCATGTCTGTATTATCGCGATAGCAACCGCAGTTTTTAGAGTAAAGCTTTCAAATTTGGTACACATGTTCTAAAGGCCAAAGACAATGATAAATTCGATGAGCAAAATTGGCCAGCTGAAAGGAGGTTCACGGGACCCAAACTCTTTTGTATTTACCTTTACAAAAAATATATATTATGACTACTATATCAAGCCAATAAAATATATATTACAATTAGGTACTTAAATAAAGCTGATGTAAACTTAAATTTTTTACACATAGAGGTCAAATGGGTTTAGGATAAATTTCACAGTTTGACATTTGAAATGTCTAATTTAGTTACAAAAATGTCAATGTCAATAAGAAAAATTTATTAAAATATATGATATGAATTATTATTGACAGTATCGAATGACGCTGTTAATTAATTATTTAAAAATGTTAATAAAACATTTCAAGGTATGCTATTAAAATTGAATTGAGGTAAGTGAAGAATTAAATAGAATAATTTTTTTACATCAGGATGATATATACTGTTATAAGAAAGTTATGTGCTAGCCACATCAGATATTTTTTATTTTCATATATTATTTTATTAAAGTATTTTTCTCTTTTATTACTTATTGTAGCTGTTACACTGTTTCATTCATTCATTTATTCAAGTCTTTGTATTATCTCCATACATTATTATCCTGTGTAAAAATTGCTTCTTCATATTTTCTATCTCTTTCTTCCCCTAAATTAATTATTTCATAATTATTAATCCATTTGTTATGCTGATATTTTTCTGCTATGGTAAATTCAATGGTCGGACAAATTATACTGAGTGTGTCAGAGATATCATTTATTAGGGAATTTGGTATGTTAATGGAGAGTATTAAATAATCACTGATTTTCGGTGTTACATTAACTTTGCATGCAATATTTTTGTTGTTTGTAATGACGTAAACTATTATGATTGACCTATGGTCTATCATTCTAGTAGGATTTTGTACAATTTGTTGGAGGCCGTTTTGACAGATAATATCACTATATTTTTTGTGTAAAAGTCACCTGGTCTTGTTAAATCAAAATTGAAATCCCCAACAATTATTATTGTACCATTGCAATCAATAATATTGTCAACATAATTTTGAAAGTATTCTATAAACAAATCATCTTTTACCTGGGGTGGATGGTAAATCACACTAATCGGATAGTTTTCATTTGGTATTTCAACTGCAATAGATAAACACCACAAACAGGGCTCCAGGCATTCATTTTTCTTCACTTTGTACCGATATCCTTCTTGTAAAGAAAATTAAAAATACAGAAAAAATTCTCATTCTCCTTAAAATTTCATTTTAATTTAAACTGTGATTTAATCCCTTTAGGAAAACACCATTTTTTCACATTTTCACAAATAATATTACAGGCATACTCAAATAAATTATTATAAAATGTCCTGTTCTATGGATATTACACATAATACAGGGTGTACCAACCAAAATTTGGCACCCTGAATAACTTTGGGGATACATTTTTTTTGAAAAATTGGTGAAACACGTCGACCTTGCTTCCAAAGGGGACATATTTTAATGTAATACTTGTATACCTATCATCATCCCTCTACCCTACACGGCCACCCCCTCAAAAAATTCAAATGGCAAGGGGGTTTGTGTGATACATCTTTTGAAAGGTCTGTCAATTCTCTACATAACTGTGTATTTTTTTTAACTTTTATCGATTCGTTCTTAAGGAAAATAATTTTATTTTTGATGATTATACACAATCGAAATCGTTTAAAAAATCTAAAATACACGGCACTGAGTATTGGAATTTATGAAAAAACTACATTTTTTAGTGTTCTCAAATCAACACAAGTTTTTTCGACAAGAACACTTTCCTTGTCCGTTTAGTTTTAGAATAATAAAAGACTCATAAGTATTTGATAGTCCCTCAATATTAATTTGTTCACAACCAATTTTAATATTTTACCCTTCAGGAGAGAATAGAAATTGTCAGGATTTATTTTAAAAACGATAATTGTGATAGAGCTACGGAGCGCATATTCAATAGAAATCATCCAGATAGAAGGGTTGGTTCTCAGTATGTTTTACAATTATTGACAAAATTTAGGGAAACAGGTTCTGTAGGAAACAAAAAGCATGAACCTCAGCGACCGATTAGGAATGAAGCAGCTGAAGTGGCAGTTCTGGGTCATTTGCAGATGGATAATACTCAATCGATCAGGAAAGTAGCTGAGGCTTCCGGTGTATCACGAAGCAGTGTTCATCGAATTGTAAAGGCCCACAAATTTCATCCATATAAATTTAAATTGGCACACGAATTAAACGAAGATGATCCCGATCGTCGGTTTGAATTCTGTGAGATTTATAGTGAACAATTAAACGGTAATGCCAATCTACTGTACAATACGTGTTTTTCTGATGAATCGACATTGCAGTTAAATGGGGAGGTAAACAGGCACAATTGTAGGTATTGGAGTGAAACCAGTCCACATTTGCTCATGGAAACTCATACCCAAAGGACTCAGAAGTTAAATGTTTGGGCTGGCATCTTAGGGGATCACATTGGCGGGCCGGTTTTTATTTCTGATAATATAAATGGCGATAGGTACCTCGATCTGTTCGAAAATAACATCGACCCAATGATTACCCAAATCCTCGAAGAAGACGATAATCTTTTAGAGGGCGAACTGTTTTTTCAACAGGATGGGGCACCCCCACATTTTGTTATAGTAGTCCGTCAATTTTTGGATAATCGGTTTCCTGAGCGATGGATTGGAAGAAGAGGTCCTGTAGAGTGGCCCGCTAGGTCACCCGATTTAACTCCCTTGGATTTCTTTCTGTGGGAACATTTGAAATCGAAGGTATTTGCAACAAAACCCGCATCTCTGGAAGAGTTACGTGAAAGAATTGTTCGAGAATGCCGTTTATTGACTCCAGATGTGTTCAGAAATGTTCGTACAGAATTTCAAGACAGATTATACTACTGTATGGAAGTCGGTGGGGGCAATTTGAACAATACATACGATAATTTAAACTGCTTCTTTTATTTTTGTTTTCCGAACCCAAAATAATGAAACAATTATTTCTCAGGAACGAATCGATAAAAGTTTTAAAAAATACACAGTTATGTAGAGAATTGAAAGACCTCTCAAAAGATGTATCACTCGACCCCCTTTGCATTTGAATTTTTTGAGGGGGTGGCCGTGTAGGGTAGAGGGATGATGATAGGTATACAAGTATTACATTAAAATATGTGCCCCTTGGAAAGAAGGTCGATGTGTTTCACCAATTTTTCAAAGAATTTTTATCTCCAAAGTTATTCAGGGTGCCTACTTTTGGCTGGGACACCCTGTACACCAATTAATATTGTTATTGATACTTCAGTAACTAAGAAATAATGATGTACGCACACACGGTCTACACTCATTATTCCTATTATACCTAAATAAGAAAAAGAAGTAATTCGTTAACGATTTTTTCCTGGGGAAAACTTTACTACGAGTTCAGGATTAGAATTACGAGATCGAAGTCCAACGAATTTGTCTACTAAGCCGTAATACTAATGATTAAAAAAGAAAGTCCTTTCCGTCTTTAATGGAAGTGTGTTGTAAATGTCCTGGCCTCGTATAAAACATGTTTAAATGGCATGTACGTACGTATGTACATCTGCTCTGAACTGTAGAATTAGTCAACTGTGTATCCTTTTAACCCCCTTCGCTAAAATAGGTGGTATTATATGGAATTGGTATGGGGCGAAAAACACATTTAAATGAGCTGGGAAGAGTGAACAGGGTCGGACTGCTCACAGAGTAAATAATGAAGTTTTTGTGATGCTTATTATCTCGCGGAAATACAGGATAATCATTAAAAAATATATAGTGAACAAATCTGTGGCTTTAAAGTTAATTATATGTGTGTAAGAACTAATTAATTACTCCATTCACTTTAACTCTGCAGTGTTAGCCAGGATAGAAAACAAAATACGCGCTGATTCTTGGTGCAGACGAGAGGCAGATGTACACAAGTGCAAAGTTCATATGGAGGTTCATTTTTATGTTTACTAACTCCCATCTGTCTCATATCGACCTGACATGTCATAATCTTGTGACATCATGACAACCAAACTGGCGCACAATTCAAATCTTGCGCTCTTATTTAAACACCTATAATATATTTAAATTTCTCATAGAACGCACCAAACAGCTTTCCTCAAAATCAGACACAGCAAACATCCCATGGATGGTTAGATGGAATTTAGTTTATACTTGTCATATACCGTGGTTACCAAAAATGTAAAAAAAAAATAGTCTAAGTCTGTGCAAAAATCAGATGAAACGTTTAGGCTAATTTTTAAACAGGGTAAGCAATACACTTCTAACAAATTACCCCAAAAAAAAAAGAATTATCATTTATTAAAACGATACCAAACAAATTAGTGTATTTCATTAACAATTATACGTACGCTGAGATAATAGAGCTCTTTATTAAGGGAGCATACTGGTGCATTAAAAAAAAACGGTGTATTTTCGTTTGCAATAATAAAAAAAGTGAACGAATTTACGAAAATACCAACCAGATTATTAAGTACCTCAAATATTATATTACTCTTACAAACCTTTATAGAACAAACCCAATTAATTATATGAATTGGGAACTTTGGATGTCATTCCAGAGACGGATTTTTAGACTTAATACTATATTCTGAAAAAATGCATGACATAATAGTAATAAATTAAATTGTAGTTTTTGATAGTGTACTTATACAATAATTAATTAATCTTTTGCATGTAAAACCGGCACCGATGAGCGGTTGTCAACAGCTGAGAATTATATTAGCACCGATGACCGGCCGAGAATTATATTATTAATGTAGTAGTGTCGAGGGCGTGTATTATTTGCGTCCCTAGACGACTACCTGCATATGACCTTCTATTTGGTTTACATCCTAGCTCTATGATGTAGTTTGTAATTTGTTCGGTTCGAAAACAATTTAGCCAACGATCTGTTGTGTGTACGGTGAATATAAAGGTATTTTTTATTTATTCGACATTCTCTGTTTAGTGTAGTGCGTAAATGGACGTAAAAATGGCGAGGTTCTCCGCGTCTTCAGAAAGCGGTGTGTGTTGTTATGTAATATATGTAACTGTCATACATAAATCCAGTGCAATTATTAGTAAATTCGCTGTGACGAAACATGTGTCGTCCAAAAAACACCAAACGTTGAACGGTGAAACAGGAAGGAGCTGTTATGTAATGAAGTTTACAAGGTAAATATTGTCTGCACCTGTTTTGCAGCCTGCAAGTCTATTATTTACTGTAATATAAATATAACTTCAAATTATTAATACGAATATTTGCCTACCCATAGTTAACGTTTAACAAAATAATCAGATATATGTAAAGAAAGAGTATCGTTGAAATTGGTAATAAACGGCAGGATATCCGAAATTAATTAGTCAACAAAATAATAAAGAGTGGATCTGACTTCTGGTTGATATTTACACTAGCGGTAGTATCACGTTGCTTCAGAGGGTTGCGGGAAAATTTTCAGCAAAAACTGGCTAAGATGATAAGGATTCTTAGGAATTTATGCTAGCATCCTGTGACAACACTATCGACTATATCTTTTATATTCAATATGATAAATTATATCAACTAGCTAATCACCAAACACTTAAAAATAATTACCACATTAAATATAAATATATTTAATAAAATATATGCATACTTCTGGGTGTTGTTGAGGCCTTTCCAATTAAAGATTTAATGCACGGCCTTGCCAGGTACATAATTACGCTTTGTCAGAAAAAGACAAAAGTAATCCAAAAAGAAAAATATTTTTAATTCGATAAATCTATCACCTAGTGACAAAAACCAAATTTTGAGACAAATAAATCACTATATTTATTGTTAATAATTATTGTTCCCAATTATTGTTCATAATTCATTAGAATGTGTCTCATCGATCTCACTTACAGATCTATCTTGAGTCTTTCATATTTTTTTTTAAGATTAATTTTTTTCCTTAATACCTAAAAATGTTTCCTCAACTATGATAGCAAACAAAAAAAAACAATAAAATACACAACGTTCGTTGTTTTTGAGTTACAGAATATAAAACAGACAATTAAAAAATTTAAAGAAAACACGCTGAATAAACGAATTTAAATAATAATAATAATAATAATACACCAATATAATAACTTGTACTTGATGAACATTTTCAATCACCAATCCATTTATGTACGTATTTTCATGTAACAAGAACCTTACACACTTTTCCTAGCCAGAATAAGCTTAATACACCCCATTGTAACAAAAACAAATCTCATTTCGAGAGTTGTTTCTCCTGTTTGCATATTATACTAAATATTTAACGTGATAAAAACAAGTTTATTCTTTGTGTCGTTATTATATCCCATATGGTATTTACGTAACTCAGTAGCTGATAAGAAAAGTTGTCATTTTTCGTAGAGAATTATTTATTTAATCTGAATTTATTTCAAGTTTTCCTTCAAACTGAAGCATCATAGTGTTTTGCAAATATATAACTTAGAGAAACAGTAATTTTCTTAAAATAGAACGTTGATGGAATTATAAATAATGTGCGTACGGTATTCTCAACGCTTACCGAAAGGCCTGTGTATGATTATAATAGCAGTGTTGATATTTCTTGACACGAATAACATAAATTATAAGTTTTCAACAATCGAATACATCAACTAAAAATGTTAATTTTTTAATAGTGAGTTAGACGAAGAGAAATACATTAACCCACACAAAAAGTGGGACAGCAAGAAAAATTGGTATATCGTATAATTTGCTATCGTCTTTTGTTTTCGATTTATAAACAAAAGTTCGGTTTTTCGATTTTTAGACACATGTCAATATCTTAGTTGTCAAGTTATGAAAAAACAACTTTTACATTATTCAGGCACTTTTTTCTGTATAATATGTAAGGGTATGTGTATATTTATACTAAATAAATGATCCTATTAAAAACAATGTTGCTGGAGTTGATGTTTATTATTATCCAGTTTTTCAGAAGTGGGATTACCGCAGCTTAGCATTCTCTGTTACGTTATTCGATATTACTGACTATTGACAATTTTCTATTGAGTGTGTGTGTTCTACGAGTTGTTTAGTTTAGTTTATTTAAAAAAAAACAAAGGGGGTTGAATTATAACTAACCGCGATGAATCCAAGTCGACAAAGCGTAGGTGAACAAAGCGGATGGAGAGCTGATATACCGATGGAACTTAGTCGTACTTCCGATATTGCAAGCCCTAATTTAACTGATGAATCAGTATGTAGCAACGACACGGTTATTAAGTTGGCCGAAGCTATGGCTCACGCTTTGAGAAGTGTTTCCTTACCTGGTCCTTCAAGAATGATCAGAGGAGAGGTTGTGCCCATTTTTGATCAGTCTGATATGAATCAGAATATGGAAGATGGTGCGCTAAAGTAGATGAAATTCGAGAAATATTTCATTGGTCTGATGATGTCACCATCTTTAACGCGTTGACCAAGCTTCACGGTTTGGCAAGTGTTTGGTACAAGGGATTGAAGTCAGTAAAGTTCACTTGGAATGAGTGGAAAGATAAACTTCGTCGTGCTTTTCCAGCCCAACGTGATTACAATGCGATTTTTGGAAGAAATGATGGGGCGAAAGAAGAAGCCAAACGAAACTTTTGCTCAATATTTCTACGAGAAGCAAGTTCTTCTAAATGCTTGTAAAATACAAGGTCAAGATGCAGTGTCATGTATCATTGCAGGAATTCGAGAAACCCACATCCGATCGGGCGCGAAGGCCGCAAATTTTGATGACCCAGAGGCTCTCTTTAGCTATCTAAGAAGCTTGAATGATGACGTGACCACTTATGTGCCGAAAGTACCGATCGCAAAACCGTATAATAATAAACATCACTCCAGGCCTCGCTCAACTCCAGCAACATTGTTTTTAATAGGATCATTTATTTAGTATAAATATAAACATACCCTTACAAATACAGTGGCATCGAGAAAATTAAAAAAAAGGTGCAATTTCGAACTATGGCATAAAGTTGTATTTTTTTAAATGGTAATCATAGTTGACTATGGTATAGTTGAAAAGAAAATTTTGTTCTCTTTCAAACTATATATCATTGTGGGGTCGCATTTGATGTGTAAGTATTTAATAGCGAAAATAATCTTTTAGATTATTTTATGCGTTTTTTTTGTCTCAAAAAAAGAGATCGAAAATGTGTCTTCCATTTTTTGTATCTCTTACAGTTATCGAGTTACCCTATACAAACATCGAAATTTGCCCACCCTGTACACAAAAAACGTAGAATCATTTGTTTTGCATTCTTGCAGCTTTTTTTGTTTATTTTTTCTTCCCAATTTTTTCTTTTCCTTATCATGTTAAACACTGTCGAATTTTTAATCACTATGAGAAATCATTCTTTAGTATTGGCTTGCATTCTGCCGATTTTTTACGTGCTGGTAATTTTCAAAAATGCCCTTATCTTCGGAAGATTCAGCTAAGCAGTTGCTTTAATTAATGCTGTCTTTAGCAACTTCGAAGTCGCTGAAAGATTAGATTTTACTTGATCAATTGTCCACAGGATAGTTGTACGCTTTCGAGAATCCCGCGAATACCGCAGAAGGTCGGGAACTGATATAAATCGAAGCACAACTCCTCGCGGTGATCGATTGATCGTGATTTCTATCCTGCGAGATCGACAAATGATTGCCGTTCAAGTAAGGAATGAACAGCAAAAAGTTCGCCAGGTCAACGTCAGAGATAGAACTGTTAGGAGAAGGCTAGTTGAAACAAATTTATCTGGTAGAAGACCAGCAACAGGCCCTGAGCTATTCCGGAAACATCGTGAGGCCAGGCTCAATTTCGGACGCGAATATCACAGTTGAAATATCGGGCAGTGGAGCAACGTTCTTTCTCCGATGAATCCCGATTTGCCCGGAGGTCTCCAGATAGACGAAAGTATGGAGAAGGCGAAGAGAAAGATACGTGCAATGCAACTTTAGTGACAGGGTGAGCTTCTGTCTGTAATACTGTGGGTTAGCATATCTTACGCGGTTCGCACAGAGCTTGTGTTCGTAGATGGATGTGCTTTAACGGCTAGAAGGCACATTACTGACATTTTGGAAGAGTATGTTGGAAGAGCAAGCGGTGTTTTTTGCGGGGTTCTTGTTGAGCAATTTCTTTCAATGCACGATAGCTTTCACCAGAATTGTTAAAAACATCATGTAAGTACCATGACGTCGGTGTTGAAGCCCTAGACTAGCCAGCACGTGGTCTTGACCTAAATCCCACAGAACACGTAGGAGATATACTCGGATCAGGCAACGTCGTGGGCAGTTGTTAACATTGCAGCATCTTAGGGATGCATCACAGGAAAAGTGGGATAACATTCCTCAAGAGGCCATCCAAAATGTACCTGAAGGAATGCATCGTAGACTTGAGAGTGTAACCAGAGCTAGGGGAGGTAATACTAGTTATTAATTGAAGAAATTTCCTTTTATAATCTAATATATTCTTTATTCAGGTCATGTACCCAAATTCTCGTCGGACACCTTTTATCCTAAAAATTTAAGTTATCCCTTTAAAATAACTATGTTTTTAAGCAAAAAGATTTAGAAAAGACACGAAGTAACACTTTTACACCTATTCTTTACACTGAGAAAATCCCCCCGCCCCCCGGATCCCGTATTCGATTCCCGGTCGAAGAAAACTGAAATGTTTTCGTGAGTCGTGAATATTCATACTTGAATATACCAGTGAGAAAACGGCCACAGTTTAAAAAAAATAAAGTTTTTATTATCAGCTTCTAATCGTTTACAAAATTAATTGAAAAATGTTGTAAACGATAAGCAGAGCTGTCAGGTACTTCAATTAAAAGAATTGAAATAGTAATTTAATTATTTTTAAGTAATTAAATTACTTTAATTCAATTACTTTTTTGGACGCCTTAAAATAATTGGTATTTGAATTACTTTTGTAAAAAGTAATTGTAGTTGGTAATTGTTTTATTGTTTTTGGTAATTGAAGTACTGAACAAATAATTCAATTCCTTTTGGGTAATTCAATTCCTTTCAGATACTTTAATTACTTTAAAATAACTGAAATTGTATCGAAAACATTCCGAGAAAAATCGCAACGCGCTCGGCTTTAATAACTTGTCTGGGCTTGTTGTTTGGCAGTATTTTCGTTTTCTTTCAGTTATCCCGTGCACTACACAGTATACAGTAGCTGTGATTGCAAGAAAACCATGTTTTTAATTATTTGTGTCCTTGTGTTTTTAATTCTTAAAAAGTTGCCTGGCAAGGTAAGTAAATATTAAATAATAAATTTGTTCTTTACTATTTTTTAAATATTAATATATGTTATACATATATCTCCGATATTGGCAATATCTATTATTTTACCTATTTGATTTAATCAAATACCTATTAATATTAGTTACACTGACAAAATTTTTTAATAATGATTGTAGAAACAACATTTTTGCACAGAAATGCGTTTCACGTTGAACTAAAATATCGAATAAAAAATGTCTGTCTGTATGTATGTCTATGTGTAGACCATTTCTTGTCAACACAATAATTTCTTTTAGACTTGAAAATTTTATTTTAAATTTAGTACCTATATATGTAAAATAGCTTGGTAGAATATTACCTACATACGTGTTTGAATGACCTAATAATTATTTAAAAATACATGTACATTGTGCCTCTTTTTTGGTAGGTATTTGAATTTTCTTTTATTTTCAGTCGATCTTTCAATTATTTTTGGTAATTCAATTACATTCAAAGTAATTCAATTAAATAGAGTAATTGAAGTATAAGGTAAAGTAATTGAATTCCTTTACTTGAAAAAAAAATATTATTTTCGACGAGTAATTGATACTTGAAGTACTGTGTAAAATGAGGAGTAATTGGTAATGGAAATATTTACTACTTTGATTGATAATTGGTAATTGGTACTTCAATTACTTTTAATGGGTAATTGTGACAGCTCTGACGATAAGACGATAACGAGCTTTTTTTTCTAATCCGTAGATAGTGACAGTGGCTGTTTTCACAGCCGTATTGGATATTGAGTGTGTCCTTTGTCTTCAAATGTGTTACCTCTCCACAGCACAAAGTTACTTAGGTGTTGCAGGAGGTTGTATTACCTGTGTTGCTGAATGTTTTAATATATACTTGCTGGTTGAAAATAGGTTAATAAAGATAATGCACTCACTTGTAATCTGCACACCAATACAAGCTATTCTATGTATTCTTATTTTTAAATGTGTCAAAAAATACAGGGTGTCCTAACCAAAAGTAGGCACCCGTATGGAGACAAAATTTTTTGAAAAATTGGTGAAACACATATGCCCCCTTTTGTTTCCAAGGGGGACATATTTTAATGTAATACTTGTATACCTATTATCATCCCTCTACCCTACACGGCCACCCCCTCAAAAAATTCAAATGCAAAGGGCGTCGAGTGATACATCTTTTGAAAGGTCTTTCAATTCTCTACATAACTGTGTATTTTTTTTAAACTTTTATCGATTCGTTCCTGAGAAATAATTGGTTCATTATTTTAGGTTCGGGAAAGAGAAATAAAAGAAGCAGTTTAAATTATCGTATGTATTGTTCAAAATGACCCCGGCCGACTTCCATACAGTAGTATAATCTGTCTTGAAATTCTGTACGAACATTTCTGAACACATCTGGAGTCAATAAACGGCATTCTCGAACAATTCTTTCACGTAACTCTTCCAGAGATGCGGGTTTTGTTACAAATATCTTCGATTTCAAATATCCCCACGGAAAGAAATCCAAGAGAGTTAAATCGGGTGACCTAGCGGGCCACTCCACAGGATCTCTTCTTCCAATCCATCGCTCAGAAAACCGATTATCCAAAAATTGACGGACTGCTATAGCAAAATGTGGGGGTGCCCCATCCTGTTGGAAAAACAGTTCGCCCTCTAAAAGATTATCGTCTTCTTCGAAGATTTGGGTAATCATTGGGTCGATGTTATTTTCTAACAGATCGAGGTACCTTTCGCCATTTAAATTTTCAGGAATAAAAAACGGTCCGAAAATGTGATCCCCTACGATGCCAGCCCAAACATTTAATTTCCGAGGCCTTTGGGTATGAGTTTCCATGAACAAATGTGGATTGGTTTCACTCCAATACCTACAATTGTGCCTGTTTACCTCCCCATTTAACTGCAATGTCGACTCATCAGAAAAACACGTATTGTACAGTAGATTGGCATTACCGTTTAATTGTTCACTAAAAATCTCACAGAATTCAAGCCAACGATCGGTACACGAATTAAACGAAGATGATCTTCGTTTAATTCGTGTACCAATTTAAATTTATATAGATGAAATTTGTGGGCCTTTACAATTCGATGAACACTGCTTCGTGATACATCGGAAGCCTCAGCTACTTTCCTGATCGATTGAGTAATATCCATCTGCAAATTACCCAGAACTGCCACTTTGACTGCTTCATTCCTAATCGGTCGCTGAAGTTCATGCTTTTTGTTTCCTACAGAACCTGTTTGCATAAATTTTGTCAATAATTGTAAAACATACTGAGAACCAACCCTTCTATCTGGGTGATTTCTATTGAATATGCGCTCCGTAGCTCTAGCACAATTATCGATTTTAAAATAAATGCTGACAATTTCTATTCTCTCCTGAAGGGTATAAACCATTTTGAGAACTCACTCTGGTAAAATGTATCTCGATTTAAAATTGTTTGTGAACAAATTAATGTTCAAGGACTATCAAATACTTGAGTCTTTTATTATTCTAAAACTAAACGGACAAGGAAAGTGTTTTTTGTCGAAAAACTCGTGTTGATTTGAGAGCACTAAAAAATGTAGTTTTTTTATAAATTCTAATACCCAGTGCCATGTATTTTAGATTTTATAAACGATTTCGATTGTGTGTAATCATTAAAAATAAAATTATTTTCCTTAAGAACGAATCGATAAAAGTTAAAAAAAAATGCAGTTATGTAGGGAATTGATAGACCTTTCAAAAGATGTATCACTCGACCCCCCCTTGTCATTTGAATTTTTTTGAGGGGGGTGGCCGTGTAGGGTAGAGGGATGATGATAGGTATACAAGTTTTACATTAAAATATGTCCCCCTTGGAAATAAGGTCGACGTGTTTCACCAATTTTTCAAAAATTGTTTATCTCCAAAGTTATTTAGGGTGCCTACTTTTGGTTGGGACACCCTGTATAATGTATTTCAGTTTGTTTATGAAGATGGTATGCTTAGAGTATTAGGATTGTATTCAGCATAGCTCCAGTTATTTAAATTGAAATATCTGCTATGCATAACGGTTACCAGAGCGGTTACCTATTAAACTGTTAATTTCTATCGTTTTTTTTTTCTAAGATAAAACAATGAACAATTATTTTAACAATACCTCTAGTGGAAGAGGAAAAATCTGGGAACTAGAGGAACTATACTATAAGTTTTGTAACAGTGCTTCCACTCAGTTAAATATTACGTTAGTCGATAATACATCTTGATTGTTTTGTGTGTTTTAATTTATTTATTACAGTAACTATTGTCTGTCTTATTTTATTTGCTTTTTTAATTTCCAAAATGAATCTTTTAAGTATTTTAGTTAGCTATGTACACACAATTCGGTGAGTTATACACAGAGGTAGGATTTACCAATGGGATATGACGTAAAACCAGGGTTGGCTTTAGGTGGTTGTGTGTAAGATTTGCATGCATATATGAAACGATATCTTACCTTGAATTTTTTTTTAGCGAATTCCGTATTAAGTTGACAAAGTCAATTTATCATAAACACTCACTCAAAGAGAACTGGAGGTATAGGGGGATGTACTTAATAGTAAACTACACACACAATCCATAAACACCTGTTGCGCCTGTGAAGTCGCAACTGCGTCATTTGGATTTAACTGCTGTATTAGGGATTGTACATTTTCAAAATGAAAGTAACAGTACGATGCTGCCTCTAGCCAAGTTCCCTATCGTGTTATAATGAGCTGTGGAGGTAATGGAGCATTTGGTAGAATATCATGAAATAACCGTACACGACTTGGTGTTTTAAGAAAAACTTTCTTTACACTAGATACCAAATTATCAACATTTGGGTAGCACCTCCTAATAGCTTCAGCAATCGTATGAAGTCCATGTGCTAAACATGGTACATGAAGTGTATTCTGATATGTCTCCTCCAAAACTCTTCCAAGCAGCTTTCGTGTAATTCACCCCATCGAGCATCGGTAAGAAATAATAAGAACTTGTCCTTATTTTCTGCATATTTGTCACCCCAAAACTCTTGTAGACTTGAATTCACTACATTCACTATAGGGCGAGAATTTGTAGCTTCTAAAACTTTAGAGGCAATCAAGTGTCCGCTCATTGAACAAATGCACCCACTAAAACATTCACTACCGTAAACCCGCAAGCATTACTGGTTTCGTCTACGCTAATCCAGATGTACTTCCCATTAAGCTCAGAAGAAATTTTCTGTCTAATATTTTCACACAGCTGATAAATATTTTTTTGTTAGTGTAGACCTCGAGAGCACGTTAACATTACTCTATTTGCCAGTAATATATTTTTTCAAAAATTGTCTAAAAAGTGGATTGTCTACTTTCGACCAGTTTGTTACATCCTATCATAAATTCCACTTCCTCACCGTAGTTAAACTCGACGTGTGGTGGTTTATACAAAAAAAGTAATTTTTGATGTTTCAAAAGTCACATTTTTTGACGTTTCAAAAAAAGGCACATTTTGTCGTGTCAAAAAAAGTCACTTTGACACGTTTCAAAAAAAGTAACATTTTTTGACGTTTCAAAAAAAGTCACATTTTTTGACGTTTCAAAGAAGTCACATTTTGCCGTTTCAAAAAAGTCACATTTTGACGTTTCAAAAATTGAGACCGATTTTGCTCATCAGCGAACTCAATCTCTTCCTTGACCTCTAGAATGTGTGTACCAAATTTGAAAACTTTATCTCAAAAACTGTAACTGCTATCGCGAACCACACAGACACACACAGACAGAAAATTTTGTCTGTCTGAAATTTTGTGTATCGTCATAATTCATCGAGATTCGTCCAGAAATGCAATAAAAATTTTCAAAATTTTTTCAACGAATACATAACTTCCTCACTTTGAGGGGTGAGGAAGTAATTAAGTAAAGCCACCTACGCTCCGTTTATGGTTTTCTGAGGAAATATGTCTATTAATATTTGTGTTGCATGACCACTAATTTGCTTTGTTACATCTAGTGCAATACAATTGTCTACCATCAAATTGTAAATTGGCAATATTCCCATTCCAAGAAATTACTGTAGCTTCCGTTGGTTTAGTACGTTGTGCCATTTTAACCGCATTTTTAGTACCTTACATCCGAATGATTCCACGTTATGCAAGATACTGTTTGATCGTGTTATATGTTTTCTCCCCTCCACGCTAGGACCGGCCGTTGGCCTTCAGTAATGTAAATTACCAATATACTGCAATTTAAAAGAATGTATTACGCATTACGTTTTAATTTAATATAGGGCATTCCCTGACAAAACTAAGTTACCATGAACATTGTAAAATTAAATAGAATGCACTTAATATGTTTTTGTAATTTGGGAATGTTTCAGTAAGTGTTTGCAATATATTATGTTATATCTGTAAAAGCCATCCCTGGGAACCGATCGGTAAATCCCACGTATGGACAGTAATTAATATTAGAATTCTATGGTCGTATGACTCGCATTAAATTATTGAAAATAATATGACTGCAAACGCATTGTCATTTTCATTTTGTTAAATATATTAACATGTTTGTTGCTATTTTTAATATATAAACCTTTGCGACAAAGGAATACCGAAATGTGGATGATTCTCTACATTAAAGAAATAAAAATGTAAAAAAAACTCTTGTTATCCTATTTCACTCTTTATTCCAATAATCTCCTCGAAACAAAATTCCCTCAACTTTATTCATCTTTCTTCTTAATGGTTAATTTTCTCAAAATATTCCTGTCCATAATAGATACTTTATATACCGAATACATACCTCATTAAACTCATGTAATTTAATATAAATAAATAATGTGAATCCAACTAAAAATAATTGGCTTTAAAGTAACTTTGTTGCTGCAAGTTTATTACATATACACAAAATATCCATTTCTAACACAACAAAATAAATTTGCCTATCAATTCTGATTTAATATAGATATATATCACAGTAATTACAGTGATTATATTATATTAATACTAACAAATATAAGGTATATCAACATGATATTATACTAATATTTGAATAGTACGGCGATATTTAACTGGAAGCGAGGGTCAAGTTCATTATGTCCAATAAAAATAAGTGAATATGATGATCAGTATTATCAACGATCGTTTATTTTATATGGCTACCTAACAAAGGTACATCAAATTTGATGATGCGAGTCTATTGGTAATAGACGGGTAAATGTGGTCAAAAAATAAAAGCAAAGAAAATCTAAATAAAAAAAAGATAATAAGTATTAGAATAACAATCGTAATATACAAATGCTAACGCTAACTCTTAACTAAATACTATAGATTTTTTTTGTGGAATATACTCAAAGACCATAGACTCTTCGTGGGGATTACCCCTCAGTAACTTCGGTTTTCATAGGCAGTCGATAGTCATATGAAAAATAAAAGACTTACTATTGGCATTGTTTAAATATCAGTTAGCAAATCACATCTTGTAAATACCGCTAAACGGCTCTAACGCATTTTACCTAAATGGAATTAAAAAAATCTCTTTTCTTCAAGCGTATAACAATACTTACATTATGGCAACACGTCCTGGAGAAAGAGCCTATTTTTGTACTAATACAAATATTCTTCATTTTTTTTCCTAGGACAAAAATTAAACAATGTACACTGCTGTGCAAAAGTAAGTAGGACAGAGACAGTAGTGGTGTAATATTTATGTAATATAAATGTATCTGCTGCACGCAGATAATTTACTAATTTAAAAACAAATTAAGTTCCTCTTCTTGATAAAAGTTAAAATATAGAGTGAAATGAAAAATAATATTAACTGAAAATTTTTTTGTTAATTATTATTTACTAACTTTTACAAATGTTATCACAGATAAGTATAACATATATCTTTTTAAACAATTATTTTCCCGGCTATTTGCCAAAACGCTGAAACTTGGATTACAAAAAAAGATAATATGCACATTATGTTCAGTACTACTGACTCAATAATTTTATTTTTAATTTCAACTATTCTGTCCAGTAAAACCAAAAATAAATAAAACACAAGGTACTCACCAGTTGACACTCACTTTAAAAAACTTTAAATTATCTACCGACACGTGTTTCCGCCTGCATCGCTTCATCAGGGTAGCCAGCACATTTAAAGAATCCAAAGTAACCAAACTTGTAAACCTTAATGTAATAAACATTAATGGCTTCAGAGAACAGAATAATTGAAATTATATAGTGGAAATACCCCTTAGGGTCAATGAAATAATTTAAAAACAAATTAAGTTCCTCTTCTTGATAAAAGTTAAAATATAGAGTGGAATGAAAAATAATATTAACTGAAAATTTTTTGTTGTTAGTAAATAATAATTAACAAAAAATTTTCAGTTAATATTATTTTTCACTCCACTCTATAATTTACTAATTGCTGATCGTATTCAACCATCATTTATCCTCCGTCTCCCAGTTAAAGGCCTTCTTTTAATACTCCTTTCTTCTTATCTCGCTTTTTAACTCTTAGTAAGTGCTGCCATACTTAGTTTTACACAGCAGTGTACCTATCATACAATGAATTAAAAATCCAAGTAGCTATGACTTGTCATACCTGTCAGTTTTAAATTTCACGTCGGGTCGGTTTTCAAATTTAAAAGCAAGAATGTTTGAAGAAATGCAGTGCACACCACCTGAATTACTTGAAATTGCAAATTCATCAGTGGCAACATTAATTCCCGCGAAATCCAAAAAAGTTTACGATAATGCGTACGATAAATCTATAATATGGGCCAAGAACAACAACGTACATATGTATTCGGAAAATGTGATAGCATATTTTACACATTTATCCAAAAAACTGAAAAATTCAACTCTATGGGCGCAATATTCAATGGTAAAAGCTAAATTAAACATCGTACACAATGTAAAAATTGACAACTATTCTAAATTAATTGCCTTTTTAAAGCGACAAGGCGGAAATTATAAACCTAAAAAGTCAAAAGTTTTGTCTAAAGAAGAGTTTGATGAATTCCTTAATAAAGCACCTAATGATAAATATTTAGCAACAAACGTATGTATGCATTTTAAAATTATATATTTAACCCTTTCATATCTGTAATATAAAATTTTGTTATAATTTGTGAAAATTCAGTTATTTTATATCTATCCGCTATGAAAATAATGGTGAAAAGAATTGAATACTTTGATTAAGTCCCGATATAGCTCAGTGGTCAGAGTGTTGGACTCATAATTTCAAGGCCCGGGTTCGAATCCTGTACTTTCAACTTTTTTCTTTTGCTCTTTGTAACTTTATTTTACTTTTATAAAATTAATATAGTATATTTTTTAGGTTGTACTAATATTTAGAGTCACAGGAGCTTGTAGATGCGATGAACTTGTTCATATAAAAGTTAATGATATAAAAGATTTGGGAGATTTAATCGTAGTAAATATTCCCAACACAAAAACTAAAAAACATCGCTCTTTTACTATAATTGGAGATTTTTATTTAAATGTATACAGAAAATATGCTACTCTTATATGTTTAATTTATAAATAAAGTGGTTAGTACTATGTTATGCTTAATTAATAACTAAAATGATTAGTATTACCAATATTTTATTTCTTTGTCAAAATTGAATATATTTGATGTCATTTTTCGAAATTAAAGTCGCAATTTTTTTATTTTGACGCTTGAAGAAAAAATAGTATATGTCACATTATATGTTTCGCCCAGTTGCTCAGCCTCGGCTTGCGCCTCGGTTGATCAAACTTCTGGACTCAACATGTAATGTTCGCCTTCTACTAGTAACATAATTTCTTAAACAGAAACTAAAATGTTTTACTAAACTGAATATAATAAATTGTCTAGTCGATTAAGCCCAAAATTTTTAACATCAATTACTACTACTAGTCACTCATTGGCATCTACGATGGGAATATAAACAGTCATAACTGTCATTATTGGAATGAAAGAAACCCTAAATCGATAAAAAAGGGATATTTTTTCGAAAATATTTAGGATTCCTTGAAACTAATGCTCTTTTCTTATTGGTCGATGACCAAATATAGCATGAAAATGTATGCGGTTCCAATACTCCCCTTCATAGGGTACCCTCAGAATTCTTAAGACGTTCACTGTGTTCACTATGAAAGGCCAACGACGATCCGTTTTCATCTGGACTATACTATCAGATAAGAGAAGACTCATGCATAATGACTTGTAATCCGGTTATTTCAAAGAATTTTCTTAGAGAAGCCAGCCGACGACAACCGCTTGCGTCATAGCTAGAATGGAGAATGATAAAAATCAGGTATCGGTTTCTAAGGATCGATGCTTATTTCATATTGGCAGTGAACATGTTAAAGAACTTTGGTGAAAAATGGATAGGCGGCCTTGGCACAATACATTGGCGAACATGATCGCCTGGTTTGATGCCAGAAAACTCCCTTTTATGGTGTAAATTAAATGGTTTATTTATTCAACTTAGCCGAGGAATGTAGACAACGTAGACCTAAATAAAATATGGGTGTTATCGAGAGTGTAATTATGTTACATGTGGTTACACGTATTATTGCGTAACTAGAATCCAAATGTTGAAGGACCTGTTTCACAGTCTCCAAATTGCTAAAGTAAAAAGTCGCGGCCTCAAATCAGACACCCCAACGCGTCAAAATTGGTTCCAGAGACAGTTGTATGCGTGGATGCATTTCACAAACAACCTACGAACATATGACGTTCAGACGATACATTAACTCTTATTATAAAAATTAATATATTCCTAACACATTCAGATTATTGCTCCGTAAATCTGTGTGAAAAAATTTCATTTACTTGCATTCTTAAATGTAAAGTATGACAACGTGTTGAACACACGAAAATTATTCATCTTTCAATTTACATTTCGCGGCGGTGGATCACCCCACATCGGTGCCCATTTGACGTGAAAACACTAAATGTATCAGATATTACAGTTTCTTTTTATTGCTATTATATCGAGCGAAATACGGAATATAATACTCCGTCTCTGGCATGTCATAAGTTTTCCCTATGTAGGAGTGGATTAAAAAAAAATCAATAAGGCGAATTTAGTCGACAACTTTATGACTTTCAATTATTTTTCGATTTTCTACCGCTATTTGCAATGAATTGTAAAGTACCTGCAATTTTATCTCTTTAAATAAACATGTTAAAGTTCTGGGGAATTTTGGGTGGCAGACACCGATATGACAAATATGAATTAATTATAATTAAATATAAATATCTGAAATTTATCAGTAGTTTTTTCTTTCTTTACTGTTTACCGTTGTATTCAGTCACAAAAAAATTAAGCTGCTGACATCTTCAGCAATCGCCCTATATATCAAAATCAGACTAATAAATCTTAAACTGAGTGATTCGACAAAGCTGAAGAAAACATAGTTCAATTTAAATGACTTTAATATTTTTATGATGCGATAATCAACTGCCAGGAGGTTGCCAACAGCTGTCGGCAAACTGTAGAAGAAAGAAAACCTCTATAAATCTCGTAGGGTCGGGAGTCAAGCAAACGGTCATGGTGTTCAACAGCGGTTGGTAAATTCTTTTCGTTTCTATTTTATAGACTGTTACATTACCAAGTGTCGGAACCTAATATAAATCGAATTAACTATTGCACACTAAACAAACAATATTGCTTTATCCTTGACATTATAAGTGGATGTATAAAAGTTGGAAGTAAAAATTTAATGTTTATTTTGGTGGAACTGAAGCATACAGATAAAAGTAAACATTATTTACATTAATATGTATGTAACATCGTCCTAATAAGTTTAAGACTTGCTTATGAGCAAGTTCTTGCAGAGAGGTAGAGATAAATTAATCTAAATTTACATTATACAAAACTTAAGATAACCAACTTTAATGTAATGTTAATTTTTAAACTTTAAGACGGTTCTGAAAAGAAAATAATGTTTTTTTTTTCGGTCACTACAAAAACCAATCACAAAAGTGGGTATTTAACTTTCGTCGATTACGATAAAAAACTATTTACTTATTTTTATTATTATCAGTGACAACTTCTGAGATTTTAATAGAAGTGCATTTTTGAAAATTCATTATTAAAGTAAAAAGTATTAAAAGAAGTAACACAGTATGGTTAAAAAAAATTTGATTTTTTTTTGCTTATAACTTTCTTAATTTTAATCCGTTTTCAATTTTTAAAAACTGAATTATATCTTGAAAGATATACAGGGCGAATCAATAGTGTGTTGTCCTTCGATAACCTTGAATCGTTAGTGACACAACAATTTATAGATACAAAAGTTTTTTGGGTCGATAAGATATATCATTTAAAATTATTGTGAAATCTACAGGGCGCTTAAATTTTCTGTTACACACTTTTTTAAATGGGACACCCTGTATATTGTCACCATTTTATTAAATGAAAAAGTATTATACAGTGATATTTTGTTTTTTGGATTTGCATGCAACGTTGCCAAGTTATTTAACATTTTCTGGAAATTTAAGGATTTATAAAGGTCCGTTTAATAATTTTTATTTACCCATGAAAACAAGCTAGGTAAGTAAATATTATACTATTCTTAGTTCATACTACATGCTAAGTATAAGTACCTTTTTTTACATTATTCTATCTTACAGGGTGTCCACGACGGCATGTCAATTAATGCGAATTTCAAATGGGAAAAACTCTGTTTTTTTAAATGGAACACCCTGTATTTTTTTATGTGGTTGAATTTCCCCTTCAAATTGCTTTCTTTTTTTGTATAACACTTCCTATACCTGTTATATTTTTTGGAGATAATTAAGGTTTTCTCTTTAACCTCACAATCATACTAAAAACTAATACAATTTTATCAAGAATAGCTTTGGAAAAACAAAAATTGCGGGCAGCGAAAAATTATTTTCTATAAAATCGTAAAGGAAACAGTAAAAGTAGCAAATTTATTGAACTTCAATGACAAAAATTACACCTCACCTTAGGTATGTACATAACACAATAAAAGTGTAATTTTGAACGTAAACAGTAAATAGAAGAGAAAAAATAAAATAAGTTACAAAATATTCTCAACGTGACCTCCTAGTTGTAAATTACAAATTCTGACTCTATGAAGAAATGAGTCACTTACATTTTGCAACATGTTAGGCGTGATGGTGTCGAACGCTAGTCGAATTCTTTGCTGCATGTTTTCTCTTGCAGTTGGTGATGTTTTGTACACTAATCCTTTAATGTACCCCCACAAAAAAAGTCCAATTTTGTCAAATCTGGCGACCTTGGTGGCCATTGAATTGGTCCTCCTCGGCCTATCCGATTGTCACCAAAAGTAATATTTAAAAAGTTTCTTACGGCAATACTACAATGGGGTGGAGCTCCGTCGTGCTGGAACCACAGCCTCTGTAAGACATTTTGAGGACACCCGTTTAACAATCCTCCCAGTACATTTTGTAAAAAATCGAGGTACATATTCCCAGTCAAGTGACCATTAAAGAAATGCGGTCCAATTACATATTCACGTACTATCCCTGCCCACACATTGAGTGACCATCGGTGTTGATTATCTACAGTTCTCGTAAAATGATGGTATCATAGTAGTGTAAGTTATGTCTATTAACACAACCATTTTTATGAAATGTGGCCTCATCAGTGAATAGCACGAAATCAAAAAATTGCGGCTGTTGGTGAATCTTATCGAGTGTCCACTCACAAAATGTTACCCTACGTTCGAAATCATTTGGCTCTAGTTCCTCAAACAGTTGAATATGATAAGGATGAAAGTTTTGTGTCCTCAATATTCTTGTTAGAGGATTGACTTATATCAAGTTGTCTATTAATTTCTCTCGTACTTTTATGCGGATCTTCAACGACACTTAATGTAACTTGAAACACTTTCTTCATTTGTTGCTAGTTTTGTACGTTCATGATTTTCAGAATTTACATGTCCCGTTCGTTTAAACCTTTCTCGCAACCTTTCAAATGCAGAATGGTGAGGATGTCTACGTTCTGGATAACGCTGAATATAAATTCTTGATGCCAATGCATAAACGATGTCGATCAACTCTTCGTGTGAAAAATTCATAATTTATTTAACAAAAATAATTAAGTCAACTAGGAAATACAGAAGAATCACCATCAAGTAAAATTAATTACGTGTAAACCACAAAATATCAGTTTGACAGCTGGCGACTTATCGGCAATACTCTCCCTTGCCGCGGGGGCCTTCTTTCGCCGGCTCGACAGTACTTACTTTCCTTTGTTAAATCGTGTATTTTCAACACAACAAAACTTTTATACAGGGAGCATCAAAATGCATATGGACTATTTTATTTCGATCTTAAAAAAGATATGCGCAAGAAATTTTAATTGATCTACTGATGGTTTAAAAGAGCAAGTTTTGGAAACATTTGACGATAGTTGAAGCTTTTCAAAAAGGAACTTTGATCATTAATTTATTGAGTCGAACATTTTATTAAATTTAATCCAGTTATTCGAGACAACGCGGTTTTTGGAGAAATTTTCATGTTCGAGAAGCGCCTGCGCAAAATGTCATCAAAACGGGTTTAAATGTGGAGAAAATATGGCGCTGTTTTAAAACGAAAATTAAACAGCAGACCTCGGTTTGCATATAATCAACAAAACGAAGAACTGATAGATGACAAGCAATCATTTAAAGCCCGACTCGTCAACATACATAACACGCGCGAGCCTAGTACCAGACGTAAGTTTCATAAAATGAATCGGCCAGATCCTGGAGAGCAAGAACAGCCACCAGAAGACTCCAAGAGGCAGCCTCTCTTCTGGAAGAATGGTGCATCAAATGCAAAGTCGCAGTCAACGCGGAGAAAAGCCAGACGATTCTCTTCAGGAAAGGACGCAAGAAAACCCCCACAGGACACGTTTCCATGTTCGGTGAGAACATCCAATAGCACGATTCCGTCAAGTACCTGGGCGTAATCATAGACAAAGGCCTGACATGGAGACAGAACACCGAAGCCATCGTGGTAAAGGCCAAGCGGACGAGAGCTCTCATCTACCCAATGGTAGAGAACCAGAGCAGGCTCAATCTGAGGAATAAGCTTCTGCTAGTCAAAGCACTCATCACACCACAGCTGACCTACGCCTCCGTAGCATGGGGATACCAAGCGAAGACCTATCTGAAGAAGATCCAAGCCGTGGAAAACGTGGCCATCAGGACAGCGGTGGGCGCACCATGGTTACGTTAGAAACGCTGACATCTTCAGGGACCTGGAGTACACACCAGTTACCGAAATCATCCGTGATAGAGCGAAAAAACTGTACACCTTAGCCGAGGAGCATAGGAACCCGCTGATCAGGGAGGTCACCTCCTATGATCCGGCAGACGCACCAAGGCACAAGAGGCCGAAGGTACAGGTACTGGACAACGGGTAAGTATAACTAATCCTTTCCTTACAGATGGACCAACCCACGGAAGAGACATGACTCAACCAACCACCTTCCCACAAACCTTGCGGGCACCGGTCAGTAAACCGATCAGTGCCCGTTGTCCCCTGGCTCCGTGAAGGACGAAAGTGCTAAGAAAGCACTTAGGCCTTCACCTCCTAGAGCTACAAAGGTCATCCTCACCTCGTCCGATGATCCAGATGACAATGTGTCAATTGACACTTTGTGTACTGGCAGTCAATCCCAAGTTACAGAATATCCGCACAATCCCTGACAGATCGATGACTACCCCCGGGGGTGACAAGCTGGCGAAGAAAGAAGACGAAGTTAGAAGAGCACCAGAAGAGGCCCTAGCCAGCAGGGTTCATCAGCCAGGACCCAGGGAGGTTGGCCGAAATCTTCGGCACCGCTCACATTTGTGAATGATGCCATTCGTAAAGTAAGCTAACCCGCCCTGCACGAGGCCGGTCCAGGTCTACAGCGATGACTAAAAAGGCAATAGTTCTGCCTGGCCCTAGCATCCGAGACCGTCATTAAGCCAAAAGGATATTGACGCATAAAATGAAATTTCATCCGTACAAGATCGCTGTTGTGTAAAAACTATCAGAGCATGATAAGCAAGATTGCATCCAACCTAGTCAATATTCTTAGAATTACAGAAATAACATTCCAGATACTGTTTTGTTATTTATGACGGACGAGGCACATTTGTCCTTAAATGGTTTAACAAACAAAACTGACGGTACTGGGCAACTGAAAATCCATGTACATAAAATGAAATACAATGAAAAGCCACTGCATTCCCCAAAAGGTATATATAGTATGGTGTGCAGTTTCGTCTTCAAAAATTCTTTGCCCATATTTTTTTAAATGATAATAGTTAATTCTAATAGATATGCAAATATGCTGTGAACTTTTTTCTTCCTCAATTGGACGATGATGAGATGGAACGGTTTTGGTTTTAACAGGATGGCCATACTGCAAGAATTTGCATGACAATCTTGGAACAATCTTTGCCACAACGTTTGATATTTCGTAACAGCGACTTTCACTGGCACTTTAGCTTACCGGATATTACTGCTCCAGACTTTTTTCTTTGGGGATATTTAATGGGAAACTTACAAAAGCAGAAACTGTGGACGAACTTAAAAGGAACATCCGAGTTGAAATGAAAGCTATTCCGGTGTCTATGCTTTAACAAGTAATGCCCAATTCATTTAATTCACACCATAATTCACTAATAATCTCTATTGACATAAACCACAAAATTTTAAATTTGCTGCACCTAAAAATAGTAACGATAGTTACGCATGGTTAGAATTAAAAAAATATGAATAAATAGTATTCAGTTTAATGTTAAAACTAATTTAATTCTTGTTTTTAAAATAATAAATGTCATACAAATTTTCAGTTTTTTTTACAATCATCAGACATGTGGAAAATCAATTTCTACAAATTTGTTGATATTGTAATCAGATTTTGATATTTAGGCTGTTAGGCATAGTTCGCAAAAACCAACTGTCATTTCGTTGGGCTAATTGGTTTCTGTCGAGTCAACAATCAATTTGAATTCTATGGTATTCATTAGACAAATCCATTTTATTTTTTTATAATCTATCACTAAGTGAAGTTTGATTTATAAACAAGATGTAGTAAGTACATGTATAAATAAAAAAGATGTTTTAAGCAAATTTCCAACGAGGTAGGTATGTCGATTTAAACAATATAATAAACCGTCGAACTGGCAGACAGTTCCTGTAAGTATACTTATTATATATTCATGTTTCCTTCAAGAAGGGTGGAATTCATTAAAATATCATTAACTAAATCTTTAACTTTAACAATTGTTAGCAACAACTTTATACTGAACATCATTAAACAAATAGTATTCGCAACTCAAAGCACCAAAAGTAATGAAGCCATTGATCTGAAATTTCATATCCGAACTTCCGGCAGTAACCAGATGAACTCAGTCGACTCTGCTTGAAATCGGTTAACAGGAAGTGAAAGTTTATACGCGTTTCTTAGTTTTTTTGCAAATATTTCGAAAATTCTGCAGTTCTGGTGAAAATATAAAGAGACTATTCTAAATACAGAGTTTTCAAAAACATTTTTCTCTTTTTTTAAAATTTCTAACAGAACATGCTAGCTATAAATTATTATAATATTTTAAATATACTGAAAGCGTTGCCGAAAATAAGTAAAAAGAAAAGCATGTGATCGTCACCATTTAATTTTTTTTTTACAAATCATCTCATCTTTCCAAAGCACAGATAAGCGGAATAAAGTATATTAAATTTGCCACACACGCATAATTTTCTGCAGTAGAACAGATGCAATTATTCTAGAATTTATTTAAAATTTCGTTTAAACAAAACTTAATCAAATAATTGAACGTGTTTATATTTTTTTCTTATATTTTGATGACTACAAAGCCAGGACACGGACAAGGACGTTACTTTTGCTGCAAAAACTATGAAACACGAAACCCCAACTATAGTCTGTTTCTTATCGAAAAAAGTAATAAATCATCGTATGACTGAGCATTTGGTACTTTTTCTCAATAAGAAACCGACTATAGTCATATGAATAATGTATTCAGTTTCTCATTGGTCATTGATTACCATTTTTTAGTTTATTGTTTATAGCTCGTCTTTTGCTGTCTGATAGTTTTGCTAATTTACTTTGTACATCACGTATCACCAATAGCGCCTCTGAAAATCGCAAAGATCCACTCTCTAATTTAGTAGTCACTGTAATCAACATTTCAAAATGTTTCACAATGTCACACAAATTTGCATGAATGTTTGGTTATTAAAATGCCCGCTGACTTAGTCTTGTAGAACGTGAATTTCTAGAATCTACCTGTAAAATAAATGTCTTCATTTTCAAAATTCGTAACATAATAAATCGCAGCCATGTGCACTATCGCGTAGGGACAGACCGGGGAGGTAACGGTTAGGCAAATGTTTTTTAAATTTTCGTTTTCGTACGCTTGCTTTAACGAATATGTTTTTGGTGTTCTCAATCAAAGATTCTACCACTGGATACAAATTTCCTCTGCAACGCGGTGCAAGGTATGTGCAAGACATGTAATATGAATCATATTTTCCTGCTCTCACCATGTAGGGGTGACTGCATCTGTTACTAACATTAGTACAATATTATTTTGAACACTTATACTGGATAATGTACGTGACACTATTACTTATATAGTGTGTGCTGTGGTTAGTTGTACTTGTTTACTGAGTATTAATATCGAGGACAAAGCCTTTTGAACACTCAAATTTCTTAATATAACATTAACAACCTTATTACACCGAAAATCGGTCGTTTCATCCACCGTCACCCACGAAAATTTATTTCGTACATCCCTTATAATATTCCCTAAAACATTTTTATACGCACTTGGCAGATATGTTTTACGAAATGCATGGCTATTAGGCAAATGAAAACCTGGTACGTATTTTGCAAAAAATCCTCTAAACTCATCATTGTCGACTACGTTCCACGACAGACTACTTGCACGGAACAAGACACGAATCATAAAAAAACTTCACTTTTGTAACTGAACAGGTAATATTTTGTCGATTGATAGCCGAATTTAAATGTTTTTCACCATCACGGCGTGTATGAAATACGTAACGTCGATTACATGAAGTACACAGAATATGTGTACCATCTGTTGTAGTCACTTTCAATTATTTTTTTGTAGTTTATGCGCAAACAGTAATGACAGCGCCATTGTTAAGAGACTTTTATGCGACAACCAAACCAACCACTACCACACACCCGCATGCTTTCATGTTGCTAAGATAACTGAACTGAAGACACCACCGGACAAACTGCCAAGCTGCATATAATAATTGTACATAGGAGAGTTCCGGATACCAGCAGAGTCCTTGCATCTTTCTTACTCTTTATGGTTGTACTGGTTGTATATATTACAGGTATATAAAGAAAAACCCACCACATGCATTTTTATGTGGTGTGTTTATTATTTATATTTGTTTATAAGTGCCGCCTCTGAAAAATGGAATAAATTTCCGGCCCCTGGTCATTGCTGAAATAAGCAATATCATAAATGAGATTATTTTTAAAAGGCAATTTCTGTAAAACCTTTTTTTAGGAGTAATTGCATATTTTTCTATAACCAAAAAAATATGTCCCCTATATTTATTATTTATTTTAAATTACATTAACTGTATTTTGCTAAAAATAAATATACGGTTTTTAAGAGTTCATTAAAACGAATTAAATACCATCTACATCTCAATAAACGTTTTGTCAGAAACTGCATTTTGAAAATAAACTACTCAAACACTGGATATCATACTAAAACTGATTTCAGTCACGATTTAAATAAATATTACAGAAGGTGTCATGTCGAAAAATAAAATATCTAAAGAATGTACTGTTTAAAATAATGCCAATTTTTTTTTGAGTTAAATGTTTTTCCGCCACGAAAGCAGGCGATGCAGTAGAATAATAAAATCAGTGAAATTACGCGTTAAACTCAATAGCCAGCAAGTGAAAAGCAAGTGAAAACATCGATTAAAACTTTAGTTCTGAACATTCTGCACACTAGATTTACTCTCAACTTTTCATTACGCCCAAGGTGAGTGAAGAAATAACTTAAAACTTATTACAGAGCCGGAATGGACCGGAGGGCATGTCCAATTTATCATTGGATTAAACAAAACTATAACAATCAATTAACCTTATTATGACTGACAGTTTTATGCTTGGTTTTATATTATGAATACTGTATATCAAAAACAATCCATTGGTTTATTGAACATTCTCTTAAAACTATTCAACTGTGTTATCATACAGACTATGCAAATGAATTATTCGGAATTATTTTATCTATTTACTTATTTTTTATTTATTTATTTAGAACACTACAACAGCTAAAGGTCTATAACAGAGTGTGTTTATACTAAACCTAAAAAATCTATGAAACAAAAGTATGTTAGGTGGAACATTACAACTTATAAAATTTTTGTAATTTCCAAAAATCATTACGTTAACGTCCAGATCATAGTTTAAGGTACAAGGTAGAGCACATGTTATAAATATATGAGAACTTTAAGACATTAATCGGAGCTCTATGTAGATAAAAAGTGTGTTTATGTCGCGAATTTACTCTTGGAACATGCAAATTTAATCTATGAAGTATATCGCTACAAGCTGTTTCATTAAGGAATATTTTTCTTTAAGAAATTTATTGCAAAGTTGTTACGTCTATCATTTAAGTTGCTCATAGAGAACACATATCAATCAGATTACTTTATGGGAAATCAGTAGATGGAGATTTAAAATAAAGATATTTAAGAAAATGGCGTTGTACACTTTCTAATTTATTAATATGAATATAATTTTAAAGTTGCAATATTTGATAAATCACAGCCATTGCATATAATAAAATCTAAAATCTTATATACGTCACCTATTAACGTATCAATATGATCAATAAAGGTTAGACTTCTGTCAAAATTTACCTCCAGGCCTTTAAACGTGGAAGGTCGAATTAGCAGTTTGTCGTTAAGTGTATATTCGAAGGTATAATGAGAATCTTTAGTGAAAAATGTCATTTTTGCACATTTAATGTGAAACTGTTCTCAAGACACCAAGAGCTAAGTTTTGAGATGTAGTTTTGTAATGTAATACAATTATTTACATTAGAAATTCTATGTTGGAATTTTATATCATCCGCATACATTAAAAAATAGACATCTGGCATATTATATATGTCATTTACGAAAATATTAAAAAGTAGCGGCCCAAGAACAGATCCTTGAGGAACACCTGAAGACGAGACATAATCAGAAAACTTGAACCCATTATACGCGACACATTGCAGTCTATTAGTTAAGTATGATTAAAAGGAAACTATCAACTGATCAGAAATACCAAAGGTAGAAAGTTTTCTAATAAGTATATTATGATTAAGCTTATGGAAAGCTTTCATAAAATCAAAGTATATTATATCTGTTTGAACCTGCATGTCAGTGGATTCAGAGATGTATTGCGTGACGAATATTAAATTAGTAGTTGTAGAGTGGACTTTCATAAAGCCATATTTGCTGAGTGGAAATACTATCTATTTTTAATATGCGGATAGATAAAATTATGCAATAATATTTCAAAAGCTTTGCAAAAATTACGGTGTGGTCGTTATTATTTTATCTTTGTATTACGTCTTTGTTTACACTTTTAATATATAAAAGCTAACACAGCTAAAAGAAATAATTACTTACTGACAGACGGAGCTCGCTATTGTCGAGTGTCCAATAGCATTCAGACTGATATAGCGTGTTTACGCCCATTGACCCATGTTGAAAATAAATAGACCAACGACTTCGAAGTCATTGGAATACACTCTAAACAGATACGTAGTATTTATAAAACGTATATGTGAATAACACGTAGATACGTAAACAATTAAAGACAAAGGAGGTTAACTTTTTTAAAATGTCTCGTTCAATTTTTGCAGAAGTGTATTAGTGGGCAATATAGCAATGTTCAGGTGCCATCAAAATACATTCAGAAAAGAATATTTATCACAGAGATTTAACAGTATTAAACAAAAAAAAATATTCTGAACTGAATGACAAATACATTTGGATTAGCGTGAATGAAACCACCAATGTTTTAGTGGTGCATAAATATTGGTAATATGCTTTTACTTCTTCTTACCTTCTTTGGGTATTATGCACTGTCCTATAAATTATTATAAAAGAAAAAATTTAAACATCTGCGCCAAGATCTACGCCAAAAGGATTAGTCAGTTGGTCTTTGAAAAAAATGTTTTTGCCTATCCAAAAATATCACACCTAAAAAATATTAACCTGAAAATGAAACTTAAATGTCAAATAATTTAGATGTTTTAACAATAACGTTTCGGAATACTCTCCGATTCCCGTCTCAAAATTCTCTCTTTGACAAAAAATTGTCTTTTTTAGCAATGTCAAACATGACAGTTTGCTATTTATATATTTCATAAACCTCTTTTTGGCGCAGAGGTTTCTTTAATAAATTTTTTAAAATAATTTCTAGGACAGTGGCTTAATACCCAAAGACGACGAGAGGAAACATTATAGGATGCCACAAATAAATAACTGTAGACAAACTACTATTGTGATCGCTAGTTAAAAATACATGTGTCTTGTTAGTGTTACATTCACCAATACCTTCAGTCCTCTTTGTATTAACTTTGTATGTTGGCGAACTCGTCAAAATAACCACAAGGTAAGAGAGTGTCACACATGCATAAACATATTTACGCGATGACAGAGCACTTAGCGTCAACCCCTGGAATTGACGTCCTTTATCACTACCTCTCTATCTCGACTTATAAGGGTTGGTTTGCTTTAATTCTTTTCACTCTAAAAAACCTAGGAAATGAAAAATCATATTTTAATAATTTGCCATCAAAAGTCTATTTAACATTTCTTAATTTTTTGGACATCCTATATATTAAATTTCTCTTTTCATTACGCGAATTTAATTTTTTTCAATAAGCAAAACTTTTTCTTCCTCTAAAGTTATGTTCTAAAACGTAAAATAAGAAAACTGTTCTCCGCGACACACAAACCGGAACCGGAACTTTTCTGTGACTCACACCGAACTTATACAACAGCAATCCTCGCAAAAATCGTACTTAAAACATAAACAATCGTTAGTCTTCGTATATGAAAGCATGCCTGCATATACGTCACGTGACACGCCACCATATACTTACTGCGAGATCTGTGTTGCGGAAAATTGATTTAGAATAATTTAAAACATTTTTCATTCCAAATTCTGAAATTCTACGTCATTTGAGATGGAATCGCTTTCTAAGCTCGTTTTTGAAAATTATGAAAAGTACCAAAAAAGTACATTAATATTAGTTCGGCCTCTGGCCACATAATAGCAACACGGTTCCCTTTTTTAAAATCTGATGTTGGATTACTACTAATTTGCGGTATTTGTTGTAACTGCTACCCGATGTTGTAAATGTTTAGTTTGTTTACTTTACTGTGGATCTAAATGTTATATTACATCAAATGTTGTTTCGTGGATCTGGAATTTTTCCAAACTAGAAGTAATCCTAGCGTACTTGGATATTGGGTGTGTGTCCTTTGTCTCTAAATGTGTAGCCCACTACTGCACAAAGTATGTGAGGTACTTTTGGGGATATAAGGGGTTGTATTACCCGTGGTGTTTAATTTTTAATTTAATATAACATACTATAATGTGGAAAGAACTTGAGTAAAAATGTTTAAAATGTGTTGCGAAAAGCCATATCTCATCATTTTTCATTGTAAATATAGTTTCGATCTAGATCGACTCAGCGCCGAAGAAAAGTGACTTTTCATTTGTTTGTAACATGAATTTTCCTTTATAATAAATTGCACAAATATTGCAAGAACATTACATGATATTGCAGGGTATTACACAAGTATTGCAGGATATTAAATGGCACTACATGGTATTACAGAAATATTGCAAGAATATTTATTACATGATATTGCAAAGTATTACACAAGTTTTGCAGGATATTACATGGCATTGCATGTTATTACACATGTATTGCAAGATATACATGGAATTGCATGGTATTACGAAAGTATTGCAAGATAATACATGGCAATGCATGCATGGCATTACACAAGTACTGCAAGATATTACATGGTATTGCATGGTATTACATACGTATGTATTGCAAAGCATTGGACAGTATTGCATCAACCCTGTCCTAACTATTACATGAGTGGTTACCCACTCGGGGCCACTTGCAGTAGCATGTCTGGCTTTAAGTTATTTCCATTCACTGCATACAAATTTTTATTTTTTTGCAACCCACATCCTAAAAAAGCATAATTTATTGTAAACAGTAATCACAAAAACGATTTATACTCAAAATTAAGAAGAATGTAGGTGGCTCGGTTTTTTACACATCAGCATATTTCGTAAAATACAACATGAGAACATATTTGAAAATAGTACATACTTACATACATACATAACTACTAGTCAACATTTCTAGTTTATCACTTGAATTTGGCTGCGCAGTGGTCTAAACCCCGCCCATTCATTGTATTGTAGCGGCTTGGTTCATCTCTGTACCACACTAACTATATTTATTCTCTCTGTGCGCCGCCAAGTACCAAGCTATAATCGCTGAGTAGTACATACTACATACTACACACAATGCTCGTTTTCGCCGAGTTTTATTCACATTATATTTATATTTAGTTTGGTATCTACGTATCCTCGTACCTAGTAATTTCGGTTTAAACAATTGTATATTATTTTATTACCTGTAAAATTTTAATAGCAAAAATTAATATATTATATTAGATAATGACTTCGCTGTCGGCGCCGGCAACTCAATTTGTAAGGGTCCCTGTATGAATCACTGACGGCACCAACATAAATTTTCGCCAGACATGCCCTTTTTATTTCACTTTTCTAAAAAATTTTGAATTATATTTTTTTAATAATGTATTAAGGGCATTTAGTGTAGAAATATCTGATCTGTGTAGGTATCGAACTGTGGAACTCTTAATATATAGAAAACACAAAAAAATACCAAAAGTTATTGATATTTTAACATTCCATCCTCATCCGGCACCCGCACCCGGAACCAATCCAACATCCAGGTGCCTCGAAAACCCCGGCATTAGTTGGGCTGGATGAGGATATAGCCGGTTAGGATAAAATTTTATTTGAAAAAATAAAAATTAAAATGGCCGAGGGTAGATCTGACTTAACATACTCGTATTTCGATGCAAAAGTTAAGCAATGGTAGTCGCAGTCAGTAATTTGGATGGTAATCCAAGCGAAACTCGACGACCTCGTCCTGCAGAAGCTATACAATTTTGGGCGAGGGCTGTGTAAGTGAAATACCATCCTTCGGAAGGGATGTAAAGCAGTCAGTCACTTGTCTATTAGATGTTAAGCAAGCAAAAAATAAAAATCCCCACTTTTCGATAAAGAAGAGGTTCGACAAAATTTCTAGGTTCGGGGTAGCTCGTCTCCTGGCGTTGGTGATTGGTCCTCGTAGCGGAAATAGGCTGACGTTAAATAAATGAATAAAAAAATTAAAATCGCCAACTAGATAAGCTGCAACATTGCTGTAACTACTTGGGTAGATCAGTGGGCCGGCGCCGGCAGCGGAGATTTTTTCTTGTAAAATTTAGAATTGGATCCTATGATGGACATAAAGACGAATACATGTATTTGATAAAAATCTGAAAATGGCGTACATCTACAATTATACTGATCATGCCTAGTGTGTCACTTTAAATCGACCGACTTCTATATTTATCAGTGGAAAAACTGGAGTATTATGTATGCCAATTAGATCACTGTTTTCTAAAACGTCGTTATTCTTCGTGTCGGTCCATTACACCTGATTTCTGCGCCATAAAATTACGTTATTAGTATATTAAGTACCAACACAAAATGCGAAGTGCGTTCGAAAAGTGAATAGGTAAATTATTCACGAGGGCTCAACTCGCTGCCGCTTATTGTTCTTTATTTTTCAATTTTCTGCCTTGAATTGTTTATTAGAGTAAGATTGATTTTACCTTATACCTTAATTCGATATGATACCATCGACATTTCGTCTAAACAAGTTTATAAAAATGTTACACCTACTGTTTATTTTTGGGGAAGTAGCGTAGGTTTATCTGAACTCTGAAAAGAAAGCTTGGGATAAAACAGTACTAGAATATTCGTCAAAGTCAAATTTATTATCAAGATTTCTGATTATTATATTTCTTTGACGAGAACGAGGTAAAAAATGAAAAATTGTTTTTGCTAGTTGTTTAATTTTCTTATCCTAATTTATGGCACAATAAATAATAAACAAGTTTGACTGGTATTAGTGCTATTTACAGTTAATGTTGATAAATATTCAGATCCGGTAGTTTAACACCGGCGACATACTAGCGGTGACATCTCGCGGAGTGCGACGGCAGCATGACCGCAGTTTCTGTACCACAGTAGCAGTGACGGCGGCAACAAGCAGTGCCGCAAATTTGTAAGATACAGATTCTTACGTGAGGTGACGCGGTGGCCCCGCTTGTTGTGTAGCATATACAGATGGGTCCTAACAATATTTTTTGCGTCACGGGGTTTAAATTTAAAACAAAATTAGCGGGTTGAAATGATATTTTCAACTTTATGCATTGCACTCAGATTTTAATTTGGCGTGTTAAAAGTTCTTCAAAACAGCTTACAAGCTTCTACGCGTTGTAGATTGTTGGATTGTCATATTTATCAGTTTTCTACAAATAGATTAAACAATACTATACCAAGTTTTAATTTGCTTTTTTCCCCGTTCGTTTTGTATGTGTAGCAAAAGGGCTCCATTTCACCAACGGAATTTTATAGGTTTATCAAAATTGTTAACTAACATCATTCATTGAAGCCAATAGTATTCAGGTCGTAAGCCGATGATAGAAATAATCCAACGATGAATGTCTATAATTTTGCACAAAAGCTCTTTTCCAGTTTTATAACGTCGTTAATAACCTGACCAAAAATGTTAGCTCGGATTTCAGTCACCTTTAACCCTAACATTTACCTATAAAAAACGTTGCAACAAAATATCCGATAGCTCCCAATATTCTGGTCATCGCTGAAAGTTTAGACGTGATTTTTTTTTCAAGATGTAGTTTTTTGTCACATGCGATTTTGAAAAAATAGGTTATGGACAATTTTTAAGAATTGAAACACCGTGTGACGTATCACTAGTAACAGCATAGCGAGCCAAATCTAATTCACTGGGTGCTAGCTACTTCGTCTGTTGATTCAAGAAAATGTTAACAGGGAATTAACATGGAACGGAAAAATTCAAGTGATTTTATTGGCCACCGCCAACAACCGTGAAAGTTAAGGTCATTCAAGCCTCGATTCCGGCAAAAGTTAATTCAGCTTGAACTTTTTACACGAATCCGTGATAAATTTAACCTCGTAAAGATCGGTACTGTTTGCGTTTTATTTTGGATGCCGTTTTTACCACTGCACTGGTTAGGTTTGTTGTTATGAGGTTAAATTTCTTTAACAAACATTTCTTTCTGTGGAAAAAATGCAAATTAAAGGGACCTACGATCACTTCGTCGTGCCGGATTAGAATGTGCCGTGCCAATCTTGCATTTAGCAATGAGTTGTGTCTGACCAATTGACTGAGTTTTCGAGAAAACTTCTAGATTTGATGAAATAAGCGCGTGCCGCTATCCAATTGTGTGACCAGCGTTGACGCGATACGCGATGTAATGCTTCTCAGCACTCACACAGCTGACGATTTCATGCGTGTTGGTTTGTTTGTGTATTTAGTTTGAAAATTTGTTTCCCGGTAATTTTAGAAAACTAACTTTTAGTGTGATTAACAATACGAATTCTGGAAAAATAACAAAATCGCGACACAATATATGGGACTGTTTCATAGACATCAGGGAAGAAAACGAAATTAAAGGAAAGTGTAATACGGTGGTGATGTTTATATCACCTACGTTGTTGATAGGATGAAAATGCATATCCTGTTATTGTTTTCACGTTAGAATTTTTTAAATTTTTGTGACATGTAGATCAAGTTTTATGGTTCGTGTTTTATGTCTCACTTTTTTTTTGGTTTTTATTAAACACATTTGTCTATACAATGGATGGAAGTATCTACTTCCTTAAAAAAAATAGAAGAAATTGATTAATGCTTAGTCTATTGACCAAAAGGATTTTGACCGGTCAAAAGCACAACCCTAGTGATGTGATAAAATTCATCGTTCACCTACGACCACCCTTAAAATATTGTAATAGTTTGATGACTGATTTGCAATTTTATTTTTAATGTTAATAAGTGCTTTTAATTACTTTTACTAGTATTGGGTGGTTTAGTACGCGTAACCGTAAAAGAAGATAATGAAATAACTCTCAGTGAATCTTTCAAGGGGTAAATTACCAAGTAATTTCCATAAAATATTTCTTGTCGACACGACCTACGTGGACCTAATTTTCTTTCCATTTCAGATTTAATTGCTTTGACTGCGATTTGGTCCTGCAGTAGAAAATTCTGCCAACAAAAAGCTCCAAGATTCCATTAAAACACTAAATGAAATCCACACAGTATTCATACTAAGTATCGATCCTATTTCGTTTCCTACCCATAAAATATAAAATCACCGGTGAAATTTTATTTGTATAGGACTAGTCAAGCTACCTTTTCTGTAATATAATATGAAATTTAAACGTGAAAACATAACATGTTTTACGAGGTATCGAAATACCACGTCCGAGGTTTCGAAAATCGAATTATTAGATCTCTATTGGCACTTGGGACCGGATTACTACTCAAGCTGGAGTTATATGAAACATCTTTTCTTTTTAAAAAAATATCTCCGAGCATATGACTTCATTGTTTGACACAGTGACCTATATATCAACAATCCTGCAAAAAAACAACAATTATTATACAAGATGATCGTTTTATGTGATTTACTCGTTTTACCGACTTTATTTCTGAGCTAAATAAAACATTCAAAAACGTAGGTCATAATTTTTTATTAAGGAATCCGAATACAGAAAAGTACGAAATGAGAAAATACTGAACAATCAACTAAGGCAAATAGGGTCGCAAAATCAAAACTTCACTTAATCGCTTACAGGAACAAGGCGTCTAATTATAAATAATTCGATATTAGTATCATTTGTTACTTCCAATTTAGGGGATGAGGTATGGACATCCGTTCAATTTCCGATATTCGATCAGTGAAGTTAAGCAGCACTGATCGAGTCCGGCAATTGGATGGATGAACGATAGCTCGTCTAACAGTCGGTAGGCTGTCAACAGACAATCCCGGGAAGGCCACTAGCCTGATGCAGGCGGAGAGGCGAGCCCGGGTGGAGGGTCGAAGACACCTACCCAGGAGGTTTGCCACTCTGCTAGCGGTGCAGGCGGGCAGGCCCAGGCGGTGGGTTAGTTGACAGTCGAAGACCGTGGTTCGGAGTCCACGCTAAACTGTAGGTCCCTAGGTAAAAAGGGCCCATTGTAGCCTACTTGCCTAGTAAAATAAGTGGCTACTACTACTACTACTTCCAATTTAGAAGAAAATGACATACTTCCGTACTTCTACAATATTTACTAGTGTTTCTTTGGATTTTCGGTCAGACTTGCACGTATTTTTTTTAACTTTTAGTTTATTAAGGGCCTACAGTAAATTTCAGTTTAAAAACATTAAACCGAAATCTACTGCAGGTCCTGATGGTCTGTTGTTTTTTTTTTAAGACTGTTCAGGTATATTAGCTGCACTACACCGACAAATGTTTGTAAATATAAACTAATACATTTCCTGTAAGTGGAAAGCTCAAAAATTTGCTCAATTCACAAAAAAGGCATAACTAAATTCCACAAATATGAACTTACATTGCATAATCCAGTAATTGGCGGAAATTACAGATGGTGGTGGACAGATCGATGTCATTTACTTATACGGATTTTTCTAAAGCATTCAACAAAATAGACCATGGTATTTTATTAAAAAAATATATTCCTTGGGCCTTCACCTAGAATTAATTTAATTTTTTTAATCCTATCTTTAAAAAAATGTTTCCTCTCAAGTCACCGAAGTAAGTCCCTGAAAATCCGTAACAGAAATCAATTTGTACAGTATCAGGGTTAAGATCTATAGAATTTATATCTCATTCAGGCGTTCCACAGGGTTCAGTATTGGGCCCTTGTTTATTATATTCATAAATGATATCAGACTTGACCTCTAATGTCCTGCCCATCTCTCGCTGATTTCTCCGGAAGTAATTGAGATATTGTCATGAAAAAGTTGCGTACACTTCGCACCATAGTTTATCGCTCCCTTCGAAATTATTTTAATGGAAAAATGCAAAACCATGTAATTGTTTTAAACAATTCCCAATTAACAGCTAATTGATAAGAAAAAATAGCTTAGGTCAGTGGAGCCCCGTGTTTTTGGGAAGAATATCTCCGAAATCCCCACTGTCACGCCTCTGGTTGGAATAGAGAGATGAAACCTATGGTGAGAATAGTACTGATGTACACAACTTTCACCCCCGAATTTTATAACAATATCTCAATTATTTCCGAAGAAATATGGGAAAACATGAAAATATATTAAAACTGCAACGCCTTCTTCTATCTCGGAAACTAAACATTTTTAGTTATAAGTTCATATGACAAATCCATATTATTTTGGCGCATTCTATTGATTCTTTAAGTTTCCAGATTAAAATCTAGTTCACCCTGTGTATTAATTACCTTAATTTATATTAATTCCTATAGGTACATCATGTAGTACTCTTATTTCTGGACCTGTAAATGGAATATGTACTAATTCTGTTGTATATAAAATAAAACACAAAATAAAATAAAATTAAATCATCATGGGAAAACTACAATTAAAACATTTTTAAAACACAATTTTACATTGTTAAATTACATTATGTACTTACACTATCAGTCAGGTATTTTATTACATATTAGATGATATTTCTCTATTTTAATGCAACTAAATTATTTACAAGGTATTTTAGGTTTTTAAGGTTAAAATACCTTATAAAATAGTTTAATTGCGTTAGAACAGATATACTAGTAACATCTAATATATAATAAAATTTAAAGTAAATACCGAGATAAATACCTACCTAATAGTGTAAGCACATAATGTAATTTAACAATGTAAAACTGTGTTTTAAAAAATGTTTTAATTATAGTTCTCTGGTGGTGGTTTAATAAAACGAAACGGTAAAAAATTAAGTGTATATCTAACGGAAAATCCTAAAGGTGCGTATCCACCAATGCAACATAGAGGAACTTTTGAGTTGTTGTATGTTGCTGTCTGTTCCAAATTGTAGAAACATGAGGGAACATAAATAAACATTTTGTCTCCCTCAAAGTATCTGAAGGTAACAGTGTTTGCGGTTTCTTTGTGTTGCTGAAATAGAGTGTTTCCACAAAAGTAACTTAGTTTGTAAAAAATGTCTACCGACGAAAACCGCCTTGCCCTAACAGCAGCTGCGTATATTATTTTAAGTCAAAAAAAAAAACTCGAATCCCACAACCACTCAAAAGTCCTGTTAGGTTAGGTTAGGTTTGTTATGAGTGGGTCTCAGTAGACCCTCCACTGCGGCCATCAGCAGACCTATTGTGGCTCACGCCTAATTATATTTCACTCAATAAGTTCAGTCTCTTAATGAAACCGATAACTTTATTGGGTGAGAATGTGTCCAGATCCTCTGGCAGCAGTTGCCCTTTGCCAAATATTGAGAATCGGATCCTCTCCACAGCGGGACAGGTGCATAAGATGTGGTCTGCCTTCTTATCATCCTCCAGGATGAGTTTATGCAGATGATAGTTTAGTCGGCAGTGCCCGGTATATAGGCCTGTTAGAGTTTCCAGGTTTACCCTGTTTAACTCTAAAAGTTTCTTAACTCTTGATTTCAAAGGGTATTTTATAAACGCCTTCGAATGAACTAATCCTGGTAACTCTTGCCAATACTGGAGAGTTTTCCTTTCAGCCCAGGTTGAGATAGCAATCTTGGCAGTACTTGAGGATATGCCAAGTATTGGTTCTGGTGATCCCGCTCCTTCCCTGGCTAAGGAGTCCGCTATTTCGTTACCTTCCATACCAGAGTGGCCGGGTATCCAGACCAGAGTCACTTTGTTGTTTTTGCTCAAATGATTTAGAGCTTTCTGACAATTCCATACCGTTTTGGAGTTACACCGGTAGGAGCCAAGAGCTTTTATAGCCGCTTGGCTATCTGAGAAAATTTCTATTGATCTGTGTGTAAGATGCATATATTCCAGCCTTCGTACACAGTTCAATGGCATAAACCTCAGCCTGAAAAACAGTTGCATGACAAAACTCCTGTAGGATTCAATTAGTTGTATTAATAAATCATTATTCTATTTAAACTTGTTTTTTCTTTATTTACCAAAACACGTCCACTACACACTATTATAAAACAGTAACTGTCTCCACCGCATAAACAAAACGTCGCAACTTATATTTGTTCCGACTTGTTGCTGCTTTTCCTTTGAAGTTTGCCGCTTCAAATGGAAACATTCAACACAATGGAACATTTGCTTTTTGTTGCGGCTACAAGAAGCAACATACTGGAACATGCAGGAACATTTTAATAAACACGCAACAGAAACATAAAAGTTCCTCTATGTTGCTTTAGTGGATACGTACCTTAAGAAACACTTATCAAATATTATTTGATATCAAAGATCAAGAAAAGAAAAATATATACCGTGTGTAAAATGTCAATTGTGGCCAAACGTTAACAAAGGCCGATTGAACAAGCGATATAGACGTATAGTTTATTTCAAACTTATTTGCAACATAAAAAACGTCTGCTTCTGTGATCCTTTTACCGCTATCAAAGAAGCCTACATTTTTTATGTTGCAAATAAGTTTGAAATAAACTAATGGTGGAATCACAATGTGTCGTTCTCCAGCGACTCGCCAATCGCCACTCAGCAATGAATGAGTCTTATGTATTTCATACGCGTTGTTGCATCTATTCTTACAGAAAACATTGTTCTGTCTGGTTTTCCTTAATAGCTGCAGCCTCGTCAAGATAGAATTGTAGTGTCACAACTTTTACTTGTTGTAAATATTCAGCACAATAAAAAGCTGCCCTCAACCATGTACCCTAACGAGTAAGAATCGGCTGTGGTGGTTCGGGAATACCGGGACACTTGCTATGAAATGCACAAAAACGTTTAGGATAATTAAGAAACACTTTTTTTGCATCCACCTCAGTAAAACCTTGTCGAATAGTTTCTGTCACAAGATGTAAAAAAATGCTTTACACGTAACATGTACCAACCTACAGCCGTTGTTCTTGTAGACAACGGTCTAACAAACGAATTGTCGCGGCACCATCGGTTACAATCATCAACATTTAAACTTGCTGATAGGTGAAATTTTTCTTACGTCTTAAGCACCACCCGCGTAATTGTTTTGCCAGTACACTCAGTTAGTCTTTTGCTCCCTAGTAACAGTAGAAATGTCGGTTTAAGAGGGTCTAGTACACGTACTATAACATTTGCAATAGATTTTTTTTACAATCTGTCGTCTCGTCAATACACAACTACAGCCGTGTATTTTTTAATACACATATTCGCGGCTCGCCTTGGTATTTGGTATTTGTCTGCCGGTCGTTGCCCGTAAACACCTGCTATCATACCATTCAACCACCGCAGTGATGCCAAAACGTCTAATATTGGCAAAATGTCAGAGTTCCCGAAGAAATTTTGTCTAGTTATAATCTCGCTCGTATGTGTTCTAGTAGTCCATATTTTCGGAGTCATGAAGATTTTCCAACAAATATTGAGTTCGCAAAAGTAATAGATGTTCCAGTTTTACAGTAAAATTTTGTTTAAAGTTACTGCGTCTGACGTAAACAATAAACCATCTAAATATTATCCTGGGAAAGTACAATGTATTTATTTGTTATTTTTCATGGTAATTGCGGTTTTAATCCTACTAGAAGCACAGAAGATCCTAATAAAAACTTTGATGCAATTAAGAGCAGCTTAATCTAAAACCTAATTACAGGTAAGCTTGTACTAAATGCTACAAATTGCTCCAAAAAATACATTTTACGTTATAATTGTTACTCCTTCATATTTTGCCTAGTTTCATAACCTAATCTTTCCAACAAAGTAGTAATAAATAATTATTTCAACAAAGTGTCTGGAAATTAATATGTGTCATACAAACAAAAAGACAAGGAATACTTTTAGTGGGAAAACGTCTCGGTAAATTTTCATAATTTTTTTATATGATGTAATTCTCATCATTGCGATGAAAAGTCCCCACAGGCCCAACTCAATCCTGTGACTAGTTTTCGAAATACAGGGCCTTCAAAAGTACCAATAAAAAAAAGTGTTTTCTCCTTTCAATTCTGCTAATACTATTTTACCTAGAAATGAATGTGGAAAATGCAAATATTCTGCCAAAGTAGTCCTTATTTTTCTTGAAAACCATGCTATTAATTCTTTTGGAAGCACAGATGCCTTTGACTTTTTTTTTATTTTTATTATTAGCTTGTATATTTAATTTTCATTCACATTTTTGAAATTTTCTGTACTTATAATATTCTAATGAAAATAAATTCTCTTGTAGTTTACTCAATTTTTTTGATAAGGAAAACTATAAACAAAAGTTGTTCAAAAACATTTAAACCCCCAAATCACAAGTTACAACAAAATTTGCATATTTATTTATTTTTTTAATGCAGAAATCTATTCCTTTGGAATATCAAACTTGCTCCAATTTTAATGAAAATTTGGATTTCAGGGTGCAACAAGGCTTTGAATATATTTTTTTTATAATGTTATAATACAATAGAATGGAGCATTATATAATAATATTATATAACTAATATTACTATTAATTAATTAAAATAGTTTCAGAGTTATTTGACCGGGTCCAAACTTTTTTTCTAACACTATTATAAATTTATATGTATATTTACAATTATTTTTTATGGCGTTTTGGAGATTTAGAACAGTTTTATAAGTTTTGGAGTTATTAAAAAAAAACAGCAAATATCAACTATTTTTTCTTTTAGCCACCCATTTTTGATACACCCTATATAGATAATTTGATGTTTTTTACTTAGGGAGTCATTAACATACTAACATAACCGCATTTAACAACATTCACTCTAAAAAAACATACTAATTTCAAAAATTATTTTTTTTTGCATCACTTGCCAGCTTTATTTTTCACTAAGAAATAAACTACAGTAAAAGTGGATGGTTAAAGAGCATTTCTATGATGATGTTAAATAACGGTTGTAGAAATAAACAAATAAAATATTTTCCAATACTGCACATGTACAACCTCATTACCAAATTTTTAATATCCCCGCTAATTTCTAAAACAATTTATTTAAGCTAAATTATTTATTTCAGTACTTGATTTGCTATATATCCTGTTATTTTAAGTCTTCACAACCCTGAATAGTAAAAGTCAGGGTTATTTATTTATTATTATTACACACTGTAAAAGTATTAAGATCTATTTTAGAGTGGATATAAACTTTATAAACATAAACACTTGACCATGAAACACCAGAGAGGTACATATTTTTCGACTGATAAAAAAAGTAAATAAAGGACCTATTATTTCCAATCGTCAGTTTTATCTTCAACAAACAGGTTCCTATCGTACAACCGTGAACGAAATTAATTATACTGAACCTAGGGGTAACTCGCACTACTATTATATATCCTTTGTAAAGCCGAAAGAGAGCCCCAAAGATAATGAGTCAATAAGTAATCTTAAGTCATAGCAATGAGTGTTAACTAAAATATAGATATCAAAATGTATATTAAACACATGGCCTACCGCTTATAAGCCCCTCACGAAAATATAAAATACATAAACATTTTGGTAGAGGTAAGTATTTTGTTTATTTTCGTAAGGAAATTTACTTTAAATATAGAAGTACTATTCTATCTAACGAAAATAAATTGTGAGGGCGAAAAAAAAATACGTGAATCTAATATATAATTATTCAAGGTGTTATTTTACAAGCCCTACAAACAAATAAGGATATATTTTACTAGAATGATTTTTTTGTACATATAGGTATTATACGATAGAAACGAGGAAAGAAAACATGGAAGAAAATGACTGTTTTATTGTCATGTTAGAAGAGAATTCTAGACGAAAACGTTTTCAATCATTTCACAAAATATGCCATATTTTTTAATTTGTCAATTTTTATTGCAAGGCAGTTCTTGAAAATCTTTTTGATGAATTTTTAATGAAATGGCATGTTTTAAACAACGTAGAGTGAAATTAAAATGTCTCAATCAGGATTACCAAAGGTTAGGTACATTTTTTCAAAAATAATTTTGACTATTTGCAAATGCCGTATTTTAAAGGATTAAGAAAATTACTGTTTCTTTTTCCCTAGAAAAAATGAACTTGTTAAGAATTTTTTCTTACATAAAAATGCCTTTTTTATTTTTTAATATCGAGCTAATACTTAAATTTGTTACTTTTCAATTCATGTTCAAACTGAACGAACCCTAAATCGTGAGTGTCATCACTCATCAGTTTTTCAGAAACTTATCATCAACGCTACAGTATCAGCTACAAAAGCGTAAAAAAGGCCACACTATTCGTATATTATTCTCCAACATGAAATTCACAATTGCATGTCGGAATTCACAATTGTATCTCGGAATTCACAATTGTTATGTCGGAATTCACAATTGTATCTCAGAATTCACAATTGTTATGTCGAAATTCACAATTGTATCTCGGAATTGACAATTGTTGTCGGAATTCACAATTGTTATTCGGGATTTACAACAGCAATTTGTAAATCAGTCAGGACTGTATTTATTAATATACGTGTTTTAGGTAGTAATTAAGAGTGATTATGGCCCAGTTCCACAGACTTTCCATAAATCATAATTAGAGTTGGCAAGTCGTGCGGCTATTCAGTGGTACAACAGCAGGTAGATAGATATTTGGTGAGGCAATGACCGGCTGGAGGACAAATCGAAGCCAGCCGCTAGACTAATCCATCGATGTATGTACTATGTAGTAGTGTTTACTCGCTAATTAATTCCTCTCCGTTGTAAAATTATGTTGTTATATTGTTGATAATTTCATTTGTTGTGTTTTATTGCTGATATTAATTTAATAATAAAATATGTCAGACGTGCGCAGGGGTAAAACACGCTGACAGTGAATAAGTTTATCAGTGAATTCCTGGAATTATTCTATAATGGTGCTACAATAATATGTAAGGTGTGCGAGACAGACCTGATGTGCTGGGATAAATATGATTTTAAACGTCACGTAAATACTGTGCAGCATAAAACTAACATAAATTGGGTGCCCTCGAAAACACAGTTTTTATTTCGGGAGTTCTGGAATAAATACAATCCGCAGGTGATGTTACCAAGTCGTACAACGTTGCGTAACTATGTACCAACTGTACGCGAAGACATTGTAAATAAGATCAAATGTGTATTAAAAAATACACGGCTATGGTTGTGTTGACGAGACGACAGATCGTAAAAAAATTCTATTGTAAATGTTATAGTACGTGTACAGGACCCTCTTAAACCGACATTTCCACTATTACTAGCTAACAAAAGACTAACTAAGTGTACTGGCAAAACAATAACGCGGGTGGTGCTGGAGACGTTAGAAAAATTTGATGTCAACAAGTCAAGTGACCGATGGGGCCGCGACAATGCGTTTCGTAGGCCGTTCTCTTCAAGAACACGGTTGTAGGTTGGTACATGTTATGTGTAAAGTGCATGCTTTACACCTTGTGGCAGAAACTATTCTACAAGTTTTCCCATCGGTAGATGCATTAATAGCAAGTACAAAAAAATTGTTCCTTAAATCTCCTAAATGTCTTCACAGCAAGTGTCCCGGTATTCCCGAACCACCACAGCCGATTCTTACACGTTGGGGAACATAGTTGTAGGCAGCTTTTTATTATGCTGCATGTTTACAACAAATAAAAACTGATACTACAATTCAATCCTGACGAGGCTGCAGCTATTAAGGAGACCCAGACAAAATTCGAAGACATTTCTGTTGAAACAGCTTTAAAAAACTATTCTCAAGAACTAGACTACATGACGCCATACAAAACTTACAAAACAATGCGTTGTCGTTAGCGGAGTCTCCGCAAATAGTGGATGAAGTAAATCGACTGCTACACTCATAGGTGACGCAAAAAGCCCGTTAGAGAAAAGTTCTCACGTGTGTTAAAGCAAGACACCGGTTTTACCAGATTAAGACAAATTTGTGGTGGTACTAATGGTGCAACCCCCAGATCCGTTAAGTGCGTTAAAAGTATGCCTGTATTACATCAATAGATGTCGAACGGTCGTTTTCAAAATATAAGCATATTTTTTCATCACAGCGAACATTACTCACGGAGACAACCATAGACACATACCTGATGCTGCAAAGTTTTTACAGATCTTCTCCAGTTTATGATAACCATGTTAGTTCATCGAGTGTGTGTATGTGTATCCGCGATAACTTAAAAAAATACTAATGGGAGATTTCCAAAATTTGGCAGTATAGATTGTCAACAACATTTTAGGTGACACATAAAATTCGGTGAATGTAGTACCACCACAAGAGACACAATGAATGAAAGAAGGAAGAAAGGTACAATTTCGAGGAAAAAAATTACAAATTTTTATTGCATTTCTGGACGAATATCGACGAATTATACTGAAAAAACATAATTTTATCGAAGAAAGTCTGTCTGCATTTTTGTAGTATCGCAATAGCAGCCACAGTTTTTGAGATAAAGCTTTCACATTTGGTACACATGTTCTAAAGGACAAAGACAATGATAAATTCAGTGATAAGCAAAGTTGACCAGCTGAAAGGAGATCCACGAGACCCAAACATTTTTGTTATTGACTACAAAAAAAAAATTCTTGATGAAAGATTCTAAATCAAGTCTACTATATCAAGCCGATGAAATAATGAATTATTACTGACAGTATCGAATGATGCTGATAATTATTTAAAAATTTTAATGAAACATTTCAAGGTACGCTATTAAAATTTAATTGAAGTAAGTGAAGAATTAAATAGAATGATTTTTTTTACATCAGGATGATATATACTGGTATAAGAAAGTAATGTGCTGGCCACAGATATTTTTGATAAGAGACTGCCAGAAGTCACAATTCATTGTGATAGTTGTGACAATTATTAGTTGTGTTTTTTTATTGTACGTACATATGTCGACGCATTAATAAAACTAGAATAATTATCAAAAATATCTGATGTGGCCAGCACATTCTAGTTTTATTAATGCGTCGACATATGTACGTACAATAAAAAAAAACACAACTAATAATTGTCACAACTATCACAATGAATTGTGACTTCTGGCAGCACAGAACAGAAAAAGAAAGAAAGCCAAGTTAATAGTGGAGGATAGAAGCAGCTGTGACGTTTCTTAGCTTGTAGCGCACCAACCTCGGTGGCAAGACCTAAAAATATAGATTAAACAGAGATCTTCCTCTGATAATAATTTATTCATTTATAAGGGCCGGCTTTTCCATTTCCTGTACATTTATTTAATTAATAAATTCCGAGGAAACAATTACTAAAATATTATTAATTACTGTTTCCATGGAATTTATCTACTAAATAAATGCAAGAAGAAATGGAAAACCAGTCCTTAAATTGTAAATGACAAAACAACTTAAAAAATGCGTCTTCGCCTTTTAATATGTAATTTCAAAATAAGAGAAGGGAAAATAAACACCATTTTAGTTAATATTATTTATTGCCGAATCACATTGTAACAATTACATTATAATTAATATTGTTATAGCTAGATGACAAATATTCTAACAAATTGAATTAAAATATATTAATAAACTTTAGTGAAACGAACTACCAAAAGACTATTACTTTATCTTAAAACAAGTATCACAATATTAAATATGTAGATATTCTTTTGATATCACTCGGTAAAATTAAAACGGTTGGTAGGCTTTTTTAACGTAACTAAATAATTTATCACTACAAACAGTAGCATCAGAAGTCAATAATGAATTTCATAACTCTATCAAGATAAAAACTATCATTTGCTTTGCAGGTATATAAAAAAAGAAAATAATTGATCTAAAGAGAAAAATCAATTCCATAGTAATGAAATAAATCATAAGAACAACATTTTTTCTAAGACAGATCAAAAAATAAATATTATATACTTCCTGTAAAAAAAAGTAATACTCTAAATTATTTCATTACTGCGTACAGACTAGTTGCACTGTTCTAATGTCAAACAACATAAAATCAAAAATCATAAAATGAATTGAAAATATAACAATTAAATTATAATAAATTAAATTATAAATAAACTTATAGAGTGGTTCCTCGGGTATGACTGCTTGCATAAGATTGTACATGAAACAAAAAATATATATATCGACGCTTAAGAAACAATACCTCATATCTTCATTTTTGCCAGAACTTGATTTAAGATTTTAAATTGATATCCACTCCTAGGTCCAACAGTTTCCAATAGCTTGTATCTCCAAAATTAATACCGATACTTACAACTTAGTTCAATGAATACCTCGTTAGTTTTTCGTTCCCTGTAAAATTGCTAATTTGGAGATAAGAGGTATTGTTTCTTGAGCATCAATATGTAGATTAGTCATAATCGGGTAGTCACAGCCAGGTATATATTCAAAGTTTAGTGCAGAATTTAAACAAAAATAAGTCGAAAAATAGTGAAAGAACAAAAAAATTAAAAATTAAGTAGCTTTAAATTTTTTAATTTTTCTGATGCGACTCACTGATTCTCTTAAAACCTTTTTTTTTCTCTTGCAAATATTTATAAATTGTCAATCGGACGCATTTATCAATAATTGTTTGTTGACAGTTACTCTGATTGCAAAACTGAAAAGAGTTTAAAACAGGAATATTGTAACCTTCCTATGATATCTGAACCTGTTATAAGCTCAGACATGTTCAATATTTACTATGTAATTTTATAATCTAAAATAAACTAGAAACACAAATTTTTAAATGTTAAAGAAATTAGATCAGAAATCGCAGGCAGCAATTAAAAAAAAAAAAAAGAAATGCACCATTTTCTGAGAATAATTTTTATGGACAGAAAAAAAATTAAATGAGTGCATAAAATATATTGCTTAAGAAATACTTAAAATACCCACAAAAATTTACTAAAAATATATATCTACTATTTAAGACAATATATGACTCGAGACAAATTAATATACCAAGATATGATAGGTACCTACTCTATTAAAAATTAAATGTTGCTAGTTCTTGTTGATTTTCAAACATTAAAATTTTGTTATTACATACCGATCGTAGAATTACATCTTTTCATGGTTGGTTACCTTCCTCTAAAATCGATTCACCCCATTATCACTTTAGCCTGTATCATACTTCCTAAAACAACATAAATATATACTTATAGGATTATAGTAAATATTGTATTTTAAGGTTTAAAATCACTGTAAGGCAACCATCTTTTATGGAATTGAAATTGGTGCAGGTGTCAGACTGTGCTATACCATGCAAGCATACTTAAACAAAAAAATAAAAAGGTTAAGCACCTAATTTGACAACTACAAAATAATCCAATTTGCTTATATGCTTACTGATAAACAATAGAATCCCTCATAGTTAATGACCGACACAGTTGCCCGCAGTTGATTCTGTCTGTCGATAAATTATGTGGAGAAGTGGGTCTTTTCATTATAGTTATTTATATTATAAAGAAAATATTTTTTATTTAAAAACTGAGATAAAATTACGTTATGAAAAAAATCAATACCTACATAATGAGAATATTTCTTGATCATATCAGGATGATCACTTTACCCAGTGTGGCAAATATAATATACACAAATCTGTGTTAATTTGTCTGTATAATAATATAAAAATAAATATAATTCAAACATAAGTAATAGTGAATCGACTTGTTTCATATGATAGATATACTAATGGATAAATGTAACTTTGCAACTAGTCACAGGCGAGTTTGTATAAAACATACATTTTAACATAATATATTAACAATATATTATACATACTACGGATCGATTTTAGAAATATTAAAATATATTATTTTTATCTACATATGTAAATTAAGTTAAATAGAATATTTTATTTATTATGTAAATACATGCAGTTTCTTCATTAAACAAATTATCACATAGTTTCATGTATAAAAAATATTACAACTTACCCCATAAGTACAAATAAGACAAATCCAGAATTTATAGAACTTTGAAAACTTCACCGGCTCTGTCATCGAAAGGTTACTGACCTCTATGACCTATAAAATATTTAAGACAATTTCCATTAGAATTCACCATATAAATAAGGAAATTATTTAAGTCAGCGACTACAGTGTATTTTAATCACTAATTTTGCAATAATTAATAATAATAAAACCGAGTCTAAAATTAAAACCTAATGGACGAACTGAAGGTTTTGTGGAATTTAAGACTTTTTTATATTACATAAATAAAACATCAATAGGTACCATAAAAATATTTTTACTTACGATATAATAAACACTTTATTTAGTATAAACTGAGTTTATACAAATATAAAATTTCACAAATATTTCAAACAAATCTCTTTAAAATGGCATCTGAATGCACTGTCAAATGTCTAATTTAATTAATATTATTTTGTGATTGGTTGTGCTATCACATGACCGCCACCTCGACTGTGATTGGTGCAGCGGTGCCACCGACTGCTGCGTTCCGGATTGGAACCAAAAATTTTCAAGGTTTATTTAACAGGAAAAATTATAATTTGTTGTCTTCTTTAATTTTTTTTTTTTAAATAACGCCATTTATTGTTAAAAGTTAACTTATATTCTAATTTTGATACTATTTGTTGTCTATTAAGAAATTTATTTAATGCCTATGAACGCTTTCTGTTCTGTGATGAACGCACTCCATCTCTGATGTGTTGCGAGGTCGGTAGATCAAGTTGCATACCCCTGTCTGGCAGTCTCATATCTTTTGTTTCCACAGTTAATTTGAAATTGACTTACGATTTTTAAATATTGGGCGAATAAATAAGAAAATATCTTAAATTTGTTGTTTTGTTCCTTAATAATTCAATAAACACCTTGAAAATAATTACGTTTTTTTAAGTTTATTTTGTTATTCCTGTTTCTCGTTAATTCCTCATAAGGTGTCTACAAATCCAAGTGCATGTCTTACATGAACGCACCTTCATGTACGCACGTTCACGTGCGCCAGTGTGTAGACAAAATTTGAGTTAAAAGTCCGTTGAACATGTTTTTTGTTGCTGCTTGAATACAATTATGTGTATGTGTAGGTAATATGAATACCACGTACATGAACGCGCGTACATGAACGTGCGGACATGTCTTAAGACATGTACTTATATCGGTAGACATCTATAGCTAATTACATCAATATTGACATTTTTTTTTAATTTTTTTTTATATTGTATAAAAGAAAGTTGCTAATTATTTATTAATGAACGAGGTATTTTATAAAAAAGTTTAAAATTGTCAAACTATTAACCTCTTTATTTATTGGATATTTAAATTTTGCATAAAATTTTTCAAAAATAGGGAACTTTCGTTTTCTTTTTTCTCAAAATTTGGACATAAATGATCATATCCTCAAAACCATTGAAAATAAATATCAAGTATGATAGGTCGTCAGACTTTTCTATGGTAATTCACGAGGGGTAGGACACTTCTTAAATAAGTGTACAAATCTTGTAAAAGTATTTAATAAATACATTTAAATGGATTTAAATACATTTAAATGGATTTAAATACATTTAAACAGATTTAAATACTTTTAAATAGATTAAATACATTTAAATAGATTTAAATACATTTAAATAGATTTAAATACCAACATAAATACTTAATAAATTCTGTCAAGACATGTTCACGTATGCATTTCATTATACTGCCGGCAATTATAGGTAACAGTCGCGTTTTAGTGGTGTTGTCACTGGAAAATAAATTTCCAGTGACCTGTTATAAAATAAAGGCAAGCTGACAATGTTTATTATTATTGATAAACACCAATAATAAACACCACAGATAATACAACCCCCTGTATCTCTAAACTGACGTTGTGCGAGAGGGGGCTACACATTTAGAGACAACGGACATACATCCAATATCCGAGTATACTACGATTAATCTCTCTCACAGAAAAATCCCAGTGCCACGGCCGGGATTCGAATCCGGAACTTTTGGGTGAGAGTCAAGTGTCCTTGCCTCTCGACCATCAGTCATACATATTGGATGTATATATCACAAATAAAACTGGAAATTATTACTTTAAGATAGAAGCTCTCTTTGTTTTCCTGGAAAAGATTTTTTTTGTGTTGGATATTTTCAGTTATTCAGTTATGTCAGATTAGTAATTAAAACAAATATAATTTTATTAAACAGCAGATGAAATTTGCACTTGCATTTCATAATTGCAAACAATTTAATATTTTACTAGGTGTTTTACAGTTGATTGTCTAAGTGCACGGTGACCATACTTACTAAGTATATTGAAATAGAAATTTAAACTCCTTAAAAAAAATTTTAATATAAACAAATGCGTTAAGGTGAAATTTGTGGGTTGAGGATAGTCTTTTTTAAAATTACGTTTTCTTGTTCTTCGTTTTCTTTGTTTTCAATAAGGTATCAAAATGTTATGTACAGTAGCGCAAATTAATAATGCAATATTTTGTACATTAATTCTCAGATCTCGGTATTATCTCTTATGCATTATGTTTTGCTTGGGCTACTGTACTACTGTACAAGGTGTCCCAAAGCTTCAGAAGTTTTAATCAAAGACGGCAATTAACAACAATTTATATATCTGTTAACCATTAACATAAGCTACAATTGTCAGTTTTCAGCGAGATCTTCAGTTTTCCGTAATTTAATATTACTTATACGTATATTTTGCTTATATTAAATTTGGAGTTAAATTTTAATTAACTTTTTTTATATATTTTTGTAAATGTTTCAAAATAGAATAATAATAATATTGATATATTTGAATTAGAAAAAAATAAACTTTCCAGTAACGTACTCAAAACAGGATATTAGCTGGAAAAAAATATTTTCATTATAGTGTCGAGACGTCGAGTGTTGGTTGATTATAGTTATTATCTCGGTTATTAACTTCAATTGTTCCTTAGGTTAATGTCTAACAAATACATGCATAGTTTTTTAGTTAAATGCCTTCTTTTCCGATTAGAAAACACGAGACATCGATTTTGGGTATACTCTACAGCTCTATACCACCCCATCTTTTGTTCATTGTTATTTTTCAAGGAGGGGTTTTACTTTTCTCATAGATTACGAATCTGTTATTGTATTTTTAAATACTTTTTGACTAGATATACAGGGCATAACCGAAGTTCATATTTTTTAAATGAAATACTATGTTTCTAAATATTTAAATTCTCATTTTGAATACTTTTAACATTTATTTTTAAAGTAACTGATATATGTACAGGGTAGGGTGACCAGACGTCCGGGTTTCCGAGGATATATTTTCTTTTTTGTGGCGTCCTAGCGGGTTTTCTAAATTTGTCCTAGTTTTGTGTAGGTATTTATAATGTACCTATTAATTAAAAATAAATACAAATAAATACACTCATAAATACCTAAATAGGTCATTATTACAGTTAAATACAATTAAATACAATTAAATACCATAAATACATTTGTATTTATAAATAGGTGTACAAATTTTCGGAAGTGTCCTACCCCTCGGTAATTCACTACCGCATCGAAACATTTGAAAGCATTTAAAATTAAAATAATACAACGTTCCTTGTAAAGGTGTACATGTGTCAAAATTTCTATATAATTTCATATAACTACTGAACTGCTCAAAGAAAGTCCATATTATGGTAGTTCATTGAAAAGTTCTTGACGTTCACTAAACAAATATGCAATAATATATAGGGTGTTTCATTTAACTTAACAAAGGTGACTACTACCCAGACGAAACAAAATATCCTGTATGACTAAAAATATTTTTAGAATATGCAATGGTGAATGCTGACAAACTTTTGTTTTAATTTTTTTTTCTATCTGTAACAGTTACAGCGTTATGGAACAAATACACACTAGGTGGACACCTTGTATACAAGGCGCACGGTGGGCGGAGAAGTCAGTCGTAAGTTGAGAGTGAACGAGGAAAGAAGAAATAAGATAGAGATTTATAAGTGTCTATAATTGTAATTATAGTTAAGATTGTCATTAATCTATTGTTGTTAATTATTAATTAATTAATAAAGTAGTAAGTGTTACCTGGACTTTCTATTAACGAATCCACGGTATGGGGTGTTTGTGTAGATAGCAAACACGTGACATTATATCTGTTTATTTTAAAAATCTGTTATTTCCCTCGTTGCTCCAAGAATTATAGCGGAAAAATTTAATTTACATCCCCTTCTAAGGGCTGATAACCCCTTTATGCAACACCTTTATACTCTTGTTTATTAAATAAACTCCATTTTTCATGACAAATCACCTAGCGAATTCACTCGAAATGAATCACTCTGTATATTAAACGTTCAAAAAAATCCATGTAAGGACCCTCTTTAAAAATACTAGTAAATACAATATACACTACAAAACTCTTAATGCATTTCGTAAAGCACTACATTACCAGTAGCATATCTAGTTTTAAATGAAAAGAAAAAAGCTAATTATTCGTTCTATTTGAAAATCTGTCTGGAGACAAGATAATCTATCTTCACACAGAAATAACTAGATAGGTACTCTAGACTGCAGTAGCGGTACCCTATTAAGACAGCACGCCCCCTGCGCATAATAACGAAGAATTAAAAAACACCTAAAATATTTCTATATTCCGTGTATTTTTATATGTAAAATGATCAACAAAAAATATTTCTTGCATCTTACGCTCGATGATGATTATATGATCGTCAACCGTAACCGGTAAAAATGCAAATTATTATTTTTTTAATCCGCGTACCTACTGTTAATAGACTAATTAATAGAGCTGTCCAAGGTCACCTGGCCGACAGAGCCGTCATATGACTCATATGTTTACATCATATCATAATACTTGAATAAGTACAGTAAATGGAAATAAATTTTAACAATAATGTTACATTTTATAAAAATTTGTATAAAACTCACCCTTTTAAGCAGATTTATGAAGTAGTTTGGTTGTCATCATCACAAAGTGGGGAAGGTCTATAGTATAATAGCATCAGGTATGTTTCTACAGCTGTCTCCGTCAGCGATGTTCGCTTTGGTGAAAAAATATGTTTTGCATTTTGAAAATGACCATTCGACATCTACGGATGTAATACAGGCATAAGTAAAACAATCTGTGAACTCACTTAACGAAGTTGTAGATGCACCATCACAAATTTGTCTTAATTTGCTAAAATCAGGATCTTTCTGTAATACACTCTCGAATTTTTCACTAACGCGATTATTTTTTGCGTCATTTATAGCCTGTAGCTGTGTATTTACGTCGTCCACTATTTGCAGCGATTCCACTAACGACAACGAACTATTTTGCAATTTTTCTATTGCGTCGTATAGTCCTCTATAATTGTTATTAATAGTTTTTAAATCTGTTTCAAGGGAAACGTCTTGAAAGCTTGTCTGGTTTTCCCTAATAGCTGCAGCCTCGTTAGGGTTGAACTGTAGTATCACAGCTTTTATTTGTTGAAAATATTCAGCATAATAAAAAGCCGCTTTCAACCACGTTCTCCAACGTGTAAGAATCGGCTCTGGTGGTTCAGGGATACCAGGACACTGTCTGTGAAATGCTCGAAGCCGTTTAGGAGATTTGAGAAAAACTTTTTTTGTATTTGCTATTAATGCATCTACCTCTGGAAAACATTTTCGAATCGTTTCTGCCACAAGATGTAACGCATGCACTTTACACGTAACATGTAAAAACCTACAATTGTCTCTTTGAAAAGAACGGCCTACCATGCGCATTGTCGCAGCACCATCAGTCACAAACATCAATACTTGACTTGTTGAAAGTTCAAATAGGTATTTCGAATGTCTCCAACACCCCGTAATTATTTCGCCAGTACACGCAGTTAGTCTTTTACTAGCTAGTAAAAGTGGAAATGTTAGTTTAAGAGGGCCCAGTACACGTACTATAATATTTAAAATAAATTTTTTTTACAATCTGTCGTCTCGTCAATACATAACCAGAGCCGTGTATTTTTTAATCCACATTTAATCCAATGTCTTCACGAACAGCTGGAATATATCTACGTAACGATGTACGACTTGGTAAGTTCACCTGGGGATTGTATTTATTCCAAAACTTCCGAAATGGTTGTTTATCCAGTATGTGTAGCGGAATACTACAGGCTATTAACATTAACAATAAATCAAACATAAACTGAGTTGTCAAAGGCATGCCATTTTTTTATTTTGATGTTGCACGGTGTTGATGACGACGACAATCTGTTTTGTGCCAGCACATTAAGTCTTGATTACAAACTTTACAAATTATTTTACATCCGTCATAGAATAAATCCGGAAATTCACCGATAAATTTATTCACTGTGTCCGCGTACGGTCGTTTTTTACCCTTTGGCGCGTTTGACATTATGTATAATTTATAGGTACAACCTCACGCATTAACCTTTCAAATAAGACTGCAGCGTAAATCACTTCTAAATCGGCACGTGTGACGCCATCGCAAGACCGTGGCTGTACTCCAGCCACCTCGGACAGCTCTACTAATTAAACGTGGGACAACCCAAGCGGGTAAATGTATATGGCTAATTATCAAACATAATAGTTGTCATTTTCATAGCTCACTTTAATAATGATAATTTTTCCATATTGACAGTAACTAGTTTAACTAAGATATTCGATGTCTAATAACTCAAAAACGATATATAGTAGGGGTAACATATGGTATATTGTTGAAATCAGGAACAAAGGATCATTCCAAAAATTTAATAATATACAGGGTATCCCATTTAAAAAAAATATATTATTTTTTTGTATTCCCTGAAATCTGCACGCTTCTGTACTTTTGATAACATTTTAACAAAATTCAGTCATAATCACACAACTGTAATTTAAAACTTTTTTTTTTCTATAGGCAATAATAACTATGATAAGGGGTGGGTAATTTATAATGAATAACCCTGTACATATGAAGGGTTTAAGACAATTAAATTTGTCAGTTGGTTTTAATCTTGATTTTAATTTAATAACATCATTCTCATGATTATTATCAATACATAAAATACAAAACTAAAATTTTTTCACGTTTAAATTTAGTTCAGTAGTTGTTAGAAAATAATATAAATGCACCCCATGTTAAAGCATCACGGGTCGTCACTGCTACAATCGCTAAACTTAACGTTCGTGTTGCAAATTCTACACGTTAATTATTTTGTAGATCATGAGATACGATGACACATTTGCTTTTTTTTTAACAATTAACTAAATTGATCTCTAATAACCATTAATTGAGGAAGCAACATATTTCATTTATATATTCCGACATTTCATTGGTCGCTAACATGAAATGAAGCATGAAATCAAACGTATATAATGTTAAATATTACAAATGTTATGCATTGCATAAAGTGGTATCAGGCAAACTAGTTGCATAATTACCATATATTAGTATCTTACTGCTGAGTGATGGAGATGATTGATGAAGAACTCTTTTAATTTCGCTGTCTTTAATTTTATAGATCAAATAATGTATTTTGTAAAAAAAAGAACATGAGGTATGTAGGCAGATACATTTTTTGTTATAAAAACCGACAAAAAGTTTTTAAAATAAATAATTTACTTCTCGATATTCCTAAACTCCTTCCTAGATGGAGACAAATGACGTTCTTTTGAACTCGGTTTTGAAATATTGTAGCAATACGGAAATATGCAATTAATTAAGCAACAAATTTTCTGGTCATTTTACATTTTACAGCTGAAGTAGAAAAATATTGCATAAGCAATGTTTGATATGGCTCTTCCGCTGGATATTTCGAAAGTCTTCCATTTATCTGTAAAATGAAACTAGAAATGAAATAATGAATGTCAACAAATTTGTTTTTATATTGAAGTACTTAGGTATACCACTTTTATATACTTTCAGTATACTTTTTTTAATTATAATTACTCGTGCAGAATATAGTTAGTTAATCCCGAGGTTAATCCATTTGTCGGTAACCACTAAACATTTGGTATTCTCCCAGAGACAGCCCTTGCATTCATATTATTTTCCATAGAAATTAAGTAAACAAAATGATATATTAATTTAATTACAATTACAATATAAACATCTTGATAAATAGAACATCTAAGCGGTGACCCAAATTCAGGTACCTGTTTATTGTGCTATTGCGAAAGCGTGATATATTCAGATGTAATTTGAGATCCACGCTGCCGTCAGTAGCAGAAAGGCCGTAAAATACATTTTTTAGGATTTTCTGTTCTGTTCTTCCATTTTCTGTGTGTGTAAATATGTAGTATAAAAGCCGTATGATAAAGGGAAATAATAAAAAAGTTAAAATGAAATAGGTCGTAAGTTGGCGACGTCATCAATTCAAGAAGCAAGAAGGCCGCAATAAGCAAATACGTAACAAGGTGGCAACTATAGTTACTTGATAGAGATCAAGTAACTATAGTGGCAACCACTCTGGATTTACACTGTGTCCAAGATAAGAATGCACAGCATGGGCATCTTAGAAATGGTAGGAGATACGAATTCGGTTAAATGGGGAAAAAGCTGCGTAATTAGGATACTATCACAATGGTCTTCCAATGTCAAAAATTATTTTTCGTTTTTGATTTATTTCGAAAAAAGTAAATTTTTGAAATTCGCTTTTAATTTTTTTCCACGTTATTATCAAAAATATGAAAAAACAAACAAAACATCCTCATTGTACTTTCTAATAAACTTTAACGTGACAATGATATTTTCGCCCTCCGACGTTTCGTGATCGTGGAACCATTATCAACTTCTTTTTTTAAATACGGACCTGGATTTTTTTTACGGATTTTGAATGCACTCTTCATTCTAAATTCACCTATGTATTACACATAGAGCTTACAACATGTTTTTCTCTAGTTATAATCGTTACTAGGATTTATGTAGTACCTACGGCCTTTACTTTGAAAGTTGCAAATAAAATGTATTAATTATTTCAGCCTTCAGCAACGGAAAATAAGGCAAGAAATAAATTTTAAATCGTTTATTTTTAAATACTGATTAGGAGCAAGCAAATCGGCAAATCCGATCACGTTTTCATCAATCTACATTTTTCATAAATGTGAACACTCTAAATTCAAAAGTAATACCACGACTTCGATTAAAGATTATTTCATTTAAACTGATAAAAGTCAAGCAAAAAAATATGCTCAATGTGCTACACGTTGAGTTACCTTTTTTTAGTGATAAGTAGGCTGCTGGTAAAAACAATGATTGTTTCAGTTTAACGATCTGTCATATTCATTATGTTGTTTCATTATGTTGTCTTTATACAAATTTATACTAATGGATTCGTTTTCGAATGAAGAAAAATTTGATATGGTAACATGTTACATTTTGTGCCACCGAAATTGTGTTGATGCTGAGAATTTGTATATCGATAGGTACCCAGAAAGAAGGCAGCCTGATAAAACAATTTTTTAGAAGGTTAGTGTCAAATCTTAAAGAACACGGTTCTTTCCGAAAACCCATTCGGTCTTGACAAAAAACATGTAACGAAGAGAAAGTAAACAGTGTATTGTTGACAGTTACTCAAAAACTACGTGGATCAACTAGAGAAATTGAAGGAGCTACTGGGATATCAAAATTCACGTCCTGTTTTATTTTACGAAAACATCGGTTTCATCCTTATAAATTTAGAATTTGTCAAGGCCAGGCGATGAAGAAAGACGCAGGACATTCTGTGAGTGGTATACTAGGAAATGCCAGGATGATGAAAATTTTCCTCACAAAGTAATTTGGTCAGACGAAAGTATGGTCACTAATAATGGTATTTTTAATCGAAAAAAATACACATTATTGGTCCCGAGAAAATCAACACTTGTTCAAACCAGCCAGACACCAACACCGCTTTGGTTTTAATATGTGGGTTGCCATTTTTGGTACAAGAATTATAGGCCCTTTTATTTACCATTACTCATTGACTGCCCAACGTTATCAGAACTTACTTGACACTTATCTTGAAGACGCCCTAGACAACTTACCTCTCGCTGATTCCCAGAATTGTTGGTTCCAACAAGATGGTGCTCCAGCACATAATTCTAGGACTGTTCGAGAATATTTATCCAAACGGTTCCCAGAAAAATGGATTGGCACTCATTCAACAGTATCCTGGCCAGCACGATCGCCGGATATGACACCGTTGGATTTTTTCTGTGGGGATATATCAAAAACTTCGTATACAGGCATAATTTTGAAAATCAACAAGAATTAGAGGCATCTGTTACCGAAGCATTTAACAGCATTACTCCAGAAATGCTAACTAGAGTTTTAGACTATACTATACGAAGATGCTATCTTTGTTTAGAAAATAACGGTTCCCATTTTGAACATTTATTAGAGGTTTGACATCTACGGTTTTAATAAAATCGATTGTTTGTATCTGTGCTGTTACTGAGGTTAATACATATGTAATTAATTTATTACTATTCAGTATTAAACCATTTGTTTTGTTAACTGATTATTATTTAACGTACTAAATGGACGAGTACCTGATAAATTGTATTTGTATCTAGTCCTCAAATTAAATTTATTATTTATTCATTCCATAAATCCTAGTAATGACTATAACTAGAGAAAAATATGTTGTAAGCTCTATGTGTAATACATGGGTGAATTTAGAATGAAGAATGCATTTAAAATCCGTAAAAAAAAATCCAGGTCCGTATTTAAAAAAAAGAAGTTAATGATGGTTCCACGATCACGAAACGTCGGAGAGCGAAAATATCATTGCCACGTTAAAGTTCATTAGAAAGTACAATGAGGATGTTTTGTTTGTTGTTTCATATTTTTGGTAATAACGTGAAAAAAAAAAAAAAAGCAAATTTCAAAAATTTACTTTTTTTCGAAATAAATCAAAAACGAAAAATAATTTTTGACATTGGTTAAGACCATTGTGATAGTATCCTAATTACGCAACTTTTTCCCCATTTAACCGAATTCGTATCTCCTACCATTTCCAAGATGCCCATGCTGTGCATTTTTATCGTGGACACAGTGTATACTTTGGTGCCTTTTTGCTACGTACTGTACACGCTGCATAGCAAAAAGGTGGCAACCAATCTGGAGTTTTGGCGCCTTTTTGCTACATACTGATTATTCTTACGTAATGGTTGTGTGGTAAAATAATATGTTGGTTGTTCTTAATTATTTGTTTAAAACGACAAATAGTAGCATTTCACACCACCGAAGAAAACATGCCCCGAACCGACGATATTTGCCCAGTGACGTAAATATTAAAGTTATGTGGAATGAATACAATAATAAAAATGCTAGGGGAATCATATTCATATGCTGTCTATCGAAACGTATTGAAGGACATGAATATCTCTTTCGCTAAATTGGGCAATGATCAATGTGAGATCTGTGGAATGTTTACATTTCATGAGCATTCTAAAAATCGACAGCCAGACTACGATATTTGCAAAGAGCAAATTAATCATAAAATAAGCGTCAAAAAATCCAGGGCACTTATGGAAGTGATGCCTAATATCGTGGAAAATAAAAACGATGCAGACCTCCAGAAAATAATCATGCTACAACGAATGGTACAATATAAGATAGTATTATTGACTCCCAGGCTTATCATATTTAATGAAAGTTTCGTTCCAGCCGGTGAAAAACAGTCTGATCTGACACCTAGCGCAGTTATTTGGCACGAGGCCATTTCTGGCAGAAAAAAGGAAGATATTATAAGCAATTTTCATACTTTTTTTCTTGAAAAAATAGGGATGCCGAAACAATGACTGTGGTTGGATAATTTCTCGGCCCAAAACAAGAACTGGTGTTTTTACAGCGTCTTAGTGTACATCGTAAACTCCACAGAAATCAGAACTAGTAAAATATATATCAAATACTTTCAAATTGGACATACATTCATGAGTGCTGATAGTTTCCATCACCAGGTTGAACACAGTATGAAAAAAATGGGTGATTTGTGTGATTTCAAGGACTTCGAAACAGCGGTGCAAAGTGCAATTCGGCGAAGGTGGATATTAAAAGTATGCAAGCTGTTGATTTCACAGTGTCTTAGTTCTCAAGTTAAACTAAAAAAGTTCAACCTCGACCATATCTGAATATTGTAATGATTTGCGCAACAAGGGGAAAGAATACAATGGAATATTTCGAAGATTTAGAAGAACCTGCATTGGAACTAAAGGCAATGAAAGGTGGAATAAAAAATAAGCCACTACATAGACAACTTTGTCGCGGAGTGGCATTAAACAAGAAAGACCAAATAATCCAAAATTGTCGTTTAATATCTAAAACGCGACGAATATTTTGGAATAATCTTCCAGTTGATGAAGGTGCATCCGACTTGAATGTGTCATTTGAATTTAAATCAATTTAAATAAATGGTTTTAAAAATTAAATGTGTTTCAGTTAATTAGTAATACTGGTAGAAATAATAGATTTCTTGATACACCTACGTATTTATACCTTCGTAAATAGTAAAAAAGGGGTAAATATAAAAAAGGTGCACTTACGGCCTTCTTGCTACCGGTCGAGATATCCGTTTTTAGAATAAGTAAGGAAAAGGCTTTATTCACCATAAAATATACACATTTAAACGAATTATATAAGCTATTTTGATTGAAATATCATTTTTTCTCCAATTTTATCAACAAAAAACTAGTGCATAATTTTTATTTTTCGTATTGGCTTAGAGTGAAACAGTCTTTCGTCTCTTTCTTGAAAGTATGGCCGACAACGTTACGATTTTTCGCCCACTAACGATAGCACGCACGATGGGTATCGGATGGGTGTTAACTGAAATGTTAGCGCTGTAACAGTTATACTGAAATTTTTTAATTTTCAGCTAGTGGCACATAAAAGACACATTCTTGGTAGTGACGATTTGTACAGTTTTTTCTTTTAAATTAGCGGTGCATATAGGTTGCATTCTCGCTAGTGACGATTTATTCAGTTTTTTCTTTTAAGCCAGTGGCGCATATAGGATGCACTTCCGGTAGAGACGATTTGTAGATCTGTTTCTTTTAAATAAGGGGCACATACCGGGTGTCAACGGAATCATTAAACAAGCCATAGTTTTCAAGACGTAAGGTTTAAACTTGACACGAGTAATATATACATAAAAAAAAACAGCCAATTTTTCATTATTTGACCTTTTCCATCACTTCTGGTTTCCCCGGAAATGACCCCAACTTTGAAATTTTAAGTAGAACACCCTGGATATTCTTACATTTTTGGATTCCGGAGACGATTTTAAGTGCGATTGCAAAACATTTTGAGACTACTTGATTTTTAGGGCTGTTTTTATTTTTGCATCTAGAGTACAGTGAATGCACTCAAATTAATCAAATGGACCAAAACGATAAGAGAAAAATGTAAACGTGAGATATTTCGAATTGGTTCAGTAGCTACGACCAACCAAAATTTCCTAAATCACTAATTTGTAATTATGTCAACTTGTTCAATGGCAACATCTATTAGACACCTAGTAGTTAAATACTAATTTTCACGACAAATCCATCGATACCTTCAAATCGAAAATCGGTTTGATAATAACCCAAATACACAAGTTCTTTGGTAGATAATAATTAAAATATCGAAAAAATACGATTATCAAGTATGCCGTGGAAATTAAATAAAACTAGAATCAAAACATTCATTTTGTCAACAAAACAACGCAGCAAATAAAAAAGTGTGCTGTCCAAAATGATTTATTTTAACAATAAAAAAAACATATTGAAAGATTAATTAAAAGGTAGTATATGTTCAAAGTGCATCCCCCGCTTCTTCTTGACATTTTCTGGCTCGGCAATGGTGTTCCGCATAACATTTCGCAACATAACAGGAGTTACTTGCAAAAACTTCGCGGATACGACTTTGAAAAATTTCAAGTGTTTGAGGAGGTGTATAAAAAAAATCGTTCTTTCACATAACCCCACACAAAAAAATCTAAAATGCTGGTGAGCGAGCAAACTCGCCCAGGACACCAGTTTGGTAAGTCCATCGACATTTCTTCAATATCATTTTGTAGGAATTCTAAATATCTCTCCCCTGTCAAAGGTCCTTGAAAGAAAATAGGTCCAATAATCCTTGTTCCAATCACCCCAGCCCACACATTTACTAACAAATCTTTCCTGAAAATTGCCTTGCCTAATTAAATGTTGATTTTCCTGCGCCCAATATCTATTGTTTTGTTTATTGAACATTCCATTGTTGGTGAATTTCGACTCACCAGAAAACAATATCCAAGAAACAAAATTCTGGTTAGGGGTATTGTTCTGAAGTAACCAGTCAATAAGCTAGTCTTCGGTTGCCATAATCTTGGTGCAAATGCTGGTGCACTTGATATTTAAACGAGTGGTAACCATATTTTTTGAGGATCTTTCTTGCAGATTCATGACTAATTTACACCTCGTGGCCAATTTCTCCAGTAGAAGCAGTAGGATTTCACTTCTACAAAAGCCAACACGTTAATTTCTGTCGCTTCATCAACGATAAAAGCTGCAGGATTGTTATCAATGCCTGATTTGTTTCTCCACAATTGGAAAATATTGAAAACATGGATGATGTCTGTTCGGATACCTTGGACATACAATTCTGCGATGTTTCTGGAATTTTCGTGACATTCTTCAAAAATTAATAACATATCAACTTTTTCATCCCTTGTATACATGCTAAAAAATAACAGCAATAATTAAAAAACAACAAACAACAATAAATTTAACGATAAAGAGCAAACTTATTAAGGGCGTGTACCGTAATTTGACAAATGCTACCGATAACCGTGGTTACGGTTGTTTCCGGTGACTGAAATGTGCGGATGAATTACGGAACGGATTGTGTAATGTACTATATGTGTAATTACAAAAATTTGAAAATATAAAGACATATGTACCTCCATTTTCGCTTGCAATCCACGACCAACTAAAATACCTATAAAATTACTATAATTTCAACTAAAAGGACCTACAAACTTGCTCGAATAAAAACAAGTTTAATACCTAACCTCAAATACGTAATTTACCGCAAACAACCGAACTTTTTGAGCGGTTGCTCTGGTTGATACAAATCGTTACCATTTTCAGGAAACCGCGTACCGTAATTCCTTTACTTTTCAGGCGCGTTGATTTATGGTACGGTGAACCGGGGTCTTGGTTAAAATATTGGAATTACGGTACACGCCCTAAGTTAACAATACATACGTATTATCTGTCAAACTTCTTTTTGTTTCCACAACACACTTTTATTTTTGCAGCGTTGCGTTGTTTTGTTGAAAATGATTGTTTTGAATCTAGTTTTATTCAATTTCCACAGCATACATACGAGTACGTACATGATAAGTGTATTTTCTCAATATTTTAATTATTATCCACCAAAGAACTTGTGTATTTGGGTTAATATCAAACCGATTTCAATTTGAGAGTATCAATGAATTTGTCGTGAAAATTAGTATTCAACTACTGGGTGTCTAAAAGATGTTGCGATTTGAAAAAGTTATAATTACAAATTAGTAATTTCGGAAATTTTGGTTGGTCGTAGCTACTAAACCAATTCGAAAAATCTCACGTTTACATTTTTCTCTTATCGTTTTGGTCCATTTGATTGATTTGAGTACATTCACTGCACTCTAGATGCAAAAATAAAAATAGCCCTAAAAAATCAAGTAGTACCACAAAAATTTTTTTTAAAACTATGCAATCGTACTTAAAATCGTATCCGAAATCCAAAAAATGTAAGAATATACAGGGTGTTCAATTTAAAATTTCAAAGTTGGGGTCATTTCGGGGGAAACGGGAAGTGATGGAAGTGTCAAATAATGAAAAATTGGCCGTTTTTGGTATATATTACCCGTGCCAAGTTTAAAACTTACATCTTGAAAACTCTGGAAACTATGGCTTATCTAATGATTCCGTTGACACTCGGTATATGACGCATTGCTTTTATTTACTAACTGTATAATGGCGAGAAGCCATTTGCGTATTGAAGAAACAAATCGGGGGAATTGTGGATAATACAAGAATAAACAAACAAAACACTAAGGTAAGATATATTTGAGGTATGCATGTCGACAGTCACTCTTTGAAAATACAGATCCCTAAGCCTGACCTGTATTTTCGTCTGGAATACCAGATCATCCGATGTATTGTAACCACTAACCAATAAACATTATGGAAGATTAGGTGAAAGCTAAATACAATCATGTGATATTCATATTGTTTCCTTACCGAGACACCTACAATTGCACACATGAATTTCGCAAGTTTTCTTTTAGAAATTTGTGCCGACTTACCGATTTTCTTTCGGATTTTATTTGGTGGAAACTGGAAATTGCAGAAGGAGCTTGATGACTGGTGGTGTCGCTAATGGTTCTAATCGAGTTTTTAATATTAGAGCTGTAGCAATTCGTGTAGCAAGTAGGCAATATCAAGAGCAATATATATTATTGTAACCTACGTATTCTCTTTTGGAAATTGTCAAAATAGTAAACGGTCAGTTTAAAATATGTATATTAGTAGGCAGCAAGGGCCGCCCAGGTGTCTCCAAAAGAGCCGCTTTGGGGTATTGCAATGTTTCGTCGAATGCTCACTACCAAATAAATATTTTCGTTTTTATAAATTCACACTTTTATACCTATGGTATTATTTATATAAGTAAAAAGTTATGTTATAAATAATAATAATAATAATGAATAAGATTAATTACATCATTCTTTTATCTGTTTACATGTAATCTGGTAATCGGGGGTGTAATGCAGCTATATGTAGCTTTGCATTCCTTATAACCAGCCACGCGCCGTTGGATAGTATGGCATGTTTACTATAAACAGAACAGAACAGTATGAGCAGAAAATGATAATAAAAATTAAGAACTAGGTACTTATAACAACCTAAACTTCATGCATTTAAATCTAAATTTAAATAAATAACTTAGAAATTTAAGAAAACTGGTAGACATCGTATATTATAATTTATTAACTTATTTGTGAAGACGTTCAAATTCATTATTGGAAAATATATTTTAGATAATTCATACGACACTTGACCTTAGAAGACTGTGACCAATTAAAAAACTCATAAGATTATTTCATTCCCTGAAATAACGATGAATAAAGGCTCTGTGTGTTTATATTGGTACATACATCTAAAATTTTTATTTTTTATCCCATCGAATAGGCCAAAAGGAAAAATTAATATTGTAGGTATTATTTTATGTTGTGAATGTGAAATAATAGATATTTAAAAAAGTAAATACCGAGGTGTAAATGCTACAGGAATATTTTATAATCGAAGATAATGAACTGATAATATTTCTATATTAATAAAAGCAATAGCTAATAAAATATAACCTTACAATACACATTGATAATATACAGATACTAATTGTGTTAAAACAAACAGAAAATAACTATTTATCAGCAGATAATGATACAATAAAATTCCTGATACTTATATATCTATGAAAAAAAGAGCTGCAAATTTGTAAAATTGAACCGAGTTTAAAATTGATTATTTTTACTGTAAAATCTTAAAAATTCAAATATTCTTGCACACCTTTTAAAAATTATACACAATGAATACCTATGGAACTTTTTAATTTATTCCCTACTATGTACTCCTCAATGGTGTGGTTTCGATTTTATATACCTAATTAAAAAATTATCTGTTGGCATATAGAAAAAACCGGTTGACTTTTGTATCCATTTCTTGTAAAAATTACTTATATTGCAGGTCGTTGAAATATTAACTGCATACCTAATGCCATTCTAATCTTCTGAGGTGTAAACTGCAGTAGTAACTGCACATTATGCAATTTTAATTAGAGGTATTCCAAGGACTTAAGTCGTAACAGATAAAATATCCGGCTGAACCGTTAACTGTTTTAGGTGGGCATGAATTCAATAAAAAAAATTAGTGGCTTGGACTGCGAAACTTACCTGCTATTGTTGATGGCAAAAGACAAATTAATGACAAAATAAATAATTTATATTTAAATCCTAGAGATTTGTGTGGCTTCAGTTCTTCTTTTTCCATGTTAAAAGGTGTTCTTTGTTTACACAAAACCATTATAGAAGTTTTTAAACACAACAAACACCAGCGTTATTTTAATATTCATCAAATGGAAACTTTTCACTTACATTTAAATTATAAATCACTCTCTTTACGAACTTCATTTTTAAATCACAAACCGTGAAAGACGGAAAAAGTTTGTTTAGAAGACACCTGTGGATGCTACTGAACAAACACTCCGTTAAATTTTATCTTCATGTTTTTAATGCCTGACATTTTGTGACGACGCAAAACGACTTCTTTATCAGTTAAATATTAAATGTTTATATTTTAATCAAAAGTTTAACCGTAAAAAATTACTCGACATATTCGCGGACGTTACAGAAGACGTTCCATACACGGACGCACACGTCGTAAATGCAAGTTTCTGAAGTGCATGTTTTCTGTTGAAAGTTTTCACGCATGCGCTGAAATTCAGGTAGGAAAGGCGAATGCCCAATGAAATATTTATGAACCGAGTGGACATCTAGAGGACAGGTAAGGTAACTAATTGAAAACAGCGTGGTGCGCACGTGAGTAAATAAAATAAACATTAGAAATTTGAAAACGCAATTCCAACGTACCATATATTATATTTTAGAGGGTGGTAACTTGACAAAGAAAAGTAATATTAAAGTTACCAGAGAATGAACCATTAAATAAATGAAAAATTTAACATCCTGTTTTTGTTTACACTATTTATAGTAAATAAAGTTAATACCAGACCCGGATTAATACCATTCGGCGCCCTGCGCCCTACTTATTTTTTCTCCCATCTGTTAAATGAATCAGTGGTAGCTCGTAATAGAATATGTAGGGAGGGCAAATTGATTGCAAGTGAAAGTGGTGTGCACATGGGGTGCTAGCAGCAGGGGTCGTGCGCCTAAGGATAAACTTTTTCGAAAATTAAAGGTCATTTTATTGTGATTTTCAAGTACCTAACCTCAAAATTAATATAACACTATATTTAAAAAATCGTAGATGGTGATGAAAAATTCTTGTCTTTCGTTTAGTCCGCTAGTTATTTGAACGTGAATAATTTGCAAAATATGAGACAAATAATTTTTTTTCTGGATTTTTTTTTAATATCTATGAATATATTAAATACTATCATTGACAGGATTTTTTTTATTAAATATGATTTGAACGAAACAACTACTCAGCGGGCAAATACCCCAATCTGCATTGGATTATACCTTCAAATCATGATAGATCGGTAGCCAATATCATTTGTCAATTCCTAACCAGACATAGACCGGTTTCGAACTTATTATAGTTCTCCTCAGTATGCCATAGATTATGGAACAGTATGATAGTGACCAACCTGCTAGTCATATACTGACTAAGGTAAATTGAGTAGTGGTGAGAGGTATGTGAAACTTCTCATATGGTCCAAATGCTACTATCCGACCGACATCATAGATGTCTCTGTGGCGGATAGCGACTTGCGAATCAAGTACCGAGAGCGGCGACCTCTAGCCCAGGTGGACTAAACTACTGTTATTAAATATGATTTGAACGAAACAACTACTCAGCGGGCAAATATCCCGACCTGCATTGGATTATACCTTCAAATCATGATAGATCGGTAGCCAATACTCAATTTACCTTAGGCAGTATATGACTAGCAGATTGGCCACTATCATGTCTGTTCCATAACCTATGGCATACTGAGGAGAACTAATAAGTTCGAAACCGGTCTATGTCTGGTTAGGAATTGACAAATGATATTGATATTTCGGTCAGGTATAACTAATTCTATTATTTTTTTCTAAAGTTTCGGTTCATTACACCATCATTATAGAACTACAATATATTATAACCGAAATCCAAAAAAAAAAAAAAACTATCAGATATTTGATATTAACGGTTAAGAAAAATATACAATATAATTTATAAATTTTTTTCCCTGCCTTTACAAGAAAATTAATAATTTTTGTTCTGGAAGAAAATCAATTGAATCAAACACAAAAAAAACATTAAAATTGTGGTCAGTTAGTTTTTTTAATATGTAGGTATATCAAAACGCTATTTGCTAATATTCCTATTAAATAATTTTGATACATAATACAGGATGTAATTGTTTTAAATACAGGAAATAAAGTAATCGATAGATTTTTCAAAAAATGTTTTTTTTCTGTTATGAACTTTTTTCATAAGCGCTTAGTTTCCGAGATACAGGGCGTCGAAGTTTTTATTAGATAAATGTTTTCTTTGCATAACTTTTGCATTTTTTAACACATTTATTCCACATTTGGTAGAATCTTGAATGAAAAATTAAGACTAGAAATATGATCACTGGCGTAGAGTGGACATGAACCCCTTTTTTCTTTCAAACCCCTACAGCTATGGACATTTAAGAAAATTAAACTGAAATAATTCCAAATTTATTTTGAAAAAAACGGTTCTTGCAAGTTTTTGACATTTTCGCTAGTTTTCCAGTGAATTGAGTCGAAGTGTTTCGTTGAATAACCCTATTCCACATTTTTTAATAATTGAATAGATTTGTAGCCATAGTTATTAAAACTGTAATATCACCAACGCAAATCACGTTACAAATAGTATTTTTATTCATTTGACGGTTCCAACAACTATGGTTTACAAACCCATTCAAAGCCACCTATTAAAAAATGTAGAACAGTTATGCAAAGAAACACTTCAGACCTAGTTTACCAGAAGGTTATCGGAATATTAAAAACATGCAAGGTTTTCTCAAATGAATATTGAAATATCCCTATACTTCAAAAATGATTTAATTTTTTTTAAATCATGTACAGGCATAGAAGTTTTAAAGAAAAAAGGGGTTCGATTTCCCTTTATCTACACCAATGGTAATATTTCTAACACATATATTTTTCAGATTCTACCTAACATATAAATAACCACCAAATGTGGAATATTTAAAAAAATGCAAAAATAAAAACAAAAAACATTTATTAAATAAAAATTTCAACGCACTACTTCTAAGAAGCTAAGCATTTTTGAGAAATATTCATAGCACAAAAAAACATTTTTTTTTCAAAAAATCAAGTCACAATTCAATTTTCTGTATTTAAAGTTTTTACACCCTGCATACAGATACATAGTTGGTAAAGGCGAATAAATATTATCTATCTTCGTCTCATGCTGATATACAACTATATTGTAACTCATTTGCCCATTTGAAACACGTTTGTAAATTATATTAGGCATTAGATTATGTTCGCTGTATTGTATTTTTAAGCCAAACAAAAAAAAGAGAGGTTATAAAAAGATCATTTTAATTGAAAATAGTCTTATTCACTTAAAAAACAACACATTTTTTAATAAGGTTTATTAAATAACTTTACATTAGAAGAAAAATCCAAGAATTTTGCCTCCAAGATGTTTTCTTCTAGCTTCTTCATGGTCCATAATACCTCCACTTGTTGTCAATACAACATACCTAGAACAGACCAAAAAATATTGAAAATAAGAAAAAGACCAAATCAAAAATAAAATATTTTAATTGTTGTAACACAATGAGCAAAGTATGAAAAAGAAAGTTGACCATTTTTTTTGTTTGTAAACTTTTTTAACATATTATGATGTTAATATTTTGAGGTGCTATTATTATTTATTAAAAATTAACATCTGAAATCACAATCCAATTTGTGGCAAATAATATCTAAACAAATTAAAAGTGTATTGTTTTTTTTTTACCTAGATTTGTAAAAATAAGGTCAAACTAGCATAAAATTATCGGCCCGTACTGATACATATAGTTAATGACTGCCAAACCTCATCAAATTTGCATTCATAGATTCCTTACAAATTAAATATAGCGATGTGTAAAAACTCGTATGTATTGTATTGTATGTATAATCTTGTTGTTTTTTTTTCCTCCTGTAAAATTGAGAAAATGGCACATACGAGGTTTTACAGATTTGCTGGCTATATTAAGACAACAAATATCAATATAATCCTTGATCTGCACAGTGGGCACCTAATGATAGATAGCTTAACTAAGTTTTGAAATGACAAAAAAAATGCCTAAATGTTTATTTTCTTACTCGTTTTGAGATTTTATGTGCTCTTATAAAATTTAAAGTGGATGTACATTTCAATGTTTATTTTCTTATATACTTTTCTTGGCCATTAATTTCAATAATAGGAATGATGTAGAGATATCCTGGGTTTTCAGTCATTTAAATAAATAAGAACAATATTTATTTTCTTATGTTTCGGTTTATTACGTCAGAAAACTACAAATTACACAAAAATTATAAGGTTATGCTATGTTATGTTATGCACTTACAATACAGATTATTTTGGTATTTTTTTGGTACAATTTTACATTTTATAACTGTTGCAGATGAGTGTTTATGTGACAAACTTTTTTGGCTTGTGGTGCGGTTTGTTTATATTAACTGTGAAGAGATGTGATTTATGTGTGTATTATTAGATGATATTTAAATAATTTATTTTATGTGTGGACTTGATGGAAAGATGTAAAAACTTGTTAGTTTTTATTTTTATAAGTATATTACATATTATCCCCTTTATATTTAACTTAATAAGCTGAAATATGTTTTGCTTAAATTCTCAAGATATTGAGAATTTAAGCTAAACATATTTCAGCTTATTAAGTTAAATCCCCCTTTATATTTAACTTAATATATATGATATCATAATATGATATTTTCTTACATTAAGTGGTGTGAATTATTAGGGTTAAACAATTTATTCTATGTGTGGACTTGATGGAAAGATGTAAAAACTTGCTAGTTTTTATTTTTATAAGTGTATTACATATTATCCCCTTTATATTTAACTTAATAAGCTGAAATATGTTTCACTTAAATTCTCAATATCTTGAGAATTTAAGCGAAACATATTTCAGCTTATTAAGTTAAATATAAAGAAGATAATATGTAATACACTTATAAAAATAAAAACTAACAAGTTTTTACATCTTTCCATCAAGTCCACACATAAAATAAATTATTTACACCCTAATAATTCACACCACCAATGTAAGAAAATATCATCTAATAATACACACATAAATCACATCTCTTCACAGTTAATATAAACAAACCGCACCACAAACCAAAAAAGTTTGTCACATAAACACTCATCTGCAACAGTTATAAAATGTAAAATTGTACCAAAGAAATACCAAAATAATCTGTATTGTAAGTGCATAACATAATATAGCATAACCTTATAATTTTTCTGTAATTAATTGTAGTTTTCTGGCGATGGTTTTAATAAACCGAAACCTAAGAAAATAACAATTGTTCTTATTGAAATGACCGAAAACCCAGAATATCTCTACATCATTCCTATTATGTTTATTTTCATAATAGTCATTTTAGTGCAATATTTTTGAAGTTTTGTGGTATGGTATGAATGAGCTATTCCGACGATAGATTTCTAAAAATATTATTCCTCAGAAGATACGAAAACAATATAATGGTATAGGCGGATAAACTTTATAACAGACAGTAGGAGCAATTTCAATTCTGTGAAATTTTAAAAAGTATTGATAAAAAACACTGAAATGTTTTGTTTAAACACTAATCTGATGAATCCAGGGCATTCATATTCTACAAGCTAATATATTAAGGTAAACATATTAGCACCTTCAACTTTTCATTATAGAAAAATTACAAAGTAAAAAATATAAAAGATATTTATATTGTCTTACGAGAAACGGAGCCGAGGATAGATGTTAATAACCAGATAATAATCACTAAAGACCATTATAGTGGTTATTAATACTATGTCAGCACGGGTCTCCTAAATTGATCTTCCTGTGTGCATCATGAGATTTTGTATCAACAACCAAATCTCTCAAATATCACAGGTTAAAAAAAATTATAAATCATAGCTCTCTATAACTTTTTATACAACTCATAACAGCTAAATCCAGTTGGCTGGGTAATATTAGTCTTATCAAATTGCCATGGATTGCTTTTTTCGTATGTTGACCGAACTGTAGGATTTATTTCGGCGATTGTGTCATGTATTTTCTCTTTAATTTGACTTATTTAATAACTGTTAAACTTTCAATATATCTGCTCCAAATTTACAACATAAAGTTTCGACAACTTACTGACATTTATGAGTTCCAGTTCCAAGTTCGAAAATTAATAATAAAATCACAATTGTAGGGCTCACTATGGCAACCAAGTAATAGTTGTAAGATACTTAACACATTTTCTTGATTGAACAGACTAGTATTACCGAACTAACTTGATTTACATGATTAAGAACCGACAAACTTTTTAATGTAACAATGTATTAGGTACTTACCCAAACTGACGCGAGGGTAATAAATTATTTGTCCATTTTTCAATATGTGTGATTGGTACATCAAATCTAGGTGAAATTACACCACATTTATTTAATCTTCCAGTCAAATTAACAACTATCTTTCCACTTCTATGGTCATCAACGATTTCAAATTCACCAATATAACCATGTTTCATCATTACAGTTAAAAATTTTACTATAACTTTAGAGCATGGACGAATGAGAACCTGTCTCTTGCCACGTTTTTCAGCATTGTTTATGGATTTTAGGGCATCACTTAATACATTCATGCGCACCATGGCTAAAAAATAAAAATATATAAACAAAAGTTGTGTGAACATTAAATGTAAGTTTACTGTATATTACTCCGATAAATTATTAAATGAACTTCGGACAAGAATTTCGGAGCACAACAATTTGAGGTTAGGAAATTAGTACAAAAACAGAGATTCGAGGCAGATCGAAATTATAAATAACATTAAATCAGTCAATTCACTCTTAACATCGTTTAATAATTGAAATATTTCCGCAATGAAAAAATCATTCAATATTTTGTTTTGAAAATGTAAAACTGCAACTGTTAGCTTCAACTTGCCTGTCTTTTTTTATCGAATCTGGGTAGAGTTTAATAACAATATGCACAAAATATTGTAGCACAAACATAAATAAATGGTATACACTAATTTTAAAAAGTAGATGGCCACAAATTGTTTAAATTACCTGCGAATTATTTTGTGTTTATTGTGGAACCATTCACGTTCACAAAACACCGAGAAAAGGAATGGGTTGAGAAGTTTACCGGTCGAGGCGCTGAGTGGTAACATAGCGCGAAATTCAAATAGAGCCACAAGGCAATGATTTTCTTACTCTTCGAAAGAAATTTAGATTTTTCTCAAAAAAAAAAGGTCTTTTTTCTTGCTTTGGTCGCGAAGCATTATTCACTAACACTCTGACTCTTACGTTACAGAAGTACACCTTGAAATTCATATTTTGTGTTAGGTAGACCAGTGGCGGACTGGCCCGAGTTGCGGGGTGACGATCGTCACCCGGGCCCTCATCTGCGAAAGTTCCCTGGATCTTTGGACATCAAATTAACGATTTTTACAAAACTGAAATTTTAATAGGTGAATTACTACATACTTTACAGAAACTAATATTCTATTATGTAAGTGGGACCAACACCGAACAACACACTTGTTTGGTGCATTTTGACCCTCAATTATACACATAAATATACACAATTTCATAGGTAAAACCTGTGGTTTAAAATTAACTTTCATTTTTGACATTTCAAATTTTAAGAACCGATTTTGCTCATCAACGAACTCAATTTCTTCCTTGACCTCTAGAATGTGTGTACCAAATTTGAACGGAACAACCCAGAACTCAATTGACGGTGGGTATAAAATTAAAAAAAAATTAGAGAGACTGGTATGGTGGATGATTTACCCAAAACAGGTCGCCCAGGAGTTGACGAGGATACAAGATATTTTACTGGCTGTTGAAGAAAATTCACATACCAGCATTCGCCAGGTCAGTCGCGATTATGATGTTACTAAAACATTAGTATATGCAATATTCAGAATTAGAAAAATAGCATCCCTTTAAGATTCAGCTTATGCAAGAACTAAGTGATGATGATCTAGATCGGAGGATACAATTTTGTGAAACAATGATGAATATGTGCAATGGTGATCTTCTGATAAAAAATTTTATTTTCTCCAATGGATGCACTTTCAAATTAAATGGTGAAGTGAATCGTCAGAATTGTAAATACTGGGTAAGGCAAAATCCTTGATAGATGCGGGAGCAGCACATACAGTATCCACAAAAGGTGAATGTGTGGGCGGGAATTGTAAGAAATAGAACCATTGGACCCTGTTTTTTTCGATGAAACTGTAAACGGACCGGCATATTTCCATTTAATGGGCTACCTCATCCCAACATTATTAAATTTATTCCACAGTAGAATTAATCCTGGAAATATTGACGAAAGCCTGTGGTATCAACAGGATAGTGCGCCTCCCCATTATGCAGCAGACGTTGGAAGGTATATTGACCAAATATTTCTGAACAGGTGGATTGGTAGATGTGGACTCATCGAATGGCCACCAAGGTCACCGGACCTCAATCCATTAGATTATTTTCTGTGGGGCCATCTAAAAACCTTAGTTTATAAAACCAAATCTGAAAACCTTGTCGACTTAAAAGAGAGAATTAGAACAGAAATAAACATCATTTCTCAGGAAACTATAAACAAGGTTCAACAACACATTATTCATCGCTTAGGGTACTGTCAGCTACAAGAAGGAGTATGGTTCGAGCATTTACTATAAATTGTTTTTATTATTAACTAACCGTTAGTTCTAGTGACTATTATTTGTTCAAACAAAACGTGAAAAATTAGTAAATTCTTATAATCAAAATGGCCGTATCTTTCAACTTACCAATTTTAGACCCTGAGTGTGATATATTTTTGGAATTAGCTGTTGATTCAGAATCCAAAAAGGGCGAAATATAAAGTGTTTCATCTAAAAAGTATATCGATGACGTCATAACGGAAGCCGTGATGACGTTATAACCAAAAAAAAATAAAGGATATGGTTCGCAATTGAAATTAAAAATCTACGTATCCGAGGATTTTTTTCTATATATTTTTGGTTTAAGAAATAATGAATTTATTCCACACTTTACGGGCACACTGTTTTCTAATAAATACTTTCGATTTCTGTTTCTCATATCTGTTTCTGTAATCTCATACTGAAATTAATATCAGCTCATACTATAGGGTTTAAAAAAGCTGGTAACAGTAATGTCGCCTAAAATGTAAAATACAAAATAAAGAAAAATTATACAATTGAAAAAAAAATTACTGAGGGTCCTAGGTTGGTCAAAATATGCAGAGCCCTCTTAATAAATCGGTATCCTGAAAAAAATGTAACCAGTCCGCCACTGCATTCGAAAAAGTACATCACCTTATTCTAATGGAATAAAGTAGGTCTTAAATTTAAAACTAAGGAAATGAATATTTTTCATTAAAAATATTAATTTCATTTATACTCCTTTATTAATTTTTTTTTTATTGGAAATTAATTTTAACTTTATTTTTCTCAGTAACGGTTAAGTTGATAGAAATGTTTAAACAATCAAGTTGCTCATTCTGAATAGGGATTCGCGATATGGTACAACATTTCCGGGTAGGTATACCAGTATTTTTACATTACAGTACAATATGGTACATTTTTAGCCAATATGTAACGCAACAGTTGTCACAAGCATTTTAGTAAAATTGATTGGATGATCATAAAATGTGACCCTACTACTTAAAATAGAAGTAGTGTGTGTATGAAATATCTGTACGTTTATTTTTGTTGAAATAGTTTAGAGATTTGAGTCTTGCTTTGTTTTTACATTTTTGTTTGTATTTATTAACATTTTCATATTGGTGGCAAAGTTTTATCTTTTATATTGTTCACAATAAATGCCGGATCGGATATGAACCAGTACATCGTGTCTCGGTATTTTTCCGTTCGGTATTGTACCCAACCGGTACTTTTTAATCATACGATACGCAATACCGATATTTTTCAAAGTATCGCACATTCCTAATTCTGAACAATTTTTATTTGAAAATTTTTATTTTGATTTTATGATGAATGAGCTCTAGTGCACCACCGATTTCACTAATGTTGAACATACTAAGTACAGATAGCATGCCAATTCAGATAAATTTTCTATTTTGGTACCCTAAATGTACATTTTTATCATCCTTAATCTGAAATTTGATTTTTTTTAAGATACTAATACTTTTACGTGAGAAAGTAAAATTGCATCACGCATTGTACAATCCAAAATAATACGCTTTGAAAGAAATACATTTTTTTTTAAAGCAAAATTATCATATTTTCTTACAACCACATGTATTTATAGTAATAATCGTTAATAGTTTTTTCTCAATTTTTTTTCCAAGCTACAATTTGCTTCAGAAGTACCACTCAAGTAAGATCTGTCAATATTGCACTAGTGTAGCTTTTTGCATCAACTAAGTATTTTCTAGCAACTCAAGTAATTTAATATTTTCATTCAATGATTCAGGGGAGAGTTCGGTGGAAGAAATTAGCAGATTTACTGTAGTAACAAGTTCAAAATCCTAGACAATTATTATTACTATTATAATAGGAAAATATAAACTGAGGCAACAAAATTCGAACATAACTTATTTATTTCTTAAAAAATTAATACATTATACATACATATTTTATTTATATTGCTATACTCAAAAGGAAAATTACATTTGAAGGGAAGAGTAGTATTAAGAAAACAATATTACAAAATTTATAAATATCATTTTGAACAAAATCCCACCTGAATTAATACTATGTATAAAATACTAGCTTTCTAGTAATCTTTTTGAACATCAGTGGCGGCTCCTTAGAAGATGTTGCAGTACTCACTATCAGACAGATAAAAATATATAATGCAAATTTATACAATTCTGTTAAAATTTTGTTTATATAAATTCACATTTTTATACATCATCTATAGAAATTAAAAGTTATCAAAACTAAATACAATTTCCATTATTCTTTTATTTGTTTCAGTGTGTGCAGTTCTACAGCACTTTAGACTAGCCACCACTGGCTAATATTTTTCATTTTCCAGCCTAGTTCGAAAACTAAACTGTAGATTTGGCGAGTTAAAAAATGAATTACACGTATTCAGCTATAATTCTTCTGGAAAAGGTCGAATGAAAATGAAATTGTAAAATTATGCAAACGAATGAAAATCCCATCTGTACAACTCAAATTTGGCTACTTTTTATTTTCGTCAATAGTATCCAACAAGGAAAGTTAAGAGGGATAAAGATTGCACATCCAAATGTGCTCTATTAAGTAAACCAACACCAGAATGCTGATTTTATGTTAATCGGTTCAATAAAGTAACACTTCACTTTCTACCTAAACTGATGATCTTTCAATGGTCAATAATGTCACATGGAAGCAATTTTTCAATATATACACTGATTTTTATGTAAGAAATCTGATTGGTTTTTAAATTTTTGTAAAAAAAAATTGCAATATTTGTGTTTCAGTACAAACACTGCTGAATATTTCAGCTTAATTTTGTTCAAAAGAACTTTCGTAATATTGTACCCTCTAAAATTTGAATGGCAGTAGATAAAGAAAATTTAAGATTTGTAAAGGACTAGAACAGGGCCTACAATTACTAAAAATATTATATAAATACTATGTTTTAATTTTTCTTATAAACCTAGACTAAAAATCTATAAGTCAATATTTACAGTCTTTATGACTAATAGGAGAAGTTATATTACATTAAAAATTGTTAGTTACCAGTTACCATATTTGTTGTTCGATATTGTAAAAACAAAAAATTATGAAAAACTATACAAAATACCTCAAAAATAGATTAGATTAAAATGTAAATATATGATACTTATATATTACTATATGTTTAAAAAATATGATAACTTGTTATTGGGTGTAAAAAGATATTGTTTAAAGTTGCATCAAGGATTTCTCAAATCAACGCAAAATTCAATGGTGGTAGGTATAATAACACAGGCCTGCGTTTTAATATGATGTAAAATATGAATTAAGATTTATAGCTGAATTTAGGCATTTCATCAGTGGCGTTGACTTCATATCTGCTTTTAGTTTTTTCTATCACATAAGATTTTTGAACAAAACAGTTAAATGATACATAAAATAAGTATATATTTATGTGTATTTAAGATAAGAAAGAAAAGTAAAAAAAAGGCAACAAAATCATTAGTAATATTTTAAAACAAATAGAAAACAACATACACTATCCTTTCATTATTTTGGAAAACTGTTTTCTTTTGCTGGAAAAGCTTTTCTTTTCTTCTGTATTCGGGGGTAGACGGTATGTTGCCCTCAACGACTTGTTTACCGCAATAACCTCGAACCTCAATTGCAAGATATCCCCGATTGTATTTACATCATTGCCTGTAAATCCCCCAACGTACTGGCAGTTTAAAATGAATTATTGCAGTGGTTCCCAAAATGTTAGGCCCGAAGAAAATATGTATTTAATTTGAAACATTACAATAGTGGTTTGCAAAAAAAGTGTATATGATGAGAAAAAACAAAAAATTAAATAATTCAATTACAAATATTTCGCAGGCCTGTGTAATTGTAAATGGCAATGAAAAAAATCACTAAATCAAGTCAAAAATGAAAATTCTCATTTCTCGCTTTAAATTCGAAATTGTCCGTGATTTATTAAATTGATTTTTTCATGATGTGTCAATTTTTGAGTTTTAAGTTCTATTTATGAACTATGTTGCATTATGGAGAATAGGAAATCGGTGTGTCAATATAGAAAGTCTGTAACCACTGTGGTTACAGTGCATATTCAGCAGGTACAATCTTTTAACTTAAAAGGCAACTGCAGTGGATTAACTATTCATGTCGAGTGCAAATAGGAAAAAAAAATTAAATAAAATAGACAGCCCTTAATTTGTTTGTATCCAAAATAAGAGTAGAAAAAAATTGTTTAAATATAAATCGCTTTTAACCTAATTCAGAATTCATTTTGGACTAATATATTTGGTACCAAAGTGCTCAACTTGAAGAAATTAATTAAAATTTGGTAAAATTCAGAATATTATTTTCGTCCTGGTCGATGACCAATTGATCAAAACTTTTTTAACCGGTAAATTTTACAATACTAGTGATACTGGTAATGAAAGATTTGCAGTAGCACATGCATTTCGTATCTAGATGTTGCCGGATGTCCAGTTTTTTGAAGATTCTTACAACGTCATGTTCCCCGAAATTCATTCTTTCAAAAAATTGGACGTCCGGCGACATTAAATGACGATGCACAACTTGATGTGCTACTAGAAATTGAAAACAAAAAAAAAATTCCCAATTTAACGAATTTTTGTTATTTGAACTTTAAGACTGTTTTTCTCGATTTTTTTTCAAATAATAACATATTGAAAATTTTATAAGGTCGGAACCGGAATAAAAACTACTACCAAAATCAATAATAAAAAATATAGGTTGTCATTAAAAAAAAAAAGTCGATGAAGTTATAACTTGTAAAATAAATGACATAGGAAACTGAAAATAGACTGAAAATATTTGCTGAAATTAATATTGCTATACCCCTTCTAGATTTTTTTCAAAAAAATTAATATCAACGGAATTACTGAATATATGTGTTACTTAATTTCCACACTGTATATGCGTTACCACACTATTACCGCTATACAATTGATATCAAAGTTGATTTGAGAGACCCTTCACTATTACTTTATGTCATCATAATATTATACAATATTTAACAAATACTTGTATGTACTTATTTGAATTGATGTAACAAAAATGTGTTTATATTATAAACATAAAGCTTGTTTAGCTATAGCAGTATAAAATTATGTTAATAAAATTAATCAATTATACCTTATCTGGACAGAGAAAAATATTTAAAACATATTTATTGTGACCGTCAATATAAGAGATTTTATGGAATTGGCTCGGAAACTGGATACCAATTTTTCAAATTAACTGAAACCCAGATAATAGATTTTCAGTCAAGTAGTCATGTTTATATGATTCTGGATGGCTGCATAGAAACAGAGTAATATTCCAGGTTTAAATAATGGTTAAAATTATTATCATTATAAAAAAACAAACAATTAAACTATATTAAATTTGGAATTTATAGCTAAAATTATTATTATTTAAACCATATAAAAATATACTATTTGTCAAACAAAAGTAATGGGATCCTTTCTTTTTTTTTCTGCAACTCAACCTGGGGCGATTATAAATTTTGGATTGGGACTAGTGAAATATTTCGAAAAAAATTACAATACCATCTCGTTATCTGCTGAAAAAACACAATGAAACATTTTCGAAAAAAAAAATTAGAATATCAGAATATAATTTTCTACATAAAATAAAATGTGGCACTAAGTATGGCTATTATATACGGTTAAATGGTCAGTTTGTCTATAATTCATCTAAAGTAGTCCTTCGAATTTACATAACACAATCAACTAAATTTTTTGTATTTGTTAAAAAAAGATACACCCCAACACAGAAACTTCTATATCAACATTTAAAATTATTCGTACGTAATAGAAATAACTTCATCAAATCAGTGATGCAAAAATATAATTTTGAATTACAAAACAAAAATAATACAATAAAATAATTAAAAACTAAATAGAAAACATTTATTTTCACAGTTTAATAAATCTATCTCACTTTATCAGATGTGTGCAACACTTTTGCAACCAACAAACCCAATGCTGTAACAGCTGCCAAACTTAAACCAGCTTTCCACCATACTGTCGAGTCGCTTGTGATTACTCCGATTTCTCTAAAATTCCTACAGAATTAAAATCGTTAGAAATTCACACAAGTATATGTTATTTACTCATGCAAAATTAAGAAAGCCCATGCGGATTATTCAAAATGCATTGGTAAAATTATACATATTGATGAAAATCTAGATATACCTATTGCTTTAAAAAAAATCATTTTTCACAACTTAGAAAATAAATTAACTAATACAAAATGAATGTGCCTTCATCCCTCATAACTTTAATTTTTTTCATCTTATATTTGTTTACAATGTTTACTTATATGAACAGTCAAAACCACATTTTGATTACTATCCATTTATTTCTTATTGTTAGATATCATTTAATTTGATATGAAAAGATGTTTTGGTGAATTTAAGATATAAACTTTTAATATAGGGAAATTATTTCATTATTTAAATTATTCTAAGAGTCCAAATGCAAGCAGTACAAAGTATTTATTTGACGAGATTCCGGGAAAAAGCTAAAGTTCAAAACCTACTTTTTCAGGAAAACGATAAATGTTTAATAAGTATATTTGTATAAATGTGTTTGTTATTTTTCGTCTTTTCTCTTAATAGTTAGAAAAGAATATTTGCTTTTTAGATTAGGCAGTGGAGTATTATAAGCCTTGGAAAGTAACAACTCATTTTTCAGGTTCATTTTAGAATGTAGTTTTATTCGGATTCGTGTTTTTTAAGATAATTCGAACAGATAAAAATACCACAACTATTTATAATAATAAGTGACACATAAAACAACCAACTATACAAACTTCAGAAAAGTCAAAATGTCAACGAGAATTTCTAGTAAAAACCTCACAAATCTGGACTTCTGAGGTTTTTACCAGAATTCATATGGACATGTAATGTTTTTACAGATATGCTCTATTTTTACGGCACCCTATCAATGTTCTTGTGAGGTTTTTATAGAATCTGAATTTACAAAATGATAGCTCTATTGAAAGACGGATGGTGTTAAAACCTCGATTTCACTCAAAATGGACAAGTGAGGTTTTTTCCGGAAGCTCGTTATTTGTTTAATACTATGAATGAATTCATAACAATCTATGTCCACCACAAATAAAGCATAAATAATACCTTGGTATTTGTACACAACGAGAATTTCTTCTAATGCAAAAAATTCATTTTGTGCCAAAAATATGGCATAAAAAATTTAGCCAAAATTCTCGCCAACTGCCAATATTTGACAATATTTTTAATGGATATTTTTGCAATAATTGATGTAAAATTAATTTCTGAACAAATATTTGTTTTGATAAAGTTGAAAATAACAGAGTTAAAAAACTGTTTTAAATCCATTAATAAATAAAATCCATTAATAAATAATCAGAATCAAGTAACCACGAAACAAAAAACATTTCTTGTTGTCAATTATTCTAATTTGTCTAATTAAATAATTGTGCTTGTTAGTCACATGGAATTTCAGTTTAATCCTAACGAAAATACCTACTGTATATTGAAAATTGTGATATTCTGGAAACATATTTATTTGTCAGAAAAATAACCAAAGAGCGCTTCAACATTATAATGAATTATTTCCTGGTCTCTGTTGAAGATTTAAAAGAAATAAATGTGTTTTTGCCAAGAAAAGAACTGAGAAGACATATTGTATCAGAAGAAATGGAAATTACTTCTTTGGCATTTTTTAAAACCCATCCGATTAGAGATTTGTCTAAAGACATCAATATTTCTTTTAATACTTTTGAAGAATTCTAAAGAAACATAAATTTACACAATACAAATATCAAACTGTTCAAATGCTAAAAGAAGATGATCGTGACAGAAGAGTAAGGTTTTGTAGGTGGTTTATTGAGACATGTACTTAAGATCCAAACTGTTCATGAAAAATTATCTGGAGTGACGATGCAAATTTTTCTAACCGTGGTATATACAATAAAAAAATCACCATTATTGGAGTAGAGAAAACCCCCTTTTGGTTCATCCATGTAATCTGCAGAGACGTTTTAGTGCTATTATTTGGTGTGATCTGTTCAGATCCATAATTGTTGGTCCATATTTTTACTAAGGTTCACTGATAGGCCAAATTACATTGAATTTCTGACTATTATTTTGGGAACATTTGATAGTGTTGGCAGTCAGTCAATCACCTTCACCATGACCAGTCAGGTCACAATTAAGTTGACTGGTCAAAAAGCAATGTGTCCAAAATAGTCATGGACACGGTCAACTTGACCGATCAACTTGTCCAAAATTGTAAATATCCCGCCATTTCTCTTGAAATTGTAATCATGACACTTGACAATAATTGATGTATAAATGTGAATCTCCTGTTTTCGACCAAAAGAAATTGAAATAAATCCTCAATAATAAGACTGGTAGACTTTTTAATTTTCTTTTTGTTTAAAAATGCCAAAACTTGGCAAAGAAACCCTCATTTGGGATTCTTTGAAAAAAAAAATTGGTGGCAAAAACATGCCGGTTCTGTGGAATAAAGTATCAAAGCCATGCTACTAATGGGGCCTGGTGAAGATTGTCATATCTTAATATTGGAGTATGGAACTCAAGTGATACTTTAAAGCATAAAAAAAAACTGTATTTTTTTACGAAATTCGAAATCTGTTGATATATTTTCCTCCTGATTCTGAAAAAAAATGTTTTCAAATATTTTATAATTTGTTTAAAAAAATTTTCAACTTTATCGCAAATTTCATTAAAAAAAAAAATTATTTAGTTTTGATAGTTGTGCCTTAAAGTATCGCTTGGATCCCATGCTCCAATTCTAAGATATTACATAACTTACAATTTACTAGCCACCACTGCATGCTACTTGTCTGGTGAAACACATGTGACACGCTGAATAAATTTGTAACAAAACCAACGTGCAACGAGAACATCTGTGATGAAGAAGTATTTAGGTGTGCTCAGATGGGTATAAAAAAATAAAATGCCAGAAAAACCTAATTGGCATAATTTCCCTTAACATAAGCCCCATTTATACAAGTTTTACACTCATTTTGTGAGAAAATTATGACATCCAATGCACCGATTTTTTTCATTCTTAAAAGTGATCGGTTTCGTGACTGATCTTGATCGGTCACGATGATCCGGTCACGGATCCAGTCATGGAAACATTGTGACCGGTCAACTACCTATCACTATATTTTGACTATCTCGCATTGGATGCTCGGCAAGATATATATTTTCAGCAGGGCAGGGCATCTGCTCATAATTTTAATAAAGTTAGAAGAGTTTTGCAGATATTTTAGAAACTACAAACTACTCTGTTCAGTATTCCCCCCTTCTCGACATCTCTGGATTTTTTTTGGACATACAAAATGTGATATAACAACGTAAATGTAATAAATTTTTGTTGGTAGGATTTTGAAAATTACAACAATGTAAACAACTATCAAATTAAATGTTCAAAGATGTCGCCGCCTACTTCAAAACATTTTGGGGCACTTCAAAAACATTGCTTGTTGCTTAAAAACAGGAACATTTTTGGGCACTTCAAAAACATTGCTTGTTGCTTAAAAACAGACCTGTTTTTAAGCAACAAGCAATGTTTTTGAAGTGCCCAAAAATGTTTTGAAGTAGGCGGCGACATCATTGAACATTTAATTTGATAGTTGTTTACATTGTTGTAATTTTCAAAATTATTGTTCTGTTCCATGGCTACTTGATTTTAAATGGTTTAAAACAGTTATTACTTCCTCACCCCTCAGTGAGGAAGGCATGTATTCATGAAAAAATTTTTGAAAATTTTTATTGCATTTCTAGACGAAACTCGACAAATTATGACAATACACAAAATTTCAGACAGAAAAAATGTTCTGTCTGTGTGTGTGTGTGTGTGGTTCGCGATAGCAGCTACGGTTTTTGAGATAAAGCTTTCAAATTTGGTACACACATTCTAGAGGTCAAGGAAGAGATGGAGTTAGTTGATGAGCAAAACCGGTCCCCTGAAACGGGGTCTACCGGGCCCCAATATTTCTATTTCTAACTTTACAAAAAAATTTATTCGTGATGAAGGATTAATAAATCAGATCTGTTATACAAACCTATTATAATATTGTTCAAATTTTTAAATAAAGTATAAATTAAACTTTTATAAACATTTTGGTAACCACAAAATTTTATTTTTAATTGACACTTCTTAAAATTTGAAATGTCTAAAAAATATATTAGTGACATTCCAACAATGTGACTTTTTTGAAAAGTCAAAAATTACTTTTATTACAAACTCCACCACACATCGAGTTTTACTACGGTGAGGAAGTTCTGATCCCCAAGTAATTGGCAGCGGTTTTCTTAAACAACCCTGTTATTCTTAATTTTACCAAAAAAATATGTAGACATTTTTGTTCAGAAATTGATTTTGCGATTGGTGTAAAAATTAAAAAAATATACATTTTGTAAATAACTCGGGATCTGGATGCTCAATTGTTTTTATTTTCATCATCGCAATTAGCAGAAAAAACTCTACTAGTTTGCTTTAACTGACTTCGTATCCAATAATAACAAAGTTAGCAATGGTCCTCTCATCCTGTATAAAGGCTTTTTTACGATAAGTTTGCAGTTACATCATAGTACAATTTAGGAATATTATATCACGAACACTTAATTACTAAATGTGACGTCATTGCAAACTTGTAAAAAGATTTCTCTTTTCACGGTATGTTAGCAGTGACGTCACATTTAGTAATTGTGCTCTCGATACAATATTCCTAAATTGTACTGTGACATCATTGCAAACTTATCATAATAAGACTATATTAGTCCAATTTTTTTTACCATCTTTGTCCGAATTTTTTACTAGCTAAATCAGTTATTAATGCTAAAAATAAAATTAAAATTTACATCACAATGAGAATTTAATTCATATGTGACGTAACAATGTTCCAATTGAAATTACTACTTTACATGGTTACAACGCTGTCACAGTGATGATAAAATATCACAATTAGCAAAATTTTTTAAAAATCATATTTTTCAATATTTATATTCTTGAATTTAATTACAACTTTTGATTTAGCGTAGTAATGATAAATTAACCAGTCCATGTATTATTACTAGTGGTAAAAATTAATTGGTCAACAACAACACTTAACTAGCCAAAAATAATTGGCTGGGCACTTATCACTAAATTAAAATTAATCCACAATGCATTTCGAAAACAATGAACACAGATATTAAGCAACAAAAAAATTAAGTCAAACAAGAGCGAAATATTACATTAGTGATGGGTTTTACTAAGTAAATTTTTTTATCAACCAACAGAATTATTGGAAACCCATCATGAATATCAAATTAAAACATAAAAAGCATTAGTAAGGTCGCTGTACGTAAACACTGATTGTTAGGTCTTGGTAAAAGTAAGTAAAACTTGGAATTAGACAACATTCTTATAATTCTAAAATTGTAGCAACCTGCAAAAATGATTTAACCACTCGGTTGGCTGAGGGCGCAATAGTAACATATGAACCATGCGACGTAAAGGACTGGAAAACAAAAATCACCATCAAATATGGAAGCTCAAAAAGCTTTAAGGAAAAAACATGGAAACTATCAATGTGTAACCCAAAATAAGATTATTCCTTTTTTCTACTTCTACTTTTAGGGTTAGTTAAAAATAAAAGTTTCTTTCAAGTAAGTGCCAAAGTGCAAGTTATATTTCAATTTTTGTTTGTCTTAGAAATGCTTATCTATAAGTTAAAAACAGAAAGAATTATTCATCTTTCATCATTTACCACCTACGACACCATAACTAAAGACCACATCTCAGTTAGACATTCCAATTATGGGCCTACAAATAACTCTCGTACAACTAATAAAATGAGAATAAATATTGTGAAGTAGAATGGTACACGATTTTTTTTAGGAATTAATTAATAACCTCTTCTCATGTTATTTTATTGTATATGACTGATGGTAGAGAGGCAATAAGTTGGGCGCCCGCCAAAAAGTTCCAGGTTCAATACAAATCTAAGCTGTATTGTCATTTTTTAAATGTAGAAGATTAGTACTTAATCACTGGAAAAGTCTAAAGTAAATTTTCCTTGTAAACCCATATGAATTACCTAAAACTAAATAAAAAAAAATTATATGTCATAGTTCAAATATATAAACAAGCAGACATATGTATGTGTAAGACAAAAACCTCACCACCTACATACATCGTAATTGAGATGCTTCAATTACGGCTGTAGACGTGGAACGGTCATATTCAGAATATAAATAAATTTTTAACAGGCGCCGGAACCTAACTCCAAATCATTTAAAATGATTACTAATAATATACTTTTATTCTAGTGCCAAAAAATAATTATGGTGCAATAGTGTTTTTTGATAAATCTTCAGTGTTCATTTAATTTTGAACATTTCAAAAATCAACCGTCACAAGTATAAGGTAAGATATTGTCTATTTTGTATTGTATATTATTTTTGCACATGAAAATATTGATGTGTTCGCACATGAGCTGATTCCGCCACTGATATTCACAAAATGACTACCTGAGATGCAGTCTTTAACCATAACTATTTGGCAGATACAGATCTGCATTTTTATTGATGCAAACTTTTGTAAAACTACAGACATAATTTGGCATAATCAATATGTAAAAAAAGTATATTTCAAAAGCAGGACTAGAATTAATAACCTTCTTTAAATTTATGGGTCACAATGATTCACAAATATCCATTAAACTGTGCAAAATGCTATACAGTACAATAATATAATACATAACTAATGGTAACAAACCTGTGCTTATAGAATAATATCCAAGCTGCTTGAAAACGACTAACAAAAATCAACAATTAATTATATCTTATTAAACCATTACAAATTTAAAAGCAATATACAGGGTGTGCCAATAAAAACTACCAGGTGAAATATTTTGGAAACTACTAGAGATATTTGAGTTCTGTAAAAGCCCATTGCTAGAACGTATAAATGGCTTGTTTTGAATACAAATAGTTTTTTAATATATTAAGGGATAGATGGCGCTGCGCTACAAAAAATGTCTTGGATGACAGGAACTTAGAAATGTAATCTATGTTAAAGAGAATTTAATTTTAATTAGATTTCATTATTTGAATAAAATTCTAAAATCCAACCGTTTTCGAGAAATTTGAGTTTAAAATATTTAATGTTTGAAAAACTAAAATCATCTTAACTTTCTTAAATTAAATTTTTGACGAAACTTCATCGGAAACTTTCTTCATAGAAAGAGTGTGAATAATGTGGCAGTAAAACTTTTTTTTACAACTTCAGGTTAAACCGGTAATTACATTTATTACAATTTTATAGAGCCCCCCCCCCTGTATTTTATTAAACAATATTGAATAAAACTATTTCCTCTATTGCTACTATGGTTGCACTGGAAAAAAATGCATGAAACATATTTTTATTCAATATTGTTTAATAAAATACAGAGGCGGACGCTTTAAACTTGTAATAAATGTAATTACTGGTTTAACCTGGTTGTAAGAAAAAAATTTTATTGCCACATTATTCACACTATCTTTAATGTTAAGAAAGTTAAGGCAATTTTAGTTTTTCAAAAATTAAATATTTTAAACTCAAATTTCTTGAAACAGTTGGATTTCCGGATTTTTTTTGATATAACGAAATCTAATTGAAATTAAATTCTCTTTAACACAGATTACATTTCTAAGTTCCTGTCATCCAAGAAATTCTTTGTAGCACAGCGCCATCTATCCCTAACATATTAAAAAACTATTTGTATTCAAAACTAAAGCCATTTATACGTTCTAGCAACGGACTTTTACAGAAAACAAATATTTCTAGTAGTTGCCAATATATTTCACCTGGAAGTTTTTATTGGCACACCCTGTATTGTTTTCAAATAGAATAAACGCAAAACCTCTTATGACTAATTGTAAGTACTTACGGGAATGCAGCCATGGTTGCTAACTTCACGAAGACTTCTTTTTTCAAAGGGCCCCTAATGTTAAACCTTTGTGGCGGCAAAATTTTGTACTTTTGACAAAAAGTAGCAGGTTGCAAAAGGTAATCCTGCCTAACTTCTTCCAGATCATCTTTACAAGCTACTATTAGCACTGGAATTTTACTCTCGGCAAAATATTTCTGAAAAAAAGATATTTATAAAATGTAAAAACAAGTTAGTTGTACTGGTCATTTATAATCACAAGGCTGATCAAACACGCATAGAAAAAATTAGTGTCTTTTGTTTTACTTGTAGTTCCAGTGAGAAAAATTCAAAATTTGGCCAAAACCATTTTGGTAAATACTGCACCAGATTGTAAAATCAGTTGTTTTATAAATAAGGCTGGTCGTATAGTAAAAAGAAGGAAGAAATCTAACCTGAAATAGTCCTTCTTTTGACTATTTGACTAGTCATTTTACAAAAGCGGCTGATTTGACATAGGCAATAGTCATTCCTCTTGTTATCCAAAAATATCCTCCACTGACCATCGGCTTTTTGTTATAAAAACAGCAGCTGACATATGACCAGTGTCGTAAGTTCTGCCCTGTTTTAGTCTAATTATTTTTTTTTATTTATTACAAATGCTCATTTTTTTAATCTTTCTCGAGTAAATTTTTATTTAATTAATAACAAATTGATTTATCTTTTAATCATGTTCATGAAATATTCCGTGCTTCCCATTTGATTTTACCCTAATTAAAACCTAATTTAGAATTTAGAATTGTTGCATATTTTGAGAAACCAATTGCCAAAAAGGTTCTACTTTGACTTTGATCAATGCCGAAGTACCACTGGACATATAATTGGCAGTAAACCAATTTAGGTTTACATTAAAGTGGTGGAGCGGGGAAAGTAGTTTTGATAATGACAATCACTTATGATGACCTAGTAGTCCACAATATGGGTATACTACTGTATAAAATATTACAATCCAAACAGTAAAAAAAATATTGTTAGTCTAGTGTCAGAAAACGAATTAATATAATAAATAGTTTAAAAAACAACATGGCACCTTGACATGATGCTTTAATGGTCAGTACATAAAAAATACAATGAAGTCCATATTGAAACCTATACTTACTATATATATCCTTGCTATGTATTCAAAAGACTTCTCATTATTTATATCGTAAATCAGACAGGCAACATCACATTGCACCTCGTGAGGCAACAGAGGGTCTGATACATTTCTCACATTAATATCTCTCAGCACCATAATTTTTTCTTGACCATATACTTGCACTACATTAACCGTACAATTGGGTGTACCAGTTTTATCAACCAGAATATTTTTGGACTGAAATGAAGCGTATAATGTAGAACAACTTCTAAGGATAAAATAAAATTTGTCTAGCAAGTTACAAAAAGAGAAAACTAAAAAAAATCATCCTTGCATCTCATTTATTCAAATACTAGAATTTCAATTAGAGTAAAACTTGTTTGTTTACGCCATTTTAAAGTCATCTGCACGGTTTATTTTAAAAACGTGAAATATTTAGAGACTACAAACTGCGTATATATATATATATATATATATATATATATATATATATATATATATATATATATATATATATATATATATATATATATATATATATATATATATATATATATATATATATATATATATATATATATATATATATATATATATATATATATATATATATATATATATATATATATATATATATATATATATATATATATATATATATATATATATATATATTTATATATTTATATATTTTTGATATTTTATTTTTAATAAAAAGTTGTTTATTTTATTTATTTTATTATTTTGAGACTCTTATTATTTTAACCTCTCCTCTCAGGGTTCGGGCAGGTTCCTGGCGATTAATCTGAAAATATAATGGTACAGCCCAATTTCAAATAAAACACACCTTGACAGATAACAAGCAAAATGAATTTATTTTTTTTAAATTTCCGGTATGGTTTAGAAAACTTTTTATAAATATATCTTAAAATTAAAATGAAATGGCCTTTTATGATCAGATCTGTTACTATAACTGCTATTAAGTCGTCGAGTACCTAGGATTTATTGTGGTTTTACTTACGGCGATATCTTGAACTTCACGTTATCGCAATCTCTGTCGAATAACGCTTCTGCTTATACTATTGATCAGTGCCTCGCTCCTTCCTCTGTGGCAAATTTCAGATTCATCAAACTTCAGTAACAATGACTGCTTGCCACACTGGATTTATATTTTCGTAGCACAACACTAAATTTATTTTACAATCAGCAAACTTTTATTTAAGGTACGTTACCTTTACTAATTTCCTCAAATCACATTTACTATTCTATACCATACTTCCTTGGTTGTTGCAACTGAAAATTACTCTTCAATTCCACTTGGAATTATTTTATGGTATTAATAAAATTTAATTTAACGTAATTTTTTCTTTTTTTGTTTTAGGTTTAGAAACCCTTTTTTAATATTTTGTGAACTTGAGTATGGACTTCATTTGAAAATATAAATTTAAAATTTTGAGGTTAGTAAACTTTTAATAAAATTTCAATGCTCTACCTTTGAGCTTTCTATCCATACTAAATCTTAAATATAGGCTTTTTTATTGGCCTAATTTGACGTTTCTCCAAAAATCATGACACTTGATTTTTGAAATTTTAAAATATGAAAATTTAATTTTCTTTTTATTTCTTTATGATGCCTTATGGCTCTAATTTTATTATTGAATAAAGATATAGAGATGATTAGCTTTCTTTTGATATGCCATACTATGATGGCCTTTTGTGAATATTTAGAAAAATTACAATTGCAACAATTTTTAACAAATTCTCTTATACAACTAATTACAAACATCTAAACCACATACCAGAGATTAATTTAAGAACTAATGAACAAATCAACACCATATTTGCATGTCTAAATACATTTAAAACATTATTTTAATTTGCCTTTCGTTTTAGGACTTCGTAAAACCTCATTGGCTGGAATCTTTTCAAATACAACAAATTTCTTAAAACTGACTGGAAACAATAAATAGATGCTATTCTTCTGACATAGCTATAAAAAGTTCAACAAATGGTTTTTATTTTAGAAAAAACTTCATATTTGTCAAATTTTGTACCTCCTTGGACATAAATTTACACATACACCTTTTAAATGTCTTTACATTTTGATGCTATTACATTATATTAGCTCACAAGGTGAGTCTCTTTCACTTTTGTAAAGTTTTAAAGTTAGACGATGCACTTATTTCGTAGAACTGACTAAAATCTCAGATATCGTAGAGTTTACGCTACCCAAATTATGAAAGTAGTTTATAGCACTTTTTTTCAGTGTTCATGATTGCTAACTCACTTGTAGCTATTCTATGACTAATTTTAACATATTTGTTTTTAACAAAGTTCATAATTTTAATTAATAACAATAAAATTTTATTTTTTTCCAGGTTATCCAAAGGTTTTGGTACTTAAAATCAATAATGTTCTGGCTCTGGTTGCCATGTTATACACAATAGTCCTTCTGATGCTTATTCTATATAGAAACAATGTTTTATACCATAACATAATAACATACAGTTCATTTACCACACGGTAGGTGTTTATATCTAGCGTTTAACAACATTTATTACAAGTTTTACCTATTTAATATGAATACAGTTAACGTAAGTGTCTCTCACTGAAATTGGGCTCTCATACCACTCAAAATTATCATTTTAATTTAAATTATAGAGTCTTTCTTTGCTTTAGTATTGGCAAAATATCTTTATTACTTTCTTTTTATTATTTAAACATAATTTTATCTTTATGTACTCTGTACATTATACAGGGTGTGGTTTGGTCATCGTAATATATATATATATATATATATATATATATATATATATATATATATATATATATATATATATATATATATATATATTTGCACCTTTCGTTGCTTTATTCTCTCAAGACAAAGCAAAACAATTCCAACGTTTCAAAATTTGCGTACATTTTTTGTTTTTGTTTTTATTATAAGAGGGCAAAGGAGCCATATATTCTCCATGGGTATTCATTGATCCTTTTAAATTAAAAATGGGTGCTATGGGCACTTATGCAAATTGCAAAAATAAATATGTACCGTTAACAGCCAGAGAAATCAGAATGACTGTAAAGGGCCTACACACATTTGAAACATGTTGCGATGCGCGCATCAACTCTCAGATTTCACGAAGCAAGTTTTAGTGTGTGTAAACTGGTATCGGTGTATTGGAGTAATGTGGAGGCAAACTGACTGATGCAAGTTTCATGAAATTTAGGCGTCGATGCGTGCATTGTAACATATTTGGGTGTGTGTAGGCCGCTTAAAATCTAAAATTTAAATCAATTTTTTAGTGATGTAAATTTGCTGGATAATTTAATTTTTAGAATTTTTAGCCAGCAGAAAATCCAGACAAAAACGTTAAAAAAAATTGATATACCACTACATTGATCTTGGTCCAAATGAAGGTGGACTCCATGCATTGTACATGGAAAAAGAGACATTACCAATTAAACGTTCCAGCTAATTCTATTTATGTAAGAAATCCACGGCCCTACAACATGGAGTCTTACACACAAATTTTTTTAGAATTTTGACAATAACAAATTTTACAATAGCATTAGACTTGAAAGGAACGTTGGTGATGACTAATATAAAAGTGTTAAATTATACCGAAGGAAATAAAATATAAATTATATTATACTGAAGAAATGGAAGGTCTTAAATCGAAGTTTTAAATTACAACTATAAAATTTTAATGATTTACTTCCTTTATATGGACAAAGGAAAAAAATAGAGCAGAGAAGTACGAGCGTCTTCAGGCTTTGAAACGAAGTCTTTTGGATGATTACCATACATATTATGATAATATCTCCCCATACTAAATTTTATTTAATATGATTAATAATTAATAAACGTTTTATTTATTACTTATGCAAGAAGTATGTTTTTAACTTTGGCTTGTAATGTAATGCAATACAATTAAGCATATAATAAACTAATATTTATTAAGTTTTTTGCATTTTCTGTAAATAATTTGGACATAATTTGGATTGCTTGTGAAGTTGACAATATGAATGCAGACAACACATGATGTATTGATATAATTCAAGTATACTCACTTGTAGGGCTTTTATTACTACTTAAAACTAATTGAAATTAGCAAATTAGATAAGATTTTGATTTAATTACAACACAAAACACTATTTAAAAGTGTAAATAATGTAGAGGTTTCTTTTGGCAAAAAATAATTTTTACCTGACGAAATTTATTTTTTTCTTAGCCATATTTTAGCACAAAATGGATTTTTTGCATTAGAAAAAATCCGACTCGCCACTACTTTTTTTACATAATAAATTTAAAATGTCAATGTAAATTATGCTAAAACATATGTTTCCAAATTCTGTGCTAGTAGCTGTACTAATTTCAAATACATTTTTTCTATGCAGTTTCAAAATTTCATTATGATTGATAATAAAATAAAAATTTATTCGATTATGAATTTATTATCTAACAAAATTAATAAACATTAAAAACTCTTTTTTGACATCAAAGTAATAGCAGCACAAAAAATGCCCAAAATAAATTTGTATTATTAATATTTTATAAGATATGATATAAACTTTACTCTAGGTGTAATAAAAATGATATGATCAAGGATACAAAAATAACTATACCAAGGCAAAACTAGGTGAACAAGATTACTTAGATAAATAGTCGTAAAATATTTTTTGTTTACTCATTACAACAGGAAAGGAATTTTTAAGTTGCAATCATTTTAATTTTAGTGTATTAAAAAGATATTTAAAAAGCTAACTGGTATATTTGTCAAACAGAAATGAAAATGTACTAGTAAGGTAACAATAAGCTGTTATATTTTATTTAATTAATAGTAATACTTACATCAAGACTCGATTTTATAAAGCTCCTGCAGAAACTGGACTTTCCTGCACCTGTTGGACCAATAACGTGACATTGATATACATTACGACTTGATTGTTTCTTTGCCAAATCCAGTTTCTTTTCTCTTGTTACTAAAATAATAACAATATATATCTTTTCAATAATTAAACACTGCCAAACCTTGAACTGCTGTTGTCTGATTTTCATTTTCATAAATATTATATCCCAAATAAGCCAAATATTCAAAAGTTCTTGGCAAGTCCACAAGCGTCATTAGCGCCCATTGACACATATAGCCCTGATAAGTGATCCATCCTTTATCATTTGTTGGTACCATTGCGCTAACATCAGGTCCCCATGCAGGAGTAGGACACGTTGAAAATAATTCATCAAATTCCATCGGAGAAAGGGCCTTATCGCGATCCTTGTCATATCTTTCGAAAATGTGGGTTAAAAACTGCTGACCTCTGTGTGAAAGTTCTGTGGTGGAACCTGATGGAACTTTCAAACTAAAGAAAGACATAAAGAATATTACATTTCTTATTTTTGAGTAAAAAATTATTTTGTGTGTTTAGGAAAATTTGCACAAAAATGTCTTTTTTTGGAATAACTCGATATTTTTGAAGGTATCAAAAAGGTGTAAAGACCTTCATTAATTGAGACCATGATTACTAAAATACTCTACGTCATGTTATCTTAAAAAGTTTTTGAGATATTTGGAATTTGGTATTAAAATTTCATTAATGGTTTTGTTAAACAAAGTTGCCTTTGAAAACAAAATAGCTGCTATTCTGAAATAAAGATGCAGTGTACTCATCAAAATAATGTTCCTCAAAAATCAGTATGATTAATTCTTCTTCTTTTCAAAGACAACCACATTAACAAAATCATTAATGATATTTTAATACCAAAATCCAAATATATCAAAAACTGTTTGAGATAACATGACATGTTGGTATTTTTGAAATCAGAAAAATGAAAAAAATCAAAATATTTATTAAAAAAAACCAAAATTAAATTGCTTTTTAGGTAGCCTCATCGGAAATAGTCCAATACTCCACCTTCTTCCTATCCACATGTTAGGGAACGCCTTATTTAAGAGGACATTTGCCCTACACTCGTAGGGCATGGTTCTTCCGCGGGTTGAGAGACGAGGATGTAATAAATTACAGTAAAGACCGCTTTCGAAGGTCAGGCGCTCCGATATTTACACCTATATTGCAGTGGCGGCTCGTGGTTAATTTTATAGGGGGGCACACATTTGACATTTTGAAATTGTATATTAAAATTAACTTACCAGAGAACCATTCATAATATTCTTTGTTCTCAAAATCGTGTGCTGCTTAAAAAAAGAAGCAAAAAATTGCAAAGGTGTCCTCCCACTTTAAGATCTAGTACATAAACACACACAAACACAAACAAGAACATTTTATTTATACATAAAATCCATTCTACGTTCCTTACTAGCTGCGAAAATGTCTATCACTTTATTGTCAAAAGTCAGGAATTAACTGAATCATATTTTTTTCAATTGATAACATCGAAAGTGCATTAAGCCTTTCTTGGCCCATAGTGTTCCTTAGAAAACATTTTATTCTTTTTAACGTAGAAAAACCTCTTTCACATTCGCACGTCGTCATAGGTGTAGTACATATGATACTTAAAATTTTGTACGTCTCAGATAAGCCTTCTTCCAAATTATTTTTATTAATAAATGTCAGAAGAGGTAAAACACCATTGCAGCACATATCATCCCTGCCATAAATAACTTTCAATTCAGTTCTTAATTTCTCTTTGTCTATTAAAGCATTATAAGCTTATACAGTCTCTGTAAACGTTTCTTCGGGAAAATTTTCTTTATAAGTAGGAAACAAATCTGAAGAAAATAGTTTAGCTCCAGACAAATGTACAGTAAAATCAAATCTATCTCAGATATCTGAGACAATAAAACATCACAATATTCTTTAGCCACAACTCGATTAGTTTCAGATGGATCAAACTGACCGCGTTTAGTGCGTTTTCGGCTAGATCCTTCACTATTCATTTCTTCAGGTTCAGGCACTTCAATTCAAATTGATCAATTTTGTTTTGTCTGATTTTGTCAATCTGAGATTCAAATGTTTTTAAACATTGTTGAATATAAACACTGTCTGCTCCGCGAGATTGGACTTGATTAAAAAAATATTGCAACGTGGAGTGATCCAATGAGTTACTTCTAGAAAATAATTGAAATCTATGGAATTTAAAATTTTCAGCAGTCCGTTCGCTTCAGCTATTGTTTTAGGGTCCTCCTTGGTGTCTAGGAGTTTGTCCAAACATTCGCGAATTAGTTCCTTTTTTTCATACAGGGTGTTGATGGTTCTTGTTTTGAAATTCCATCTAGTGATAACCGCCCGTGGAAGTCTTCGTTTTGCAATTTCATCCAAAAGTGCTGTTCTTTTTTGTAGATCGAGAAAAAACGAAGTAAAAGATTGAATTTCAGCAAAAAATATTTTTAATTTTTTATTGCAAGATGCAGCGTTTTCCAGTATTAGGTTGAACTGATGGGCGTAGCAATGAATATAAAATGCATACGGGTATTTTTGCCTGATAAGCGATTGAACGCCTGCTACTCTTCCACTCATAACTGACGCTCCCTCATAACTTTGAGCTATTAATTTATTTACAGGAACTGCAAGATGATCAAGTTCATGCATTATAGCCCCCGATATATTTTCCGCAGTGTACCCCTCTGGTCTAACAAAAGTCCAAAACCTTTCATAAATTTCTCCTTCAAAGATATATCGAAATATTACAACAAGCTGCTGCTGGTTAAACGAGTCAGTTGTCTCGTCAGCTTCAATAGCAAGAAACTTAGATTTTGTTATTTGATCGAAAATTTCCTTTTTGCAGACTTATAACATAGCATCTAAAAGCTCATTTTGAATGGTTTTAGAGGTTCCTTTAAATACCGTAGCCTCTTTTATATGAGCAGATAAAACTGAATCTAACTCAGATGTGAAATCAACTAAACCTCGAAATATACCTCGATTTTGTGAATCTTCGCGTTCATCGTGTCCACGCAGTGCCAGTTCAAATGCACCACAAAATTTAATGCACATTATTAAACGTCGTAATATATGACGATTTTTATTGACCTTTTCGTTATGAGCTCGTATATTTTCGAGATAAGCACTGTCTAACTGTTTACGAATGTCACTTTTACCTAAAACATTATGGTCCACTAAATTATATAAATGACTTGCACTCTTCGCATGTTTCGTTGCTCTTTCCTGTAAATACTGTAAATCGTGTACTCCTTCCTGAATCCAGGGTGAAGATTGCAAATTGTTGCTTAAAAGGCAAACAAAACAGAACAGCTTATTTCGCTCAGAACACCCACACATCCACGAAAACTTATCATATGTATTTTCTTTTTTAAAATATCTATTAAATTGTCTTATTTTGCCTACAGTAGTTTTTTTTATATTTAATTCCGGGACAGGCCTTCCTAATTTTTTTATACTAACTTTATCATCGTAACTCAGCGGTCTGTTACTTAAAATATAAGACACTGAATTCATTTTGAAATGTCTTATGTGTGCCTAAGTGAAATAAACAAAACGCGAAATTCAAGCAGCGAGAACAGACAAACATAAATATCTCTCCAGACTGAAAAGTGAAAACTGAAGTGTAGGTGTGTGTGTACTGTAGACAAAGAATATTTACGTTTAAAATCGTTTTTAAACGTAAATATTCTTTGCTGTGGACACAAGTGAACTGTGCCCGCATTAGAGCATAAGGGGGGGTTGTTGCCATAGCAATGCCGTAAACAAAATCTAGCCTGATGCAGAAACATGACGCGATCTCCGTACACAACTCATCTTGTGCACTTTGGGAAGTAGATATTGGCAAACTCAAGCTGTAACGCAGCGATAGCGTCGGAAATTAGTTTTGGGGTTTATTATGTTGATAAAAATGTTAAAATGGATAAAAATAAATAGAAATTAGAAATTAACTAATTAACTAGCTAAGCTGAATTTGCTTTGGGGGGCACGTGCTCCTGTGCCCTTTAGGAGCAGCCGCCACTGCTATATTGGCAATATGTTCATAGTGAAGTACAGGCCCGTACTAAATAAATTCTGCAATAGGGTTACCACGTTGTATTTATGATTATTATTTTTATATTTCTTCGTACGATCCGATCGTGCGATTTTCGCTACCACCTACCAATATTGTTGGTAAGCTTTGGAAATTGAAAACACCATAAAAATAGTAATATTTACTGATTTCAGAAAACATAAGTTTAAGAAATTTCGTCATTATTACATCAAATATGAAATATATATACAATAAAACGATTTACAAAGACATTTAAAAAAAAATTAGAGTAAGATAGAGTAAAAACAAAACAGAATATGAGGTACATATATTAACGATTAAAAAAAGACATTTTTGTCTTTAAGTCAAAGTAAAAACAATGGCTAATGCAAGTATATAAATAAACAGATATTACATAATAGCTAAATATTAAATAACAACAATTAAGGTAAATACAGCACAAATACAATAAGATACAAACTAATACCGTGATATAAATTCTTGGATAGTGTAGCAGTTTATTTCTAATAAAAATGATTTTACGGCATTTTTGAAATTAATAATTGTAGGAAGACATTTTATGCTATCGGGCAAAAGATTATATAGCTTACAACCATTAAAAAAAAGTGACTTTTTGGACATAGTGTAGTATCGTGGTTTAGTGGTAAAAGATTATCTTTTTTTCTGGTATTGTGGTTGTGTTGTGACCTAGAATTTGAAAATTTATGTTTGTTTTTATAAACAAAACAGGTTATTTCGTAAATTATACAGAAGTCAAAGTAAGAATTTTTAGGGACTGAAAGGCTTCTCTGCACACAAATAACTCATTATCTAGCAACGAACACCTAACAAAATTCAGTAATTCCCTAATAGTACAGTAAACGAAGGAAATAGCAGGGAAAATTTTGAATAGTTTGGGATATTTGGACCCTTTATGTAAAAAACACGCTCTGATTGCGGGAAAAATACTAAAAAAATTCCAAACATGTCGTAACATGTTCTTATGTATACATATATATATTTAGCAAAAAAATGCAAATATCGTAATATAAGCATTTTTTGAAAAAAATACAAGAATAAAAAATCGCAATTTCCATATGACCATCCTACTAGATTTTCCCTTTAGTTTGCCGGAAAAACGGAAAACCATAGTATGTTAATTCTCTGTTTTTCCTGAAAATTCAAAAAAAATATTGTAAACTGCGTCACTGTATAGAAAATGCAATTTCAAACGTTTTTTTCTCATTTTTTTGAAAAACGCATAGATAGTAAGATAATCAAAGAAAACTATAAATATGTGTTTTTCATTTTTCCGGAAAACTAAATATAAAATTGCAAATTAAAATAAATAGCATTTTAATTTTTAACAAGTGTATTTTGGATTGAAAACTAATTTGAATAATGAATAATTAATAATTTGTAATTTGAATAGGTTTTTAGTTGAAATCGTTGAAATTGTTAATTATTGTGTTCAAAATTAAAATTTAATTTGAAGAATTATTTTGTTTTGTCCAAATGCAATGAAAGTTGGCATATGGTTCTAATTTTCAATACAAAATATTTTATTCAAATGGAATTTTTCTGTAAAATTAACAGAAAGATCAGTTTACCTACAACGATTTATTTTCTTCTTAGATTAACTCCGCGAGTTAGATCTCATTTGAACTGTAACTTGATAAAAATCAATTTTAGATCAAGCAGACAAAGATTGCAAAAATGAATGTCGTACTTTTTTTTTTTTTGGTACATTACACCTATCACATACTCAATCCGGGGACACACTGTATAATAGACCATAGTTAATTTTTCCGACAAAAATAAAAGCCGGATCGTTCGTTTAATATGTGTTTTAATATTTGGAAATAGAAATTCAAATATTAAATTGATTAAAAAATTTTGAGTGAGTAAAATGTATAAAATATTTTAAGAACCTTTAAAAGAAAATATTTTATTAAAAAGGCACTAAAAAGCGGAGAGTTTTTAGACATTATAGCATAACTATAAATGAAAACACCATAACAACTAGACAACCTTTTATTGTAGAATATTACAACACTATTCAAAAATTATAATATTCGGATCAAAAAAGTGAAGCGGACAGAGTAAATTTGAAAAAAATATATATAATCAATCCAATGGGTTTTTTTAGATTTAGATTTAGCATTTTGAGCCTTTATAATGTAATCCGGATTTCTGATTTCCATATTTCTGGTATGTCTGGGGTCAATAATTTCAGGCAATAAACAATTGTAATAAAATTTATACAATTTCGGAACCATTTTTGTTTCAAAGAACACAGCATGTTTAAAAATTTTGATTGATAACAAATTCTTAGTTGTCCACACTCCGAAATGACAAAAGTCTTTATTAGCAAATAGAAGCCGCTTCTGCATTCGATTGCCAATGCCACAACAAATATCTACGTATGAGTAGCGGGTTAGTTGTTCAATAAGTCAAACACGGCGCCACTTACCAACGGCAGAATACCTCATATCTTTTAACAACAAGGTGATATGTTTATAGATAGATTTAAAAAATATAATTTTTTTTTTTGACAAAATATATATTTTTTTTAATTATACAAAGCATCCCTTTATGTCGGTACTGAGACAGAATTAATATATTTTGTCATTAAATATATATTTTGAAGCGTACAAAATCAGTCATAATCCCTATTTTCCCTAACTTTAAACATATAAAATTACCAATAATTACAAAATATTAAAAATATATCACAGTAGAGACATAAAAGAATCTTTTCTCCATCGAATACATTTTGTTTGATATTTCTATCTCATTTATTTTCGTAGAAATTAAAAGTTTTCTGATACCTGTTTTGACACCATGTGAACAGGGCAAATGTCCTCTTAAGTAATTTCGAATATGCGCCGCGTAATGTAGGGTCGTACTATTTTATTTAAAAATAATATCGTTATGAGGGATATTAAGTTTTGTTTGCAAATAGGACTGCTAGGGTAAGAGTTAACTCTTCTTGAAGAAGTTGTAAATAAATTTCACCTATCAGAATACGGACCCACAAAAAAAGTACCAATAACTCTGTCACCTACAATAAAATAAGTTGGTGCTCTTCTCTGGAGGTGCTGTGAATGTGATGATCAGAGGTTGGGAGATAGTGATAAATTCCAGAGATAACTTTTATGTAGATATAATATATTGTAAACACCTAATGAAATATTCCCAAACAATATAAAATGGTAAAATATTTTTATGTACTACGCAATAAATCTGTTCTTTTTAAAAATGGGAACAAAAAATGAAAGGTTTTTAAAATTGGACGGCTTGTAGCTATAAAAAACAATTATTTACTACTGACCGACGGGGTTCGTTATTGTTGAATATCCAATAGTGATTCATAGATAGATATAGGCGAATCGCGTGTTTACGCCAAGTGCTCTATGTTAAAAATGAATACACAAATGACTTCAAAGTCATTGGAGTGCACTCTATCACTGGCGGTTCGTCTATAGGGTCATTTGGTTAATGACCTCCCACATACAAATAAAAAAATAGAGCTATTCATTTTCTGAAATTTAAAAATATATAATATATATATTTTTAATATTCTTAAAAAATATATTAAAGTTTCTAGTTCATTCTATGCACAATACTATTCAAATATCTAGATCGCAGGATTTCGTATCCCCCCGAGCACCGAGCCTCTACATTCATATTCATTACATTCATTTACAGAATTTAAAAATCTTGGGTCAATCCACAACTTGTCCTCAAAGCTAGCTACGGACCGAATTTACAACGAATTAAAGTGAAATAGACTTATGCGCGAATCGTCAGAAAGCAAAAGAGACAGAAAATCACTGGCGGGGACAATGTCCCTGACACATTTTACGGAAACGGTAACACACGAACTTCAGAGTAGAGCAGTCTTAATGCTGACAAGGTACGCGTGGTCGGTAAATTCTGTCGCGTTGTTTTTAATGTTTTTATTTGTGAACATTTTATTAGTAAATCTCTACTTGTCGTGAAATTAAGTAAAACAGTGTTTTTGGTGTTTACTATTAAATATGAGTGTTGTACAAAATATATTAAAACTGAAAGATGGACATAAGTTGGGTTATGAAGACCGAGTGAAATTCAAAGGTGGTGGCCGTCCAAAACCTAATATAACGATAAAACAAACATCTCTTGATAAGAAAAAAGAAGTTAATAGGTATTTTCGAAATTCAATGTACGATTTATCCGAGTGGATTTGCGGATGCGAGGTAAAAAATGCATTTTTTTGTTTCCCATGCCTGTTATTTGGTGATGATCCTGATCCTATATGGTCCAAAATAGGTGTAACTGACTTGAAACGTTTAAAAATAAAAGTACAGAAACATTTGCTCGCATCAAGTCATATGAATAACTGTTGTAGTCTAGCAACACTTGGTACAGTTGATATTAGAATGCAGTTAGACAGTGCCCATAGAAAAAGTTTAAAAGCCTCAGCAAATTTTATTCATTGTTACGCTCATCAGCTAAATTTAATTTTACAAAAAGCATCAAATCAGGATAAAAGCATAAACATTTTTTTTGCTAATTCACATAGCTTTTCTTCATTCTTTGGAAAATCGCCAAAAAGAACAGCCGTGTTAGATAATGTTGTTAAGGTGAGATTACCTAAAGCGGCTCCAACACGATGGAATTTTAATACAAAGTGCATAGAAACTGTTTATACCTATCAAACAGAATTATTAGATTGTTTAGAAAAAATCATTGATAATGAATCAGAAAACAACACTCTTAACCAAGCTGTTGGTTTAAAAAACTACTTACAAAATGAACATTTTCTTTACTGGTTAAATTTTTTTCATTTAGTTATGCCTCATTGTGATATATTGTTCAATCAATTACAAAAATGTAATATCGATGTCATAACAGTAAATAAGTGTATTGGCGTTTTTAATAGTAAAACTGAAGACATCATAAATAAAATTTTTAATAACTATTTGGAGGAGACATCCATGCAGTCTGCCCAGAGATGTAAAACGGAAGAATCAAAAAGGAGAATTTCATTATAAGTTTGTGATATCTGAGATCAAAAACAGGTTTGGCTTCAGTAATCATTTAGCAGTGTCTCAGTTATTTGACGCAGATCGATTTAAAGATTATAAAAAAAGCTTTCCTCAAGATATGTTTAAATTAGTTAAAACAGAGTATCCAGTCATAAATGAAACTTAAAACTGAATTAGAAGTATTATATAGCCGAGAAGATTTTTCCAATAGTGAAGGTGCAGTTGCTTTGTGACAGCTTTTTATTAACAATAATTTGTGCAATACTTTTTCTGAAAGTGTTGAAAATCTTGTGTACTCTCCCTATGACTACCGTCAAAATTGAACGTTGTTTTTCCATCTTAAAAAAAATAAAGACATTTTTAAGAAATACCATGGGTCAGGAAAGGTTATCTTCTTTAGCTATGCTTACCATAGAAAGGGCATTAATAAAGAAGATAAAAGACTTTAATGAAAAAGTAATTAACCACTTTGCATCTCAAAAAGACCGGAGGATCGACTTGGAATTTAAATCACTTTAAAAGGTAGGTAATACAGTAAACTTTTCTAATTGACCTCCCTATCTCTTGACCCACGAACCGCCACTGCTAAATATGTAGTATTTATAAAAAGCCTATGTGAATGACACATAGATACATACAGTGTGAAATTAAAGACAATGGAAGTTAACTTTTTTAAAAGGTCTCGTTCAATTTTTGCAAAGGTATATTAGTGGGAAGTATAGCAACGTTCAGGTGCCATCGGAAACAACACTATGAAAAAAATATTTATCACAGAGATGTGAGTATTAAACAAAAAAAAATAAGAAAATACAAATATGTCTGGATTAGTGTGGATGAAACCACAAATGCTTGCGGCTGGAAGGTTTTAGTGGGTGCATTAATATTAGTAATACTTTTACTCTTGAGTGCTAATTAAAAATACATGTATATGTTAGTGTTACATTCACCAATACCTCTGCCCTCTTTGTATTAACTTTGGATGTTACTTAACTCACCAAAATAAGGCAAGATATTGTGTCATATATTTATGAACATATTTACGTATGATGGTATAGTTTATTATTATTATTATTATTATTTCACTTATTTGCAACATAAAAAACGTCAGCTTCTTTGATGGCGGTAAAAGAATCAAAGAAGCCAACATTTTTTATGTTGCAAATAACTTTGAAACAAACTGTATATATCATCTTGGTCTGATGGTCGAGGAGGACTGTCAAGCTTGTTGGTTTTTATTTTCCTGAGGCCTGGTCCAGAATGAGTTGTTTATTTACAGATTAATTTTATATTTGATACTTCATAATCATTAATTTTAAGATAAAACAAGACATTAGTGTTGTAAATGTCAAATTAACGCTAAATGATTTATGTAAAATTAGTATTATATGTCATACAGTTTTATATACCTAGTAAAAGAAAAATTTAAAGAACGATAGAACATTAATTTTTGTATGCAATATATTTTGTATGGAGGTTTTGTTTGCATATTACTAATGTACCAAGAACTCATTTTCTTTAGTTTGTATAGTAAAATTTAAATGTAAAAAATTTAGACTAATAAAAGGAGATAAGATATTTATCTGTTATTTAAAAAATTCTTTTCTAAAATTCTGTAATTAATAACAATTAATGTCTAGATTAATCTTTTATCAGTAACTCATTTTGCACAATTGCTGGCTGGACCAAAGGCTTACATGCTACAACAGTTATATAAATTAAATTTGATTACATGTCATTTTTAAAGTGGCATAAATACCCTAGCCAATTAACAAATCATACTTACAACAAACCAATATGAACAATTATTATTGGATACTTGAACTTCAAATAGTTTATTATCTAATTTATACTGGAGGATCATGAGAAGGTCGACCAAGTATTATGCACCTGTCCCGCTGTGGAAAGGATCCGATTCTCAATATTCGGCAAAGGGCAACACTACTGCCAGAGGATCTGGACACACTCTCACCCAATAAAATTATCAGTTTCATGAAGAGACTGAACTTATTGGGTGAAATTAAATTAGAAGTCAGCTACAATAGGCCTGCTGATATATATTTTTTTTATAAAGAGTAGGTCGAATGAGTCAATTGTAGGTTTTATTTCTTCCACATATGTGCACCTGATCTCTGAGAAATATTAGCTTTCAACAGTCGAGACATTGGAGTCAGTTAAAAATCACGAAAAATCGTAAAACACGTATTTTCAGCACCGTGTTATTTTTTGGGGGTATTGATTGTGTGAATTTATATTCTTTGAACAAAAACTACTATCTTTCAGCTTTGAAATGCCATCTTGAACGTGTAGATATCTTAATAGAAAGATTTGTACAGCTAAAAATATTAAAGCATAAAAATGACGTTTTTAAAATGCTTTACTTAAGGCAGGCAGGAACTGACCATGCGAAAATTAAATGACGGATTTCCTTCTTTGCAACCCTAAAGAAGATTCTCACAAAGTTTGAGCAAAATCTAACATAAGCTGGCTTTACTGATTAGACAATTTTATATGGAATAACTCCTAATTAAAAAAACGATTTTTTGTGTTGGTAGACAAAAAAATTCCCTGTTAATTTTAAACCGCTGTCAGTGTTTTTCGTAATGACATTAACATTACTTAACCTTAAAAATTATTTCAACTTAACAACTTGAAAATCTATCTTTGCACTTTCTGTAGTCCCGACTAAAAGTAGATTTTTGCTTTGTTAGGTTGGACACAAAAATCCTTTTTAATTACAAACTGCTGTCAGTGTCAATCCTGTTTTTTACGTTATGCCATTAATGACATTAACCTAAAAAATATTGCCAACTTAACACAAAAATCAATTTTTAGTTAGGACAATAGAAAGTAAATCAACTTTATGTTAATAACTATACTTTACCTTGGAAACAGATAAAGCTTGGACATATTCAAATTGTCATTATAACCAAACTTCCTTAATACAGTCCATGTGGTTTCATTTCTGCCTCTTTGTATAAATAGACTGTGCAAATAGAGGAAACCTTTCATTGTTACACAATTCTGACACACTCCATCCTCTAGATTTTTTCTCAATACTGCTTTTACATCATCCAATACTTGTGGTTGTAGTGGAGCATTGAAACAGCGACTTTGAAAATTATTTAATTCTATGTCGTTAAGTAAACCATCGCAATCTATATCACATATTTTGAATATCCTTATCAAAGCCTTTTTACAAGCATCCGTTAACTACAAAAAAGTATACATCTCTTTACTTGACACTTTGCTTTGTTTATAAATTTACTTACATCTGCTTTCTCTACAGAATATATTGGTGATGTAGGGTGGAGAACTGCCTTCTGTGCATAATAAAACATTTCTGAAATATTTTTTAGAGTTTTAGCTGAGCATTCTATACATGTTTCAATTTCTGAGAATTCTTCCATTATTTCAAATATACCCTGAAAATTAATACAACTTTTAATATAATCTAATTGGCCACAGTAAGTACTGCTATCATTAAGAAAATTAAGATTCCGAGCAATCTCTGCTCTTGTGGATAGACTCAGCAATCCATTGTTTAAAATAAATTCAACGCTGAGCTGTGTTTGAGAAAAACATATCACTCACGGAAAGACAGACACACAAAAGGCATACTGATTTGGTTAAACTTTCTACTTTCGGACCTTAAATCATCCATTTTCTTCATAACCTGGATTTTTTTTTATGCTATCCTATCTATAGATGAGAAAGTAATACATAATTTGCTCAAAATACAATTTTACAATACTTAACCTAACTAATGTAAAAATTGTTAAATTTTTGTTACAATACTTGCACTAAACTAAAACTGTTTGTTTTCAAGGCTAGAACTGTTTGCACTTAGTTCATTACCGCATAGGAAGTGTTAAATAGTGCAGAATTCGTTATTTTGAATATGACATTATAAGTTGGGTTATGTATTGGATTATCTGGCTATATTCTTCATCATCTAATATCAAATAGAATTATTTTAACCTAACGGGCTTTGCCGGTGGTGTATCCAACACGACAATGCACAGCCTAAGCCTATTGGGTTAAAATAGTTATTCTAAGTATATTTTTAATTTTATTCATTATTTTCTTTTCGCTTCTAAATATATTCCTTTTTTTAGCTTATGTTAATGGTCAAATTCTATAACTATACAAATGCGATCTCAAATTTTATTCTGCTTATACTACACATATTCGATGCTTATAAAAACAGGACAGCATTCTGATACCTTGCCCGGGCGCGTATGATTGTTAAAAACTTCGTTCATGAAGTCGAGAAGTGTAATGGAGTCACACTCTGATAAGTACGATTTTACCGTTCTGAAATCACATCCAGATGACGGTTTTCATCCTAAAATTGAATAGTGTAATCCGTTACCGAGGCCGTTACTTTATGATAATCAATCACAACATATAACAAGAAGACACAATTTACTTTGATTTGTTAACACTTATTTTATTATAATTTCACGTTACTGCAGTTTTGGCACTTAATGTGCCATTTTCAAACGATTCTGAAGAGAATTCTCTTCAGGCTGTTTTTTATCACTATTTTATTATAACTTAACATTACTACAGTTTCGGCACTTAACGTGCCATTTTCAAAGCTCCTGAAGATAATTCTCTGCAGAAAATGCAGTAACGTGAAGATATAACAGAATAGTGATAAAAAAAAGTAAATTGCATTTTTATGTTTTCATCCTACTTTGAAATGGGATGAATATGGCCTGACAAGCGTGTTTTCAACTTTTGACGGTTAAAAGTTAACTCTTCAGTATGAAAATGGAGAATTTTCTTTTTGGTTTCTCACAATTTCAGTGTTTTTTTATATTTTTATTAATCATAATAATTAAAATAGTTAAAACCTTAACTTATTAAGTGGAAATTACCAATTAGAGGATAAATTTTAAAACGAGGTGTCGAAACTTCTATACCTAATTTTACTGTATAACAGGAAATATCCATCTTTTGCACTAAAATAGGTTTTCCGAAATTTTCTCCTTATTTTTTCAATGTAATAACATTGTATTCTGACTTCCTAGCCTTCCAGATACTCAAGGTAGAAATTATGTGACATAATTAGGTGACATCACACTCTATATATGATGTCGCTCCGGGTATTAGAACACGGTCCAGTGCAAATCGTAATTTTCATAATTTTGTATGACAGCTTAAAATGGAATACAGAAAGAATTTTAAAAATCTATGTAAAGTCCATTATGTCTCAATACAGAAGCAATAAATACCTGCGTTGGGTTTATTTTAAAATGTTTATAGGAGAGCATTAGAGAACGCATTTTTTAAAAAGATACCTATCCATTTTAGGTACCTAGGTGTGTGCACCTACTCTTTTGAGAAAAAAAACTTACATCAATAGTAGAATATTCAACAAGGTCGATTTTATTTCCAACTAGCACCACAGGACAAGGTTTATCTGGATGGTTCTGTCTAATTAATGGCATCCAGTATGACGTTATTCTATCAATGGAGTCATCATCGTCGACAGCATACACAATACACACAACACTAGCTCTTTTAATTTGTTCATTTAATTCTACATCTGTTTGATCAACAGAAGAGAAATCAACAATATTTGTGGGAACTTGTTCAGGAGTAACGTCCGCAGGTATTGTAATTTCTTCTGCTTTTGCTGGCACATTTTCAGGGAATTCTTCACTTACAAGAGACAAAATTAATGAGGTTTTGCCAACACCACTATCACCCACTAGTAGAATACGCACTGTACGTTTCAGCGGAGATTTCACCACCATTTTCACGTATTTAATCTGAAAGTAATTGAGGTTATGGTTAAACTAATTCCTGTCGCGCAAAAATAATATTATTTTATACTTAAGTAGGTAATTAAATTATATCTTGATTAGGTTTTACGTAATTATCGATGCAATAAAAATATATATGACACTTCTATAATTAATGTAGATACCTAAGTACTAGTTTCAGGTGAAAATATTTGTGTTAGGTGCATTTACCTATGAACTTTAATAATTACTAGAATATTTCTCACGAATACATAACTGTTTTATTAAACAATAGTCATTTTAATACTGTTTAAAACACTGAAATTACTTTCCCTAAACCCCTTTTTGCCTTTACTAACAAATTTCATTCACTTTTTCCCCAATGTCAAAATTTTTACGCGTGCGTATGAAGATTTGCACGTGACATGAGCACAATTTTAATTATGACTTTTTTATTTTATTACATACATGTTTATTTATGCTAATTTTATAACATAACTTTTTGCTTAACCTCACTCACTGAAATTAGCTATAAATCTCTATTTTGTTTATTATGTCATGTCCCCCACGATGAATATCGTTAGGTGTCCTACTACGTTTTACAGTTCAGTTGAATAAACTGAGATGATCCCCCCGCAACGTCTCCCGCAGAGTTCAGTATAAAATTTATTTTTAAAAATAGAAATGCCTACTCAAAACAGTAATTCAGTTTCTGAAGTAGGTTAAAAGAGCCAGTTTTAGACAAAAGCAAGTCTGCTTTAGACGATGACAAATCTTTATACTTCACCGCACAAAATACACTTAAAAATAACTACTTTTGTTTTACACAATATTTTGTAGTGTACCTATATGGGCAAAGAATGGGCACGAATACTGTGGCCGTTTTTGTTTTACTTTCTAAATGATTGAAAATGGCAAATACGCTATTTATCATGACTTCAGAATTAACTAATTCATTATTAGGTATTTATTGCGTTCTGCTTGTTTCTGGAGCAAGATTTGTCTTCATATAAAACGAACTTTAATTTATTCGTTTATTATAAGGAAACCGTGTATTATATAATCAGAATAATATATGTAGGTATCTGAGAATTATGACTAATATCGTTTTTATTTGTTAATTTTCATCTACGAGTATTTCTGAGATTCGCAGACCTATTTGAATAATGATTTCGATTCGCTTCGTTATGCAACCCGCTTTCGTCAAAGTATACGTATAGACTTGCATAGCTTACCTATCCCCATATATCGCCTATCTCACAGAACCAACTATACCTAACCACAGTCTCTACTGTGCCTGTACAGATAGCTGCTTATGCTAAAATATTTTCCCATCTTCATCTTCTATATTCATCTACCATAGTCCATCCTGTGGTTTATCATTGAAGAAATATGAGAACTTGGGTAATTCATTGCTTTAAAAACAGACGATGCTAATTTGACTATAGAGAGGAAAATCCTAAATAATTTATACTAGTAGGAAATACAGAGAGGGATTTATATACATCTGCAGCTGAGTTGTAATAATTATAGTATGTTTGTATATTGTTGATATATCTTGAAGTTGGTATTTTTTGATTATGATCACAAAAATTATTACTCTTTTGTCAAATGCTACAGCTGAGACTTGACTCAGGAGGGATACACAGCGACTGTGTTCTGCCACAACAATCCTCTAGCCATCAGCACTACCGTCTCGGTATTTAAAAACATCACTATACATTCATGCCCCAGCCAGGATTCGAACACAGAACTCCTTGATCTCAAGCCTAAAGTATAAGCACTGTGCCTCTGAGCCAAAAATTTTTTTCACTTAAAATATTCAGAAATTATCACATAGAGAAATGCACTAAATATTCTTCATGTTCATTACAAGTGCCCATAGGATATCCATCGATGTGTGTACTGTCTCGAATAGCAACAGTCAGAGCAAGATGTTGCTTGATCTGAACCAGTTGAACCAGTAACATTAGTATCATACAGTGGATCAAATCAGAAAATAATTGAGTAATGGCATTTAAAATTTATTGTTGTTTGCATTTTTTTATTTTCAGCAAGTTTCGGTAAAATTACAATAAAAACGCTAGTTCTCTAATGTTCAAGTGGCCTTAAACGCACTTAAGTATACACATCAAAAAACAAATAAAATAGACTTTAGCAACAGGCAGCACAATGGTCCAGCCTATGCTAACATACAGTACACATTTTGGTAAAACTAATCTAATATGGAAGACTTATCATGACCATTTTTTGTTGTGTCCAGATGTTTGTAATGCACCAATCTTGTTTCATACTTACCCAAAACATGAATAGTTTATTTTAAAAATGATAATAGAATCAATTAAAATATGGTAAATTATTACCTAATAAAAACTAGAATGTACTAATGGATAAAAATATATTAAAAATGTACAACATAAAAATAAACATTTTATAGTTTTATTTTCTTCTTCTTTGATTTGACGGCTAGCGGTGCAGGCATTTTGAAAACGGTGCTGTAATAAAAAATTTAAGTGCTTAACATTTGTGATAACTACTACCTATTATGATTTTACGTAGGATTAGTGTTGTAAAATTTCGGTAATTTATTGATTGTTGCGAATATTCGGGAATTTTCGAACATTTTTGAGAATATTGGAGAATATTTAATTTTTTTTAGGAAAATATAGATATTTTATGGAGAATATATAAACTGAATTATATAATACATTAGGTACATCGATTAATTTAATTATGGTTCAGTGGTGTCAAAATAATGTTTTATTTTAGTCAATGTAGGGGAATTAGAGAACTAGAAAACTAAATATTGTCTGAATGTTAATTTGTGGTATTCTCTAAAATTTTCTTTTTCTTCCTGTGGCTTACTACCACAAATAATTCTTGGATATTTTTCCAGTATCATACTTTTAGATGACCAAAAATTATCCATGTGGCGGTAAGCCCTAAGAAAAAGAAAAAATTTGTAGAATTCTGTTAATAAAAAAATAAAACATTATTTATCATTCTTTTTCATATTATTTAATATAACAAACGTTAAATATTTTACGTTAACAAGAAGGAAATACATTTTTACATTAAAAAATAAAACAAAATAAAACATATCTTATTCAGCCTCCTCAATATTTAAAAAGGTTTATATGCTCACACTTGCATTAGTATTGTGAAATGATATAGTATTTTTATCTTCTGATGAAGTTGAATCATCATCACCATCAGATATGTTCCTAGATACTGCTCATAGATTAAATATACATAGATAGTTCCATCCCATGTTAAAATTTACCACTCTAAAATCCGGACCTTATAATTATTATATCGTTATGAACAGTGCCTTTTTAGAATTGCATTGGTTTGGAAACTGTTAAATAATATGTTAATATACCATTTGTATGCACTTGCTATGTCAAAATTGATAATATCGTAAATATGTGTTATTCGTGTCCATATATAAATTTCGGGGTCCAAGATTTGGTACGATAAATATTTACCTGAGAATAGATCTCGATGTATATTCAGTCTATGCAGTGCTCTTTTTTTTTGGTTGCTCGTTGACTTCCTCATAAGAGCAAGTTCTTTGTTGAGTTTGAAACGCGGGCAACATTTTAGTCTCGGGAAAAAGATTAATAGAAATTCTTGGTTCTTTGAGCAATTTTGTATCATGTACAATGTATAATAATTTACCTCCTCTCCCTGTAGTCAATTGATTTTTTTCTTACAGTACACGAAGGAGTAGGTAGTAAATGACCTCTCAGTAGCTGCTATTGAAGCAGGTAAACCTAGAATAGCTGCTGCTAAATTTTTTAATTTTGTATTAATACACATACCTTTCCACCAATTCATATTATCTGACCTTATAACAGTTGCCAAATGAAACTCGTGCTTCACAAATGACTTTTAGCTAAATATTTTGTGATTTCCACAAAAAATATTCCTTTAAAATCTTTATATAATCATATAACCTTTGAACAAAATTTTGAGAAACATTCTCGAAAACGTTCCCTAGAATATTCCCGAAAAATGCTTTAAACTTTCAGAAATATTTCTTTGTTCCTTCTCGGGGGTGTGAATAATGCTGTAACTTATGCAATATTTGGGAATATTCGATCGGAAATATTCGGCCCTCACAACACTACATAGGATAAACAAGAATTTTGGGTTTTCAAAAGTGTTCTGAAACTTCGGAACATGCATATTAAGGCTTAATGTTAATACATATACAGTGTGTCCTACTTTTCATGACTACACCTCAAATTTTTTAAATACACCGATCTAATTTTTTTTTGTCAGTTTTCCAGAAAACATTAAATAAATTTAAATAATAATAGTAACTGTATGCTCCCTCTTCAATCCCAATTTGATTCTCGAAAACTCCTACTTACCCTCAGTCATAGTAGTAGGTTTATGCTTCGTTAAAACGAATCGGATAGTATGACAAAAAGAGTCTCTAACTGATTAGAAAAATTTACATAAATACGAATAAAAATAAACAAGTTACTGGGTTGTAACCATGAAAAGTGGGACACACTGTTTATTAATAAAAAAAAACTTACTGGCATGTGGTACAAATTGGGCTAAATTTACAAAATACTGCAAAAAAAGAGAATAATTATTTAACATATAATAAAAATAAGTATTATCTTATATACTAACTTGAAAGACAGAGAGAACAGACATATCCAATGTCAATCAGTTCTCTATGACAAAAACACGCAGCTCTATAGTCAACTTTTACAGGTGGAGGGAGTACCAATTTTTCTCTAAGAGGAGGCTCTGGTAAAAATACCCACTAAAAATAAATATACCATATCAAAATAATTACAATTTTGTGAGACCTTGAAAACTGTATGCTGTAGTTTCGACTAATCATTAAGTTTTTATTCTAGATATCTTTTATTTTTGACGCAGTGTTGCAGAAAGGAGAAGCACTTACAACATAATATCATTGAGAAACATTTTCACGATACCTTTTGACAATTCAATTGTATTGGGGAATTTTAATTTAAGATAATAATAATACTAATATGCCTTTATTTTACCCTCGGCGGAGTTTAGCTAATAGCTATTCTGACTTAACCGAGCTTAGAAAATTTAAATACATACTAACAAATCGTCTTATTATCTAGGATTAAATGAGACCATAACTTACATACAATATTACAATAATTGAAACAGAGAAATAAAATACCTACAAATAAAGTAAAACAGAAAAAATATTGCCAGAAGAAGAAATACCAAATAGGCAGTTATCTAATAACTTGCTCTTGTAGCAAGTAGTTAAATAATCTAACTTTTAAAGTTGTCAAAGACAATTGACTATTTTTTAAAGCAGAAGGCAATTTATTAAAGATATTGGCTGCAGTATATAAGAATAATCTTTTATAAGGCGATGTTTAATGTTTGGGTATATTTATATTATAATTGGTCCTTAAATTAGTGTTGTGGAGCGTGTCTAAAATTCAGTTTTTCACTGAGATAATAGGGAATATTTGTTCTTAATGTTTTAAATAGAAATGTACCGAAATGATATATATGTCCATTTTTTATATTCAACCATTTCAATTCATACAGTTTGTGTGAAACATGATCATACGAACGTAAGTTAAAGATAAATAAAGTTTTTTTACTTCATTAGAAGGATTAAGTTTACAGATTGATATGTCCGATTTAAATTTTCCACTGCTCACCGTTTTTGTGGCCCAAAAAATATGACTGCGGATTTAGTCAGATTAATTTTAAGTCCATTACATATAGAATAATTATGAATATTTTCGACATCTTTATTCACATAAAGTTTGTATTTCATAAGCATTTTCCTTATTGAAGCTATTGCACAGATGCGTGTTATGAATTATAAATAAAGTTCAGATACAACACACGACTTAAAAATGTATAAATATTTACATTATACTCGGGACTGGATTTAGATCCCCAATTAAGATGCGACAAAAGGTTCGACAGATCATCAATAAGAACATCTTATGAAATTTAGGATGGGAATAGGATTCTAGATTTAGCCACGTCATAATATAAACATACTTTCACTTATATTATTTCATAATCAATTTAATAGTGACAATTAAAACTTACTAGTAAGTATTGCAGTAATCCCTGTAATTGTGGAACTTTTAAATATAGGCCACTGGTAATATCACAGCCTTGTTGTAACAAACTTAAATGTTGTTCCAGTGCACAAACATCAATAAAAACATTTTGTTTTTGGGCCGTAAAAAATACATTCATATAATTCATATACTGAGATGCAGAACATCCACTTCCTGTTACCACTAATATTCGACTGTTTAACTGAAAACAAAATAATAAAATAATAGTTTCTATATTATACTACCTCTTCATTTAAGTATAACATTGTTTTAACTTCTTATTATTGGTTATCGATTAACATTTCCCAATGAAATATTACATACTTTAGCACCTGGAGGCTTAGTCCTTTCTATCCTAGCAATATAACATAACGCCATCGCAATAGCGCCTGCCAAAAGCGATTCAGTTATTACACTTGAATTTTCAGATGATAATAATTTAGCTAAATTTTGTTTCGTGGTTCTTTCTACAATAGTAAATGCTTCATATTGTCCATCGACTTGTCTTACGTCCAGTGGTTTTCCCGGTCCAGGATATATAAACTGGCTAAGCAAAAAATAATATATAACCACAAATTTTAGACAACATAGAAACATAAATACCTCGATTTTGAATGGCATGCCATCACTGCTAGTTTATTTTGAGATTTTTTGCATCAAATGGGAATTCGCAAAAGCTATTACTGAGTCAACACAGTGGGTTAAAACATGAGGATTTTCTCTTAACAATTTTTGTCCAGGATTACTGTCTAAAATCACTACCAACAAACTTGTTTCATCTGTCGATGTGATTTCTGGTTGTTTCTCACTAGGCAGTATTATATTATTCATTATATGTGTACTTATAAGTGTTAAAAGATTATTATTTATATTTATATTACTCAAAAATATATTTATTCCTCTAGGATCGACGCTCAATACAAACAAAATGTCAAACGTCAAAAAGCAGTTACATTTCAAATTAATAACTACTGCTAACTTCACACTTCACAGCATAGATGTCTAGAACTTACAGGGGCTGATAGAAATGTTTTATATATATAATTTTTAGTGATTAATAATTTTAATTTTGTCAAAATTTTTAGAAATACGTCAGTGTAATGACAGTGAAATATATAAAGATTTGTAAGTTATTTGAATTAATTTACTGTCTTAATTTTAATGAAAAAAGCTTTAAAGGCTAAGTTGTCCGGATCAAAAAATCTAGTTAGGTAAATTTTCAGATTATTTATAATGGGTTATAAATTACGAACATTGCAGGAGAGTTCTGTCACAGTCTTCGCACGTATCACATGAACCTGCTTCTCAAATTCAGGAAGTTTCAATGAGTGAGGAGGCTATTTTAGCGAATGAAATTGGGGCGCTGAGAGACCAAATTGCTAATTTAAAGGCAGCTATCAATGCATTGCAGGAAGAAACTGAGGGCAAAGAAATTGCAATCGCGAAACTAGCGCGAGATAAGGAGACATTAAATTTAGATCTCTTAAAACAAAAAAAGATCGAATATTAATTTGACCCAACAGCTAGAGGATGAGAGGAAATTTTATTTTCAAGAAAAAGAAATATATTGCCAAGAAATGAACGAATGTAAAAAATTAAAAAAATTAATGAGTACTCCTACAATAACTGGCGAGGAAAAATCTATATCTGAATATAAAAATGAGATTTTAAAGTTGAAGCAAACACTTAATCAAACTTTAGAAGCCAATTACAATCTAAGTATAAAATTTTTACGTATGAAAAATACTAAAACTTGTTTGAAGACGGAATTGAAAACAATGAAGTTAGAGCATGAAAAGGTACCTATAGGATGTAACTATATCTACATTATCCAAAAACTACATAATATACCTATTAACAATGTGTATATTTATTTTATATAGCTGAATAAGTAACCTATTTAGGAATTGCTTTATACGCGACTACATTGCTGACAGTATTGACAAATGGTGCTAAAAATCAATTTTTTTACATTTTCTTCAAGACATTTCCACGCTACAAAAAAGAAAATTTTTTTCGTACTCGTTCAAAAGATACAAGAGGATTTAATCTTTGTCTTCATTTGGAAATGGCGTTTTCTGATTTTTGTATTTCATTTAAAACATTATGTATGACACCGTAGAGTAGTTGGCTAGAGCGCCCAATGGCTGGTGACTAATCTCTCCATCGTTGCTGCCAGTTCGAATCCCGCCTTCGGCACTGGCAATATCGATGGGAATGGTTGTGTGTCCGCGTTTTTTCATAGTGTAGCCCTCACCCTGCATTTTCGGCTTTGGATTTGGAGGGTTGTCTAATTTCTGTGGTGTTTATATAAAATGAAAAAAAGTATAAAAAAAAATTAAAATGTGAGATAAAAGATACTGACATATAATTATATCTTTTTAAAGTTACATTTTGAAGAATCCTGAGCACTTTCAGCCGCCTTATTTTGTTTAAAAATTTCCCAAACTGGTCAACATTTTTTTCTATATTTTGAACCGGTTCTCACATACAAAAATTTCTGAAGACTAATTTTCTAGAAAATTTAGGTTTTTATTACGTACTGTGTATTTTTCTCATTAGAGCAGAGCCGTTCTTGGGAGACAATTTAAAAAACTGTTTTTTATCGCTATTATTAGGAATTAATATGAGAATGGGTTTTTTCGAAGATGTGTTATTTAATACATATTAGTCCAATATATGGATATTATGTAAGACGAAGTTATGCCGCCGTGCCTGCATCTATCGGATTATACAATGAATCATAGTAGCTAATTGAATATTTAGATACATATGGATTAAATAGGCTTAGATACATTTTATTTTTAGTTGGAAAATGACTATAAAACCAAAATAGAAAATCTGTCTAGTGAACTAAATGAATTGATAAGTGGGAGATGGAGTACCCCTATGTCCCCAAGCAGTAAAAAATATTTACAGGTGATTTTCAACTTATTTTTATAATCTACTATTTACGTATGCCACTTTTGGTTAATTTTCAAACCTTCTATAATATATTCAAAAACCGATCGTAGTATAAATAAATTATAAACGAAAATTACTAATTTTAGCTAGTAAAACAAAACAGTTGTTTAGTTTATGAAAATCTTTGTCTGCAACTTGAAGTGGATAACCTAAACTTAAAATTTGAAAAACTAAAATTAGAAAGAACGAAAAGTGAAACTAACAGTAGATTGAAATACATACATCACATTAAACCAGAAATTGAGCAAGAAAAGAATCACAAAAAAAAATCTCACAAAGAACCAAAACGCGTTAGGATTAATGATGAAACTCCAGAAAAACTCGAAAAGGAACCCAAACCTAGTTGTAGTCGAAATCGGTCGCCCTCGAAAAATGAAAAAATTGTTAAAATATTTGAAAGAGTTGAACTGCCAGGCGTACCAGATATAAAAATAATAAATGAGAAAGAAATCAGAACAAAAGGAAAAAAAGTAAAAAAGAAATCACAAAATACTGATAGCAAACATGAAAATGCTAGATCAAATGTAAAAAGTTCTAGTTCACATAAAAAAAGACTCCAATATATCATCCGACTATCAGATAAAAATAGACGACAGTTGTAGGAACCATTTGTTAAATAAAAATAGTTCGAAGTTAGCGCTTTTTCAAGTATCAGATATGCAGTCGATAACGTCTAGTGACTATGTTTCTGTAATACCCAGTATAAAAAGAAGTCAGTCCTCTCCTCAAATTGTACAGGGTGCCATATTTCAGAAAAGTAGTATCGTGTAAAATATAATTTTAATTGGTATTGTATTTAATTTTTGTATTAGGTTCTAATAAAAAAAATATATAAGACCGGCTTTTACCTATTAAATATAAATATAATGAATGATGAATGCATGATAAGATAACGCAATAACAAAGTTTATCTATGTTAGTACAATTACAAACAAATTGCTGAAACAAAAAACATTATAGCTTAATGTTATTAAAATAATATATCATCCACAGTCTGTGATATCATCCATCACTATAATAATACTCGTTGAGCTAATAGTCTAAGAGCTGGGCTACATAAAAAAGCAAGGTATAAGGTACATGAAATGTGAATAGCTAGAGAGGTTCCATTAGCGCTCCCGAACACCGAATGGCCAGTCTGCCAGCGCGATTAGGAAGATTAAGGCGGGGGCGGACGGTCAAAGATGACAAATTTTACAATGAAAAAAATGATAATGCTCATGGATAAAAATTATTAGGAAGTGAAGTATTTGTTGCTACGAAACGCGAAAAATTATTGGCAGACGATTTCGTGGAAGAGAAATGGCCGGCAGACTTCAACAAAGCGGCGTTATCTTTAGTGAGAAAAAATGATAAGCCTCATGTTTAAAAATTTTTTTAGAATGATTGTTAAACTGTTGAGGAAGCTATGTTGTCAATGGCAGACGAAAAAATGGAAGACAACATCGGGGCAGACTGTATTGAAGAGCACGGTCTCGAGCGCGGTCTCGATCGCGCTTAACGAGTTAGTTCCGTACGATGCATTATAACGATTTATTATTTTGTTAATTATATTATGAGGACAGTAAGTTAACAATTCCTATATTATATAAGTACTAAAAGATATGTTTACCATTAAAATAATTTTTTTATTAACAAATAATACAAATAAATTGTAGACTTATTCTATTTCGCTGTTTGTGTCGGATTCATCGTACTGCATCTTCTTCGCTTTCGCAATCGATGTCATCCTCAGATTGGATTTCGTTAAAATCTGTTGAAAAACGAAATTAAAAATTAAAAATGGCTGTTAACAAATATAAGATCGAAAGCGTGTGGAAATATTTGTACCTTCAGGCTGTTCTTGATCGATAATAACGTCTTTAACGCTAGATGGTATCTGAGGTCTATCGAACCATTGGAACTGGTATTTGGAGTCGACTATTACCCATCCGCAGTCTTCTGGTACCAAATTAGTCGGAATTTTCTTGTGAGCGTGGCTCCACAATCTGGCGATATACATGGATCTTAAGAATTGTGGTCTTAATTCAGCTGCACAAGGAGGTATCGATGAAGCATCAAAATTTTGTAGGTTTTTTTTTGAAATGGTTCGTTGACGTTATTGACTTTGTAATTTAAAAAAAAAAGCGCAAAACGAGCATTATCTACAGAATCAAGTGATTTCATCGTATAGTGAACAAACAAATTTTTCAACATTTCGAAATACAGTAAGTCTATCACAATCTTCATTGCTTAATTCAGCAAATGCGCGTTGAAATTGTTCGCTTAACAGTAATAATTTTAAAGCACGCTGTTTTCCTTTTCTAAAAAAAATGGATTGAAATCACATCCAGTGAATGCATGAAACCCTGATAAAGATTTACAAAATAATTCTCCGTGTCGATCATAAAGTGCTGACAAGTCAATTATACGCTGTTTGCTTAAAATACCCGTTTGAATCCAAACTTTACTATTCTTTTTTAGCTTAGTTGGCTAGCATTATAATAAGTATGTCCGTGTCGGAACATTTTATTATAATGTTAGCTTCCTCCGGAATATTGCACGCGTGAAAAACTATTTTCGTATCAGCTTCTTCATGAGCTTCTAGCGTGTAGATATCATTTATCGCATTTATCGAAAATAAAACAGTGTCATTGTGAACTTTATATTCGTAACACTTATCGAAGTTCAGTAAGACTTTTTTATTTTCAAAAAATATTATTTCACTACTCTGCCAATGTACAATTAAAAAACGCACAAGAGCTTCCTTGAAATTGCTATTTCTAAGCTCTTTGACAAAATCTGCGGGTCTTGTTTGATCAGGTCCAGAAATCACGTACATACGCTCATCACAGTTACCGCCTCGTAGAGATCTTTCGTAATCTTTAATGGACGGTGTATTTATTTTCGATACCTCCTTGTGCAGCTGAATTAAGACCACAATTCTTAAGATCCATGTATATCGCCAGATTGTGGAGCCACGCTCACAAGAAAATTCCGACTAATTTGGTACCAGAAGACTGAGGATGGGTAATAGTCGACTCCAAATACCAGTTCCAATGGTTCGATGGACCTCAGATACCATCTAGCGTTAAAGACGTTATTATCGATCAAGAACAGCCTGGGGGTACAAATATTTCCACACGCTTTCGTTCTTATATTTGTTAATAGCCATTTTTAATTTTTAATTTCGTTTTTCAACAGATGTTAACGAAATCCAATCTGAGGATGACATCGATTGCGAAAGCGAAGAAGATATGCAGTACGATGAATTCGACACAAACAGCGAAATAGAAGTCTACAATTTATTTGTATTATTTGTTAATAAAAAAATTATTTTAATGGTAAACATATCTTTTAGTACTTGTATAATATAGGAATTGTTAACTTATTGTCCTCATAATATAATTAACAAAATAATAAATTGTTATAATGCATCGTACGGAACTAACTCGTTAAGCGCGATCGAGACCGCGCTCGAGACCGCGCTCTTCAATACAGTCTGCCCCGATATTGTCTTCCATTTTTTTCGTCTGCCATTGACAACATAGCTTCCTCAACAGTTTAACAATCATTCTCAAAAATTTTTAATCATGAGGCTTATCATTTTTTTTTCACTAAAGATAACGCGGCTTTGTTGAAGTCTGCCGGCCATTTCTCTTACACGAAATCGTCTGCCAATAATTTTTCGCGTTTCGTAGCAACAAATACTTCACTTCCCAATAATTTTTATCCATGAGCATTATCATTTTTTTCATTGTAAAATTTGTCATCTTTGATCGTCCGCCCCCGCCTTAATCTTCCTAATCGCGCTGGCAGACTGGCCACTCGGTGTTCGGGAGCGCTAATGGAACCTCTTTAGCTATTCACATTTCATGTACCTTATACCTTGCTTTTTTATGTAGCCAGCTCTCCGTCTATAACCTTGTTTCAATAATAAGCTTACTCCGCCACCGAAAGCAGACATTTCAAAACTGACAGAGGGCATTGGCTGTTTCGGAAATTCGCAACAACTACGTTGTAAATCTAACAATTGTAACAAATAAATTAAAGAAAAAACAAACAACGCATTCCGAATGGCAAGTAAACCGCATTTTAACGCACTTCATGACGCGGCGCAATTAAATTGAAATATCCAAACTGAATTTGTTCTTTGTTGCATTTATTCTTACAGAAAACATTATCGGCGCGCTAACGCCGCTTATTACTTGCCAGTCCAACAATGTTTTCCGTAATAATAGATGCAACAACGTCAGTTATTAGTTTTTTAACTTAATTGCGCCGCGTCGTGAAGCACGTTAAAACGCGGCTTATTTGTTAAGCCTTAATGTCGCCAATGCAGGAAAACGCTGAACCATGGCGAGTCAACAGACATTAGTTTACCCAGTTAACTGGATTTAGCTGGTCAGTTTTTACTTACCAAATGAAACTGAATTTAAATTATTTTACTGTTTGAAACTGTATCACATTAGGCATGTCAAAGCAGTCTGTAATATTCATGCAGCAGAGCTGTATATATTACATGCATATACAGGGTGGTCCGAATTTAAATCGGGAGACTTCGACAGCGGATACTACGCCTAAAAATAATAACTTTTTTGTTATATAAACATATATCGAAAAACGAATGAATTTCAAGTTACAAGGTGTTGAAGTTAGGGGAATTTTTTTTTTCCAATATCTCAATAACGAATAAAGATTTTTTTGTTAAAATTTGATATACAGGTATAATTAAGCAAATTTACTTCACTTCAAATTCCTGTGTCTGATGATGTGAAGTAAATTTGCTTGTTCACGAAACCGGTCACACCAATAAAGGAATTTTATGAGAATTTTTCTGTTTGTCTTATCATGAACTTTTTGTCTGTTCGCCACTGATCAAATTTAATAGAAACATTTTAATCTACGTTCCTTTTAAAGCAAAAAAAGTATTTTTGGCTCTTTTTCGAAATTCTTATGGTTTTTGATAAAATTGACATTTTCTACAACGATGCATTTCCGCAGCATTAAATTTGAAAGTGGAAATCAAAAAATTATGACGCAACTTTGAAGTGGATACAAAATTTCCACTTTAAAATTTAATGCTGCGGAAATGCATCATTGCAGAAAATGTCAATTTTTTTTAAAAAATTTTCCCTCTAACTTCAACACCCTGCATCTTGAAATCCATTCGTTTTTCGATATATATTTATATGACAAAAAGTTATTACTTTTAGGCATAGTATCCGCTGGCTGACAATGTACATGTACGGATTGTCCTGTACTGGCCGCTGTGTAGTCGCGTGTAGTCGACTACTAGTGCGCGGTCAACCATTACATTCTGTACAAACCACTGACTGTGTGTGCAACGCTTCTATTCTCATTGACCGTCCGCGGCTGTGCGCCGTGAGACATTATAACTCCATACAAACTGTTAGCCGTCTCGATCTGGCCGCGGGTACTCTTTAGATATACTAATTGTGTAGCCCTTGTATTATAAAATCAGAAGTTCTCTGCTGAAGTTAGTCACAAATTCGGTGCCAATTTGATTATGTAAATAAATTATTATTCTTATGTTGTTGACCTGGGACACTAAACTTGACGTTTGACGTGTTGACTGTTGAATAAATATAAGAAAGTGGTTTTCTCTTTAAGTATGACTCAATTTAATAGCATTTAAGTACATTTAACTTATCCTATTCAATTATCGTCAAGAGCAGTGTATTATGTTTATAGTTTTAAATTGTAAATAGCAAAATGGTTGGCAAAATAGAACCACAAGAATGTCTTCGAGATTCCCCAAAATTCAGGTGGGTTACGATTTTCCATTCTGTTTATAAATACTACATTATAATTTGTTTTCATTTTAGGAGTTTACTAGAAGAGGAAGAATCATGTGTGGATCAGCTTGAAAGTAAATTGGAGAAAATTCTAAAAGTATGTGGATCTATGGTAGATGCTGGAAAAACATATGTTGGCCAACAAAGGTTTGCATTAATAATTTTAATTGCCTTAATTACTGGAACAAATTGTAACCGTTTTCATTAAATGAACTCATAAATAATTGTACAAACAATTCTCTGAACACAAATTTTCACACTAAATGATATCTTGTGATATAAAAATAATTTTTTATTTGTTAAACACCGAAATATTTTTTTATAATTAATTTAATAAAAAGTATTATACATAATAGTTAAATATATTAAGATGCTTGGTTTTAATGACTAATAATTACTGTTATGTATACAAAAAACAAATAGCAAGGTTAATCTTAAACCTACCATTATTTTGTTTGTGAGTCACTTCAAATGCCTACCTGTAATAATTTATGCAGGACTGTCTTGAACATTTTATTACCTACAACAATGATGGTTAACATGTAAATAAGATGGTATAACATTATTTGTGCTTCTTTTTTAGAGAATAGTTCAAAAATTTTTTTTCAACTTTTAGTGAATACATCTATGGTAGTTTTACAAGAAGTTTACTTAGATATATGCAACACGGTGTTGATAACATTATTTGGCTAAGACTTATTTATCAGCAACTAAACAAGTTTAACGAAACATGTTATTCCCCAAACAAATTTGGAGATTTTTAGTTGAGAGATTAGTTTTCATTTTTTTCATGAGACATATCACTTTTCCATGCATTTTTATTTATCAGTTTAATCGAGAGTTTAATAAAACAGGAAATCTACTTTTATTACTCATGATAAGATAATTATATGGTTTTAACTATTAATAAAAAATGTTTATCAAACATTTCATGGTCAATATCCTATGTATTTTTCATGTTTATTTACAAATAGAATTAGTTTGTTTAGCGGCCTACACACACTGAAACATGTGATACACGCATCGACACCTAGGTTTTATGAAACTTGCATCAGTTTCAGTGTTCACCCCCACATTACTAAAAATACGTTGATGCCAGTCTACAAACACTGCAACTTGCATCATGAAACCAAGGAATCAATGCGTGCATCACAATATGTTTCAATGTGTGTAGATAATTTTATTTACAGTTTATGTTAGTCTGTGAACAGTTTTCTGAACAATTTTAGACAGTTTATTTACAAAAAAAGTATGTTCATGTTTAAACATGTTCTCTTGGAAAATATTGAATTTAGATAAAAATACTGAAATTGTAAAAATGTATTTGGTCCCCATTTATCTACTATAATAATTATAATAAATAAAACACCTCATTAATGGACAACGACTATTGTCACATGATCCAAATTTACCCTTGATGCACTACAGATTATTTTATATTGAGTTCATGAGTCCAAAAACTTAGGAGGAATACATTAACCCTTTCGCTGCTAATGTCCGATTTCTAGGTTCCAAAAATGTTGAGTCTCTATTGCGAATGTCCGATATTTAGCAACTCGTTTTAGCATTGTCTACTGTTGTCCTAAATTTATTTATAGATAGGTAGTAGGATAACAGTAGTGGGCTAATGCTCTCGATAAATGCGTATAGATCAGTTCACACAATTTAGTATAATTTTTTATGTTGGATGGTACGGTCAGTTAACATGGCCATACACTGAAAAACTATTGATTTTATTTTTTCTTTTATATTTTTTTTCAAAACGAGAATTTTTTTTGTATTTTGTTGAGGCTTTCTTTGCTATAATTATTAATTTGTTTTATAAATAAACAAAAAGATAACTAATATTTTTTATTTGGCAGAAAAGTTAAGGGGGCTATGAAAAAAAAATACGTCTTGTAAGTAAAGTTTATATTGACTTATAGCAACCCAAAATCATAAATTAATAAAAAAATATTTAGTGTGCTGGGTGCCTATAAAGTGCTAGAGAGCGTGCCTCAGCGAATGGGTTAAAATCCCAATTTCAGTATCTAGAGTAATTATTATTTAAATCCAAGAAAAAAATTATGGATAAACTGAAAATAAATAGAAGGAAAATAACATTTGCAGTATACTATATATTGTATATTTTCGTTATTTTCCTAAATAAGTGCTATATTTATTATTTGTTTACTAAACAAATATTGTTTATTATTTATCAAATATTTGACTATAAACTGTCATTAATCCAAGTACTTTTATATGAGTCATAAGAGAATTCTGATTAATAATTTCTCTCAGTCGCAACCATTCTTAGAACTGATACAGAACTTGTTTTTTGGGTTGATGTAGGTGTAGGAGTTTGTTCTTTTTTGTTACTTTTAAGGTTAATGCTCCTCTTTTATCAACTAATGAGAATGTCTGTATTAATTATTCTAATAAAGGAATGTCTTTATTTAGCTACAAATGTTTTTAAATATTTAGTGTTTTAAAATGGATATAACTTTTGACAAAATTCATAATAGACCACAATTTACTTGAAAATGTCATTAGAGGTGTTCTATTTAAAAGCATAAGCACATGCATAATTTTTTAAGAAAACTAGTTATACATTTCTATAAACAAATAAGAACATTACGCAGTTCATTATTTGTTCATGTAATAAAAGAAATATGTACAGATACAGTACCTGTTGGGAAAGAAAAAAATTAAAGCGACTTTAAAAATATGTAGTATCAGTAGATAAATACATAAAAAATATGCCTGTCCCAGTCTAGTTAAGATTTAATGTTATAAATCTGGAGATATGTACAAATTATGATTAATAATTTTTGTGTAGAATGATTTTATCTTTATAGCAATCATTTTTTATATCAATAAGAAATTAAATAATGTCAGTTAAAATATTTAGACAGATTGTTTTGTTTATTCTATGTTTAAAATAAACATTCTGCAATTTTTGTACAACTCATTCTTGAATTAATTCGGAACAAAACTAATTAAAAATATTTTTATTCATTAACATTACGTTATAGGAGTTTTATTAGTGATCTTTTAATCAAACAACAATTGGTTTCCATGTATTATACTATGCATATTTTTTTACAGTAAAAATATAATTATTTGATGATAATCAAATTGATTAATGGATATAACGAACCATTAATTTCTCTGTTGTATAGAAATGTATGTATACAGGGTGTTGTTAAAACCACAGACAAACGACAACTGGAGATTCTGTAATCCAATAATAAGAACATTTTTTATGAATGCATCCTAATCGAGATACATGTTGTTGGAAAAAAATTTGTTGTAGTTTTTTAAAGGTTCAAAAACTAGAAAATATATTAATTCGAGATTTGGTACACTCAAATGTCTAACTTAATACAATTAACCAGGCTAGTTTGAGTTAACTAGCTCGATCCAGTGTCGTAGAATCTTAAGTTAATCACGTGTAACATTTTCTTAATTTACATAATGCGTTCGGCAGCTTTATTAGTCGTGAGCTTAGGTCGTGGATTTTTTTTAATTGAATAAGTAAGTTGGGGACGCCAGCTAATGCAAATTGCAAGGGAAAATTGGGAGAAACAAAATAACACGAAAATTACACTAACAACTTCTTATCCGATTAGACAAATAATATATTACTACTTGTGTAACTTTAGAATACGGTTAGTAATAATTTAATAAAATTTAATTATCATGTCATTTTTAAATGCATTATATTTTATTACTTACATGTATTTCTACCCCATTTTTTACCTATTTGTTAATAATAACACTAGATTCACAATCAAAATGATAAATAAATTTATTTTCTTCTCAGATAGGAACTGGAATTTTATAAAAAAGGAGATATATAGAGAGGTTTTCAATATACAGGGTTAACCAGAATGAGTTTCTCACCGAATATTTTAAGTTAAATGTTAAGGGCGTTAAGGCCTATGATATTAACTGTACAAATAGATGATACAATATGAATTATTAACATAAATAAAATTTAAAAGATAGTGAACCGTTGCACATGAAAAAAGAAAAAACGCACGTCCCTGCTTTATTTTTTTGAAAAATATTTTGTTTTAGATTCCATTTTTAATTCTGAGAATAAAATCTATCTTTGTGTTTTTTAATTAGGCACCGTTTTTGGGATAATTTGTATTAAATTAAAACCATTTTAATAAAAAATAAAATTAGTTTCTTTTTATTTCAGAAAAAATAACGCAGATAATTATAACAAAATAAAAAAGATATTAAAGAAATCGAAAAAGAAATTATTCATTTTATACATATTGTTCAAAATGCCCTGCTTCTTGTTGGATGAAAGTGTGCTCTTCTTGAGTAAATTAACCTAACTTAAAAGATTCTACGGCACTGGATTGAGCCTGATTAATTGTAGTTAGTGAGACATTTGAGTGTACCGAATCTCAATATAATACATTTTCTAATTTTTGAATAATTTTAAAAAGCCCAAAAAATTTTTTGCAACAAACTATATCTCGGTTAAGAAGTATTTTCGGAAAAGCATTTATAACAATGTTTGTCTTTTTTTGGCTTATAGAATCTTCAGTTGTCGTTTTTCGGTGATTAAAAAAACTGTATACATATAATATGTACATGAATGTTGACACTACATGTGACAAGAATAAAACTGAGAGGACCAACATAAGCCGAAAACAACTATAACTCATCCTTATTTCAGCTGTGTTGGTAAAAAACAGTGCGTCAGGGCCGACGCACAGGGAAGCAAAGGGGGTCCTTTATGTCATTAAGAAAATGTTCAATAGCCTTTGATTCTGTGTTATATTAGTTATGTTTAGATACTTTTAGGTACTTTTTTTTATTGATTATTACTGAATATGAATTTTTCAGCCTGTTTGCCAATAGTTTATGGGATCTAAGTATGCATTTTAAAGAGGATCCAACGGTCCTTTCATCCTTAAACAAACTCATACATAGTTTGCAGGAAATGAATAAATTTCATACAATTTTATTGGATCAAGCATCTCGAACTATTTTAAAGAATCTCACTTCATTTATAAAAAAGTAAGTAAACAAGAAAAACATTAGTAGGATAATAAGTAATTAATTAAACAGTTCTAAGCATTGTTCTTCATGAGCTGTGAAATTAACAAAGTGCTTTTGAATGGTTATTTCATTGTAATTTTATGCATATTTAAAAACAAAATATGCCTTGAACATAAACATAGTTATGCAAATTCAACTATCGAGCAAGACATTGATAATTTATTGTTGTAAAATTTTTAATAGCATTATTTTTTTATACAAAATGCGAAATATAGGGTGTCCCGAATCACAGAATTTTCATAATAGTCCATTCCCAGTGCAGGCTTCAAAGGGGAGCAAAATAATATATAATTTGGTACAGTTATACTTTGATATGTAATAAATAAATGGTTTTGTTTTGTTGTTTGTATACTATATTTATATACAGTGTGTCCTGAAACAAAAAGTACTCAAATCAGTTTATTGTATAAAAATTCTAAATCATAACCATAAATGCAACAATATTAACACAGTATTTAAGTACTTAAATGTAACCTATTTCAACTAAACCACCAGTAGCAATACATATCTCAATGCGTTTTTCATTATTCCTTACTACTACTCGTAGTTTTTGACGTTAATTTCTTGGCAGGCTTGCCTGATTCTATCACAAAGCTCTTGCCTAGTTTGGGGCCTCGTTTTGTAAACTTTATTTTTTATGGTGCCCCAAAAATAAAAATCAGGCGGGGTAATATCCGGAAATATAGGAGGCCACTCGATTAAAGGACTGTTTCGCCCTATCCATTTTTGGAGGAAAGTTAACATTGAACCATCTTCGGACAATTATCGAGTCGTAATTGATGATCCATCCAGTTGAAAAAACATATCCCTTAGCACTGCCAGTGGAAAATCATCAATTACCTCCATTAATTCATTATTCAAAAAGTGTAGCAGTCTTATAGCATTTAAAGTTTGTGAAAAAAAGAAAGTGCCTATTATCCTTTCTCCTAAAATACCGCACCACACATTTACTTTTTCAGAATACTGTCACTTACAATTGATTACCCAATGTGGGTTTTCTGTTCTCCAATACCTACAGTTTTGCGACGATACTACACCATTGGTGGTAAATGTCGCTTCATCACTAAACATAATTTCCAAAAAATGTCGATCATTCAGATAATTGCCTTGAGCCCAGAAACAGTATTCAAACCATCTGTTATCATCACCTTCCTCCAAGGTATGTAGAAATTTTGGTTTAAATGGTTTCAATCTGTATCGACAAAGGCACCTCCAAATTTTGTTGCGAGTCAAATTCAAGTTTAATGCCATATCTCGTATGCTACTACGAGGATTGTCATTGAAAGCATCTAAAATTACTTGGTCTACATTCTGCCAATTATTTCTTTTTCTTTTGGTTTTTATTACACAGCTACTGCTCTGGTAGAACGGTTATTTTCGCCAATAAGTCTAATTATCTCAACTTTTTTCATTGAGACTTAACCATTGTTGAGCCATTGTGCAAGTGAAGAATTTAAAAAAACAGGTACACGTTTGACGTTTTTTATGACACTTGCTGTATTTTCTTGTTTCTACGGCAATCTTTGTTTAAGTCTAATACTTAAGAATGAAATTTCTGAATAATTGCAAAATTTATGAAAAATATCAAAATATGCATATTTTGATGAAACTCAGTATCTAGGGGTATTTTTTGATTCTAAACAACTTTTCTTAATAATTTTTGACCGTATCTCTAACGCTAAGTAAAATATAGAAAAATCACATTTTTGATTGAACGCAGTGGGTTGGTGACAATTGAAAATACATTGAAAATCATAAAAAAGATGCCCCTTGAAGAATTTAACAGAGAAAAATTTGAAATCGATCTGTCGAATAATAACCGAAATATCAAGGTGTGCCCATTTGAGACGGGACACACTACCATTATACTTAGTTGTAGAATTCAAATCTACATAAAAAATATGTTTGTTGCTTTTAATAGTTTTTTTTGGTGTTTAAAATTAATTTATAGATAATCCATAAAAGACAGTTTTTTTTATCAATGGCCTATTGTATCACAAGGGTGCTGTGCGTGGAGTAGGTACCTATGCACTCTGAACTTAGAAGTCTGATGGAACTCAGGAACAACGTGACTGGGCTGTGTCTATAACTTTATTGTTCGTAGCAGCCCATCCTTTTGAACAATTAAGTTATGGAATTCATTTCTTTAATTACCATTATTACATAATTAGCGATGCGACTTAGATCCCCACTTTTGCATAATTATTTTAAATGAATTTGTTAAGAGGTTCTTTCTATTCCAGTATAGATTGTAGGTCCTCTACTTCAATGCTCACATGAATTTAGATTACTTAGGGGTATCTCGGTGATTTAAAACAAAATGTGTTTTGGGAATAATGGAAAACTGATTTTTTTGTTATGTTAATAATGAGAGAAACATATCTATATCAGCAAATTTTCAGATATATTTATTTTTTAGTGACATAAAGAAAGTTCGCGAACAGAAGCAACATTTTGAGAAGATTTCTTCTGAATATGATAATGTGCTATTGCGGAATTCTCATGCACCACGCAGTAAGCAGCAAGAAGTCGAAGAGGTTCAAAATATTTTGGTTGCAGTTAGGGCATGTTTTGGACATCAAACTTTAGATTATGTTAATGGTATTAGTGTGCTACAAGCGAAAAAACGACATGAAATTTTAAGCACGGTAAGTTTTATAACATTTTTGTCACTAAGTTAATAATTATTGTTCTATTTGTGAGAGAAATCATTCACTCCCATCCTCAGATGTAAGATCTCTTCTAAATTCTCAGATTTACCTTTCCCTTTAGTATATTGGAATTAGTATGCAAAATTAGTATTCACATGGAAAATTGAACTTTCCTACCTGATTGCACTAGCACTCATCAGTATTATCACATCAAACAGACCCATTAATTATAACGAATTCCAGATATCTCTATGAGTTTGGTACATAAACAATTTTCATTATTTTTCTTTTCATTCTGGCCACTACATTAATTTATTTAAATAAAAAAAGTTTTTTGCTTGGTGAATATTTCAGCACCGAGAAAGTGTGATGGTGTCTGTTTAAACCTATACAAAAAAAAAACAATTAAAAAATAGGAAATTATTTAATGTTAGGAAATTATGTATTTTTTCTTATGTAAAAAAAGTTCATGGAGTTTTATATCATGTCATGGAAAACTTGGAAAGTTTTGGAATTTCCTTGCTTTTAATGTAATAAAATATTTATGTATCAACATTTTTTTAACAACTTAGGACTATAAATTTATATTTTTTACATTTTTTATTTATTTATTTTTTAATTCTTCATTTACTGTGGCTTTTAGGAATATACTTTGTTGTTTGGATCTTTGCGAGTCTCAATTAGTAACTATATGAATCGAGTAATCAAAAATAAATAGAAAGCTTAACACTACCTTTGAACAATGGCAAGTACTGGACAATGTTTCATTTATACATATTGTATTTGTTGATACTATAAATGCATTGTTGCAATATAGCAGTACACGATCAGGTTGTACCTAATTTGATATAATCTTAAAGATCCAAACAACAAACTATATTGCCTTTTTGTGTAGACCAGGAGTTTCCACTGCTTGGACAGTGGTTAATAAACATTTTTTATTTCATTAAATGCCTTACACAATTTAAAAGTTAAAATGCATTTTTTTTACCCATTTATACTTAAATAGCAAGTTGCGGATAATTTGATTAAAAGTTGCACATACATTTATGGCTAATGATATACCCATTAACGTACTCTATGACATCACTTATAACTGTTTAATATTCTGTGCTTAAAATGTTTTCTTAACCGCCTCTTACCGAAGTAACTCCAGAAAATCCTAAGATTTTGTGTTGGGTAGAGAGAGACGAAGCCCTGCAGTTTATTGTGGAGTCCGAACCACATCTAGGGCATCGACAATTCCCTCTCTCATCTTAGTCCGAAACAAATTACAAATAAAGTTTCTAACTTGCTCCAAGATAAAATCAAAACATCAATCTTCGGTACCGAGTAAATTTTACCTACGCAGCTACCATGCCCACCGTGCTTCTTAATTACATCATATTATAGTTGTCATTTATGTTTTTGATGAAACCTGGAAAGAAGATAAGGTAAAATTATCTGATTCCTTATTTCTAAATCGTATTCTAAATACCCTGCCATCGGTATATTTTGAATTTGTGAATGCATGGGAGTCAGTGCCCTAGAAACAAAGGACAATAAATCTTCGAGAACGCCTTTGTACCGTGGAAATTCGCCAAGAAGAACGGGATGCAGTTAATACTCCAAGTACTACTGCGTTGAGATCATGTAAACCATCATGTATTAAAGCCATCTTTCAAAAAAATAGAGGTCTGCCTAAAAATAAGACATTTTCATTTAGGTGTTACCAGTATGGATTGAAAGGCCACTTGAGGAAAGATTGTCCGAAAGAAAAAAATATAGAATCAGTATTTGTATCTGTTGTAATTTGCACGATAAAAACATGTGGATTGCAGATTCTGGGGCAATTCAACATATGACGAAGCAAAGAAACTGGTTTGTCTGAGAAATTTGAGGTTTATCAGTATGTGATTTTTGGTAATGGCCAATGAATGCGGGCTCTTGGAAGAGAAACTATAAAAGTTGAAGATGCTTGTTTAAAGCATAATGGGTTAGAGATTTTCTACAATATGTTTGGTTTGTTCCCAAAGTAGGTAGAAATCTATTTTCTTTATTGTGTGTACTCGACAATGGAATGATTTCTTTTTGATAAAAATTTCTGTAATATTCTAAAGAATGGAAAAATTGTGGCAAGTGGAAGTCGTAGAAATGGGCTTTATGTTATGCATATAAAAAAAAAATTACAAGTGCAGCAGTTCAACTGACTGTTGGAGAAACTCTTCAACTCTAGTATGAGCGTTTAGGTCATCAAAGTAAGTGTCACTTGCAAACATTTCTGAGAAATATGAGTATAACAGTTGTGGTCGACAAAGAATTTTGTGGTGCATGTATGCATGGCAAGCAACATCATCAGAGTTATCGACCAAAACTAATTCGTGCCACGAAAACAGGTGAAATAATAAATGCTGATGTATGTGTTCCTATGCTACAAAATCCTTAGGTAGATCGACATATTTCTTACTCTTCAAGGATGATCGTAGTAGATACTGTTTTGCATATTTTCTTTAAGAAAAATCCGAAGTGAGTAATAAGCTGGAAATCTTTCTAGCAGAAATCGATGCTCAGGGTCACACTATAATAGAACTTATAACAGATGTGGAAAAGAGTCCGTAAACAAGGAAGTGAAGAAACTTTTCGAAAAAAAATGGAATCCAACAGAATTACGATACCATATTCTCCTGAGCAAAACAGAAAGGGTGCAGAAAAAGAAAATTGAACTCTAGTAGAATCTACAAGAAGCATGATTCATGCCAAACATTTTCTGGAAGAACTATGGGCTGAAGCGGTAAACACTGCGGTTTATGTACTTAATCACAGTGGCCCAAAAAAGGTGGAAGGTAAAACTCCAGTTATGCTATGGACAGGGTCTCAGCCCTGTGTAAGTCATTTAAAAAATTTCGGCACTGAATGCCTTGTTCATATTCCTAAACAGAAAAGAACAAAGTGGAACTGAAAAAAATGAAAAAGGTTATCTAGTGGGACACTGTGGTAATAAAGATGGCTACAGGGTATTAAAGAAGAAGAATGTGTAAAAGATTCACTAAGTATCTTTTACAGTGGAAAGGAGGAAGATGATGAGCTTGACTTTCGTGAGAATGTACATAAAAATGTATTTTTTCTACAAGAAATGTTGAGACACCTGCTGGAACAATAAAATACCCTATTTATACCTATATTTATATTAAAAAATATATGCAACCGTAACTTTTGTATTTATCTTTTCTTTTTTGAACTAAAAACAAAAGAGTTTAGGAGGGGTGTCAAAATACAATGAATCACCCTGTACATGAGGTCATTTATTTTTGGTCCATTTTGATGGGTCATTGCGAGATCTATTAAATATGTTTTGTAAAATATTCTTTCTGCAACTGTAATTAAACGGTTAGAGTTAAAAAAAAAATGTTAAGGACGTTTGGTAGAAGCATATTTGTCCTCTGTTTTTTGTATTAAGATTTTAATAAAATGACCTTATGAAATTGTGAAGAACCGTTTTTTGTCGCCATGTTTCCAAGATGGCGGTCGGCGCACAATGAATCTATTATGACCCTATCAAAGAGGTTTAAAAAAATCTATGGACACTATCTAACCTTACTGTGGGCCAGATTTCACATTAGTATCATAAAGCTAATACCTTTTACAAAATATGGACCTATAATAAGCAACTTGATTATAACTTTATATCCCAGTAAATATTAAATGGATACACTGTATATTTGTAGGAAGTTCATGTCTCAAATTGCTTTCTGTTTTTATTGTACAATTATAATAACTTGTTTACCATTGTTTGAAATTGAACAATTTAATATGATTTATATAAACTTTGATAACTTTGTCATATTTTTCAGTAAAATAGAAATTGATTAACATCAATACATGTTTTTACGTGCCGTGAATGTTCCACCGTATGGTTTTATATTTGTCCTTGCTTTGCCAGTATGATCTTTTTCCTTCCGTAACCACATATTCCTCGCCAGTTTTGTTATATAATTACTCGTTCTACTTCTAAAGATAAAGAACCTTAATATTAAATAATTTACATATGTTTAAAAAGTACTAGTAAAATACTGGATATTATTGAAATATGCTTCACTGAACTGGTTGTGATCTGCCGTTTTAGCGACACCAAATTGCCAAATACATACACCATCCTTACTATATTTACTTGATAGTGTTTGTGATAGTAAAGCATTTATAATTTCCAATAATATATGTATTTTTAATTAGTTTTGTTACTTTTAGTTTTAGATAATAATAGTTGAACTTATATTGTAATAAAATTATGGAAAAGATAATTCATAGTCATATAAATGTAACATCATAATTCAAGATTCGAAATTCATAAAAGTGAAAAAAAGTAGATAAATAAAAATGCATATTGCACCAGTCTGTCTAATCAGTGAATTACGCCATTATTATTATTATTATTTTTAATTATGAAAGTATACAAAAGTTTATTATAAACTTTTTCACTTTATTTCATTTGAATCATCATTTTTTCTTGACTCTTAATAATTATTTATTTTGGAATAAACAATTGTTATTAGAACAACTCCCAAATGGTCATCGACCAGTTTTTTTGTATATTATTTACAAGATATAGTTCATGAAAAAAATGTATCAGAAATTATGCGATGATAAAAAACTAAAACAATTAAATGTCTTATCTACTGTATTTACTTCCATCAACAGCTCTGTATCGGACATCTTGCAAGGTTTTCAATAACGTGCTACGATTCTAAGCGAATTTTTATTCTTTTTTATATACACAACCCTAGCCAACTGTGCTATCGTCTCGGTATTTTAAAGATGCCACTATACATTCATGCCCTAGCCAGGATTTGAACCCAGGATGCCTTAGTCTCAAGCCTAACGTATAAGCACTGATTCACTTTTTTTTTTTAAATTGGTAGAGAATGGGATTTAAAAAGGTCATTTCATAAAGGAGATGATTGGAAGGGTTGTGAGGGTGACAAATTTTAGTGATTGTGCGAAGGCAGCTTCTTTCAGCAATTTCTATGTTATTATGTATAGATCTTCAGCAGGTACTAAATAGTATATACTAAATATCCATATTTAATAACTAGACTACATATCATTTCATAAATGTTTAGAGTATTTTGTCTACTAATCTCATATTTTTGTAGATTAGAACTTAAACTTTAATTTCTTGAGTTTTAAAATTTAATTTGCTGTCAATTCCTAAATATTTATTTAAGTGTCTTGGATGGCTTTATGTTATGGTTATTAATTGAGTATGTTGATGATGTGTCTGATATTTTGTGATGAAATAAATTGTGGTATGAATTTAGATATCAGTTATGGAACCAGTGGTATATTTATATTTTTATTCTTGTGAAGCTTAGTTAGTTTAATTCGATATAGCTACCTATTTTGTATTATTTTTAATATCATTCATTTTCTCCATTCAAAAATAAAGATTTAACAATTACCCAACTTTCAAATTTCATTACATTACAAACAAACAAGATATTGATTTATTCCAGCTGAGTCATAACAACTCATAATCCTGTCCAAGTTATAATCATTTTGATTTGAGTGTCACATTAATTCTCAAAATCTAATTTTATTTTAATATTCTTATACTTGCAAATATTTCATCCAGGCTGGTATGTTTTAATGTATGTTCTAATATCAACCAGTATCTAATCTAATCACCAAAATAAATAATAAAAGCATTGATTCATTATGGATACCTATTTTTGCTTCAATTTGGACGTTTTTCAACTTTCAATGCACTGGTAGAATATTAAGCATTAATTTTACAACTGCTGAATATTTTTCGACCAGTCTTAAAAAAAATAATATCGTCCAAAAAGTGTCAATATATCAGATGAACAAAAAAAACATCCTAGTATATTAATATCTTTTTTCCAGCTTTTATCATATATGCATGCATGCACAACTTATTACCATCAGGGCTCAGACCTGTGTGCTGATTTGGAACCTTTTTTCAAAACTTTGGCGGATGAAGTAAGTAAAAAAGAACTTTTTTCTTAAGAAGGTTAGAAGGCTTTACATTTTTAGTGGTTCATTCTTCATAAAAAATACCTGCCATTGAATAGATTTTATTAATTATGTATTTTTACTATACTTTGTCATTAGAGTTACTTTAATCAGTTTTGTTTGTCTATTATCAGATAGGTGCCCAACTTTTCCTTTAATGGAAAAACTTTACAAGAATAAATAAGTCCTATCATATTTTGTCTATGAATAAAATATTACTATTAATAACTATTAATTTTTTACCTTATAAAAATAATTGGTTTTATGTCCTAAATGATCAGTGAACCATGTCTTCTTACAGATTGCAGTAATGAGAGAAGAAACATACAAGGTTGAGAAAGAACTAGAAAATTCTCATGCCGTTGTCTCAAATATCGAACCAATTTCTATAAAAAATGATAAAAATTCTCCTACGATGGAAGGGTATTTGTTTAAAAGAACCTCGAATGCCTTCAAAACATGGAACCGTCGTTGGTTTTTACCTTTATGATAATAAATTAGTTTATAGGTATGTAATGTTACATAATTTTTTTAAATGTTTGTTTTTAATTTATGCTTATGATGTAATTAACTGAACTTAAATTCTAGGAAACGCTCTGGAGAAGAGCAAGAAACGATTATGGAGGATGATTTAAGGTTATGTACAGTTAAACCAGTGCTAGAAGGAGAACGAAGGTTTTGTTTTGAAGTGTTGTCACCATTAAAGTAAGTTTAAAATAAAAAATTTTGTAAAATTTTTTTTAATATTAATATAGTAACAGCTATTATATTATCATTTTTAAAACTTTTTTGTATTGTAGTTTAAATATTATTTAGTTATAATTTGCTTTGAAAAGAGAAGACAAATATAATTATAAATAAATTTTCCGTTCATTATCTTTTCTTTATAAAAAAAAATTAATAAAAATGGTGTTATAATATTTATATGGTTTGTACTAAATAATATGTTGATCATGCAACTGACAAAATAACGAGGTGTATCAAAAAGTATAAGAAAATAGTAAATATATTTAAGGCGAAAATGTTTATGGATGGGTATGTATAATCTATTTTAAATGTGGATTCTTGAGGGATAAAGGAATAATTGTCTTCCAGGATATTAAAAACGTTAACGAGAAATATGTTAACATAAAGTGATTAAGTGTAATTGATTCTCCAAACTTATTATTAACCAGTGGCGGCTGGTGAAATTTAGGCTATGTCATATCTCAGTATTGGAGCATGGGACCCAAGCGATACTTAAAGGCGTAACTATCAGGACTAAATGAAGAAGTTTTGCAGAAAAAAAAATGCGCTTGAAATTTGCGAAAAAAAGTTGGAAAAATTAGTGCCCCCCCAAGTTATTTTTTAAACGATTTGTAAAATATTTGTGAAACATTTTTTTTCAGAATCAGGTGGAAAATATAAGTTCACATTTCAAATTCCATCGAAAAATATTGGTTTTCTATAAAGTTACACCGTTTTGAAGTTTGCAAAGTGAAAAATGAATCTAAAATAATATTTCAAAACGGTGTAACTTTATAGAAAACCAATATTTTTCGATGAAATTTGAAATGTGAACTTATATTTTCCACCTGATTCTAAAAGAAAATGTTTCGCAAATATTTTATAAATCGTTTAAAAAATAACCTGGGGGGCACTAATTTTTCCAACTTTTTTTCGCAAATTTCAAGCGCAATTTTTTTTCTGCAAAACTTCTTCATTTAGTCCTGATAGTTACGCCTTTAAGTATCGCTTGGGTCCCATGCTCCAATACTGAGATATGACATAGCCTAAATTTCACCAGCCGCCACTGTTATTAACGTTATTATTTCCCAAACACTATTTAAGCCTATCCTTCAGTATAAAAGAATGGAAAATATAAATTGAAATCAGTGGCGGTTGGTGGATTTATTTTATACAATATCTCAGTATTGGAGCATGGAACCCAAGCAAATATTTTAAGGCACGACTATCAGTACTGATTGAAGAAGTTTTGCAGAAAAAAAATTGAGAAAAAAAGTTACAAAAATGCCCAGCCTCGCCAGATTCCTTCTAGACCAAACTATTTTTTTTGTAATCAGAAGGAAAATTTACACTCCGTTTTTTTTTTTTTTCGAAAATTTTAATTTTTTGTAAAGTTACTTTGAAATTTAAGTTCTTCATCGTGTAAATTTCAAAATGTCATAACTTCACAAAAAATTAAAATTTTTGAAAACCAAAAAAAACAGGTGATAAATTTTCCTTCTGATTACGAAAAAAAATAGTTTGCAAAGATTTTACTAATGGCCTAGAAGGAATCTGGGGAGGGTGCGCATTTTTTGTAACCTCTTTTTCTCAATTTTGTTTTCTTTTTTTTTCTGCAAAACTCCTTCAATCAGTACTGATAGTCGTGCCTTCAAATATTACTTGGGTTCTAAGCTCTAATACTGAGATATGATACAACCTAAATCTACCAGCCGCTGCTGATTGATATACGATCACTTTTAACCTTCAGCAATGAGACCGAAGATGTATGAATGATATTGCTGCCTATATATTTTATATCACTCAGTACCTATATTACGTTGTCAAATTGTTTACTTTCCAGAGTTATGTTAGGTTATTATTCATTCAATAAGTGCCTTTTATTGTGGTTTTTAATTATTTTTAACATAAATCCATATATTTTATATCGTTTTACCCCCTAGAATCTGTTTTATACTTTTTCTAATGAATTAAATTTATTGCAGAAGCCATATGTTACAAGCTGACTCGAAAGAAATGTATGAATCTTGGATTGTCGCTTTGCAGAAAGGAATAGGAGCGGCAATTCAAAGAAATCACACCGTTGATATGAACAATAAAAAGGGGGACAATATTTTAACACGTTATTTTGAGGATACTACCGGAATAAACGCTAATGGACCAGTATCCAGTATTAATAATAATAAAATTAAGAAAATTAGGTAAGCATGAAAAACCGAAATATTGCAGAGAAACTGCTTTTATTAAATCATCATCTTAATAAATTTTTTCATCTCATTAATTTGTTGGTAACTTTCCTAGTCTTAAGCTGTATATGAGTTAAATGAAGATGACAACTTAATACAAATAAAACGTTTCATTTTCTTCATATTTGTATTTATTTTTTTTTAGAATGTGGGAGCAGTTATTAAAAATTCCTGGTAATAACTTTTGCTGTGATTACGATAGCCCCAACCCTCGTTGGGCTAGTATTAATTTAGGAATTACTTTGTGTATCGGTAAGTTATAAAAAAAACATAAAACATGCCATATAATTTAGACAACCCCCAAACCAAAGCCAAAGCTGCACAGACAGGGGTTACACAATTGAAAAAAACAATGACACACACAACCAAACCCTTCGACTTTGTCAGAGTCGATAGGCAGTAAACCAGATATATTTGTCATTTAACGCTCTGGCCCGCTGCCATATGGAATTAATGCAGATTGGCAGATATTCGTATTATGAAACTAACATATTTTGAGGTTATGTTAATCAATTTATGTAATTATTATTATTAATTTTAGAATGTTCAGGTGTTCATAGGAGTTTGGGAGTACATTATAGCAAAGTACGGTCATTAACGTTAGATGATTGGGAACCAGAAATTATTAAAGTAATGGCTGAACTTGGTAATTCGCTTGTAAATAAAATTTATGAGGCAAATGTACCTGATGAGTTTGCAAGGGCTTCTGAACACTGTATCGGGTAAGTTGGTAAAATTTGTTAGAACAAACCAACTTTGAATAAAATAATTTGTTAATGTATTTTTAGAGCTATCAGAGAGTCGTGGATAAGGGCAAAGTATGTTGACAAAAAGTTTGTGAAGAGATTGCCACAGTTTAATGAATCGTCACCATCATCAAACAGAACTTCCCGAGCAAGTTTAATGGAAGTTCGTAAGTGGAGTGTTCGAAAAATGCGTCAAGACCAAGAAGTTGTGATAAGAGAGACAAAAAAAAACTTTCTAAATCAGTGGAAGATTTAATAAATAAAATTGATAAGATACCAGAAAGTATTGAAAATAGTAATAGTGGTAGCGGTAAAGAAGATGATACTAATAGTGAATCATCAAAAAAGAAGTAGTTTAAAGCAACGTACAAGTATATTGCTTTTCGGAAAAGATCTGGATAAGCAACCTATAGAAGGTGCTATAGATTTTAGTAGTGATCAAGAATCAACAGGGGGAGAGGAAGAAGATGAGACTGTAGGTTAGTAAAATTTATCAGATACTGTAGGAAAATTATTCTAACAAAATAATAACTATTTTTTTGAAAATTCTGATAAAAATTTCATACTGGAAATGCATTCCTTGAATGTGGCTAAATTGAACATTCTGTCAAACCTGCTTATACAACACAGGGAAAAATGTGTGTCATATTTTACCACAATTGTAGAAAATTGTATTCCAAATTGGTCTTAAAAAAGTGACAGGAACAATTTGTGCAAATAAACAATACATTTTTGGAGCAATGATTTTGTACAGTTTATGCATTAACATTGTTTGAAATTTTTTGTACAAACTTAAAAATCACATAAATTGATTTCTTTACAAATTTGAATTATGGTTGCATAAAAATACATCATTTTATTCCACTTATGGAACAGATTTCTGAACAGATTAAGAGGGCTAATCGAACCAGTGTTTGTAAGGTAATTTTTCAAAATTTATTTCTTCCATACGGTTTGGTCAAATTACACCAAATTTGGAGGATCAGTAGTTGAAAGTGTACTAGAGGGTACATGTATATCTCTTTTAATTAATTTTCACTTTATGTAAGAAAAGTTTATATTGTAAATATAAGTGAAATTTGAAGGTGATTAGCTCCTGAATTATGATATCAATCGGTAAAATTCGAGGTAAAATTCATACATGTCGTCTAGAATGAATCTTCATAATTATGCTCAGCAAGTTTCAAACTTTTATTCCGTACTATTTGGTTAAAAAGAATTTTCTAAATAAGTATCTTTGTCACTACAAATGGAGCAAGGAAGTGTTACCTCTATCGGGAATCTCACCTCAATGAAGTCGGTGAATAAAACGTCCAGTGAAGGTATAGTCAAGAGCAAAATTATTCAGCGGCGCATGTATAAAAACTTTCTAGAGAGTGACACAGCTATCCGAAGCTTTTTCCCGACTAGGCCCCTTAAGTTAGTTTCTACAATTTGTGTAAAATTTTTAAATATATTGTGAAGGTTTCCTAAACAAACTGTCACATCTAAACCTCTTCACTTGTAAAACATATTTACAAAAAAATAGTGCTCTTAAGTGACACAATGTTTATAGTTTTTTAAGAGAGTATGTTTTTAGTTTTCCACAATTTTTAAATGAGAAATCCACAGATTGCGTAATTTTGCGACACGCGTTACCAATATGCTTAGCGTGGCGGGCGCGACCTCCAAAATTTTTTAACCAATAGCAGTATATAATGATTATCTTTATGTGAAACAAATGAAACAATTATGCAAAATTTTATAACAATATCGCCAAATTCATTGTGAATAGTATGTTATTAAATTACCCAGTTTGTGAGGATGGCATTGATAAAATTAGGCCTAGATTACTATTATTGTTTAACGGAAATAAATATGTTGGGGCCCATACTTTAACAAATTTGTCAGTATCCGTTTATAAAATCACATCTTTATGTTACACAGTTTGTGCAAACCTTTTAAACAGTTACTTAAAACTAACTGTAAATAGAATGGTAACAAAATATATAGTTTAGGGACACGCTTAACAATAAATTAAGCCTAATTTGCTATAACTTGTTGAATAAAAATAAATAAATTTGACTCTAAATTTCGCCAATTTGTTAATCGAAGTTTCCAACAAATTCATTGTAACTAAGTCTTTATATTGGATAAATAAAACGCATAAGAATTATGCACAATTAAAATGTATAAAACTATATAACGTTGTGCCTTGAAATTATATAATTGTTTAAAAAAATGCAACAAGACGTTGTTCCACAACATTGTGCAAAATGTTCCAAAGGGATTTCTCTCTGTGAACCGTTATTTATGAGATTTACTCCACATGCGCCTCCTACTTTTCCACATTGAAAAGTGTCTCGGACTGGTCCATTTTTCCAGATATGTCTGATGAACTTGTCTCACCCCCTCATCTCACAATTACTTAAATCAAAAATGAAATAAATACTATAATTAAAATGTATTTTTTTGTAGGTGAGGAAGATATTTCCAAACTTCAACCAAATTTACTTTTATATAAAGCTGCCGCTGCTCATAATTTACCGGTGATGTGCGAGGCTTTGGCTTTAGGTGCTGATAAATGTTGGGTCAATCCTGATGATAGAGGAAGAAATCCTATTCATGCTGCAGTTTTAAGTGTATGTACTTATAAATGTTAAGTCGTATCGTCTTACACTGCAATCTTATATTTAAGTCATTAGTATCTGTTTTTGACTTAAACAATGTTTTTAGTCCTGTTTTTTTTAGGGTTCTGTGATGCCATGTGCCTATTTAATATTGAATGGGGCAAAAATAAATGCTCAGGATCAAAATGGTAAAACTCCATTACATTTAGCCACTCAAGAGGGTCATACTGCTCAAGTCTGCTTGTTCTTGAAGCATCGGGCTGACCAACACCTTGAGGATGATGAAGGGAAAGTGCCACTTTCTATGGCTGAGCAAAAGGAGCACGCTGACATTGTTACACTGTGAGTGTATTTTTTTAGAGAAATCGGTTAAAATAATTAGTTTGAGTCGGAGGATTACGTGTAATAAGACTTTTATGGTAACAGATGAATTTAAATGATGATTAGCATTTTTGAAATATACAGTTTCTTTAAATTTTGGTAATATGATATTTAAACTATCTACATGTGCATTGGAGTATGTTTCAAAGTTGATAATAATTCAATTTTCGTTTGTGGTGACAAATGTATTATGTCGTATCTTGACAGCTTAACATTAAAATAGCTTTTATAAATATCTCATTTGAAACGCGAGATTCCTAACCTTAAATTGGACAAATCAAAACTTTCACATTGAAAAGTAGCAAAAGACCTGCACAAAATAAATACATATAGTTGATACAAAACAAAATCCGTTGCACGTCATTGACAGTAAAACACATGACAGAAGAACACTGTTGCCAAGTCTCTACAATAGTATTAGAGTTTAAGAAATTTCAAACAAATATTTTTAAGGTTACAGTGAAGTAAAATAAATGTATTCCGACTATTTGTATCTATTAAAACTATTGATGTCGGCTAGGGTTTGCGGAGGCGGATGCTTCCCCTCTTCGTAAATTCTAAAGATGACCATTTTGACTCCTCAAAATGTTACGCTTATGTTAAGTTTTAAAAAACATAATTTACGTGCAAATAACGACAAATACAAACATTTTATTTTTGATTAAAGACACTATTTTCTTTTCATATATGCATGTATTTCAGTAAAAATAGTAATTGTAACAAGAAAGTACAATTTTTGTAAAAGTATAATCACATTGCATTATAAGTCTGATGCATAATCACTGGATTCGTCACTGTCATTTTCAGTATTGATAATTAGAGGAAGAATTTCCTGCCTATCAAATATTCGCCCTCTTTCATACCATTTAAAAATTTCGTTTTCTATGTGTCCGATAGAGTTATTATTCCATGTCTGTGGAGTAATAGTTTGAGCTGCTTCATACCACATATTTTTGGTGGTACCGTCTCGGCCAATATGTCTGTTATAATAATTTTTGGCAATGTCCCAAATAAGCTCTATTGGGTTAAAGATGCAATGGTACGGTGGGAGACGTAATACTTTTTGTCTATATTGTTCCGTTAGGTTGTCTACTAGATATATCGTGGAGGCTTATTCCTAAAAAAGAAGTGTGCATAATAGATATAGTTATATAAAATCTTCTTTTTACACATACCTTGCAACAATTTTCAACAGTTTACTTTTAAACATCCATTGAAAATTCTATATTTTGGTTAGTTAGCCGTTCCTGAATAGTGGCTTTGGTCCAAGAGGTATTTGGTATTTTAGTTAATAACATGGTATGATATAGAGCATTATCCATTACAATTACTGATAGCTCGGTCAAATGTTTCAATAACCGGTTTTCAAACCATTTTAAAAAATTTTGCTGGTTCATTTCACCATGGTAATCACTTAGCTGTGTTTTAGATGAAAGTATAACCTCTGCACCCTCAACAAGTCCATTTTCATTGCCAGCATGAAGTACGATATACCTACAAAATTTATTTCAGTTCAAACTTTTGTATTTATTTTTGTATAATTTTCATTACTCACCTTTTACCATCAACTTTAGTGGTCCTTACACTTTTTTCATCAATGGAAACAAACTGCTACAAACCTCTGTCCTTTTCTTTCATGTACGATCTCAAAAATTCTACTCGCTTTAAAGCCACATGAGAGTGCTCCATAAGTCCTCATCTTGGATCATCTTTTTTCCATTTAAAACATATCTGTTAATAAACTGCTCAGTGACATGCGTCAACCATCAAATAATTGCTTTTCTCTTAGTTTTACCCATAGAGATGACAGAGTACATGCCCCCCTATAACAAATTTTAATTAGATGTTTTTTTTTTGTTTACTTACTATTTTGGTACATTTCATAAATAACATTCCGAATACCACTAATATCCAGTGTCAGAGTATTGGCGACCCTCTTAGTACAAGATCGTTTCTTTGGAATAGATGACAACAATTCATTATTTTTCACTGTGTGTGAAATCTTACTAACTGTAGACACATTTAATTTCAATGCTGCTGCTGTCGTTAAAAAAAAGAAAAGTACACATTTTTAATAATTAACATACTTCTCTAAAAGCAGTTAGGGGTAGTAGTGGACCGTTATTTTCACGTTTTTGCTCAAAATGGTTTATTAAAGAGGCTACAAGCTCCTTGCAATGGCGATTCAACTGTTTGGGCATTTTCGTAAACAAAAGTCCACCTATGTTCAAAAGCTTAAAAAGTGCACAAAACTACAAAACACTAAAGAATTGTGGTGAAAGAACTAAAAAATATGAAACGTCATATAAATGTCATGTCTAGCGGAAGAAAATTTGACAACCTAGCAAATTCGCAGACAAAGTTGCCAACGCATTTAACTGCTAAATTTAATTTCCAGCGGTATGTGTTTATAATTGAATTGACATAACTGACATTGTCTCATTACGCCATCAATGACGTGCAATGGATGTTGTTTTGTATCAACTATGAATGCGCATGTGTGCAGTTGCCATCACAGTTTGGTGGGTGTTTTAAATGATGTGTTAAACACGGACATTGATACTTTTTTTTTTTGATAGGTAATGGACTTATTAGCTGTAACGTCACATAATTATACAACCTCACGAAATTACCCTAAGCAATATACAGAGTGCACACTAGCCGTTTGAAAAGTGGTATAATTTTGAACTGGGTAAATATTAATGTCGTTCGTAAATTGTTGGTGTAACACTCCGAGTGCATTCTACTTTAACCACCTCGATGAGCACGTTAAAGTTTAGCCGTCATGCATAGATGAGCTCTCAGCTAAGATATTTCAAATATATATTTTTTTTGCGATGGACATTAAATATTTCAATTTCAAATAAAATTAAAAAAAAAATAATTGTGGTCGATACGTAAAACATTACAGCCTGTAAACACTCTGTTGTGAAAGATTCAAATAGGAAAATAGCGTATAATAAGCACATCGAATAACGCAAGTAAAGTGATATCATTAGCTGGATTGATAAAAATAGGGACGACTATAGTAATAGTGAATTATTCTTGGCTTCAGAAAAAGACCTTTTCAGGGTTTTACCTCAAAAACGTGTAATCAGAACAATAGATATTTAAACAATAACTGACATTTTAAAAAACATCCATGCAAAAATATCAAGAAATGCATGGTAGCCACATCAAGAACAGAAATAGTAAAAAAAGTAACTAACTTATACTAAACTTTACCTTTTGCGTTCATATACCTATACCTAAACTTATATAAAAGCTCTAGGTTAATTTCAAACACACTCCAGACTGTTACCAATGTTGTTGTTGACAGTTTGAGATCAGGGCAGGCTCTTAAACTTTTAGGTTACTAGTTCTGTGAAAAAATTAAACTAACAACGTTAATTCTCTTGGAATAAGGTGATACATAAAGTATACGTATTGCATAGGTGTAACAAAATATATCATTAACAATATCCATGAAATATTGTAATGAATAAAGTACGGTTTTTTTTCTGTGCTGAAGTAAATCGAAAATAGTAGGAGACGGTACTGAACAAAATGTTTCAGTCAGTTGCGGCGTGATTGCTGCTTTAGTTTATTGTTTGAACACGACCTCGACATAAGAATGCAAATAGTGCCTTAAATATTTCTTACTAGGAAGACATGTCGCCCTTATGGATATTTGCATTAAGGGTCAAATTTCAGTGTGATGTGTAGGCAACCCGTGTGTCATGACAGTAGTACATAGGTTGCATAATTATCTGATGTCACACTAAAAGAGTATAGTTTGTTTGGATTTTTGCACGTATGTCACAATTACAAGCTGTATGAAGTAAATAAAGGTCAACTTTTATTTTGAGCAGTAGCATGTACTGGAAAACAATATTTTTATATATTCCAATACTGAGATATGCACTGGTATGCCCTATACCAGTGGCGGCTGGTGGATTTAGGTTGTACCATATCTCAGTATTAGAGCACGGAACCCAAGCAATATTTGAAGGCACGACTATCAGTAAAGTTATGACATTTTGAAATTTATATAATGAAGAACTTAAATTTCAAAGTGTCATAACTTTACAAAAAATCAAAATTTTCAAAAATGGGGTGATAAATTTTCTTTCTGATTAAGAAAAAAAAAATAGTTTGCAAAGATTTTACTGATGTTCTAGAAGTAATCTGGGGAGGCTGTACATTGTTGTAACTTTTTTCTAAAATTTTTTTTAAAATTTTTTTTCTGCAAAACTTCTTCGTTCAGTACTGATAGTCGTGCCTTAAAATATTGCTTGGGTTCCATGCTCCAATATTGAGATATTGTATAACCTAAATCTATCAGCCACCACTGGGGCATACCCTAAATTTCACCGATCGCCACTGAGTACTTGTCAATGTCAAAGGTAATTTCAATGTATGTGATTCATACAGCTACTAATAGGTTTAACAACATTTTTTGTTAGCATTCTCTAGTTTGCATAAAGATAGAAATAATTCGCTCCATCTTCTAAAACTATTGTTTGGGGAAATTTAAAGAAATGAATCAAGATGATTGCAGAAACAGAGCTATAGGTTATGTTATTTATAGATTTTAATCAAATGTCATGCGGAGAACTGATACAGTGTAAAAAAGCAGAAGAAGCAAAAATGAATTGCTAACTAATTCCTGACTAATTGATGTTTAGACATGCGCATTCAAAAAAGTTCATCAATCTGTTTGTGTTGTAAAAATATTACGCCACTGAATTAAGGGACAAACAAACAGGTCACTGAAGCTGAAACAGGTTCATAATAGTGTTTTTATTCTACCAATTATTAACTTATCAGTCGGATGTTTTAGCCTGCATATACATACGTATCCCTATATTTGTTTAACTTATAAATGCATTGCTGCAGACACAGGTCGTAACTAATTTGACACACACGCAAAGATCCAAACAACAAAATATTAAGTCTCCAACATTTTTTTCAATTTTTTACGTTGCTTGTAATTTGTCCCTTACAACCTAAAAATTAAAATCAATGTACAGATTATAATTCTATTCTCTTATCTGTACAACTTTTTCAGTATGACATATTTCAAATTTTTTCTTTTTAGTAGAAGTATTTAATTTTTACAGCTTGTTTATATTTACAGCCTAAGGTTGGGTAGGTTAAATGAGGAAATGAAAGATTCGGAGCTGGGAGTTACAGGAGATGATACATTCAACGATGTTGTTAGAGATTTTTCTCGGCTTGCTTATTCTCATCCTGAAAAATTACAGAGGCCAAAAAACGATGATGAATAATAATTAATATTGCTATATATAGGACTGACAATATTAATCATGCCAATTAATAGGTTTAATAGTATGGTGGGCCAAAAGAATTTTAGATATATTTTAGCTTCCATAAATAAAATAAATCGCAACCCAAAGTTGTGGCAGATTATAGTCATTTCGATACACTGCTGGTTAGTATTTAAAGTGCTATGATCATGAAATTTTTCCTATATCAGATGCTATTAAGTTTAGTATTATTTAGTATTGCTGCAATAAGTAATTAAAAGCAGCTTTGTAATTGAAAATTTAGTGTTATATTTCACAGTTCCTACATTTTTCCTAATTTTGTCTATAAATAACTAACCAAATTTTTTTGGCTTACCTTATGTTATATTTATGTAATTTTTAAATTTTTGCTCATGTTTTATAAATTTTTATATTATCAGTAGGAAGTTTAAAAGTTTGTTATATCAATTTTTATTATTATTTTATTATTATTTTTTTTTTTTGTTGATGAAATAGTAAAAGAACATATTCAGGTTTAGACATTCCATAACTGGTAAGTTTTATATATGTTTTTTTATAAACTATTATTATATATAAGGATATGAACTAAGATTTAACATTTCATGTTATTATATTTATTACTCTTTTGGAAGAGGTAGTGTCCAAATCCTACTTGGAAAATGACTTTTTCCAGTTTATAGACGAGTAAAGTCAGAATAAAAACTTAACAGAATTCTTTTCAATACTGAAGTAGTTACTATTAGTTCAGTGTCTGTGTCATATGAAAGATCCAACCCACTTTAGAATAAATTCTTTTTAATTTTTTGTCATTATCACAAAATATTCTCCAAGAAACTAACTGGCTCGGTAGAGTAGTTGGCTAGAGCGCTCTATGGCAAGTGTGACTAGAAATCTCTCTATCGTAGCTAAGGGTTCCAATCCCACCCCTTTCTTTGGTAATGTCGTTGGGAATGGTCGTATGTCCACGTTTTTGTAACCTAACTCCCTTCTATACAGCATCGGCTTAGGATTCAGGGGTTATCTAATTTCTGTGGTTATATAAAAAAAGAAGCTTCAAGGAGTGTTCAGTTCTGCTTCAGCCAATTTGATTTAACTGTTGTCATTGACGCAATGGTAGAATATTAGAGACCAAAAAAATATATATGTATAGGAAGTCCTGAGTTATTATGCTAAGAAACTATTTAATGTCAATTTTTTATTGAATTGTATGTTTGTAAAATTAACACAAAATCACAATAGACGCACATAAGCCACAAGGCAAGTGAGCTAGTGATGGAACATTTGATATTTCAACCATGATATTTCAAAAAAGTGAAATTTCATCATCTTTTCAAGAAATTTTATTGACATAATTTTTATCTGTAATATTGGTATAAAAAGATATTTCGCGCAAATGTCAATTATTCTAACCTAAAATTGGAAGATAACCAAATTTTAAGTTCATAGCTTGGTAATTAGGAGTTAAAATCACCATGGCGCATATGGCGCTGCAATCAGACAAGTAACAATCAGCAGATTGTTGGTTTGTTTACATTCATTTCAAGTGCTTTTCTGGGTTCTTTGTTAGGTGGAAAAATATATATTATTACATTAATAGAACATTAATAGAAAGTTGGTAAGTAAAATCAAAGTTTAACCCGTTTTGCACTATTTTTGCTAATTTGTTGGATTACCTCACCTAAAAATTTCCTACTATTATAACTATACCTTTTGTATTATAGTCCTCTGGCTTGAAATGGACATGCATTGTCAAAGTTAATGCTTTTCCCATCAATGCTCTATACGTTTCTTCTATCTATTTTCTCCACGATACCACAGCTGTTGGTGAAATAAACAAACCCCACCTCTTTCTTAAGAAAATAGTTAAAGTGGATTGTCCGTCCGATCCACTTTTTTTTTTTTTTTGAGTGACTTGTACACAACAGATCGTATTATGGCACTAGCTCAGACTTCAGGGCGTTACACCCAGTATATCTGAATTTCAATTAAAATCCTTAACTAACTTACTCTACTTACTGGTTCTCATTATTGGATGGTGCTGGGAAATAAAATATCGAATTCAATACTTATATGTATTGAATATTTTTACTAAATACAAAAAAAAAGAAAAAGAATGATATGCAGCTCGGAAACGTCAGCTACAAGAACAACATACTATATACAATAATTACAAAAGAAACTGACTTAATCATACGCTATGTTCACTACACATTCGGTAGCCTGTTACTTCTGTTTTTTTTTCACTAATTAAAGGTACTTTATTTCGTAGAATAGGTTATACTACAAAACAAGAAAAGGGATACTAAAACTTTAGTACCCAAAATGTGGCCACACCATGGGTTTACACGTACACTTTATACAGGTCTAGGTTATCTCTGTTTAACATTTTACACTACACAAAAAAAGAAGAAAGAAAATGTAATTATAAAACTAGGGGTTGATATTCCCTCCTAAATGGCACTGATGTATCCGCCGCTACCAGCGGCATGTAAACGGGGTAGATTTTCCTAACCGTTTAATACTCTATACTAACTTTTCTATGTCGGTACTTAGCTTAGCTGCTAGGCAGGCTTCGCCCTCAGAGGCGCAGGACTCCAGACACTGCGTGGGTCTTGCCCCGAGCGTAGACCGTGGACCCTAAAGAAATATATATTTGATGTTACACTTGTATCGAGTACTTACTAGAAAGCCTGGTAGTGGTATGCTGAAAACATGAGCTTAACAAATCTATTAATTTGACGTATTTACCTCTAGCCAAGAGGGTACAGGAATTTTCCAAAATAACTACCACGTCCAAATCAGCTTAACTTCACTCTTTTAGTCAGTTTTGCGTCGACAACACAATCCTTCAAATCAATGCGAGCTGTTACTTTCTTAACTACGTTTGCTACCAGTTAGCCCAAATCGTAATTATATCCTGTTACCAGAAATTGGTCTCTTCTAAACGATACACACAGTCTTTACTGCGCCCCAAACAAGAGAACGAAAATTGGCACGACTTTTCAGGTATCACTTTCGGATGACTTTAAATTAGTCTATTGAGTGCCAATTCTTACGACTTGTGCGTTTCACCGTCAAGAAAGTCAACCATCGCGAACTTCCGGAGGGACGGAAATACGTCAGCAGAATTTCGCCCAGAAATATTCACCGTGTGCCAATTGGGAGCAAGTAGTGGTACTACTACCAGTAGGTACTGTTAGTTGCATATAGTAGGAGTATTAATACAGAATAAATGACTATTGCGATTTTGGAATGTAACAACCCCCCCCTTTACTCGCTATAAAAAAAAAGAAAAGAGTAAAAGAAAAAAAAGAACATGACCATTGCTCATTGATTTTCCGATCAGAAAGAACACCGAAGCGATTATTAAAGAAAAACTACAAGGACCGTCTTTCCAACGGTATGTAGACGGAATCATTTACTGTTGAAGACTACCAAACATTATTTGATAGAGGTTGGCGTACATCTGGGAAGTGTTGCTGTACACAAACCACCTACATTAATCATTTCTTTAGTTAGATTTTTTAGCCATCAGGGGGGCATGAAGGCTTAAATTCCCAATAGACAATAATGGGTTGTTTATAATTGAACTAAATCCACCAGACAAAAATTAAAACAATGCGTTCCCCAAGGGCCCGTCACAAGGCCCATTATCTTTTTAATTTATATTAAAGATTTTCACAGTTTAATTAAAGAAAATATAGCCATGTAAACAGACAATTTAACTAATTTAACGCTCGCCAACTCCAATGTTGAGGGTTTGTTAAATGAAATCTCATATACTAAATCTGATGCTATAAATTAATTTACTACTTCAATTAAGTTATGCTTAAATGCATCAAAAACAGAGGCTATGGTATTTAGTCTGTACAACATGGAAAACGTAAACAAATCCAAAGTCCATAAAATTTCTAGGAGTTCACTTAAACTCAAAGTTGTCAAAAATCACACCACATATATGTAATAAAATTTCAAAATTTTCTTGCCTGCTTCAAAATCTTGGAAAGTATCACATAATATTTTAACAACTGCATATCACAGTCTCATCCATCCAGGAAATTAATAGTAACATCTAAAATTTACAATTTTTCATGATTTCATGTTTTCTTAGTTTTAAAATTTGATCAATTGGAAGAAAAACGAAAATTTCCAATGTTTCCGAGATGAAAATGTCTTGAAAGTTCATACAAATTTGAAGGATATTAGCCGGTCATTAAATGAACCTTATAATTATTTGTTAATATATAGTTAGGAATTTCGGACGACGTAAATAACCGTAGCGACCTTGCGGTACACTTACAGGTTTTCCTTCACAAAATATTCCATTTATAATGAAACAATATCTTACCTTGTAAACTTCTTGTGGTTTGTTTGAAAAGGGTTGAAGGCCCCAGAAAAGTGTAGATATAAAATAATTTAATTCTGAGAGCTGGAAGCTTGATGGATGTAACACTACCACTAGCAATTTTAGTAGTTTTTCTATAGGCACTTGAACACTAAGGAGCGTACTAACACATCAACACTGTGAAATTGTTGGTACTTACAGTAGAATCGTGAATCTATGATTATACTGTTTCTGCAGACGCGAGTTGCCTCGACATTATTAACGTCCACTACTGCATTGCACTCAACAGAAACTACATAATAACAATAAAAGAATTAAAAAAAAACCGTTTTTGTACTCGTCGTATATGCAACAGTTCTTGACCACAATTGATTGCAGACTTAACAGAACAATGATGTTAACAAAATATAGGGTCGAGTCAGTCACAGATACTAACCAAAGCATCTGAGACGTTCCCCACATGTTATATAATTCTCAGTAATCGACGACCCCTCATTGATGCAGGTTTTACATGTAAAAGGTTTAATATGTAAGTAAAGAAAAAACTTAAAATTTACCATTTATTTTATTTTTACATCTCGCATTTTTCATCATATTATACTTAATATTAAATTTTAAACCCGTCTCTGGAATGTGGTCTAGAATTCCTATTAAATAAATCACGCAACATCTTAACGTTTAAAGATTCTGGCACAAAAATCACAATGAACCATATTTCTTCCAATGACGTCAATGTGCTGTAAATTTCGTTTTTTTTGTCGTCTTCCATATTGAATACTTTACTTTGTTTATGAGGACTAAGTACTCCTTGTCGCTTTAAGGATACGATTTTTGCACTATAAACTCAAAATTTTATTTTCATTCTGTTGACATTTGGTCTCTCAATTTGTGCCTTATTTACCTTTTATTATATATAATGCTGTAATAATTCGATCACCTTTAATGCAATTGTAAATTAATATTTGTGAACCTTAAATATATCAGAATAGTTTTTCCACATTTTTTTGGGTTGATTTTTCAATATGTTAAATTTTCTTTTAATCAGAATTAAGTAGGTAAAAAAAATGTAATGTGCGTGGTTCGGTTTCATTATCAGGGCCATAGCCAGGGGTGGCTAGGGAGGGTTCAGCCTGCCTTGAAAAGATCTGACACTCCCCTTGCAACATTTCTTGAATTATTTTTTTAACAAACCCTAGTACTACTTGACAAACATTACAAGGCACAGATATGTGCAAGGCAACAAAATTTATTGTACCACAATGCACAATACACTGAACTACATAATACAACAATTTTCTGAAAGTTATTTTTTGCAATAGTGTACCAATATAAACACTAATATAAATGACAGTGCTCATTCTAAACAACTCTAACCCTTTGCATTTGTAAGAAAGTCAATTAAAAGTTGAAAATATATTTTCTGTATTCTAATTGAAGGCATTGATGCAAAAACCAGTAAAGGATAGGAAATCTTATGTTGAGAAAAAAATAGAAAAAAACTTTTTTAAAGGCAGCATGAAATTTGATATATATTTTTTTATGTACATGTAAGTACACTTAATAGTTATTTATACATTGTGTTTCATAGGAAAATATACAAACGTTAACTGGGTGTGGGTCACCTAGATGGTTCCAAATAACCAGAGGTAGGATTTACCAATTGGATATGACGTAAAACCATATGTTTCTTTCTAAATTCTTCCAGTAGCTTTCATATAATTCACTACATCGGTAAGAAATAATAAGAACTTGTCCTTATTTTCTGCATATTTGTCACCTCAAAATGCTTGTAGACTTGAATCCACTACCTCCGCTAGAGTGCGAGAATTTGTAGCTTCTAAAACTTTAGAGGCAATCAAGTGCCCGCTCATTGAACAATTTTCCTCCAATGCACCCACTAAAACATTTGCTACTTTAAACCTACAAGCATTAGTGGTTTCGTCCACACTAAGCCAGATGTACTTTCCATTAAGCTCGGAAGAAATTTTCTAACTAATATTTTCACACTCCGTTGATAAATATTTTTTTCTTAGTGTAGACCCCGAAGGCACGTTAATATTGCTATATTTGCCACTAATACATTTTTCCAAAAATTATCTAAAAAGTGGATTGTCTAGTTTCGACCACAGTATGTTACATCCTATCATAAATTCCACTAAATCTCAGTTAAAATTACGTTGCATGGCACTGTAAGTAAAGCCATGTACACTCCGTTTATAGTTTTCTGAGGAAATATGTTTATTAATATTTGTGTTGCATGAAATTACTTTCTTACTTCAAGTGCAACCCAATTGTCTACCATCAAATTGTAAATGGGCAATATCGCGAATCCAAGAATTTACTGTAGCTTCCGTCAGTTTAGTACGTTGTGACATTTTAACTGCGCATTTTTAGTACCAAAGTCCGACTGAATCCACTTTGTGCAAGATACTGTTTGATCGTGTTATATGTTTTCTCCCCTCCACGCTAGGGCCGGCCGTTGACCTTCAGTAATATAAATTACCAATATACTGTAATTTAAAAGAATATATTACGCATTACGTTTTAATTTAATATAGTGCCCCTGACAAAACTAAGTTATCATGAACATTGTAAAATTAATTAAAATGCACTTGATATGTTTCTGTAGTTGGGGAATGTTTCAGTAGGTATTTGCAATATATTATATTATATCTGTAAAAGCCATTCCTGGGAACCGATTGGTAAATCCCACTTCGTTACCAAGATACAGGGTGTTTTATCAGTTTTGCTTAATTTTTTCTTAAGCCACAGCATACGAATCAATCTGTTTGAATATTTTATATTCAGTAGGTCTGTTTTACGCAATTTACCGAATCGATTGACATTAATCAAAATGAAAATACAAGTATGGCTTCATAAAAAATATCAATTTCATATATTACAAAAACAACACTCTGTATAACAATATTTTGAAAATCTGTTCAGATATTTAAAAACAGCGGAAAAAATATATTAATACGAAATAGTATACTTTCCGCATCTAATTCTACAAGTTTAATTTTTTAGCACAATTTCTGTTTTATAGGAAATTCCATGACGTATAATTTAAAAAACTATTTTCACTGTCAAATTAACAAGATTTGAGCAATTAAAACGATAAAACTTCCTTATCATGTTGCTTTAGTGTTATAAAAGTAGTTCAAAAAGAAATTGCAGGTCCAAACTTAAACCAAAATATTATTTTTCTTAATCATCATTTCAAACACTCTGCATAACGTAATTTTTAAAATAGTACCATATATTCACTTAATAAAGGTGAAAAGAATCAGACTATGAATAAATTACTGTATTGTGTTTACATTTTAGCAAAAAGCCATGGTTTTATTTATTAATTTCTTTTTAACGTCATAATATTCTGTAGGAGTTTAACACATTGCTATTCCACCACTCAACTAGAACAGACACACACAACAACCATTCCATCTGACATTTATCAGTTGCCGCAGCTCAGACTCGAGCTCGGGAGAGATAGTCAGTGACTAACCGTGTTTTGCCACATAACAACACTAGTCAAAGGTGCCACCGTCTCATTATTTTAAAAACACTACTATACATCCATGCCCTAGCCAAGAATCAAACCCGAGACCCCTTCGTCTGAAGCCTATAATGTGTAAGCACTGAACCACGGAGCCATTTCCATTTCCATTTGCCTAACCTTAATTTCTGTAATTCCTTGGTACATGGGTTTAAGTGAAACAAAGATATTAAAGTTATTTATTAATATTTCATGCTTCTTTTCCCATTAATTAAGCGAATATTTAATATTATTTTTAAAATTACTTTATGCAGGGTGTTTGAAATAATAATTATTAAGAAAAATAGTATACTGGTTTAAGGTCGGACCTATAATACCTTTTGAAATACTTTTATGACACTAAAGCAATATGTTTTGGCGTCGTAATTACTCAAAGGTGAATAATCTTATTAATTTGACAATAAGAATTAATTTTTAATTTTTGTCTCATGGAATTTCCTATAAAATTGAATTGTGTTAAAAAATAAAACTTTTAGATTTAAATGCGGAAATATAGAAAGTATACTAATTATTTAATTTTTTCCGCTGTTTTCAAATATCTAAACAGATTTTGAAAATATTGCTATTGTGGTTTTTTGAATATACGGAATTGATATTTTTTTATAAAGCTGGACCTGTATTTCTGCTTTGATTAATACATTAATTGATTCAGTAAAGTATCTGACACATACCTACTGAATATCAAATTTTTATACAGAGTGGTTTGTATGCCGTGGCTTAAGAAAAAAATAGGCAAATCGATAAAACGTTGTTAGATCCCTTAACTATGGGTTATTTGGAACCACCTAGATGTCCCACATCCACAGTAAACATATGTACATTTCCCCATGAAACACCCTGTACAACAAGAGTGGAAAGTGATTCTTTGCTGGGTTAACTAGCAGTTTCCAGAGAAAGCACCAGCGAGTCCTGGAAGACAGCGAACCCAGTAAAGACACTTTCCGGGTGTGTTGCATACAATATTTCTTCTGCAACCGTTCTTGCTTGTATCAAAAAACTTTTTAATTTAAAATGTAAACGAAATTCATAAAATTCAACTGACCGATGTAAGACGTTGTTGATTAGAGTGCTTAATTAGGTATGTACCATACTGTTGTCGACCAAAAGTGACATAAGGCATCTGTAAAGACTACCGATCCCTTATGTCACTTTACCAGGCTAGACCAGTAAAGAGTATTTTCCACACAAAAAATTGACCAAAAATAATTAACCTTCTAGATGGTTGCAGAGAAATAAATTTCCTTTCAATGCATGTGGAAATTTATTACAGCAAATTATGCAACGTATTTTAAATAGTAGTAACTTTATTTGAGCCAAATTGGCATTTAGCCGGTTATGAACCGATGCCTTCAATTATTATCGTTGATTTTCACAAATTCCTGTATTGTAAATGTTAAGTCTTAGATTTTATATTTGGGAAATAGATTTTAATCAACAAAAATGTGTTGGTTTTACAAAAAAAATATATTTTATATTTTTTAATTAATTAAAGTTCACTATATCCAGTAAATTTACATATAAACCAAATGAAACATTGTTAATAGTAACAAATGCTTTGTTATTATTTTGTTAATCATAGCAGTTCTGCTAGACATGCATTTAAAAAGGGTGAACATGGTTTATAATATTGCCTTATGCCTTACAATGTGATATTTTTAATAGTTAGACCGTTAATGTACATTTTGGGAATTATTAAAAATATTGACGTTAATTTTTATTGAGCATTTTGAAGGAATATTTAATTCTATGTGTGTTTTGATAAATGTTTGATTGAAAATTGTTTCTTAACCCTCCAGATCACCCAAATAAGCAAATCTAGATTTGTTTGGGTAAAGAAAACAGGGGCCTACAGTTTACAGCAGGGTCCGAACTATTTCTTGTGAATAATTTTTATAATTAAAATTTATTTTGCAATAAATGTGGGGGGGGGGGTCATTCACCCCACCACTTGTGTACATCCAGTTATTATATTCTTAAATATAATATCAGAAAATATCTTCAAGTCAAATTAAGTGAATTAACCAGTAATTAAAAATGCACTAAATTATATCAAATAGAGACTATTAAAGAACTTAGATTTTTAAAATCAGTTTTTGAACATTTAATTTGATCTAGTCACTTAGATAATTCCCAAAATTGACATTCTTGTGAAAATTGCCTGTGCCCCCATATTAAAACTTTTTAAATGTATTACCAATTTAACCATGTATATACAGGATTATTGTTTTTAAAATGTAAACTCAAATATATGTTTTTTTAAGTTATTTTATGTTTTCTTAAACCTACTTTCTTGCCTCGATAATTTTTTGAATCCGTAATGACATTATTATTATTATTTTGCAGATAATGAATTTGTATGATTATTTAAAATACATTTATTATACTTCCTTTTTTTTTTGGATGATTGATATCATGTTCTATAAATTTGTTAAACTAATATTTTCCTTAGAAATGTTTGATAACTAGTGATTTTATTGGCATTTATCGTAGAACTTTGTGCAATCGATGCCCCAAGTGTAATCGAAAGAATTATATCGCTTGATTTATGCTTTAAGAACAAAGAAGAGTAAGTTTACAAGAGAATATGAAGATAAAATATGTTTGATTTATTTGCATTTATGCATACACTTTTTTTATTATCTATTGCAATTCAACTGTTGACACAATTTGTTTTAAAAAATAAAGCAATTAATACATAAATAGCAATTCACTTGTTTTGCATTATTTGATAATAAAATGTTTCTTAAATTACTATAGCTAGTGTTAATATTCATGCAACAAATGCATTTTAGAAGCATAATCATGAAATTTATAAAATGGTATTATTTAAAATATATTTAGATAATAAAATTTGGCTAAATACTGTTTTATAAATTGAAATTCGTCAATAAACTTCTCAAGTCTTGCTGATCATTTACATACCAAATAGCCCCATATTTGAACCACCAATTCGGTGGCTATTAACATTTTTCTATTTCATATATGTTATTAATAGAGCTGTCCGATGTACCTGGAGTACAGCCACGGTCTTGCGCTGTCGTCACACGTGCCGATTTAGAAGTGATTTACGCTGCAGTTTTATTTGAAAGGTTAATGCGTGAGGTTGTACCTATAAATTATACATAATGTCAAACGCGCCAAAGGGTAAAAAACGACCGTACGCGGACACAGTGAATAAATTTATGCAAAATAATTTGTAAAGTTTGCAATCAAGACTTAATGTGCTGGCACAAAACAGATTGTCGTCGTCATATCAGTACCGTGCAACATCAAAATAAAAAAATGGCATGCCTTTGACAACTCAGTTTATGTTTGATTTATTGTTAATGTTAATAGCCTGTAATATTCCGCTACACATACTGGATAAACAACCATTTCGGAAGTTTTGGAATAAATACAATCCCCAGGTGAACTTACCAAGTCGTACATCGTTATGTAGATATATTCCAGCTGTTCGTGAAGACATTGTAAATAGGATTAAATGTGGATTAAAAAATATACGGCTCTGGTTATGTATTGACGAGACGACAGATTGTAAAAAAAATTCTATTTTAAATATTATAGTACGTGTACTGGACCCTCTTAAACCAACATTTCCACGGCTTTTTATTATGCTGATTATTTTCAACAAATAAAAGCTGTGATACTACAGTTCAACCCTAACGAGGCTGCAGCTATTAGGGAAAGCCAGACAAGCTTTCAAGGCGTTTCCCTTGAAACAGATTTAAAAAAGTATTAATAACAATTATAGGGGACTACACGACGCAATAGAAAAATTGCAAAATAGTTCGTTGTCGTTAGTGGAATCGCTGCAAATAGTGGACGACGTAAAAACACAGCTACAGGCTATAAATGACGCAAAAAATAATCGCGTTAGTGAAAAATTCGAGAGTGTATTACAGAAAGATCCTGATTTTAGCAAATTAAGACAAATTTGTGATGGTGCATCTACAACTTCGTTAAGTGAGTTCACAGATTGTTTTACTTATGCCTGTATTACATCCGTAGATGTCGAACGGTCATTTTCAAAATACAAACATATTTTTTCACCAAAGCGAACATCGCTGACAGAGACAGCTGTAGAAACATACCTGATGCTATTATACTATAGATCTTCCCCACTTTGTGATGACGACAACCAAACTACTTCATAAATCTGCTTAAAAGGGTGAGTTTTATACAAATTTTTATAAAATGTAACATTATTGTTAAAATTTATTTCCATTTACTGTACTTATTCAAGTATTATGATATGATGTAAATATATGAGTCATATGACGGCTCTGTCGGCCAGGTGACCTCGGACAGCTCTAGTTATTAATAATATTGCGGAATTTGTAAACTTCCTGGTATAATTTTTTTTACTTACTTTACCAAAAAATTAAAACCATTTATATTGTACATAAAAAACCAATAAAAATATTTATCTACGACTTCAAATAATGTATACATGATGTATGTGTTTCCTAATAATGCTATCCATTATTCACTGCAGTGAATAATGATATCCTTATTCATAGTTCTGAAATTTTCTATTAAAATTTCATCGAATTTGCTATGACACGTCAGTCAAAGCGCAGAATTACTATTTGATTTGAAATATCAAAGTTTGTTAGAATTTTTCGCTACATTTTACCAAAAATTGTTATTATTTAATAATCGTGGATAAAGCATAATATTCTACTCGCATGTAATGACAATTATTTACTAGGATAATTTACGTCATAAACCTCACCCTCGTGAATAATAGTCATCATTATGTGCTCGTTAAATAATATATTATTAAAGTTTTAGTTTGAAACATTTTCATAATAAAAATTAAGACAGGTAAGTACATTTTGAAATTCATTATTTAATATCATCAAAATCTTAAATTATGTTGATTTATTATTTTGGATATACATAACTGTAGTTTTAAAACAAAATCTGGAAATCTTATTGTCATTCTTATATGGTGGTCCTCTCAATATTCCCATTCTTGTATTTTTTATAATTTTCAGATAAAAAAAAATTGTAATTTGTGAATGATCCTGTCTGTATATTTTAGACATATAAATTTGGAATATCAGTTTCAAAATCTTTGGAAAAAATCATAATATTAATAATTTAAAAATTTTTTTTTGATCTCAAAATTACAAATTATAATGAGATGGAAATATTGAATGGACGATTTGATTGAACTTAGACACTGGACAATTTCTGTGCATCCAGGTCCGGCAAATGGGAGACAATAACAATCATTATACATTAACATGCATACCTCGAGTGTCTTAATATTGTGTGAATGTCATACAATTAAAATACATACCTGGAGTGTCCTAACATGTCACGAAGTCTCCTGTACTGTGTTCAAGGTATTGTTATAGATTACATTGAAGCAAGGCGTGAGCCAGAAAAATTGCATTAGTCATATTGGGATACGTGGTTCGTAAAAGCCTGACAGCTTTACACACACTGTATTCCAGGATAAAAGTAGCAAGAGGTAATGTAATAATAGTAATAATAAAACTAAGATATATCAAAAATGAGTTGAGCGGTGTTATACAGGGTGTTTTATAATTTAATTTATAAAAATCGTCACTAATAAACTACCTTTATTTTTCAAGATATGAATATATATATATATATATATATATATATATATATATATATATATATATATATATATATATATATATATATATATATATATATATATATATATATATATATATATATATATATATATTTTATATATATATGAACTTTTTTTTAATTGAATTTTTTCATATATTGAAAAATAAAGGTAGTTTATTATGTGACGATTTTTTTAAATTGACTTTTAAAACATCCTGCAACACCAGTTCAATATATTTTTGATATACCATAGTTTTACACCAAGCAGGAATGTTCCCGAAGTGCTATTCCAAAATTCGAAAAAATTTTGCCCATTGCTCTCTTGTCAGATCTATCCTGGGACACAGTGTATATGCCGCTGCGTCTGATACAAGCAGTAAAACATTTTCACTTTTAACACCAATCCCAAACATCACAATTACGTCAAGTCAGTGGACGTCCGCAATAAATTTACAGAATGTCCAGTGACGTCCATTTTTGTCCATGAATCTTTGAACACGTTATAATGAACGTCCAGTGGACGGACCTCTAAACACGTTATGCTTTACCAGTTAACATGTTACTTCTATAAGTATTGTTAAAGAAGTTTTTTTGAGAGTTGAAACTTCTTTTGTGACCTCTTGTGTGAGGATTATTATCTTCCGTTAGATTTATGAATAACAGCCACAAAATAACTTAGATATGACCACCAGAAGTAACTGTTCATTTCTAAAATAATGGCGTTGTATCTCTACACTTAAGCACTTTTTAAGATTTATTAATTGAATATTACCTCTTATAAATTCCACAATGAATACGTTTTTATACATTCTTTATGGTGGTGTACAGTAACATTTTTCTTGATAATCTGTTGCAGGCCGTATGGATAACAGTTCTTGCTTCTTATGTTGTCCTGATAATCCTCCTAGCACAGGGAGTTTCGCTGCTTGCCGACCGTATAGTTTTTAATTCTCATGCACTTTTTAACTAATACAATATTTATACAAAATGTAGGGGTCAGGGTTCACATTTTACTTCATTCAATATTGTGATATTTCAATTGATTTTAAGAGCATTGTAGTACCAAAATTTTCAACGCAAACCACTTCATGCCAAAATATGGAGATTGAAGGCCGAAAAAACAAGCGCGCCCCAAAAATGATGAGTTCTTAGAAAAAGAAATTCTAACTTTTTTCTTGGATACACAAATTTGAGTGATTTAACTTGTCGACACTTATGTGATTACTTTATTAGTGATTTTAAACATAAAGTAACATAATAAGATTGACCAAAATCTCCTAAATTCACATTTTTATTCACTTTATTTTTGTCAGCATCACAATGGCGTCGACAGTAAGTACTTTCGTCTTCGAGCTGGTCTTAAAAAATGGCGGAGTTTTGTGAAGTAACCTCGGCCGTTCTGGGGAGAATTCTAAAATAGATGGTATAATAACTATTTATGGAACGTTATTTTCCGATTTTCCGATATCAGATGACCAAAAAAATGCTAAATATAGATTTTACAAAGAACATTTACTTTGAGGTTTATGAAATCAATATAACCTGATATCTTGTTCATAGAGAGTAATAAAAACAATTTACAGATGTTTTTGCACCGCTAATTGTACGATTTTTGTAATACTTATAAATATCTCATCAATTATTTAATTTTTTTAGAAACAGTGAAACCTCTTTTTGCAACTTCTGCCAGCGTTCGATAAAACTTTTCATAAGTACTCTAATTTATGTAAGTTATATTAGCTTTATAAACCTCTACGTAACGTCCTTTATAAACTATATATTTAGACTTGTTTGGCCATCTTTCTTCAGACAATACCATCGAGAATATATATACTTTTGCATAAATAGTTTTTATGCCGATCTATTTTAGAATTCTCCAGAACATTTGTAACCTCGCATGCTTATTGGGTCGTCAACACAAATTCACACTTACTGATTTTTCGCGTCCTCCATGATATTGTTTGCATAGTTGTTACTATTTTTTATTTTTATCCTCGCGCCAGTCATCTATACACCCCGACGTTTGTAGATAAACTGATTCTGAATAGGGAATACGGTCTAGATCTCGTTGCGCACGCACAGCTACTCTCCTATGGGAAAGAGAGACCGGTTCCAGTATTCACGGAAAATTTCCGGTGTCTAAACATAATACAACATTTCTCAGTTAAAATGAAATTAACCCATATTTTGGCGGTAATTATAAAAGTATTTTTTTGCTGGAATTTTTTTTTAGTTGTTTTTTTTTACAAAATTTACAGCAGCAAAAATTCAGTGTGCATCACTAAACAAAAATGAGGAATAATCTAAAATCAATACAATTTTACCCTGGAAGAGGCAAAGCCAAACTTGTCTTGGTACATTTTTGTTATCAACCCTATCAGTCTCCAACGTCAATAATCCGGGCTACAGACTAGATTTCAGTATTCAGTAATAGGGCGCCGATATAACTGGTGTAAACGATAGAAAATGATTCTCGTCAAGAATATGTTCGTTATTTTTTTCCAAAACGGCAAGTTTTCAAAAAAAAAAATGGGGATTGGTTGAATTTTGCGTTTTTTTGGCTTTCGATGTCAATATCTCGCAAACAATGCGAAATACACTAAAACATCAAAAGAACAATTGAAGTCCATAAACTTTCCTAAAAAGTAAGTGTACTACATTTTTCTACATCTATCCAGTTTGGTGGAAAGTACGCTCGAAACCACTGCTTCAGAGGGCGCCCGGCACGCGGCGCTCGACATTTTCACGTGGCGATTTAAAAATCCACAAATTCTGTTATCGCGAAAATCCATTTTTAGTTAAAATTCTCTATCAAGATATGTAGACACTGCCGAGAGTAATTTCCGATGTTTAAAAAAAATTGCTGGCCTGGTTTGACGACCTGGCGCGGCGGCCATTTTTAAATATCTAAAAAAAAAGATAAATTTTACACAACTGCAACTTTTTTTGTAATGCAATTTTTTGTTAATTCTTTGCCAAATCTGAAAAATTGCTGCAGTAACTTAATTTTCAGGTAGAAAATAAACATACGTTTTAACAAGCATTTATTGAAGGAAATTTTTACAAAATGTTATTATATTATAACAATTTCAAACAGATTTTGGCATTGTTTCCGGTACTGCGGCATAAGAATACGGGTAAAATTTCCTTCAATAAAAAATTTCTTGTTAAAAAAGTACCTATATTTTTGCTGTTCTCAAGGCCGTATTAACAACCTTGGGGTCCTGGGCAAAATAACTACTGGGGCCCCCCAATGAAGACAAAACAATAAAAATTATATGATTGATGCGACTTTAAAAAAAGGATTGTTTATTAAAATAAATTTAAAAAATAACAACATTCTCACAAAAAAAGAAATAAAACTATCTATAAATAAATAAACAATCAAAATATCAAAAAAAAAACATTAAACAAATCGCAATTCATTTACCGCAGAAAAGAAGAACTATCGCATACTTAATATAAAAAAAAACAAAATAATATACAGAACCTGAAAAAGCTATATATCCATTTTATTTTCTTTGCCGGACAGTAAAGCTAGATCACTTATTTTCATAGGTCAACTTCTCATGAAAATAAGTGATCTAGCTTCCTCAGATATGTCTATTAGTTTTAACTGGGGGCCCCTAGGCAATATTTAATAAAAGGACGTTTCAGATAAATATGTTTTTATTTGATTTAAAAAAAAAAAAAGTTTTTATTTCCACCGCTGAATGTTATCTCATTAATCCTAGAAATTGTTTCATTTAAATTCATTCACTTCGGAAATATCACTCTTATTATGTAACTATTATGATGCATATTAAACATATAGTTTAATTCAGAGATATAACGAATACAAAAAAAACACCATTAAATATTAAATCACCAGACAAATATACCACCTTAAGGTATCAGCCTTTATCCGATAATTTTATGGCGTTTCTTATATTCCTTATATCGAAATAAATCATATACTAATCGTTTGAAAATAACGTAACAAACTCTTAAGTTTATGAAATAATTTGTTAAAAATTATATATAAATACCGGAAATATACCAAATGTGTCTAAAATACCATAATTATACTCATATCTGTTAATTGGGCTCTGTGAATTTAATTATACTTTAGTTATAAAACCCAGGAACTATCTTTTAATGTTTAAGCTAAATATCACATGAAATCATATACAATTGTGCACATTGTAAAGAAAAATCCCAATTTAGTATAGGTATGTAACTGAATTTTCTGTGTACGCTTATACATAAAAGTAACATTTTAGTAATAAACAAAATGTGTACATTATTTTGGCAGTAATCGCAGATTAATTAATAATGTGTAATAATTTATTACGGTGTAATTTTTATTCGCATTGGCGCATTCGCCAGATTCTCGAATTTTTTGCCAACCTAATATTTCAATTAATTATTTTGGTTTTCTCTTTCGTGTTAATACTGACAAGAGACATCCATTATCAAAACAAATACAATCAGTTTGTTATTTATACCAGCCGTGAATATATCAATCACAAGGATGGGTGTAATAATATTCACTATGAAAAGTATACCCCACAGTGGTTAGGGCACAGAGTAAATAGTCTGTGGTTAGGGGAATCCGAATATGTGGCCAAAAGCACAGACTAAATATTTTACTCTGTGCCAAAAGTCTAAATTTGATATGCACAGATTTAAAATTAGCGCAGGAAAAATAATAGAAAAAATTTCAATTCACAGAGGTGGTTTTTGGAGAGTTGTTATTATAGGGAATAACTGCGCAAGGTTCATTCAACTTATTAGACTGATCCTGGGGCTCTCTGACGATGTTCTCCAAATAGGAATTCACTTAGTGTCTTGACAAAGACAGAACAATCACAATCACATAAATTAAATAGAAACGAAATTTTAAAGAAAATTGATACAGCAGAATTTTTAATTGAAGTAATCGCAGCGGGATGTAAATTATAACTATTGTCGAACATGTCTCCAAGGGGATGGTGGGGATTGGAATCACAAAAAAATCTCTTTGTTTGTCGAAGTTTCATGTTAGGATAGTATTTCAAACGAGTAATACTTTGAGATCCATTTTAACAAAAACAGAACCGGTATATTGTGAGCAAAATTCAAAAAACTGTATTGACAGTATTCCGTGTGGCGTAGAGGTTTATTTTTCCAGTAGAATACTGGGTAACACTGTATTTTTTAGAAAACGAAGAATTATTGATGTGGTAGTAAGTCCCAGAGAGAAAAAGAAACTAATTTAAATGTACAAAAAGTGTAAACACAAATGCGTGGAGACGAAACAGATATTTTAATTTCTGTTTGAAACAAACCCAATGCAACCCATGCAAACCAGTAATTTATCCTGGAATCTGTTATACTTGAAAAATTGCACTTTTACATGAAAGTTCCTCAATTATAGACAATAACTATACTCCTGCTTGGTAAGAGCAAATTAACAACATAAATTCTTCATTTTATCACTTGTTATTGGTGTACCGGGTAGGTTAAAAAACTGTACTTTTTGTTTTCTTTTGGCAAATTTTTGCTTCTTAACTGATTTTAACGTACTTGATGTCAGTAGTTAGCTGATTAAATAGGCTACGAAGACTGAACATCAATATTAAAATTCAAGATGGTGGACACAATTGAAAATATACATTCTTTTGCACTCATTATTTCTCCAGTTCGTATTGTTGATATTTAAGAAGTTGTAGTAGTATAAGCAATAGAAGTACTAATAGAAAATGAGTCTTGTTGTTTAATGTTTCGGTAATATGTTTGTAATTTCTTAGAGCCAATTCTATTGCCTACATAAAACGACTAAGTTAATTTAAATCGGCTGAGAAATAAAAAAATGATAGGCAAAATATCAAAGTTCCAGATTTTAAAAATGACAAGTAGGCTTTTTTTGAATCCGCTGTATCTTCAAAACAAATACACTGATATAACTCACCGTTAGAGTTCGCAGAGACATGCGACGAGACATAGGCGTACACATCATAATAAGCGTAATAAAAGATATGAACTAGTAACAAAAATAATAAACTATTACAATTTATAACAATTTATGCACAACTTACCCTCTTAACTAGCTTAATGAACTAGGTTGGTTATCATAAATTGGAGAAAATCTGTAAAAACTTTGCAGCATCAGGTATGTTTCTATGGTTGTCTCCGTGAGTGATGTTCATTGTGGTGAAAAAAATATGCTTATATTTTGAGAACGACCGTTCGACATCTATTGATATAATATAGGCATGCTTAAAATAGTCGAAGAATGCACTTAACGGATCTGGAGATGCATCATTAGTACCATCAGAAATTTGTTTAATCTGGTAAAACCGATGTTTTGTTTTAACACACGTGCGAACTTTTCTCTAACAGGCTCATTTTTTGCGTCACCTATACAGTGTAGCAGTCGATTTACTTCATCCACTATTTGCAGTGACTCCGCTAGCGACAACGCACTGTTTTGTAAGTTTTGTATGGCGTTATGTAGTCTTTTATAGTTCTTGTGAATAATTTTTAAATCTGTTTCAACGGAAATATCTTCGAATTTTGTCTGGTTCTCCTTAATAGCTGCAGCCTCGTCAGGATTGATTGTAGTATCACAGTTTTTATTTGTTGTAAATATTCAGCATAATAAAAAGTTGCCTTCAACCATGTTCCCCAACGGGTAAGAATCGGCTGTGGTGGTTCGGGAATACCGGGAACTAGCTATGAAATACGCGAAGACGTTTCGGAGATTTAAGGAACGCTTTTTTTGTACTTGCTATTAATGCATCTACCTCTGAAAAACCTTTGCGAATAGTTTCTGCCATAAGATGTAACGCATGCAGTTTACACGTAACATGTATCAACCTACAACCGTGTTCTTGAAGAGAACGGCCTACCAAACGCATCGGTCACAAACATCAATACTTAATTAACTTGTGGACAGATCAAATTTTTCTAACGTCTCCAGCACCACCCGCGTAATTGTTTTGCCAGTACACTCAGTTAGTCTTTTGCTAGCTAGTAATAGTGGAAATGTCGCTTTAAGAGAGTTCAGTATACGTACTATAACATTAAAAAAAAAATTACGATCTGTCGTCTCGTCAACACATAACCACAGCCATGTATTTTTTAATACACATTTGATCTTATTTACAGTGTCTTCGCGTATAGTTGGTACATAGTTACTCAACGTTGCACGACTTGGTAACGTCACCTGGGGATTGTATTTATTCCAGAACTCCCGAAATTGTTGTTTATCGAGTATGTGCAGCGGAACATCACAGGCAATCACCATTAATAGTAAATCGAACATAACCTGTGTTTTCGAAGGCGCAATTTTTTGAAATTTTATGCTGCACAGTATTTACGTGACGTCTACAATAATATTTATCCCAGTACAACAGGTCTGTCTCGCGCACGTTACAAATTATTGTAGCACCATTATAGAATAAATCCGAGAATTCACTGATAAATTTATTCACTCTGTCAGTGTATGGCCGTTTTTTACTCTTGGGCACGTCTGACATATTTTATTATTAAAGTATGTCAACAATAAAATAAAACAAATAAAATCACCAACAATACAACATGAATACAACGGAGAGGAATAAATTAGCTTGTAAACACTACACACAACAATGGATTAGTCTCGGGGCTTGCTTTGATTTTTCCGCCAGCCGGTCATTCCCTCACCAGATATCTATATATCTGCTGTTGCACCACTAAATAACCACACGATTTGCTAACTCTACTCACCGTAGTCTTAAAGTGTAGAGGGAAGTTCATTCTTTCGAAACCTGTCGCTTATTCTATCATTTTACAACTTTCAACTAAAAAGAACGAACTCAAAGAAATACAATTTTTAATTGCCACCGCCATCTTGAATTTTCATGTTTCGGCCGTCTCGACATTTGGTCTTTGTAGCCTATTCAATCAGCTAACTATTGACACAGTTTATTAAAATCGGCTAAGAAGCAATAATTTAGCAGATAAAAATACAAAGTACTTTTTTTCCACTCTGTATATGTAACCGCTATCTGATGAGTCACTCGAGGAGTAATTTATCTACCTTCGGTGAATTTCATATTCTTTAAAAAGTGGGAGAGCCATCCCTGGGAAGCAATTGTTTAGCATAAATCATTAAAAAATTTTAACATTTAGTGCAGTAAAAATAAATTATGACCTGGGCAAAATTGCAACACAAATGATTCTTTTTGCATTATACCGTGTGAAGTGTCTTTTTTAACATATTCAAAATCCCCATTAATACCGGCTCAGGAAGTCAGTGAAAATCCAAGATGGCGCCTGAATTTTTTTTTTTATATATAAAAAATTTATAACTTTGTATAACTTTGTATTTATAATGTATAACTTGGCAAAAATGGTTAAAATACAAAGATAAAAGTATAAAAAAATAACCATTGACTTTACTTAATTTCTTTTTCAAAATGGCGGCCATTTAAATAATTAGGTATTTAGTTTTCAAATATTTAAAGGCCACCATTTTGGAAAAAAATGTGCACTCAAAATAGGTCTTATTATGTACTAAAGCATGCCATTTACATTGTACTTTTGTATTACCTTCATACGAATCCCATAATCGCCGAACAAATACAATTTTCCCCTCCGTGAACTTCACACCAGATATAACATTCACAGGAAGTAAGGAAATGTTTCTCACTAATAAGGGAAACAAGCAGAAAATAATTACTCTAATCGCTGAAGAAATACGACAACAGGGATGTTCAGTAATTCATGCAGTTGATGGTGCTGATGTTGACATTGTTAAAACTGCAGTGGAATCCTCAAAAATTAAAAATACAACAGTGATAGGAGAAGACACTGACCTATTGGTATTGCTGATTTATTGGTGTAATCAAGCATACCAGAAGCTGTTTTTCAGAAGTGATAAAAAACCTTCGAAACAGAATAACATTGATGATATCAATGCCATTAGATATTCCCTCTGAAATGACTTAGCGAACAGTCTATTCTTTATACATTCGTATACAGGATGTGACAGCACCTCCAGAATATTCCATATTGGAAAGCAATCAGTTTTCAAACGTGTTGTTGAAGATCAATACTTTCGTGAACTTGCACTATCGTTCAGCTCAACCTTCAGCAAACCTTAATCCCAGTCAGGTTGAAGAATTTGGAAAGAAGATAATGGTATGTATTTTTGGTGGAAATCCAGATGATACACTAAATACACTTAGGTATAGAACTATTATTGATAAAGTATCGAAGGCAAAATATTTCGTTCAGCCACAGAACCTTCCCCCAACGGAATCAGCTGCCAAGTACCATAGCCTCCGTGCATATTTGCAAATATGTATATGGAAGCAAATGCAAGAAGGCTTGAACCCAACAGAGTGGGGATGGAGTATACATGATAATATGTATGTACCGAAAAAAATGGATTTGCCACCAGCACCTGAAAGTATATTACGCATAGTAAGATGTAACTGCAAAACCGGCTGTGGTACCATGAAATGTAGTTGCCGAAAGAATGGTTTGGAATGTACCAGTTCATGTGGTCAGTGTCAAGAAACAAATTGTGAAAATAGTCCGCAGCGAATAGAAGATGAAGAAATGGAAAGTAGAGATGAAGATTATGATGAATTGTGAAAAACCAGCCAAATCATTTTAATTTTTGTTCAATAAAGGAAAATAACCCATACTTTGAAATAATGGTTTTTTGTTCTTGTAAGTCTAATGTGTAATAAAGTTTTCTCTAATGTATAATAGGCAATTTGAGTGATTCAATACCTATCTTACCTATTCAATACCCATTTTATGCTTTTATCTTTGTATTTTAAACATTTTTGCCAAGTTACACCTTGTAAATACAAAGTTATACACAGTTATAAATTTTGTAATGAAAAATACAAAATTCAGCCGCCATCTTGGATTTTGACTGATTTCCTGCGCCGGGATTAATGGGGATTTTGAATATGTTAAAATAGACACTTTTCACAATAGAATGCAAAAAGAATCATTTGTGTTGCAATTTTGCCCAGGTCAAGGGAATTTTTACACCATATTGACTGCATTAATTGCATTTTCTGTCACATTGTATAATAGTAATTAATATATTTTTACAGTGGTATAATATTCATTATTGGTTTTATTTCACACTAACAATATGAAATAGATGTGTAGGTATATTCCTATAAATTGCTATCAATCTTGTCATTTTCATTATATAGACAATTTGTTAAAAAATATAATAAAAAGTCGTAAAAATAATAGGAAAGGAAAAGTTAGAAGTAAATTGTGGTTAGAGGGCAATAAAAAGTTTTTTTTTATTTCGATTGCACACTTTATTACAATAATTGATGTTTAAACTTACATTGCAACTATTCCAAAACTTGATCACATAAAACAAACTAAAGTTGTGTCCCTACACTTATTACAGTGATTGCATTATTAATTGTGTCAGTGGGCAAATATTACAGCAGGGTTGTAATAACATAATTTAATAAAAAGGACTTAAACTTATATATAATAGCAATAAATATTCTCTATTTTATGTTGGAACAATGTTTAATTTTTGTTTATTGAATAATATTTACGTTTTATTTATTACTTAGTAACCCACATGGGGATGAGGTATGGACATCTGTTTAATATCCGATATTCGATCAGTGAAGTTAAGCAGCACTGATCGAGCCCGGCAATTGGATGGATGAACGATAGCTCATCTAACAGTCGGTAGGCTGTCAACAGACAATCCCGGGAAGGCCGCTAGCCTGATGCAGGCGGAGAGACGAGCCCGGGTGGAGGGTCGAAGAGACCTACCCAGGAGGTTTGCCACTCTGCTAGCGGTGCAGGCGGGCAGGCCCAGGCGGTGGGTTAGTTGACAGTCGAGGACCGTGGTTCGGAGTCCACGCTAAACTGTAGGTCCCTAGGTAAAAAGGGCCCATTGTGGCCTACTTGCCTAGTAAAATAGTAGCTACTACTAACTAGTAACCCACATCTGTTTTGAATTTCTATAGATTTGTGATGCAATAAAGTTTATTTGTTGTGAGCCTGCTTGTGTTGATACTATACCTAAAAACAAAAGGCTCATAACCGAAACGGGCGCAAAATGTTGAGGGCTCAAGCGCCTGTATTGCTTAATATGGCACTGTACAATAGTATACAACTTCTGGCTCATTTTTATATAGGTATCTACTAAAATCATAAAATACTGTACTGATTTATTTAAGATTAAAATATGATATGGCATTAGAAAATATACATTATTACTTAAATCTATTTAAACTAGTAGCACCTTTCCACAAAAAAAACTGCATTTTAAAAAATAAGCACCTTTCCACAAAAAAAACTACACACTAAAAAATAAAAATTTTATATTCTTTTTTTCAGGTATTCTACTATTACATTTAATTACATATAAACGAAATAAATTAAATATAAGTACTAAAATATTAATGTCACGCTTCAGAACTATGTCACGCTTACAGACCTATGCACATTTTTTATTATTATTAAAATATGTTACGAAATAAAAATTATGACATACTTTTAACGGTCAAAGTAACATTGACTGGCATATACTTAACAAAAATCAAAGTGTAATGATATTTTAAAGAAAATAAATAAGTACAGGGTGGTGCAAAATAAGCTGACCATATGATAAATGAACCATTTAAAGGGCAAGCAAAAGTTTTATTCTTCGTTTTTTTTTTTATATTATATGTAAAAAGTCATATCGGCCAAATGATCACCCGCTTCTTGCTCGCAAGGATGTTCTCTTGTCACAGCGTTTCAGGAGATATTGTGGTTATCTCGTGCCTGATGTTCTCTTTTAGGGACTCTATGGTATGAGGGTTATTGGCATATACTTTATTCTTGAGATATCCCCAAAGAAAAAGTCTAGGGCAGTCAAATCAGCGAACGCGGTGGCCATCTTACATCACCATTTTGCGAAATGATGCAATTAGGAATATGTTGCCTTAGGAGCTCCATTGTGGCACGAGCTGTGTGAGCTGTAGGGCCACCCTGTTGGAACCACATATTGTGGTATTCCGGTAGCTACGGCGCACCAAAAATTTGTCTTGAATTTTGGGGATATCTCAAAGATAAAGTATATGCCAATAACCCTCAAACTACAAAGTCACTAGAAGAGAACATCAGACACAAGATAATCACAGTATTTCCTAAAACTATGAGATATGTCTTGGAAAACGCCGTGAAAAGATCACACGTTTGCGAGCAAGAAGCGAGGGTCATTTGGCCGATATGATTTTTCGCATATGATGAAAAAAATCCAAGAATTGAGCCTGCACTTTCCGTTTAGATCGTTTATTTATCATATTTCGTTTAAAAGTTACAGTTCAAACAATCTATTGCGTTTTATTTTGCGTACTTAAAATTCTGCATATTTCCAGAAAACAGAATGATGCTTAAAATTAATAGAGTTTTACATACTTAACATATATTTATTGTTTGCAGTATTTTATTTTTTTGATAGTATCTTGTTTTAATTTAATACATATTTCGTAATTTTATTATAATAGATACTATCAATTGTCGTTGGGTTGGTACAAATTATTAAAGTTCGTCAATACTTTTAAGATTATGTTTTCACCAAGTATCGACCTTAAATATATAAATTGTTGTTAAAATTTTTCTGTTAGTAATAGATATTAAGAAACCAAAACAAGTGATTCATTCTAAATACCATATAGATCTAATATATAAAATTACAAGCAATACTCATGCGTTTTTTTTTATTAATAAGAAATAGGATTATTTAGTTTCATAAAATGACACCAAATAAAAAGGTACGTATTCGTTATTAATAAAAAAAATACGCATCAGTATTGCCTGTAAATTTATACAGATAAAACCACGAAGGGACGAAAACCCAGCAGTGCTGAACCGCGCTCACCGATTCGCAACTGGGATCCCACTCCGCTGCTAATGGTAAATTGCAGATACGAATGGCTGTGTTCGCACCTTCGTGGTTTTATCTGTAAATTAAATTCATATGGTATTTAAGATATTTGTTTTTATTTTTTTTTCTCATCAACAGAAAAATTTTAACAGTAATATAAAGTTTTATGTTGGTAATCCTGGCGACGAGGGTGTGCTAACGCAGTCATAAAACACATTGTGGTCTGTAACTTATCAGAGTATTTACATATTGTTTCTTTAATTTTGTGAATTTTAACTCTAATTGCCTAAACTAAAAATCTTTAGTAGCAGTAAATTTACCAAGAGAAATACACATCTACTATATACAATTTGGTCAGTAATCGGTAAATAGTTTGTGAAATTTATCCTAATTATTGTGTTTTTAATATCTATATTACTACTAACAATAATTTCTAACACTACAAACATCTAATAAAAATTTGTGGTCAAGAGTATCTATAATAAAAATTTGTGCTAAATGAAATCTAAAACGAAAACTTATGCGGCCTTGTCCTGGGAGGATAGGTGGTTCTTTGCTAGCTCCTCAAAAGTTAAAGAATTGTCGGTTGTAATATCATAAGTGCACAGTGGCGGATCTATGGGGGGGGACTACATGGGCTATAGGCCCCCCTCATGGCTCAATAATAATAAGTGCTGTTTCACGTATTTATTGTTTTACCTGTAATAACGGCTACTGCGGAAAAAAGTTTTTCAGTTTTAAGGAGGCTCAGAACTGATTTCTGAGGTACTATGAGTGAGGTAACCCTAGCAGCACCAAATATTTCTACAATATAGAATATTTCCACAATATTCCAATGATATATTTTAGAAATATATCATAATGAATTTGTAATTATATTTTAAGGATATTTAAGAAATAATAAATATACAATAGGACATATTTAAAAAATATTTAATAATAAATATATGATACAAGCCGTATCAGAAATATTCAGGAAACATTAAAAAAATACATATATTAAACGGATTATTTCAAAAATATTTAAGTAATATTTAAAATTAAATACATAATTCTAAATATATCAATATTGTTTCAAAATTACATTAAAAATGATTCATATATAAGAAAACTGTCACAAATAATAATTATACATTAGAATTTTTATTGCTGAAATGTTTGGTGCTACTGTGGAAGGTTGAATGGTTTAGCATTTGCGAAAATAAATTCGGCAGGGGAAATTGACGTCCATGAAGTGATTAATACTTTTTGCAAAAGGACGCCCCGGCATCTAGAAATGGCAAACTGAGAGTAAATATTTGTTTGTTTTATCCCTTTGTCCTTTAATTATTTGTATGTAGGTATTGTAAAAAATGTTCTTTGACCTACTCTTACTAAATTTTCTAAAATAATAAATTTTACTTTTGAACAACCCCATTTTTTAATTTAACTCGCACTAGGGCAATTTCTAACTTTTAATTTTAGGCTATTTGACCATGAAAAATGTAAAACTTTCGCCTGCAGCGCTTTTTACTTTTCTTCCTATTATCTATGAAACCCCCTCTCTTGACTTCATCCTAGATCCGCCACTGTAAGTGCATAAAAATTACCGAAAAAAAGTGTGTTGCATGAAAACAGCATGAATTTATTTTCTTCGTCGTTTCAAAGTTAAAATATTTTTTGAAACAACGATGAAAATGAACGAATCCGGTTTTCTATAGGCAATGTTTTTTTTCAGAATTTTCCGGGTAACTTTTGTGCATGAATGGTATTCGGTAGAAAATTTCTAGAATAAAAAAAGATGAACACATTACTTTTTTTTAGTTTTTTTTTTATTATTTATTGTAATAGTAGTTATTGTAATTTTAAAAATTAAATATAATAAAAGTGCATTAGCACAGTTAAATTTTCAGTCTGTAGAATTTTCAGTGTGCAATTTTCATCTAATTTGCAATTTTCAGTGTAATTTATCGAAAATTGCACACCTCTTATAGGCATTTTTATACATGAGAGAAATTTTCAATGTGATTTATTAAATATGAAACTTTTGGTGGCGTATTGAAAAACATGCACCTCAAGATTGAACAAAACCGCAACAGTTAATAAAGCATAAAGCTAGAGTAATAACTTTAAAATATATATAACTCAAACCTCAAATAACTCAAAATATTATTCAGTTATGCCATAATCTTTAATAAAGACTGTTATGAATACTTAATCGATTTTTTAATCTGATACGCAATGTTCAAAATTACAAAATTAATACAATGTGTTTAGGTCTTGCTGTAAGCAATTTTTATAAAATACTCATATCTGCCGCTCCACATAAAAAAAAAATTGTAAAGTTATCTCTTATTCAGTCAGAACGCGCTACAAAAACTACGGAATAATTTTTATTCTCTCCAAAAATAAAATCTAGGAACTAATTTGAATTTAAATAGTGAACTGTTTAATTTAGAAGAAAGTTGAGGATGGCTTTTACTTTCTTGAGTGAGCAGAAGTCAAAAATCATGACTTACTTGCTCGATCGTCTTCTTCGATTTTACAACGATAAACGTAGGCTGCTATGGAAATGTCATCGTCGTCTCTAAGACACTTCTTTGCCTTTTCTCCGTCGCATATGCATCTGAAAATAAAAGAGATGTTGTAATTGCCATTAATTAATTACATTAACGAGCATTTTACACATTATGATAAATTTGTAGTTCCTTAGTTATAACAACAAAAAATACAAATATCCAATTTTTTTTTTACTAATTGGAGTTAATATTATTTTGTATCTAAAGTTCTCAACATTGTGGAAAATCATTCCTCACAGTCGTTTGATAAAGAAGAAATTTATCTACTTAACAAGCGATTAAATTTTGGTTTACCAGCCTCTGTAAGCATTGTATATGAGATTGTTGCAAGTGTTGAAAGTTCAATTCAATACCACCCTGATTCCTTTAAAAGATCTGTCTGAGAAGCTGCAGAAATTGAATCTGGACAAATATTGTCGCTAACGTAAATAGAAAGTCATAATTAGGGCTGTCAAAAATGTTCCGTGGGACAGTGGCGTACCCGAAATTAACTAATGCGAGAAATAATAAACTGTTACTATTTATAACAATGTATGTAAAATTACCCTCTTAACTAGCTTGATGAACTAGCTTGCTTATCACAAACTGGAGATGTGTAGCCAATTTGCAGCATCAGGTATGTTTCTATGGTTGTCTCCATGAGTGATGTTCGTTTTGTCTTATATTTTGAAAACGACCGTTCGACATCTACTGATGTAATACACGCATACGTAAAATTGTCTTTAAACGCACTTAACGGATCTGAGGCTGCACCATTACATATTTGTCTTAATTTGGTAAAACCGGTGTCTTTATTTAACACACTTACGAACTTTTCTTTAACGCGCTCATTTGTTGCGTCACCTATTATAGTGTGTAGCAGTAGATTTATTTCGTCCACTATTTGCAGTGACTCCGCTAACGACAACACATTATTTTCTAATTTTTTTATGCTTTCATATAATGGTTAATAGTTCTTCGCAATATTTTTTAAAGCTGTTTCAACGGAAATATCTTCGAATTTTGTCTGGCTTTCCTTAATAGCTGCATCCTCATCTGAATTGAATTGTAGTATCACAGCTTTTATTTGTTAGAAATATTCAGCATAATAAAAGGCTGCCTGCAACCATGTTCACCAACGTGTAAGAATCGGCTGTGGTGGCTCAGGAATACCGGGACACTTGCTATGAAATGCACGGAGACGTTTAGGAGATTTAAGAAACACTTTTTTGCACTTGCTATTAATGCATCCACCTCTGGAAAACCTTTTCGAATAGTTTCTGCCACAAGATGTAAAGCATCTACTTTACACGTAACATTTATAAACATACAACCTTGTTCTTGCAAAGAAGGGCCTACCGAACGCATTGTCACGGCGCCATCAGTCACAAACATCAACACTTGACTTTTTGACAGTTCAAATTTTTCTAACGTCTCCAGCACCATCCTGGTAATTGTTTCGCTAGTACACTGACTTAGTCTTTTGCTAGCTAGTAACAGTGGAACTGTCGGTGTAAGAGGGTCCAGTACTCATACTATAACATTTAAAATAGAATTTTTTTTTACAATCTGTTGTCTCATCAACAGATAACCACAGCCGTGTATTTTTTAATTCACATTTCATCTTATTTACCATGTCTACGTGTACAGTTGGTAGATAGTTACATAATGTTGTGAGACTTGGTAACTTCACCTGGGCATTGTATTTATTCCAGAACTCTCGAAATGGTTGTTTATCGATTATGTGCAGCGGAACATCACAGGCAATCAGCATTAATAGTAAATCAAACGTAAACTGTGTTGTCGAAGGCACGCCATTTTTTTCTATTTTTATGGTGTACACTATTTACGTGAAGTCCACAATCACGCTTATCCCAGCACGTCAAATTTTTCTCGCACACTTTACAAATTATTTTAGCACCATCATAGAATAAATCCGGGAATTCACCTATGAATTTATTCACTTTATCAGCAAATGGCCGTTTTCTACCCCTGCGTACGTCTGCCATGCTTTATTATTAAATTAATATCAACAATACAGTACAACAAATAAAATAAAAACACAAAAACTATATGCAATACGCCCAAGTGACTTAACGTGTACACAACTCGAAAGCTAATAATAGACTGGACTGGAGAAAGAGTTTCGCAGTCAAGGTGAATGCCGGCGACAGTAAGTACATCTGTACTCTACGAACATGATACACAGAAACGATTTGCAGCTTTAGTCATAATCCATAAAGAATAGAAAAATTATCAAGCGGTTGCGTGAAAACGATTGTTTTTGCTTAAAAGCTGATAAGGGTGATTAGGTTATGTTAGAAAAAGAGAACTATTATGAAAGGGTAGACAACCTGATTAGTAATGGTCCTTATAAAAAACTTTCTAGAAATCCATTACCAGAAATGATTACTGAAGTAAGAAATGTACTTAATCCTGCAACCACCTTATTACTCCCAGATTTAAATAAGAGGTTACGAGTATCTAACTCAAGTGTACCTAGATTGTATTGCTTACCCAAGATACATTATCCAGGCAAGTCTTATTGTTTCAGCTATTGGATCGCCGACTTACCACCTATCAAAATGGTTAGAGGAGTTCGAAAGTTTAACTACTGCACCACCTAGTTTCTCTGTGATTAATTCCAGTGATTCCATTAATAAGGTGAAAAATATCTAGTTGCAAGAAAGTAAAATTTTGATCTCCTTTGACGTTTGTTCATTGTTTCCAAGTGTTCCGATACTACAGACTTTGGACTACCTTTCTACTCGAATCAAACACTCTCAGTCAAAATGTAGTAAAAGAATATCTTCAACTCACAAAACTTTGCATGAAACAAAATTGCTTTCGATTCAACGATAATTTCTTCGAACAACATGAAGGAACAACAATGGGTAACTTTTTGTCACCATTCATTGCCAGTCTCTTCATGAACAGATTTGGAACAAAAACAAAAGAAGAATTCGAGTATTTCCCCCAGGATTGGTTTAGGTACGTGGATGATATTTTTGTAGTATTTGATACAAAAGTCGCTGATATTGACAACTTTGTTTCATTCACATTTGAAATTGAAATCTCTGGACAACTACTATTTTTAGATGTATTAATAATTAGGAATAGTGAAAATAAGTTACAATTTGACATATACAGAAAAGATACCAGTAGTCTAAGATATATCCTTAAGGACTCTCACCATTGTGCTCAACACAAAATGGTGAGTTTTAATTTTCTAGTTCATCGCCTATTAAGCTTCCCCCTCAATAAGAAGAGGTTTTAAAAAGAAGCGGCATTGATTAAGGATATATTTGCGAGTAATGGATATTCCGTAAGTTTAATTGAGAAAGTAATTGGTAAAAGTAAATTTAAAAAGACATTTCGAAATTCCTCGACCTTTCAAAATGAAAGAAAAAATCATAATTTGTATCGATTACATTAGATCCTCGATTCACCCGTGGTATTGGTCAGATTTTTAAAAATATAGGTATGACATTCATCGGGAAATAAATTACATCAACTTTTAGGCAATTCAAAAGACAACATTTGAAAAAACGAAAAGTCAGGGATTTACGAAATTAACTGTAAGGACTGTAATCAAAAATATGTAGGACAAACTAGACGAGCAATTCAAACTAGATTCAAGGAGCATATGGCTCATCTCAATAGTAGAACATATAAATCTAGTGTTGCCTGACATGGGTTTGAGAACAACCATAAAATAGATATTAGTAATTTAAGATTAATCATAAATGTAACAAATACTAGACAGCCGAATGCATTTCAAAGCTTGCAAATCATAAAATGTAAAATTAGTTTTAATTATCTCCAGATGATTCCAACTTAGTTGGCGAAACACTTGTCGAGTACAGTACTTGGCGTTTGGTGGAAAACCGCGTCAGTGTTATCTTCACATCAAAGGTTTCTAACCAACTTCAGGTCTATCGAAATGTGCGGAAAAATCATACGTACATACGTTACTGAATCAGCTCTGCACAAAATAGTCGTATCTATTCTTCCAGTCATATAAAAACAAATTTCCTCGTTTGACGTAAACAACTGTTAAAGTTTTGAAACTTAGCAAAAATGTTCGTTTAAGCATACAAATAAACATACTGAAGTCCTGAACTCAATCTGATGGGCTCGAGCAGCTATCTTGGAAAAATGGTCATCCGATTAAGTTTTTTGCTTATATCTCGCTAACAGTTAGCGATATCGGAATTATGTTTGATATACATAGAAAAAAAAACATGAAATTCTCTACATAAAATATTAAAATAAAACACGCAAATCAAAAAAAATACGTACAGAACGCACGACGAAGTAACTCGAGCTAAAGAACTCTTCTATCTGTACAGGGTTATCCAAGGAAAAGGCCCACTCCTATATTTTATTTATGTTTCGAGTTAGAAAAAAATGTTTTTACTAAAAGTTGTAGTGAACCAAATGAACTCTTTTAGAATCTCCGCAAAGAATATATAGGTGGTTCCATAAAAACGGGATAAACCAAAGTTACATATTTACTTTCTTATACCTAATATAAGGAAGTATAAGTAATCGTGATTTTTTTTCGATCTCGAGATTTTGATTGATTTAGACGTTTTGAACCCTCCTGAATCCATTCTATTTTCCGAATGATGTCTGTCAGTGCGTGTGTGTCTGTGTGGATGTGTGTGTATGTATGTGTGTATCCGCGATAGCTCAAAAAATACTAATGGGAGACTTCCCAAAATTGGCAGTTAAGATTATCAACAACATTTTAGGTGATACATTAAATTTAGCGAATGTGGTACCACCAAAAGAGAGACAATGAATTAAAGAAGAAGAAAGGTACAATTTTGGGAAAAAACATAACTTTATGGAAAAGATCTGTCTGCATGTCTGTAGTATCGCGATAGCAGCCACAGTTTTTGAGATAAAGCTTTCAAATTTGGTACACATGTTCTAAAGGCCAAAGACAATGATGATGAGCAAAATTGGCCAGCTGAAAGGTCCACGGAACCCAAACTTTCTTGTATGCCTTTACAAAAAAAAAAATTCTTGATGAAAGATTATAAATCATGTCTACTATATCAAGCCTATAAAATATATTTTCCAATTACTTAAATAAAGCTGATGTAAACGTAAATTTTTTATACATTTGACCTCATAAAATGGGGTTAGGATAAATTTAACAGTTGACATTTGAAATGTTTAATTTAGTTACAAAAATGTCAATGTCTATAAGAAGAAATTATTAAAATATATGACATGAATTATTATTGACAGTATGGAATGATGCTGATAATTAATTATTTAAAAACTTTAATGAAACATTTCAAGGTACGCTATTAAAATTTAATTGAGATAAATGAGGAATTAAATAGAATGATTTTTTTAAATCAGGATGATATATACTGGTATAACAAAGTTATGTGCTGGCCACATCAGATATTTTAAATAGAACACACAATATATTTTTTTACATTTTTGAAATCTGTTTTTTTTTATTTCAAATATATAGATATGTTGTATCTTATCTTTTAATGTTTTTTATTTATTGCAAGTTTTACACTACCAACATATGCACGGTTATCAGGTTCGTCATGGATGAAAAACAATTAATTTGATATATATGCCTTACAAAATAATTTAATAAATTCAGAAAACAAGCTGTGTGGTTTTGTGTGTCATATTATTTGTGAAAACGTTTACTTTATCAGAGCGATACGATATATTAACAATTAATAAAAAATAACAAGAGCTAATAAAAAATTAATAAAAATTACATATTTTCTTTTGAATTTATTAAATTATTCTGTGTCATAAGTGTCAAATTAAGTGTTTTTTCATCCATGGCTAACCTGATACCCTGGTAGATGCTGGTAGTATAAAATGTGCAATAAATAAAAAAGAGTAAAAGATAAGATAAAACATATCTATATATCTGTAATCACAAAAGAACACAGATTTTAAAAATGTAAAAACATAGGCCGTGTTCCATTTAAAAAACCATAAGTTTGGTTTGTCCCGCTTTTATGGGACCACCTGTATATTCTTTGCACGGATTCTAAAAAGAATTCATTTGATTCATTACAACTTTTATTTGAAAAATTGTTGTATAACTCGAAAAATAAACAAAATATAGGGGTGGACTTTTTCGTTGGATAACCCTATACATAACGCACCTGCAACCGAGACATCTTTAAAATGACTAAAGTTAAATTTAGCTTTTCATGATGGTACACCATCATATTCAAAAATTGCGTGGATGTGAAATGAAAAAAGTAAAACGCTTTGTCAACCCTGTACCAACACTCTAGGCCCTTGCTCCACACTCTTTGCTAACATTGATCTCCTGTAATTGCAAACAAAGTTGCACTTTATCTTGTGGATGCAAAAAAGCAGGAATGAAATGCGCGATAATATGTGGACATTGCCATGGAACCTCTTGCCTGAATGAGACTTTTGAAATGGAAAAATGAAAAGGACAGTTCATGGGACAGACATCTCGATGAAAACAACGACTCACCACCTGATGAATCGGTTTATGAGAGTACATCGTCCTATGCTACGCTAAGTGGGAATCATGAATTTTAAATGGCAACCAAACTTGTATAATTTGAGTAAATAATACCTCTTTTATATCTTTTATAATTTTTAATTTATTTATGGTTTTTAGAAACTTCCGGAGCAACGATTGTAATTTTAAAGGAAGGAGCCGTAGAGACATCTGCCTTCCGACCCCTCCGTCATGCTTGATATAGTGCGAGACAAATACCTGAGCAAAGACCCAGATTTGAGTTCAGGTGGAAAGCTGTGGGCATATTTCTATGTTTATCCGCACATGTTGTACGAGGGAAAATCCTAATCTCCAAGTCTCCCTCCAACGATAGTGACCTGTGAAGGTTTCAATTTGCGACTTGTTCTAGGAACCGAAGTTCGGCTGAACTTGATCTTAAATTTAACAATATTGTTACGCCACTGAACTTGGCGTAGATGGAACTAGAACTGTATGAGAACGGCCGGGAATGTTCCGGAATGTTTTAGACCGCGTGAAGGATGTATAAATAAGGCGAACGGTGGGCCGAGAGTCAGTCTTAAGTTGAAAGTGAACAAGTAAAGAAGAAATAAGAGACTTATAAGTGATTAATTGTGATTATAGTTAAGACAGTCATTAATCTATTATTGTTAATTATTAATTAGTTAGCTACCCTTCTCTCTTAATTGTTGTTTGAGTCGGGCTACTTCTTCTCTGACTTCGGTTATTTCCTCTTCAGCTTGGCTGACTTTTTCTTTAATTTCACTGACTTGTTCTTCCACTTCACCTACTTTTTCTATAACATCGACTTTAAATTTTTCAGTGAGGGATAAAATGGCTGCCTGCTGTTCCTCTAGGCTTCTTTTTATATTTTCGTTTTCCTCCAATCGTCTTATTTCCAGACCCTCTATCATTTTTCCTAAGTCTTCTTTTTCTTCCTGGCGTTTTCTCTCTTGTTCTTCTTTTTCTTCCTTGCGTTCACTCTCTTTTTCTTCTTTTCTTCCTGGCATCTCTCTTGTTCTTCTTTTTTTCTTGACGTCTTCTCTCGTTCTTCTTTTTCTTCTTGTTGTCTTCTCTCTTGTTCTTCCTTTTCTTCTGTCGTCTTCGCTCTTGTTCTTCTTTTTCGTTCTATCGTCTTCTCTCTTGTTCTTCCTTTTCTTCTTGTCGTCTTCTCTCTTGTTTTTCTTTTTCATCCTGTCGTCTCTTTTGTTCTTCTTTTTCTTCTTATCGTATTCTCTCTTGTTCTTCTTTTTTCGTCCTGTCGTCTTCTCTCTTGTTCTTCTTTTTCTTCATGTCGTTGTCGCTCTTGTTCTTCTTTTTCTTTCTGTTGTCTTCTCTCTTGTTATTCTATAACTTTTTTGGATTGCTCCATTTATTGCAACAGTGTTGCAAGCAAGTCCTGTGTTTGTTTCTCCGCCATACTTCTTGTTATTGGCATTAACTTACGTAAATCAGTTCAAAATAAAGTTTACTACACTATAATATCCATAAAATGTATGTATCACGTCTATTTTAATAATGGAATGTTCCAGAAAAATCTCGAAACAGCACTAAAAAATCTTATTTAGTCTGTATTAGTTTCCTGTTGATGAAATTCACTTATCTCCAATAACTGTGTAATGGAATGTTCAAGAACATTCACGAAATGTCACTACTAAGTCTTGCTTTGAGTCTATAACCTGTTCCCGTTAAACAGTTCACGTATCTTCTGTAGTTTCCAAATCGAATGTTCTAGAATTTTCACGAAAAGTCGCTTATAGTCTTGTTTTTAAGTCTATAGCATTTTCTCATTGACACAATTCACGTATCTCCTGTAGTTTCCAAATAGAATGTTCCAGAATTTTCCCAAAATTGCACTAGTAGTCCTTTTTTCTCAGTCTACAATACGTTATTACTAGCGGCACTCGCGTATTTGCAGCTATTTCTAAATCGAATGTTCTAAAAACTTCTCGAAAATCCACTTTAAAGTCACTATTCAGTCCAGAAATAATCCTCCAAACACTGTCCAGTAGCTTAATTCTCCGTGTTACCACTAATTTCTGAGAAGAACACTGTAGAACCTTTTCGAATATTCCAGAAATTTCTCTTCCAATCCCACTTGTGACCAAATTGTTACGTGTTTGCTATCCACACAAACACCTCTACTCGTAGATTCGTTGATTGAAAGTCCAGGTAACACTTACTCACTACTTTATTTACTAATTAACAATTAACAACAATAGATTAATTACTGTCTTAACTATAATCACACTTGAACACTTATAAGTCTCTTTCTTATTTCTTCGTTACTCGTTCACGTTCAATTTTAAATTGATTGTCGGCCCACCATGCGTCTTATTTATACATCTATTCACATGGTCTAGAGCATTCCAAAATATTCCCTGCCGTTCACGTACAATTCCAGTCTTATCTAACCAGTCTACACAGTCCAGTGGCGTAAAATATCATTGTTGTCACAATCGTAACCTTAGAATTTAAACGAAGCTCAGCTGAGTCACCTTAGTATTGTAGACCAACAACATAGAAAAAAACTAGTTAGCATGCTTCAATCTAGCAAGGTATGAGAGTATAATTGCACACGTATCGTAGTATGCGCAGCTGTCACTGAGGTTGTTTATATACCTTCTCTATTTTAAAGTCAAATTAGACAACAATTATGCTTGTTGGCACCGTGCGCGTATTACAAATACCAATAATTATTCAGTAACGTCTCTATGTGAGTTACTCCCATAATACCATTTGTGTAGGTATCAATGATTGAAGTATGCCAACGAGTTTTTTGTTTGTTTCTGTTTCTACTATATACATATTTTCGATCTATTCTTAAGGCCAGTTGAAGGAACGTAGTACCTGTCACACACAGAGAATATGCCCTTGCAATCGAAACGGCTCTTTATGTTCAAGTCTACTAAATAATAAAAAATTATAAATCTTCCCTGACCTCCCTCCTAGGAGAAATAGATATTCCACATTTCATATCTCCTCGTGTGCCTTGTCGATATCAACACACATGAGTCGCCACTGTCAAAATAACAAAACAAATGACGGACGAAGTATAAACGTAAATCACTACTATTTCCTGTTTGATTTTGGTACTTTTGCTAATTAGTTTTTATAACTATTTGTTTGTTTCACCTATGTATGATGAAATCGCATAATAATTGTGACCTCTTACGTACTAAATGAAGTCACGAGTCCATTAGGAATTTAAAACAAAGCATACGAAAATTTCATTTTCAAATAGAAACGCAGTGTAATGTAGTTTCGTTATTTTTTAAATATTTAGTGACTTCAGAAAACACAGAATATTCAAACATGGTAAATATTAAATTAAAAATACTGAAAAATTAAAAGACAAAATACGATAGAATAAGAGAAATAAGCAAAGTATGTCATTTTTTATCTTAGGTTTTTCTAGAAATATTATGTATAGGGTATTCCAAAAGTCGCGTACCACCTTGGAGATGCGTTTTCTAGGGATGTAATAGAATGCTGGAAAAATGTTTTAACGCAAAACTTATTATAAAAAACGTTCAAAATTCTAACCATTTGCACCTAGACATGCGTTGACTCTTCTCACGAAGTTTTTGTGCACACGCTGCTGGAGCATTTCAGAACTCACGATAGCAGCAGTGGCAATGATTCTGTTCCGCAGCTCTTTTTTTATCTCAGATGTTTTTCGATAAACAATGATTTTCAAATGCTCTCATAGGAAGAAGTCCGATGGGGTTATACTGGGTTACCGTGGAGGCCAAATCACAGGCCCCAATACCCAGTCCACCTATTTGGATAGGTTAAAATCAACCACATGCATGAAAATATGCAATAGAAAAATATGGTGATGGTCTGTCAAGCTGGAACCATCTTGCATTCATTGCCGCTGCGAGAGGAATTTCATCGAGTAGTTCTTCAAGGGAACCAGTGAGAAAGTTAAGGAAATCATTCCCATTTAGTCTTGCGGGCGGAAAACACGGACCTATCAAGCGAGACCCAAGCACTCTTGTCCAAACGTTAACTGAAAACCGCTGTTAGCGACCAGTTACATTGGAGCTGTGATGAGTATTATTGTTGAAAATTCTTTTCTCCTGAAAGTGGCTTCATCGGTCCCCAGCACGGGCTTGGTAAAATTTTGGTTTTCTTCAATATAGTGGAAGAGCCACTTGCAACAATTTACACGTCGGGGAAAGTCATCTGCTGATGGTGATATGCTTCACTCTTTAAAATCCAAGACTTTTCCCAATCCCTAATTCCCGTGAAATTTGGCGTTTACCTGCACCTGGTTGATCAAGTACTGCTTCTAGAACAGTTTTCTCAATAACAAGTGTTCTGATTGTTCATGATCTTCCAGACTCGTGGATGAGGACTAGGCGACCAATTTCTCCCATTCTCTGGTCCAATCGAAAGAAATGTTTTTGTCGGGTTGGAGTCGATTTGGATAACGTAAAGAATATTCAAGATCTGCTCTTGATATTCCCGAGACATTCGCCGAGAAACAACTACATATCTGCTTATTCGTTAAAAATATACATCGTACTTTGAATACAGCAGTAAAAACCAATGATAATAATAATAATAATAATAATAATAAACCTTTTTATTTAGCATTTTGCTAAAAAAAAAAATTACAATAAGTATCACTATAATCTAGTATAAAATGTACAACTAGGAATAACAATTTTTAGAAAGATAAAAGTTTACAAGTTTTTTAGAAAAAATATTGACATCTTGACATTGTTTTAAATCTTGGGGCAAACCGTTAAAAGACGTAGACCTTCATTAAATAAAAATTTTGTCGAATTTTGCACTTCAACATGAAAATTCTCACCTGATCTAATAGGATATGAATTTAACTCAGACCTTGTTATTAAAAATTTGTTAAAATATTTAGGAGCATTACCTGTTTTTATTTTGAATATAAGTATTAGATTGGCCTTTTCAATGATTTGCCAAACATTTAGCCAATTTAATTCAGATAACATATCTTTTATATGGGTTTTATTATCACTGTTTAGGATTAGACGCATACCTCTATTTTGTAACAATTGCAGTTTACTAATTTCCGTCTTATTAGCCGATAATAGTAGTGATGTACAGTATGTAAAGTATGGTAAAATAATTGTGCTGAAAATAACCTTTTTTGGTCCACTGGGATACATTTGTTGATATTCTATAAAGATACCCTATCTTTTTTACCAATTTTTTTACACAAATAATTAGCAAAAGAATTAAATGACAATTGAGGATCTATTATTACACCTAAATATTTCATTTAATTTACTAGATCTATTAATTCATTATTGATAGCAATATTTAAATTCTGTTCTTGAAATTTGCGACATTTACTTTTTGTTCCTAATACCATATATTTTGTTTTTCCCGAATTTAATTTTAATTTATTTAAACCTAACCAATTATACAAAATATCCAATTCGGAATTCATTAAATCAGCGACCTCTTTAAAATCAGACCCAGAAATAGAAATCAGAGTATCATCGGCAAATAGATTAACAAACGATTTTTTTAGATATCGATATATGTCATTCACATAAATGAGAAATAATTGCGGACCTAATACACTTCCTTGTGGTACCCCATATACAGATTCACCATATTTTGAAGTTTTATTTCTAATTTTAGTTTTTTGATATCTATTAGATAAATAATCACAAATCCATTTAACTGCAACCCCTTTAACACCATACCTGCCAAGTATGGTGTTAAAGGGTACTAAAATAAAATTAAATACTGTGTTTTAAAATAATACTAGTATAGACTACCAAAAACAAACTTACCAATTTGAATATTTTGAGAAACTGTGATAAACTTTAATTTATAAACTATACCGAAGCAGTTGCAGTTGTCATATCTGTAGCCTAACCAGTTCTGTACAATTTGCAATTTATAAACTAGTGCTGTGAAATCTGCTTTACCGGTAGTTATTAAATTCTAAAATTTCACTATTGTCCGCAGCTAAATCCGCAGCAGTTACCACTCGAGATGAAAGATCATCTCCCAGCGGTATAGAAACTACAATAGCTGCGGTTGCGGACTTTATAAATGGTAACAGTAATTTTCTGTTTTCCATATTATTGCAGTTTCGGCGACCTCTGTGGTACCTGTTGCTGTAAAACAAAATTTGAAGAAACAAACCAGAAACACCATAATAATATAACACGAAAAAGCAATAACTGATAAAATATATCAACAATTAACAGCTAGAGAAGACATTAATTAAGATTTTTTTGTCATATTTTTTTTGTGAAAGTACAATTCAAGACAAAAAAAAAAGAATCTCTATAGTTTATTTGGATATCATGATTTTTAAAAAAGTTGTAGCCATTTGAAAGTTTTTTGTTCAAAAATCATTAAAAATTTATTACTTCTAGAAGAATTGAGATAAAAATCTAAAAATTTACCTTTTTAGGGAATGCCCCACAGACTTTTGATTGAAAGAAGGAAGTTGGAGACTTTAGGCCCCCCAAACAACATACTGGTGGAAGGAATAAAGCCAAACTATGTCAAGATGTCAAGGGTGCTATCAGAAGAGAAGCCGAATTTTATTTTAACAAAACAATTGCTACCTTAAACAATTAAGATACGGATTTGCCCCGGTCAAAAAGCTCGTGGCAAACTCCTCAAGAATTTTACTTGACAAAACAAAATAGAAAATAAATTCTTATTGACAATGAAGAGATCATCTGGTGGAAAAGAAAATACCTTCGAATAAGTTTCATACTGAAGGTAAAAAAATTGTTTATTTAGATGGGTACACCAAGGATATACGATGGGGAAAAGTTTGTAAGATAACAGTATCAAAGTATCAGTCATGGCAACTATTTCTATAAGTCTATCCTCCCGCTTGAAAACTCCTTCAGGTAAAGGCCAGCGATTGATTATAACACACATCGAAAATGGCTAAGGTTTTATAAAGATGGTTGTCTCATATTTTAGTAAAAAAAAGACTACTACGAAGAAATGAATGATTATGAAAGTATTTGTAAATTGCATCACTTCCACTCTATCACTGCGAACTTAACCCCATAGAGTTAATATGGGTGCAGGTAAAAGGAAACGTAGCACGAAAAATACCACATTCAAATTAAATGACATCCGTCAGTTACTGAACAATTCTCTAGCAAAAACTAATAGCGAAAATTGGAAAAACTGTATTGATCATGTAAATAAAAAACAGAAGACATGGCAGCTGAAAAATATTATAGAGTACACTATAGAAACTTTAGTTATTACTGCAGGAGAAGAAAGTATTACGGCTCATTTTGATGCCAACAACTGTTTTCAACTGTTTTTCTTTGTTTATTATTTTTCAAGGATTTTATTAAAAATGTAGAATTATTTAATGAATAAATTTAACGTGTTGTAAGCTCGTGGATCGCTTCATGCATAGCCGTCAAAATTATCCAGTTACCTTATCACTTAAAAAAATCGTACTTGTGCCTATGTACACCATTTAATATTTATAATAATAGATTCGTGGACACGAAACTAGTTTACTACTGAGTGTATTCTCAGTGTTTTCGAAATTTATATGAATTTCTAGAGATAAATCAGTTGAATAACTGCATTTAAAATTATAATGTGACTGTACTATTATTACTGCTGCTAACCTGTTCTTCATGAAGTAGTCAATAAAGCGCGTTGTCCTGTTGTAGATGGCCCACCCACAAGGCGTTCTTCCACTGCATATTTCTGGTGGACTTTCACTACTACTGGTGGATTCTGATCTCTGAAATGAAGAAAAAAAGTAAATAAATAGACTGATGCAACATATCCACCAATGGCAATCATTTGTTTTGATTTATAGAAACTCAGTACATTCATAAACACCGATATATCATTATTCTTGCCAATAAAGTTGATTTGTAGTTATTGAAGATTAAAATAATTAATGATTTGCTTTAATTTGCCCTCTCTGATTGCTTAAATAAAAACGGGTGATAACAAATTCTACACTGTAATGGAGTTGATTAATTTTATATAATTAATAAGATAATTGGTTTAGTTTTCTTACGAATAAGATTTTTATTATTTATTTTTTACAGGGAAGCATTTTTGATGATTTTCAAATTGATACATACACCGAGTAGGTATCAGTGAAATTATGTACACAGTCAAAATTTTCTTGATTGAAGACGGTGGCGACACGTAATGTAATCAATTCTAATTCGTTGTCGCCATGTTTAGTCGAATCACTGATGTGAAATGGGGTACTAATATAACATTTAGATGTTTTTTTTTAAGTCTCGTGTAATATTTTTTATATTATTCTCTGTGCTTGATATATTCGTTAAATTTATTGAAAGAAATTTGGAATTATTAATAAAATAATAAATTATTAGGTATCCAACTGGTATCGAAAAACACGTGGCTGAAATCTATCAACCATTACCAAAAATTTACACTTGGTAGGTAGTTTTGAATAGAAATAAAACAAGCTAGTAAAAAGAAATACTAAACTTATATTTGCTAATAACACCAGGGCTTTTAATTTTATAATTAATCAATATTATGCAGCTCATCCAATAAACTGTTTCACCATATTAACAACATCATAACTAAGTCATAACTCATAAGAGCTATAAGCTATAAGTAGTTCTCAGGTAAGTATGTCGACAATGACCAAAGGGGACTACAAGAACACTTCTTGAATCCTACCATGATTTCTCAAATGCCAACATGTTTTTTCTCATATTTCATCATGTTACAATTAAGTCATTGTTTTCATACACTGAAATTTCAATTAAAATATTTTCAGATATCGTCGCTCTCAAGTCAAAAACTGCGATGTGGATATTAACACATTTTACAGGAGACGAAAAACCAAAACGTAGTTATGTATGTATATCTACTTGCACACATATGTAGTAGAATTTAAAGTCGTAAATAAATTCGTTTAAGAACTCCACACATAGCTAGTTATACTATAACACGCAGAAAAGCTGGAGTTATTAGATGGCACCCATATCACAAAAATGGTAAAACCTTCACATAGCAGATTTTGACTTGACAGCAACGATAGTGACTTTGAATGAAGTTAGAATTGCCTAAGCAGTATGTCGTTTTATTACATCAATCAAATATATTACGTTATATATAAATATTTTATAAAGGTTTATGATCTCCGCTGTCTTGAAAAAAATTCACAAGTAAAACTTGGCGTTTTCATTACAAATTTAAAATTTTGCTATTGCTAATAATAATTAATAACTGAAATTTGTCAATTTAAATAAACCTCATATTGTTCATAAATTATAAACGAGTGTACGAACTTTCAACAATAAAGGCTATCGACATTAAAATATTGACGAAATACATAAATGTTTACTGAAGGTAATTTTCCCGCCGCTATAAGGCGTAGTAAAGCTAGTAATAATGACCTTGGAGTTAAAGGTGGAGTTCATTGAGAATTTATTTAACACGATGACACGATTTCATTCACTTAAATCTCCAAATATTATTTACTGGAATAAATTCTGAGAACCAAGTGTGTTGACACTTTTATCAATATTTTTAAAAACAAGCTATAATAAATCTTTAATTACGCATTAATTACAGTGGAAAATATTACACTTTGGTCGATTTGTTTTTATATAAACATATTTTTATTCATAATAATAATATAACGTTCATTGAAAGCATTAATAAATAAATACACATACAAATGTACCGATAAAAATGGACACATTGGATTTTTTTATCTCTTTATACCTACTTAATTATAATACGATAGATATTCAGTGCCGGACTAACCCTTTGAGATATCTTACTATGTAACTACGGAATCCACCATTAAGGTTGATGTAATTTATTTAACAATTGCCTAAAAACATATATAGAGAAAAATACTCTAAAATCAATAAATAACACATATAAAAAGGAAATTTTCTAACTGTTCGGACTCATATTTATTACTAAAAACTATAATTTTGCCGACTATAACTCAGTCTTACCATCCTCAGACATATTAAGCTATTTTTATTTAATTTAAAATAATGTTAATAATTTCAAGATCACGTTGAATTTAGACATTTTCTATCGAAATAGATATATGTATATCTGTGAACGGATTTGAAATTTATATTAACAATTATTCACTGCAACACAGAGCCCCACGACAGTGTGACATTCTTTTTCCCTTTTCTGGAAAAACGTCATTTGTGACACCCAAAACTATGGCCATAATTGTGCGCTTTACTGATTACTCGGGTGCCAGTTCCTCTTTTGAGTACAGGAACGGCACTTTTCCCTATTAGCGGTTAATAGAATCTCAGATAGCTGCAATGAAGACCGGTAATGTCCAGGGATCTAGAAAAATTAAACCAGAAATAAGAACAAGGCACTAACAATTTTACGAAATGCTTTTATTCACATATGGATCTAGAATACAACAAATTTATATTCATTAAACGGTTATAACAACTACATATAAAAAATAAATACACATTAATATTTGCTTTTTGTTTTAAAATGCCTACTGTCATTCACCCAAATATATATATATGCGTGTTTACCAACAAAATACTTAATCGTGTGGCCGTGCAGAATAAAAGATAAGCGGGAAATAGTTGCAAAACTACAAGCCAAATTTGCTTTAAATCAAAATTATTAATTTTCAGTCAGTCTGTTCAGAAGTGCCCTATATGCGCGTGTATAGGACAAGAACTTTTTAAGTGCGTAGTTTATAATCGGACACAAAGTCTGAGTGACACATTGTTAGCCCCGGCGTGATTGCTACCGCAAGGGAATTCAAATCGTGAACATCAGTCAGACCATTAACTGGGTAGAATAATAAACCTGAACAGAATAACAAAACAGAAATGATTCTAAGTTAAAATTACGCTAAGAAAAAACAGATAAAATTTCAAATTTATTCTAAGTTGCTAAATCTTTAATCACTGAAAGATAAACGTACAAAATTAAATACGGAAAACAGCTAGCAGAATTTTAACTTGAATTGTCTAAATAAGTAAAAAATATGTTTAAATAAAATCCTTGGCAGGCGTTCTCGAGCTGTTAACTTGTACACTGATACAATTTATATCAGATCTCATCTGTAAATTGTTATTTATCACGACAAAGAATTAGTATATTTATAAATTAATAAATTTTTTTGTCATATGTTCAATTTTATATCATATTAAATTTAAAATAATATGTTTATTATTTACAGAATTGCAACCATGTATTCTGATTATTAAGTGCATTATTTTAGATCAGAGAATATCTTCTTTTTAATCGGTCACCTTAGTTGCTGCCGTCATATAATAAAGTTGAGCAAGCTTTATTAAATTTATTAGAAAACATATATTATTATTATTTCGTAATTAAATAGACCTTGAACTTGAAACATAAAATACACAAATTATTTAAAATAATTTGTGTATTATTTACAGAATTGCAACACTTACATATGTATATTATTCTGATTATTAAGTGCATTATTTTAGATCCGAGAATATCTTCATTTTAATCAGTTACCTCAGTTGCTGCCGTCATATAATAAAGTTGAGCAAGCTTTATTAAATTTATTAGAAAACATATATTATTATTATTTCGGAATTGAATAGACCTTCAACTTGAAACATAAAATTTAATGTAACATCTTATAAAATCAGTGGCCATTATATGGGGAAGTCCAAAATATTATTTTAGTAGAAACAAAAAATTTTAAAATTATATAACAAATTAAGTCCATTTAGTTATTTATATGGTACCCGTAGGTCCAATACTAATATGATCAGAGAGATTGAAGGGTTAAAAAATAACTAAAAATTGAAGATGTCCAGTAGAAATTCGCAAACTGGAATTCACGAACATCCCACATGGCATACGGAATATTAAAATGGAGCCGCGATTATAATTTCGCAGATATATTTTCAATTATTTTAAGAAAAATAAACTTTTTACTACACATAATCATGCACTGCTTGCTTTTAAGATTATTTCCCTTATCAGACACAAAGTGAAACAAATTCATTGTGAAAAATATATGTTTTTCTCAGAAAACATGAATTAAAATAATCATTTTGTTAGTTTATTTTCTTTCATATCTAGCGCAGCGAACCCATGACCCCATTTAAATCTCTACTAAAAATACGGTAGATTTAATAATCCAAGATTACTAACGACAATGTGTCTATAGTTGTATGTGTATGTTTTACATGACTGTGAAATATCAAAAAGTAAATAAAGTCTTTAGTAATATCGAAATATTTGTAGCGGATATTAAACAAATTTATTTTGTTTGGAGTGAGGGTTCGACAAAATTTACATATGTATTAGGATATTTAGTGTACATATATACGGGTTATTTTCTAGCATCAGTGATTAGCCTAGGTAACGGAAATAGGCCGAGGTTAAATAAATGATCAAAAACAAATTACGTTTCAATAGATCTTAAGGATTATACCAACTGGACATAAGACACAGTAAATACTGGTTGCAAAATGTTAATGCGAACGTAATAAGATGCTCTCTTTACTCTTAATGCTGGGACTGCACAAAGAGAACTTGAGGAAGTAAAGTGGTGCCTCAGGGGTATAACTTGGACCACATTTATGTTTATAATTGTAAATGATATCTTAGATTGTGAAATAACTTTCTTTGCGGATGACTTTAAAATATATTGAGATTGATTACATCGAAGGCTCTAATTTTGTAACAAATACATAAAATGGTATTGTGTGTAGGCCTGACAAATTAGAAATGAAGTGGTATTATTTCCTACTGAATTATCGATTAATATAATATAACTTAATTGTTATTAAATATGATTTGAACGAAACAACTAGTCAGCGGGCAAATACCCCGACCTGCATTGGATTATACCTTCAAATCATGATAGATCGGTAGCCAATATCATTTGTCAATTCCTAACCAGACATAGACCGGTTTCGAACTTATTAGTTCTCCTCAGTATGCCATAGGTTATGGAACAGACAAATGATAGTGGCCAACCTGCTAGTCATATACTGACTAAGGTAAATTGAGTAGCAGTATATGACTAGCAGGTTGGCCACTATCATTTGTTTGTTCCATAACCTATGGCATACTGAGGAGAGCTAATAAGTTCGAAACCGGTCTATGTCTGGTTAGTAATTGACAAATGATATTGGCTACCGATCTATCATGATTTGAAGGTATAATCCAATGCAGGTCGGGGTATTTGCCCGCTGAGTAGTTGTTTCGTTCAAATCATATTTAATAACAGTAGTTTAGTCCACCTGAGCTAGAGGTCACCGCTCTCGGCACTTACTTCGCAAGTCGCTATCCGCCACAGACACATCTATGATGTCGGTCGGATAGTAGCATTTGGACCATATGAGAAGTTTCACATACCTCTCACCACTACTTAACTTAATTGTATTTTTTTTGTCACATTAACATGGAGCAATATGGCGTCCACTGGAAATTAAGATAAGACAAATAATATGTTTAAAACGTCAGACGGCTGTGAACGCGGGGGTATTATTTCATGCCAATAAATGACAATTTCTAATTAAAAATTGACCTATTTCAGGATTTTTCCTAAAAGTTCATAATTACGCTTAAAGTGAACTTATTCCATACATATGGATCGCACTGTATATGTATATGAATATGTTTTTTAATCTAACTAAAAAATACTCTCGATTTTTATCTAGATGTGGGTACTAAAAGACTCCAGTTTAGAGCTGTATAAATATGAATTCATTCATGAGAGATATCTGAACTTTTAAGGAGTTGTTAATTGTAGACAGATTTTTATGCCTACCAAATTTTAAAACGTTATACCAAAAAACAAAATAAATACATCTAGCAATAAAAAAAGCGATTTACATCGTTACATAACAAATTATATCCGTTAATTAAAATGTCTGTTATTAGTTTATTAATAGAACTAGCACACCATTTGCTAAAAGATGATTTACGCGTCATTAAAATACGCTTGTTTTTGAAAAAAAAAAGGTAAGGAAATCGCATAGTCTGAAAATTTTCAAATATGTCGTGGTCCGTATCCGTGCGAACTATTCATCGAGCAATCGTACAATCAGCCGAAACAAATTCTATTTGAAGAAGACGTGATAGTGAATGTCCGAAAATCACTACCATTGTTGAAAATATGGAAGATCTAAGTGAGCTGGTATTTTATCAAGAGTATAAGTCAGACAAGAATTTATTGCAAAGAAAAATAGCAAGTAGACTCAATTTGAAGAAGTGATGTTAGAATAATCTTCAAACAACGTGGGATAAATTATTATAAATAGTTAGAAACGTCATTTCTGCAAATGGAAAACCAAGTTGCTAGAAAGTTTTCTAACATCGACTTGCGTCGTCTTATTTTTAAGAAGTAAAAGATTTTATTTCATACTGTCCGGTAAATTACTATTACACTACAAGTACCTTAGAAGAGATAGAATAACAGAATATTTTCGACTACTAAGATAATGGAGATCTATTCCTAACGCCTATGCCACCTAAAGTCATGGTTAAAAGTTAATGGTTTCTTGTGCGATTTCTTAGAATTAAAAAAGTCATATTTTTACGGGCCTACGGAGGATAAATCAGCTGCCAATTACTTGGGGATCAGACCTTCCTCACCATAGTAAAAATCGACGTGTGGTGGAGTTTATAATAAAAGTAATTTTTGACGTGTCAAAAAAGTCACATATTTTGACATTTCAAAAGTCACATATTTTGACATTTTAAAAGTCACATTTTGACGTTTCAAAAAAGTCACATTGGTGGAATATCACTAATATTTTTTTTAAACATTGAGACCGATTTTGCTCATCAACGAAATCAATCTCTTCCTTGATCTCTAGAATATGTGTACCAAATTTGAGAGCTTTATCTCAAAAACTGTAGCTGCTATCGCGAACCACACAGACACTAGACAGAAAAATTTTTCTGTCTGAAATTTTGTGTATCGTCATAATTCGTCGAGATTCGTCCAGAAATGCAATAAAAATTTTCAAAATTTTTTTCACGAATACATAACCTCACTTTGAGGGGTGAGGAAGTAAAAAAAGTAACGCAAACAATTACAATTCCATCTGCAAAATGATTTGATATCAGAATTTCTCCGCCTATAGCCAAATGATGATCGATTACTTTCAAACAAGGCAGTGTAAGTTTTGAGAGCATAAGATTTTTTAGAGCAAGATGTGTAGATTCGTGGTCATAGTAAGGACACTTGCCTCTCACCCTGTAGTCCTGGGCTCGATCCTCGCTCGAGGAGCAAGGATTTTTTCTAAACCAGAAATCAATCCTAGCATACTCGGACATAGGATGTGTATCCATTGTCTTTAAATGTGTAGCACTCTCCCACTTAAGATACCTTGAGGTACTTTCAGGGACACAAGGGTTGTATTACCTGTGGTGTTTAAATTTAACACAGGCACCATTCATTCGGGCAGCAAATCAGTAGCCACAAAATTCACCCTATTTGAATCCACTCGACTCTTTATTTTGGAATGCTCTACAAGAAAAAGTTTATTTTCAATGACGAGAGGTTTTTGCAAATTTACAGGAATGGAAGAGTTGAGAGTGTGTGCCGGAGATATTTTTAAATTTAATTCAAACGGCAATTTAAAAAATTAAATATGGTAACATATTTATAAAATAGAGGTACAATTTAACATTTCTTTAAGTTGTTTTCAGATAAATGTGTATTAGACAGAAAACTGTTATTTTAATTGCTACGTTTGAGATTCTGTTGTTCATTTGTTCGCATTAAATATTAAAATTTGGCAAATAATAGGTACGATATTTCGGATTTCTATCGTCATCCTGTCCACATTTACGCACCGCTAAACAGAAGTCTTTTTTCTACCTACTCGGTGTAACAAGTTCACTTGACTGAGCAAACTCTCTATAATATTATACTGCATCAAAGACTTGTAATTCACTATTTTCACAACCAACAAAAATGGTTACAGCAAACGAAAATTCGTATGTGAAATAATTAAATAACGTATATTTAAATAATTAATTTATTTTATTATTCAGTAGAGATTTAGTGGTCAGTGGTAGAAGATGATTTTTTGAGGTCTGAAGTTAAGTATTTTTGGAGGTCCTTTAAACAAAAAAAAGATCTGATTAATTTATACATAAAATAAAAAAAACAGAAGAACACAAGAATGTCACTTATACTCAAACTTAACTTAGATTTTATCTAAAGCTCTTTCTATTGTCTCTAGTAAAAGGTGTTTGTTGAAAATAATGTTTTCTCTTTAGTTTAGGATAATAAAAGGTGTTTCAATAAGATATGAATTTCGCGCCAGTTTGGATGTCATGACGTCACAAGATTATTACATGCCAGGTCGATAGGAGACAGATAGGAGTTAGTAAACATGGAGCATTACACGATAGAACAACGCGTCCTGATTGTTAAACATTATTATCAAAATGGTTGAAAGTTTGATGATTCGTAAAATGCGTCCAATTTTCGGTCGAAATAATTTCCTCATTCATCTACTGTGAAAAGAATAATCGAAAAATTCGAAAGTACTGATTCGGTGAGAGATGTGAAACACACGACACGAGAGGTCGTACAGAACAAGACATCACGGCAGTTCGCGAGGGTGTGGCTGAGAGTCCAGGGATGTCGAATCGTCATCGTGCACAAGAATTGAACGTTACAACGGCCACTCTTCAGCATAATCTCACTAAAGATTTGCATCTCCATGCCTACAAAGTCCAACTGACTCAACAAATTCTGCCAACAGACCATGCACAGCGAAGAGAATTTACCAGTTGGATCCTTGAACAACAAGAAGTTAATACCGATTTTGAGGACAAAATTATTTTCAGTTATGAGGCCCATTTTCACCTCGATGGCTTCATTATAGGCAAAACTGCCGCATTTGGGCTCAGAAAATCTACGAATGATCTATGAGAAAGCAATGCATCCAAAACATGTCACTGTTTGGTGTGCATTGTGGTCTGGAGGAATCATTGGACCGTTTTTCTTCGAGGACGAGGCAAGTAATGCAGTAAAGGTGAATGGCGAACGTTATCGTGCTATGATGACCCAGTTTTTTGTGTCTCAATTGGAAGATATTGCTCTCGACGACATGTGGTTTCAGCAGGACGGTGCCACTTGCCATACCGCCCGTGAAACATTGACGGTCTTGCATGAGTCTTTTTCTGGTCGTGTCATCTCTCGGTTTGTGACCAACAAGCCCGCGACCACCGATCCATTGAGGGGCGAAATTAGACGCCATATGTATGCAACACTGTTATTCAAAATTTCGCCAAAAGGGTACGCATGTGCCAGTAAAGCCGTGGCGGCCATTTACCAGACGTGTTGTTCCATACATAACTCCCAAATGTCGATATTATAACTCAATAAATATTTCAATACTTTGCTACAGAAAACCATGTTTTATTGAACCTTGAAATATTGCGCTCTTATTGAAACACCCTTTATAAATAAACATATAAAGCATATTTTTAGAAAAGACTCACGAGACAAGTAATACCTCGTAAAATTTATGATAAGCTTTAGGCTCAACTCCTCGTTTAATTATCTTTCTCAGTGTCGCGGCGTTGATGTAGTTACAAGCATGCGATTTTCTATCTGAATCTATTACCTGCTGGTTTTGACTTCCTAGGGAAATTTATCTTCTGAAATAACTACTTCTTTTTTGCTACTAGTAGCAAAAAACTCGACAGTCGAGAAGAGATTTCCAATAATCAAAATCACCACATTAGATTATGTACAAAAAGTGCTCTACGCATGTGCATCGTTTTTACCAATTTTAAATGGGTTTGAACCTCCCAGAATTCATGTGTAAAATTTCAGATATTCATATTGAGCCATTTTCATAAAATCACATACACAGACGGCATGCCAATTCGAATAAATTATCTAATACCGTGACCCAAGACGTCCATTTTCATAATAATCTGAAATTTGACAAAAAGCGACGTGTTTAAATATTTATTACTGCAAGGATTTTTCTTTGACTGCCATTTTCAAAACGTTATTTTGTTAGGCTCTCCAACTCGTGGAGATGTTTCTGTTACATATACATTCATCGATATAATTGTTTTGCATGATTTCTCGGTAAACCGGCGTATTCGCCAAAAATGCGACTTTTGTGTAAAACAATTTACTCTGTTTCAATTGAACATTTCTTCCCGGTTACCTTCAAAACTAGCGTTTTTAATTCCAATTTATAGAAATAAAAATTATGTATTTTAGACCATCGTGTTAAAAATAGACACTTTCAACCTAGTATTAAAAGCAAAATCTGCTAATTTGCGTATGTTTTTTATCAATAAAAAGTTAATACTTACAAATTTGCAACATTTGATAATAATACAAAGGCAATGTCGTGTAATACACCGGTTCTTAATCACTTTAAGATATAGTTTACCATTTTTACTTTACAAAAATGATGAAATACGTATACGTGTGCAAAATTTCTGCGATAGATTAATTTATGAAATAAAAAGATATGAGTCAACATCGAGTAAGATTTTGGAACCACACGGGTTAACCATGCATCAAAGAAGATTGTTACACACTTGCTGTTTTTACCATAAATTGTTGGAGAATAAAACACTACAATATTTATTGGACAAAGTTGTGCTACGAGGGATCGTTCATGCAATTAATACTTTAAAATTCACTTGGGTCATCATCCAAGTTACTGACTGCGTCTACTGTTGCTTAACTTCTCGTATCGAAATCGAAATGAAGCGAATGGTGGGCCGAGAGTCAGTTTTAAGTTGAAAGTGAACGAGTAAAGAAAAAATAAGAAAGATACTTATAAGTGTTTAATTGTGATTATAGTTAAGACAGTCATTAATATATCGTTGTTAATTTATTAATTAGTTAATGAAGTAGTGAGCAAGTGTTACCTGGACTTTCAATCTACGAGTATAGGTGTTTGTGGGGACAGCAAACACGTGACAATATTTATTTGCACAAATTGTTCCTGCCACTTATTTAAGACCAATTTGGAGTGTAATGTTTTACGATTGAGAGAAACGATAACACAATTTTTTCTCTGTGTAGGCATTTGTTTTTGGTCTCATAAATATTTAAGAAAGCAAATACAGTGATATTTAAAATGATTTTAGGAGTATTCTTTTAACGACTATAATAATATAAAATTTTAGTTGTTAATTTTTGTTGTAGTTAAACTACGACATTCTGACAATGAAAATGTTGTTAAATTTTAAATCATTAAATGCGTTGCAATGGACTGTTTGTGTGCATTTAATATTTCAAAATTAACAATATCGTAAATAAGCATTCTTGAGTCGATAATTATTTATATCTATGTATATTTAATCTATGGTAACTACCAACAAATCTAATGATTAGTCATGGGTAAATATTGGTCTCACTAACCTTATCTTCCCCTCCTTCCGACGGTATATTAAATATTTTAAAATGTGATAAACAATCTATAAGAAATGAGAAAGACACAAATTCAATCTGAGATATTTCCCAGACAATTTACAATGGGGTACTAATTCCGAACGTCTAATTTCTTTAGGAAAAATAATTTTACGAAAAATATCAAAAATATTTAAGTTTAATAACATTGGAAAAGGGCCTCTTCCTTAAACGGAATTTTTAGCAACAAGACAGTGTATTACAAATAAAATATAAATATAAGACAGATTCCTATAATTTAAATAAAAAATTAGGGTTAATGGCTATTGCATTTACATTTACTGAAATTGCTGGTAATACATTTTCTTGTTACTAAAACTCCCTTTAAGTTAAAGGTCCCTTAAGATGTTGATAATACTGGTCATAAGACAACAGAACATAATTTTAGAGAGTTGCTAGGTATAAATCAAATAATTTAAGCAATTAACTGAAACAAAGATTTTGTAGGTACCGCGGGCAGCAGGAGTCGCAAACTTAAACGTTTTTCTCTGAATTCACGCTTGTTTTTACAAGCTTGTAAAACGACTTCTAATGAGTTATTTAAAAAATGCTTTCCAGTAGAATGTAGTTATTCTGTGTCCAGTAGGTAGGTATTAGAGCAGGGCTAACAGGTAGTTTTAAAAGAGACCAAGAAAAATATGTTTAACAGCCGAATTAGCCGATGCAAGTAATAAACTTTGGGAATTAACAACGTTTAGTCACCGCGTGCTCGTTGTATGGTTATTAGAAGGTTCGTTTATTTATAGTAAATTACGATAGGCATATTGTAAATATTTGTTATTATTAAATGTTAATACACGTGAATTTAAGTTTATTTTCCAATTAAAAATTAATACAAAACACATGAACAAGTGTAAATTGGTTTACGCCATGTAAGTGATGAAATAATTTAATATTTTTTAATTACAAAGATTAAAAAAAACACGAAAAATATTTGAAGGGTACAGGCAAAGAAGGCGATATGTCAAAATTAGTAGTTTCGAGAAGAACGAGTATTAAGATTTAGAGCCTCTGGCATTCTTTTATAATATGAAAAATAAATATGAAAATTATATCGTGAATCTATTAGAGCATTAACTTGGAAACAGTCATGTCTAAAAAGCATTCCCAGCAGTATTTAAAAAAAAATTAAAATTTTTAAAAAAATTCACACAAATACAGGGTAAGAAGGTGTTTATTTGTCAAATAATATTTTAATAATAATAATATTTTAAAACAACAAAACTCTTTTCTTGAAGAAATCAACATATTAATGCTTTTGCTATATAATGTGGTAGGTGAATAAAGTAATCTAAAGCATGACAGCCACAGAAATTGTTTAATTATTTAAATTCTGTCATTTTATATTACTTATGGTTAGGTCTGGAAAAATGAAGAAATAATATTGTTGGAATTATTTAAATATAATGCAAGACACCCGTTATTTGTTTTACTTTATTTTCATTTTTAATCTTATGATATTCTTTTGTTTTAATTAATGTCAATAAGATTTTTTCTGACATGTTATGTACGTTTCATTAAAATACATTTAAAACTTATTAAAAATATTTACTGCGTCTTAAAATATTATTTCAAGAGGTTATGGGCCCAGGCTTCGAAAAATAAGAAGAAATCAAGATGACGTCAACATTGAGTGCTACAAGATTTGAGCTTTTGAGTAAAGACAACTATGAAGCATGGAAAATTCATGTCGAGGCGTTATTGATCAAGAATGATATGTGGGAATATGTCAGTGGTGATAAACAGATTCCTGTTGTTGTAGAAAGTAACCAGGCGAGTATCGATGCACGAAATGAATGGATCAAAGCTGATCGTAAAGCTAAGTCAGAGTTAATATTAGCAATTAGTTCGACAGAATTACAGCATGTTCGTGGATGTAATACTTCGCGCGAAGTTTGGCAAAAACTTACATCAGTTTATGCATCTAAAGGACCTGCAAGAAAAGCTTTATTACTTAAGCAACTTATGCTTCATAAGATGTGTGAAGGTGGTGATGTCAGGGATCATGTAAACAAATTTTCTGATATTGTTGATCGACTTAGTGCTATGGATATTGCGGTAAACAAAGATTTATTATCTATAATGTTATTATATAGTCTCCCAGAAAGTTATGAAGGTTTCAAATGTGCTATGGAATCACGTGATGAACTATTGGATGTTGAGGCTCTTAAAGTGAAGATTCTTGAAAAGAGTGAAGTAGGTTCAAATTCAGTGGTTGAGGTAGCTGGAAGTGTGGGAGCTGGAAATCAACAGAATAATACTAATGAGTTCAAAGGATACTGTTTTAAATGTGGGAAGCAAGGACATAAGTCTCCTGAATGTACAATAAGACAATTCAAGCCAAATTTTAGAAGAAACGGACCAGATAGACAAGATAGGCAGAATAGACAGTATCGACAAGATAAACAATGTGCGCAAGCAGATGATGATACTTTTGCAGCGTATCATACTGAATTTGCTGGTAGTATTCCAAGTTGTCGACCATGGATACTTGATAGTGGTTGTACTACACATCTATGTGGGGATAAACAATTATTTAAATCTTTTAATGAAGAAACCAATATAAGAATCAACCTGGCTAGTCAAGCTAGCAGTGAAATCAAAGGAAAGGGAATCGTTAATTTATCAGTCAGAAATGGCAAACAGCTGAGGTCAGTAGATTTTTCAAATACATTATTTGTACCAGATCTAAGATCAAACCTAGCTTCAGTTGCCAAAATTACAAATAAAAATCACGATGTGTTATTCCGAAAAGATTCAGCGATGATTATGGACAGTGATGGAAATATTAAATTTGTAGCTGAAAGGCGTGGTGATCTTTACTACATACAAGAAGGTAATGAAGGAGCTGGTATTGCTGAGGATAAAGCTGATTCAGACGTTTTAATGTGGCATTGTCGTATGGGTCATTTGAATGCAAATGATCTAGCTCAAGTTATTAATCAAACTACTAAAAGTAAAGTATCTCCTGAGCAGTTGACGTGTTTGTCAAAATGTGAAGTATGTTTACGAGGCAAGATGACAAGATTACCATTTTCAGCAAGTGAACGACAGAGTGAAGAAATCCTTGAAATAGTCCATACAGATATTGTTGGACCATTTAGGACACAATCAGTAAATGGAGCAAAATACTTTATCACATTTATTGATGATCGATCCCGATGGTGTGAAGTATATTTTCTTAAACAAAAAAGTGGCGCACTAGAAGCATTCAATATGTATCAAACTCAAGCAGAACGTATAATAGGCAAAAAGATTAAATATCTTCAAAGTGATAATGGCAAAGAGTATTGTAATGCTGAGATGGATATTTTTCTACGTAATCAAGATATTCAGCGTCGATTAACTGTTGTAAGAACACCTCAGCAAAATGGTATTGCTGAACGTTTTAATCGGACTCTAGTTGAAATGGCACGTTGTTTATTACTTCAATCAAGTTTACCAGATATGTTTTGGGCTGATGCTGTAGCCACAGCATGTCACTTAAGAAACAGATGTCCTTCAAAAAAGTATCTATGGAGATACTCCTTATCAGAGATGGTTCAATAGAGACAAAATGTCTTTAAATTATTTACGAGCATTTGGATCAACTGTATATGTTCTAGATAAAGATCCAGCAAAAGGTAAATTATCTGATAGATCAATGAAGGGAATATTTGTAGGTTATCCACGTGAAACGAAAGGGTACAGGATTTGGTTACCAGAAAATAAAAAATTTATTGTTGCTCGTGATGTGAAGTTTATGGAAGATAATGTGACTACAATTTTAAAAAATCAGAAAATTGAACAGCTGATTGCTGATGATTTTGAAAACAAAAATAAGTCTTGGGTTGAATTGATAACTGGATCTGGTAATGATATAGAAACTCCAGTACAAATACCTGAAGAAGGTCAAGTAGATGATGAAGAAAATGAAAGATCATCGGACATTCACATTCCACTATCTATTCATGAAACACCCCGAATAGAATCAACAGAAGAAAATAATGAAGAAAGAAGAGGACGAAGACCAAGATTAATTAAAACAGGTTTAAGAGGTCGTCCCAGAAAATTGTTTGCAACCGCTAGTAACTGTGAAATTAAAAATATGTTTGAATATAATTATAATGAAGATGATAATATTTTTGCTGGAGTAGTTGAAATTGAATTAAATGATGCTATGAATTCTCCCGAGAGTAATGATTGGAAAAGAGTAATTCAATCTGAAGTCATGAGTTTATTAAAAAATGATACCTGGGATATTGTAAAACGATCTCAAGATCAAAGTGTTATTGGAAGTTGTGTAATATTAACAAATAAATTTGGGTCAGATGGATTAATTGAAAAAAAGAAAAGCTCGTATAGTTGCAAAAGGTTACAGTCAGAAATATGGTGTTGACTACAATCAAACCTTTGCTCCTGTTGCAAGAATGGAATCAATGAGACTTTTATTTGCTTTGTCAGCTGAGTTGAATCTGGAAATCAGACAATTTGACGTAGTGACTGCATATTTAAATGGGACATTGGATGAAACAGTCTTCATGGAAATTCCGGAAATGTTTTATGAAGCTTTGGAATGGATTATTAATGATAATCAGGTCACTGAAGAATTGAAAATTAAAGCTTTGAATATGTTAAAACTTATGGAGCAAGGAGGTGATGTTTGTCAATTAAAAAAAGCTCTCTATGGTCTCAAGCAAGCTGGTCGACAATGGCATGCAACATCATCAAGAAAGTTAAAAAGTATTGGACTCAAGCCGACGAAAGCAGAGAGTTGTATGTATTATGCTAAACGTGGTAAAGATATTTTATTATTATTGATTTACGTTGATGATTTTTTGATTGCTTCTTCAGACATCAGTTGGATTGATGAAATTAAATGTAAACTTCAAGAAGATTTTGAAATTAAAGATTTAGGTCCTGCAAAACAATGTTTGGGGTTAGAAATTAATCAAACTGATAAATATATTTGTATTCATCAAACAAGATATATTATTAATTTACTTGAAAAATATGGAATGAATGATTGTAATCCAGTGAAAACACCAGGAGAATTGCCAAGTAAGAAGATAAACTATTCAATAAATAATGAAGAAATTGATAACCGACTATATAGAGAAGTTATTGGAGCATTAATGTACTTGGTGGTTGGAACTAGACCGGATATTGCTAATACTGTTTCAAGATTAGCTCAATTTGTTAATAAACCCACTCAACAAGATTGGTTAGCAACAAAACGTATATTAAGATATCTATCTGGAACAAAAGAGTTCGGGATACTGTACACTAAAGAAATGAAATCTATGTATGGATATTGTGATGCTGACTGGGGTGGTTGCATTGAAGATAGGCGATCATATTCTGGATATGTGTTTATCTTGGCAGGGGGTGCTATAAGCTGGAAATCCCAAAAGCAACGAACTGTTGCTCTTTCGTCCACTGAATCAGAGTATGTTAGTTTATCAGAAGCTGTAAAAGAAGCAATATATTTAAAAGGATTGCTGACTGAACTTGGACAAGAGAATTTTGCAAAAATCGAGTTATTTATTGATAACCGGGGAGCTGAACAGTTGACTTTGAATCCAGTTTATCATGCACGAACAAAACATATTGATATTCGTCATCATTTTGTCAGAGAAGCGGTAGAAAATGGAATTGTGAAATTAAGTCATGTATCTACAAGTGAAATGGTAGCAGATATATTAACAAAAGCTCTTCCACGAGAATTACATGACAAGTGTATTCGAGGATTAGGACTTGAAATTATTTAAATTATAATAACGTATGTCTTGAGGGGGTGTGTTGGAATTATTTAAATATAATGCAAGACACCCGTTATTTGTTTTACTTTATTTTCATTTTTAATCTTATGATATTCTTTTGTTTTAATTAATGTCAATAAGATTTTTTTCTGACATGTTATGTACGTTTCATTAAAATACATTTAAAACTTATTAAAAATATTTACTGCGTCTTAAAATATTATTTCAAGAAATATTATAAGAGCATTTTAAAGTAAAATATCTGTTAATTTTACCATTAGGTACATACGTGATCATAAAATTCAAATTCTATAAATGTGGTAGTTAGGTAAAGTATTCTTGAGCATCTCGGCCAAAAAAACCTCTTCAGCTCTTGGAGATTCTTCCATTTCAAATTACTTATGGGTAGAAGGTCTGAAAAAATATTGGTATAAGAATGCTCTCATGTAAAATGTATGTTAATATTACCATTTTATGAGTGATCAGGAAGTTCAAATTCGCTGTCCTCTAATTTGTTTTTCACTCTAAATTTGGGGTCCGTAATGGCAGTGGTTTCCCACATACCATTGTAGCTGTCTCGATGGACTATCAGACTTCAGTGTTGTCTAACTATCTTCATTTCTCTTATTGGTCTGGAAGGAAAAGGACATAATGCGCTTGTAGCCACTGGCGGTTCTTCTATAGGGTCATTTGGTCAATGACCTCCCACATACAAATAAAAAATAGAGCTATTCATTTTCTGAAATTCAAAAATATATAATATATATATATTTTTAAGAATGTTAAAAATATATATATTATATATTTTTAAACTTCAGAAAAATGAATAGCTCGATTTTTTTATTTGTATGTGGGAGGTCATTGACCAAATGACCCTATAGAAGAACCGCCTTTGCTTGTAGCGTTTACTAAAGAAAGATGTCAAGCTTCTGAAATATGTTTGATTAACCTGTTCGACATTAATTGGCGAGGGTTTACTTCTTGCCGTTCTAAACACTTCAGACCATTCCTCGGGGAGTTCAACTCTGGTTTTTTAATTTATTAGTCTAAAATCTTTATCGCACTCGAGGTACGAATGTCCGCTAATTGGAAAGATAACTTTGACAAAATCCATTCTTTTCTCTACATGTACCACTAAGTGCAGAAAGCGAAACATTGTGTAATTTTTATTTTGGCCTCCACAAGAGTCGCAAAATATCTCGAGTTGACGAACTTCTGGATTAAGGTAATTATATAAAAAGTGATGTAATAAGGAGCAGACATCATCACTACCTTTTTTTCCTACGATTTCCAGATACATATAAAAAATGATTTGTGACGTAGAAAGAATATGAATATTAAATGGATATGTGGACAACTGCCTTTTATAATATACGTCATTTGTAGTAATATTCGGAATCGGAAGATTTTTGGCAAAGTCGAAGCAAATTGCCTCAGTGGAAACACATTTTTGGCTACGGCTTTTAGCATCTCTTTTTCTTTCATAAAATTCTTGTGCCTTGATTTTATGCAACTTATTCTCTGTGTTTAATCGTTGTATGTCTCTATCTATTTTGCGACACCTTAGAGTTTCTGTATGTGATATATTTAGTTTTGTAGTTTTATTAGTCGGTTTGGATAAAATTAGTAAAGAAAACCTCAAATTCTCATTTAGTCGACGTTTCGACAAAATTTATTGTCTTCCTCAGGACTAATGAGGTCTTTGGTTTTCTGTCAATATAATCATAATCGTCAAATAAATAAATAATGTCGCTTATAATAACAGGATTCTTTGGACAAACAATGACCATTGGGCAATAAATTAATGGTTTTTAACTAGTTTCAATGCAGATCGATATGAGTGTAAAGGCAAAACAGAAATCATATTTAGTTTTTTCAGTTTCTAGACTTTTTGGTGTTCACGCACTGATTACAAGTATCAGATCTGGGGTAACCAAAGGCTATATTAAATTCAGTTGAAAATATAGTCCTATAAGTTTAAGATGCATGGAGATTAGGGAACTTTTCGCAATACATATTAAACATTTTTTTAATATTCAATTCCTCTGGCAGATATAATTTGGCTGAATCATGCAAGCTAAAATGACTTTTGCGGCGTTTAAATGACTTAATATGATTTCTGATTGCGCTTCGTGTTGCATCGGATAGTGTGTGGGTGATTGCTGTGCTTACCTCAACGATTTTTCGGTGCTTTTCCAGTCATTTTCATGGCTATCTGCAGTACTACTAACTTCTTTCGGCCTATTCCATGTAAGCTATAAAAGCTTTTTTACATACTTGTACTTCCTCAATATTACCTTCCATGTTAAAAATTCTTACATGTTAACGAAAAGAAGCATCGTGGAGGAGGGCACATTGCTCCGGCTGTCTGGTCTGCGTTGTTTAATGGGCACAATAGTAATCAAACCACACAAATGTATATTTTGCTCGTCAACTGAACTAAGTTAATTAAAAGTTTGAATAATTTTTCTCCGGGAAAGTTCTGGTATACGCTCAAAACACTTAAACCTCTTGCACCTACAGTCTTCACCTATAGCGTGGCTTCTCAAATTTATCAGTTTATTAACATCACTTAGTTTGCCATACTTCTTTTTTTCTTACTAATACTTTTTGGAAGGGACATACAGTGATCTATATTTTCAGTTAACTCCATTACACTGTTTTTCTTTTTAATATTTTAGAAACTAATTTTGGAAACGAACTAAGAATATAAATCCGTATTAAAATGGCACTGTTTGTTTACTATATTTTTATCGGTAGGTTAAGGATTGCAGGCAGCCCATACGAGAACACTTGACTTAACGCTATTTTAGCTGGTTCCGTGCGAACACCTTATTATTAGCCTGTTCGGCAAAATAAAAATATGTTATTACTCTTAACTAAGCGCATTTTTAGCAATGGTGCTTATATGAAATGAACTTTACACTGTTGGCTAAAAGATGGTGTAACTCACTTTCGGCAAAAATTGACATATCGCCTTTTTTGTCTGTACCCTTCATTTGCAATAATAGTATAGGTAATTGATGTTGGATTCTATCAACTTTAATACCTACAGCTGGGTACTTCTTTGCAATCGCATTTTAATCAAATTTAACAAGAGGCAGTAATGACACCCAATAAATTAGGTCCATCAAAAAGCATCTATTTTCAGTGCAGATTAACATCTCAAAATCGATCATAATAGTTGAGAGCATTCTTCTGTTTAAAAAATAATACTAATTTAAAATTTCAAAGGTATGAAACAAGTGGCTCGTGGTTGAGAGGTAAGGACACTTGCCTCTCACGGCGCTTAGACGATGTGGATGTTCGGCTGGTAACGGGCATGAATGTCCGGTACAGACACTGTTGTATATTTTACTGTTAACCCTTTATTTTATTTGAATTGAATTGCAAATTGCTTCTCACCCAGGTGTCCCCGATTCAATTTTCCGTTGAGAAACTGGGACTTTTTCAAAAGCAGATATCCTTCAGTTTTAATCATCTCCAGATCATGCCAACATGGTTGGCGAAACGCGCGTCGAGTGCAGTATATGGTGTTTCGTGGAAAACTACCTCAGTGTTATCTTCACATCAAAGGTTCCAACCACTTCAGGAATTCCTACATACTCCTATATTGGGTGTATGTTGTAACGGGCCACTTTTAGAGCGCCCCGTATTTGGCAGAAAGAAATTACGTTTATTTATGACCCTATTAGTTAGGCAATTTCTAACTTTTACAATTAAATGATAGGTTGTGTATAGTGTGATAGTTTTAATGAATACATTTATAACCAGGGGGCGCAGAAAAAAAAGTCGCAAAAGTAAGCAAGATCGCGGGTGATAAGTGGAGATGGGCAAAGTGACTCTAATTAATGAGTTAACTCATTGACTCTAAGTCTCATTGAAAAGTTGACTCAGTGAGCTGACGCAAAAAGAGTTGAATGATTTTAGTGAGCTGACGCAAAAAGTTCTGTGCGCCTGTGACTGTCCAGCTACTCGCCTTATGCGATAAAAGAGCCGACCGACTTCAACGAGCATGAATACAAGATCCATTCCATTGTAAAACAGAAATTAGCGATTGAGTACCGGGTTTAGTTATCCAAATACCAAGTGGATCGACTCGTTAAACTCTCTATGATCAAGAAGTAAAACTTCCAGCGAGCAAGGTATATTTCAAAAGAGTTAAAAGTCATGCAAATAAAATCGTATCAGCCAGTTCAGTGACTCACTTGACTGAGTACACGATTTAACACACTAACAAGTTACTCACCTCTAGAGTTAACAGAAGCACCCAACCGGACGCTGTCGGGCTATGTTGTGTACCTTAAATGTGATTGATTATATTATTGATTAATATAAAATAAGTATTGGTTAGTTTTATAGTATGTGACTTGGTACGCCCAGTGAAGGGCTAATTTTTGGTGCTATACAGGTAAAAATTATCTGCTGTACAACTCTAACGTTACATCATCACCTGTAATTACAGCCATTTTCATTTCAACGCCAAGGATTTCAAAGGAGTTACACCAACGTTTAATCTCACGTTTGACTGTGACTGTGGGCTGCTATTATTCGTATGAGTTATTATTAGCACTTCCCTAAATGCGGAGAATTGCAATTTGCTCATACTTACCTGTGGCAGTGTATTTTTCTGACTTAATCGATGTGTTTTATTTGTTTGCAGAGGTGTTTTTCACCTATAGACTGACCAATTTACTTTCTTTTAACTTTTCCCGTCTAGTTTAAGAACTAGTGCGGGGTTTTGTAATATTTAACTTTTGGTTAAATTTTATTTGTAACGAATGTTATAAACCATTCCACTTTGCTGTATTAATGTTTTAGTTATATTTCAATTAGTATAGAGGCTGTTTATTTTTCATGGTTGTAAGAACCAGAGCTGCAAACTGTTACACAAGTATTGAGAGTTAACATTTATGTAAATTAATGTTGTGAATTCAATTGTTTCATTTTTCAAGTCGGTATGTGGTGAACACAAAAATTTATGTGAAACTCAAACTAAGCACCAGTCATTATTATGTAACCTACTTCTAGTACATTGAAATTTATGTGAGATGTTACGAATAAACTAAGTCTTTTCAGTTTAAAATCAACCCCATTGCTCATCCAGTTTTCGCATGGGATATACTTGTAAATAATATCAAGTTATTATTATTAGGTATAAACAAATAAAAACTGGTGGTTCTCAACTAAAACAAAAAATAATATAAAATAGATCTAGTAGTAGTAGTAGTAGCTACTTATTTTACTAGGCAAGTAGGCCACAATGGGCCCTTTTTACCTAGGGACCTACAGCGTGGACTCCGAACCACGGTCCTCGACTGTCAACTAACCCACCGCCTGGGCCTGCCCGCCTGCACCGCTAGCAGAGTGGCAAACCTCCATCCGGGCTCGCCTCTCCGCCTGCATCAGGCTAGCGGCCTTCCCGGGATTGTCTGTTGACAGCCTACCGACTGTTAGACGAGCTATCGTTCATCCATCCAATTGCCGGACTCGACCAGTGCTGCTTAACTTCACTGATCGAGTATTGGAAATTAAACGGATGTCCATACCTCATCCCCTAAAATAGATCTAACTCTGATTCCACTTGCCCACAAACCTAAAGCTTCTCTGTCTTTAGAGTTAGTCGAGGAATTTCTACAAATTAAAGAATTGGAATTTTGTAGAAAAACCCAATAATAGTTATAATGTCCATTAGCTAGCCACACACGGAGACTTTGGAACCCGCGTAACACCGCGGCGTTCCGAAGCTCTCGCTGGAACGGCACGCATCAGGAGCGTCCTTCCCCACAAACGGTCAAGACTTCTGCGAGAGTTTTAGCTGGTAGTTTGTAGTCTCACGTTAAACACTGTTTGTTACTGTACTAGAAGTGTCCCATATCGTGCAGGTTTGGAATGGCTTGTGGCATTTTAGAAATCTGAAACTTTTATTTGGAGTGTCTGTATTTTACGAAGGAGAGAGATATCGTGATATCGATGACTTAAACTGCAAACCCGTTAACTCCGGAAATACCAGTCTTACAAGAAATAGTAAAAATACAATCGAGCAAATATCAGAATCTTAAATACACTTATGGAACGAACATAAAATGGATGAAGTTACATAGTTTGCGTAGATATTAGATATTATTATGTATTTATGTATGTACTGGGTGTACCACTTAAGGTTTAAGTCCAAATAAAAACTTTATTATCTTGATACAGAGAGAAGTTGTATATGAAAGTTGTTGTGTATCAATAGGACTACAAATTAATGTATTTAAAACTTATACAGGATGTTCAAATTTTCCCTAATCACATATATAAATTTTTTAAATGGAACATCCTATATACAGATATGTTATATTTTTTGGAATGCTTTTCAAAAATACAAACATGTTGGGATATAATTTCAATCTCATAAAATATAGAATGCTCAACACATCAAATTTACCTCTCAGATGTCATAAAGCCAAAGTAGGAGATTATCTTTATTATTAAATATACGAAAAAAAAATCAAACAGATTTTATAGCACGTCGATAGGAATACAAATTGACATATTTAAATAGTATACAGTGTGTCTGGAGTTTCTCTGGCCAAATGAGGTTGTATTTTTTATGGAACACATTTTACAGATTTAAGTGTATTTTTTGAGATTTTACCCCACATGTTTATATTTTTGAGAAGCATTTGACTCAAGGATTACAAAAATATAATAACATACAAGGCGTTCCATTTAAAAAAATAGAAATTTCAACATGCTGTATAAGTTTTAATTAAGTTAATTTGTAGTCCGATTAATATACAATAACTTTCATACTACACCTTTTTCTGTATCTAAGATAATAAAGTTTTTATTGGACTTACATCTTAAGTGGTATACCCACGGTACCTATATTACAGGTCAATTTAAAGAAATCATTAAATTTAAAAAATTTTTCAGTAACCTTAAGTCGTATCGAAATAATATATAATAATGGTAATAATAAAATCTTTATTTCTTATCCAATTTTAGAGATAGTTTTACATTATTTATACAAGTGTTTCACAACGAAGATACCAAGCTTTACATTTATCGCGAAAAATTTAATAATTAATAAACAATAAATTTAAAAAATAATAATAAAAGAACAGAGTCCTCTAGATAGCCAGAATCATAATAATGCAATGACGTGATCACAACGAATTACTGAACACTTGGAATTTTTCACCAATGATCCTATAAAACGTGAAGTCTTGAAAAATGCGAGTTTGCTAACGTCACCATTTCAGAAAACTGAAGGTATTTTATAATTTTTTGCAGCATTTACAGATTCAAATGGGTATTTTAGCTTCAAACAGACAAAATGTGATCGACATATTTTTTTGTCCAAATACATACTTTGCTTTTTACATAGAATTTCAAGTAAAAGCATAATAATTTTAAAGAATCTGTCATTTTATTTGTTTTGTATTTATGCATTTCTAGAAAAAATAATAAAATAATTATTGGGTAATAAATAAGCATCCCTTCAAACCTAACATGAAAATAACCTAACATAATAAATACTTTTAATTTTTTATATTGTACATTCTTATCTGAATGCGCTATTATAAAAGTTTTAGGTAGATAATGAACCAAACATAGGTTAGGTTAGGTTAGGTTTGTTGTGAGTGGGTCTCAGTAGACCCTCCACTGCGGCCATCAGCAGGCCTATTGTGGCTCACGCCTAATTATATTTCACCCAATAAGTTCAGTCTCTTAATGAAACTGATAACTTTATTGGGTGAGAATGTGTCCAGATCTTCTTGCAGCAGTTGCCCTTTGCCAAATATTGAGAATCGGATCCTCTCCACAGCGGGACAGGTGCATATGATGTGGTCTGCCTTCTCATCATCCTCCAGGCATAGACGGCACTCGGCGTTTTCCACCAGGTTGAGATAGCCATCTTGGCAATACTTGAGGATATGCCAAGTATTGGTTCTGGTCCGATGAATCGTGATCCCGCTCCTTCTCTGGCTAAGGAGTCCGCTATTTCGTTACCTTCCATACCAGAGTGGCCGGGTATCCAGACCAGAGTCACTTTGTTGTTTTTGCTCAAATGATTTAGAGTTTTCTGACAATTCTATACCGTTTTGGAGTTACACCGGTAGGAGCCAAGAGCTTTTATAGCTGCTTGGTTATCTGAGAAAATTGTTATTCATCTGCGTGTAAGATGCATATATTCTAGCCTTCGTACACACAGATGAACCTCAGCCTGAAAAACAGTTGCATGAGTACCTAGGCTTGAGAATATCCTCACCCTTCGACTGTAGCTATGTACTCCGGCTCCTGTTCCCTCAGGAGTTTTGGAGCCGTCTGTAAACCAACAACTGTCTGCCTTCAGTAGGTCGGCTTTATTCCAATCCCACTCATCTCTTTCTGGAGAAATGATGTTGAAGATCAGCTCGTAGTTGGTCATGGTAGGCATAGTATCCGAGGGCATTCCCAAGATGCTGTGATTCTCTATGTCATCCAGCAACCTGTTCCGCTCCATGATACTAGTCTGCGGCATATTAATGGCTGCTTGTTGCAGTCTGTAGGTTGCCCACCTGGCCCCTCTCTCCAGATATATATGAAGACGGGGTAAATCCAGGAGGAGTTCCATTGCAGCTGACGGTGTGGTGCTAATTGCTCCCGTTACGGTCATGCATGCTAATCTCTGCAGTCCAGAGAGTTTGGATTTGGCCGTCCGTTGTGATCCTTTCGGCCACCAAACAATGGATCCGTATGTTATCATTGGTCTGATGACCGTGATATAGATCCAGTAAATTTGTTGAGGACCCATGCCCCAGGATTTGCCACAAATACGACGGCATGTCCATAAGGACAGCTTTGCTTTGTGGATTACCTTTTCCAGATAGGAGTTCCAATTAAGTAATCTATCCAGAGTGTTTCCTAGATATTTTACCACCTCCGCAAATGGAATAGTTTCACCCATTAAGGTGGGAGGTCTTAAGTCCTCCAGCCTCCTTTTCCGGGTGAATGGTACTATTGCTGTTTTTTTGAGGGTTTACAGACATCTGCTCCTGTCACACCAGTTACTCATTGCATCCAGTGTCTCTTCAAGGGTTACTCCTTCAGACATAACTTTCAATACATTTTATCGTAGAAACTGTTAAAACAACTACCCAATCTAGAAACAAGGGATTGCATAGAATTAAATAACAGTGTTCTTAGTATTAGAAGCAAAAAAATATTGATATTAAAACCAAAAAGAAAATTGTTTACACTTAAGAAATGGTTCCCTCCAATTACAATACAAAAACAAAATGTCAGATTTTTAAAATGTATGAAAATAATGGGCTTATTTAGGGTAGGTTAGATGTAATAAATGTCAATGTGATTACTAAAGTTACAATTAATCTTTCAATTTAAAATGTCAATATAAATATGACAAATGAACATATTTTGAATTATGTAAGTTAAATATTTTTATAAATAATATGTTCGTGTTAACCAGCCCCCTGAGTAGATCGAACTAGGGGTTTTCGTTTTCGTATTGTAACTGAAGGGAATCATTTCCTAAGAGTAAACATTTTTCTTTTTGGCGAATCAGTGTTTTTTAATCTCAATATTTTTTCGCTTCTAATACTAAGAATACTGTTATTTAATTCAATGCAATTCTTGCTTCTAGATTGAGTGGTTGTTTTAATAGTTTCTACGATAAAATGTATTGGAAGTGTTACGTTTGATTAATTTTCTATCTAAAACATTTATACTAGCGCATTCAGATACGAATGACAATATAAAATATAAGAAACCATACTTGTAGGTATTTACTACTGTTATCATGTTAAGTTTGAAAGGGTAGTTATGTAACACCCAATAATTCATTTATTATTTTTTTCTATAAATGTATACCATTTTGGACAATACATTTTTAAAGTTAAAAACATTTTTTATTAAATCGAAATCCTCATATTTAATAAAAAACATGTTTTTCACTTCTTTTTTTATTTTTAATTTTTAATGCAGTATTTTAATCTTTTTTTTGTCACAGTTTAAACATTATAAAACTTTAACGACATACTATGTGGTAAAAACTACTGAGTTGTTATTTTAAACAAAATGGCGATATTATCAAGTAAATTTATTATTTTGTTTTTTGTAAATATGTCAAATATAATGTTTTATCGACATAAAAATAGTAATGATCAAGTAACTCATTTTATAAAAAAAAATGAGAATCAGTAATAATTATGTATGTTACTTTTCATGCAAACATTTTTGTGCTGCCTTATAGCTAGAAAATGTGAGTAATATATATTTAAGTAAATAAAATCTTTTCGAAAATAAGTGTCAATTCAAAAAAAGGCAAATTTTCAGAAATTTTGAAAAATTTGTAATACGGGCTCTGTTTTAATTAAATGAATGTAACAGTGGGTATATCAAATTTCAGAAAACTGACTTTACCAAAACACGTGTAAATATTAACCCTGTTTAACTTGTTTTGGAAATGGATTTAAAATACGGTTAACTACTCACGTTTATCTAGATTATATTTCGAAAATGTGAGGACTGTGATGTGTTTCACAGTTATTCTCATCTTAAGTGTTGGTGAATTATTTTGTTTTATTTTTACACAATTCAAACAAACTAATAAATATTACTAACAATTAAATTAGTGATTAGAGAAAATAATAAAAACATATCCTTGATCTTTGACTTCTTAATATTAACTTAAAAATACATCTGTTAGAACTGTTCTAAATTTTTCTTCTAATGTTGACGTAAATTTTTGTTCATGTTTTATCATCATTTGTTTAAGATATTGTAAAAAAATTTTGAGACATTATGCTTCCTATTATACATTTGTTAATTTGTATTTTGTATAATTTTATTAGGTATTTGTAAATACCTAATAAGTATTTTTATCCACCACTATTAAATAATACGTCCATTATGTATGTATTTCCTCAAGGATATTGATATCCATTATTTACTGTAGTGAATAATGATTTCATTAATCACTGATTCTGAAATTTTCTGTTAAATTATCATCGAATATGCCATTTAATTTGAATCGTCAAAGTTTAATTTTTATCGATGTTTTACCAAAAATTGTTATTATTTAACAATCGTGGATAAAGCATAGTATTCTACGTGCACGTAATGGCTATTATTCACTGGGGTGATTTACAGCACTCGCACATGTTTGTTGAATAATATACTATTAAATAGCTATGTAGGTTATATGTCACTTATTTTTATTCATTGTAGATATGTTCATTTGCTTTTTTGTTAATTAAACATAAAATATTTCCTTCTCCTTTTGTAGTCCTGTATAGGTATATATTTTCATGAGTTACAGGAATGAAATTGGTCCACCCTGTGTAATAATTTTATTTTCCAAATATTAAAAAAGTTTTAATTTCATAGGATTTGTAGGTTTTGAGGCATCAAGAAATATAGTAATGTATTTTTTTTTTTGTAAAATGTGTTTCTCTGGGTATGGAAACAATAATATAAATCCTGCTGCACAGAAATATTACTAATATTAACATTGAGTTTTTCATTAACATGAAATATAACTAAGAATAAAAAAAGGAGCGTTGGTATTAATTTAATTTTGAATGAAGCATTTTGAAGGGAAAAAGAGAACAAAAAGAAAGGAAGGGAAAGAGGTAATTTTGAATTTTGGTGGAGTTGGGCCTAGAGGGGCTGTCGAAAGATTGGTAACGACTGGTAAGGTAATTTGTGTTTTATTCGAAAGGGTGCGTTATACTCCCTAATCTGAGTAATGCTGTTGGTTAACGGACTATCCGAAAGTTTGTATTGATAAAAATTTTTGCGAGATATTTCGTATATAGTCCGTTATGGGTTCTATGTCGGGGCATAACTGGTGTAAATCTCTAATGGAAGTGTACCTTGAATAATTTGTGATGAGGCGTAGATATTTGTTTTCCAAAACTTTTAATTTGTGTAAGTTCGTCGTCGATGCGCTGCAGCACGCCGGCGCCGCGTATGTTAGGGCCGGCCTCAATATACATTTGTATATTTTCTTATTGGTGCTATTTAGTCTGCTATTCTTTGCCATCAGTGGGTAGATATATCTGGACAAAGAATAGACTTTTCGTTTAGTTGAGTTAATGTGTTTCAAAAAGGTTAATCGTTTACCCAGTTGCTTCTTAACATTTGCTCCAAATTGATTAGGCCCTGTAATTTAGCGAACTCCTCTTGCAGTCCGGCAAAGTGACCCATTCCTCCTTTTGTGGACGGTCCAGTAGTTGGAGCGAGTCCAGTACCTCTTAGGGGGGGGGGAAGTTTTCTGGAAAAGACAGTTGGCCAGATTTTTGTTGTATTTCACATGTTGACAGTGTCTTTTCACCAGTTTTTTCCCTCATATTTTGTGTCCTTCCCTTGGAAATTTGTGGTGGTGCGCCACTGTTATTCTTGGCCACCAGGACCATTCTACGGGCTTCCCAAATATTATTGTCTGATTTTGGGGCCGCCACGTACTTCGTGTGGGGTGGTGGGGGAACCAACTGTTGATTTCTAGTCTCTAATTGCTCAGGTTTTTTTAGATACACCCTGTACCTGATGTCGTTCGCCACGTGGTTCTCACCACAGTTGAAACACTTGAGGGGCTCATTTTCAGCACGTGTGCACTGCGTGGTAAGTTGCCTTTTTGCGCACTTTAGGCATTGTGGGTCACCAAAACAGTTAGAGGTCGCATGACCCCAACCCTGACACCTGTGGCACTGGATGATGACTTTCGAATTAACGTGTCTCTCCTATGTCACCGCACAGTGTTCAATGTATCTTACTTTGACTTGGAGCATTTTCATTGTGACAGAGGCGTCCATCACCACAAGGTACATAGCGAACTTGGTGCCCCTCATTTTGTGAACACTCTTCACAGGTATTTGGTGTTCTGTGATGAGTTGCGCTTTGATTTCTTCGGTTTCCACCACATGATGAATACCGCTGAGAACAAACGCATGAGTTTTATCCTGTCGAGGGGTGAAAGTGTGATGTTCCATATTCCCCTCTTTGAACATATTCGTACAGAACTGCCAATCCTGGTAAGACTCTAGGTGTAGGATGGTCGTATTATATGCTTGCTTCCAGTGAAAGGAACCTTTCAGCTTGCTCTTGAGATGAGCGGTTATTTTTCTTAAATTGTCCAACTTGCCGTGATTTATTATTGGAGGTGACCTGGTGGTTTTCTTCTCTTTTTTCTTTTCTTGAGCAACATCACCCGGTGGCGGAACGACGTGCATGTCCTTACTTGCGCTGGTGCTCGCATTTTCAATTGATCTCTATTTATTAGTTAACACTATACCTTCTATTTTATTACTGTTACTTTGTAATTTGCTGGTGGCTGCCTTTGACGTGGAGGGATGGGTAAATGCCGGCGTGATATCACTTATCCTTCTCTTTTTTGTTATTTAATTGAAAAAGCTCCCCAATTACTGTCATATTTCCTGAATTTTGAGTTTGACAATCACTGTCATCCATTGCTTCAGCATTCTGCACTGACATTTCTGTCAGTGTCAAACACTTATTAATTAGCTTTTTTCTTAAGAAATTACTAGTTCACTCACTCACTTTGGTCTATTGCCTCTAATAGGTCCCTTTCCTAACACTTCTCACTGATTTTATAATTCGACGGTGTTACGACAAAAAGGCGTAAGCGACAATAATCTGCAAATGAGATTATTATCGAAAACATATGGTAAGATATAAGCCTTTCCGCTAACACTATGGTTGAATCCACCAAAAATTCGAGAATCGTTAAAATTGAAGTTGAATAAGCGTAATCGATAATTTCCATTGTGAATAAAGTGAGATTATAAATTAATAAACGCCGAAATCTCATAGTGGTACGGGTTGAAATGCTCACCTGCGAGTATTTCGACACCCAGAACAAGGTATTTTTTGTTTAACTATTTTTAATTTTATTAAAACAAAATTAAACTTGGAATAACACATTTTACATGTTCATCAATTTTTGGTTCCCCTGTAAAATTTGGTAAAAGCCACTTACGCCTTTTTGTCAAAACACCGTCGAATTGAACTCTCTCAAAAAACACAATGAAACTTAATTATCTCGGAGGAAGTGAAAATACTGTTGCGCACTCTTCCATTCGACGCGAGCCTTAATTTGAGGACCAATAAAAATACCTTTTTTTGAGTTTGGCGTCGCTTAATTGGGGAAAACGTTCTCTTAAGCATTTAAATCATTCACCCTCTTTATTCATAGCTTTCACAAAATTTTTCATTAGCCCAAGTTGGCTAATGAAAAATTAATTAATATGAAGAAGTAGCAAAAGAATATTTTTAGGGTCTACAAGGGGCACATATTTAACATTATTAGTTCCTGGTTCAACTTTCTTTTCCGGCCAAATTCTTTTCACGTAATGTTCTTTTACTGCATGACTGTCCTACAAACAAAAAAAAACAGCAATATTTTGTAAAGTCTCCTTGAACCCCTACTAAAATGGTTATGACTATTAAATCCCCACATATTTGCCATTTGTATTTGTTGTAATTAATTTTATTTAAAATGGTGCTCATACTGTCACAGTCCTCTGTCATTGTTACTGAATGGGCAATTAGTATAGATGGTTTTAAATTTCCATTATGTATTAATACAGCTTTTAAACTGTATTTGGAGGAATCTATGAATAAGCACCACTGAGAAGAGGAATGCTCGATATTAAGTTTCTGCATTAAACCATCAATATCAATACACGCGCAAAGAGAATTTCCAATTTATAAAATACGGAAATGTTGTATTTCATTTCTAAAAGTCGTAATCTTTGTTTCTTTAGCCAGTAAGTTCCCCTCCTTAATTCGGGAACCAAGAAATTCTCATTGTTGTTTTGATAGCCCCAAGTCACGTACCAAATCATTTAATTCATTTTGAGAAATTAAGGGTCAATCGAACTTTCGGGAATATACAAAGAGTTGCCACTCCACCGAGTGGCAACCATTCTTTAAGCAAGCTTAGCGAAATACGTTTAAACAAATTCCCTGCTTTATTTGATATAAACAAATGTTTATAAAATATTCTACGATTGGGAATCGCTTGCTCGTAATTTTAAATAGTTTAAATAGTTTAAAACGGCCATGTACTAATATTTAAAATAAATCAAATAATGATTCATCCGGTAAATTGTTAAAACAAATAGAAACATATTTCTTACCATGATGAATAAATGATTTCAACTTGCCTCGAAATCAAACTAAATTAAATTAAACTATCTCTTACTTGATCGAGTACAAACACAATAAATGATTTATCATTAGGATAATAAACTAACTAAGATTACCCTGGAATGAAACCGGTTTGTACCAATTATATTTGAAAAATAATTGTTATTCCAAATATCGGACTTGCAAAATAAATTTAACGTTGGTTCAAAAAGGAATATTAACACAAGTTATCGTATACAAGTAGTAACAAAGTGAACGAAAAACCCATTTAGGTCTGGAAAACTATTGGGTCTAGTAAACTATTACCAGAAAAATCACTTCATTACACCGTTAAATTTTTCGAGTTACGAGCATTTTTTTAACAAAATGTGAAAATTGGCCGCAATTTTGAAATTTTTGGGTTTATTTGAAAAAGTTCTGCTGGGCAACAGGCAAATTTGGCATCAGCGACAAAAAACCGTCTTTTTCCCAAAAGTCTTCAGATTTACTGTTAGACTTCATATTGTTTATAGTCCTTTCACAGTCTAAGACCCAATATTAAAATTTGTAGACTAAACGTACTAAATGTAGCCACTGGAGAGGAATTCAGTAAAACGACAATCGACTGAGGATCCTGTAGAGATTGGTTATTGTATGTCCTTTTTGATGTTAATAATGACCAAAATTTTTTTCAATCAGTTATAATATCAGATTCAATGTTATTGACATATTTAGTTAAACTTACACCTGGGGTGTCTGAAGATTCGTTACTATTTCCATTACCTCCCAAAACAATATTTTGCCAATCTAAAGGCATAGTTGGCACTGGTAAGTCTGATGCATTGTGAGGAACAGGTCTTAAGGCTTATGGCAAATTCGGGTATTTGATTTTTTGGTTTTTCTTTTCTGGAATATCCCTCAGCAATTATCGAAATGATTGGTGGATTCTCGCCATACCACTGGAACAGCAAAAGGCATGCCTTTTCTTTTCCCTTTCATCCACTGCACCAGTGACATGCTACAACTTACAGAACAAACATGGGGATCCTATTGATTGTCTTGATCTCCGAGTAAAACTCCAAAATATAGAAAATACGGTTTTTTCACATTTTTAGACAATTGCCTCGCCTGTGATTTCACAAGGTATTCTTCACAAAAGTAACAAAACTTGTCACGTGAGGTTTTGCAACTTCGGCGTGTTTGACTGGACATTATTTTCGTAACAGGGTTATGTAGACAAACGAAAACACTTTCTAAGAGACACAAGACTGATACCGAAAATGTCCCACCTTACTTTAATTTGCTCTTCTAAAATTGCCGACCCATCATATAATTTAATACCTGACAATATAATAGGATTTATTGTGTTCACATAAAAATGGTACTTATTAGGACTTGGTGGATATTTTTTCAGTTAATGGGTAGGTATTAACAATATAAAACAGTAGTGTGAACTGTGTTACAAAAATTATGTCAGCCAGTGTTATTTCTATATTTTTAAAATTGTTTGGTGTGGGAAACTAATATTTCATTAATTTTATGTTCATATATATATCTTTTTTTAAATATCTTTTGGTCTGATCTATTTACAGTTTTTACATGATACGCTAAAATTAACATTGGACATAAATTCTATTGGCATTTGTGATTTAACTTTTGTGAGAAACTTTCTTTTTATTGTGTTTTCATTTCTAAATGCAGAAAAACCTGGTAGATATGAACACTAGATATGAACGTAATTTAATTACTAGGAAATTTGTTATAACATTATTCGGTAAATTAAGTTACGTCAAATACATATTATTTATGAAAAATTATGATGTAATAACAAATGAAGTTGTTATCATTTTCTTGATATCATGCAGAAGCAAAGGTCATATTTAGTGGAAAGCATCCTGTTCTTTGTTAAGAAAAATTGTTTGCAAAAACCCACAGTATTTCAATATTGGCTGTTTACGTCTAAAAATAAAATGCTCGTAATATAGGAGAAATTAATCAATCATCAAATAGTACGATATAATTCATTCGAAGTAAAACAATATTGCCAATATAAAAAATAGACACTTTTAACATTGTAAAGAGAAAAAAATGAATCTGTTTTATATATTTTCATATACGTAGATTTGTAAAAAATTTTAATGTATCATATTTTATACATTTTAAAACACCATGATTTCAATTAATTAGAAATAGATAAACTTCTAAAATATCTGCGCTATAAATAAATATACGTATACACACACGATCAAAAGTCTTGGACCCCCGATGTTTTGTATTAGTAAATTTTTTTTTTTCAAATATTGTATTTGTTTTTCAAAGTATGTTTCTTCTACTTGTATTTTTTTGTAATATTGGAATAATTTTTAAAAATTTAGTCAATTAAAAAACAATGGGAAAAAAATTGCAATTTTTAAGTAAATTTATTATGACAAAAATTAACAAAACATATTTTTAACAAAGTAAACTCCAACTTAATAGTCAGTATGACCTCCTCTGTTTCTCAGTAACTATTGACACGCCTGTACATTGAAACAATCAAACGGTTGATAATTTCTTGAGAAATATTGTTCCTTTCCTCTATTGCTGCTGCAACTAACTCTTCCGCTTTTTGGGGTGGGTTCATGCGTTTGTGAATTGCTCTAGAAACAAAATCCCACATGGTTTCAATGGGATTCATATCTGGGGAGTTAGCTTGCCAATCTAATCGGGTAATATCTCCCTGTTCAAGTACCTCTTGAACCGTTCTTGCGCGATGTGGCATCGCGTTGTCATTCATGAAGATGAAATTGTCACCTAATTCGTCGCGTAGGGGATAAATAATGGGCCTGATAATATTCTCAATATAAACTTGACTTGTCATATTCTGATTTATAGAAATTAATGGCGTACGGCGATTGAACATTATTCATCCCCAAAATATTACTGTCCCACCATTGTAGGGAGCAACCTCACGAGGAAAATTTAATCTCTCTTGACGGCCTGGCTCTCTCCAGACCCTTTGCCTATTGTCATCACTCACCAATCCAATTCTGGTTTCATCTGTGTATAAAACCCATCGCCACTGCTGCAAAATCCAATCACTACGTTCCCGTGCCCACTGAAAGCGGGCAGCTCGATGTCGTGGGAGTAGAGTGGGTATCCTTAAAGGCCTTCTTGTACGCAAATTTGCACGATGTAGTCTTCTTCAAACTGTAGAGGTCGATATAACAAGACGGAACCTTGAAAGTGCGTCCTGAGAGCTGGAGCTGAAGCATTTCGGTGTCTACGGGCATATTGAACCAAATACCGATCCTGTCGTTTATCTGACACTCGAGGCCGCCCACTACGTGGTCTTCTTTCCACTGTCCCTAATTCTTCATACCTATGCACTATTCGCACAACCGAAGATCTAGGAATGTCTAACATCTCGGATATCTGATGATTAGAATGTCCAGCAACATGCAAAGCAACAATTCTTGCCCTATTAAAAGCAGAAACCTCACGTCCTGGCATTATAGCGACAGAAAAGTATCAAAGTCGCTTTGCTGACAAATATTTTTAAAAATTTATAACTAATCAACAATACTTTATCAGTCAATTTATATGATCTTGTTTGTTAGCTAAATAACTCAACTTTGTTGCCTAGCAACGAAGACAAAATAAACATAGCCCAAATCTACAATACTTTTGAGGGTGTGTGTAATTTGTAGACACAAATACATACATTTTATATTAAATCAGTTCTATCAAAGAAAGGTAAGACTGTATAACTAGTCTTATTTATTGTTAATGAATCTTCATTCCTTTTAGTATGAAGTAAAAATTATCCATTTTTATATATGTATATTAAAATGTGTAATCTAAATTTACAAGTATGTTTATACATATAAGTTAATACAAATAAAAACAAAACCTTATTTTTTTTGTACGTATTTGTGTCTAATATCTGTAAACTATATATTACTTTCTCTGTTTCTCACAGATAAATTTAAAACAAATTATACTTAGGTAAAAAACATATCTACTTTCAAAATAGGAATATTATAGCAGTTGTGCTATGAATAATGTACACATTTTCTTTTTTGGCATCGGGAAAGCAGTTGTTTAAAAAGAATCAGTTTTCTACTTATCTGTGATAGAGCAAATAATGTCTAGTGTTTTACTGGTGTTTTATAAAAAACACCATTGAAATTAGACAAACCCCGAAATCCAAAGCCAAAGCTGTTTAGAAGCGGGTTATCCTTAGAGAAACGTGACCATACAACCATTTACCAGTATTCCAAAAAAAAACCGGTTAAACCAGTTTTCGAATTTTTACAAGAAAAAAATATAAATTGCTATTATAAAACCAGTTGAGAAAGACGCGTGCGTTTTTGCGGGACGAGCGAGAGCGAGTTTCCGCAACGTAGCACGAAAAAATTTTCATCACCAATTGCGAAAAATTTTTCATTTCCTTTCAGTTACGAAAAGTGTAACGTTTGAAACTTCAGTCAATTTTGAAAAGTGACACTTTACATGTCTAAATTAGAAAAACTATATTTCGTCACTTTCAAGATGGCCAACGATGGTGAAGTATATCTTTGTATTCGGGCAGCCAATTTCTTAGATTTAAGTTGAGAAGAAAGTAAAATAAAATTCATATATTATTATTACTTTTCATATCACATTTTGTGGTCATATTTGAAATGGTTTATACATACAGACTTTTAGATTAAAATTTAAAACACAAGTTTTGTGGATATTGGGTCTAGAAGCATTAATAAATAAGTGAAAAAAAAAGATATTACCTATAACATGGCCTATCCGATATATTATTTTTATATTAAATTGCATGTGTAAACGAAATAATTATTTATGACTAAAGCTGGCCGAGGTGGCTGGAGTACAGCCACGGTCTTGCGCTGGCGTCACACGTGCCGATTTAGAAGTGATTTACGCTGCAGTCTTATTTGAAACGTTAATGCGTGAGGTTGTACCTATAAATTATACATAATATCAAACGCGCCAAAGGGTAAAAAACGACCGTACGCGAACACAGTGAATAAATTTATCGGTGAATTTCCGGATTTATTCTATGACGGATGCAAAATAATTTGTAAAGTTTGCAATCAAGACTTAATGTGCTGGCACAAAACAGATTGTCGTCATCTTATCAATACCCTGCAACATCAAAATAAAAAAAATGGCATGCCTTTGACAACCCAGTTTATGTTTGATTTATTGTTAATGTTAATAGCCTGTAATATTCCGCTACACATACTGGATAAACCACCATTTCGGGAGTTTTGGAATAAATACAATTCCCAGGTGAACTTACCAAGTCGTACATCGTTATGTAGATATATTCCAGACATTCTAAATAGGATTAAATGTGGATTAAAAAATACACGGCTCTGGTTATGTATTGACGAGACGACAGATTGTAAAAAAAATTCTATTTTAAATATTATAGTACGTGTACTGGACCCTCTTAAATCAACATTTCCACTTTTACTAGCTAGTAAAAGACTAACTGCGTGTACTGGCGAAATAATTACGCGTGTGGTGTTGGAGACATTCGAAAAATTTGAACTTTCAACAAGTCAAGTATTGATGTTTGTGACTGATGGTGCCGCGACAATGCGCGTGGTAGGCCGTTCTCTTCAAAGAGACAATTGTAGGTTTTTACATGTTACGTGTAAAGTTCATGCGTTACATCTTGTGGCAGAAACGATTCGAAAACGTTTTCCAGAGGTAGATGCATTAATAGCAAATACAAAAAAAGTGTTTCTCAAATCTCCTAAACGGCTTCGAGCATTTCACAGACAGTGTCCTGATATCCCTGAACCACCAGAGCCGATTCTTACACGTTGGGGAACGTGGTTGAAAGCGGCTTTTTATTATGCTGAATATTTTCAACAACTAAAAGCTGTGATACTACAGTTCAACCCTAACGAGGTTGCAGCTATTAGGGAAAGCCAGACAAGCTTTCAAGACGTTTCCCTTGAAACAGATTTAAAACTATTAATAACAATTATAGAGGACTACACGACGCAATAGAAAAATTGCAAAATAGTTCGTTGTCGTTAGTGGAATCGCGGCAAATAGTGGACGACGTAAATACACAGCTACAGGCTATAAATGACGCAAAAAATAATCGCGTTAGTGAAAAATTCGATAGGGTATTACAGAAAGATCCTGATTTTAGCAAATCAAGACGAATTTGTGATGGTGCATCTACAACTTCGTTAAGTGAGTTCACAGATTGTTTTACTTATGCCTGTATTACATCCGTAGATGTCGAACGGTCATTTTCAAAATACAAACATATTTTTTCACCAAAGCGAACATCGCTGACGGATACAACTGTAGAAACATACCTGATGCTATTATACTATAGATCTTCCCTATTTTGTGATGACGACAACCAAACTACTTCATAAATCTGCTTAAAAGGGTGAGTTTTATACAAATTTTTATAAAATGTAACATTATTTTTAAAATTTATTTCCATTTATTGTACTTATTCAAGTATTATGATATGATGTAAACATATGAGTCATATGACGGCTCTGTCGGCCAGGTGACCTCGGCCAGCTTTATTTATGACACAAGGACGAAAAATGCAGTTTGTCGTAGGGATACGAAAAATTGCCGAACGAGGTGAAGCCGAATTTGGCAACCCTATGAGTAAGAAAAACATTTTCGTCTGTGTGTTATACGCAATTTTTTATTCGACTGTAAGAAGAAAATAACAAATTTTTATTTATTATATTTATTTTAATTGAAAAATTTTTTGACTTCACGTCACTGTCTAATAAGAATATCATGGCAGTTTATTTCATTCGTGTATGATATCATTATTTTGTTTATAATTGTTTACCGTCCGAAACGTAGTCGCCTAGCAACCACAACAAAAAGTAATATCTGTTATAATAGGGTGTTCATTTCGTCCAGATATTTGAACAAAAAAAACATCGGTTTTCAACACAATCGGTTATAAAATATTTTAATAGATCTCAAAGGTAATAAACATTCTACTGAAATATCTAAAAAATTTCATCCTAAGAAACGTTGTTGAATAATTTGATAGAGTTCGCGAAAAATTAAACATTAGTGTCTCATATGTCCATAAGTCGTCAATATCACAGACATTCTTAGGCATCGTATCTTGGGCAGACTGCACTGTTGATAGCACGACAGCTAAATGGAAAAGGAATTCTCTGCTATCCTAATAGTCTAAGAGCCAGTGACATTTTTCGGTGATGATTTAGTTAAGGCCTATTTTTTTGAGAGAATGTTGAGAGGGGCATAACTAAGTGTCCTCCGCGAGGATTAACCCGGATTCCAGTCATAAGGGGGTGGCAGAACGCCCCCAACGTGTAAAAAAAACTGCATCTTTTTATTATTTAGTTAAGGCTGAAATTTTCTCCAGTAGTCCTCTGATAGCCCACAATCATCGATATAATATTTGCAGAACGATTGGCCAGTCATAAGGGGGGTGGCAGATCACCCCCAATATGTCGTGTGAGCGATGAACTTTTTATTATTTAGTTAAGCTTCATCTTTTAGTATGTTGTTGTGACAACTATTTCAAGTGTAAATGCCAATTTGCAGAACAAAATGGCGGCATTAACACCCTGGCAGAACGATTTGAATTTGTAAAAATTTTTTACTTTCAGCCACATATATCTTTGGAACTATGCAACATACGAGAAAGTTGTATTATTATTTTTTGTGGAAAATTTAATTCTCTACAAAAAAGGTCTTTTGACATTTTCGTGTATCTCCTTTAATTTCTGAGATATACTGAAAATAAAAAAAATTTGCAAAAATTTTTTACGTTCAGACGCAAATATCTTTGTACTATGCTAGATGCGAGAATATGACTCGAAATCTTTTGTAGGAAATTTAATTCTCTACATAAATAGTCTTTTGACATTTTTGCGTATCTCCTTTAGTTTCTGAGATATACTGAAAATAAGGAATTTTCGTCATGAATAGAACATTCGTGAGGAAGGACATTCTGGTGCTCAAGATAGTTATTATCGCAGTTATTTCAAGTTTCAAGTGTAAATGTCAATTGACAGACCAAATGGCGGTTTTAACACCCTGGCAGAACTATTTGAATACCCTGTATGCACGCCTTGATTTCGTTACTCCAGCCAAACTTTTCAAATATGAAACATCCGTATGACGCACACCATCTCAATACTCTATATCTATACTATAGTATAATACTATATATAAGATATATGTGAGTTGTAAGTGGACAGAGGGAACTGTGTTCATGACTGTATCTACGTTATCAACGGCATACAATAGTCAAAGGGACTGTCTGTTGGGGATTATGTATCCCTAAAATTTTGACCTGTGTTCGAGACTGTTCGAGACGCACTACGCAGTACGCGCAAAGTTTATACGAAGTCAATTGAAATTGGTCATTGTTAAAGCACAGGACTGTGCGCACTTGATATTTTGTCCTATGTATTTAGCAATGGTAACGAGAATCGAATGGTAGCTGAAATTGTGCAGGTGAGTCCGAGACTGGCAATACTGAAAATAAGGAATTTTCAAAAAATTTGCTTAGTTGTACAACATTTATTTGAAATAATAAAAATAATTATGCGTTGATATTACGATGTTTTTTGAGATATTTTTTATTTATTTCGTGTATTTCCTTTTTTGGAACATTTTTGATATGATCAAAAAAAAGATATTAATGATTCAACATACATTTACAATGTTTTTTATCTATCGAGATCGTGGAACTTCAATAATTTCGATTTTTTTTCAAAAAATTTTCATAATTTTTTTCATGGCAATCGGGTTTTTTTAATTATTATAGTAATACAATTACAATAATATTCATCATATTTTGGGGTTCTCAATAGGCACTGATTATATTTTTCTGAAATCAGTATCATTATGAAAATCAGATAACACAATTGCAACGAAAAAAATTTTTTTCGAGTTCGAGAACGCAACAATAGAAGCATCTGAAAAAAAAAATCATTGAACTTTCTTTCAATGGGTACAGAAATATATAAAAAATCGGATGATTCAAAAATAATCGGAAAGAATTTGGCTAAGGTGACTTGTCCTTAACTTTTCATCGCATGACTGCGTTGAAAAATGTATAATGGTATAGGGCTCAATTTCACTATTGCTAAATGCTAAAAATGACATTTTTCGACGTTTCTGAACTTGTAGGAATAAAAAACATAGTTTTAGAGAAATATTAATTAGTACGTCTCCAACGGTTTGTCCGGCAATGGAAAGAAAGTTCTTTATTTTCAGTATATCTCAGAAACTAAAGGAGATACAGAAAATGTCAAGAGACTATTTTTATAGAGAATTAAATTTCCTACAAAAAGTATTTCAAGTCGTATTCTCGCATCTAGCATAGTTCCAAAGATATTTGCGTCTGAACGTAAAAAATTTTTGGAAATTTTTTTTTAATTTTCAATATATCTCAGAAACTGAAGGAGATACACGAAAATGTCAGAAGATCTTTTTTTGTAGAGAATTAAATTTCACACAAAAAACAATAATACAACTTTCTCGTATGTTGCATATTTCATATATGCGGTTGAAAGTAAAAAATTTTTACATATTCAAATCGTTCTGCCAGGGTGTTAATGCCGCCATTTTGTTCTGCAAATTGGCATTTACACTTGAAATAGTTGTCACAACAACATACTAAAAGATGAAGCTTAACTAAATAATAAAAAGTTCATCGCTCACACGACATGTTGGGGATGATTTGCCACCCCCTTATGACTGGCCAATCGTTCTGCAAATATTATATCGATGATTGTGGGCTATCAGAGGACTACTGGAGAAAATTTCAGCCTTAACTAAATAATAAAACGATGCAGATTTTTTTACACGTTGGGGGCGTTCTGCCACCCCCTTATGACTGGAATCCGGGTTAATCCTCGCGGATGACACCTCTCAACATCCTTTCAAAGAATAGGCCTTAACTAAATCATCACCGAAAAATGTCACTGGCTCTCCTACTATAAGCTTAGGCTACGGTTACAGTGCGGGAGACTTCGCGAGTATATGCATTTACTCGCGCGAAGAAGTGGTTTCTGGTTTTTCCAGTTTTTGCGCGATTTAAAGCGATTTTATCTGGAGCATCGGGCGCGTGTTAAAAATTTGAGAACATAGACATTGAAGAATAAATTTATTTAGCTGAAAACTCGTTATTGAAACTTTTTGCATTTGAACAAAGAAAAAGGCAGTTCTAGGTTAAAGAAATATTCATAAATCGTCATTTTCAAATTTTTGCCCCACAATACCCTTCTGTCAAACACCAATAAAATAAGTATTTCGCTATCCATATTTAAGTATTTATAAAACATAAAGCCAAAACATATACCCATGAAACAGGGAATTAAGTCGTTCGCGCGAAGAAATAAACCTGTTTAAACTTCCGGAGATAACCAGCGATTCACGCGACTAATTCGCTTATACTGTAACCGCCTGCATTTACTTTTAAAAGCACTTTATTTGAAAGCCATGCCCAGCTTTGCTTAATATATTATTAGTTGTTTTGTTTGTTTGCTTTTAATGGAAACAAGTTTATTTGTGATTTGATACAATGACCTACGTTACCACAATGTCAACTAAACATAAAAAAACTCACATAAGTTTTTTGATAGATTAAAAATGATCACAGAATAGTCGATATTACAGGATCTAAAACATGTAGTATAAGTTAAAAGCTTAAACTATTTTCATTATATAAATGGTATACACATCAGATTTTTTCGTATCTTAATTATTTGTGAAGATAAAATACGACTCGATACAAATATTTGTATAGACAAGAAATGTAAATTGTTATAAACTACGTGGCCGCGCTTCAATGACGACGTATGAATTATCTGTTAAGAAATGCGATATACTCATAGACAACCGGCAAAACCCAAATTTAGTCAAAATTGGTTTACCTAGGTAAAACTGGAAGTTATTTTTTATATCAATAAATATCAAAGAAGAAAGATGCTGCTTTTACGACCCGTGTGCCTTACGACGATGAGGGCCGTAAAAGCATTATTTGATATAAAAAAATAACTTCTAGCGTTACCTAGGTAAATCTAGTTTTGACTAAATTCGGGTTTTACCGGTAACAAATATAGAGTAAGCTAGTTTTAGATACATTTGTTCAAGATGACTAGGATACTGATTTCAAATCAACAATGCTATTTTTCCATCGTTTGATAAAAAAATTGTCTTTGTCTATTATAAGTATAAAACAAGTTTTCAATTATAGAATATGGATGGTACCCTTCTAAAAGAAATTAAAGCCAAGTAAGGAATGAAAAAATAACAAAGTAATTCAGTTCAAGGATTTAACATTTATATGCGAATTTAAAGTTAAATTAAGAAAAAAATGTATCATAAGTATGCATTTTATTAAAAATTTTTGACGGTGAATTTTTATAATATTTTTTATTCAACAACGCTTGTTCTCAGGGAATTAATTCCTTGTTGCCTGAGGATGTGAAATAATACGTAATCCACGAAACCTGCAGCAAGAAAAAAATTTTTGGAGAAAATAGACTTTTTCTATAATCAACATGAATATCGACTCAAACTAGATTAAACCCATTTAAAATTGTCTACAATCAAGATGTATGATTTTTTGGATAATACTAAAGAAAAACATAGTCGTGTGTTAAAAACTGTATTTGAATTTGATTACAACTTACAGAGAAAACATGTGTATTGGAAATTAATCAGAATAATCGGATTAAAAATGTATGTATGAGTATTTTAATAAGATTCTTATAATTTTTTGTAGATAAAATATTCTAAGCGGTTGTTTTGAAATATTTAATTTCTTTTTTTCAGAAACATGGGTAGGTTGCACCAAAGTGGATAAATAATATTACGTAATAATAGTAAAAATAATAAATGTAATAAATTTATTTTAAAACACATTTTTATAACTTATTTTAATATAGTGTGTATATTATGTATTTTTATTAACAAAATAAACGTTGAGATAGTTGAGATAAGTTGCTGAATAAAAAAACTGTTATTAAGATGGGTACCTATATTATAACCAATTTTTTTTGTTGGTAATATACAGGTAATTAAAAATTTAAAAAAAAGGATGTCTGTATGCCAGTCTACTGTTACTTGTAAACATAATGAATTTTGTTAAAATTAACCTTAAACCTACATATTAACATTGCGCACTGTACAGAGTGTTCGATCAATTATATTTTATAGAATATTCGGCCACGCTCGAGTATATTAATTATTATTAATTGTAAAAGTAATATTTACGTAGTTATATGATTAGAAGATTATTTAGAATAACTAAAATCTGTGTAATTGAAAATGTGCTAGTAGTGAATGGTTAAAAATTATTTTTTATAACTTAAAATCGTCGATATACAAGAATGTCTTTTAGACAATATACATATGTCATATTTAACTTATTTATTGCTCATATAGTGTGACATATAATTGATCTAGAATTTTGCGTTATAAAAACTATATTTCAAAAACACGCACATGCATAAGAATTTTACAAATCTTACCTTCGAAATGGTAGCTGCTCCAAACACATGTACAAGAAGTACCGCGACTGCTACAACAAAAATGATGTGCCGTAGGTATGCCATTTTCGAAAGAAGTTCGGTTTCGAGTAACGTGTAACTTTTAGAGACCGCCCGAAAACTATAACACTTGACCACTTATGAAACCCAAGAATCCTCACATACGTTTATATATAGTTTACTCTTCTGAGATTTGCGCGCGCAGCAATCTGGTATTTGGTTTTTAGTTTAAAATACATACCTGGAACTTTAATCGCATTATGAGGACACAATCTATAGGTTTTTTGATTCCACTTCCTCTTAATCCACATTCCATAAGATCTAGAAAGCCGATTGGTAATCAATCATCAATACTTTGGATGATTTAGGGTCCAAAAGTGACATTTTTGTATACGGTCAGTTTGAGAAGCGCGTAATCATTGTGTTATCGCCAATTAACTTAAAATTTGCACGACACAAACCGATTCCTATACAATTAGGCACCCGAGCACAAATCAAATACATGTACAATTTCGATTCCTAAGAACAAAATAGGTTCCGGTCCTGACTGCATTTTTGGTTCTTTTCGGATTCTAGTTCTGTTGCCAAAGGTATAATATACTGAAGCAAAGGAAGAACTTTAGGGATCAAATTTTAAACAAAATCATTACCTATTTGTGTTTGTATACATACAAAAGGAATTCAGATTCTATAAATTGTCAAAATTTAAAAGGTATCGGTTATTGGTTACTAGTATGATTTATAATTTTTGAACACCAGGGTGGTCAAAATTGTCTCATTTTTAGAGCGGATGAGTATATTTATATGAGTTGTAATATTTAAATGTACCATTTTACTATTTTACAATTTACAGGGCGTCCGAAAGTTAGCTCCGCAACGCCTCGTAGTAGAATTTTTTATTCAAAACAGGACACAATTCAAATATACAAAAATTTCGAAAAACTTTCCAAAAGAATCTACGGCTAAAAAAGTTGTACTAATTCAAATAAAAATTTTACTTACAATGTGTTGCTCAAAATAACAATAAAATCATAGATTTAAAATTTAGCGAGGCAAATGCTCAAATGTTCAAATGCTCTATGCACTTACGCAGTCGTCGAATAAAGTTAGTTTCTATTGAGTTACAGGAAGTTTCTTGTAACGCTTCATAAATACGGACAATAATATCATCTTCATTTAGTTTTGTATAATAAATCTTGAAGAAACATTTGTAATATTTTATGACTTTTGACGAGCTAGTTGAGTTAATGACGAGGATTATTCTGTGCCACCAAAACATGTAAAGTTAAAATTTTATGTATAGTTTTTATCAGTTTTTTTAGGAATAAAGATATCTTTTTTTTAAGAAAATAAAACTTTTTTGAGGACCGACGTTTCGATACGTTTATTGTTTCATCTTCAGGGTCCTACAAGAATTACTATATTGTAAGTATGTACATATATATGTATGTATGTATATTGAGTTTTATATCGATTAGATGTATATCTGCACTCAAGATTTCTTTTGCAGAAAGAAAATTTGTTCCATGCTTTAACTTATATCAAAATGAGTTTATGATAATACTTTCACCTAACATGCATTGTAATACCTAACATGCATGTATTAGACAAATGTTTAGTTTACCTTTATTTACAACAAGTCTTAGATTTTGCAGATTATTTATTATTTATTTACCATTTTGATTTTGATGAAATTATATTTTAGTTATTATTATTACGTAAATAAATAATAATAATAATTATTATTAATATTATTATTATTATTTTGGGGGTTTTAATATGGCATTCAATCAGTGGTGATATTGTCCACAGAGAAGGCTTGAAATTTAAAAGGTAACTAAATTTCAATATGCTTACAATTTGCACATTTCCCCACCATTCTTGAGGTAGTACAAGGCGTGACATTTTTTTGTCGTGGATTGATCGTCAGAGTAGCCCTACTATCCCATTTATAATTAAATTATAACTTCTAATAAAAATCGAAACAGTTTTGGAAAAATATTGATATATAACAGTGTTTCTCTACAAAAACAATTATTACTTTTAATAAAAATTAAAATAGTTTTGAAAAAGAAGTTGCATAAAAATTATTTTCAGAAAAATAAATAACGTAAATAAATATTTCTTCTAAAATAATAACTAACTATAATAATCTGAAGCTGAGGTTACCGGAATTGTTGACACTAAAGATAAAAGTTTATACAGTTCGGAGAGACAGCTTTTTAAATTATTTTAAATTTGCTAAAATTTGCTGGTCAGAATACAACACACATAGTTCATGTCTACGAAATACGGTTAAAAAAGGGATACTGGTCCATTAATTTGTCCATTAGACTATTAGGAAATGATTTAGAAAACATAAAATTATTAGGATTTACTAAATCGAAACATTGCAAAGTATTTAAATCGAAAAATCTAATTTGAATTTGAACTATAATGGTATCCAAAATTTCTGTAAAAATTTGTTTGTAATGTATGTCTCTCCTGTCAAAGTTATATGTTGTCTTTCTTTTTTTTAACTGTGGCTCATCTAATTCTTCAATATTTTCTTAAAAAACATTATATAAAGTATTGAAATGTATTTTGTTGTGGAGAAATTCTTTTAATTTAGATATAAATGAATTAGGTATATTTTTAGAATATGTTATATCAGTTAATTTATTCGGTAAAATTTGGAAAACAACATCAGTTTACTCAAAAATCATTTTAAAAACCTTTAGAAAAAAATATGAAGTTTTTATCCAACAATAACGATTTTAATCCGTAAGCTGCTCTTAAAGTCTGATCGTCATTTAAAAAGTCTTCACTTTCCGAAATAAAATTAAAAACGTCAATAAGTTTTTTTCCTGTATGTGTCAACAGTAAAACAACCCTAGATGAAAAATTCCAACGAATAATACTTCCAGCATTACTCCGAATTCTATGTTCCATATTTCTATTTAAATTGTCAGATCTTTTACTAGATTTTGAAAAAGATTACGAAAAACCAGTAATATTTCAAAGAAATATTCTAACTTCTTTAATTCCGTTACAGGCTTTACTCAAAACCAAATTTAATTTGTGCGCGTAACAGTGAGTGAAGTAATCTTGAGGAGTAATATCTTTTATTTTAGTTTGATGTTCTGACATTACCGCAGCGCCGTCATAGCTTTGTGCAACTAATTTATTTTTCAAATCAAATTTACCAAATTCGCTGATTAATAATTTAAATAAACTGTCCGCGTTTCTTCCACTGCTCACATAAAAAAAACCAACAAACCTTTGAACAACTTCACCGTGCATTACATATCTAATAATTACGGAGAGTTGAGATTTACAAGTAATATGTTAACTATAGATAAGTATATGAATATGTGTGTATGTGGGTATGTACATATGTATATATGTATACATATATGTGTGTATAGATTTTAAAATTAAGTTTCAAGTTATATTCTTAATGCTCTATGTAATATTGGTTTTTTTTTACTTCTGTCTTTTTAAAATAATATTTTATATTATATTTTTGTAATTCCCATTCTGTAAATGGTTTCCTGTTGAATGATGTAAAAAAAATAAATAAATAAAATAAAATAAATAAATAAATAAATAATTGCGAATTTTTCTAGTGGCAAATTGATGAAATGATGGACATTACTTGTAAATCTTAACTTTCCGTAATTTTTAAATATGTAATGCACGGTGAAGTTGTTGAAAGGTTTGTTGGTTTTTCTAATGTGAGTAGTGGAAGAAACGCAGACAGTTTATTTAAATTAATAATCGACGAATTTGGTAAATTTGATTTGAAAAATAGTTGCACAAACCTATGACGGCGCTGCGGTTTTCAGGACATTTTAATCGACTCCAAACTAACATAAAAGGTATTGCTCTTCAGGCTCACTGTTACGCACACAAATTAAATTTGGTTTTGAGTAAAGCCTGTAACGGAATTAAAGAAGTTAGAATATTTTTTTTCAAATATTAGTGGATTTTCGTCATTTTCTTCAAAATCTAGTAGAAGATCTGATATTTTAAATAGAATTGTGGAACATAGAACTCGTTGGAATTTTTCATCTAGAGTTATTTTCACTGTTGACACGTATGTATAGGAAAAAACTTATTGATATTTTTAATTTGATTTCGGAAAGTGAAGACTTTTTAAATGGCGATCAGACTTTAAGCGCAGCTTACGGATAAAAATCGTTATTGTTGGATACACATTTCATATTTATTCTAAAGGTTTTTAAAATGATTTTTAAGCAAACTGATGTTGTTTTCCAAATTTTACAGAATAAATTACCTGATATAATATATTCTAAAAATAGAATTAATTCACTTATATCTAAATTAAAAGAATTTCGCAATAACGAAATACATTTCAATACTTTATATATATAATGTTTTTTTAGCAAATATTGAAGAATTAGATGATGAGTCACAGTTTAAAAAAAAGAAAGACAACATATAACTTTGACAGGACAGAAATACATTACAAACAAATTTTTACAGAAATTTTGGACACCATTATGGTTCAAATTGAAATTAGATTTTCCGATTTAAGTACATTGCAATGTTTCGATTAATAAATCCTAATAATTTTATAATGTTGACTAAATGATTTTCTAACAGTCTAATGGACAAATTAATGGACCGGTATCCCTTTTTTAACCATATTTCGTTAAGAAATGAACTGTGTGTGTTGTATTCTGACCAGCAACTTTTAGCAAATTCAAAATCGCCTCAAGAAATGCTTACTTTTATATATAATAATAATTTAAAAAGCTGTCTCTCCGAACTGTACAAACTTTTATCTTTAGTGTCAACAGTTCCGGTAACCTTAGCTTCTGTAGAACGATCGTTTTCAGCACTCAAACGCATAAAAACATTTACTAGAAACACAATAGCACAAGACCGCCTGTCAAATATATCGCTTAAAACGTTTTTTGTCAGAGATGAAGAAAAATGATTTTTCATTTTAGGAAGAAGTTATCAACCATTTTGCTAGTTCTGGAAATCGCAGGTTACCACTGATTTATAAAAATATTTAGACTTTACACCAAAGATAGTTAGTTATTATTTTAGAAGAAATATTTATTTACGTTATTTATTTTTTTAGAAAATATTTTTTATGTAACTTCATTTTCAAAACTATTTTAATTTTTTTTTAAGTAATAATTTTACACTCTGGCAGTGATAATGAATACAATTTTTTGTTTGTAGAAAAACACTTTTATTTATCAATTTTTTTTACAAAACTATTTTGATTTTTATTAGAATTATAATTTATTTATAAGTGGGATAGTAGGGCTGCTCTGGCGATCAACCCACGACAAAAAAATGTAATGCGCCGTTGTACTTCCTCAAGGGTGATGGGGAAATATGCAAATTGTAATCATATTGAAATTTAGTTGCCTTTTAAAGTTCAAGCCTCCTCTGTGGACAAAAGCACGAGTCGCCACTGGCTTCATCTGTGGAGAAGCGACATAATATGTCGCTTTCAGCTTTACCCATTTTTTTGAGATGGTACGTCAATTGGCTATTATTTATACAACTTATGAAATTAGTTCAGAACAGTTTGGAGATTAAAATATTTAGTAAAATAGTGACTAGAACTATACAGGGTGTATCTATGTGATTCGGTTAATTTGAAAAGAAAATAACTGAAAAATGACGTGCAAAAATCACTTAGTTACAGTCTGTAACTGGTGGATCTGGTTTATGTCAGTTTATATTATAATGTGTAGTATTACCTATTTAGTGGACTAGAAGAAACGGATAACTAGGGCTTCTAGAATTGTGGGAATATTCTGTAAAGGATCTTTCATGTGAATAAGTTTCTGTTCCTTTTAAATTACTGAGTAAGTAAATGATAGCCTTTAAATATATTTAAATTTCATACTCGGATATTGGATGTATGCCGTTGTCGCTAAATGTGTAGTTTCCTTCAGTACAAGGTACCTCGAGGTACCATTAGGAAAAGAGACGGTTGTATTACTTGTGATGTTTGTGTGTTTCATTTGCACAGGTACCTCGAGGTTACTTTAGGAAAAGGGAGAGCTGTATTAATTGCGATATTTGGTGTGTTTAATTTGTCTTCAGGAAACAACAGGACCGTGTGTGAATGGTTTCCGATTGTTATCTCTTCGGCAAGTAGTGAACAAGTTCGATTTTTATACACTAAAAAAATCGTTTTTCTCACGTCTTGCTTCTAATCGTTCACACTCTGATAGAATTCAGTCAGTGAGTAATAAAGAGTCAGTATCCTCATTCAACCATTCACCAATTTTCCAAATACCAATTTAAAAGCTTTATTACCTATTCCTTTTTATAATATCTAATTAAGACTACTTAGTGTATATATATATCATATAAATTACATAATACAATGCAAATATCATGGATATTAGCTAATACATTAAATATATTACATATTTACACCATTACATTAAATCACCGGGTTCCGTTAATAACGGACGGTCGTCCTGGCGGCCGATGATGAGGCCCTGTGATATAACTTCGTCTTTTGTTCGGTTGTTGTGGGGTGGCACTTTCCTGTAATCAAACATACAGTACGTATTAATTTTAATTGCACGCGGCTTATAACAATTAGGTATACAAAAAATATGAAACAGCTAGTTAATATTAGAATACACAGGAAAAATTACTAAAGAACCTATTTTAAACAATTTGAACATAGTTTATCGTGTGATAGTGGTTTGGAGTGGTGAAGTGTCTATTCTGAGTGGGGCAGGAGGGGTAAGAAAGGAAAATATATAAAAGGAGTAGGAATCTAGGATGCATGTCTATCGTTTTGCATGCTATGTCCGTTTTAGTCAGGATCAAGGTAAAGAGGGAGGTTTTCATTAAGTAAACGATAGGTATGGATGTAATTATGATGGTAGCGGATGTCTGTAATGTGGGCGGTGAGGGTAGAATGTTGAATATTTGTTTTTAGGAATTTTTGGGCGATGTCTGTAATGTAGTCTAGAATCATGGGTATGTTAGTGTTTGTCATAAGTCTAGATAGTTTATTTTGCGTTATCTGGAGGCATCCGTAACCATTCACCAGCTGTATAGTGAGTTTCTTATGGGTTTTGGAGCATTTGTATCTTGTGACAAATATCAGGTGACGTTCTGGCTAGTTGTTATGTCGAAGCAACAGTTCTATTATGCTGGACAAGTTCAGTATTTATTGTTCTATGATGGCGGATTTTTCTGTATATTTGATGTGTTCATTTTCCCAGTTTCATCTCATGACTTTTTAAATGATTTACATTCAACTCTAATGCAAAATCTCTATAAATATGGATAGAGGATAGTAAATTGTGATGCAAATTAGAAATGGTTGTTATTTTATTTCAAATAAATAGTTAGGAATTTTAATTTGCTTGTGACTTATTTTCATAATAGGAAATACAACGAACTGGAATATTGATTAAAAATTGACGTAGATTTTGTTTTGTTATTCATACTAGATTATTTGTTTCATTTAGCGTTAAGTATTTTAGCCATGAAATTTTATTAAACTGTGTACTTATACGTGTTTTTTATACTAGTAGGCCAACGACATGTACCTAAATTTTAACACGCAAATTATTTTTTATATGGGTTAAGAATAAAAAAAATTGATCATTGAGGTTGCAGACTAATATCGAAAAACGTCCACCTGTTACAAGTTTCGGATTATTAACAAATCAAATTTTATTGTATTTAAACAGAAGGAACGAAAATATCTTAAAAGTTTTGTTTATATAACATACAATTAAGAATGATTCACTATCAGATATAAATACTTTAAAAACCTTCTATAGAAATGATTCTTTTGGCATTTAATATCAAAAATAGTTTTCTTTCTCATCAAGAGAGAACATATCCGTAGACTGGGGCAGCCATTCTTCCAAACCAGTTTCATGGAAATCTTTGAATTAAATAATCGCGAGCATTATGTCCACAGTGTGGTGGTGTTCCCTCTTGTTGTAGTCATATGTTCATTGAGAAGTAGAATAACGTTTGAATAAAAAAATATCGTGTTATGTGGTATTAACTGTTTTTACTCACTGTGACGAGGACACAAAAATAGCAATGAGTGTATATTTTCATTCAAGATGCAGGAGCGGATTTAAGTTAGACTGCGCCCTAGGCCTATTCGGATGTGGGGCCCCTCTTGTTTCGTAATGGTATATGTATATATAGATGTTAATAATCAAGCCAAGTCCTCTCTCAAAATTATTTTGGCATAGTTTATTTATTATATAATTTATTTATTATGATGATTGTACTTGCAATCGAAACATCGCATAAAACCACAAAATTTTCATACGAGATTGGAAAAAAAACAAAAATAATCAGTTTTTTTGGGTCACCCTACAATGGTATGGTTAAACATGGTGAATTAATATATTATTTTATTACTATGTAACAGACAAACGTAACGTTTATATTTTTAATAAACAATATAAAAACAATTTAGTTTTACAAATATATAACATGCTATGCATAAGAGTAATTTATTTTTTTAAACTTTTTGTTTGATATTTTATATTTTAGTGATTACATACTTGTAATCTTTGAATCGTAAAAGCGAGAGAACAAGCTCTAAAACTTGTCAATCAGTCATCGGAAAACCCAATTGATTTGAATATTAATCGCCTTAAAAATTCTAATCGCCTTTAAAATTTTAAGCACTTTTAAAATTTTGCCGCCTCTAAAATTTTGTCACCCTAGGCCCGGGCTTCGCAGGCCTAAGCTTAAATCCGTTCTTGACAAGATGTAAATATTTTGCAACTGTCAAATTTTCTTTCAAAAAAAAGGAACCAGTTATGTGCCGACCAATAATTCCAGCAGATAGATTTGTTTTCTGTGGTATCTGGATATGGGATTCTCTTGCCCAGTGAGGATTTTCAGCTGCCGAGTATCTACAGCTGTGTCTGTTTATTTCACCATTTAAGTAAAATATAGCTTCGTCTGAGAAGATTATGTTACTTAGAATATGTGGAACATTATTAAACTTGACCGTTATTATTCATAAAATTGTTAGTGCCTATCATAATCATCATTTGAAAGTTCTTGTACTATTTTGTTTTATAGGGGTGACTATTCTTCCTTAAAAATTCGTACTATAGAAATTTGGGATACTTAATTGTCAAAAGATAACAGACTGCACCTTTTTTCAGTTGTATATCAGTAAAAGTCAATTTTATTTCAGAGTATCAATTGTATTTCAGATTAGTCAATTGTATTTCAGAAATCATTAGTTGTATTTTAAATTAGTCAAGTGTATTTCAGAAATGATCAGTTGTATTTCAGATTAGTCAATTGTATTTCAGAAAGCATCAGTTGTAATTTAGAAAGTATCAACTTAAATTCAGAAAGCTTCAATTATACTTCAGAAAGAGCCAATTGTATTTCTCAGAAGGATTGAATTGTATTTCAGAAAGCGTTAATTTCATTACATGATAATACATGCTAATACATACTAATAGAAATATATTTGATTTTACAATACGTGAATAGAACAGAAACCGATGCAAATAAAAACATGTATAAAAACAATAACGCGCAAAGTACGTGTTAAATTCCCAGCGTTTTGGCAAATAGCCGGGAAAATACACCGGCACACAAAAAAAAGTTGTTTGTACATTTGACGTCACCTACCTCCCGACATGTATTTCGACCCGCTGAATCCGAATTTGACGTCAGTTTGGACCGTACACCCTCAAATATCGAGTAAATTGAAAAACCGTAAAAAATAGCAAAAATTGGGTGTTTCGGTAATAAAAAAAATTTTGTGGACCTAAACCAAGCCTAATTTTTATGTATTTCAATCCGCTGAATACGAATCTAAAGTATATTTAGACCATAAGCCATTTTAAATCTAAGTAAATTGTAAAAAACCCTCGAAAATTGCTAAAAATGGCAGAAAATTGTGATTATGTTGATGAAAAAAATTTTGTAGACCCGGATCGAAGAGGATTTTTTATGTAATTTGATCTGCTGATACCGAATCTGAAATATATTTGGCCCATTAATTCCTCAAAATCTCAAAAAATCGCAAAAAAACCGATAAAATAGCAAAAAATTGCAGTTGAAAAAATTGAAAAAAAATCTATGAAACACGATTAAATACGTTTCTTGTATTTTTTTATGCATAAAATACAAGTTTAGAATCTGAAAATGTGAAAAATTGTAAAATCTATAAAAAATGACGTATAAACAGAATGAAAATTTTTTCATCAACATAATCATCATGTTTTTCAATTTACTCGATATTTGAGGGTGTACGGTCCAAACTTACTTCAAATTCGGATTCAGCGGGTCGAAATACATGTCGGGAGGTAGGTGGCGTCAAATATACAAACAACTTTTTTTTGTGTGCCGGTGTAATTGTTTAAAAAGATATATGTTATACTTATCTGTGATAAGCTTTGTAAAAGTTAGTAAATAATAATTAACAAAAAAATTTTCAGTTAATATTATTTTTCATTCCACTCTATATTTTAAACTTTTACCAAGAAGAGGAAATTAATTTGTTTTTAAATTATTTTATTCGACCCTACGGGGAATTTCCACTATATAATTTCAATTATTCTGTTCTCTGAAGCCATTAATGTTTATTACATTAAGGTTTACATGTTTTGTTGCTTTGGATTCTTTAAATGTGCTGGCTACCCTGATGAAGCTCTGCAAGCAGAAACACGTGTCGGTAGATATTTTAAAGTTTTTTTAAGTGAGTGTTCAACTGGTGAGTACCTTGTGTTCTATTTATTTTTGGTTTTACTAGACAGAGTAGTTGAAATTAAAAATAACATTATTGAGTCAGTTGTACTGAACATAATGTGCATACTATCTTTTTTTGTAATCCAAGTTTCAGCGTTTTGGCAAATAGCCGGGAAAATAATTGTTTAAAAAGATATATGTTATATTTATCTGTGATAAGATTTATAAAAGTTAGTAAATAATAATTAACAAAAAATTTTCAGTTAATATTATTTTTCATTCCACTCTATGTTAAATTCCCCTCTGTTTGCAGATCCAATTATCATTTCCTGATCTCGGCCCCGTGTATTTTTTATACTCCTTTCTTTCAATTCTTTCCCAATTAATAATCATTCCTCTGCAAATGGGATCTTTTTTTAAAATGAAGGTCAACCCCATCTGTAGCAACGAATTTTGGTAGAGATTTGGCGCACCTGTCATGCAAAAAGTTTCTACATAGCAGTAGTCGCAACATAGATAAACGGCATATGGCACAATTATCTTGAAACTCCATTTCAGCTAATACCACGAAGATCATCTTTGTAATTCAACAAATGACTTGTCAACACTATAAGTAACTATATAATTTTGCTGCAAAAAAAAAGTATTTCATTACAACAGAGGTAGATTGAGCGCACAATTTGAAGATGACAACATAGCCTATTGCGTTTTTTCAATTTTTTTAACAAAGTGTACAAATAACGCTTTTTTTAAATACAATTGATTAATCTGAAATACAGTTGCCGCTGTCTCAAATACAATTGGCCAATCTGATATGCAGTTATTGATATTTTCTCAAATAAAATTAACTAATCTGAAATGCAATAGATGTTTTCTGAAATACAATTGATGATTTCTGAAATACGTAAGTACAGTCATTAATTGAAGATCCTCTTTGACATTTAATGGCACATTAGAAGCTCATTCTTCAGATGTTACAAATTTTAGACAACCAGATTACGAAAGCATCTTTAACGCTACCATTTTCATTAAATTTGCTAAAAATTAAATATTTATAACCTTTGAAATGGTCCTCATTATAGTCTAAACTATGACGTCAAATTTCCTTGACAAATTAAGAATTAGAATATTAATTTGGCTTTCAATTATTATATGTTTTGAAAAAATTGTCGATATTTAGAAGCATACAGCATGTTTTAATTTTAAATTAATTTAAAGGATTAGATTTCTAAAAATGTGAGCTATTTAATTTTTAGCACCGTTAAAAGTAATAGTGCCACATGCTTAACGGGTGTAATTTTTTGTGTGTTTTACGTTAGAACAATATTCCGGAGTTCTGTTTTCTAAAAGAGTACAAATTGAAAAATTGGGGTTGCAAAACCACATATCACCCTCTAAAACAAACGTGGAGGAGTAAAAAAATTTTCTCAATAAGCTGCTCTGAGCTATAAAACATGATCAGTTGACACTTCTTACCATGACAACGATGCCAGGCGTCTTGACGTCTGTAGACATTATTTTTACTGGCATGTGCTAATTCATGTATATCATTAAATTCTGAATCCCATATATCCATCTCTAATAGTTCAGGGGTTATATTACAACATAAAAAAGGCTAATGAGATAACAAGAAAGGCCACTTTCTGATGAAACCCATTATTACAATTTCATCTTTTCGAAGTTGACCATGAAAACAAAAAAATAACTCCAAACTGTATGTGTTATTTGCCAATATTGTCAATTTAATATAGTCCTTTTGAAAGGTCAGATTTGTCCTGAAAGTGACCACACCCCAGAGCTGTCACAATTACCCATTAGAAGTAATTGAAGTACCAATTACCAATTATCAATCAAAGTAGTAAATATTTCCATTACCAATTACTCCTCATTTTACACAGTACTTCAAGTATCAATTACTCGTCGAAAATAATATATTTTTTTCAAGTAAAGGAATTCAATTACTTTTACCTTATACTTCAATTACTCTATTTAATTGAATTACTTTGAATGTAATTGAATTACCAAAAATAATTGAAATATCGACTGAAAATAAAAGAAATTCAAATACCTATCAAAAAAGAGGCACAATGTACATGTATTTTTAAATAATTATTAGGTCATTCAAACACGTATGTAGGTAATATTCTACCAAGCTATTTTACATATAATAGGTACTAAATTGAAAATAAAATTTTCAAGTCTAAAAGAAATTATTGTGTTGACAAGAAATGGTCTACACACAGACATACATACAGACAGACATTTTTTATTCGATATTTGAGTTCAACGTGAAACGCATTTCTGTGCAAAAATTTTGTATCTACAATCATTATTAAAAAATTTTGTCAGTGTAACTAATATTAATAGGTATTTATTTGATTAAATCAAATAAGTAAAATAATAGATATTGCCAATATCGGATATATATGTATAATATATATTAATATTTAAAAAAATAGTAAAGAACAAATTTATTATTTAATATTTACTTACCTTGCCAGACAACTTTTTGAAAATTAAAAACACAAGGACACAAATAATTAAAAACATGGTTTTCTTGCAGTCACAGCTACTGTATACTGTGTAGTGCACTGGATAACTGAAAGAAAACAAAAAATACTGTCAAACGACAAGCTCAGACAAGTTATTAAAGCCGAGTGCGTTGCGATTTTTTCTCGGAATATTTTCGATACAATTTCAATTATTTTAAGGTAATTAAAGTATCTGAAAGGAATTGATTTACCCAAAAGGAATTGAATTATTTGTTCAGTACTTCAATTACCAAAAACAATAAAACAATTACCAACTACAATTACTTTTACAAAAGTAATTCAAATACCAATTATTTTAAGGCGTCCAAAAAAAAGTAATTGAATTAAAGTAATTTAATTACTTAAAAATAATTAAATTACTATTTCAATTCTTTTAATTGAAGTACCTGACAGCTCTGCCACATCCAATGAGAATTTTCATATTTGGTGAACACAAAAAAATTCTAGACTTGCCAGGAAAATATGATGAGATAGTATCCTAAATATTCATGTGTCGGGCAAAAAAATATGTTGTTGCGTCTGAAATCTGTACTGAGGACGAGCAGAAATACTCTTGCCACTAAAAAAAAAAAAAAAACAAACAAACACAAAAACTATCTATGAAAGTGAATGAGGTATTAAGCTATTTAAATCCCGTTCCATATAATTGTGTAAGACCAGCAGAAGCAGAAATACATTTACATTACGAATCAGTTCAGAAGATCTCAAAACAACATAAATATCATGACTACCAAATTTTGACGTGACTAGATAGTAACGGTCTTCCTAACAAATAAAATATTTATCATTAGACCACTGAGAATACCCACACTGTCAATTTAATATAAAATCAGTGTGCAATTTTAGGTCATGTTTATTCGCCCATACTTTGCATAAACTTTTATTGGTGATCGAATTGATACTTTTGAAATAAAGAGTTTCTACCTTTATTAGAAGCGTACCGTCTAATGTGAGACAAAATATTTGGATTCGGCATGATGGAGCGCCTTATCATAATACTAGAAAGATTCATGACTATCTGAACAGAAATTTTAACGTTTGGTGGATCGGAATCCACCGACAACTTTACTGGCCTCCCAGATCAACAGAAATATCTCCCCTATATTTCCTTTCTGGGAAACGTTAAAACACTTAGTTTACCGTCGAATAATGTGGAATATCTGAAACTGAAAATTACAGAGGCGTGCCAGGAAATAATCCGAGGTATACCCAAGCAGCACATTTAGAAGTCTCTATGTAGTAGCTACCATTAGTGGAACTTTAAAGATTTCCACAACTATCGACCGTTACGTAATAGGAACGATCCTTCTACCAAGCATTCACCAAAATGGAGAATAGTTATTACGCAGCAATTACTAGTCTGAAACCGTCCTTGTTACGTGTTGACAACTAGGTTATTACGTAAACGGAACGTAACCAGTAACAGAAATGACTAACCTTTGGAACGGCTCTTTAGTGGCAAGAGAGAAAACTATATTTTGCTCTCTCTCACTTTCAAAAAGCAAAATACAATGTATTGCAATTGGACTTGCTGATTGTGTGTTTGAAGTTAGTATATCCAGGTTAAATTGATTGAATGAAATATATGTAGGTAATAAATCATGATGTTTTGCATTCACTCTGAGCGTGGAAATTAAAACAATTACTTGTTTTCTATAAAATGTTACCATGATACTTCGATAAAAAAAGACACGCTCCCTAGAAAATTGTTTTTTTTTTTGAAAAAAAAGTTGTTTTATGTATTATGAAGTAATAATGATCCATTTATAAAACATATTTAATAAAAAAAAATGGTTTTCAGAATTTGTAGAAAATATGTCTGCTCTTTTAAACTGATTTCATCTTTTAGAAATATACTTGATATTGAAACTAAACAACTATTGTGAGTCTTTAGTATTTTCACACATCAACTATTGTGATTATGTATATGGACCCTGCTTAAATCTATCAGAAAGAAAAAATAAATTACAAATAATTCAAAATATTTGCACCACATTTTATACTAATATCTCAATTTACGATTATATTACACCTCATATTAGAGAGTTAAAGCTGCTAAAATTAAATGAGAGACGTTTCGTGCACTTCACCATATTAATAAACAACATAATCACAGTAGAGAAACCTATGTATCTATTTGACAAACTTCTAATGAGAAATTCAATACGTAACCGAACTCTGATATATACAAATGATCATTTACATGTCCGTCCTAGGTATGAAATATTTCGATCCTCCTTTTTATGTCTGTCTACTTATGTTTACCCAAAGATTATATACCTACTGTAAACATAACTACACAATAATTCAACATAAGCATTAAAAAATCAACCGAGTGACTTAAATATTTATTTTAACTTATTTTAAGAACATGGACAAATTATATGTTAGGTTTTAAATGTTAAATGTTTAAATATATTGTAGGGTAGTAGTTTTTATATCAGTGTTTACTGTACTGCTGACTTTTTGTGTGTAATATTATTTTGCATTTTACACAATAAAGATATATTATTATTATTATTATTTTTTTCGGATTAGCCGATGCCGGACAGCCTCTCGTGGACTCCGACGCCACACGGGAGTCAAGCCGGCGCATTAATTACAGCCACTGCAGGATTAGTGACTGTAGATACCAGAATCGTGTGCCCTAAGGAGACGAAGAGAACTCAGAATGACCGCCTTCTGCATTTGGCCTGCCAGCCACTCGGCTGATTTTTGGCAGGTCGGTATGATCTTTAGTTCCGAGAGCAGCGTAGGCTTTATCCCTCCGAGTACACCGATTATAAAGACGACCATTTTTACCGAGTAGCCTGGGTACAGCACTTGGAGCTCGTCCCGGAGATTGCGATAGTTGATCCGTTTCTCCTCCTCCTTCAAGGTGATGTTTTTCTCCGCAAGTGCCGAGAACTCGATGACATACATCACTTTAAGTTGTAGGTCGAGGAGGACTATGTCAGGCTTGTTGGCTCGGATTAGCCTGATAGTCGGGAACGAGTAGTTCCAGTAAATCCGGCATTTCTCGTTTTCGACATCGGACGAAATATCTCCGGGAACGTAAGGCAGCACTGGTGTCTGGTCTACCCCGTACGAGTGCCTTAGATGGTAGTATAGCACTCGTAACGCCGCGTTATGTTGGTGGATATAGGCCGAAATCGCGTATACGGGACATGCAAACAGTATGTGCATGAGCAATTCCGGCGCCTGAGGGCAGGTCCTGCAGCTGATATCAGGAACCTTTACACGCCACACGCGCCTACGGTAGACCAAGGTGTAGATAACACCATCTTGACAGGCCATAATGAATCCCTCGGTTTCCGACTTAAGCCCGGCTGATCTTAGAAAGGTGAATGTCAGCCTGGTCGATAAACCCAGTGCCTCTATATTCTTATAAAAGACACCATGCTGGGGTTTATCGACGTGCTGCCGAAACAGATTTTCCTGTTCAGCAGCTCTGATTCGGGCTTTCAGATGATTTGGCTGAAGTTCAGTGACTGACTCTACATCAGCACCTCGCTGGCTACCTCGCCTGATGTCAAATGCGAGACCGAGTTCATCTGCGGCGTTTTTTGCTGCCTTAAACAATCCTGCTCCCACTCATACAGTTTCGTGGTGTTTTACAAATCTCAAGAGGGGATCTGAGCTCTTGAGGATGTTACATGCCATACTCAGTACTACTCTGTCATGCGTACATTCAAGGCTCAAGAGTCCTCGGGCCCCCCCGTTGACGTGGGAGGTACACACGAGGAACGGATGATCTAGGATGAATACTTCTGTGAATATTCATCATCTTGCGGGTATCTCTGTCTAATGGGCGCAGCTCATCTACCGTCCACTTTACTACTCCGAAGGAGTAGGGCAGAATCGGAACGGTAAGCATATTAGTTGCAGACACCTTGTTCTTTCCAGAAAGATCGGAAGACCAAATCTTCCGGAGGCGGTGTCTGTACTTGCCACGGAGAGAATTCTTTATTTGTGTTATATCCTGGATGTGCCTTTGTTGCACACCCCGATATGTATAGGTCTCTCCTGCATCCTGATCTCTTAGGATGCTTCTGTCTGCGAGCTGCGCATCTCTCTTGAGGTGGACGACTGCACATTTATCCAACCCGAACTCCATACCAATTGCCCGCGTGTATTCTTCGACCACCCTAAGAACGATTTGTAGTTCGCGTTATCCGGAGGCATAAAGACAAACAGACAACGGCAGCAGTGAGATGCAGAAGAGGAGAGGACTCAGCGAGTCACCCTGGAAAACTCCTCTCCTAAATGTCATCTTATCTGTCGTGACCCACTGTGCACCTAATGTTCTGGTGAAGCGAGTCTTATAGGTTCAGATTATATTTTTAGGTCATACAATAACTGATGACCATCAACCTAAAATATTACATATTTGTGGGAAAAATAAAAAACTTTATTTATAAGTGCTAGAAATTAATAAATTAAATAGGAATAAAAATTACAACATATTAAATAACCAAATAGATTTAAATGATTATCCGTTATTAAACTAATTCAGATAACCTGCTGTTAATAAAAATCACACCATAATATAATTTGCTATCTTGAAAAAACCGCTACATTTAAAGACATAACATCTGTACAAATTTGAATTATATTATCAACCATAAAGTGACCCATCCTTCTATTCAGTTCAGTTTATATTTAAATGAAAGTAAAATCTGTGTATAATTTAGTTTACTTGAAAATGTCCGAATAGGATGAAACTAGTTGTAAAATAACAAATAAAGTGAAAATTAGACAAGTAATAAAGTGTTTATAATTTTTTAAATCAAGATACGTAATTAGGTACATTTGACTTCATTTCGACGTCAATTCGACATCAAATTGACTAATTTTAGGTAAAATCTACGAATTTATGGGCAAATGGTAAATGACTCCTAGTAAATAAAAAGAAGAATTGTATACTTATATTTTTCTCTATAAGTAGTAGCAACATTGTTGAGAGTCATCTACAAAATTGAAAAGACACCTAATTTATAGTAAAATAGAAAATAAATTTGTCGGTGATAAAAATAAATCCAATTTAATTTCGTAGTATCAGAAGTTCCCGGTTGTTGAAATTAATCTGTCAAAAAATTTTCCGTGCATATTAGCACCTGTATTTAGAAAAAATAACCATGCGCCTTCAAAATATTCATTAATATGAAAATTCTTATTATCAAGTAAAAAAATTATAATTATAGTTTGAGCCTAAAGTATGTTATACTTGTAGAATATAACTTAGCAAGCCTAATTATCTATTTTTTTTAACTTTTCATCAGTTCGTTTCCATTTTGAAAAAACCAAAAAGGTAAATATTACCTAATTATACTAGCTACTTCGATTTTAAGAGAAATCCACCTTTAAGGTAGTTTGTGGTAGATTTTTTTAGTTATTTTTCCCTTGCTGCTTTAGTTAAAAGTACTCTTAAGCAAAATAGTGTATGAGGTAGATTTATTGGTATTATTTACGTAAATTTAATTATAAAGTAAACCCAATACGTAAATTTCTATGGGAAGTGTATTTTTTGCAGTTCATTTTACGTTATAACTACCTCAATAAGTAATTAGTCTTTTACCAAGTGGAGTTATAGATAATTTTATGGAAAATGTTTGCTGGGACGTGACATTGCGACGTCTAGCGTCATCGTGAAAATAAGTGTCAGATAGCTTGTTCTTATCACGATATCCGTTTAAATTTTTTCTAACACTCCCTTTCGAGATATAGAGCAGGGGCGCGATATATTGATCAATCTGTACAGGTCTTTATTTTGACAGAAGTTTTCTGAATATCTCTAAAAATAAATATATACAAAATGATTAATAAGGAATGTTTTGCCAAATAGTTTATTATCAGGTTATTAGCACGATTTTATATACATAAGTTATTATTTTAAGAGTTGGAGTGGGTCAGTAACATTTAAATTGTTTTGCGTTTCAGATAAGCTGTAACTTTTTTGGTAATAGTTTTGTTTACATTTTGTTCTAACCTAATTTGATATCGCCGTATGTACTGTTTTTAAATGCTTGTTATGGCGAAAACTAGAAAAATGACACTAAAACAATCCTTATACGAAGTTCCCCATGTTTTTGCCTCGATATTTTATAACAACTATTCCCATTAAACAAAACTACTGTATTTTATTCGTTTTATTAAGTTCATATCATCTTGACGTTATTAAAATTAAAATTAATCTTAAACCAGTTGAACCCATTAAATTAAAACAGCTTTGTAATTCAGAAACAAATCTGTCCATATCTGCCACTTATATGTATATCCAACCTAAATCTATAAATCATGTGCTTTCTGCCAGCAATCGCGAAAAACGAAGACATATGATTCATCTTAAATACCACACAGATTTAATATGTGATTGTATAGGCAATCAATACTGATGCGTATTTTTTCATTAATAGGAAATACGATTATTTAGTTTTATAAAATGACACCAAATAAAATGTTCGTATTTCTTATTAATAAAGAAAATAGGCATTAGTATTGCATGTAATTTTATATATTAAATCCATATGGTACTTAAGACGAATCATGTCGTGTTCTTATTTTTCGTTCTCAACAATAGAAACATTTTAATAGCGATTTAAAGTTATCTGTTGGTTATCCTTGCAACGAAGGCGTGCTAACACTGCTTTAAGGAGTGATCACTCCTTAAAATTTATACTTCAAAATTTATTTATTTTAATTTCATTTTTAAAGACATCAAGACACTGATATTGTTTTATTTATTATAGTTTTTACACAATTTGGAGTTAGTAATATAATAATACTTTATGTTTCATATCTGTACAATAACCCTCATTTTACATCACTAAGTATGTTAATTTCGAAAAAAAACTTATTTAGTTATTTTGGTAAATTATTTTAACGTAATCGGTTATGCGGTTATAGTAGAAAAAGGTCAAAATCCTCAAAGTAGGCGGATCTCCTTAAAATGTTGCATACAACTTATTAATCTGAATATCTTTCCTTACTGACATTTTGCTGTATTTACAGACAGTGTACCTACTTTACATAACAATAACGTAGTTTTTGCTTAACTACCATGGCCTACGCGATTAAAAATAAAACAGGTACACCTAAAATTTATTTTCAAATAACAAGGGGTGAATCCATATGGGTAGTCCATATCACCTATTGTGAACTAATCGTGGAACACACTGTATATGTATATTTTTTTGTTCTGATGTTGTATTTTTTTACGACCTTCACTATTTATTTTTATGTTTTCTGTTTTATTGGTTCTTTGTTGTGATATAGGTTTTTTTAATATTTAGTCATTGTTTTGTTTTGTGTAGTAGTTATTGTTATAATTTTTTTATATTCTGAACTGTGTCTTTGTTGCGTTTTATTTAATTCAATTTTTTTTTTTCAATTTAGTTATTTTATATATTTTCATGAAGTAATAATTCTTTTAATCAATGCTTACTTTGATATGATACATATATTTATATTGTAAGTGATTCGCTTTTCTCTTAGTTATTCATATGCTTCCTATATGCGACGCCTCTGGCAGAACAAGTTAGATCACGGTAACCCGTAAGCTGGTCTGCTTACGAACTGTCTGCCAATCAGAACTAGCGAATGGCCGCCGTTTAATACCCTACCACAATTTTAATATGTTGTGCCTGCGGCTCACTAGTAAACAGTGAAGTAAACACTGATTTTATAATACAAACTGACTGCGGCTACTCTGAATAATATCCATTCATAAATACGTTTTCAAGGTAAAAGCTACTACTGCCGTTAACTTTAGTAATAAGACCATATTCAATTAAATAAAAAAATCATAGCACTAACGTAATCATTTCATAAATAAACTCTTTCTACAACCACCTGCAGAAAGTAGGCTAAGGAGATTGTGGCTAAGGAGATTGTGGCAAAATGTAATTATTGCATACAGTTAAATCCGGTTTTGTGTTGTATAGCGTCTTGCCCCGGACGGTTTCTCACAATATCATTTATTATACTATATTTTCTAAGATCACCAGTTCTCTGTCGTATGACTTCTTACTTCTTAATAGTCCTTATGCCAACGACCAACGTCAGTCCTCGATTCTCCCCATTTGTTTGCGTTTAACCAATCAAATAAATCTCATAAACAAAGTCTAGTAGGTTGAAAAATCTCGCTAACTGGAAGGTTAGATAGAAGTTTCAACTACCCAGGTGTGCTTAATCAGCCAATCAGATTTATCCCATTAGAAGCTCAAAAATATACATGTAGGGTGTCCCAAATTATTTCACTAAAACACAACTTTAAAATCGATTGTTTGATCGAATTTTACAATTTACATGTACTTATAGCAGATAAGCACGTAAACTATAACAATGCAAAAGTGAGCCTGGGGCCAAGAAGCTTTTATTAGAACAGTCGCATATTCTTGACAAAAGCAAACGGCCATAATTCTACCAATGACGTCACTCTAAGACAATGCATATCTGTTGTCCGCTATTGTCATAATTCTGAGTTCAAAGTCAGATTTCTGAGCTTAAAGTCAGAATTCTGAGTTACAACTCAGAATTTTAACAAAAAAATTTTTTTTTGCTTGTGGCCCTTCTACGCCTTCGTACGATTGCCACGTAGAGCACACCAAACACTAAAACCAAAGCGTCGCTGAGATCGCACGTCAACGGTACGGTGAGGATTCATATCAGACCAATACTGCTCGTTATGTCAGTTGAAAATTCCTGCACTGCTATTGTAGGCTTCACTTGTCCAAACTACATTTCTAGAGAAAAATGGATCTTGTTGACTTTTTTGACTATACCATATTCAAAACTCCAATCGTCGCTGAAGATCAGTCAACGTCTTGAAATCCCAGAATCATCTTCAATTTGACGAACTTTTGTTTATAACTCGAAAACAAAAGACGATAGCAAATTTTTGTTTTCGCTAGTGAATTTGTCTCAAAAAAAGAGACCGAGAAAGTCTCTTCCATTTTTTTGTATTTCTTATAGTTACCGATTTACTCTATACAAACGTCGAAATTTGCCCACCCTGTCTGTACATATTATATATGAAATTTAAAGACCAAGGCACAACCCTAACGTGAAGAATCTTCAAAGAGTTTTCTGAAACGGTCTGAAACTAGTATTAGAACGTACACAACACATGACGAAATGTAGTTGCAAACTTTGCCTCTATGGAAATATCGAACAAGAATTGAAGAATCTGAATTCTTCTGTACAATAAAGTATATTTTTATTTGATTTGATTGATTTGATAGTAAAAACATTTAAATAATACCTATTACCAGCCGTTTTCGTTATTTTAAAGATATCATCCAAGACTTTTCTGTAAGGTCCTCGCGAGAATATTCCATTAATTTATAATTGTATAGGCAGGGATGTGTTTCCAGTTTTTGTACAAATTGTATGTTTAAGTTGTTCACCCATTTTTAAGTATTTTTATCAATACCAATGCAACGCAGCTCAGGTGAAACCTGCACGACCAATCACATGCAACTAGTCTGACACGGGTTTCTCTGACGTTTCAAACCGGTTGCATCGTTAGCAGTGGTTCATATAAATACGTTTGTCTGAAACCGTTTAGAAACGATAATGTGATTTAAGTTATAGTTCCGACACATTAAGGTTGCATCGTGTGTTTAATGCCTAACACAAAATGTTTCGTTTTCAAATAAACTATCGGTTTAAAATACATATATCATTCTTGGAAAATTATTAAGACATATTTTCCGATTATACTCGTATGTCAATTCTTTAAATAGGTGTGTTTGGGCATATGTATAGAAAAAAAGCATTAAATCGCGTTCTAAATTGGGATTGTTTAATATTGCATAAATTAGGTGTTAAATCATTTGTAAATTTATTGTTGAAATAAATAAATTACTGTAGAAAATAAAATAATGTTTTGTAAACATTTTTTTACCCAGCGATATCATTTCAATTTAATACAATTTGCTACTAATTGTAATTATTATCTAAGGTCAGTTTTGTGAGGGCATGCATAATAAACGTGACTGAAAATAAGCCGTTTTTTTTAATAAAAACAAATATCGTAAATTTTGCTAAGTAATTAATACTTTTAATATTTTATCGCACGCGCTACAACTTGGATTCTTGTAGACTTTTTATTTATCACTTCTAAATTAACAATATTTCTTATGCCTGTGAATTTAACAACATAAACGATAATAAAATATATTTATATCTCGATAACTGTAGTTAGAAGATAAAACACCAATTAGTTTTAAGTTATTTTTATGAAACATAAGTGCAAATAAGACAGGCCAAAAAATTTTAATTTTTGTTTTGAAACGAAGAACAAATAAACTGATTGACACTAATTTTGACGTGCTGATTACCTATTTTTTGCAGGGCCGGATACTCTGAGGCCTTCGGGGCACTAAGGAACTGGATATCCTCAGAAGTTTTAAAACACACTATAGCACTATTATTATTTTTATCCGCCATTATCAAATAATGTATTCATTATGTATGTATTTCATCAAAAATAATGCTCCCCATTATTCACTGCAGGGAATAACAGTTTCATTATTCACTGGTTAAAAAATTTTGTATTACAATTTCATCGATCAAAAATTGTTGATATTTAATAGTTTATAGTACTTGCATATAATTATTCACTAGGGTAAATTACGTAAACTTTAACCTCGTGAATAATAGCTATTATTACATGAGCGTTGAATAATATATTATATTCTTTGATCCTATTATTTGAAGATTATTTGGACTTCTGGTAATACTATTTTTAAAATATTTGATGTTGGATGTTACCCTTTTCAGGTTTTTGAAAAAAAGTTATTACTTTTGGAACTTTTCCTAAAAGATCTTCCCTTTTGATCTATTTTCTCGGGCTTGTTTTCATTTATAGGCGCCTCTCTCAAAATACGCTTAGGCATATTGAAACGAATTAGGTAATTATAAATAATATAATAAATCGTAAAATGGCAATCCCAATCGGATAAAACGACGCCGCCAATATCCTTTTGGCTTGATGACGGTCTCGGATGCTAGGGCCAGGCAGGACTATTGCCTTTTTAACCTAGTCATCGCTGTAGACCTGGACCGGCCTCGTGCAGGGCGGGTTAGCTTACATTACGAACGGCCCCACTCACAAATGTGAGCGGTGCCGAAGATTTCAGCTAACCTCCCTGGATCCTGGCTGATGAACCCTGCTGGCTAGGGCCTCTTCTGGCGCTCTTCTGACTTCGTCTTCTTTCTTCGTCAGCTTGTCACCCCCAGGGGTAGTCATAGGTCTGTTAGGGACTGTGCGGATATTCTGTGATCTTGGGATTGACTGCCAGTACACAAAGTGTTAGTTGACACATTGTCATCTGGATAATCGGACGAGGTGAGGATGAACTATGTAGCTCTAGGAGGTGAAGGCCTAAGTGCTTTCTTAGCACTTTCGTCCTTCACGGAGCCAATAAAACGTCGTGCGTAAATAAATTTTAATCAGAACTGAACAAAATAGGAAAGTATTGGGTGATGGAAGGCGCTGGATTGCCATAGTGTTCTGCGTTCTGCATCATTTTTTTTGGCGGTCTTCTGTTTCAGTCGCTAATACTCTAATAGAAATCAAATTCTTGGCCACAAGTGTAAAGTGCAAGCCTGAACAACGCAGGCTTATAATGTTGTAAACAGCAAACCTGTAAACCGCCAAACCGGATAGTATAAAAACACAAAACAATATGCAATATGCCCAAGTGACTTAACGTGTACACAACTCGAAAGCTAATAATAGACTGGACTGGAGAAAGAGTTTCGCGGTCAAGGTGAATGCCGGCGACAGTAAGTACATCTGTACTCTACGATCATGATACACAGAAACGATTTGCAGCTTTAGTAATCAGGATAGGATGTAAGGAAATTCGAGATTTGGCGGCAAATAGGCAACGCGCCCAGTAATTTAAACCCTAATTTACACAAATTGCAGCAAACTGAAGACGCTCTCTCTTGTGCTGAATTGTTAGCTGAGGGAGTTGATTAGGCAGTAGCGGCTGGTGAAATTTAGGTTAGTCAGATCTTTGTATTGGAGTATGGGACTCAAGTCATATTTTAAGGCATAACTATAAAGTTTAAATGAAGAACTAGGAAAGTATGTGAGAAGTGAGGAAAGTATATCGCCGGATTTCAAATTTCATAAAAAAAATATTACTTTAGGTCGTAGAAAATTAAAGTTAAACCCATGTACCCCATTTTTAATTGTTTAAGATGATATATTGTCAAGAATATAACTGTTTCTTAGTGGTATAGAATTAATCATCTCTTGAAATGTTATTTGAATGATTTATTATTCAATTGTTCATTTGAGCAATCATCATTATGGGTGTACTAATAAGTAGAGCTGTCCGAGGTCACCTGGCCGACAGAGCCGTCATATGACTCATATGTTTACATCATATCATAATACTTGAATAAGTACAGTAAATGAAAATAAATTTTAACAATAATGTTACATTTTATGAAAATTTGTATAAAACTCACCCTTTTAAGCAGATTTATGAAGTAGTTTGGTTGTCGTCATCACAAAGTGGGGAAGATCTATAGTATAATAGCATCAGGTATGTTTCTACAGCTGTGTCCGTCAGCGATGTTCGCTTTGGTAAAGAAATATGTTTTGCATTTTGAAAATGACCATTCGACATCTACGGATGTAATACAGGCATAAGTAAAACAATCTGTGAACCCACTTAACGAAGTTGTAGATGCACCATCACAAATTTGTCTTAATTTGCTAAAATCAGGATCTTTCTGTAATACACTCTCGAATTTTTTCACTAACGCGATTATTTTTTGCGTCATTTATAGCCTGTAGCTGTGTATTTACGTCGTCCACTATTTGCAGCGATTCCACTAACGACAACGAACTATTTTGCAATTTTTCTATTGGGTCGTGTAGTCCTCTATAATTGTTATTAATAGTTTTTAAATCTGTTTCAAGGGAAAAGTCTTGAAAGCTTGTCTGGTTTTCCCTAATAGCTGCAGCCTCGTTAGGGTTGAACTGTAGTATCACAGCTTTTATTTGTTGAAAATATTCAGCATAATAAAAAGCCGCTTTCAACCGCGTTCTCCAACGTGTAAGAATCGGCTCTGGTGGTTCAGGGATACCAGGACACTGTCTGTGAAATGCTCGAAGCCGTTTAGGAGATTTGAGAAAAACTTTTTTTGTATTTGCTATTAATGCATCTACCTCTGGAAAACATTTTCGAATCGTTGCTGCCACAAGATGTAACGCATGCACTTTACACGTAACATGTAAAAACCTACAATTGTCTCTTTGAAAAGAACGGCCTACCATGCGCATTGTCGCAGCACCATCAGTCACAAACATCAATACTTGACTTGTTGAAAGCTCAAATTTTTCGAATGTCTCCAACACCCCGTAATTATTTCGCCAGTACACGCAGTTAGTCTTTTACTAGCTAGTGAAAGTGGAAATGTTAGTTTAAAAGGGGCCCAGTACACGTACTATAATATTTAAAATAGAATTTTTTTTACAATCTTCGTCTCGTCAATACATAACCAGAGCCGTGTATTTTTTAATCCACATTTAATCCTATTTACAATGTCTTCACGAACAGCTGGAATATATCTACGTAACGATGTACGACTTGGTAAGTTCACCTGGGGATTATATTTATTCCAAAACTTCCGAAATGGTTGTTTATCCAGTATGTATAGCGGAATATTACAGGCTATTAACATTAACAATAAATCAAACATAAACTGAGTTGTCAAAGGCATGCCATTTTTTTATTTTGATGTTGCACGGTGTTGATGACGACGACAATCTGTTTTGTGCCAGCACATTAAGTCTTGATTACAAACTTATACAAATTATTTTACATCCGTCATAGAATATATCCGGAAATTCACCGATAAATTTATTCACTGTGTCCGCGTACGGTCGTTTTTTACCCTTTGGCGCGTTTGACATTATGTATAATTTATAGGTACAACCTCACGCATTAACCTTTCAAATAAGACTGCAGCGTAAATCACTTCTAAATCCGCACGTGTGACGCCATCGCAAGACCGTGGCTGTACTCCAGCCATCTCGGACAGCTCTACTAATAAGAACCCAACAGGGTCGGTGGAGTAGTTGGATAGAGCACGCGATAGCAAGTGTTACTAGATAAACTTTCCATCGTCCTGCGGGTTGCAATCCCTCTACCGGCATTGACAATGTCGATGGAAATGGTTGTGCGTCCGCGTTTTTTCATAAGCCTCGCAAGTGCAGCTTCAGCTTTGGATCGGAGGTTGTTTAATTTCTTTTCCAAACTATTCTTACAGCACTTTGGCTCCTACTCACTACCCAATGAGAAAACATTGTTGTTTAAACGTTTATATAATGTTAATCAACATTACACAAACGTTAATTAACGTTATATAAACGTTTAAACAACAATGTGTTCCCATTGGTAGATGCTTACTAAACAATAACACTAATAAATTAAGTGGCAGAACAATAATCAAACATTTTCTGTTTAGGTGTTCAGAGTTCACAGCCAACTTTATTAATTTTAATATTATAGAATTAAGTAGTAAAAAAACATAGCTGACCAAAAGAGCTTATGCTTCTAATAAATGTAAATAATACTTGAAGACAAAAGAGTTTTATAAACAAGTTCTATGAATTTCTTCAAGACTAGATTAAAAGACCTATTTGATTTGTTCTTAATAATACTTCTCTATTACCAGCTAGTACCACCTTTATAAGGCGAATTGATCTTAAAATACCCTTAAACACAATAGGGTTTTTTAAAGTTCAACGAAGTTTTAAGAGTTCTATTTTTACTTTCGTGCTTAGCTTTAAAGCATTCTTCTAACAGCTTTTTGAAAACCAATTAATCCTAATACTGTTTTCTCTGATAGATAGCATTTGATCAAACTATATCATACAAAGTTTAAGCTTGCTCTTAACAAGAAAAAACAGGCCTTTTATAATTCATAAAACTATATTGCTATTTGAAGGCTGGATTTAAACATTTTGATCCTTTATAATATATCGCCATTTTAGTAGAGGCTTTCCAGTATTTTGTGTGTGCCTCGTTATGTGCAATTTGTAATAAAAATGAATTTCATCTCTCCTCAGTCACAAACTAGATTCGCCTTTACTACTGCAGACAAGGTAGAAGATTTACCAATTGGCGACTCTATTTATTTGTTGGATCTCAGTTTCATGAAAAGACTTTGACAATGTTAATCAATGTTATATAAGAAAGTTTTTATTATAGCAATATTAAATACGAGTTTAAATATTGTTAAATTTGCATCCACTTGGTTTTATCGCATCATGATTTGTTGCGCTATGGAGTTATGAGATTACCAGCTATTATTTTCAAAAGGTGGAGACGGAATAATGTATGCCGTATTAAATAAAATTTAGTTGACAAAATATAAAATATTTTTTTGTGTTTGTGTATAAGATGAAAAAGAAGAGAATGTTGTCTAAAATTTTATATTTATAGGGGTTGTGTCGTCATCTATTGCGATGTTAACATGATGTCATGTTTTTAAAAGCGCGTAGTAAGAACAAAACAGCCCCGTTCTAAAGCTTCCGATTTAGTAAAAGCTCCGACACGGCTGTCTATCTGAATGGTCTACACGGTGTACCAAACTCCAATTTTACAAGTTTAAGTCTCATATAGAAAATTTAGCGGTTAATTAGGCGCTGATTGTTGCCTGAAATTATTAGAGTGGAATGAAAAATAATATTAACTGAAAATTTTTTGTTAATTATTATTTACTAACTTTTACAAATCTTATCACAGATAAGTATAACATATATCTTTTTAAACAATTATTTTCCCGGCTATTTGCCAAAACGCTGAAACTTGGATTACAAAAAAGATAATATGCACATTATGTTCAGTACTACTGACTCAATAATGTTATTTTTAATTTCAACTATTCTGTCTAGTAAAACCAAAAAATAAATAAAACACAAGGTACTCACCAGTTGACACTCACTTTAAAAAACTTTAAAATATCTACCGACACGTGTTTCTGCTTGCCATAGCGTCATCAGGGTAGCCAGCACATTTAAAGAATCCAAAGTAAGGAAACTTGTAAACCTTAATGTAATAAACATTAATGGCTTCAGAGAACAGAATAATTGAAATTATATAGCGGAAATACCCCTTAGGGTCAATGAAATAATTTAAAAACAAATTAAGTTCCTCTTCTTGATAAAAGTTAAAATATAGAGTGGAATGAAAAATAATATTAACTGAAAATTTTTTGTTAATTATTATTTACTAACTTTTACAAATCTTATCATTGACCCTAAGGGGTATTTCCGCTATACAATTTCAATTATTCTTGTTCTCTGAAGCCATTAATGTTTATTACATTAAGGTTTACAAGTTTCCTTACTTTGGATTCTTTAAATGTGCTGGCTACCCTGATGACGCTATGGCAAGCAGAAACACGTATCTGTAGATATTTTAAAGTTTTTTAAAGTGAGTGTCAACTGGTGAGTACCTTGTGTTTTATTTATTTTTGGTTTTACTAGACAGAATAGTTGAAATTAAAAATAACATTATTGAGTCAGTAGTACTGAACATAATGTGCATATTATCTTTTTTGTAATCCAAGTTTCAGCGTTTTGGCAAATAGCCGGGAAAATAATTGTTTAAAAAGATATACGTTATACTTATCTGTGATAAGATTTGTAAAAGTTAGTAAATAATAATTAACAAAAAATGTTCAGTTCATATTATTTTTCATTCCACTCTATATTTTAACTTTTATCAAGAAGAGGAACTTAATTTGTTTTTAAATTATGAAATTATTATTATTGTTTTGTCTTAAACTATTTTACTTTGATATTAGCTGTTATTTATTTAACTGTAAAAATTAATTTGTAGGTGTGTGCGACTAGCATCTTTTTAAAATGTACATATTGAACTACATAAATTTAGTTTTTGCTATTTTATGATGGCTTTGGTCTCTGATAATTATTTGTTCTATCTACCACTGAAATTAAAATTTTGTAGGGCCTCTTCAACTGCAATAAAATCGTTCAGACCGGTTTGTAATTATTACTTTATTGAGATAAAAAATTGCGGTTTGATGTTTTGAGTACGGTTTCTTATTCTTTATCTAATTTACTTAAAAAAAGGTGGAGTGACCTGCGATATTTTGAAACCGTGTAGTTTCGGTCTCGGGAATTTTTTAAATGTTTCTAATGGTTAAGGGTCTTCTATGTGATTTTCGTGATTTTTTGGTAACATTATTTTTTTTGTTTTAATTAATTTTTTTGTAGAATTTTGGTTCTACAACATTTCACTTGAGTTACCATCAAATTACTAACTGCGACTACCATTGCTTAACTTTTCGTGTCGAATACGAGTATTGAAGGTATATCTACGCTCGCCCCCAACCATTATTTAAACTTTGCTAAAACTGTCATGTACTTTGTATTAAAAATTAAGAGCAATTAGTCTTGTAATGAAATTTCTAACTCTTAAAATACTTTTTCAACAGATTTTCATACACTTTTTTAAGTCTCGAAGAGTATTAGATAGCTTTCATTCATTAGCTAATAGATTTTAAAAATGTTTTATAATTTGGACATCAGAAACCTCATAATATTCTCCATTTCTGGCTTAAGTAGGTTTTGTCCTAGTTTTTCGAACGTTATAAAGGAAAGATAGTTTCAAGCAAGGCCCTTAAAGAAAGTCTTATACATAGCTACCAGGTAGACACTAACAAAACTTAAAAGAGTACTTGAGCATAATACATTTTTTTTGTATAATGAGAACGGTGTTAAATTATAAACAAATATCTAATCAGAAATCTGCATTCCTCATCGAATTAACTAAATCAAGTTCAATCTAGATCTAGATTTACCAACAAACATCTGTTAACACTTTTAATTTGTTAAATGTTGAATCAATAACAAATTATTTAAATTGAAACTGTACTGGAAACAATGATTTATTAGTTGCAAACTGGAAAATACACGTGTGGTCTTATTTAGTGGAATTCTATCGTCAATTATACAAAGACATTCCAACGGGCAGTTTTATTATAAATATGTTTTCCTAAATTGATTTCAAGTGACTCATTAAAAATTTCAGATAATTAATAATTGTCATGCTAATAAGCAAATAAAATTGCATGTGATATGACTTAACTAAATTATGCTACCGTTGTTTTTTATACTGGCAATATTATTTTTAATTGAAACTATAAGAGCATAATTATTACATAAGATTTTATTGAAATCGTATTTGCAGTTGGAAACATCTTGAGTTTGGTTAAAAAATGTGCATGGTAATTATTGTCTATAATTAATTAATTTATTTGTAGCCTTCTGTAATCTTCTTATGTACATTCTTTGGATATTAGACCACTCTCTTATAATTTCTTTAAAAAATTTGTTAAATAAATCTCTGCGCCAAAAGGTATAAACGGAAGTTGTTTTTTTTTTTAAGTTCTTGCTTATTTAAAAAATGTCACACTTAAAAAAATATTAATTTGGAAATGATATAACGTTTAGCAACCGAAAAAAAGTACGTCCATCGACAAATTACCTCTATCGCTGCCAGTATTACTTCAACAAGTGCACCAAGCCTGCTGACAATCAAATTAGCGTAAACTATTAATTGATCAATAGAATCATGGAAGCCAACAGATAGTGGTTTGATTGAGAATAATAGAATGTTACAACCGAATTATTTCGAAAGTAATACGGCATTTTTTTGCTTTGTGGTCGGAAATCTGCTTAAAAATTTCACTTGTATTGCTGCGATATTTGTCGTTACTTATACAAATAAAGCTTTTGAATGCACATCATATGCATGAAAATCAGGATGATAAATAATTTAGTATAGACTAATTCATTAATGTATCAATAATATATATTTCATCTTTTCATGCATGTATTTATTTTTTCGATTCGTCCTTGTACTCCTTGTACATAATTTGCTAAAAATAAAATTAATATAAAGAACTTTACCGAATCAGGCTGTAGAGAATAAGCTACGACGCACGGGATATTTACTCTAGGGTCAAACATTTTCAACAAAAGCAGTTTGTGAGGTGTCCAATTTAAAGAGAAAACGGTTCTCTACAAGTTTAGTACACAACTTTTTTGATTACGATGCATTATTTTTGCATTATCACGAAAATATGGTATTTTAACGTAGTTGTTTGTTTAAAGAAACCGAATAAGATGATAACACGTTGATTAATTTTAAACCGAACAACAAACACATCGATATGTCTCGGCTACTCGGTAAAAATGGTCGTCCTTATAATCGGTGTACTCGGAGGGATAAAGCCTACGCTGCTCTCGGAACTGAAGATCATACCGGCCTGCCAAAAATCAGCCAAGTGGCTGGCAGGTCAAATGCAGAAGGCGGTCATTCTGGGTTCTCTCCGTCTGCTTAGGGCACACGATTCTGGTATCTACAGTCACTAACCCTGCGGGATGTGGGGAGTGGCTGTAGTTGATGCGCCGGCGTGACTCCCGTGAAGCGTCGGAGGCCACGGAAGGACTGACCGGCATCGGATATTTCGAGAAAATAATAATAATAATATTTATTCATCCAAAATATCATATAATGATATAGGATGTCACTCAGTTACACATTATTGTAAAAACACCTAACAGTATAAAACACATTATAAAAGCACATAATATTTTCCTATAAGAATATAACACAAACATATAGATGTAAATACATAAATATTCATATATAATTAAAATTAAAAACTTTAAAGCCTGTCATTAAGGTACACATTCAAAGAATAGTAACATTTACTTTGAAGCAATTTTTTTATTTGCGTTTCAAACTTTTTTTCATTTATTGTCGTGCATTTGTACAAATTAGGCAGCTTATTATATGCCTTTATAACCAAGTACATTGGACTCTTTTCATACAGTGTCAATCTGTGATGGGGAATATCCAACGTACGAGTATTTCGTGTATTATAAAGGTGATATGAAGTAAGTGAAATGTTAGTAAGAGATCTAGCATATATCAGTAAATTAAAAAGAAAAACACATGGTAATGTAAGTATTCCCAACTCCTTGAAAATATCTCTACAACTAGTGCGCTTGGTAACTCCTGCTATAGTACGCACAGCTTATTTCTGTAATTTAAAAACTCTTTCCATGTCAGGTGAAGAACTCCAAGCAATCACAGCATAACTAATTACGGAATGGAAGCGCTCGTAATAGTAATCAATTAATACTGATTTATTAATAACGTGTCTTAGTTGATTGATACAATAACATATTGGAGCTATTCTTTTACAAACTTCATTTATGTGTATCGACCAAGAACAAGTTGTTGTAATACATAAACCTAGGAACTTAGTTGATGCGACTTGTCGAATAGACTTTCCATTTGAATTTATTAAAAGGTTATGGTCATTATTGTTTTTACTTGTATTAAAGTGAATAAAAACAGATTTATCATTATTTAAAATTAAATTATTATCAACGAACCAATTTTGAGCACTACTTACTTGTTCATTCGCCTCTAGAATTGCATCTGCAGTTTTTTGTGCATTAATAAGTAGTGAGGTGTCATCAGCAAAAAGAATTGAGTTAATATTATTAAAGTTTGTAACATAAATTATATATGGTAAAGGTCCAAGCAGAGACCCTTGTGGTACCCATACTTCCATTTGACTAGATTTAACATCATCTATTTGGACATAATGTTTTCTGCCACTCAGATAGCTGTTGAACCATTCAAGTGATACGCCACGTATACCGTATCGTTCTAATTTTTGCAAGAGGGTTTCATGATTTACAAGGTCAAATGCTTTATTAAAATCTAGAAATACACCTATACATTTATTTTTATTGTCTAGATTATCATATAATTCCGTTAAGAGTTTTGTAATAGCTGTCTTCGAAAGCCAAATTGATTATCATTAAATAATTTATATTTATCAAAAAATGTTACTAATCTATTCAAGACGCATTTTTCAAAAATTTTAGAAAATGAACTTAATAGAGATAGGCCTATAATTTTCGACTTTGGTTTTGCATCCTGCTTTAAACAAAGGTCTGATTTTTGCAATTTTAAGTTTCTCCGGAAAGGTAGGTACCCTCCAAGAACGATGAATTTATTATTATAGATAAAGGCTTAGTAATTAAAGGCAAACATTGTTTTAATAAATTTACGCTAATGTTATCATATCCATGTGATTATGAGTTTTTTAAACCTTTTAAAGATATTTCAGTTTCATCCACAGACTTGAAAAAAACAGGTGCAGCTATTAATATTTATCTGTGACACATTAGTTTGCCTCTTTATTCTACCTAATAAAATATTAGGGATATTATTAAAATATTCATTAAATGTGGTACTTACAGATAAAGTATCAGAATTAACAACACCATTAACATTAAGACTAATTTTTTTCGTTCTCTTTTATTTTATTTCATTTATAAGTTTCTAGGCCGCCTTAGATTTATTTTCTGCATTTTGTATAATATTGTCATACATTTTTTTCTCTTTTTTACTAGTTGTCTATATAATGATTTATATTTTTTTGTAGTATAATTTAATATCGTCATTTCCGCTTATTATAAATTTATATAAATCTTTTAATTTTTGTGAAGATATTCTCAAACCTTTTGTCAGCCATTTTTTAGAAGTTGTATTCTTATTTTTGTCATTTATTATTTTAACTATGACAGGAAATGCCAAATCAAAGTAATATAAGAAAATATTAATAAAATAATCAAATTTTCGTTTACATTGTTGCAGTTATTTTCTAAATAGCTCCAATCTTCTGATGCCAACAAATTACAAAAGTGATTTATATTCTCAGGGTTTTTAAGTGATATATATCTCACAGTTCTGAAAGCTGGACGAGGATTTGCAAAAACAGAAAAGAGCTGTGCGTTATGATCACTAATACCATTGTCCACTATATTTTAATAAAATAGGTTTCATCTAAATTTGTACAAATATTATCTATACAATTATTAATTCTTGTAAGAACTTTAATATAGGGTCAATACAATAAGAATTTAAAACGTCTAAAAGATTATTTAAAGTATTAGAACGTGTTAAAAAATTTATATTAAAATCTCCACAAATGATTATATTATGCTGTTTGTGATTGTCGATTAATAAATCAATAACTACATTTAACTTATTTAAAAATATATCTATATCCCCATCTGGGCATCTATATATTGACAAAATCAGGACATATTCGTTTTGATCTAAAGCACATTTGATTACAACATACTCAAAATGTTTGTCTATCGATACATTTTTTTTATAACTGAGATCATAACGCTCTAGATCATTTCGAATAAAAATACCAGTATCACCATTTTAAAATGAAGTTTTGCAATAATAGTCTTTAAGAATATAACCATTAATTTGAATGGACTATATTTGATTATATTTAGCCCAATGTTCTGAGACACAGAAAATATCAAAATCCACTTCATTCATGAATATTTCGAGTGTTGTGAGTTTATTACTTATGCAGTAAATGTTTTGGTGTATTATGTTAAGTCTATGGGTTGTGCATTTAGACTTAAAAGAAATTTGAAGTTGAAGACTTATTTCTCAGAGTTGTTAACTCAATATTGGTTCTGGTATTATTAGGAACACTTGGAGAGGAAATACATTCACTTGCTACAGGCATGCTAGAAACTGGTTAATATGGGTTTCTTCAGCCCGCCAAAGTTTAAAAACTCGACTAATTTTTTACATATTAAATATTTACCGTGTTTTACTAAGTCCGTTGTTCCTTTGATAAAGTGGCTTTTATTAATAAACGTATTACAGTCGAGCATATAGATGTTGATTTTAGACTCTCTTTGCAATCCATGAAATATATTAAGGTTATGCTGGTAAATGTTGCTGTTAATATTTGTTATATTGTGTGTTTTCCATAGTGTTTTGTAATTAATATAGGGTTCTGTAATTAATATTAAATTCGTATGTCTGAATTTACTAGTAATTTCTCTAATTACACTATTATTTCTAGGTTCTATGCAGTTTAACCACAATACTAGTACGTCCCTTTTACTAAACAATTTACAATTTTGTTCTGCCGTTTCTAGTAGTTGATTTATAGTGGCATACGGTTTTACTATAGAGAATACCTGATATTTATTTTGTAAAGGATCACTTAATATCGTCCCAAGATTCACTCCTTGACGTACAGATAAAAAAACTAATTTATTCTTATCTCTTTTGTAATTCTGATTTCATTGTCGGGAATCTTATCGCTAACATTATCAACATTTTTATATTTATTTTTTATTATTTCCACTGTCCCGTGCTTTTTATATTCCTCGCTGACTTTTAGTTTATTTACTTTTTCTGTATTTCTCAAAGTTGTAGTTGCCTCATCAATTTTTATATTATTCCTATTGGAAGTTTGACATCCAGCGTCCTTATTATCTTTTCGGAAGGAAATTTTTTGACACTCAGTATTTAGTGTTTTAACACTGTCTATTTGAACTTCAATGTTAAAAGCTGTTTTTTAAATGAAAGCTTATTAATTGTTTCTTTTCGAGTAGTAATAATTTCGTTTTCGTTTTGCAGATCTTTTTTTAAGTTTCGCAGAATTTCCTTTAATTTGTCATTTTCTCCTACCGAAGTCTCATTTTCACTCTTTTGATCAGCTATTTCTTAAATTGGTCAAATTCATACTGGTAGAAACTTTTCCACCATCGTCATCTTTATCTGATTTTACACAGAAATAACTGTTATTTGACGAAGACAGTTTACTTTTCTGTTTCAATTTAAATTTTTAAGTTGCTGCCTGGTTTCCATTATATATTCTTTTCTTATTATATTCTTTCTATACGACAATTGATAAAATGTAGTATATTTAATTTCTATACTAACCGTTGGAATGAATAAAGTCTAGGCTTCAAAAAATGTACTGATATATGTATATATATATATATATATATATATATATATATATATATATATATATATATATATATATATATATATATATATATATATATATATATATATATATATATATATATATATATATATATATATATATATATATATATATATATATATATATATATATATATATATATATATATATATATATATATATATATATATATATATATATATATATATATATATATAAACAATATGAGTTAACGGGTACGCCCGCATAAAGAAAACAAATTGCACGGTGGAAAATGCAAAAATTGCAAATGGCAGAAAGATGCAAACCGTGGACACGTGTTTCTGACTAATTGGTCTTCATCAGCACGGTGTAGCTGAGTTAAAAGATGGACAAAACTCAAAAAAGACACTAAAGGAATACCACTGACAGGGAGCCAGTCGCACCTTTGTGGCTTCCACTTGGATGGCTCCGGTATGGGAGCATCGTCCAAGCATCGCACACGCGGGCAACTATAGCAACCTGCGTGGGATTCAGGACCCGCGTGTGCGATGCTTGGACGATGCTCCCATACCGGAGCCATCCAAATGGAAGCCACAAAGGTGCGACTGGCTCCCTGTCAGTGGTAATCCTTTAGTGTCTTTTTTGAGTTTTGTCCATCTTTTTAACTCAGCTACACCGTGCTGATGAAGACCAATTAGTCAGAAACACGTGTCCACGGTTTTGCATCTTTCTGCCATTTGCAATGTTTGCATTTTCCACCGTGCAATTTGTTTTCTTTATGCGGGCGTACCCGTTAACTCATATTGTTTATTACTGTAATGTAATTAAACCCGCGTCAAATTCCTTCACTGTTCATATATATATATATATATACACATATATATATATATATATATATATATATATATATATATATATATATATATATATATATATATATATATATATATATATATATATATATATATATATATATATATATATATACATATATATATATATATTCCATTCCATTTAATAAAAAAGCACTTGATCCTGTAATTTCTTCTTGGTTCGCCCTGTATATTCGAAAATAATTTAGTTGTATTTTTTTTTTCATTTCTAACTATCGTAGAACTCGAGATATCGAAGTCCGACGCACTATTGCCCCACCCTGGTATAATTAACCGTTTCGGTAGAGTAGTTGGCTAGGGCGCGCGATGGCAAGTGTGACAAGATAATCTCTCCATTGTAGCTGGGGGTTCTAATTTCACCACCAGCACTGGCAATGTCGGTGGGAATGTTTGTGTTCGTGTGCTGTTTCGACTTGGGATACGACGGTTGTCCAATTTCTATTTTTAACTTCCCGCTAAGAAAATTTTCAGAAATCGGGAAGTTATTGGTTTCACACCGATTTTCGAAAATCGAATTTTTGTCAGATCTCGACGTTTTGAGGTCCTAAGAAGCTATTCTGACTATTCCCACGATGGTGTCAGTATGGCTGTATGTGTGTGGGTGTGTGTGTGTGTGTATGTGTGTACGGTGTATGTAAACCTCTCATAACTTTTGAACGGCTTGACAGATCGAAACGCGGTTTACGGCATTCTAAAGGGGTTGACTCAACTTAAATTTTCTGAGAATTAGAACCAATTCGGCCCAGTGGATTTTGAGAAATCTCAAAAATAAAATTTTCAAAAATTTGTTTCTTGGGAATATCTTTTAGACTACTAAACCGATCAATTCCAAAATCTAATCAGCTCTTTTCCTTATAAAACAACGTCGATCGTCGCAAACAACATCAAAATTGGTTAATTCGTTCGAGAGATATCGATTACGAAAAATTCGCAAAAAAAGTGTTTTTTTGAAATAACATTCAAAATTCCTGTCGGATCGATTTTTGGTACTAAGATAACTTTTTGTACTTAAAAAACTGCATTGAATGCCGTAAACCTCATCAAAATCGGTTGATTCGTTGAAGAGATATCGATTACGAAAAATTCGCAAAAAAAGTGTTTTTTTTGAAATAACATTCAAAATTTTTGTCGGATCGATTTTTGATACAAACATAACTTTCTGTACTTGAAAAACTGCGTTGAATGCTGTAAACTTCATCTCGATTGGTTAATTTGTTCAAAAGATATCGCTGTTCAAAAATTACAAAAAAAAGTGTTTTTTTAATATAACAGATTTTTCAACTATTCGTAGAGCTCAAAAATGTATGTGTATAATATTTTGAGCTCGTGGAGCTCAAAAATTAACTAATACTTATATTTTCGAGCGCCTTAGGCTCTAAAACAGCGGGAAGTTTCAGGGATGGCCTGCAGGGTCAACCAATTTTCAGATTTTTTAAAAAAAATTTTATAAATAAATCCAGCGTCTTTCCTAGTATTCATCTGGTAGTTTGTACTGTTCCTTCTTTTCAATTATTATTTACATAATGCAACACTGTGAATATCTGAATTGAAGAACTGTATACCAAAAAAATCCTACAATTGAAATGTAGCAGAGAATTATTTTTCCAGTAACATCCTGGGCAACTATATTTTTTAGATAATCAAACTTAAAAGAATTATTCAAGCAATAGTAAGTCCTAGGAAAAAAATTAAAAATTAAAGAACCTGAATTGTGAATAATCCAACTTTTCTAAAGCTCAGCTATGAGTGGCTAGTGGAAGTATGTGACTTAAGCGCATAGCAACAGTCAAGCCAGAAACTCATATATGCACCATATTAGACCACCCAACTAATACTTCTTGTTATGTTTTAGTATAAGTTTTATTGCCTTGCCACGGCTTAAACTTAACTACCATAAATGTTTTAACGTTAGGGATATAATAAAATTTACTTACTAAATTAAGAGCAGCTTGCCATCAACTACAACTGTACAATTTTTATGACAGAATTTTTCTTTTTTTTTAAGTTAATCTCTTTGTAACATAAGTAGTTTCAAAGTCGGCTGACATTTTTAGTGGGGTATTCATGGCTTCATAAAAGTTCATTTATTTTTAACTTCTGTGGGAAGTAAATTAATAATATGATTTGCAACAGATTAAGTCTTAGGAATTTGTACGATATCTGGAATCCTCGAATAATCAAAAAATTATCCTGGGCTTAAACGCAGTATAATCGAAAACCAGTTAAGCACTTGAAAAATCAATACTGGGATCCACTGCAAACTTTTGGTCAAGTTTTATATCAAGAAAAAATTTAACAAAAAATAATAAATAAAATAATTTCAAAATTCAGATATTGATTTCGACAATGGACAATAATGATACAAGTTTTCAGTTCAGTTTAGATTTAATTTGAAACAGTAAAACTATAGATTTTGCTGGTAATTTTCTTACTGATTCAACACTTCTATATAATTTATTTTAACCGGATATATCTAAATAAAATATAAAAGTTTAAGAGGGAGAGCTCATTAAAAATGAAAATACACCATCACATAAATTATACAACACCCAAACCAAAGCCGGAGCTGCACGGATGGGGATTACATAGTTGAAAAAAAATGCGGACACACACAACCAATCTCTTCGACTTTGTTAGAGTCGAAACCGGGATTTGAACTCGGGGATATCGATATGCAGTAAACCAGCTACGTTTTTCACTGAACGGAAGATGGACAAACATAGGTTTGTCAACTGTCTCTATGTGAATTTTTGATTCCTGTCAGAAGTTCAAATAGCAGGTGAAGAAGTGCGAAAAATTATATAGAAGGTGACGTAGAGAGCTTTGAGAATATGGAGAAGAAAGAGGTGGAGAAGGATACCCTAGCGAGGGTCACGGTACATAAACAAAACAGTTATCGTCTTAATTAAAATTATGGTGGGGGGAAACGTCAATGACATCACAAAGGGCTTTTTCGTTTTTCGTTCGAAGTGTTTATTTTTGCATTTGTGTTATTTTAAATTTTTAATATTGGTTTTTCTTCGATTTCTGCTTTGTTTGGACTTTTACTTGTTTCGTCATGATATAAGTTAAGCGATCACATTTTAACGAATAATTCCATGTGAATTTCAGTAAATAAGACAGTAGTACTTAATTTATAAAGTTTGTGTATGTACATACATATATTAATTTATAAAATCAGAGGTTAGTATTTTACTGTTTTCTGTGAGTGAATATGTTACCACGATTTGTGCTTCATATTAATGATTAATTAGGGTCCTTGTTGTTTTATTATTTAGGTATTGTAGCAGAAAGAAGCCTAGTTTACAACTTCATTTTTTAAAGTTACCTAATTTTTTCCAACAAAATAAAAATGACTTGGGCCAGATGTGCAGTAGCTGTATGTAACAACAGCTCTCAAAAAAGGCAGGAAACATGGTTTAGATATTTCATTTCATTATTTACAACTGTCCAGAGAATGAAAATTAAACAAATTATTGAATAAAAGCCTGCCACTGTAAAAACTATTGGGATCCTAAAACTGGTGTACTATTTGATGAATGCCAAAATAAAAATGAAGCTAAAACCATCAGGTAATAATTCATGCAATTAATTTGAAGAATAATATAAATAATAAACATTTATTCTTTATATAGCCGCCGTGCCTTCAAAATTCTTAAAAACAATTAAATTTGACTGTAAGTCTGAAAAAGAAAATATAACTAGACGTGCAGAAAAGCGTGAGCAAAAAAAAATTAGTGGATGATACACTGGCTGACTGGCACAATCAACTACCTATCAATATTAATTGAATGGAGTCAGCGGTTGGTTCTTGGTAAAACATACTTAAATAAAGTAAGATTGGCAATACAGTGAAGTGATCAGGAATTACAAAACTAGGGTAGCTAGCAGTAAGAAGAATTTTGTGAGAAGACCACTTTCATTGTTATTATTTAAATAATAAATAATTTGTTGTGTCAGATAGTTTGTAATTTAGTGATGAGGTATATTTTTATTAAACTAAATAGATATTTTTCCATCAAGGAAAACGTTATTCTTAAAAGTCATTATCTCAGTCTCCTTCTTTTAATGATAACTAATTATTAACTTTAGAATAATGGTTCTACTTCAGCTAAGAAGAAGTTTCGAACAATATTCAATACTAACTTATACTTAATCTAAGATTTCATTTATTCGGTTCAAAAGTAGAGATATTGCGATCTGTTACATGTAACATTTAATGTAATAAATGTGTCATTTCGTTCAACAACTGTATTATTTAAACAAAACTGATGAATTACTTGAATCAATAAATATTTAATATTGACTGAAATCTTTTTTTTCTTGATTTAATATTGCGATCTATTAAATTTACTACTTAATGTAAGGATAAATTTCATTTCGATCAACAATTGTATTATTTAAATAAAACTTTTTTCCTTTTCTTTTTTGGAACTTACTACCACATGAATAATTCTTCGTTATCTAAAAAAATATGGTTATTACCCAGTATGTTACTGGAAAAATAAACCTTTGGGCTTGTGACTTTACATTAAAAGAAGGTCAGAGGGTGTTTTTTGAAACGTTAAGAAATTATATTATTATTTTTTGTCTCATATAAGTTGTCAAAAAACACCCTCTGACTAATCTTTTGACGTAAAGACACAACTAACTATATTTTTTAGATATCGAAGAATTATTCATGGTAGTAAGTCCCAAAAATGAAAAGGAAAAATTTAGAGAATAACACAAATAACGTTGACAATATTTAAATAAAACTGATAAATTATTTGCATCAAATTTGAATTTCTGGGATTGGCTAAGGACTTTTCAGAAGTAGAAGAACTTCTTATGAAGAATGACGTTTTATTAAGAAACCAAAAACAAAAAATTTTACAAGTATAAGTCCATTCGTGAACACACTGTATATGAGACTTCAAATTTACCACAGGAAGGCACATGATTTCTTCATAAGCTTTTAAGTGTTTTATGAACTTTATTCTCTTTCAGACTTGAGGAATAAGTTCTATAATCTGTTCTTCTGAAATTTCCAGTAAATTGTCCAGCGTTAGTTAATTTTCTTGACTTAGAAAACAATTATATATGTTATTAAAGTATAAATAATTTAAACAAATCATTATAGCTAACTATGTATATAATAGAAAAGTATGCTCGAATTTTCAAACAGCTATGGCATAACAAGTTTTGTACATATGAAACCGAAATATTTAAGCCCATTTGAATATTTACAAAATTTCCATGCATATATACAAACTGTAAATAGGCAGATTAAATACATAATAATTAATATGTCAGCTTAGCATTTTTGGCCAGAACAAAGAACTTTATCCTATATTGATAATAAATTAATATCAATGACTTCTGAAAGTCATTGATTAATAATGTACATATACATATATAGGTACACATCAAGGTTCATGACTGGTATGTCGCCGTATTCCTTTCACGGGATGTTCGTAGAGCTCATTTGCAACTGATTTAATTATAATATGCATAATACAAAACCTAACGGTTTTTGAGATATTTTATTATTATTATTTTTTAGAAACTTCCCATGCCCTTATGTGTTTCAAAAAACATGTGTCATCGCCCAGGTAACACTAATGCTCTTATTAAGATCTCCAAGGTCGCTTTAAAATTATACAATAAAACTTCAAATAAAACCAAATGATCTTCAAGACAAGCTTAGGATCACCATAAAGCAGCTTCTAGCCAAAAAGGGCCCATCCTAAAAGGGTCTTGAAGACTAAATTTTAAAACTATATTAAAAACCATTTAGTTTTAATTTCATATTCTTAAAGAGTTCTTCAAGGCAACCTTAAATTTGTGTATTAAAACGTTTTACACTTAAAATAAAATTGCAGCAGACTAAATTGCCTTGAGAATCATTATAATTAATCCTAAAAGGGTTTTATTTTGTTTTAAAGTCGGACAACTTTATGCGTGAAATAGTTAAAACAACGGCAAGTCTCTAATGGGGCAGAGTGGTAATATTTTAAACGTAACGCATATAAAGCTGATCAAAAATAATATTCAAATGCAAACTATTCTGGTAAAAATTACCAACGGATGGCACTTTTCTGACAAAATATAATAAAATACTTCTATATAACTCGAGCGCCACCAATATAATGTTTTTTTTTATTATCTAAAAAGTTTTTTAAAAATATCGTCAATTTTTATTTTGCATGTAAACATCCAAATGCATTTTTTTTATTAAATTGCATGTTTGGACACACCGTCCTTCAGTTATTTAAGAGGATGTAAAGCGCATATATTTCAATAATATTTTTTTCTTTGGCTATTGAAAATATCCATCATGGCGGGTCTGTATCTTATATAAAAAATGGCTTGGTCTAGATAAAAACTGATTGCAAGTTAATATAACATTATAAATCTTACAAGACTTAAAATAACGTTTTATTTACCACTTTAAGTACAATTACTCTCCCAGACATTTATTTACTCTTCCTTTTAAAACTGAGTTGCTTTAATATGTTCAAACTCGTGGCCTTATTGATTTAAAGGGATCTGGCGCGCGCATGAAATCCTAACCTTAAAATTGTGCCGATTTTGTGATTGCTGGATTTAGTGACTTCGTTTTAATTTAAAATACTTGTCACTAATATTTTCCATTTTAAATATGTCTTCTAATTTTCATTCATGCATAAAGTAGGTACACGGACTGCACTGGTTCACTAAATCAGCAATCAGTTTATTGAGCAGATGGCGTGTTTTCTCCGATTATGGAGGGGGTAGAATTAGTTTTAATAAAGTCTTCAAAAATCTAACAGGCATTTCTTTTAATCAAATTGACTAAATTAAAACCTTTGAACTTTAAAATATTCTTAATTTACTCTTTAAAAAGTAAAAACTATGTTTTAGGATTTAATGTGGAATTTCATTGAGCATATAGGCTTAAGATAAAATAGTTTTCTTAATGGGTTTTAATAACTATATCAAGGATACTCCATAAAACTACATTAAAACCATTTGTTCCAAAATGGATTGTTTTAAAACCAACTTGCTATTTAATTCTTTAAAAAGGCAAATTAGTTTTAAAATAGCCAATGTCAAGAGTATTATAAAACTAGTATAAGATCAATAGGGCATTAGGAGCAAACAGTTTTTTATTTTAATTTAAAGAGTGCATTAAATCCTTTGCATAAGAATCAGTGGTCTTTAAGAACTTTTAGTTTATCTTAAGGTAATTTTAAAACCACTATCATTTTATTGAACATGTTAAAGCACTTTTAAAACCCAAATAAATCAAAAGTATCTTAGAGTTGTTACTTGGGCGCTTAAGCGGAGATTTCTCTCTCAAAAATAAGACAAATAGTTACTATCAACATGGGTCCATCGGTCCATTGCTTTGTCATACTATTCTTCTTTTTCAAGTATAACTTTACAAATATAAATTATTTCATAATAATTACCATCTATGAACAAAGTACAGCACACACAATTTGACACGTAGTAGATAAGGTATGTCGTCTTTGTTTGGCAAAGGCATAGCTTTCTACCTCCCACCACTGCGCAATTCACTTGTTCCATCATTATTTTAGAACACTTCACATTGAAATTAGTAAGTAACAGATTGAAATTACATTTTAATTTATATTGGAAAATTGTAAAAGATCATTATCGCCAACAACATTCGCATGTGCATTTTGAAGAAAGTTATCATTAATATCATTTGGCTCGTTTAACTGTTTTGGAATTTGAATATTTTTAGATTTGTTGTAAACATCTAATTCTTTTAATTTTTTGCACAAAACTTTACTTGAATTAATATTGCCAACATTATGTAACCACCCTTCTCTCTCATTTCTTATGGCAATATTAGTTTGATTACGTAAATTTTTATAATAGTTCCAATGCGCTCTATTATTGGATATTTTATATCCGTTTAAGGCTTTTCCCCGTAAAGTAATTAATAATTTAATATTATCTGTTAACCATGGTGGATTTATTTTCCTAATTACGATCTCTTTGACTGGTACAATTGTATCATATAATATTAAAAGTAATTTATTAAAGTGACTAACTTTTTCATTAATATCATGTATATAATAAATTTCATAAAAAGGAGTAAGCAGTAGCAACTCTTGTAGCAGTTCCATATCTTTACGCTTAAGGTTTCTAAATCTAATTGTTTTTTATTCTTTAAGATCTTTTTCATTTCTAAAAGAACAAAAGACAAGAGAATGATCCGACTGCTCTTGAGGTATATCAACAGTACCGCATGCATTATACTCTATATTATTTAATATTAAAATAACACCAATTAATGTAGAAGTGTCTCTGGTATCTCGTGTAGGATAATTAATTATTTGTTTCAAATTATAAAATTCAATCGATTCGTTAAAAAGTACTGTTTTGCGTTCGTTCAGATCTATGAGCAATGTCTACTAAGTTTTTAGTAGCTTCTTGGAACGCCAACGGTATTAATAACAAAATTCCGTTTTTAATCAACTTTCTAATGAGGCAAAAAATTTATATTATGATCCTAAATGAAACAAAATTGATTCGACGTGATAAGCTTCGCGTTCGTGGGTATACCGTTATTCGGCGTGACACAGGTGGAAACTCATCAACATTGCACACACTCATCGTTCGATACGAAACACAAGTATCGAGAACGTGAGTGTAACGTTGGACATAACCTTGGCGCCGTGTACAATAGACCTTTGAACGGTTTCTCAGCGGTTTGTCTTGAAAATTTAGTGAATGTCCGTCCAGGCGGCCTAGTCATCGGAGACTTCAACGACAGACATCGAGCGTGGAACTGTCAAAGTAATAACGCAAATGGAAACACCCTGGTTGACTTCATCAACAACAACAACGTCTCCGTGGAGTATACGAACACTCCAACACACTTTTCAGACAACGGCATCACCCAGTCTACCCTCGATAGTGTTATTAACAAAGGCGTGACGAACTCCACGCTGCCAGTAGCACTGGAGGAACTCGCGTCCGACCACAATCGTATTCTGGAGAATCTTCGTTGAATGACGAGGGAAGACGTCGCGATTAGAATCATTTGATATGTAAATGCAAATTGGCATAATTTTAAACAATTCATTGTAAATCGGCTTGAAATCAAGAGCAACATTAATAGTATCGGTGAATGTGCGGTGGACTCTTTCACAAAACTACTCCAGGGGGCCAAACGGAGGGTTGCTAAAACCATAACAATTGACCCTTACCGTGACGATCTCAACGATGCGATTATACGCGAGAAGAATAGGCTGAGACGGAGATGGCAGCGAAACTCAGATGCAGGCGCCAAGGCGGAAATGCACAGGCTGCAAATACAAATTCGTAACTTCATCAGCACTGAAAATAATCGGAAATGAAATGAAAAATTAGAATCGTTATATTCGCAAGACGGTTCGCTATGGAAACTGACGAAGCGTCTTAAAAATACACCGCTGTTGGAAAATTCTAACAGCCGTCAGACAATATACATGAAAGACGGGCAAAAAGCCAACCATTTAACTGACCACATAACCAAAATTGTATAAATGATAGAACATAATCGCAATGAAAAATTTTTTACTCATAATTACGGTCATGACGTCCAAATTCCACCAACGCAACAACAATTTTTGAAAGTCATAACTCATGACCAACCCCACTGAACTTCGCAAGCTTATCAGGACTTTCGCGAAAAACAAGGTACCGGGCAAAGATGGTATCGATCACAAGCTTCTCAAAAATCTACCGGGGAAGGATATTGTACAACCTGTTCATATTAGCAATGGCATAATACGCTTGCAGCCCTGGCCCGTGCAGTGGAAGGGTGTAGTGGTGGTCCCTACCTTGAAACCAAATAAAAATTCTAAACTAGCAAATCGTTATAGCCCGATTTCGTTGCTATCGGCAATGTCTAAACTAGTTGAAAGGGTTGTCCTGAATCAGCTCAATACCGCCCAGGGCAATCTTAACTTCAACGATAACTTCCAGTTCGGTTTCAAGAAGGGACATAACACCGTGTAACAGGTAAGTGATGTCAAGGTGCAATACAATCTCTGGAAGAGTACTGCCGTGGTACTCTTAGATATTGAGAAAGCCTTTAATACTGTCTGGCTACCGGACATTTTTTATAAACTGCACCGGTATGACTTTCCCGGATTTCTAATTAAACTCGTTCACTCTTATCTATACAGCAGAACGCTGAGAGTGAGAGTGAACAACACACCATCAACATCATGGAACATACGAGCGGGCGTACATCAGGGGTCGGTACTCGCAAAAAAATTATCTAATATATACGTTTCCGACTCCGGAATTTCCCAATACTAAACTAGCTATTTACGCTGACGATATGGCCATGTACTGCCATAGCCACTACGCCCAGGTAGCTGGCCAACTACTAAAGGCTCACATGGTATGTGCGTCGGAGTACTATAGCCGCTGAAAAGTGAAGGTGAACGTCGAAAAGTCGGAAGCGATAGTATTTACTAAAAATTTTACAAAGAATAAAATCATAACACCCATTTCGGTCAGAGGAACGAGGACGAATCAGGACGTAAAATATATAGGGGTAGTTTTAGATAATTGGCTAATTTTTCGGAAACACATTAACGAAACTAAACGCAGAGCCTATTCCTTCTCAAGGCATCTCTATCCACTCATGGCAAAAGGATTAGCAGATTGCATAGGAAAAATAAAAAAATCATTTACACCACGATAGTAAAGACCAGATCTAATGTATGCGGTTTGGTGTTCTGCGGTCGCGACGACATTACACAAATTTCAAGTCTTGGATAATAAATTTCTTCACCTCATAAGTAACTCAACACGATATACTGTCTGGTCGGGGAAAGAAGACCTGCGGAAAGAATATAATTTCTGCATTCCATTCACGATTAAACGTAAATGAAATAAATGAATTAGTGCATGACAAATTTTTGTGATCGTTTGCATCTCATTGGGATATATATTATATAGAGTGGAATGAAAAATAATATTAACTGAAAATTTTTTTGCTAATTATTATTTACTAAATTTTACAAATCTTATCACAGATAAGTATAACATATATCTTTTTAAACAATTATTTTTCCGGCTATTTGCCAAAACGCTGAAACTTGGATTACAAAAAAGATAATATGCACATTATGTTCAGTACAACTGACTCAATAATGTTATTTTTAATTTCAATTATTCTGTCTAGTAAAACCAAAAATAAATAAAACACAAGGTATTTATTTTTGGTTTTACTAGACAGAATAGTTGAAATTAAAAATAACATTATTGAGTCAGTAGTACTGAACATAATGTGCATATTATCTTTTTTGTAATCTAAGTTTCAGCGTTTTGGCAAATAGCTGGGAAAATAATTGTTTAAAAAGATATATGTTATACTTATCTGTCATAAGATTTGTAAAAGTTAGTAAATAATAATTAGCAAAAAATTTTCAGTTAATATTATTTTTCATTCCACTCTATATTTTAACTTTTACCAAGAAGAGGAACTTAATTTGTTTTTAAATTATATATTATATTCCTTGTATATGATTTCTCAGAAAGCTGGCGACATATCGGCAATACTCTCCCTTGCCCCACGGCCTTCTTTCGCCGTCTGGACAATACCCCTTCAGCGAATTACGACAACATTGTAACGACATTGAACCCATAACGGACTTTATCAGGAACATTTCTCAAAAATTCTCTCAGTTCAAACTGATGGAGAATCCGTTAACAGCCAACTTTACACAAATTAAAGAGCATAACGCGTCTATTCGAATTAAACACAAATTACTATATGAGGCGTTACCGATTTTCCAACAACTCCTTTAGACCACGATCTTTCTATAAGAACAAAATTCAAAATTTATCGTTCCCTTCGGTTCAATTTACTGATTTTTGTAATGAAACAGGATATCAATTTGAAGCCACTACAACCATAGATTATATTGCGTTGGTACTTAAAGACTGTGCTTTCAATATGAGACGGAGAGATGGTAAAGATTATAAGGAAAATGTGATAAAAACCATGCTTCAGGAAATGTATTTTTTAAAACACAACGTCATTTTCGATCCATTTAAGGATATTCAATTTAAGTGCGCTAGGGATGCTCGTAAAAGAAGATATTTACAGAAAAACATCACGAAAAGAAAAGCCTCTTCGGTTGCATTAGAATCAGAAGATCATAAAAAAATGATAATACTTTGGAATGAAAACACTCCTGAAGGACTACAAAAAAAAACGTTTCTATATTATCACAGTTGAGCTCGTTTGGAGAGGCGAAGAAGCCCTAAATTTCGTAACAAATCACTTTAAAGAAGAAATTGATAACAGATGACAGACAACACGTAAAAAACGGTTCACTTTATTTGCGACTGTTTAACTAAGTCTTTATTGCCATTTTAGGACGATTAGAATATAACCCTGTGATCAGTAAGACCACACAAGGAGCTGACAAGAAATGCGCAGATATTAAATGGTTAACGCCTAATAAAATTATTGCCGATCTATGTCCTGTAAGACTATATAAACAACTATTATCCATGAGGAGTTCTAATATTACAACAAATCGTTTATTTCTTGCATGCAATAAGTACTGGAATAAATACTAAAATTCCTATTGGTACAAAAATTCAGCGATTGGAAGAAATAAACTGTCCAAATGGACAAAGGAATTAGCCGCAAAAATCGGTTTGGATACAACAACTGTAAAAATAACTAATCATTCCAATTGATTCACAGCTGTCAGTAACTTAATAAAGAATGGAACGAGCTTATCAAAATAACCGGCCATGGAAGTTCATATTCCATAAAACCGTATTTGCAAATAGATGCCCTACATCATTTAAACGTGATAAATAAATGGTAATCTAAATGAAATACAAAATGAACAAAGAACTTCTAAGGCAACATCAGAACATGCTACTATTCAAAACATTAATGAAGAAAAACAAGCTCAAATTGTATATCAGAAATGTAATTTTTTTATTAATTGTACTAACGCAACGAAAAATAATTAATTTGAATTCTCTTTATTAGAAAAAAAAACGAATTGTCAATGTAATTTGTACTTCATAATTATTATGAAATAAATAAAAGTTAATAAAATAAAAACTGCATTTTATTGTCTTTAACGATTTCTATTCTGGAAATAATCTTTACATATATCCCTCCTGCATCAATTTTAATCACTTAAATGTGTACGTCACAATTTTTAAAATTTTGCTTTTGAGCAATCACTCGACCTATGGTCTCCGGATTTTATCAAATTATTATACACAAATCATTTGCTAAGCAAAATTTTTTAAATTATGTGACGTACACAGTTTAACTGATTAAACTAAATGCACTCGAGATATAATCCTTGACTAATTTTAAAAAATTCTCCATCTAGAAATTGATATTGCCCTCTTTGCACCTCCCACAAACAGAGTTAATAGTAATCTTGCTGACTGCAGGACTGTATAATATTAGCCCGTGTAATATTAGGTTTGATTTGGCTCTCTACTGAGGATAAGCGGATAATGTTTTCTGAATTTATGTATTTTTTCTACTAAAAAATGTAACGCAAATTATAAGCAGGAGATAATTTAATCAGCTACATATCGAAATGTTTAGGATATCAGCAATTATTATTAACTACAAAAATGTAGGAGTTAATAATGTTATAATTTTCCATTAAGATGCATTGATTGATTAAATGAAAAATTGACCTCACAAATCATCATTAATTCTTAGAACTTACATGTGCGGCCTAGTCTGAAATAAATACAATTACGTTTCGCACGTATTCTCGTTGAAATGAATCAAACGATTTGACAGATTCCTTAATGAAAATTATAGTAACCTAGAGAATGAATGATTTACAGAGTGAATGCAAACAATGATACCATCATATAGAAGTACTATCTCAAAGTACGGATGCAGTGAAAATTTTAAATTAATTTTTTAAGATGTGCATGTGATACTCTTTCCAAGTTTCACTAATAGAAGAACTGCGTAGTGGTCTAGCGTCTTTGACAAAAAACTGCCTTATTTCCTTTTTAGAAACTTTTGTTGTATTTAAATTAAATATGTAAAAATGGAAATCTAAAGCAGAGATCTTGTATAACAAAATCAACTTAACTGCTAGCCAAATGAAACTAACAATGTAATTTTCTTGTATAATTTTGAAAAATAATAGGATGTATTGAGGTGCGGTTTCGAAGATTTTCTTAAAAATTTCGTCAGAAATAAATTGGCTTAACTATGACACCAAACTACGATAGAGGACGTTGTGTACAATGAAACCCTGGCAATTTTTCAAAATGTTCCGAGAATGTAAAAAAACGTTTTTCTCTGTCATATTAGGATGATCTATGGACAAATTTGAGGAAACGGTTTTGGGTGTTTTTTGACATAGGTATTTGATATTTCTGTAAATTAGTTACACTTTACACACTGCCATCACTCTTCAGTAACCAGTTGAAACAATGATTTTTTACTCGAATTCAATTAGCTGACATGTCTTTAACCATACCACAATACTCGCAATTTAAATGTAGTATTTAACATTATCCGACAGTGGAGTGTTAACGACCCACTCACGATTTTATGGAGTTACATGTTCAGTGCTCTGCCAAATGAAAACTGATACGAATTTAATCATTTTCAAGTACATTTCGGAAATATTGGGGAAAATTACCGAAACTGTTTTTTAAATTTTGCGTTAGCTCAATTATTACTAAAGAAAGAAGAGTTTTGTGAATAACCATATAAATTGAAAAAAAATTAACTTAAATTTCACACCTGCATGGTGTTTATGGTTGACATTTTATAAGTTAAATTGATAATAATGCGTTCTTATAGGAGACACCGTGCTGGGGTTTATTGACATATCGGAACTAATTTCCCTATTTGGCAGCTTTGATTTAGATTTTCAGTTGATTTGGCTGAAGCTAGATATAGGGGGACAAGAAAATCCAAGAGAACCGCTCCAATATGTGGCTATAAAATACAAAAAAAGTACCAGAACACGCTCCAATATGTGGCTATAAAATACAAAAAAGTAGCGAAACTTCTTATATCTGGAAGAATATGTTTTATTTAAAACAACATTTGAAATTAAGTAAGTCGTAAGCTAACACCTCTTTATCAGCAGTACATTGATTGGTAATATCCAGAGTTTTCTGGAGTTTGCTTTGTTCGATAAGAATAGAAGTGTATACTAAGATAAATATGCTATCCCTTCGAACTCAAACAGCCTGGACCCAAAAATATGGGGATAATAATGGTAAATTGCTACAATATCCAGTTGTCTGGATATGTGTTTTTCTTAGGAGATTTAAGTTCGATTTACACATCAGAACTAGGTCTGCTCTCAAGTTTTTCTGATAATTTAAGTGAATCTTGAATTTAACCTTGAGCACCAGTCTAGTAAATTTTTTGTTGTGTGAGAAATCTTTAGTTCAATTCTACGTTCAACATAATATTTTGATACAAGCTTTAGTTAATAAAATTTATTTTTTAAAAAATATACATTTTAAAAAAAACTGACATATTATTGCTTTGTATTTATGCATTTCTAGAAAAAAATAATAAAATAATTATTGGGTATTACAAAAGCATTCTTTCAAACCTAACATAATAATAATAATAAATACCAGTGGCGGTCGGTCCATGGAAGCAAGGGAAGCAGTGCTTCCCTTGGGATTATTAAAAAAGAAACACATAATTAGAACCTAATTATTATTTATCACATATATTAATCATTAAAATTTACTTTTTACCCAATTTCAATAGACACGGCCCTGCTTTTCAACAGCTAAGATAATGTTGCATGATAAAACCGTAACGATGACGCACTCGATTAATCGAGCCAAGACGACCTCGCGCGACTTCGATAGAAGCAACTTCTTAAAATGCATCCCATCCCCACTTCATAATCTTGATATCTGAGCCGTATAGCATCGTAATGCGTTTTGTTTTATAGATTTTAATCTCGATTTTAATATCGATTTTAATATTATACTTAATATTAATCTTCCTAGTATTATTCTCAGCTTTTGTGCTATATTTGTAAATACTTTTTTGGTGTTTCTAAAACCAGTGGTGCGGCGACAAGTGATTTTTAAAACGTTGAACATTAGTGCGCATATAAGCAGTTTTAGAATTGCTTATTCAATTTGGAAGCTGGTCCTAGCACTGTGGAAAATATATTTTGCGTCTGTGTGGTGTGCAATTTATTGAAAAAGGGAATTTCAACATATTTGTTTCAAGATAAACTGGATATTATTAGAAACGGGAGACCAACACCTGATTTAAAACTTTTAAAAACGGAAGTTAAATCGGTATAGGTACTTTAATATTGAAATGTACAGTGCTAATCAGTGGTTAACGGGTTGTGAAAATTTGTATAAATTGTTTTGTTAGCCATGTGTATTTTTCACAGATGAAAAAGGTGTTTGGAATAAAAAATGGCTTTTAAGATTTAAACAACATTCACAAAGTGACAAAGAGGCATGGTAAGTGTGAAACTCATTTGCGAGCGGTGCTAAAAGAACAAACATTTGGAAAATCACGAATTGAGCATTCATTAGATCAGCAGTTGAAAGAAAGTGATCGTAAGCAAAATGAACTTGTAAAAAAAATCGAAAAGTGTTAAAAAGACTTATTGACATTGTTTGTTTTCTCGGCAAAAATGAACTTAGATTTAGAGGTCATACTGAATCTCGGAGCGTTGCTAATAGGGGTAATTTCATCAATTTAATTGATTTATTAGCAAAATACGATACAATTTTAAGTAACCATCTGGAACACTCCACGGTATTTCGCGGTACATCAAATCATATTCAAAATGATTTGATTCAGTCGATAAGCAATATTGTTTTAGAAAAGATCAAGCAAGAAATAAAAAAAGCTCCTTTTGTTGCAATTATGTTAGATGAAACAACCGATATTACGAATATTAGTCAGTTGTCAATCATAGTACGGTACATAAATCCAAATGGGAAAGTCCAAGATCGCTTTTTTAGGATTTTTAGACGTAACAACGCAGAGAACGGCTATATTTTGTCAGATAGTCGATGATCTACAGTGTGGTGCTAAACTTATCGCCCAAAGTTATGATGGGGCCGCTGTAATGGCTGGTGAATTGGGGGCCTGCAGGCCAAAGTAAAAGAGACTTTTCATAATGCAATATTTGTACATTGTTTTGCGCATCAATTAAATTTAGTTCTTGCTCAATCTGCAGCGTGTCTTAAAGAGTGCAAAGTATTTTTTTCAAGTATTAGTGGAATGGCTGCCTTTTTTTCAAAATCATCAAAACGGACACGAGCTTTAGATTTGGAAGTACAGAAGAGACTACCCAGAGTTGCTCCAACACGATGGAATTACAATGGAAGGCTAGTACAAACTGTATCTGAAAATCGACAGCCTCTAATTGATATTTTCTCTGAAATATTCCCATTTACGGACAATTTATTCAATATTTTGCAAAATAAATCAAATGGCGTTGGATTTTGTGTAAAGAAAATTGAAGAATTCAAAAATTTGATTTGTAACAAAAGAAATGAATTTGAAAAGTTCTGGGGAAAACTAGTTATGACAATTTAGAGCCGCAAAGAAAAAGAATACGAACTGAATAATTTATAGTAGATCGTAGAACTTCATATCGAAGACTTTTTTATCGAAATTTTGGACAATATCACTGGGCAACTATATAATAGATTTGAAAATTTTAGTGATATATAATTTTTAGAATTGTGTAATTTTAATGAATTTAAAAATAAACAGTTTCCACAAAACGCACTTCAGTCATTGAGTGATAACTACGAAATTTTTTTTTTTTTAGTTAGGTTACGATCGGAACTTTCAGTTATTTATGCTACAGAAGATATTAGTCAGAAACATAACGTCAATGAACTGATTATCTTTATAAAAGAAAATTGTTTGGATCAGGCCTACTCTGAAGTGTTGAAATTGTGTGAGTTAGTGTTGACGATACCTGCAACTAGTGTCTCGTTTGAACGCAGTTTTTCGACCTTAAAAAGAATAAAAACTTTTTCAAGAAATTCAACCAGTGAAGAGTGGCTTTCAAAATTGTCCCTGTTGGCAATAGAAAGTGACTTTGTAAAGGAGATGTCCCAAAATTCAAACTTTTACGACGAAGTTATTTCCGACTTCGCAAAAAAGGAGAGGAAGATTAAACTGCATTATAAATAGGTATGTAGGGCATGTTAACTACTTAACTAGCCGGCTCGATTTATAGTTGGCTAGAGAGTGCACGATGGCAAGTCTGACTGAACAAACTCTCTATTTCGCTGTGGGTTCGATCCCCGCCACCGGCACTGACAATGTCGGTGGGTATGGTTGTGTGTCTGCGTTTTTTTCATAAGTATAACCCTCGCCCGTGCAGCTTCGGCTTTGGAATCGGGGGTTGTCTAATTTTTGTGGTGGTTTTGTGGTGGTTATGTTTTATGTTTATTGAGGAGTGGCGGTCCTACAAGTGTACTTTTTTCTAGATATAACTGCGGCTTTCGACATTTGCTTTAAAATGAGTATACGGAAGCCACGCCCCTTTCTTAAAACAAATTTTGCCTCGCTTCGCTCGAGGCTTCGCACTACCCATCACCCTATATCACAAACTGCTTCCCCTGTATCAAAACTCACCGCACGCCCCTGATAAATACCTATAGTTTTCTATATTTTATACTGTCATTCTTATCTGAATATGCTAATATAAGTGTTAAGCATATAATGAATCAAAAACAACACTTCCATTACATTTTATCATGGAAACTATTAAAACAACTACTCAGTCTAGGAGCAAGAACTGCATTGAATTTAAAATAACAGTATTTTTAGTATTAGTAGCAAAAAAAATATTGAGATTGAGAAAATATTAACTCGCAAAAAAGGAAAATTTTCACACTCAAGAAATGATTTCGTCCAGTTTTTTGTCTTGTAATTGGAGGAAAACAAATCAATCAAAATTTTCCTGTCCATAAAAATAAATAAATAGGAGAAATTCTAAAAATACAAATTTATGGATTTTAACACCTCTGAAATTTATAGTACTAAATAAACAAGAAGTATTGATAGCTATCTCCAATAATTTTAATGAATTATCTAACAATTTTATCGAGTTGAAAATTCATAAACCACAACAGTTATCCTATCTTTGATGACAGATGGATCAAAATAGTTATAGAGTGGTGACCCAGGCAAGATGCGGTTAGAAGTAGAGGGCGTCCACCACCAATCCGGTGAACTGACGATATATAACGAATCACCACAAACTGGATTCAAGATGCTCAGGATTGAAATAAGTGGAGAGCATTAAGAGAGGCTTATGTTCAGCAATGGACAAGACAGGCTGTTTGATGATGACGATGATGAACGTATGGAAAATATCATTAATTAATTAATTTTCCCATTTATCCAAATACAACTTTTTAAATTTAAATATCCATATCTCTCCCTATTGTGAGGACGACAGAAATACTAGTAGGAATATGATTATTTATCACGAGCATTATTATTATTAATTTTAATACAAAAAGGAATATTTTAAGACATCTAGAATCGATGCCTCTCATCAAGGCATCAGGAACATGACATATTCACGTCTCTCTCTATTATTGGGTCAACAGAAGGTCTTGGGTATATGCAGTTATGTATTTATTATCAGCATCTTTATTATTTCCTTATATCCAGAAGTAATATTTTTTGACATAAATAAATACCAATGCTCTGCCTAGTACCAGGACAACAGGAATATGTTCATTAGGAGCATCAATATTTCTAACCAATGTTAACTAAATATCTGTGAGATTCTTTAGGTCAGGAGAACAGGAGCGAGGAGATATGTGATTACTTAATCTCTCGCTAGACCAGTGTTGCCAATAGAGTAATTACTCATTTGACGAGAAAAATCGCACGTAAAATGTTAATGAGGTAAAAAAGGGAAAAAATGTGGATATTTGGATAAAATTTGCATCAATGTGGCATATGTCAACGTTAGTATCCCTCTTCACCGCTCTGACGATGTGGATTTCTTTATTTTGCCACCAATCCTAGCTAGTCTAAAGCAATTTTACGATTACACTGGCTACATTAAAGAACAGTAATAGCCTCCGTAACCGTAAAACTACTTAGATTAGCTGCGATTTGTGGTAAAAAAGAATACACATATTATGTACAGGTTCAAAACATAATTTTTATACGATATAAAAGGAAAATATTTAGTTTTATATTATGTGTTTAGAATTTTATTTATTCAATATATTTTTCTATCTGTTTTTTTACTGTTTGTGCACTGCGAAATGAAATAAAGAAAAAACGTTTGTGTTATTTGCTAAGAATTTAATTTATTTTACATTTTTTTATACATGTTTTGACAAATAGTTAATTGAACTGAAAAATATACTTTTTTCTCATGTTTTAAATTTACAGGAAAAATTTAAATTGTGAGTAAAATGGGAATTCTTAGCCGAAGTGCTGAAAATTATGTATTTAAATGGTGCAACACTGCGCTAGATCACGTTTGCTATACTAGAAACTATGCGATCAGTGGCGGTCGGTCCATGGAAGTAAGGGAAGCAGTGCTTCCACTAATTATTATTTATCACATATATTAATCATTAAAATTTACTTTTACCCAATTTCAATAGACACGGCCCTTCTTTTCAACAGCTGAGATAATGTTGCATGATAAAACCGTAACGATGACGCCCTCGATTAATCGAGCCAACACGAACTCGCGCGACCTCGATATATGTATGTAAGCAACTTCTTGAAATGCATCCCATCCCCACTTCATAATCTTGATATCTGAGCTGTATAGCATCGTAATGCGTTTTGTTTTATAGATTTTAATCTTGATTTCAATATCGATTTTAATATTATACTTAATATTAACCTTCCTAGTATTATTTTCAGCTTTTGTGCTATATTTGTAAAAACTTTCTTGGTGTTTCTAAACCTGTGGTGCGGCGACAAGTGATTTTTAAAACGTTGAACATTAGTGCGCGTGTAAGCAGTTTTAGAATTGCTTATTAAATTTGGAAGCTGGTCCTAGCACTGTGGAAAATATTATTTGCGTTTGTGTGGTGTGCAATTTGTTGAAAACGGGATTTTCAACATATTCGTTTCAAGATAAGCTGGATATTATTAGAAACGGGAGACCAACACCTGATTTAAAACTCTTAAAAACGAAAGTTAAATCATGCTATAGGTACTTTAATATTGAAGTGTATAGTGCTAAACAGTGGTTAACGGGTTGTGAAAATTTGTGTAAATTGTTTTGTTGGCCATGTGTACTTTTCACAAATGAAAAAGGTGTTTGGAATAAAAATGGCTTTTCAGATTTAAACAACATTCACAAAGTGACAAAAAACCATGGTAAGTGTGAAACTCATTTGCGAGCAGTGCTAAAAGAATAAACATTTGGAAAATCACGAATTGAGCATTCATTAGATCAGCAGTTGAAAGAAAGTGACCGTAAGCATAATGAACTTATAAAAAAAAATCGAGGTGTTAAAAAGACTTATTGACATTGTTTGTTTTCTCGGCGAAAATGAACTTAGTTTTAGAGGTCATACTGAATCTCAGAGCGTTGCTAATAGGGGGCAATTTTATCCATTTAGTTGATTTATTAGCAAAATACGATACAATTTTAAGTAACCATCTGGAACACTCCACGATATTTCGCGGTACATCAATTCATATTCAAAATGATTTGATTCCGTCGATAAGCAATATTGTTTTAGAAAAGATCAAGCAAGAAATAAAAAAGCTCCTTTTGTTGCAATTATGTTAGATGAAACAACCGATATTACGAATATTAGTCAGTTGTCAATCGTAGCACGCTACATAAATCCAAATGGGAAAGTCCAAGAGCGCTTTTTAGGATTTTTAGACGTAACAACGCAAAGAACGGCCGCAGCTTTATATACTATAGTTTGTCAGATAGTCGATGATCTACAGTGTGGTGCTAACCTTATCGCCCAAAGTTATGATGGGGCCGCTGTAATGGCTGGTGAATTGGGGGGCCTGCAGGCCAAAGTAAAAGAGACTTTTCAGAATGCAATATTTGTACATTGTTTTGCGCATCGATTAAATTTAGTATTTTTTTCAAGTATTAGTGGAATGGCTGCCTCTTTTTCAAAATCATCAAAACGGACACGAGCTTTAGATTTGGAAGTACAGAAGAGACAACCCAGAGTTGCTCCAACATGATGGAATTACAATGGGAGGCTAGTACAAACTGTATCTGAATATGGACAGCCTCTAATTGATTTATTTGAAAATATTTTACAAAGCAAAGATGACTGGGATACTGAGACTTTGAATGGATCCAGAGGTTACTTAGATTCATTGAAAAGAGACTTTGATTTTAATTTTTTGTTAAATATTTTCTCCGAAATATTCCCATTTACTGACAATTTATTCAATATTTTGCAAACTAAATCAAATGACATTGGATTTTGTGTAAAGAAAATTGAAGAATTCAAAAATTTGATTTGTAACAAAAGAAATGAATTTGAAAAGTTCTGGGAGAAAACTAGTAATGACAATTTAGAACCGCAAAGAAAAAGAATACGAACTGAATTTATAGTGGATCATGAAACTTCATATCGAAGACATTTTATCGAAATTTTGGTCAATATCACTGGGCAACTAAATAATAGATTTAAAAATGTTAGTGATATACAATTTTAGAATTGTGTAATTTTAATGAATTTAAAAATAAACAGTTTCCACAAAACGCACTTCAGTCATTGAGTGATAACTACGGAATATAATTGGGTTACGATCGGAACTTTCAGTTATTTATGCTACAGAAGATATTAGTCTGAAACATAACGCCAACGAACTGATTATCTTTATAAAAAGAAAATAGTTTGGATCAGGCCTACTTTGAAGTGTTGAAATTGTGTGAATTAGTGTTGACGATACCTGCAACTAGTGCTTCGGTTGAACGCAGTTTCTCAACCTTAAAAAGAATAAAAAAATTTTCAAGAAATTCAACCAGTGAAGAGCGGCTTTCAAAATTGTCTCTGTTGACAATAGAAAGTGACTTTGTGAAGGACATGTCCCAAAATTCAAACTTTTACGACGAAGTTATTTCCGACATCGCAAAAAAAGGAGAGGCGGATTAAACTACATTATAAATAGGTAGGTATGTGTATGTTAACTACTTAACTAGCCGGCTCAATTTATATTTGACTAGAGAGTGCACGATGGCTAGTGTGACTGAACAAACTCTCTATTTCGCTGCTGGTTCAATCCCCGCCACCGGCGCTGGCAATGTCGGTGGGTATGGTTGTGTGTCTGCGTTTTTTTCATAAGTGTAACCCTCGCCCGTGCAGCTTCGGCTTTGGAATCGGGGTTGTCTAATTTTGTGGTGTTTTTTATGTTTTATGTTTATTGAGGAGTGGCAGTCCTACAAGTGTACTTTTTTTCTAGATATCATAACTTTGCAGCTTTCGACATTTGCTTTAAAATGATTATACGGAAGCCACGCCCCTTTTCTTAAAAAAATTTTTGCCTCGCTTCGCTCGGGGCTTCGCACTACCCATCACCCTATATCACAAACTGCTTCCCCTGTATCAAAACTCACCGCACGCCCCTGTATGCGATTATTTATTAGGAGCACACTAACCGTTTTCTCTCAAAATATTATGTAATGCCATCTTACATAATTCTCTCTCTAGTATCAGGACGACAGAAATGCAGTCTGTAATTATTTTATGAGCCTGGGTATTATTCCGTTCTCTTCAAATATGACACTTTAAGACACTTAAATAACCATGCCTCTTCCTATTAACAGAACAGGAATGCGCAGGAGTTATAAGATTATTTATTAGGAACATCATTATTATTTTCTTCTGTGCAAAAACAATATTTTAGGACAATTAACTATCAATGTTCTTCATTAGGATCAGAATAACAAGGATGCAGGTTGAGTGACTATTTATTAAAATTGTTGATATGTCCGTATTCAGTAGGTTCCTTGAAACGATTCTCCTAGACGTGTCTTACTTTCAACAGTATCATGTTTTGAATGATCGTGATGTCACAACACTAATTACAGTTAACATATGACCTAGTAGTTATACAACTGCCACATATTTTTTGCCCTAAATCTAGAATTTTCGGATAAGAGATTCCGTAAGACAAATTGTATCGGTTTCTGTCAACCGCTTATTCTATCCTTTATTTCAGAATTTCGTAGTAAATAGTAATGTAGTATATACACTAGCAGCTTTTGCTTTGTTTGCATTTGAGTAGTAGTTTAAAGTATAGTTTGCACATTATTTTCCGTTTTTTGAATTAAAGTTTTCTTTTAATTTGGGTAAAATATGAGTTATATGTACATATTTATAAGGTTGATTAATTCACTGGACAATACCTTGTCTCCACTGCAGTTACTTAGCCTCTGTAATTCGGCTTAGAGAAATGGTGTTCATATACTTTAAAATATAAACTGGCGCCTGAGATCCACAGTATTGAAGTACAAATATAAATAATGCGTTAGAGTTCTATGTATACAGTATAGAGTTGATTACAACACCTACAAGTGAAGTTTTTTGTAGACACACTGTATATAATACGTAAAATGTGAATTCACATAAACGATTTAAATATTAATAAACTACATATGTATAAAACGAAAACAGAAATCTGTGTATCAAATAATAAACAATAAACATATATGCAAGTGTAATAAAATAATCGATTATGTACACATTTTCTTCTAATCTTATCCATAAAAATTATTAATTAATTTACTTATGAATGAAACATATTGCATTAACTTGTGCAATATCGTTGTAAGACACATTCATTATATGTACATTATCAAAACTAGTGCGTCAGAATAACATTATTCCTTTGATTTATTATCATGTTGATAAAAAAAATGAATGAAAACAGTTGTATTTTTTATTGCGTATTATATTAAAATAATAAAAAGGGTAAAAGCTCAAACTCGAGCAATTCAATTCATGTGAATCATGTGATTATTAGTTTATTATTACTGAACGGCGTGCATGTGATACGTGTATTCAGTAATTTGTTTCAGAAATAGGCTACGACACAATTCAGGAAGAGTAAACTGGACCAGAGTCCAGGACCGGACTTCAATCGGTAGCTATACTATCAGTATAGCTACCAATAAGACAGTCCTCATGGATGACAAAAAAGACATACCTAGACAAATAAAAGCAAAAATATGAAATAAATAACGAAATACATACCCATTGATATAATGTATTATTCAGAATGACTGAAGTTTGCCAACGCATTAGCGTATGTGTATGTGGCTGTTAAATTTGTGCGATTTGTTCCATACATATGTTTATATAAGAAAAATGAACGTTTCACATCTACCGAGGTTAATGGTGCAAATTCTAAATAATTCGCATGAACAGGCAGTGCACTCAGTGTAGGTACTGAGATACTGTGCAGATAATTTTCACGAATTGTACACATTGTTTTGCATCCCAGATTCCTGTTAAAAACATTTTTAAGTTTATTGTTTATAGCTCGACTTTTGCTATCTGAAATTATGCTAATTTACTTTGTATATCCTTATCACCGATAACACTTCTAAAAATTGCAAGATCCGTCTTTAATTTAGTAGTTACTGCAATCAATATTTCAAAATATTCCACTATGTCACATAAATCCTCATGAATGTCTGGTTGTTGAAATGCCCACTGACCTCGTCTTGTAGCACGCGAGTCTTTAGGATCCAACTGTAAAATAAATGTCTTCACATTCTCAAAATTCGTAAAAATAATAAATCGCAGCTTGAATCCATGTGCACCATCGTGTAGGAACAAGGAAAACGTTTTTTAAATTCGTATTTTCCGTAAGCTTGCTTTAATGAATATGTTTTTAGTGCTCCCAATCAAAGAGTCTACCACTGGAGCTTATGGGTGTCCTCTGCCACGCGGTGCAAGGCCTGTATAAGACACGTAATGTGAATCATATTGGGATAAGTATGTTTAAACATTTTGCTGCTTTCACCATGTGGGCGACTGCACCCGTTACTAACACATATACATAATATATATATATATATATATATATATATATATATATATATATATATATATATATATATATATATATATATATATATATATATATATATATATATTATATATATAACACTAAAACAGAAATTTTATTATATATATATATATATATATATATATATATATATATATATATATATATATATATATATATATATATATATATATATATATATATATATATATATATATTATCTCGCTGCGGGGCCCCATTTCGGCACATTCAGATAATTTCCTGGACGACCCGATACACTGCATTTATACAGCATATTTACGAACCTCTTACATACCTACTAACAATTTAATTAAAAACAATAATTATGACTTAAAAAAAATTATAAACACTTTTTTACTTGTCTAATTTTTCACTTTATTTGTTATTTTACAACTAGTTTCATTCGGACATTTTCAAGTTTACTTGAAAATGTCCGAATAGGGATGAAACTAGTTGTAAAATAACAAATAAAGTGAAAATTAGACAAGTAAAAAAGTATTTATAATTTTTTAAATCAAAATGGATTTTCACAAAGTAACTTCATCTTCAATCAACTTTTGAATAATTATGACGTGAAAACTCTAGAAAAAAAAAACGAATAATAAGCTGGGATGTGCTAACCTAAAAAAATCGCGTTTAAAACACGTTTAGAATTTTAGGCCTATGATGTGTGACGTAATAAGGTTCACTGCCTGGACTAGGTCTTGTTTATTAGTAGCCTCTGGCCACTACAATCTTTGAACGATATATTCTGTTTCAGCTATTAATAGTAGGGTAAGCATAGATAATATTCATCATATAAAGTAGCAAACTAGGGACGTGGTCTCTGAACATTGAAGCGCTGCACGTCAACTCACCAATATTTTTGGGTTTGACGACGGCTTCTAAGTATAACACAAGCCGAGTATTACTATTGTTCTTTACAACTGATGTATCACTGGCGGTTAGCTCCTCCCCCCCCTGTAAATTCAGACGGTGTAAACGATTTCGACAGACCTCCCCTGGTCCTGGCTTCGTGGAACCTGCTAACTGTGTCGTCTCCTCTGGCGCTTTACGGTTTTTGGTGTTCTTTCTTCGCTGGCCCTCCGGTGTGTTATCTGTCGCGGGAATAGAGCGGTAAATGCCGTACTTCGTCCTGGTGGTTTAAGATGTTTGGGATTTTTTGCTGGGGGGCAAATACTTTCACAAAGTTCGGCGCATCAAAGAGAATAAGCTGTGTCATTCAGGAAGGTGCACAGTCAACAGCGCATTTTTTGTTTTGACCGGCACCCGGATTTGGGAAACGCAAGCTGGTCGGGGTGGTGGAAAATCACCTCGGCGTCAGGAAGGTGGGTGAACCGTCTGTGTCTTTTCCTTTAGCGGTCTTCTGCGTCGGTGTTTGCTGAAACAATGGTATCGTGTTACAAACCCCGTCGACCACGGCCTTAGGGGTTCGGGTAGAGTGGCTTATTAGTCGGCAAAAGGCAAGTTCGTAGTCCGAGAAATGAAACAGGTGTTTTTCCTCAGGTTTCTATGCGGAAATAAACTAGTTGGAAATGAATATAATTATCTGGTATAAATATTTTTTATTTTTTTGTTTAAAACCAACAAAAAAAATAGAAAACTTTTTACTGTAATCGAGAAAACAAAATATAGTTCGGAGGGTAAGTGAAACAACTACTTACCTTCAATTGCCTAGCAGGAGCATCCAAAATCTGGGATGGTTTCCAGCTACTCAAACTAATCTTTTCAAATACGAGAGTTTTATTTCCTTTTTATTTACTGTCTTTACTTTTTCAAATTCACCACACTTGATACTTGTTATCGTCTTACTAGCAAAAAACCACGGCGCGACGTTTTATGAACGATTTTTAAAATGTAGTTTTGTTTTATTTTTATAACCACGATTACTTATAGTTTTATAAATTTTTTGTGTGCCCTCGGTCTCAGCTTATTCACGACTCTTCTTCCGGTCTCTCCCTTACGTTACGGCGTCTATCATGGACCAAAAATTGCTGATAGCTGCGTTTGTTATCGCGTTATCGCTTGGAATTCTATCCCATCAGCACTGCCAAATTGCAGCCGTTAAAGAAAAAGATTAATCTATGATACATCGAGAATAACCCGGATTCAGAAATAAATTATAAACTTAATAAATGTTTTGTTGTTACGTTAGGTAATTGGCACAATCGTAGTACATTGCTTCTTCGACTAGGAATTCCGAGGTCCTCGGCGAAGCTACAAGTATGTTTGTTTTCTTAAAAATGTTTTTTAACTGCCTCTCAAGTTACCGAAGGAACCCCCAGAAATCCCTAGGATTTTATGTTAAGTAAAGATAGACGAAGCCCTACAGTTTATTGTAAAGTTCGAACCACATCTAGGGCATTGACAATTTCCTTCCCCATCTTAGCCAGAAAAAAATTACAAATAATATTTCTAACTTGCTCCAGATTGAACCATCGATAATCGTTACCGAGTAAATAGCCACAAGCGCTTTACCCACTTGGCTACCATGCCCCTTGTGCCCTTTGACAACTATCAAGCGCTTCTAATATTTTTCATATATTATTTTTAATCAATGGTGACTTGTGCTATGGTTTGTAAGTTTACGCAACCCCCAAAAACGATAACGAAAAAAGTTATATTTAATTGTTCGTAATAATAATCAACGCAATATATTCGATTTAATTGGCTATAATCTATAATCTATGATTTACCAATTACACTGATCACTTTCGGTGCTAGGTATCGCAACCCAGTGCCGTCGCTACCACTCCTATTACGTTAGATATCGACGTTGATTTGACAAACCAATTTGTTCCATTGCAGTTCTGCACACTCAGCCTCTTCCTACTCCATACGAGTTAATTCCATAAAGATTTAACAGGTTGCAAATCAAGTGCAAACTTAGTAGCTTAGGCGTATCCTCGGGGCTCAGGGTTTTAGCCAGCCCAAAGGCCAGTATTTTTGTACGTATACGCGTATGAAAGGCATTTTTATTATCTTAGATTTTTTTTCCTTTTTTGCCTATCCAAAAATTCTCACACCTAAAAAATATCTAAAAAATGAAACTTGAATGTCCATTATTTTCCTTTTAAATATTTCTATGGAAATATAAACAGAAAACGTCAACTTTTAAAACTGTTATGCTAAAAAATACTATCTTTTACCAAAGAAGTTTTATTCTAGTTTTGAGAATGGCCGAATTCATAGAGTATTCCAAAACGTCAAAATTTAATTATTTAAAATATCTGAGATTTAAGTTTAATTTTCAGATTAATATTTTTTAGGTGAGCCACTTTTGGATAGACAAAAAACCTTTTTATCAAAAACCAACCTCTGACTAATACTTTTGACGCAGAGGTTTATTTGACAAAGGTTTTTTCAATATTATAGGACAGTGACTTAATACCCAAATGTGAGGAAAAACGTTAGTTTATGTTATTATAATATATTTTCTAGAAAATATTCATTGTTGGTTGTTGGTGTCTTTTAACCTATGTAACGTAACTTTTATTATAATAACTGAAACCTCTAAAAATTGCAACCCCCACATTTCTATAGAACGAGCCGCCCCTGTTTTTAATTACCATGCAATTTTGCAAAGATAGGTACTTGCTGTCTTTTCATATAACCTGTGTGTTTTTAAAATATTATCAAATATTTCATAGCAAATATTATCATAATGAAAATTTTTAACCAGATATGTCCACCCCGCGCGCCGCATCTTTCTTCGATTTCTGTTTAAATCAAAAAAAAAAGTATAAAATCGGTCTTATGTGGTTCTTCATATAAATTTCGAAAATATCCAGAGAATTAAAAAATCTTCGTATTACTGTCGTATATACTTCGTATACACTGCCTTAAACTCAAATAATCTATATCAGTGGAGTATCCAGACATGACCCTTGGAGGGGATATAAAAACAATATAAAATCCAAAAACTTTACTTAAAAAATTGTGCGATTGTGAATTGCAATAATTACAGCAGACACCACCCTAACATTTTTATTAGTATTTTAATATTTAAACAAACAAATCGAAAGCAAAATAGTTTGCACAAACTATGTTAAAAAATATATACCTAATATTCCTATAAAATAAAGAAGTTAGTTAATTAATACATATTTGTTAATGAAGTTATAAATACACATTTTTTTTACTAAGCATATTTTAATTTTTTAGTTTCGTTTGAGACCATGGAAGATATAGATATCCTCTTATCCCCCGTAAATACACCACTGAATTCTATACTCATTGTCATTACATACGGTTCAGTTTTAATAACATGACCGTTTAAAAAGAGCGTGTCATTTCGATACCCTAGAACCTTAGATTGTCATTACTTTTTGATAAAAATACAAAATAATATATTATATAAACCTACTACTTACTAACTAGACTTTGTTTTTATCAGTACTAAATTTTTCACAAAAATTTTATTCCTACATAGCAAATGTGGCTATTACTACAGACCATAGTAGTCTTTCCTATTACCAAAGATAATAATTACTCTATTCAGAAAAATGTTAATTACGCTTTTTTACACTTCTGCACTAAAGTGAAGAAAAATACCACACGATACCATCTTTCTCCTGTAATGCCCTCAAAATTGTTTCAAAAATATTTTGCTGCCATCTTCAGTACAGTACAAGAACAAACAAATTTTCTAATATGATTCTGTCTATTAATAACAAAATGAAGAAATCTGCATTGCTCTTCTAAATTCAATCTTTGTTTATGCATTTATTTTATATAATATGCGTTGTTATTCAGCTTGCATTTCTAAATTTCCTTGACAGATGTCGCATCAGATAAGTGTATATAATCTTTGATATGTGGGGATTCATAAATAAAAATCCTATTCTTGTAATCTTTGTGCCTTTTTCTATATATTGGACCGTAAAAAACTTACGCATTAAATTTAATAAAATCCCCAAAAAGTTGCGGGATATCAATTTTTAAGAAACTCGGCATATTATTTAGCGCGACATCTATCAACGATTTGCTAGTATTAACAAAGGTTAAATTTATCTTTGCCATTATTGGAAGGCCCTCTATATTTACTCTGGAAAATTTCAATACCCTTTATTTAACCTTGCTAAGGTTAAAGAAGTCACGTAATACCGGATTTTTGACAATCCAATACGAGCCGGCTAGGGAGTGAATAGGCTAAGATTATTTTATACTTTTTATTGTAAAAATTGTAAGTATATGTTCTTAGGGTTATAATTTCATTGTGTAATGTGATTATGTTCTTTGATTTAGAGTGCGTTTGAATTTTACTCTATTTTTTAAATTATGTGATTAAAATTGTTCTTCACGCGAAGGTCATGTAGTTTTTTAAAACTTTTTCAAATGTTTGTAAGTATGTACATATTTTGTGATAATTTTAATCTAGACCTCCTATAAACCAAAATTTTACAATATTGTTGGATGTGACATTTTTCAATTGTTGCATTTTTGACACACTATCCTGCACAATGTATTATTTCAAGATTATTTCAAGTGTATTGTTGTAAATAAATTACCTGTGCCTCCGATTGAATTTCACAATATTGCATAATTTTGTGTAAATTCTTTGTGGTTTTAAATATATTATTTTAAAATGCCGTCCTTAACAAGTTATCGTTTTTTTAATGCCCTAAGAAATATGCCTATCAAGAGTATATTGGCCCGCAACATCTTCGATTCTCGTGGTAACCCCACAGTAGAAGTTGATCTTGTAACTGATTTGGGACTCTTCCGAGCAGCTGTGCCATCTGGAGCTAGTACTGGTAAGATTTTAACTTTCAAGTAAGCCCTTTGTATGATGCAGATAAAAATGTATACACCAATTTCTTTAGAGAAGACATACTTTCTGACTCAATAGACAGTAGCTGAGTGTGCTAGAGTGCTTATTCTTACTTGGTATCCAAAGTCAATAGTTCTATTCATCCCACCGTGGGGCTAATTAAAAATTTGTCAAATTTATTTCTTACCAAGGTGAGATATGTAACTCTCGGTGCCCTAGATGTGTTTCAGATAATAAACACCATAGAAATTAGATTCCACAACAAACTAGGGCATAGTCTCTATTTACAATTATCAAATCCTAGATTTAAGCCATACATACGTACCGGTGTTAAAGGAAAATTATACAATTAAAATTCAATTAAATATTTATACGATTTATTCTTTATCCACCCGAAGTTTATGTAAACCATATCTCAATATTGGAGCATGGAACCCAAGCAATATTTTAAGGCACGACTATCAGTACTGAATGAAGAAGTTTTGCAAAAAAAAAAATTCAAGAAAAAGTTACAAAAAATGCGCTGCTACCCCAGATTACTTCTAGACCATTCGTAAAATATTTGCAAACTATTTTTTTTTAGTAATCGGAAGGAAAATTTATCACCCCATTTTTTTTTTTTGTTTTTCGAAAATTTTGATTGTTCTTCATTGTGTAAATTTTAAAATGTCATAACTTTACAAAAAATTAAATTTGAAAACAAAAAAAAACGAGGTGATAAATTTTCCTTCTGATTGCGAAAAAAATAGTTTGCAAATATTTTACGAATGGTCTAGAAGTAATCTGGGGTGGGAGCGTATTTTTGTAACTTTTTTCCCCAAATTTTTTTCTGCAAAACTTTTTCATTCAGTACTAATAGTCGTGCCTAAAAATATTGCTTGGGTTCAATGCCCCAATACTGAGATATGGTATAACCTAAATCCACCAGTTGCCACAGAGTTTGATTGAATCTTTTGACAGTTTTCATTCCACTGTGGCCATTAGCAGGTCTCTTGTGGCTCGATTTCATGTGGGACAACAATTTCAGTAAACGATTCTTAAGACAAAAAAAAATAGTTTTTATCTTTGTGATATACTGATTTATTTCCCTAATTTTTCAATACCTATTTTTACAATGCTTACTCAGGTGCTCTTGTTCATGCTCAAATTTTATTTGTCAGTTGTATCTTATTATACAATCGGCACTTTAGAAATTGGGACAAGTACTATGATGCTATTTATTTTTATGTGTATCGTATAAACTGGTCATTTGCAGTTGTTATAGGTTTGATTGTTATGCATCAGAATTTTTACTAAACTTTCATCCTAAAAATTAAGATGAACTGTGTGATTCTATTCTAGAACATTGGGAAAATGCATAATCAGATTAGAATGTTGTATATATTATGAATTCCATGCCGAGACGTTTAGAGTAATTATTAATAATGGCTCAATGACAACATATTAAATCTTTCATGATCCAAAAAGTTTAAAGCAAAGGGAAAACTTTTATTTCAAAAAATTATTTCTATTTTCATGTTATGCCCAAATATAAAATTCGGTTGACCAATTCAAAAAAATTAAAATTTCATCTTTTTTTGCTTTTTGCTCCCGAACTTAATTGTAGACCCCATTCCTTTGAGATAAATATATTCAATTCAACAACATCCATAAAAAACCTATAACAGTTTACTTTTTTTACAATGTAAGTGATGATTTTTTGCCCAAATAAATTTTTTTGTCATACGCACCCGGACTGATAAAAATTTGTATAACCAGTATTTAATTTAAGACAGACCTATGCAAAAAATATAGCGTGTAATTACTCTTTTGTGTTACATGATTTTAAAAATTATGTCAAATTTTCAGGCATCTATGAAGCCTTGGAACTGCGTGACGAAGTAAAAAGCGAATATCATGGCAAAGGTGTCCAAAAAGCAATTGACAATATTAACAACGTTATTGCTCCCGAGCTACTTTCAGCAGGTCTCGAAGTAACTCAACAAACCGAAATTGATGAATTCATGATTAAATTGGATGGAACTGAGAACAAATCAAAATTTGGAGCTAATGCTATTCTTGGCGTTTCTCTTGCCGTTGCCAAGGCTGGAGCTGCAAAAAAGGGTATTCCTCTCTATAGACACATTGCGGATTTGGCAGGGAACAAGGATATCATCCTTCCAGTACCTGCTTTTAATGTAATAAATGGTGGTTCACATGCAGGAAATAAACTTGCCATGCAGGTAGGTTGGAGAAAATCACATCAAGATGTTATGGGGCACATAAGTGCCTAAGGCCATGATCATGATTTATTTTTTTCCCTGACATACATCCTATATAGAATGATACAGTTTTAATATTGAACGTTAACGGTCGATATTTTTCTACTAAAATGAGGTTATTTTGTGGCAAAACTTTTTCTGCAGGGCCTACCTACATTTTCAAGATACAGGGTATTGAAAAAAAGAAATTGTTTGCAGTTTTTATTTTTTGTCTCTTAAATTATGCGAAATATTTATTTCATACTTGGTACCAGGTTTTGGTATGTTAGGTTGCATTGATTTTATAAAAAACTGTTGAAATGATTCAACCAGTGCCATCCGAGAGAAGCCATTTCCTCCTTTTTAATCTGACTTTTTACACCACTGGATATCAGGGTTGCGACGATTTAAATCAATTTGATTTAAATCGTGATTTAAATCAATTTGATTTAAATCGTGATTAAATCATGATTTAAGTCAACTGATTTTTTAAATTTAAATCATGATTTAAATCAAGTTGTGTAAAGCCAGTAAATCAAACGTCAGACAATTCAAATAAAAAGTATAGTTTATTTAAAAGCTAGATACAAATTAAACTGAAAAAAAAAATCAAATAAAAGAAGAAAAGAACAGTTAGGTTACACATATAAAACAAAAGTTACCTTCTTAAATGTACATTATAAATTAGGTGCCTACTTAAAAGCAGAAACATTAAGTAAACAAATTAAACAACCAACTCAAAGAAAATAAAACATGATTTACTCCAAAACAAAAATTTTAAATTAGGTTAATTATTGTAAAGTTTGTACAAAAAAACTAATTCAGCTGCTTTTTCAGTATCTAAACGATTTCGAATCTTAGAATGAATCAAACCAAATGTCGAAAATATTCTCTTGACCGAGGCTGAACTAGCTGCAGTAGAAAATAGTTGCTTGATAATCAGGAATAATTTGTCAATAATATCAATATTTCTTTGGGATTTCCACCAGTCCAAGGGTTTTGTGTTTTTAAGATTTCTTCGTGAAACATAATATCGCAAAAGGCTCAGATTTTGCCAGAAATTTAATAATCAGTGGTAGTAAACCACGTTTGGGATATAATTCATTAGTGGCTTCTAAAGCACGATTCTTTTCGCTTTCTGTTAATTTATGCTTTGTTTTCGTAGGGTCTAGAATGAAGACTAGCAAATGGTATGAGGTGATACACTGACCATATCGGTATCTAAATGTTTGCATTTGCCTTAAGTTAATTTCAGTTTCGTCAAAATGCGACTCAAGAATTCTAAATTGTTCTACGTCTGATAAAATTGCATCGTTTCTTTGAAGCCTATCAAGTGCAACAGATATAGGTTTTAGTAGTGATAAGTAATCTTTAGCAGTTTTTTTTAAATAAATGTTTGATATTTTCGGTCTTACTATGCTGTCAATTTCATTTTTATGTTCCTCGCTAATTTTAAAAAGTGTGGGCCATGATGTAACGAAACCCTCTAAGCAGTCGGCAAGTGAGTTCCATCTTACGTCAGAAGGTAAAGTAAGTTTTTTTCCTCCTTCTTTTGCGTATGTGGCAGAGGCAAAATGATTGTTTCGGAAGTATTTCACAACGAACGTAACGTGTTCCTTAATTTCACTAATTTCCAAATCCTTACATAACAAGTTTAAAATGTGTGGAGCACAACCGTAAGTAATAACATTTAGTTCTGTTGACTCCTTAATTTGGTTTCTCATAGCATTCATATTGGCAGCATTATCCGTCACAAAACTGCTTACTGTACAGGTATAGTCAGTGTTTAGAGTTTTAATTAAGTTTGTTGCCAGTTCTGTTAAATATACAGATGTATGTGGATTTCCAGATGTGTCTATCGTATCTACTAAAAAAGGAAGACCCATTTTCCGCAGTTACAGTTGCACATATTATTGGTTCATTGTGTATGTTGGACCATCCATCCAATGACAGACAAACTGAACTTCCTGATAAATCTTTAAAACATTTACTTTTTTCCTCGTTACTTCATTGAACAGTCTGTTGGACACATCATGTCGAGATGGTGGTACATATCCAGGTCGTAAAAGCGTTATTGCCTTTTTTACTTCAGGTTGTTCAATACACATGAAACTGCTGTTTGTCGCATAAAGTGCTCTAGCAATTTGTTTATCTATTTCTTCTTTATTAGATTTGGTCGTACGTACAACAAAAGATGATAAAGATCCAGAACTGGAGTCGGGCACTACTTTTCTTTTTTTACTTAATGGCGTAGAAGATAAGAGCGGCTGTGGGGCACTATCTTCCTCTACATCTTGTTGTAATGTGTTCAATTATATCTGTAATAAAAAACAAGATTGTTATGTTGTTTAAATCCAGCTACACACAGACAGGCATAGATACTATAGTTTGTTCTTAAAACTAGTGAATGAAAGTCACATTTGCACAGGGAAAGTTACTAGAAATCTAGAAAATGCACTAGATCATTTTAACGCTAAATTTGAATCTAACACTGGCGTAGTTTTCCACGAAACACAAAAACACTATACACTGCACTCGACGCGCGTTTCGCCAACTAAGTTGGCATCATCTGGAGATAATTAAAAACAGTTTTAATCATCTCCTGATGATGTCAACTTGATTGGCGAAACGCGTGTCGAGTGCAGTGTATAGTGTTTTGGTGTTTCGTGGAAAACTACGTCAGTGTTATCTTCGCATCAAAGATTCTAACCCATTCCAGGTCGTAGAAATAGACCGACGTTAAATAAGTAAATTAAAAAAAAGGTTCTATTAATATTTTGTCTTACTAAGAAGTTGTAATTATAAATAAATTAACACTATACTTACATTGGACACTGTTCCTGAAGTAGAGGGACCTTCATTATTTGTTTCTACACTTTCTACATTATGCGAAGCACATTGCATTTCTACATTACACTTTTTACATGTAACTCTACTACCACTTTTTCCATCAAGCTTACTTGATTTTTGAATAAAATATTGCCAAATAGGATCTTTTTTCTTCCACTTCTATTAGAGGACATTTAAAAAATTATTTAGTATTTAAATACTATAAATATAATCACTCAGACACACTTTCTCACTTGTTAACGCGTTACGCGGCAGATTAGCAAATAATGGCAATTCGCATGATCCCCGCGCATTATAAAGACAGGCGAATTTTCAAGTTCTGACAGGAATTTTCATGTATGCTCTAGTTTATTTTACAATTATAGATACAAGGTACACAATTTATTCCATTTGTAAGTTTAAACAAAAACTATCTTTGTTAATATAAGTACTAAATATATTGTTAATGTCAATTACTGGGATGTTTATATAAAAGAATAAATAAAAATCAAAAAAAATCATAATTTTTTTGATTTTTTTTTAATAATGGTGATTTTTGATTTTTTTTTTAAATCATGATTTTTATCAACCCTGCAAGATCTCCTTAAATAAAGTAAACATTTATTTACATTTAGAATACCTGCAGTTAAATCAACTTCCTGCATTTTTCATGATGGCCTTTTAATATTTGAACAAGTCCTTGCATTTCTTTTTTACAATTTTTACATACTGCTCTATTACTGATTTTTACTTTTTCTGTTTTTTTTTTTTTTTAAAATCCCAAATTTCGTCTTACTTCCGCTCATTTTTATTTTACACTTCAGTCGCGCGTCGCCTCGGCATCTATGAAATTAATGAAACCGACCATCAAGCTTGTCAGAACAGGAAAATGTTGATTTTTTTATTGTTTGTATGAAAATATAGACCATATAGAGAATTTTTCCAGTGACGTGAATAATTTATATGTGCAAATTGGTAGTTAGAGAATACAAGAAAATAGTGTATGGTATTTGTTTTTAAAAAAATTGAGTAGAACTGAAAAAAAATCAAAAAAACCTTATTTTTTTGATTTTTTTAAATAAAAAATCATTGATTTTTGATTTTTTTAAAAAATCATGATTTTTTCCAACCCTGCTGGATATTTCTAAATATTCTCATTTTTTCTGAACTCCTAAATTCTAAAGAACGTTTACAAGTTTTTTATAAGGTACCAAATTTCAGTACAGGAATATTTGTCGTGGGACATAATAACTAAAGTATGTGAGTAAATGTACACTCCAGGTCCACACCAGCTCGGTGGAGTAGTTGGCAAGAGCATGTGATGGCAAGTGTGACTAAATAACTCTCCATTGTCCTGCAGGTTCGAAACCCACCACCGGCATTGGCAATATTGGTGGGAATGGTTAGGTGTGCATTTTTTCATAAGTTTTGAAATTTTATTTTAGATTAATTTTTCACTGTGCAAACCTCAAAAAGGTGAAACTGTAAAAAATCAATATTTTTTTATGAAATTTGAAATCTGTCGCCTATATTTTCCACCTGATTTTGAAAAAAAATGTTTCGGCAAATATTTTACAAATCGTTTAAAAAATGACCTTCGAGGCTCACAATTTTCCAACTTTTTTTCGCAAATTTCAATCGTAATTTTTTTCTACAAAACTTCTTCATTTAGTCTTGATAGTATCCAAGTATCACTTGGGTCACTAAGATATGGCATAACCTAAATTTCACCAGCCACCACTGATGTTCAATGAAATTATTTATTGCCCCTGTTATTTTGGATACTACAAAATCGTCAATTAAAAGGTAAATATATAATTTATATCATTATATGTGTATCTCCTGGGTCAACTCCTAGTTTTTACGTCATATACTATTTACTTGCTGACCTTAATAATAACAATAATAAAATCAAATGCCTGGTTTGATAAAATGCTAGTTCTGAACTTAGAGGATAAAATATCTCAGCGAAAATGGATTTCATCGTATTTAGGAGAAAATAAATAAAATAAAAGCCACAAAAAAAATTCTTTTTTTCAATGCCCTCTAACTCGAAAATCAAGGCCCTGCAGAAAAAAGTTTATACAATAAAATAACATATCGTCAAGATCTGTTGAATGTTAATTTCGGTATTAAAAGTGAATCACCATGTATTCATATAAAGTTTGGTTTTCTTCATTTTTACAACGTACGTACTTCTAAGAGATAATAAAACATTAGTTTTGCAAATTAACCTAAAATTTTTGAAGTAACCTTTGGTAGCAATGAAAAAGGACTTTTGTGTCAAATAGGCAGTTTTCATTTTAATATGAATAACGCATAGGATTAATCTTTCAAGGTTATTTCTTAGTAATGCTATAAGTTGCTAATATTTAATGGTGGTTGCAGGAATATTGGAAGATATTGTAACTTGTTAAACATTTTTAATTTTTTTTTTTTTGCAAAACACGTTTGTCACTGTTATATGATATCAGAATTAAAAAAAAAAAATAGAAGTGTACTAATTTCTAGGAATTCATGATTCTCCCAACTGGAGCCAGTTCCTTTACAGAAGCCATGAAAATGGGGAGCGAAGTGTACCACCACTTGAAAAAGGTTATCAAGGACAAATTTGGATTAGATGCCACAGCTGTTGGTGATGAAGGTGGTTTTGCTCCCAACATACTCAACAATAAAGATGGTCTTGACCTAATCAAGGTAGCTATCGAAAAGGCTGGTTACACTGGAAAAATTGAAATTGGAATGGATGTTGCTGCTTCTGAATTTTTCAAAGAAGGTAATATAATTAATTGAAAAAAAAAATTTTCTAGTGATTACGTACAGAATAAGTCTCATAAAAGGTCCACCTCACTTATTTCGTTAATTCTAAACATATTTTTTAGTTTTATAATTCAATCTCAAGGCATATTTTATGTAGATTCTGAATCTGGGCATAAAATTAAAATTTAACCAAAAATATACAAGGTATTTATAAAAAAAAATTTGCGACACATTCGACTTTTCTTTCATTAAGTAATATTACTCCCTCTCTTATTTTTACTTTTAAGTGCTTCATGGTATCTATATTCTCCTCCTTACAGATTTTTTTCCTTTAATGCATCCCAGACAAAGGAGTCTAGCAGGTTTAGATTGGGGCTTCTTAGAGACCAATTAATGACTACATTACCACCAATCCATAATTCATATTATTAAGAAAATTTGTCAGACTTTTGACATGGACTGGCGCCAGATTACATTATCTTGATATAAAAGAGGAATATTATTAAAATATTCCTCAATATCCTTTTCAAGTAAGTTTAAATACCTTACACCATTTCTAAATGGTTATTAATGGTGTACTAACAACATTAATACAAATTGGACTAATAATAATTTTACCACTAAAATATCTGATATGGCCAGCATATAACTTTCTTATACCAGTATATGTCATCCTGATGTAAAAAAATCATTCTATTTAATTCTTCATTTACTTCAAATAAATTTTAATAGCGTACCTTGAAATGTTTCATTAAAATTTTTAAATAATTAATTATCAGCGGCATTCGATTCTGTCAATAATAATTCATGTCATATATTTTAATAATTTCTTATTGACATTGACATTTCTGTAACTAAATTAGACATTTCAAATGTCAAACTGTTAAATTTATCCTAACCCCATTTTATGAGGTCAAATGTATAAAAAAATTTAAGTTTATTCAAGTAATTGGAAAATATATTTTATTGGCCTAGTATAGTAGACATGATTTATAATCTTTCAAGAATATACAGATACAGAAAAGTTTGGGTCCCGTGGACTCCTTTCAGCTGGCCAATTTTGCTCATCATCGAATTTATCATTGTCTTTGGCCTTTAGAACATGTGTACCAAATTTGAAAGCTTTATCTCAAAAACTGTGGCTGCTATCGCGATACTACAGACATGCAGACAGATTTTTTTCCATCAGGTTATGTTTTTTCATTATAATTCGTCAAGATTCGTCCAGAAATGCAATAAAAATTTTTATTATTTTTTTTTTCCAAAATTGTACCTCTTTAATCATTCATTGTGTCTCTTCTGGTGGTACCACATTCACCAAATTTAATGTGTCACCTAAAATGTTGTTGACAATTTTAACTGCCAAATTTGGGAAGTCTCCCATTAGTATTTTTTTACCTATCGCGGACACACACACACACGCTCATGCACACACACGTACCGACAGACGTCGTTCGGAAAAGTCAGAATGGATTCACGAGTATTCAAAACGTATAAATCAATCCAAATCTCGAGGTCGAAAAAAATCACTTCCTTATATTAGGTATAAGAAAGTAAAAAACCACACCAGACATTGACAGTCTTCTTCCACTGTTTTTTAATTTCCTCAATAGCGTGGATTTTTGTAAACCAGACATGTTCATTTTTTCTGTTAATAAGCCTGAGGTCGAGAAGGAGAACTCATTGTCCATAAAATATTTTTGGAAAAATGTTCGTCAAGGTCGTGTCTCCTTAAAACTTCTGCATGAAATATTCGTATGTTATTTACACCATTTTGTTGAAGCTTTAAACGAAGAATATGGTATAATCTCAATTTATTTATCTTTAAAATTAGTTCAATACTAGTTTGTGAAATTTCGAAATGGTCGGCTGCATTGTAAGTTCGTCTGGAATTTTCTTGAAAAAAAAAAAAGTGGAACATTATGTCATTTTCTCATTTGTAACGATTTTTTCTTTTTTTTTTTTTTTCTTAAATCATCCTTCTAAATTTTTCTTAAACTCGTTTAAAAAAATTTACGACATGGGATAGCAAGGTTTGGAAATTTTGTTACTTATTCTTGTTTGGTTTGAGAAATTTTTTCGCATAATATGAAAACTTCTAAAATATCTGGACGTTCTCCTAACAAATCACAGTAATGGAACGAATAATATTATTTTAACACAAAATACAAAAATTGATTATGACACAACAATTATAAACTTGGCAAGTAGCAGTTGTTGCCATAGCCTACTTAATTTTAAAACTCAATGATATTTTGAGTGTTAATTTACTGTCATTCAAAAAATTTTGGAAATAAACTAATTTTTTTTTTGCTATAAGTTGCATTGACTTAAATTTTTAATTTTATAATTCTTTTTAAAATTGTTAAAAAAACAAATAGTAGAATTATTTAAAAATTTAATCATTCTTATAGTAATTATTTGTGAAGCAAATATGTTAAAAGTTATATATTTATGAAATCGCTTCGATGAACTCTATCGAATTATCGAAAAATATGTACCTTTTATGAGACTTATCCTGTACATGATGAATTTGAGATGCATCCAAATATTTTAAATAGTGCTGATAAAATAAGCAGACAATTATTTTTGTTAACTAATTATTGACCATTTTGGCCAATGGTTAATAATGTTTTCTTAAACTTGTGTCAATTATGATGGCTCTCTTCATAATCTAGGTACAGGGTTATTCATTATAAAATACCCACCCCTTATCATTGTTATTATTGCCTATAGAAAAAAAGTTTTAAATAAAAGTTGTATGGTTATGACTGAATTTTGTTAAAATGCTATCAAAAGTACAGTAGCGTGCAAATTTCAGGGGATACAAAAAATAATATATACTTTTTTTAAATGGGATACCCTGTATATTATTAAATTTTTGGAATAATCCTTTGTTCCTGATTTCAAAAATATACCATATGTTACCCCAACCATATACCGTTTTTGAGTTATTAAACGTCGAATATCTTAGTTAAACTAGTTGCTGTAAATATGGAAAAGTTAACATTATTAAAGTGAGCTATGAAAATGACAACTATTATGTTTGATAAGTGACATTTCTTTAATGAAATTATCAAAATGGTTTACAGTGAGAAAGAAAAAATAGATAAAGATTTATTTAGGAAATTTAAATATAAATAAAAGATAACTCAAGAGATGTTCGATGTGTCCACCATTATTGTCAATGCATAATTGATAACATCTTATATTTATAATTGCACCGGAAATGGCTTCATTATTTACATTCAGATTGTTTATTTCAAGTCGAATCCTGTCTTTAATAACTTGAATACTATTATTATTATTATTATTGACAATGTCTTTTAGAAATCCCCCAAAAAATGAATCCATAGGGGTCAAATCCGGACTGTTAATAGATCCATTATTCCCTATCCATATTGGGAATACATTATTCAAATGATCTCGAATGGGTAGGACACTGTGCGGAGTTGCCCCATCCTGCATCCAAATCATATCATCAAGTTCGGCTACCGAAAAATTTTGCAAAAGAATATTTTCTGCTTCTGGGATAACTATTTCCAGATGGGTAACTCCAGCTAAAGTATAATCATAAAATATAGGCCCAACAATTTTGTTTCTAAAAATTCCACACCAAACGCTAACAGTTTTTCTTCCTGATTTTTTTATTTGTTTTACCAATCTTTTGCTGTTGTGCTTGTTTTCTCACGACCTTCGATTTTTACTATTAAAAACTTCTGCCGTAGAAAAGGATGATTCATCAATCCATAATATTTTAGTAAAAAAATCGGGATCTTCATCCAACTTTTGAATCATCTGGCAGCAAAAGTCCAGCCCGTTTCCTTTTATGAGCCTCTGTTAAAACTTATACGGGTAAAATTTTATATGGTCTGTAGCTGTTATTTTTTAACGTATGTTGGATTTTGGAATAACTTATACCTAATTGATCGACTGCTTTATTTATACTACATTCAGAATTTTCTAAAAAATAATACAGTTTCAAAAAAGTCTATTCACGAATAAATATGGATGGGCTTACCTTCGAAATGAAGCAGTATATCTATCTGTTCTTCCTGGTTTGCTTGAACTACACGCTTTTTTCTACTATAACTGGAGGTATTATTCACCTTTCGGTAAATATTTTTGAACGTATTTTCTGATGGTGTTGGACGATTTGGATACAACACCCTATATGCTCTTTTTGCTGCATGTTTATTTTTGTTGTTTTGTATGTAGCAAGTAAATTTTTTGGACTTTTTCTTACTCACTGTAAACTATTTTGATTATTTCATTAAAGAAATGTCACTTATCAAACATAATAGTTGTCATTTTCATAGCTCACTTTAATAATGTTAACTTTTCCATATTTACAGTAACTAGTTTAACTAAGATATTCGACGTTTAATAACTCAAAAAACGGTATATGGTAGGGGTAACATATGGTATATTATTGAAATCAGGAACAAAGGATCATTCCAAAAATTTAATAATATACAGGGTATCCCATTAAAAAAAAATACATTATTTTTTTTGTATCCCCTGAAATCTGCACGCTACTGTACTTTGATAGCATTTTAACAAAATTCAGTCATAACCACACAACTTTTATTTAAAACTTTTTTTTCTATAGGCAATAATAACGATGATAAGGGGTGGGTAATTTATAATGAATAACCCCGTACAAAATTTTAGGATGAAATTGCTATTTTAAGGAGCGAAATTTTGTTTGCATTGGTTGGTTTATAACATAACCTACAAAAAAATAAATTAAAAATATATCATTTTTAGGCTCCAGATTTCAGTTTTATTATTGACCAAAATTTTATATTTCACTTGACCGATAATCAATATTATTGACGGTCAATTGACTTGGTTATCACTAATTTTAACTAGCATATCCTAGTGACCTTTCCATCCACCTAATAAGTGTTTATATAATGGTGGTTCATAATGCGCCTTATACCAAAACAACTATTTGACACCTTGATGACTGAAGAATGTATATTTTAAAGCGATTGCACCGAATTGAAACTTTCAAGTGCAACACAATTGACTTGCCTTAATACAATGCAGATGCAGTAAAAACGATTTTGCCGTAAAACAAATTTACGGAAGGACCAGAAAGGTCGTTGATGGTTCGTTTTAATTATTGGTGTACTGCATTTCTTTGAGTATAAAACAATTTATATAGCCATTCCTTTATAATAATTCACTAATTGTGACATTGGCATCCCTATTGAAAATAAAATCATAGTAATATTTATAATTGAATCTTTTTCAGGTTTATACGATTTAGATTTCAAGAATCCTCAATCTGATAAGAGCAAGTGGTTGACCCCAGAAAAACTACTTGGTTTGTACCAAGAGTTTATTAAGGATTTCCCAATTGTTTCCATTGAGGATCCCTTCGATCAGGATGACTGGGAAGCATGGACTGCCATAACAGCCGCCACTAGCATCCAAATTGTTGGCGACGACCTTACAGTAACCAACCCCAAACGTATCCAAACAGCCGTCGATAAGAAAGCCTGCAACTGTTTGCTGCTCAAAGTTAACCAGATTGGTAGCGTGACTGAATCCATCAACGCTCATCTTTTAGCTAAAGCCAATGGTTGGGGCACTATGGTTTCCCATAGATCTGGAGAAACTGAAGATACCTTCATCGCTGATCTGGTCGTAGGACTGTCCACAGGACAAATCAAGACTGGGGCTCCCTGCAGATCAGAACGTTTAGCCAAATACAATCAAATTCTCCGTATTGAAGAAGAACTTGGTAAATGTGCTAAATATGCAGGAAAATCATTCCGTAAACCCCAATAAAATAACTCGAAAGTGTTGTGGGTTGCATATGTATAGGAGCAAGGAGGCTTACTCTATGTAGTTACGGACTTTTGGACACTGCCAAAGTTTCCCAGTATATGTGTATTATCATGTAAATGATAAAGATAAACCTTTTTATTGTATTAATTTTTAAAAGAGTAAGCTGTGCTTCTTAGTAATATACATCTAAGGAGTAAGACACAAATATGATTTTAGATATACTTTGTATTGCATTCTTTATTATTTATTGTATTGTGTCTAAGAAATAAACATATTAATGTTTTCGAATTTTGTCTTATTGTACAGAGTGGATCAAGTAATTTTCTCTAAAACTAGAAAAAACTGATGTAAATGTCCTGGGCTCAATTTTTGAGAAATGAGCAATGGCAACAACTAAAATCGGTTATTTTTTTTCCATTTCGAGTTATAGACCGGTTTTAAAAAACGCAGATTTGGCTGACCTCTTAATCACATAGGGCATTATGGTTATGTATGGTTTGGCAGATGCAAATGGTCAAAATTTTTCAAAGTAAATTTTTAAATTAATAAGTGATACTATTTATTGTAAGTGTGCTAAAACAAAACTGGGATATAGACATTCACTCTGATATAATAAATTAGTAATAAGAGAATACAAAAACTCAATAAATTAATGTTTTTACAAAACATAACCTCAAAATGGAATGTGATGTGTGTAAGGAAGTAAAAGATATATTTAAATGTGAAGGATGTAATGGATCAATATGTAAAGCATGTGGAAAACTAACATCATCTGAAATAAAAGTACTTCAACTAAGTAGTCGAGTATTGAGATTTTACTGCACAAAATATAGAAAAAACGAGACATATTCATTGTTTCGTAAAATTATTGAAAGCAAAGAACAATTGGTAGAAAGCAAAGAAAGAATCATAGCAGATAAAGATGATATAGTAGCAGCCAAAGAAGAGGTAATTATATTACTGAAGAAAGAAATAGAAGAATTAAAAAGTACTAAGAAATATGGCCATGAAAACAACACAATTGGATACAATGAAATAGTAAAAAAATCAGCACCAAAAGTATTAGTGGTAAAACCAAAGAAAGCAACACAAGAAAGTTCTAAAACGAAGCAGATTATAGAAGAAAAAGTTAATCCAAGCTCATTAGGAGTTGGTGTGTCAAGAGTAAAGTATGTAAGGGATGGTGGTGTAGCAATAAGTTGCAGTAGACAAGAAGATGTTAAACATATGTCGGATAGTATTCAACAACAATTAGGAGATGAATATGAGGTAAACATTCCAGAAAAGAAGAAACCGAAAATTCGAATTATAAATATTGACAAAAGACTCTTAGCAGACCATGAAGAACTAATTGAAAAAATTGTTATACAAAATACTATTACCACTCCACCAACTCAATGTACAATAAAAATTCTGAATACATATGAAATAAAACAAAATAGAACTAATGCAATTTTGGAAGTAGATTCGATTACTTACAGTCAGATAAAAAAAAGGATGTTTTATATATTGGTTGGCGTGCGTATAAATATGTAGACCATATAAATGTAGTACAATGCTATAAGTGTTGGAAATTTGGCCACATGGTAAAAAATTGTAAAAGTGAAAAAAACATATGTCCAAAATGTTCTGGCAATCACAGATCTAACGAGTGTAGATCTAAAGAAGAAATATGCATAAACTGCAAATATGCTTTAGAAACATTAAAAATACCAAATATTGATGTCCATCATACAGCTTTCAATAGAAAATGTGAGGCTTATAAAAGGATATATGAACAATTGCAACAGAAAATAAATTATTCAGATGGTAATGAAATACAACAATAGCAACTAGAAAAAATAATAATGTATCTAAATATACAGGGTCTACCACAAAATAAAACTGAATTAGAATGGATTATTTGTCAATGGAAACCTATTGTAATATGCATTTCTGAAACACATGTGACAGAAGAATTTCATAATAATGAAGTAGATATAAAGGGATATAATACAATCATAACATATTCAACAAGCCAACATACTGGAGGAACAATAATTTATGTAAAAAAAGAGTATAAATATAAAGAAATTTTAAATGAAACTATTTATATGAATATGTGGTTATCCGGAATCGAACTAAATATAAAAAATTGTAAATATAATATTCTCAACGTATATCATTCACCGAGTTCTAGTGATGCAAATTTTTTAGGAAGATTAGAAGAAATACTTGAGGAATATTCGACAAAAACTGATATTCTTATTTTAGTAGGAGACTTTAACATCAACATAGCAAAAAATACATATTATTCCAATAGACTAAATAATATAATTAGAAATAATGGTTTATATCAAAAAATAGATAAATTTACTAGAATAACAAAAGAGTCAGCAACAATTATTGACTTGATGATTACCAATGAGAAAGAAATACCATTTCAAATTCATCTGACACCTAAAATAACAGACCATTGTATTTTAACAATATATCTAAAGAATAACAGCAAACAGGAATCTTTTACAAAAAAATATAGAAATTTCAAACAATTCAACGAATTAAACTTTCAATTAGATTTGATGGAAACTGAATGGTTATCAGATTGTACAAATACTAATTATTTAGCGGAACATCTTGCTAAGACACTAATTACAGTATTAGATAAGCATGCACCAATAGAACAAAAAATCGTCAAAAGCAGTTGGGCCAATAAGATGTGGTGGACACCAACAATAGGTCAAGAATTAACAGAAAGAGACAAAATGTACAGAAGAGCGGTCATTACACAACAAGACATTGATTGGCAGAATTACAAAATTAAAAAAAATTCAGTGGTACAACTAATAAGACGCCAGAAAGAGGTATTCTATCAGGAAAAAATCGATGAAGTCAAAGACAACCCAGTGGAAATGTGGAAGACTCTAAAACAACTAGTCAAAAGTAATAAAAAAGATAACAAAAAGGAAGGCATTACATTTAATAATGAACTGGAAAAGAATGAAGAAGCCATAGCAAATAAATTTAATATATATTTTTTAAAAAGTTTAGAAGAACTGGTAACTAATGCGAACCAAAACCAAATGGACGAGATTTTAAACAATATGATTAAATGTGATGTTAAATTAGATAATTTTAAACAATTAGAATTTTGTGAATTAAGGAAAATAGTTAAAGAAATGAAAAAGAAGAACAGCAGTGTGGACGGCATAACAACAAATATTTTACAATCTGCATTTGAAGTAATAGGAGAAAGATTTCTACAGCTGATAAATACTAGTTTAGAAAATGGATGTTTTCCCAGAACGTGGAAGACATCTACAATTATACCACTGGAGAAGAAAATAAATACTATTAAATGCGAAGAACATAGACCGATAAATATGGTACCAACATACGAAAAACTAATGGAAATTATAGTGAATGATCAAATTATAAAATACATTGAAGATAACAAATTATTAACCAAATATCAAGCAGGATTCAGAAAACAAAATTCATGTGAGAGTGCACTACAAACTGTGTTAGCCAAGTGGAAAAATGCTTTAAATGAGAAAAAGGTTATAGGTGTTGTATTTTTGGACTTTCGTAGAGCATTTGAAACTATAAATAGAGATTTACTACTGTTAAAATTAAAAAACTATGGTTTAGGATCTACGATAATTAAGTGGTTCAGTGAATACTTATCAAATCGAACTCAGGTGACAAAATATAACAATAATATATCTACCTCAAAACAGAATATATTCGGAGTGCCACAAGGGACAGTATTGGGACCTAATTTGTTTATATTATACATAAATGACATAGTGCAATGTGTACAAAAGTGCAATATCCAACTTTTCGCAGATGATACCTTGTTATATTTCATAGGTGATAATATAGATGAAATTATAAACACTTTGAATGATGAACTTAAGACTCTACAAACATGGTTAAAACTAAATAGCATGTATGTCAATACAGAAAAAACAAAATTTATGTTAATTAAAAGTAAATATAACATGATTGATACAAACAGTCATATGGGAATATATATAAATGATGAATCGATACAACAAGTTGTAGAATGTAAATATTTAGGTATACTTATTGATGATAATTTATCATTCTCTAGTCATGCTTCATATATCACCAGCAAAATTGCCAAAAAAGTAAACTTGATAGGTAGATTAAGGCATGTCAGTACATGGACTAAACTGTTAATATATAACACAATTGTTTTACCACACTTGAACTTTTGTGCTACCATTTTATATCTATTGAATAACACACAGATACATGATATACAAAAAAAACAGAACCAGGCACTAAGAAGCATTTTAAATTGCGATAGATATACAAGTATTAAATACATGTTGGAACGGACGGAACTATTAAGTGTCAGACAAACTATTTTTACTAACACGATGATCGTTATATATAAAATAAAACATGGGTTATGGCCACACCATCTACTTGAAGATTTAACTTTCGTTCAAGACATCCATAATTACGAAACAAGATCGAGAGGAAATTTTTATGTTGACACTGTTAATACGTCGTATAGCCAAAATAATTTATTTCACAAAGGTCTAATTGAATATAATGAGTTACCAGAAGAGGTAAAAAATAGTGAATCGCTTTTATCCTTTAAAAAAGAAATGTAGAAATTATTCTATTGAGCATATTGATATATAGACAATTATTTTTTGTTTTTTTTCTTTTACTCTTTTGTATAGTTTAATGTAAATATTGGTCTCGATATTGGTCTACATATGTTTATTTTGAGATAAGTAGGTGTAAATTTAAAAAAAAAATGTCAAATTTAGCTATAAGCTATTAATAAAGATATTTATTTATTTATTTATTTATTTGTATGAAACACAGCTAATGTTCTAATTCTAAGTTATTAGAACATTTTCTGTATACATTATTTTTAAAATAACACCAAAGTCAAAAGTTTGCAGAGGTTGTAGTGGTAGATCTGCTGACTACAAAATAGAACCATTGTTTCGCAAAAAATTAATAATCTAAACTCGTTCACTGAATGGTATACAGGGTGGTCCAGTTTTTTGAGGCACAAGCTTCAGGAATGTGTAGAGTATGTAAAATTAACAGGTCCATAACATTTTTTTGTCTTGGTGCCGGAAAACAGCACTGATTTGAGATATTTTTGATGTGCTGATTTGAAAAGTATATAGCACTTTTTTCGTAGGAGCTCTAGTTTTTGAGATACAATATAACAAATTTTGGTCTGACAAAATACAAAATTAATGAAATAATGGCGTATTCAGAGACCAAAATAGTATTTTTTACCTCAAGTTAGTGTCTAATAGCCCTACTGGTTATTCCCCATGACCATAAAACCCAACCCTCAACCACGTGATGCGCCCCACTAAATAAAAATTTTCTTGGAAAGCATAAGGCAGAGGATTACGTTGAATTAGTGGAAGAGATGCTTCCCAACTTGAATAATAATAATAATTTATTGATCCAGAGAACTTACATAGTTATAGGATAAGTCGATTGAAATAGACAATATCAGCAATACATTATACAGTACATTATAAAAAGAGAAAAAAAAAAGTGTAAAAAAATCATTTATATATGTGTAACAGATTCACAACGAATTAAAATTACAAATTAAAAATATCAAGGTATGAGTGCAAAAATGCTTGTTATAATGCAAAATCATGCAGCAAAAACTCTTCCTCACTATAAAAGCAATATGTTAATAGCAGTTTTTTTATTTTTACCTTAAATTTACTTGCAAACAAGTTTTTTATATTCATCAGGTAATTTGTAATTTTCAAATTTTGAGGTTCTATGTCTTGGAATTGCAAGAGTATTTATGTTTCTTGTATCATATTGATGATTGTCACCCAATCTATTATAGTTTTTAATGTTTTTATGTGCATTTATTAATATTTGATAAATATATATGCATGGAAGTGGAAGTATATTGTATTGTTGAAATAAAGGTTTACATGTTATTCTACTGTTTACATTGGGAAGAATTCTTACTGCCCGCTTCTGCATTATAAAAACACGATGAGCTGTAGGTTCTGAGCCCCAGCATATTAGACAATATGAAATTATTGAGTGTATCTGCGCAAAATAGAAGGTTTTAAGTATAAAAATATTGACAAAAGCCTTTAAGTGTCTTAGGGTAAAATATAACTTAGAGATTTTGTTGCAAACATTGTCTATGTGGTGATTCCAGGTTAGAGTAGCATTGATTTTTACCCCTAAGAATGCATATGTTAATTTTTGTTCCAAACTTTTGCTATTATATTTTATTAAACTACTATGATCGTATACTGTGTGATTTACAGAGAATTTTATAAAAACAGTTTTTTTCCTGGTTTAAAAGTAGTTTGTTGCCTGACAGCCAAGTATTGGACGAGTCAATTGCGGCACATATTTGAATTCGTAAGTTTTCCTCATTCGGAGATCTACCTAAGAGATTGGCGTTATCAGCAAACATCATAAGTTCAGCAGTTTTCATAAAATTTGGAAAATCGTTTATGTAGATAATAAAAAGTAAGGGTCCTAGGACCGATGCTTGTGGAACACCTATATTACAGTTAAGTGTTGTAGATTTTACATTATTGACTTCTACATAATGTCTCCTTTCTCTTAGGTAACTTTTAAACCACTCATAAGGCTTACCTCACACACCATAACATTTCATTTTATATAATAGGATCTCATGGTCCACGAGATCAAATGCCTTGCTGAGATCAAGGAACAGACCAATCGCCTGATCACCCTAATCCAAGCCATCATATAATTGATTTACAAAGGATGTAACTGCATCAGCAGTTGAGAGTCCATGCCGAAAGCCAAACTGTTGTGGTGTGAAAATTTTATGTTTAGTAAAAAATGCTGTTATTCTTTTTGCAACTAATTTCTTAGGTATTTTTGAAAAACTTGATAGAAGCGAAATGGGCCGGTAGTTTTCTAAAAAAATGTCTTTGACCCTTTTTTAAATACAGGTATAATTTTGGAATGTTTAAGCGGATTAGGAAAAATGCCAGTTGATAATAATTGATTATAGAGATATACTAAGGGTTCTGCTATTAAATCTACAACATTTTTATTTCTATTACCTCAGAGACAGATATGGGCGCCATAAAAAAGGTTTTATTATTGTTAAAATTTAAACATGGTAATTCGGTATTCCTAATTTTATTTTGTAAAGTAAAGGTGCGTTATTAAAATATTCATTGAAGCTATTGCTTATTATTACTGAACAATTTACAAGTTCACCATTTAGATTGACTTTCTTTATATGATTTTTATTTTCTTGATTTTGATCCTTTTTTATGATGTTCCATGAATGATGAATAAGGTCGGTTGTAACATGAGCATTAAGGTTCACTACCTCCACAGTAGCATAGATCGTTTTCCAGAAAATCTAGACGATTTTAGTGAAGAACAGGGGGAAAGATTCAACCAGGATATATGGAAGAAAGATATCAAGGATGATGAGATATCCACATGATGGCCGACTACTGCTGCAGTCTTCAGCGAAACTGTTCTGGTAAACCTCATACAAGGAAGTCTTATAAAATAAAGTCTTTAAGTGATGATTTATCAATGTATATGTCTATTTTATGAAATAAATACCTTACTACGTATTTTCTGATTTTTTTTTAGCAAGCAGTTGTAGTAAATAGTAATAAACTGAAATGTACATAGGTTAAAAGATAAGATGATTTTATTATCTATTTATCGATTTAAAAAATAGGGCAGATATACCGCATCTCAAAAACTAGACCTATCAGAGCAAATCTGACAGAATTTTTGGTTTCTGCATCTCAAAATTACCCAGGAACACTTAACAAATCACAGGCACAAAAATATGTGTCGGCCTGCGAATAGGAGTTTTTTCTATGAACATGGTTTAAAAAATGCATCTATAACTTGGATACAGGGTGTTACTTATAAAAAAAGGGTTTAAATTAAAATTTAAGGGATCATAAAAGTTATCGTTTTCAAATTTGGCATACCGCCTTTCTGTGTAAATCTGCATTTACAAGTCATAAATAGTAACAAAAGCCATTGGCGTAGATACAGGGGTTACATACCACTTTTATAGAAATAAGTAGTATGCCGCTGGATATTTTTGAAAAAAAATTGTAAACTGCGAAATATCCATGGCATTCTAAAAAAAGAAAGTGTTTTTGTAAAATTTTGAAAGAACAAACCGTTTTCGATTTATTTGTAGTTAAAATCCTTTATGTAGACGTTTAAAATCATCAACGTCTTAAAAGAAAATACTAATGTCCACACCACACCACCATCAGAGGTGGAGTATACGGCGCGTTTTTTTACAGTAGTATCCTCTTTAGGTGTAATAATTTCTACACCACATCATCATCAGAGGTAGAGTATACGGCGCATTTTTTTTTTTTAGTAGCATCCTCTTTAGGCCTAATGTACCTGTCCCGCTATGGAGAGGATCCGATTCTCAATATTTGGCAAAGGAAACTACTGCCAGAGACTCTGGACACATTCTCACCCAATAAAGTTATCAGTTTCGTTAAGAGACTGAACTATTGGGTAAAATATAACTAGGTGTGAGTCACAATAGGCCTGCTGAAGGCCGCAGTGGAGGGTCCACAGAGACCCACTCACAAGAAACCTAACCTAACCTTTAGGCCTAATTCACATCAAGAAAAAATGAAAACTAAAAATTTTCAAAGAAACTGCTGAAACGATAATCCACCTACCTCAATGTATTTCTGAAACCGTAAAAACCGTGTATTAACCGCGGCAGATATTTGGTTTTGGATTTTACCGCATCTCATTACAAGTTTGCTCAATCCTTAATACTCCAGAGAAATAAAACCTCCTCTGCGGAATGAGGCCGAACAAGATGAATTTTTCCAAAGACCTTCGTTTTGATGTTCTAATGAAGCACAAAAAAATCTCATATGCCTACCCTTGTGCGTCTTGAGATATCAAAGGTCATGAAAATCGGTTTTTCGCGAAAATCTCGCTTCCAGTGCATCTGACCTCATAAGAACTCGTAACAAAACTTACGTAAAATAGTATTCTCTACAAAATTGTTCATATACATTTTTTTCGTACGACCAACCGTTTTCAAAATATAGCATGATAAAGCAGGAGCGCGCATTCGTAATAGGTAATACTGTATTATACTGCAGATCTATAAATATAAAAGCACTTTTCTTAATCTGTTAGACTGGAAAATTAAATTCCCATTATTAAAGCCGTTAAAAATTTGTTTATTTATAAAAAAAATATATAATAAATAATTAATAACAAAAAATACATTCTTTTCCCCACCACGCCTTATGTTTCCTTGCCTTCCTCCTCGTCATCGTTGGGTTCCACTAGCACCTCGATCAACACAATATCTTCGTCAGACGCTTCCTCTATATCTGTTGGCTCTATGTCTGTTGGCAAAACCTCTTCAGGCTCAAGGTCACTGAAGTTTTCGATGTTTTGCAACTCTGTTGACGGGTTCAGGCATGCCTGTCCGTGACACTGACCACAAACTTTGGAGCATGGCAGCCCGACTTTTCTACACCCGCACTGCGCACCACACCCCTTTTTTATAATTACAGAATATTGTATTTAATAGTTCGTCTGGAGCAGGTGGCAGTAGTTGTTTTCGGCTGTAATATGTCGTGTTTTTTTAAATCCGAACCCCATTCTTCGGATTGTAGATTTTTCCCTAGCCAAATCTGTACTTGGTAGTAGACCCGATAAATATGCTGTCCAGCTGCTTCACTGGTAGGTGGAAAGGATGACAATTTAACAGGTCTATTAAGTCGTGTAGCCTTAATGAATTGGGTGTATCTAAATTTGTCAAGGTTCACTTCATCTTTTGGAGCACCATACATAGCTAACAGAAAACGCTTTCCGTTCTGAAATACTGTATCTGGCGGGCAGTTTTCTGCTTGAAATATTTGAGCCGAGTGAGTCAAATCGGGATGTTTCTCAAACGGCTGGTCGTACGAAAAAAATGTATATGAACAATTTTGTAGAGAATACTATTTTACGCAAGTTTTGTTATGGGTTCTTACGACGTCAGATGCACTGGAAGCGAGATTTTCGCGAAAAACCGATTTTCATGACCTTTGACCTTCGATATCTCAAGACGCACAAGGGTAGGCATATGAGATTTTTTTTGTGCTTCATTGGAACATCAAAACGAAGGTCTCTGCAAAAATTCAGCTTGTTCGGCCTCATTCCGCAGATGGCCTTTATTTTTACCTTATTTCCCTGGAGTATAAAACTAATGTAGAGATTGAAAATGGTTACTATGGTGATTCAGTTTTTCAAATCGACTATTTAGTGCGTTTTAATATGTGATCAATATTATAGAAGAAAAATTCTATTTTGTATTTTTCTTTGAGCTCTTCGATTGGTTCGTCCCTTGCCTCATATGAAAAGTTGACCTTTTTTCTTCTTACGCAGTGTCGCGTCGTACTAAAAATTCAAAACCATTTGATAATTTTTCAAATCTCTCAAATCGAGTCTTAAGCCGTTCTATTACAATGTCTAATGTGAACAAAAAAACAGTGATTTTAAATGATTCTTCTTGACTCTGAAAACGGTAATCAAAGGCCAGCTCATCAAAAGGTAAATTTTTTTTAGTACGAGATAGCGTTTTCACGCTTCACTAAGATCTAAGTTCTTTTTCTTTCTCTCTCTTTGCAAAATTTTTGATGAGAAATTTGTTTCTATTAAAATTTTGTGCATCAATAAACATTGTAATACAAAGAGAAAAATTTCCATGCTTTTTTCTTAAGCTTTTTGCTTGATCAGTCTCATTTCTTTTATTGCTATTGAGTTATATTTCTGTCAGTGCTTTGATGATATCCATATAACACAATTTTACAGCAGTAACAGATGTCAATCGCCCTGCCCAACGTGTTGGGTTCGGTTTTTTTCAATGCTATTTTCGATTCAGCAGTGGAAGTACCTAATATATCCCAACGGTTTATACTACTGACAAAGAAAGAATACAGACTTTGCAGAAAAGTAAAAAATGCCTCGATCGATTTGCGACCATTCACAGCATCAAGTACTACCAGATTCATGTTGTGGGCAGCGCAATGACCGTATTCTGCATTTGGCTGAATATTTTTTATTTTTTGTTGTACGCCGTTATATCCACTCAATTACACTCGCACCGTCATATCCTTGACCGTAACACTTTTTAATGTCAATATTTTTTTTGTTTTAGTATATCAGTTACAGTTTTTAACATGCCCTCAGCGGAACCATCCTTTACTTGATAAAACCACAAAAACACTTCTTCAATGCGAACAGTTCGTTATTGTTCAGTCCCCTGCATAGCCTCAACTTTAGCATATCTGATAACAACGCTCAGCTGGTCAACTTTTGTGATATCCTGAGTGGTATCCAATATTAACGAAAAGAAAGCGGCTTTATTAATTTCCGCCACTAAGGTATTTTCCAATTTCTTAGGGGCCCCGACCGGGCCCCTAGGTCCGCGGCCCCTAAGCATTGCTTAGACCCGCTTATGCATATCACCGCCACTATCGTACCAAAAAACTTCTTTCATCATCTCCTAAAATTCTGGGCCACAATGATGGATCTGTACCTAAAGTTTGTACAGTGCATTTCGTGGGTGGTAGTATCTTGTACCTGCTTTGCACTAAAAATTGTTTTCAATTATTGATTAGTAACAAAAATATGAATTTTTTTGTGCTAACCTAAAAATTTTTACCATTTTGGGGTTACTTTGCTCCGGAGCAAAGTATACTCATTTGAATGTCGTTTTTGCCCTATTCTAATATAGGTAATGTTTCTTTTGTTAATGAAATGCTGAGAAAGTACCAAAGGCGATTGGGTCAAGAAAATATGTAGATTACTCAAAAGAAAAATTACAAGAATGTTTAAACGAAATTAAAAGTGGCAAATTAACGCATAGAAATGTCGAAAAAAAATATAATATCCCTAGGCGAACAATTCTGAATAAATTAAAAAACAGACACACTGGAACACCAGGAAAACAACCCACACTCACTTCTGCTGAAGAAAACCAATTTGTTAATTGCATAATTTCCTTAGGTGAATATGGGTTCCCCATAAACGAAAGAGAATTGAGGAATATTATAAAAAACTATTTAAGCCGAAGCGGAAGGACAGTTAACATATTTAGAGATAACTTACCTGGCAAGGAGTGGATAAAAGCCTTTATAGCCAGGCATCTTCAACTTTCACAACGTTTTGCTGAAAACGTTAAACGAACGCGAGCTGCGGTCGATGAGCCAATGCTAAAAAGTTTCATTAACAATTTGGAGACAGAGCTAAAAGATGTTCCTGCTACAAACATCTGGAATTTTAACGAGACAAATCTGACAGACGATCCGGGAAAGAAAAAGGTTCTTGTCAAAAGAGGGTGCAAGTACCCAGAGATTATCCGCAATGTCTCAAAAATATCAATTTCGGTTATGTTTTGCGGGAATGCCGTTGGGGAACTCCTTCCACCATATGTGATTTACCGAGCCAATAAAATGTGGACGACATGGACAGAAAATGGACCAAGAGGATGTCGGTACAATTCCAGTAGTTCTGGATGGTTTGATGCGCAAATTTTTTGTGACTGGTTTGAAACCCAAATGCTGCCATGATTAAAAAATTTGGAAGGGAAGAAAGTGGTACTTTGTGATAATCTTTCCGCTCATGTAACCATGAGTTCGCTGCAATTATGCCATGAAAATCAAATAAGCCTAATCTGTTTGCCGCCGAATAGCACACACTTGACACAGCCACTAGACGTGGCATTCTTCCGACCCTTGAAAATAACGTGGAGAAAAGTATTATCTGACTGGAAAGATACAGAAGAAGGCATCCGTAACACTAACATTCAGAAGCAGAACTTTCCACCACTACTTTCAAAAATGATGAACATTCTTGCACCAAATATTGAAGATAATTTAAAATCCGGCTTTCGAAAATGTGGCATAGTTCCTACAAATGTACAAGAACTTTTAAAGCGTATACCAAAGTCTCAATGCCATCCAGATGTCGTACAATCCGTGTTCCTGCAGAGTCTCCAAAATAAAAGATCAGAATCCACGACAATCAAGAAGCGCAGAAAAAAAATTAATGTCCCCTCTGGTAAAAGTGTTTGCGCTGTAAATACATTGATCAATGAAGAGATGATTAGCGAAGATGTAGTAGTAAATGAAGAGATGGAGGAAGATGAACCTACTACTTCTAGACAGGAAAACGAAATAATCCTTGATGACAACTCATCTGATGATATTGATTTTGATGAGCTAGCTGAGGAGCAACAAAAAGAAAGTCAGTTTGTAGAATATCTAGAAGGCAAGTTACCAGAGAATAATTCCTTTGCGGGCGTTGTAAATGAAATAGGAAGTTTTGTGGTTTTTCTTATATGAAGGAAAGTTATATTCTGAGGAAATTGTGAGCTTCGACAACAATGAAGTAACAATTAACGCCATGGAGAAGTCTATAAAAATGTGGAAATGGCCCGCAAAGCGCGATGTCTTGTCCTACCACTGGTCCGACGTTTTGGGTGGCATAAAACCATCGAAACAAATTTCTAAAAGAGGCTTCTTTGCTGTTCCTGAGCTGGAAAGCCATTTTTTGAAATAATCTATCTCTTTATGCTGTTATTTTTACATTTTTAGAATTTATTTTTAAAATTTTATCATTTTGAAATGTAGTTTACTTTTTTTTAGATTAAAAATAGTAAAACGCAGTTTTTTAAATTTCTTAAATATGGATATGATCGTTTGGTGAAATGTTTATCAAATAGCAGTCCCTACTTTGCTCCATATAGTCTAGGACACGCATTACAAAGGAATTTTTAAATTGGCGCAAAGTTCATTGGTAGACTTTGCTCCACTTTTCAACTTAAAAAAAAAAATTACAGATTGTTTTTAGATATAATGACACTACAGAAATATTGCCCAAGTATTGTTTTATGCGCTGTAAAAAAATTAATCTTTTATCTATGCTTTCAAATTTTTTAAAACAGTTCTCAAATTTCGCCTTAAGAGTCTATATCAGATGCAAGTGAAATATAGTCTCGATTTTACCACACCCCGCGCAGGACACGGTGCATATATACAGCCAAACCGAAATTATCGCGCCGAATGTCGAAGGTGGCCGATGTTTTAGTTACAGAACGGCATAGTGGAACATTTCAGATCGGGAGATGTTGAATTATCAGAGGCGGAGTACTAGAGGTTTCGTACGACATAAACTGACGAAAAAGTTGTATTGCGTCAAGCTTATAAGCTAAACAGTAGCGAAATAAACGAATTTGTATGTCTATATGGGGGTGTTAGTTTATAACAAAAAATTTTAGTAAATATACTTAATGATAATAGAGAAACAACAGTTCATTTAGGAGGTTTTATTATTAATAATTTATAGGAGGATTTCTAATTTCTAATTTTCTGACAAACCTTGAATCTATCATTTCTGGCAGAAGAGAGGAAAAATAAAAGTTGTTCAATTGTTTACCCATTTTTTGTTTCCAGAATTCGTCATCTCGGTGGATCTGTTGAGAATGGTAAAAAGAAATTTGTATGAATGAATCGTCGCAAAACTGGCAACAGCCATTGCTAAAAACTGTCTAAATATCCTACCACTTTGAATCGAATAAGTGTTAGATATTTTTTCTAGCAATGACTATTGGTTAATTAGGCTTCATACTGATTGATATTTTGATAATAATATGTTTTCGATATCTTCTGATTTTGTTTCTAATTTACTTTATTTTCTTGTTTTACATTTTTGTGATATTTTATTTGTTTATTTATCTTATACAGAGTGACTCAAATTCGGCAGAGTACAGGGATCTTCGAAACCATAAGAAATACGAAGTCGTTAAATGAGGACAAATTTGCGCATTTATGAGAGCAGTAATATTCTGGAAAAAAATTCCGAAAATCCTTACACTTTTCAAATTTTTTCGAGGAAAACAAAATTTTTGACTTTTTGTTTTTATTTTGCTCTGACTATTTGTGAAGTTACAGGAAAATTGAAAACACTTTCAATGCAACATTTTCCTGCGCATATTGTGGTGTCATCAAAATTTTAATCCGATGTTTCGTCTGTCCTGGACCATCATCAAGTTCATTTTTTTAATACGGACCTGGATTATTTTTTCATACTGTTTTGTCGCCTGTCCCATTTCTGACTTCAATGATGTTTGCAAACCTTCCTGATGTCAAAAAAAGTCATCATCAATAAACCTTACACTTCATGCGTCCTTGTCCTGCAATTAATATGTAAAAACAATAAAAAAAACCCGAAATTATTTTATTTACTTTGTTTAAAAATAGCTAAAGAACTAAACAACGAAACAATTAAATCGTTAATCTACAAAAAATGTCCATTTTACCGTTTCTTATTAATGCATAGTATTATTTTAAAAATTTTTCCTATAAAATGGAAGTATCAATGTGTGTCATATCATTCAACTGAATGAAAAAGGCGATGAAATAATATGAAAAATATGTGTTATTTTAAATTTAAACTCCAATATTTTTATCAAATATGAAAGATTATGATGATGTTACATATATTGCTGAATTCAGAAAGAAATTTTTAAATTGAGCTGAATATATAGGATATACCATTTAGAATAAAAAAAATTAAGGCAATTTCCGGTCAAACCGGAAGTAAAAGATATGTATGTCACGCGCATATTTAATCAGTATTCGGAATGTCATATGTTCATTTCCGCATATTAATGCGGGGTGTAATTTTTTTATTTTTCAGTTTTCCTATATACGCGAACATGTCCATCGTTATAGGATTTAAAAACCTTTTCGTCAGAAAAGACAACTTGTCCCCAGAAGTTTTCATCATTGATTATATAGTTGAGTGCAAAAATAATCCGACCCTGCTTCTTTTCTTCTGAAAGTTTGTATTTTTTAGCCGCAACTCTTCAAGTCGCTTTATAGTTTTATTCTTCTGCAAGCAGTAGATACCGAAGCAGGGAAATTTGTCTCTGAAATTGCATTTACTGCAGTCTGAAAAGGGTTTTCTATTAGGTAATTTATAAGATTTTCATCTTCTTGATTATTGCTCTTTCTGGGCCTACTGGAACCAACTTTACGGGATACTGTTTGGTTGGTTTCCCATTGTTTTTTAACACTCATTATCGTGGTTTTACTCACATTGTATTCAGCAGTAAGTCTTCTTATGGACCAACCATCTTCAATTTTAGAAACAATTTGAAATTTTTGAATATCTGTTAGATGTCGAACCATCTTTAATAATGACGCCACTGATTAACGTCAAAGTGACATTTGTAAGATTATTAATATCAATCATAGAACGAATGATTTCCATAGCTAAAAGAAAGTGCACCAGTTTTTATTGAAATCAAGTGTACCCACTTTATAACAAATAAGTAAATTTAAGATATCTCTAGAATAGACACGCCACTGTTGTTTACGTAAATCGCAACGTGGTTGCTAAGTGCCCGATTCCCCCTCCCGCAAACGAGTCCAGTGTATGCAAGTGCATCCGTGTTTCCGAAATATCATGCGAGATGGTAGCTATTATCGGAATATAGATATGCAGTTTTTAGTTTTCTAATAAATTTATTTTGAACTAATCCAAGAGTTGGGTCACATGAATATAAACGTTACAAACAGTGACTAATGTCGGAATGTTAAAAAATTTGGATACAAAATATTTAAAATGCATGTGAAAATTTTTTGACGACTGAAAAAAAATAAGTTACCTTCCGATATTTTATACATATTTTTGTAAAATTTTGTAAAAATCGCACTCAAATCGGATAAGTTTTAAACGAGATATTCGAGAATTATGATTTAATAGGGTATATAAGACTCTTAAGGAATGGAGCAAAGTAACCCCGGTTTACGGTAACAATATTTGAACTGAAATGCCTATGCAATTTCATATTATTCATCGTAAATAAGAAGAAATTTCAGTCTCCCGATAATATTTAAGAGAAATTGGAAGTGATTATGCCTTACAATGGACGTCCAAATTTTAAATAAGATTTATACATCAAATCTTTAGTTACATAAACAGTACTAGTACATCCAATGAACGTAAAAGGTAGTGAATCACATTTCTATCCATTTTGGGAAATGAACCTGTACAAAAAACCGTGAAAATATTACTGTTGATAATTGATTCGAAAATGGCGAAGTCGCCGGGAATTCTGTGCGGCTCGGTTAAGCATTTGGTCCACTAAAATTTTGTTAAAGTTAAGAATGAGAGGAAACAGGTATTCATTTTTGATTTCTTTTTTACAGGGTGTCCCATTAATAATGTAACACCTCAACTGGAGATCCCCGAAGTCAAAATAGAACGATTGAAGCAAATACACACTAGTGAAATGTTAGCCTGTATATTCAAAAAACATTTTATAATATTTACAAAGAATTTAGAACTTTTCTATTGTTTTAACGATTATAATATAAATTTTTGGATGTTAATTTTTGTTCTAATTAAAATTTGTGAACTGACATTCTGGAAATGAAAATACCTACTCACTTACTGTTAGACCACAAATGTTAATTATAACAAAAATTAACTAAATGTTAGTTTGCAAAATGCTTAATCAAGTTGCACCAAATTCCCGGCCCCTTCACCATTTTCTATTCAATTCATAGGTAATATAATTTTCTTTACGATCTATTTGCTGACTTTCATCTTTCTGTATTCCGTGTTTAGGCAAAACAAAGCAGTAAACTGTAGAGTTTAGTTTCCCAAAAAGGAAACCAAACCTTAAATAATTCTGAGGCCATGTGAATTTCGTTCTTCAATTTTTTAAAAATCGTAAAATGTGCCAAGAAAACTCATTAATTCAATATTCGGCTTTGTTATTGGTTTTTGGATTTTCACAATCAATTTAAAACGTCAACTGCAGCATTTGTCTGTTCGATAACCTATGGCATACTGAGGAGAACAAATAAGTTCGAAACCGGTCAATGTCAGGTTAGGGATTGACAAATGATATTGGCTATCGATCTATCATGATTTGAAGGTGTAATCCAATGCAGGTCGGGGTATTTGTCTGCTGAGTAGTTGTTTCCTTCAAATCATATTTAATAACAGTAGTTTAGTCCACCTGGTCTAGAGGTCGCCGCTCTCGGTACTTGCTTCGCAAGTCGCTATCTGCCACAGAGACATCTATGATGTCGGTCGGATAGTAGCATTTAGACCATACGAGAAGTTTCATACCTCTCACCACTACTTAAAATAATAGTCTAAAATAAAGCAGAATACACGTACTTGTCTTATCTACCATGTTAACCCCATTTTAAACTCAAACTCATCGTATTTTGCCTGGATATGTGCAGACAAAACACAATGATTTTGAGATTACAATGGAGTTAACATGGTAGATAAGACAAATACCACCTATTCTATTTTATTTTAGATTATTATCTTAAGATTTAAAATAAGGTTTTTCTATGATCAATTGCAGATAAGACGAGTAAATATTCTGTTTTATTTTGGGTTACTTTTTAAAGCATTATTTTAATCAGAGATTAAAAAGATATTGAATAGATTTATTTATTAAATTATGGATTTACTTATTAAATTATAGAACTTGACAACGTAAGAAATATTTCATCATAACGCCATCATAACATTAATAGCAACGATATGTAGATTTTGTTTAATGTTTAATATAAGCTAATGAACATGCTATATTAGCGAAAAAATTTCAAAGTCCGGAATTATTGCCATAAATTAATTTTTTAAAAACTAAATTTTTAACACGGCATACTTGAATTAAAAATGTAATATTATATAAACTCGCCTTAAAAATGATCACATGATTTACTTTTAACACTAGTGCAAAAAGTAAAATGACAAGTCGTTTGTCATAATGACATTTATATATTTATTAACAAAAAATTACAAGTTATTTAGAAATATTTATATTAATTGTACAATTGGAACAATTAGTAATATTTATCTCTTGTGAGGAAGCTACTTCACAAGAAGAAATTGTTGAAGTTGAACTTGAAGCAGTGGAGGAAATACTATATAGTTTTTCACATTTGACAAGCATGTGTCAAACAACGGGCAAACTTGATTTATTTATTTCATAAATCCTACAAACTACTAGAATTATGAGGTACCCATTAAAAGGATTTGAAATCTTTTTAAAGAAACTTTATTGTTCTTTTAATGGTGTTTGTAGAAAAAACATTGTATGATACACGTGTTAAAAATGACTTTATTTTGTTTGTGGAGTTGCTCCACTCGCTTTCGCTCGTTTCGCAAACTTCTCCACTCACAAAATAAAAAGTTATTTTTAACACTTGTATCATAAATAACTATTATTGATATGTATCCATAGAAATCTTTCATTAAAATAAATATTATCTTCTCGTTTGATGTAATAGTAGTAATAGTAGCTACTTATTTTACTAGGCAAGTAGGCCACACTAAAATGAATCTTTTTAGCGAAGTGTTAAATATTAAGAACATAATACTATTTATTGTGTTAAATTATAAATGTTGTTTATTTGAGAAATAGTCCGATCAAATATGATTCGTACTTACGATTTTGTATGAATAAATTTTAATTTAAAACATTCAAGATTTGTTGTTTGGTAACATCCCTCAACGCCCTACTAGTCCATGATACCAGTGCAAAAAGTGCGTGGTCTCGACTTTCTGCCCGCTCTTTGTTGATAGGTTGAGGGGAAAGTATTGAACTAGGGGTCATGTGACTTGTTAAATTCAAATTGAAATTTCACATGGGATTTTTTAATTCCACTTTTGCTGTACATTTAATACATGTTTCAAGATGTCCTAAAAAAATCCATACTATTAACGGCATTTTTTTATGGTCAGGTATGGCGCCCAAGTCCAGCTTCGGGAAATTCCAAAAAAACGGCTACCGACGCCATGATGTGGCAATCTCTTTTGAAAATTGATATATTGCTTAAACGTAATTCTTATGAAATTGAGATACTCTTAAGAGCATTTCTTTGGTCACCGAAAGGCTTAATATGCAAAAATGTATTTTGCAAAATAAGCTGTTTTTCGAAGAGGGTGTAATATCAGAACCATTGGTCCAAAAAAAGTTACATTAGTCTAAAAATATTTGTATGGCTCTTAAATGAAAATTTTTACACATTAAAGCATTTTTATGTAGTCGTGTGTGTATTTAAAGCAAATTACAGCCATAAATTTGGTTATTTTGAAAATTTGTTTATTAAAACACGTGTGAATATGGGGGTGAATGAAGGGGTAATGAGGTAAAGCGACTATATAAAAAATGCTTTAATGTGCAAAAATTTTCATTTAAGAGCCATACAATCATTTTTGGACTAAAAAAACTTTTTTTGGATCAATGGCTCTGATATTACACAGTCTTCGAAAAACAGCTTTTTTGCAAAACACATTTTTGCATATTAACCCTTTTGGTGACCAAAAAAATGCTCTTAATAGTATCTTAACTTCATAGGAATTACGCTTAAGCAATATATCAATTTTCAAAAGAGATGGCCCCATCATAGCGTCGGGAGCCATTTTTTCGGAATTTCTGGAAGTTGGACCTGACCACAAAAAATGCTGTTAAGGGTATTTTTGGATTTTTTTAGGACATCTTGAAACATGTATCAAATGGACAGCAAAAGTGGAATTAAAAACCCGATGTGAAATTTCAATTTGAATTTAACAAGTCACATGACCGCTCCCACCGCCCGAGCTATGACCCCTAGTTCAAAGCATTCCCTATTGACAAAGAGCGGGCAAAAAGTCGCGACCACGCACTTTTTGCACTGGCATCATGGACTATACGGGCTCGTGATTTTGATCATTAATTTATCTTGTAACGTTACCAAGCAATAAACTTTCGTAGATAAAAAATTATCGACAAAATCATAAGCCCTTGATATATAATTAATGACAATTGACTTTTGTCAAATATTACATACTCTAGAATCATGTTTATTGTAGTTTATGTAATAAAATAAGGACGAATATAAGGCTTTAGCGGACGAATCGTAATGTTTCCGTAATATGAAGATGAGCCCGCTAAAGTCATTTGCGCACGGACTGCATACAACATGTTTTTGTATTAACTTTCCAAAAAAGAGTTCTTGCATTATAATATTCAATTTCAATTGCCATCAATAAGGTAGTGTATTAGAAGGCTGTACGAAAAGGTCCATGGAAACCGCTTGATTATTAACGACGTGTTTGTTAAATACTAAAAAAAATATGAGCCTTTGTTGATGTTGGTCCTAAAATAAGTGTTAAAAAGGGCATCTTGAAGAAATCTTGTAGTCTGTAGTGTAAAATGAGTGCTGTACTTGGTGGAGGTGTACCATAATCAATTACCGAAAAAGCAAAGAACATTGTGCTATATTTAATTTTGTTGCCGAAAAAACCCCGTAACCAATATGAGATGGAATAAAAAAAATGACATTACCACAACAAAGGAGGATGTAATGTTGACTTATCTTCATGAAAAATCAAAAACTTTAAAACCATCGTCCTTGTGGTCAAAATTTTCTATGTTATTGTATACTCTTTCTATGAAAGAAAATTTAAACATTGATACTTATTCGAAAGTGACAGAGTTTTTTAAAGAGAAATTCCGTAGGATTGTAACAATTCCATGTTTATTTCACATTACAAGGTTTAATTAATTTCAAATTATGAAATGCTTCCTCAATCTGATTAAAGAACCGTGTTATTTTTACCACGAATTTAAAAATTTTGAACTGGACTACAACAATCCAAAGACGTTTGTATGCATGTAGTAAACATAGAATTACATACTATTACATACAAATCGTCATGCCAAATACCACTCGAGATTTTTTTAAGGTGCCTAATTTGAATAGAATAAAATTTATTTACACTTAAACTTTGTTGTCATTTTGCCAATATAACAAGCAAACTGCGAAAAGCACTCGACCTACGGTCTCGTGTTTTTTGTACAACAGTTTGCGTTTGTTATATTGTCATCATGACAATCAAATTTTCTTGTAAATAAAAATTTATCCGATAAAATTGAAACCTCTTGTGGTATTACTTAAAAAAAAGTAATGTTAGGTAGATAATTATGTTTTTACAATTATATATAATTTGTTTCATAATATTAGAATATTAAGAATAACATCAGTTTATTCAAGATACCTATTTGATTTGAACAAATTGAAAAACCAATTACTATTACAAAGTATTATTTATTTATTTATTTATTTACATACACTGTTCAACAGGTAAAATACCCAATTACAGAACAGGGATATAGGAATACAAAATATATTATGATACAATATAAAATATAAAGCTAACATAGAAAAAAAAGAAAGAGAAAATAGATTAAAATTAAGCAATAAACAATGAAAGTAACAATGCATGCAAAAGTAGACTACACCTAACTGACATTAGACACATATACAATAAGTGAAACAGAACTTAAAATATTATATTTGAATTAAAGAAAAAACTAAATAAAATCACTATTTAATTCAAAACTCTAACTTTTATATCATTAAGGCTGCAATTAGAAAAATCGAAGTCATTATGCAAATTATTAAAATTGTTTGCTGGTACGTGGAGTGGGTAAATAGAAAATGTCGGCCTTTCGAGAGGTTACTCTGGGTATAGAAAATTTAATTTACTGAGCATTTCAGGTGTATCAAAATCATTGTGTAGCACTTTAAACAAAAATATTTGAGAGAAGTATACTCGCCTATTCTCAAGGCTAGACATAGAATATCTTTCAAGCAAATCATTTTGCGGAAAACCAATAGCTGGATATGTACCATCTGATTTAAACTAAAGTAATTTAAGAAACCTACGCTGAACTATTTTTAAGTTATTTTTATGTACATCGTAACCAGGACACCAAACAAAATGATTGGTATAGCATTTTTAATGTAAAAGTAGCAGTAAAATCACGGCTGAAAAGTACTACGCATGAATCCAATAAAAGCTTCAGACACAATGGCATCGATGTGATTACAGGATAATTTACTGTCAAATATGACTCCAAAGTCACGAAAAGTTATTGGTCTCTGAAGTACGACACTGTCTGAATGGTAGTCAAAGATAAGTGGTGACATTTAAAAAAAAATTAAATTACGTTACATTTGTTAGCGTTTAGTTGTAATTTCTTTACTGTGCACAGGGTATTTATTTTATTAAGACATGTTTGAAGTTGGAGACAGTCATTTATATCGTTGACGATTGAATAGACTTTTAAGTCATCAGCATATAAGAGACAGGGTAAAGTTATTTCCTTTATTATACCATTAATAAATATATTAAAAAACAGGGGCTCTAAAACAGAACCCTGAGGAACCCCAGATATGGCAATAAATTCAATAGACTTAAACCCATTAAGAACAACGTATTGAATCCTATTCATTAAGTAAGATTTAAATAAAACTAGTAGCGAAGTTTTGTTATGAACTTCTCATGAGGTAACATTTAAAAGGAAAAGGACCCATGTAAGGATTTAAATTTAGCATATTAACTGTATTATTAAAGATGTTATTAATCGAAAAGAAAATGATGATTGTCTTTTCTTATTAACCCTTTCGTGCATGAATTTTTTGGTAAAGTTTTTGGTAAGCATAAAATTATAATTTATAGTTATATTGAGTAATTTTGGGTAGAGAAATATGATAATTAACTTAATTTTAGGCTAGGACAGTTATTTAAAAAAAAAAATGTGCTCATATGAGGACATTATACAATTTATGAATAATTGATATTGCCGTAGATGCAATGTTTCTGCAATAAAAAAAACAACTGGATTTATTTTTTATTCTAATTATTTAAGATTGATACTCTACAAAACATTCAGGACATAAATTTACAGTACACCTTTTACAGATATATCTAGATTTGCTAGTACATCCTCTTCTTTTACATCTTCCAGCATTTTTTTCTTGAAGTTTTCTGAGGATAGTGGTTACCCTTATCAAGTATCTTCTCTGTAGGAATTATAGTCGTACTTTTTTTTTGTTGGGGCTGGTGGAGTATTACTCCTGCTTTGAGGCCTACCTTTAGTTTTTTTCTGAGCATCCCCTTGAAATATAAATGCCGTTGCCAATCTTGCTCGAAAATGTAATAAATCTAAGTTCTCTGTTTCTTGATGCTCATTCATCTTCCACATTATCCAGGAATTCACAATAACCACATTGAGGAAATGGTAAAAAATGCGGAGATACCACCGACGGTGTCTTCTATAATTTCTATATAATGACAACAAAAAGTCCATTAGGTCAACGCCACCCATATGGTCATTGTAAGTTTTTATGGCAAATGGTCGTCCGATTTGAATATGCTTATTTTGTTTTTTGGAAAACCTCTTAGCTGTATCCTGCGGGTAAATGCCGGCATATGTAGAAATCGTGTGAACTAAAGCATTATCATACCACTGCACAACCGTCAGTCCCTTAGATGAAGTCATTAGATTCGTTGCACCACGTCCTAAAGATTTCATTTCTTTTTTTGATTTCAATAATTTCTGTAATCTTTGCAATCTATCGATTCGTATCGTTCCTACGTACCAAATTTGTTTATCCCTTAGATCCAAAAGTAACTGGATGTTGGAGAAGTAATTGCCAGCGTATATTTTATGATTTCTTCCGGCGATATCATGGCACAATATTTTCACCACATCGCCACCGACACCAGCATTTTTCGAATCATCAACGTTTACACCACCATAATATATTTCGAAACAATAAACATATCCCGATATCCCTGCTCGAGCCCATACCTTGTAGCCCCATTTAGATGGTTTCTTTGGCATATATTGCTACAGTCCCGACCTGTCTTTGAAGGGAATCATCATCTCGTCCACAGACATTTTCTCTTCAGGATCTACGGCACTGTGACAGGTGTTGTGTAAGTGGTCAATGATTGGTCTTAAACGTACTAGTTTATCTCTGCAATCGGAGGAATAGATGTGGCGTCTACAAAATGTATATAACGGCGTATTTCTTCAAAGCGATTTACCGTCATGGCATCAGCAATAAAATTCATGCGAAGTCTGTCTTCTGAAGACCAATATTGTCTAACACGGGCGTACTATATATAGCCCATCATAACAGTAATTCCTAAGTAAGTTTTCAGCTCACCAAGTGTGAGATTGAAACTGATTTTATTATTTTGATGAGCATAGAGGTTACTTTGAAATACAATATCCTGAAGTAATGAGTAAGAAAAAAGTATGAAAAATATTACATCGGAGTTTTGCCTCGAATATTACATTTATGATGTCCCGTAAATATTGGAATTTTACCAGAAAGTGGGTTATCTTCATTTTTTCATGTCATATCAATGTGTTTCTTGGCTTTAGTAGCTGGTTTATGAAATTTTCCGCTTTTGGTTCCATTCTCAGATATTTTTGATGAAGTTGATGGTTTTGGAATAGGCTCAGGCTCAGAAATAGGCGAAATAGAATCGTCACTTTCTTCGATATCGGGAATATACTCACTATCACTTGAGGGATTATCAAAGTCATCATTTCCATCACTTTCTAAACCGTCTTCGGACTCATCCATGGCATCTAGAAGTTCAGTATCTGTCAGAGGTTTATGTTTGTAATTCCAGCCTCCTCTCTTTGTTGATACAGGCTGCAGTTCTTGTACATTTACTATATCAGGTGTATGTGTACTTGATGTACTTGGTTTTAGTGCATCATGATCAGTGAGAGCATAAATACGTCAAAGTATATTAGTTGTTAGGCATTCTAATTGACTATCATCATTGACTATCAAACTATTTTGTGCCATTTCCTCCAACTGCTTTTCTGTGAGGAACTCGTCACCTGAAACGAAATTTTCAAAGATAAAAAATTTGTCCTCATACGAGGCCAAATGTAGTTGTTACTTATATTTGTCCTCATATGAAGACAAATGTAGTTTTGCTTATATGCACAATGTCCCCATGTGAGGACATATGTTTTTGCCAAAAATAGTAAATAAAATACTACCATCCAGTTATTTACGTATATTATATGGGTTCTGTAGACATCATATAACATAAAAATTATTTTTACTGACATTTTTGTGCCATATCTTCAGAAAAATAACGTAAAGTTGTTCCACGCTTACACGTACCAGTATATTTGAATCACTAACTGTACTAACTGACGGATTATATGGATTGTTCACAAACACCTCAACTGTGGCGCCACTTGAGATGCTGGTTTCATATTATATATTCTTATATTTAAAACTAGATGGCGATATAGTACCAACAATTCCTACATTATTGTAACTACGTCACGTAAAAGTTGTGTCCCCATCTGAGGACATCATGCGCGAAAGGGTTAAGAATTCACTCTGTTGTCCATAAATTGCCACAAAAAAATTAAAACAGTTTTGTGAGTGAGTGGTACAGAATAATTATTAAACACTTTAGATATTGCATCTCTGAAACATAGGGTCATTCAGTCATGCAGTAAACTGTTTTAATAACTTATAAATAACAAATTTATTTAAATTTTTAAGTTGTCCAGTGAAATGAATGATAGTATTATTATATAAAAATGTCGTACTTAGAGAATTCCACCATCTGATAATAATATTTTCTTTCGTATACTTTAATTACTAACGAGTGATTTTGATACATATTTTTTATTTGCAGGTTGGTTTTTCTGTTTGAATAGAATGCTCCATTTTATATTTAATATACTACTTGTATCTATATTTTTACATTTTTATGTTGTATAATAGTACAGATATGTAAAAAATAATAGTACATTTATATTGCAGTTGTAACATAAATTAACAATATAGTAACTGAAAATTAAATGTAAAGTTATTAATTAAAAGATTGTCTTAGAAGAGGAAAAGAACGAATTGACCCAAAAGAGAAAATTAAAAAGTAGTTTTAAGAATTTTGTGTTTGTTTAAAAAGCAATAATTATCAATTTTCCCTAGAAGTTTGCGTCTCTCAATCATATCGTTTCGAATGTGACAAATTTTCCAAACTAAAATAGGTTAAAAACATTTTTGTACAGGGTGGGCAAATTTCGATGTTTATATAGGGTAACTCGGTAACTGTAAGAGATACAAAAAAAAGAAAGACACATTCTGAATCTCTTTTTTTGAGACAAACTCACTGGCAAAAACAAAAATTTGCTATCACCTTTTGTTTTCGAGTTATAAACAAAAGTTTGATTTTTCGACCACAATTAATGAGATTTTCTTTTAACCTCTTAAGAACAGATATATTAAGTTGTCTTCTTTCTGGATAGCGATAGAAATATATTTCAGATGTAATATCACAATTGTTATTATTTTGAATAAAGCATATTAGCATATCATATTTCTCGCAATTCTCATAAGGCATCTTCACTTTTACGATTAAATGAGGTGTAATTATGACGGAAACAAAATTATTAATATGCAATTTATTGACAAACGGATAAACAGCGCCATAGATAACACATGCCTACTTGGAATAAATATAAAAAAACGCAAAAAGTAATCTACAAAAGATTAGTTTCGCTACCCCACATATGATATAAAGAGAAAAAAAATTCCATTTTAACCAAATCATAGCCAATTCTGATTCCCATTTAAAAAATACAACTTTGTCATAACTAAGCCTGGCCAAGCGATGGTAGATTCAGGGTCGGGCGCAATACCAATGCCATCGCGCGCTTGTTTACGATGACGATGACACGACACACTTCAGTTGTAATCTGTCGGTCGATGAATAGAGTACTAATAAATAATAAATAATGTTGAGCGTAAAGAGTAGAAAACGACCATATGCTGATAAAGTGAATAAATTTATCGGTGAATTTCCGGATTTATTCTATGATGGATGTAAAATAATTTGTAAAGTTCGTGATCAAGACCTAATGTGCTGGAATAAATATGGCTGCAAAATTCATGTCAATAGTAACCGACATAAAAATAAAAAAAATGGCGTGTCTTCTTTGAAACCTCAGTTTATGTTTGATTTACAGTTAATGCTGATTGCGTGTGATGTTCCCCTGCGCATATTGCATAAACCAGCATTTGGGAGTTCTGGAATAGATACAATCCCCAGGTGAATTTACCAAGTCGTTCATCGTTACGTAGATATGTACCAAGTGTTCGTGATGACATTGTAAATAGAATTGAACTGTCAACAAGTCAAGTGTTGATGTTTGTGACCGACGGTGCTGCGACAATGCGTTTGGTAGGCCGTTTTCTTCAAAGAGACGATTGTAGGTTTTTACATGTTACCTGTAAAGTGCATGCGTTCCATCTTGTAGCAGAAACGATTCGAAAAGGTTTTCCAGAGGTAAATTCATTAATAGCAAATACAAAAAAGTATTTTTCAAATCTCCTAAACGGCTTCGAGCATTTCACACACTGTGTCCTGGTATTCCGGAACCACCAGAGCTGATTCTTACACGTTGAGCAACGTGGTTGAAGGCAGCTTTTTATTATGCTGAATATTTTCAACAAATAATAAAAGCTGTGATACTACAGTTCAACCCTAACGAGGCTGCAGCTATTAAGGAAAGCTAGACAAGCTTTCAAGATGTGTCCCTTGAAACAAATTTAATAACTGTTTATAATAATTATAGAGGAGTACACGACACAATAGAAAAATTGCAAAATACTTCATTGTCGTTAGTGGAATCGCTGCAAATAGTGGACGACGTAAATACACAGGTACAGATTCTAAAAAACGCAAAAAATAAGCCCGTTATTGAAAAATTCGAGAGTGTATTACGGAAAGATCCTGATTTTACCAAATTAAGACAAATTTGTGATGGTGCATCTACAGCTGCGTTAAGTGAGTTCACAGAGTGTTTTACTTATGCCTGTATTACTTCCGTAGATGTCGAACGGTCTTTTTCAAAATACAAACATATTTTTTCACCACAGCGAATATCGCTGAGACAACTGTAGAAACATGTCTGATGCTACACAGTTATTATAGAAGTGCTCCAGTTTGTGATAACGACAACCAAGCTACTTCATAAATCTGCTTAAGAAGGTGAGTTTTGTACATATCTTTATAAAGTGTACCAGTATTAATAAAATTTATTTCTATTTATTTTATTTATTTATTATTAGTTATCACTTAGATATACAATGTACATGTGTGAACATCATTTAACAGTTTAATAATAATAATGTGCAGCATTAAGCTTACAAATTATAAGGAAATACATAAAAAAGAATTTAAAGCGAACGAAATACTTAGTACAAAAACATACATCACAATATATAAAATATTTTTGTTTTTATTATTGTACTTATTCAAGTATTATGATATGATGCATACCTAGTACGTCTCTGTAGGATTAATGACCTTGGCCAGGCTTAGTCATAACTCGAAATTGCACCTTCTTTTTTTAATTTTCTCGATGCCATTGTTTTATACAGAAAAAAAGTGCCTCAAGAATGTAAAAGTTGTTTTTTCGTAACTTTACAAACAACCAAGATATTGACATGTGTCTAAAAGTCGAAAAATCGAATTTTTGTTTCTAACCCGAAAACAAAAGACGATAGCAAATTTTTGTTTTCACCAGTGAATTTGTCTCGAAAAAAGAGATCGAGAATGTGTCTTCCATTTTTTTGTATCTCTAACAGTTACCGAGTTACCCTATACAAACATCGAAATTTGCCCACACTATACACTATTTATTTATTTATTTATCTATTTTATTTATTTACGTACACCATCCAACAACCGAAGCCAATTACTGGATGGGAAAATACAATAATTCAATATTAACATATTAATTAGGTATATAATTACAATTCCAAAAAATACACTTTACTTAACTAACAGAAGACATAAAAGTATGACATAGTTTATAAGTTAAACCTATGGATTTGTGAAGAAAAATTTGTGTAAAATTCATTTTGTAGTAAGTAGATTTTTTTAATTCTCTTTTAGTAGAATTAAAGATATCAATTTTGTCTTGCAGACTATTATAATTGTTACACATAAAATAAAGCGGCGAGAATTTAAGCTTATTCGTCCGTGGCATGGCAAGATAAAAGGTCATATTATTCCGAGCCTCAATTTTGGGCACATGAAAGGGTAGTTGCATTAATATTATAGGACCCTATATGGTATTGTTTATAAGTTTGTACAGAAATATTAATGATTGTATGATCCTGCGATCTTGTAAGCTTGATACTACAAATCTATTAATAATACTTGACGTGCTCCAATAGGTGGATGCAATCCATATCCATACCAAATACTCAAGAAAACGTCTTTGAATAGTCTCCAAAGTTTTCAATATACGTCAGATATCCAGGACTTCAGATTAAGGACGCATATTCGAGCTTTGACCTGACAAAGTATTGAATAACAATGCTAAGACATTTACATCAGTAGAAGCTGCAGAATTTCTTATCGCAAAACCCAAGTTTCTAAATGAAACTTGTACCACGTTATTTCTATGTACTTAACATAAATGTTAATTCACTGTTAAAGATGACCCCGAGATCTTTTATGTAATCAGGACTTAAAATGCTGCTGTTCAATTTATAGTCATAGAGTATGGGATTCTGCTTTTTACGATATGACATTACATTACATTTCTCAGCATTTAGTGGAAGATTATTTAATGTACATCAATCACTCACTTTCATTTAGTCACTCGGTAACTGTTTACAATCTGACTCAGAGTCTATACAGCAATACAGTTTCATATTATATACATACAGTAAGTAGCATGCTTCTAAGTTAACTACAGTAGCGTTTATATTATATGATATATATGATATTTAAGGGTTATAGTAGCGCCCACGCGAAATGGAACACCCTGTAAAGCTAAAAATATTTTCTTTACATGGCCCACATAATTCCAGACAACTTTTATTAAAACCATTTTTTTTTATAAATTTTACAGTTACATAGTAATAGAAGAATTCCTCTTAGGTGGAACACCCTAGCCATAGGGAAGTACTTACAAATAATGTTCTTTTTTCATTTTTACATCACATCGTTGAAAAATATACAGGGTGTTCCATTTGAAAAAATTGAGAAAATTCAATTTAAAAAGTTCTTAATTGAATACTAATTTTTGGCCACCCTGTACATTTTTAGGAAATGAAAATGATTCAAAAACATTAATTAGATGTCTCGTAACTGGTATTCACATAAGTCTTTCTTAAAACCCATAATTGTGACTGTGGTGATTTTTTCAATATCCATCTGCAGATGGCATTATTTCAACAAAAAAATTCATTACATCAAAGTGGGTGGGAGATAGCCAATAAAAATATAGGAATGAATAGAGACTAGAAAGAGGCTTCAAAAAATGTACTGATATACATAGCACTCCATTTAAAAAAAGGCACTTGGTCCTGTAATTTCGTCTTGGCTCGCCCTGTATGTTCGAAAATAATTTCCAGTTATAGACTTTTTTTATCTAGTTTACTAGCAATTTTTTTTAAAAATTTCTAGCTATCGTAGAACTCGAGATATCGAGGTCCGACACACTATTGCCCCACCCTGTATATACTATACCTATAAATTGTTGCACAGTGAAACAATTTAAAATGCATTTAATATTAAAATAATCATTTAAATATATCAAATCAATGTTTTTGTAAAGAAAATATCTAATGTAATATGTAAAAACCCATTATTTTCATAAAAAATGAGGTCTTATATATTTGCAGTTATTTTAAATTAAAATGCGTTTTAAATCGTTTCCTTGTATTGTGTATCCTTGTGCTCTGTGGATTTAGCATCTTAATTTGTTAGTATCTATGACCCTATGACTAAACTTAAATATTTGTAGACAATTCTGAAGATATGAGATGAGATAGTCTCAAGATTTAAGATTTCCAGAATATTATTTCGTATTTTCAATCGCTCTCGCAATTCTTTCTAAGAGTACTACTCCATCTTTAGTTCTTTTTAGGATTAAAGACTACTTACTTAATACAATCCAATTAATATTGGCCAAAATAATCGAATTCAGAAGAAGCATTAACTACACTTTTTGCATAGACAAAAACTTGGCGACAGTGGGTCATTTTTAACTTACCATAAAGGGTGTTAAAGTGGTTGGTCGCGACCAACTCCTTGTGTAGGGCGTTACAGACGCGGCTGGAGACAAGAATTCTAGGCGCCGTACCACCCGTAGCTTTTTAACACTTTGCAATAATCTCAAGTGGTTTGACCCTCTGGCATTCGACGCGCTCCCGCTGCTTGTCGGAAATGATATTGATAAGTAGGTACCTGTTTGTCCATCCAAAACGGATGTTTAATTCGGTAATGTTTGGGTTTTTACTTTACTATAATGGATTTAAATAACTTTACTATCTGTTACCTTGAGAATTATTGGAATTGGAAGTTAAACAGATTGTAAAAATCTGAGGTATTTCTAACTAGAATGTCACCAGAACTATATTAAGGTTTACTAAATAAATATAATAAACTTTGACTAATGCAATAATAAATTTTTTTCGCTTGTTAAAAATATACGATACACTTAGTGTAACAAATTATTGCCTAAAATATTACAGTACACAGGGTGTTTCTAAATTACATGTAAATATTTGACCATCTATTCCTTACTTAAAAATAAGACAAAAAGTTTTTATAAATGTGTGTTTAAAATCGCTTCCTAAAGGTGGAATTTTCTAACAGCTTCTAACGGATGCGTCTGATGCCACGTTCAGACGCTAGTTGGTGTTTTTCAATAAGCAAAGCATTACGTCAGATCGCACTATAGGAAATACAAAATCTTTATTATTATTTTTCATACCCTAGCATTGATCTTCAAGCGTCAGACGCATTCGTCAAACGTTCGTGTCAGATGCTGTTTGGAAATCTCACGTTAAGAATGCGTTTTTACCAGATATTCAATTTAAATCTATAAATCACTGTTAAAATTTTTCTGTTAGTAATATCGAAAAACGAAAATATATGGTTAATTCTAAATACCATAAAAATTTTATATATATATAAAATTACAAGCAATACTGATGCGTATTTTTCTTTAAACCTAGAAAATATGATTACTTAGTTTCAGAAAAATACACCAAATAAAATATTCGTATTTTTTTAGGTTAAAAAAAAATGCGTATCAGTATTGCCCGTAATTTTATATGTTACATTTATATGGTATGTAAAATAAATCAAGTGTTTTCATTTTTCGTTCTCATCAATAGAAACATTTTAACAGCGATTTAAGGTTTTATGGCGACCAGGGGATGCTAACGCCACTTTAAGGGATCGGGAGGCATCCAAAGATACTTAAAAAGTAGTTTGATTTATTTTGGAAACCATTCAATGCACTTTTTTCAAATCTGGCACATTACAATTGAATAATAGAGATATATGCGTAAAATATTATAATTTTTTTCAAATTCAGTTTCAAATACATTTTCTGGCACCCACAAATAACATTTTTTCATCAGAAAGTTTCGCTGCATTGTTAGTACAGAATCCTCGATTTATAAATAGAAGGATTGAATATCTGACTTTTTCCCGTTTTGTAAAATTTTGATTGGATTGACTGTTTTTGAAGAAATGTAAGATATCTGTAACTCTGTATTGAGTTAATTATTAGAATATTTGTATTTTATAATCAGTCGATTCAATCACAATTAAATATATATGTGTGTACGTGTTTATGCATGTATATATGTTTGTATGTATATACATACGTATGTGTATATGTATATGTGTATGTATGTATATATGTACATACATATGTTTACGTTATAAGAAATTATAAAAAATTTGTAAATACATAACATATTGTAAAATTCTAAAAGGTAGGGGTTAAGTGAAAGAGTGGACTACAAACTGCGCCCCTAATGAAATATAATCTACTCTTTCATTAATAAAGACGTATATATATATATATATATATATATATATTTTTTTTTTTCGGAATATCCGATGCCGGTCAGTCCTCCCGTGGCCTCCGACGCCTCACGGGAGTCGCGCCGACGCATCAACTACAGCCACTCCCCACATCCCGCAGGGCTAGTGACTGTAGATACCAGAATCGTGTGCTCTAAGCAGACGGAGAGAACCAAGAATGACCGCCTTCTGCATTTGGCCTGCCAGCCACTCGGCTGATTTTTGGCAGGCCGGTATGATCTTCAGTTCCGAGAGCAGCGTAGGCTTTATCCCTTCGAGTACACCGATTATAAGGACGACCATTTTGACCGAGTAGCCTGGGTACAGCACTTGGAGCTCGTACCGGAGATCGCGATATTTGGTCCGTTTCTCCTCCTCCTTCAAGGTGATGTTTTTCTCCGCAGGTGCCGAGAACTCGATGACATACATCACCTTGAGTTGATGGTCGAGGAGGACTATGTCAGGCTTGTTGGCTTGGATTAGCCTGACAGTCGGGAACGAGTAGTTCCAGTAAATCCGGCATTTCCCGTTCTCGACAACGGACTCAATATCTTCGGGGACGTAAGGCAGCACTGGTGTCTGGTCTACCCCGTACGAGTGCCTTAGATGATAGTATAGCATTCGTAACGCTGCGTTATGCCGATGGATGTAGGCCGAAATCGCATATATAGGGCATGCAGATAGTAAGTGCATGAGCGATTCCGGCGCCTGATGGCAGGTCCTGCAGTTGACATCAGGAACCTCTACACGCCACACCCGGCTGCGGTAGACCAAGATGTTGATAACACCATCGTGACAGGCCATAATGAATCCCTCGGTCTCCGACTTAAGCCGTGCTGACCTTAGAAACGCGAAGGTCAGCTTGGTCGATAAACCCAGTGTTTCGATGTTCTTATAGAAGACACCATGCTGGGGTTTATCGACGTGCTGCCGAAACAGATTTTCCTGTTCGGCAGCTCTTATTCGGGCTTTCAGACGATTTGGCTGAAGTTCGGTGACTGACTCAACATCAGCACCTCGCCGGCCTCCTCGCCTGATGTCAAATGCGAGACAGAGTTCATCTGCGGCTCTTTTTGCTGCCTTGAATAATCCTGCTCCCACTCCTACAGTTTCGTGATGTTTTACGAACCGCAGGAGGGGATCTGAGCTCCTGAGTATGTTACATGCCATACTCAGTACTACTCTGCCATGCGTACACTCCAGGCTCAAGAGTCCTCGGCCCCCCCGTTGACGTGGGAGGTACACACGAGGAACGGACGATCTAGGATGAATACTTCTGTGAATATTCATCATCTTGCGGGTATCTCTGTCTAATTGGCGCAGCCCATCTACCCTCCACTTTACTACTCCGAAGGATTAGAGCAGAATCGGAACGGCAAGCATATTAGTTGCAGACACCTTGTTCTTCCCCGAAAGTTCGGAAGTCCAAATCTTTCGGAGGCGGTGTCTGTACTTGCCGCGGAGAGATTCCTTTATTTGTGTTACATCCTGGATGTGCCTTTGTTGCACACCCAGATATGTATAGGTCTCTCCGGCATCCAGATGTCTTAGGATGCTTCCGTCTGCGAGCTGCGCATCTTCAGGGAATTCCCCTCATCGTCCTCTCTTGAGGTGGACGACTGCACATTTGTCCAACCCGAACTCCATACCAATTGCCCGCGTATATTCTTCGACCACCCTAAGAGCGTTTTGTAGTTCGCGTTCTCCGGAGGCATAAAGTTTAAGGTCATCCATATAAAATAGATGGGTGGCTTTATGCCTCCGGTCGCTGGGTGGCCCACATTGATATCCGCGGGTTTGGCGGAACCCAACAGACAACGGCAGCAGTGAGATGCAAAAGAGGAGAGGACTCAGGGAGTCACCCTGGAAAACTCCTCTCCGAAATGCCACCTGCCCTGTCGTGACCCGCTGTGCACCTGATGTTATGGTGAAGCTGGTCTTCCAGAGCGGCAGCAGCTGTTCTATGCATCTCACTAGTGGTGCTGGTACCGCAAGACATTCGAGCAAGTACAACAATAGCTCATGCGATGTTGTATCAAATGCCTTGCGGTAATCAATCCAGGTCATCGATAGATTCCGCTTGTATTGCGCACAGAATCCTGTGTAATACAGCGGTCTATCAGCAGGCTGTCCTTGCAACCTGCCATGCCCTTCTTGGCACCACGCTGTTCGTGTATCTGCTGGAAGACCGGATCAACAGACCTCAGCGTCCTAGCATACAAGATACGTGTAAATATCTTGTAGCAGGAGTTAAGGCAAGTGATCGGCCTATAATTCCTCGGGTCGGAAAGATCCCCCTTTTTGGGGATTAGCACAGTACGTCCCTCGACGAACCAGTGCGGAATCTGCTGCCCCTCGTTCAACCATGAGTTGAAAACTATTATTATTATTATTATTATTATTTGTGGTTTTCGTTATTTTATTTCGTTATTTTTGATTATAATAATTGCAGTAAATGGATATTCATTCTCTGAATTAGACGATGCACTTAATTTATGGTGCATCAAAGTTTTGAAGCATAGAACGTCAGGTCTCCGTTTAAGGAATATGGGTTGAGTTGCATCGAATAAATCAGATGCTGGACATCAACGATACATTTGGTGGAAGTTGAACTTAACAACAGTACAAGAAGAATAGTAAACCGCTCGGGAGTTTCACAAGCAACAGTATGGAGGATGAGAAACTTACACACCGTCACCAAAGGGTACAATATTTAAAACTGATTTACCAAAAAGGGTCGAGTTTTCTCAAATAATATTGCATTATCGTGATGATCCAAGATTTTTAAAAAATATTTTATATATAGATGAAGCCTGTTTCACCCGCGATTGAATATTTAACCAGCGAAACCTTCACACTTGGGTACCTTGATTGTTTGGATAGGAATAGTTGGAAGTACCCTGATTGGTGATGCCACAACGGTTGGCAGAAGCAACTTATATTAAAATTTTTAACGTATGAACCAGAAGTATCCTTAAAGACATTTCCTGTCTTGGCTTATCAGCGAATGCGATTCATGCATGATGGGACAGGACCACATTACAAACAGACTACAAGATGATATTTTAACTTAAGGTTCTCTCAAAGCTGGATTGGAAGAGGGCAAGATGCTCCTATTATGTAGCCTGCGCATTTCCTTGAATTACATCCTCTTGACTTCTATTTAGATTTAATTTATGCATACCCGATAGATAGTGTCCAATAATTGCAAAATAGAATTTTTGAAGCCTCTGATATCAACAGACACCATCCGTACCAGAGGTAACATTTAATACCGTCTACAAGCATGTAAATCGTGTGCTAAAATGAAAAGAGTTATGGAAATACCTACACTTTTGTCCGACGGCAGCCGAGTGGACTAGGGCCATAGATAAATATATACCGGGTGTAACATGATCATGGTACACCCCTCTATTCTCCCTTAGTTTTGATGATAATTGAGTGAAATTTGGGATATCCCATATACAAATAAGCGGCACTTTTTGACATACAAGCGATTTTTTCACTTCCGGTTTCGCCGGAAGTGACAGTAACTTTCGATGGAACACCCTATAAATGATTGCATTTTTGAATTCTGCATAATTCTATGAATCCAATGATACCAAATAAGTGACATTTCAAACGTCAATATTTTTTATAATATAATTTTTAGTTTTCCATTAAGTGTGCCATGACGGTTTCGATTTATTCTAAATGACCTGTGTAATGTGGATCGAAATCCCGCCAAAAACACTAAATTACGTGATTTATGAGCAAATAAAATTCATCAAAATGGTTTTTGGGGAAAACTCATTTTTTCAAAATGGAACCATATTGGTACCGTGATACCATTTATTAGTACTATTAATAAGGAATGTATTCATATGTCTTATTAAAATGTGCGATAAATACAAACAAAATTACAACTAAAAGAAACTAAGAAAATACAATTTTGTTCTAATTAAATGTTAAGAAGTATTTAACTAAAGTGGCTTTGAAAACAATGAAATATTTAGCTTGTCAAACAATTGTTGGTTTACCGATGTTTTTATTGTGTCTTTAAAAATTGTTTAAAATTCTTGTTAATTGTATTGAAAATGCCGCAAATTTATACAAAAGATGAAAAAGTGAACATGTTAATTATTTATGGGGAATGTAGAAAAAATGCCGTTGCGGCTAGACACCTTTATGCCGAACGATATCCTGATAGACAATGTCCAGCAAGAAATTATTTTAATCGTCTTGAAAATCAATTCCGAAATGAGTCCAACAATGATCTCGAAGAAAATTTCATTCTTGACGAAGGAACGGAAATTAATGTTTTGGCTCGAGTAGAAGTTGATAAGACTGTTTCTTTAGGCAAATTGGGTTTGAATTGGAAATCAGTTACCAAACAGTAAGCCGAATTTTGCACAAATTCCACTATAAATCCTTTAAATACCATTTGCACCAGCACTTGTATGAAACGTAGAATGGAATATTGTAATTAGATTTTGCAGAATAACGTGCATCGAAACAATGATTTTTTTGGGAATGATTTCATTTTAGGATGAGTCTAGGTTTACAAATTTGGGATTATTTAACCGACAAAATACAAAATATTGGTCACAAGAAAATCAAAATTTATTACGGTGGGTAACTATCAAGTGCGGTTCGGTTTCAATGTTTGGCTTGGAATAATCGGTAGTAGAATCATTGGACCAACAATATTTAAAAGGAATGGTGTCTGATATTTGGGATTTCTGCAAAATGAAATTGAGGACAGTTTAGCTGAATTACCTTTCCATTTGCGACAGAAAATGAATTTTCAACAAGATGGCGCTCCTCCTCATAATTCATGGATAGTAATTGATTACCTTCAACGGAGATACGGAGAAAACGTAATTTCGACGAATGGTCCTGTGAGGAGGCCTCCAAGGCACCTGATTTAAGACCCCTTGATTTCTTTGTTTGGGGTCATTTAAAAAATATCGTCTACGCAACCGCCGCGCTGTTACAATCAGTGAAGACCTAGAGCTACGAGTAAGACGCGCAATTAATAGCATAATTCGAGCTTGAGAACGGCTAGTCTAGATATCCCTACAGAAAATATTAGAAGGTGCCTTGTAAAAAATAAAATAAAGCCATTTAAGTCTAAATTTTTGCATACTCTTCAACTGGGACATGAAGAAAGAAGATTGGAATTCTTTTTGTGGGCCCAGGGAGAATATCTGGAAAATAGAAATTATTTAAGAGAAATTTTGTTCAGTGACGAGGCTACATTTACAACAAATGGGGTGGTGTCAACCCAAAATTCACGGTATTGGTCTGCTGAGAATCCTGAGTGGGTCATAAACGCAAAGAGCCAGTGGAAGCAACAAAAATTTGAATACCTTTTCTATTCTGGAACTCCAATAATTTTGTTGAATATTGTGACGAATGAAAATAATTATTGTCAGTTATTTCTGACGTTTTATTCCATGGCTTGCTTCATCAGAAGAAATAAATTCATAACAAGAAGGTGCTTTTTAAATTTGCCACAGAATTATTAATATGCAATATTTTTTTCATGAAATTTGGTACATGTCCATTTTAAGGGGGCGCTTAATCCAGTGTTGTACTCAGATTTTTTATAAAAAATAGCTAATACGATTTCTTTAATTATTATACCTAAAAAAATTACGCAGTAGGCCTTAGTTTCCCGCTTTCAAGTGAGTCACACTATATATTGTTTAGGCTGAGATTTGAAAAAAAATTGATTGTATAAATGACATGACAACTTGTGTACTATAGATTTCAATACCTACTAAATTCATTCCTAATTAGTTTTGCTATATCTGCTTAATGCAGATAAAAAAAAATTTCAGGACATTAGTGAATTTTTTCCCAAATGTCTTCTACAATTTATTTCTACTAATTAATTTACTTCTTATTTTCAGATGTCACCAGAACAAGAAACTGAAATTGTTACTTCCTCTAAATCTTCTTTCCATGCGACTGGTGTAATTTTATGTCTTTATATTACAGCAGTGCCTGATGGGGATTTTTGCTCATGTGTATGTGTTTAATGAATCATTTTCAAGCATCTTTTGCTGACGGCATGACTCGACAAGGCTGTTACAGAGAACTAATTGGTCATGTGGTTTTCGATCATTTATGAAGATCCATTATATAGTATAAGAATATAATGTACTATATTCCTATATTTATAAATAGATTTTAAAATTATTTGCATTAAATGGATGAATAAGTAAAATTTGCTTTATTTCCAATTATTTTGGGAGGTTGTACCCAGAGGGCTGTGTGAAAAAAATTGTTTTGTTAAAAATATTGAACAAAAATTAACATTTTCATAAATAAAAAAAATCTCATTACAAAATAAAAACTTTCTTATTTTGGCTTTTTACTCAGGATAATCCCTCTAATTATCACTCTTCTTATAACAGATTTTTTAAATATCTGCAGTTATTAGCAGGAAAATAGAATTGTACCTAGGAGGCTGTGTGAAAAAATTGTTTTGTTGAAAATATTAAACATAAATTAACATATTCATAAATAACAGAATCTCTACAAAATAAAAACTTTTTTATCTTGGCCTTTCTCTCAGCCTCATCCCCCTAATCGTTACTCTTCCTATGATAGATTTTTTTAATATTGCATAGTTATTAGCAAAAAAAATAGAGTTAAGTAATTTTAAAATGCTTCCAAATTAGTCTTTCCATTACCTAATTTCAAAAAATGTTTTACTCTTGTGTAATAGTAGTAGTAGTAGTAGTAGCCACTTAATTTACTAGGCAAGTAAGCCACAATGGGCCCTTTTTACCTAGGGACCTACAGTTTAGCGTGGACTCCGAACCACGGTCCTCGACTGTCAACTAACCCACCGCCTGGGCCTACCCGCCTGCACCGCTAGCAGAGTGGCAAACCTCCTGGGTAGGTCTCTTCGACCCTCCACCCAGGCTTGCCTCTCCGCCTGCATCAGGCTAGCGGCCTTCCCGGGATTGTCTGTTGACAGCCTACCGACTGTTAGATGAACTATCGTTCATCCATCCAATTGCCGGACTCGATCAGTGCTGCTTAACTTCACTGATCGAATATCCGAAATTAAACGGATGTCTATACCTCATCCCCTGTGTAATAGTAAGTAATTCAGAATATTAACTGGAAATTTCAAATGGTAGTAGTATTTATTCAGTTGAAACATATTGTTATATCAGTGTAGACTGAAATTTAAAGTGAACATTTAACAAAACATTTCTCTCAGTATGGACGTAACTGGTACACAAGGTCACAAAAATCAGACCATTAAAATCTCATAGGCACTGCCAAAGCTTTCGCCTCTGTGTAGCTATAGGTACTCTGTGGCATAAGGTTAATTTTAATCGTCTCCAGATGAAGTAAACGCGCGTCGAGTGTGTATATATGGTGTATAGATTCTCATAGTAATGTGCGTATAATACCGTGATTTTATGGGGTTTTACATAACGTAGGTACTTAAAAAAGTATCCATTCAATAAATTTAAATCTTTTCAAAATTATTGTATTGTTGATGTAAGCTGTAAAACTACCATAAAAGAGTAGTACCATTGAATATAAAATATTACTCAAAAATTTTACGTTTTAGTTCATTCTTAAATCTTATTGAGAGGCTAGTGTACAATGGCAGGATGACATTACATACTACCGTTTATACTTCACACGACACATACATTCATCTACCCTACCTCATAAAATAATTTGTATTGCGGAAATAATCACCTGCATCCTTCCAAATATTTACATAAACAATACTACACTCTATGTGCACATGAACAGTAGCATCACCTTTAAATACGTAAATAATAGTTTTGTAATGGTTTCCACGCATAAATAAAGTATTTAATGATGTGATAAGACACCCCTGGAAGTAGAAACACGTCCCAAAAGATGAGGCCCCTCTTAAGGAGCCATTATTTCAGGAAGTAAGCGACATCATCTTTATCACTTTATTATACAAGATTAATGGGCATTAAACTCAGAATTAGACTAATAAAATAGCAAACTTGCGGGTTTCAAAAACTGGCATAGCTGTAATGTGAACTGAAAATTAAAAGGTCAGCCATTGAATTTTCTGTTCAACGTAAATAGCAGACCATTACACACACAGACAGCGTCCATAAAATATTTCAGTTTAGTCTTAACATCCAGAAATTGGAATAACAAAAATAAAAATTTCACTGAAAGTAGATTATCTACGATGGCACTACAGGGCCAACGCAAAAAAATTCCGTTATTGCCTCTTAACTGTTTAGAATATTCTACTTAGTATCTGGAAATTTTCACTTACTCATTGGAAATCTTCACTTACTCATTGGAAATTTACACTTATTAACTGGAAATTTCTACTTACCTATACGTAATAAGACATAGATTTAATTGATGTAATAAACCTTCAAAAACTTTTAGTACAGTATCAGTAAGTCAGCACAGTAATCTGGAAAGTCAAGATGGGTGTGTATTCACTGTGGAATTTGTATTTTCGTCATGGTTTTAACAATTAAGAGATCTTGATAGGATACGTGATAAGCATAATATTCCTGTAAGTTTACATACTCTAAAGCGTATATCGAGTGCATGTAGCATATTTCGTAAATAAAACTATTAGAATATAGTTATTTCATTTATAGAAAGATAACTCAGAAATTCTGGGCAATTATAGTTATTGTTGAATGCTTGAGATGCAAGTAGAGAGGGTTAGTCGTAATATCAGAAACAGTTCGTATTATTCTAAAATGTCTTGATTCTGAAGGAGTATATTTAAGAAAGAGGAAACGACTTGACGTAGGCAATAGGTACTATAATAATGGATCCAATTTCTTATGGCACTTAGATTCATATGAAAAACTAATACCTTACGGAATTTGTATTAATGGCTATATTGATGGATTTTTAAGATATATATTATGGTTACAAGCATCAGAACTAGTAATAACTCCAAGGTAATTGCTAGTTTTTATTACGAAACTTTGAAGGAAATTGGTGGCTTCCAATGACTATTTCTGAAGTCATTGGTGGCTTCCCTAGGTAAGTAAGAGCAGATAAGAGGACCGAAAATGGGCATGTAGAAAAGAGGCAAATATTCCCCAAAATAGGACAATTGTTATACAAGTTATGATACCCCTCCTTTCATTTATGGGCGAAGTACAGCAAATCAAAGGACAGAATCCTGGTGGTATATTTTGAGAAAACATAGTGCCCAATTCTGGATGAATTTGTTTCAAGAAATGAAAGAGAATTTGATGTATGATGATAGTAGTTTGATAAGTCTTTAATTCAATTTTGTTTCATTAATATAATACAGGAAAGTAAGTACAATTGATATCGAATTCTTTTTTTCATGGTTTCCGGGTTTTCTTCCGCGTTTATTATTAAAACCCGGAAGAAAACTCGGAAATCATCAGTACCGCGAAAGTCTTAGAACCAAAAGATGGCAACATCTGTTCCAGTTGCTCTAAGAAACGCAAAGTGTCAGTTTCTCCATTAAAAATGCATGGTCAAATGTCACAGGTTTAGGGTGTCCATATGTCTTTTTTATGCAGAAGAACTCATACTGGTACCTACTTTTCTCATTTTAATACAACTTCATACACCTAATAATAAATAACCTCAATGATAAATAAAAAAAGAAAATATTTTTCCTACTACTCTTGTTTCTGTAAGCATTTTTTGTCTGTTTTTAACGTATAAAGCAGCTGTTTTACGCGAGTGTGCTGCAAAATTTTGTCTTACACTTACGGCATTTTGCAACAACTTTTTTTCATTTCCATATGTAGCAACGGACTAATTATAATGATTTGGACAGCAAATTTTAAAATAAAGTTGATGGACGCCGAACTGATGGGTTCTTCTATAAATTACATCTTTAAGAAAAACATCTCTAAAACCTAGAAGTAGAAAAATACCTATTTTGGATATTATTATTTTTAATAAATACCAAATTAATGAAATTCATTTCACGGTAGCTTATTACATTCAGTACATTAAAAACGGGATATATTTGAGGAAGGTAAGAGCATCACCTGTTTAAAGTTAGGTGAGAGCAGAGTGTATAGATGTAGCAGTATAGCACTAGAGTTAATTGATCAAACTGTATAAATAAGATAACAGTCATTAGTAGAGTTGGCAAGTCGTGCGGCTATTCAGTGGTGCAACGGCCGGTAGATAGATATCTGGTGGGGCAATGACCGGCTGGCGGACATTTCTGCAAACTCTAGTCATTAGAATGCAAATGGCTATATGTAAACAAAACGTTAACTTTTGGTCCTGTGGGCGCTAGCCCGTTCGATTTCCGTTAAAATTATCTTAAAGGTGAAAATTGAAAATGTAAATTTTGTGGATATTTAGTCAAGAAGAATAAATATAAGTGAAAAAATTGATCTTATTACCTGCATGAGCAGTATGGATTGAGAAACTATATTAATAAAATCCGCAAATTATCTTAAACATAGAAACTTTTAGGAGAAAACTAAAAATGTAAATTTTGTGGATATTGGGCCAAGAAGCATTAATAAATAAGTGAAATAATGATAATGTTCTGATTACCTGCATAAGCAGTATGGATTAAGAAACTATATTAATAAAATCCGCAAATTATCTTAAACATATAAACTTTTAGGAGAAAATTAAAAATTTAAATTTTGTGGATATTGGGGCAAGAAGCTTTAATAAATGGCTGAAATAATGATAATGTTCTGATTACCTGCATAAGCAGTAGAATTAAGAAACTATATTATAAAAACCGAAAATTATCTTAAACATATAAACTTTTAGGTGAAAATGAAAAATGTAAATTTCGTGGATATTGGGTCAAGAAGCATTATATATAAGGGAAAAAAATGATAATGTTCCCCTTACCTACATGAGCAGAATGGATTGAGAAATTATATTAATAAAATCCGCAAATTATCTTAAACGTATAAACTTTTAGGTTAAAATTAAAATATAAATTTTGTGGATATTGGGTCAAGAAATATTATTAAACAAGTGAAAAAAAAAACAAATGAAATCTTAATTGTCTATCCGGTATATAATTTCTTTTATACTAAATTGCATGTGTAATTATAGTAGTTATTTGTATGAATGAATGAATGAATGAATGAATGAATGAATGAAATTGTATAGCAATTATATGCTAAAAGCATATAATTGCTATACAATTTAACCTACCATAATGAAGCATAAGCATGTTATAAAGTAAGCATAAGTAAAGTATGATATAAATATTGTATAAAAAAAAAAGAAAAATAAACAAAGTATTAAATACAAAATATAAAATATAAAATAAAATTAAAAAAATAGAAAATAAGGTATTAAATAAATATTAAATAAATAAATAGATAAAGCATGTAAAACACAAGCAAGGAACTATAAAAAATATCTGTATACACATGATGCGATGTTTCAATAGATAGTTGATATTATTTACATCATATTTAAGTTTAAGTTAGTAAGTACCATTCATATACTAGAAAAGTTATATTTAGCAAAAATACCAGTACGAAAACAAATAAACAATACAAGAAACTTATTGGTTCAACCTACACATATATACATTGAGTTGCAAAAAGCTATACCGACACTGAAACTTTGTTAAGGTAAATTCCTTAGAAAATTAACACATAGATGTGTAAACTGTTTAAGTCCGTTACAATTTTTTATTTTGTATGGTAAATTATTATACTCCTTAAAACCTTTACAAAATAGTGATTTGTGAGCTATCGATGAATAATGCCTTCCGACGTATAAGTCATTTCTTCCCCGGGTGTTATGATCATGTATATCTCCTACATATGTTACTTTGCTATATAAATATCTCGGTAAGGTAGAATTTATTATCTTATAAACAAATTGTAGTGTTCGTAGTAAGATTCTTTGTCTTACATTCATGAAAGTTAGTATCTGTAACATGTTGTTTATTGGAGTATACCTGTTGCATTGTAATATTATTCGCATTGCCTTATTTTGCATTTTTTGTAATATCTGTAGTTCATTGTTATTTAGATATAGTGATAGGGTTGAGCAATATTCAAAATGTGGTGCAATTATACTTTTATAGATTATTAGTCTTGTAAACATTGATACATCCCTGGATATTCGCCGTAGGAAATTTGTTTTCTTCGCTACTTTCATTACAATGTAATTTGTACAAGTACGAAATGTTTATTGCACGTGACATGAGCATTATTCAACGCGGTCATTAGGCCCAATTTAACTACATACCAAGTGCAATAACATTTTTTGCAGGAATGCATAATGCATACACCATTTTCTTCTACGATTATGTAAAAGGAAAAAAATATGCTGTGAATTAATGACAGGAAGTTTGATATTTGAAAACTTTTTCACCTTTGGACCGATTTTAATAATTATTTTTGCAAGTTGTAGATAAATTCATAAAGATTATTACGTGTTCTCTAATTTTCAAAAAAGAATTGACTAGTGCCATCAGATACCAGGGGACACATGCTGGATTCTTCACCCTGTAGAGTATTTAGACGACATTATCATGTTCCAACATGCTTCATATCCAAGCCACATCTATTCCCAACATTCTCAATTTTGAATCATCCCAATATCTGTCTTTTCGTAAGAGATATAAACTTTCAAATAAAACGCTGACAATCACAATATTGTTTATTTTATGATAATAAATATAGAAAACTACACTCATGACATGAATAACAAATAATTACAATGAAAAAACTAAAGACGAAATACTCAGTAACTTGTATTTCCCCCACGAGCACGAATTACGGCCTCTATAAGCCTTGAAATTCCTTTGATAAGGTGTTGAATATTATCCTGTTCAATTTGTTCCCATTTTTCAAGCAGTGCTGCACTTTGTAAAAAAGATACGAATTTCCGGTTTACACCAGTCGATTTCTCATGCTTTTTTGTACAAGAAAAAGACAACATTTTCACAGCCATCTGAATAAATCTGCTGAACAAACACGAACAGAATAAAATGACTTTTAAGACCAGTTTTATATACTATACTTTCTACGACAATGATAATAATTAGTAATTTTATAAAAATAAGTTGATTTTATATTTTAAAAATCAAGTCAAATAAATATGACAGTTCAGATAATGTCACTGTATCAACAATTGGGAACTAAAATCACTCGGCGCATATGGATTTGCAATCAGACGTAAAAATTATTTTTTATTGGCGGATTTAGAATTTGGCTAAGGGGGGAGCAACGTAATGGCGTATTTACGGGTGGTGGTAGTAGTAATCCAAAGAGCATTTTTGCGACTTGCAACCATATCTGCATAGAAATTAACGTTGTATTAGGTGTACAAAATCGCCACCATTTCACCTACGATCTCTTGCCGACTAGACGACATCGTTTATCAGCTGTTTGTGACTAAAGTAAAATAGACACGTTTTAACAACGTTTGGCCGACTGCAATACATGACTGTAAACGTTTCGTTGATGTAGGTTTTGGGTTTATTATTGACGTTGCGGAAACGTCGTCATAGACTTATGAACGTATAAATTAGAGTCTTTAGCGTTTAATGGACGACGCATATCGTATATGATAAAGAGGGTAGAGGAAGAGGACGATTTAAAACAAACAACATAACCTATACATTTTTGTTGTATTATTCTGTTATTCTCGTGATTTTCTTTGTAGGTTTAACTTCTTAGTATCAATGGAGAGAGACCGGTTATTCAAATATTCAAAAATTTTTATATGGTGCATTTTTTGAGAAGGATTCATATATAAACACAGCTGAGGTTGCTTTACACAACTCCTTTATTTTTTCGAGACCAGCTCGATATACTGTTGTCCGCCATTATGATGTTGACGAATAAAGTGAAAAAAAATGCAAATTTAGGAGATTTTGATCACTTTAATTATGCTACGTTAAGTTTAAAGCCACTAAGTAATCATTACATTGTGTGTTGACTGTTGTTAAATAACTACAATTTGTATATCAAGAAAAAAGTAAGTTTTTTTCAAACAACTGATTTTTCAGCCCACAATGTCCATATTTTATCATGAACCGATTCGCGTTGAAAAATTTTGGTCCCACAAAGCTCTTAAAATCTACTGAAAACATCACAAGTAAACAAAAAAGGTGACGCTGTACTTTCTATCTTTCTAAGTTTAGATGGGAACAGCTATGGTGTCGATTCCAGTACATACAAGTAGTCCAAATGTCTAACAAGAATGTGTTAGTTAGAAAAATATATTTTAAAACGTCGACAATTTTTATATAAAGGTTGGTTTCCCGCGCAACGTTAAAACGACGTCGTTGATCATCAGTATCAGTCGCGTGCCAATGTTTTAGCAACCCTGATTTTATCCACCCAATTGATGCAAAAGCGGATCAAATAATCGTTCTTACGACGTCATCAAGCAACGTCAGGTTGCGTCGCACTATGGGCCGATGGTGGAGACGCCGTCTCAAAAATCTGTAACTTTTTTATTTGTTACTGTAGACATATAAAATTCGGTATACAAATATAAAGAAAGATCTGACGTTCAGTAGTGACGGTAAATAATTTTTATTTTGTTTTTATACATTTCATTTTATAATTATTGTATAATGATAACATACAGCGTGTAATTTATGTACATAATTATATGTAAATAAATATTTATTGTAATAGTTGCAAGGCTTCTTCTTCAAGTTCCACAATCTTGCGTGACACAGATTGTCTTAAGCTCGTTATATAAGGGTCTGATGTATACAATAAAGTATAAAAGATATCTTCGTTAGTAGCTTTTCTGGAACATCTGCGAGAATGATGTAACCTGAAACGTTTATAATCCTTATTTCTGGATTCCTGTAACTCCAGTAATTTGTGCAGTGCAAGCAGAATTGGCAAAGAACCTTCGAGCGGTATTTCCGTCATTACTACTTCCGCTGATTTGTCGAGGTTTATCAATTAGTAATACTAATTCTTTCCGAAACTGCTCCTGTACATAAGCTTTTTTAGATTGATTTTGTTTTTTCATGTCCTCTGAGGTTACTGACCATTTCTTAAATGATAAATTATATGAAACATGAAGTACTAACTCCATAAATCGAATCCATGCATGTAAACATGAGAGTCCAAATCTATAATAGTCTTCATTCTCAGGTCTCTGTTTAACACGTTCCAAGTCGTTCATTTCTGTTGGTTTTGTAAGACATATATGGCATGTGGCACTTGATGGAGTATTTGTTACTACTTGTGTAACCTTACCATCATTGTAAAGAACAGCTCATGTTTAATAGACATCTGCTGTTCATTCTTCACTACAAAAGAAGGCAAAGGAGTGCTTATTTGAGTTTCACTTCATTGACAACAGATCTTGTTTTCTCTGGAGTCTCTTTTGAGAATTCTATTAAAATGGGCCTACAGTATAGAACAGAGGACGGGGTTGGACCACGTTTTTTGTGACTCCATCTACAATTTGTAGTGGAACCAAGGGTGTTACAAACAAGTTAGTATCGGATATTACGTCACTTTCACCAGACAGTATTTGCTTGTACTCACTTTGTCCCGAAGATCCATCACAGCCCCATTTACTGTATAATATTAATTGTGAAAAGTTGGCCATATTCACAGAATCAATTTTGATTATTCTCTTACATGTGTGATCTAGAAGAGACTGCAAACTTACTTTAGCACCAATTTCAGTTACTTGCATGTGCTCTGGATAACATTCCCGCTTTGCTTCTGTAAGTTTCATGTATGATGGGAGTACAGTACAGTCTTTGTCTTGTAAACAGGTTTTAACGTATGTATATTGGTTTTTCGATAAATCTATATCAATGAAAAGAGCCAAGGCCTCTTGATTTGTGAAAGGCTCAACAGAAGTATTACGTCTTAATAATGTGTGGATAAAAGCCTTCCTTTCTTGTGATGCAGAACGTATTTCCTGTACATTTTCTGATTCCCATGTCTCACCAATTGAACGTAATCCCTGAGTATATGAATGATAAATCTGATCAAGTCCAGAGTCTCGAAATAGTTTTATTGCTTTTCGTTTCTGTGTCTTCTCTGCGGATTCGTTAAATGACTTACATATTCTCCCTCGTGGGTTTTCAGATAAGGACGTCGATGGTTCTTCGTCTTCTTGGAATGGTACAAAAAATTCGCCATCTAACCATTTCTCGTTGCTTAGTAAGAACACATCCCTTTTTCTTCCGGCTTTATTCCAGCATATCTTAAATTCGGGCAATAAGTGTTTCTGAATTTTGATGATAACTGCAACTGCTCTTCAGAAAGATCGAAATGCTCCTTAACATACCGTTCTGCTGTTGATATATGTTTTTCGTGCTCTATAAAAGCGTCACATATGTTACGTTTAGTAATTTTTAAATTGTTCATTGTTTACTGTCGTAGGTACAGCTGACAGCGGCAAATTATTGATTACTATTAATTAATGCTGCTTGTATACATTAATAATCTAAAATTTTAACAAACCCAAGTTTATATACTTTCCTAAGGACAATGGTAACCGCAGAATACACATCCCGTGTATAGGTGAAGAAAAGAAAATATTTTCTCTTTGGTTTATTTTTCATGGTCAAAAAATATTTTTCCAAATTATACCGTAAACCATTTTTATCGATATACCACTTTGTTTAATAAGTTTAACAACTACAAATATTTATTTGATTTTATTTAACCGCAAGTCACTCGTAAACATATTTTGTCAAACGTGGAATATGGTGGTGCTGCTAAAAAAATCAGATGGGACCGTCCCGATATACGATTTCTAAAATCCAGGCATGCAGTGAAATGCTATGCTCTGATTTGTTGCAATTCCATAATGTATATGTATTCTTTATAACGCCGTATTTTGAAAATTCATAATTCTTACGGAACGAGTATTGCCGATTTTTAAGTGTTCGTCGCGCGCGCTTCTTTGTATATTTTGTTGATTTGCAAGAGAAGCTCAAAAAATCCGCAAGATTTTTTTTTGGATCTTATACAGGATCGTTTTAGTTGCCAGATGGTGAAAAAAACTTACCCGGGCGAACCCTGCTAATAGTTAAAATTTTTCTTGAAGTTGAGAAAGTCATTCCAGTAACATGAGACTTTTATCATTTTTTTATTGTAATAAGGGATAAGCAATATACAATAATTTGTTACGTTTTTAATATTAGAAGAACTGCTCTTTGAAACGGTGTATAACACATTGCACTTTATTTAATTTTTAAGCACGAAATTGTTTATTTAAAATAAGCATCAAAACAACACATCTAAATCTCTCCATATGCCTACTTTTTAAGTCTACTAACTGAACCCAGTCAACATTTAATTAAATTACCGAACCGAATTATAAAAGTTTGATCTATTAGTTATAAGAAAATTGAAGTTTGTGTTCCTTATTCGGTTTTTGGTTTTTGGTATTTTTGAGACGGCGCCTCCACCATCCGCCCATAGTGCGTCGGGCGATGCTGATACAACGTCAAAATGCTGGTTGGGAATATATCGATTTTTTTTCTTCTGTCTAGGGTGTGGTTAAATTTTACGCCCACGAAACAAAATCATGGCTATCACTGGGCCGCAAAATTTAATTTTGTTAGATATTAAAACAAAATTTTCATTTGTGGTGAATTAAAACAACCATGTTTTATATATTTCCTAATTCATTAAGAGGGAACACAACAAAATCCTAGTAGAGGGGGCGTACATGCATAAATTATTTAAAATACTGTCTCATCACGAAAGAAATGTAGCATATCACTTTGTTTTAAGCTTCTTAACTTCCGGTACCTTTGCTGCAAATCAGAGAATATTTTCAGCATAAAACGGACATTGTAAAAATAACAACATGATTTTTTCTTTCTTCTTTGACATTTATCGAGAACACAAATTGATATTATACTAAAGTCTAGGCATTACAAGAAGGGGTATGAATTAAAACCTTTTCCTTCTTTCATGAATTTCAGCATCACTGTTGAAGCGTGTCGGCCAACCCTATCCCTAATTTCCCCAAGGGAAATACTAGCGTCTCATAACCCTGCAATTTTACCCCTTTCAAACCCACCTGATTTACACCTAAATTCTGTGTGTATTATTAAGTGTTGCAATTTCATTGTCTCACACAGTAAAAATCCATGTCGGTATAGCTAGACAATTAAAATAATATAATATTTTTTATTTACTACTTTTACTATTCAGACTATTATGATTGACACTATGGTTATCAGTACCACACGAAAAATATTTTTTGCACTTCAACGTAGAAATAATGAGTAATTGAACATTAAGTTACCGCCTAAATAGTTATTTTCTAAAAACCATTACTTCCGGTTTATCTAGAAGGAAATAAGCATTTCCTACCTTTTATTTTAAGTGACATATTTTTGTTTATTGCAGTTTTACCTAACAGGTACTTTAAGTGCTTTTTGACTTTTAAATTACTTGGTTGTAAATGTTACAGCTTTAAATTGCAGGCAGTCAATTAGTCAAAGAAACATTTTATTTTCATTCTCTTCTTCATAGGTAAAATGAATAACATCTCTAATGATAAAATAAATACATACAAAATCGGGCAAACACCCAGGCTTTTCACTATATTTCCTTAAATTAAGTATACAGGGTGTCAACGGATTGATGCAAAAATATGCAGTAGCTAAGGGCCCCGGTGCAAAATATTTTTGATCCCCAATTAAATAAAAAAATATACCAAATTTTAAATTGTTTAATAATATTATAAGCACAATGTTTTTTATTATCCAAAGTGTAAACTTACAATATATGTTATCATCATCAGGAGATGTAGAAAATTTAAAACTTAAAATATGGTCCAACAAGATATTCACTGTAAGTATGAAAATCCAAACAATAACTATCCTAAGCTGTTTGAGCCATGATAAGCCAAGTTGATATTATCGCGAGATAATTAAAATTACGTATAGGTATAATATGATGTCAGAACAAAATATAAATTTAGTTTTAACTGAACTAGATGTTAAAACTTTTTGTAAACATAAACGAAAAAACACGTTATAATGTCTAATTTTAAAATGAGAAATTATTAATTTGTAACCATGAATATAAGAATAGGTAGAGGAATTAATTTATAAGACAAAATTAAATTAATATGAAAAAACTGCGAAATATGAAACATGAAGTACTAACTCCATAAATCGAATCCATGCATGTAAACATGAGAGTCCAAATCTATAATAGTCTTCATTCTCAGGTCTCTGTTTAACACGTTCCAAGTCGTTCATTTCTGTTGGTTTTGTAAGACATATATGGCATGTGGCACTTGATGGAGTATTTGTTACTACTTGTGTAACCTTACCATCATTGTAAAGAACAGCTCATGTTTAATAGACATCTGCTGTTCATTCTTCACTACAAAAGAAGGCAAAGGAGTGCTTATTTGAGTTTCACTTCATTGACAACAGATCTTGTTTTCTCTGGAGTCTCTTTTGAGAATTCTATTAAAATGGGCCTACAGTATAGAACAGAGGACGGGGTTGGACCACGTTTTTTGTGACTCCATCTAACCAAGGGTGTTACAAACAAGTTAGTATCGGATATTACGTCACTTTCACCAGACAGTATTTGCTTGTACTCACTTTGTCCCGAAGATCCATCACAGCCCCATTTACTGTATAATATTAATTGTGAAAAGTTGGCCATATTCACAGAATCAATTTTGATTATTCTCTTACATGTGTGATCTAGAAGAGACTGCAAACTTACTTTAGCACCAATTTCAGTTACTTGCATGTGCTCTGGATAACATTCCCGCTTTGCTTCTGTAAGTTTCATGTATGATGGGAGTACAGTACAGTCTTTGTCTTGTAAACAGGTTTTAACGTATGTATATTGGTTTTTCGATAAATCTATATCAATGAAAAGAGCCAAGGCCTCTTGATTTGTGAAAGGCTCAACAGAAGTATTACGTCTTAATAATGTGTGGATAAAAGCCTTCCTTTCTTGTGATGCAGAACGTATTTCCTGTACATTTTCTGATTCCCATGTCTCACCAATTGAACGTAATCCCTGAGTATATGAATGATAAATCTGATCAAGTCCAGAGTCTCGAAATAGTTTTATTGCTTTTCGTTTCTGTGTCTTCTCTGCGGATTCGTTAAATGACTTACATATTCTCCCTCGTGGGTTTTCAGATAAGGACGTCGATGGTTCTTCGTCTTCTTGGAATGGTACAAAAAATTCGCCATCTAACCATTTCTCGTTGCTTAGTAAGAACACATCCCTTTTTCTTCCGGCTTTATTCCAGCATATCTTAAATTCGGGCAATAAGTGTTTCTGAATTTTGATGATAACTGCAACTGCTCTTCAGAAAGATCGAAATGCTCCTTAACATACCGTTCTGCTGTTGATATATGTTTTTCGTGCTCTATAAAAGCGTCACATATGTTACGTTTAGTAATTTTTAAATTGTTCATTGTTTACTGTCGTAGGTACAGCTGACAGCGGCAAATTATTGATTACTATTAATTAATGCTGCTTGTATACATTAATAATCTAAAATTTTAACAAACCCAAGTTTATATACTTTCCTAAGGACAATGGTAACCGCAGAATACACATCCCGTGTATAGGTGAAGAAAAGAAAATATTTTCTCTTTGGTTTATTTTTCATGGTCAAAAAATATTTTTCCAAATTATACCGTAAACCATTTTTATCGATATACCACTTTGTTTAATAAGTTTAACAACTACAAATATTTATTTGATTTTATTTAACCGCAAGTCACTCGTAAACATATTTTGTCAAACGTGGAATATGGTGGTGCTGCTAAAAAAATCAGATGGGACCGTCCCGATATACGATTTCTAAAATCCAGGCATGCAGTGAAATGCTATGCTCTGATTTGTTGCAATTCCATAATGTATATGTATTCTTTATAACGCCGTATTTTGAAAATTCATAATTCTTACGGAACGAGTATTGCCGATTTTTAAGTGTTCGTCGCGCGCGCTTCTTTGTATATTTTGTTGATTTGCAAGAGAAGCTCAAAAAAATCCGCAAGATTTTTTTTGGATCTTATACAGGATCGTTTTAGTTGCCAGATGGTGAAAAAAACTTACCCGGGCGAACCCTGCTAATAGTTAAAATTTTTCTTGAAGTTGAGAAAGTCATTCCAGTAACATGAGACTTTTATCATTTTTTTATTGTAATAAGGGATAAGCAATATACAATAATTTGTTACGTTTTTAATATTAGAAGAACTGCTCTTTGAAACGGTGTATAACACATTGCACTTTATTTAATTTTTAAGCACGAAATTGTTTATTTAAAATAAGCATCAAAACAACACATCTAAATCTCTCCATATGCCTACTTTTTAAGTCTACTAACTGAACCCAGTCAACATTTAATTAAATTACCGAACCGAATTATAAAAGTTTGATCTATTAGTTATAAGAAAATTGAAGTTTGTGTTCCTTATTCGGTTTTTGGTTTTTGGTATTTTTGAGACGGCGCCTCCACCATCCGCCCATAGTGCGTCGGGCGATGCTGATACAACGTCAAAATGCTGGTTGGGAATATATCGATTTTTTTTCTTCTGTCTAGGGTGTGGTTAAATTTTACGCCCACGAAACAAAATCATGGCTATCACTGGGCCGCAAAATTTAATTTTGTTAGATATTAAAACAAAATTTTCATTTGTGGTGAATTAAAACAACCATGTTTTATATATTTCCTAATTCATTAAGAGGGAACACAACAAAATCCTAGTAGAGGGGGCGTACATGCATAAATTATTTAAAATACTGTCTCATCACGAAAGAAATGTAGCATATCACTTTGTTTTAAGCTTCTTAACTTCCGGTACCTTTGCTGCAAATCAGAGAATATTTTCAGCATAAAACGGACATTGTAAAAATAACAACATGATTTTTTCTTTCTTCTTTGACATTTATCGAGAACACAAATTGATATTATACTAAAGTCTAGGCATTACAAGAAGGGGTATGAATTAAAACCTTTTCCTTCTTTCATGAATTTCAGCATCACTGTTGAAGCGTGTCGGCCAACCCTATCCCTAATTTCCCCAAGGGAAATACTAGCGTCTCATAACCCTGCAATTTTACCCCTTTCAAACCCACCTGATTTACACCTAAATTCTGTGTGTATTATTAAGTGTTGCAATTTCATTGTCTCACACAGTAAAAATCCATGTCGGTATAGCTAGACAATTAAAATAATATAATATTTTTTATTTACTACTTTTACTATTCAGACTATTATGATTGACACTATGGTTATCAGTACCACACGAAAAATATTTTTTTGCACTTCAACGTAGAAATAATGAGTAATTGAACATTAAGTTACCGCCTAAATAGTTATTTTCTAAAAACCATTACTTCCGGTTTATCTAGAAGGAAATAAGCATTTCCTACCTTTTATTTTAAGTGACATATTTTTGTTTATTGCAGTTTTACCTAACAGGTACTTTAAGTGCTTTTTGACTTTTAAATTACTTGGTTGTAAATGTTACAGCTTTAAATTGCAGGCAGTCAATTAGTCAAAGAAACATTTTATTTTCATTCTCTTCTTCATAGGTAAAATGAATAACATCTCTAATGATAAAATAAATACATACAAAATCGGGCAAACACCCAGGCTTTTCACTATATTTCCTTAAATTAAGTATACAGGGTGTCAACGGATTGATGCAAAAATATGCAGTAGCTAAGGGCCCCGGTGCAAAATATTTTTGATCCCCAATTAAATAAAAAAATATACCAAATTTTAAATTGTTTAATAATATTATGAGCACAATGTTTTTTATTATCCAAAGTGTAAACTTACAATATATGTTATCATCATCAGGAGATGTAGAAAATTTAAAACTTAAAATATGGTCCAACAAGATATTCACTGTAAGTATGAAAATCCAAACAATAACTATCCTAAGCTGTTTGAGCCATGATAAGCCAAGTTGATATTATCGCGAGATAATTAAAATTACGTATAGGTATAATATGATGTCAGAACAAAATATAAATTTAGTTTTAACTGAACTAGATGTTAAAACTTTTTGTAAACATAAACGAAAAAACACGTTATAATGTCTAATTTTAAAATGAGAAATTATTAATTTGTAACCATGAATATAAGAATAGGTAGAGGAATTAATTTATAAGACAAAATTAAATTAATATGAAAAAACTGCGAAATACTCTCATAGAATTGAAACTGTGGAAATTAGCTTTCTTCTAACAAATTGTTGGTAACAGGATGATAGGTCAAATTAAAATGCCATTTTGCCTACATTTCGTTTATTTTACATAAACTTCTTCAGGGCTTAATAGAAAAATTGGTGAAACATGTCGACCTTGTTTCCAAGGGGGACATATTTTAATGTAATATTTGTATACCTATCATCATCCCTCTACACTACACGGCCACTCCCTCAAAAAATTCAAATGGCAAAGAGGGTCAAGTGATACATCTTTTGAAAGGTCTTTCAATTCTCTACATAACTGTGTATTTTTTTAAACTTTTATCGATTCGTTCCTGAAAAATAATTGTTTCATTATTTTAGGTTTGGGAAATAAAAATAAAAGAAGCAGTTTAAATTATCGTATGTATTGTTCAAAATGACCACCACTGACTTCCATACAGTAGTATAATCTGTCTTGAAATTCTGTACGAACATTTCTGAACGCATCTGGAGTCATAAAACGGCATTCTCGAACATATGTTTCACGTAACTCTTCCAGAGATGCGGGTTTTGTTGCAAATACCTTCCATTTCAAATGTCCCCACAGAAAGAAATCCAAGGGAGTTAAATCGGGTGACCTAGCGGGCCACTTCACAGGACCTCTTCTTCCAATTCATCGCTCAGGAAACCGATTATCCAAAAATTGACGGACTGCTATAGCAAAATGTGGGGGTGCCTCATCCTGTTGAAAAAACAGTTCGCCCTCTAAAAGACTATCGTCTTCTTCGAGGATTTGGGTAATCATTGGGTCGATGTTATTTTCTAACAGATCGAGGTACCTTTCGCCATTTAAATTGTCAGGAATAAAAAACGGCCCCACAATGTGATCCCCCAAAATGCCAGCCCAAACATTTAACTTCTGAGGCCTTTGGTGTATGAGTTTCCATGAATAAATGTGGATTGGTTTCACTCCAATACCTACAATTGTGCCTGTTTACCTCCCCATTTAACTAAAATGTCGATTCATCAGAAAAACACGTATTTTACAGTAGATTGGCATTACCGTTTAATTGTTCACTAAAAATCTTACAGAAATCAAGCCGACGATCGGGATCATCTTCGTTTAATTCGTGTACAAATTTAAATTTATATGGATGAATTTTGTGGACCTTTACAATTCGATGAACACTGCTTCGTGATACACCGGAAGCCTCAGCTACTTTCCTGATCGATTGAGTATTATCCATCTGCAAATGACCCAGAACTGCCACTTCGACTGCTCCATTCCTAATCGGTCGCTGAGGTTCATGCTTTTTGTTTCTTACATAACCTGTTTCCATAAATTTTGTCAATAATTGTAAAACATACTGAGAACCAACCCTTCTTCTGGGTGATTTCTATTGAATATGCTATTATCGTTTATAAAATAAATGCTGACAATTTCTATTCTGTCCTGAAGGGTATAAACCATTTTGAGAACTCACTCTGGTAAAATGTATCTCGATTTAAAATTGGTTGTAAACAAGTTAATGTTCAAGGACTATCAAATACTTATGAGTTTTTTCTTATTCTAAAACTAAACGGACAAGGAAAGTGTTTTTTGTCGAAAAAACTCGTGTTGATTTGAGAGCACTAAAAAATGTAGTTTTTTTATAAATTTTAATACCCAGTGCCGTGTATTTTAGATTTTTTTAAACAATTTCGATTGTGTGTAATCAGCAAAAATATAATTATTTTCCTTAAGAACGAATCGATAAAAGTTAAAAAAAATACACAGCTATGTAGGGAATTGAAAGACTTTTCAAAAGATGTATTTGAATTTTTTTGAGGGGGTGGCCGTGTAGGGTAGAGGGATGATGATAGGATTTTTTCCCAAGTATTTTTTTTTGAAATATATAAATTGTTTTTAAAAGAAGTTGTTGAATAAAAAACTATTTTTATATATAGTTCAACTCCCTTTGAAACTCTTTCAAACGGTTTGAACATAAACTATTATTTTCTAGCATGACTTTCTCATGATAAGAGATTTTTCTTGAATAACTTTGTGGACGTAATATTGAAGTTTATGTTAAGTAACAGTAGTATAACTTCAAAGTTTCTGAAGCACTAATCATGTTGACTTTACAAGTTAAAATATGCATTGCTCAATGTGGCGACTGATCACTTGCGGCAGTAATAGCGTTATTTAATATAAAATTCTCCTAGAGCACCATAGTGCGGACCACTGATTTAAGACTGACCAAAAAAATCTTTACGAACTGACAAGTTTTTGACGCTACAACTTTGCTAGTTTATAATTTTTTGCAAAGGAGCAGTATTTTGTCTGAGAAACAGATCTGATGAATTGATAAAATTCGGCCGTATAAAGTACAGTTTTGTCACACATTGGAAGACGGATGAGACAAGGAGACTTGATTTTTTGTAAGATTAAATTAAAATAAAAATGGAACAACGAAGGATCCACAAATTGATCGTTTTTCCCGATGAGGCAACTTTCACTACTAACGGTCTTACTCCATGTCAAAATTGTTCCTTTTGGAGAGATGAAAACCGCCATAATACCATCAAGTGACAATATTTTAAAAAAGTAATATATAATGTGCAGTTTCTTATGCTTATTGTGTTATAGGTTCGTACCTCATTCGGGGAAAACTAAATCAGTACAAAATAACAAAAAATTTTAAGGGACTTCTTTTTGGAACAAATTCCACATCGACAACACGAAGGACTCCCGGACCCTCCACCTTATTAATTCGGGACTGACTTATTGAAGCGTTGAAACACCAAAGGGGCTAATTGTCAAACATTGTGTATTGAGATATTTAAAAGAAACCCTTTAAAACATGCATTGACACGACATACATCGCGTCATCTAGAATTGAGTAGAAAAAATACAAATCAAAGCTTGTGGCACTTGGACCCATTACATGTTGTTTTCGCTTGTACACAGCACCTTTCTACGAGATAAAGTCAATTATTTCACAAAAATGGCACTTAGCCCCTTTGATATTCCAACGTTTCAATTGTAAATGATAATTTTATAGACCACTGGATAGGAAGCGAAAACTTTTTATTTTGAATAAGTTTTATTAACAACATTTGCTTGTATTTGTCATAAAGTGTATTTTATTTGAAGAGAAATGTTTATTAAGTGAAATAATCAAATTAGATCGATCGTTCCCAAATTTTTCACGAAGACAAATTTCTATTCACAACAATGTTTTTTGACACCATTCACTTGTATCTCTTAGAAAAAATACACTTTACATGAAGAAAATATATTTTCAATTTACTTGACAAGCCTACTTGATTTTGAAAAAATGAAATTATCCTAGAAAATAGTTTTTACTGAAAAGAGGCTAGTTCCCTGAATACGAAAATCGAAACCAAAATTTTTTGTGTTAATCCGAACACACTGTATATAATATTTGGTATGATGAGACACCTTGTGCAGATAGTGATATCGGAAATTGGTTTTGGAATTACCAAAAAATAGCTTCCGCCACAACTATGACAGGTACTAACATTTTACAAGAGACAAAAAATGTGACAAGCAAATGTATCTTTTCGGCAAATCAAAGAGAAAGAGATCACACCGTCCTCAAAAAAAATTGAGGAGCAAATTGGCTAAGTGTGGGTATGACATTTACATTTTTGGCATTCTAATAAAGTGTCTAGAAAGAAAAAAAATATTGGGTATTACATAAACATCCTTTCAAATCTAATATAATAACAATAATAAAAACCCATAGTTTTTATATTTCATACTGTCATTCTATCTGATAACGCTAGTATAAAAGTTTTAGGTAGATAATAAATTAAACACAACACTTCTAATACGTTTTATCATATAAATTATTACAACTACTATTCAGTCTAGAAGCAAGAATTGCACTGAATTAAATACCAGTATTTTTAGTATTTGAAGCAAAAAAATATTGAGATTAAAAAAAATATTGACACTAAAAACACAATATTTGTACACTTAAGAAATGACTCTCTCCAGTTAGAATACAAAAAGGGAAACCACTAGTCCAAAATATATATAATGTCTTTCATTCTTTCGAAACTCTTCATGGGGCTGGTAAATACGAACATATTATTTATAACAATATTTAAATTACATTCAAAATTACAATTACAATTACAATTCAAAATATGAACATTTGTCATATTTATTTTGACATTTTAAATTGTATTGTGACTGGATTTTTTTAAGTGTGCAAAAATTTTCTTTTTTAGTGTGTCAATATTTTTTTTAATCTCAATATTCTAATACTAAGAACACTGTAATTTAATTCAATGTAATTCTTGCTTTTAGATTGAAACGTTGGTTTAAGAGTTTCTATGATAAAATGTATTGTAAGTATTGTTTGACTTATTATCTAACTAAGACTTTTATACTAGCGCATTTAGATAAAAATGACAGTATAAAATATAAATAATTATAGGTATTTATTATTGTTATAATGTTATGTTTGAAAGGATGCTTATGTAATACAATATAATTATTTTACTATTTTTTTCTTGAAATGCAAAAAATACAATGTAAAGATTTTTTAAAAGCTAATAAAGTTATTAAGAATATCTAAAAATGATATTTCCATGGAAGATTTTCACATCAAATTTATTTCAAATTCATTCATTTGAATAAAACCAAAACCATTTTATGCCCTGTAGAAATACGTTTTGAAATCACTTTGTTTACTTTAAAATTTTCAAAGAAAGACAATAAAATTGAAAACATTCAAGATATCTTTGCATTTTTCTGTTGTTAGTTATTTATGTATGCCGCAGCTTGTTATATTTGAGTTCCTGAAGGCCAGTTAAGTTGGAAATAATGTATCATATGCAGAGGTTGTACCATGTTTCTTCCTCTAATTTAATGATTCGCAATTTAAAAAAAATGCAGCCAAGGGGATTCAACATTGCATCCATCATCACAACAATATTTTGCCTCCTAAACATGTGGTGAAATATTATACTAAATTGTACGATTATTACTCTTAATTGCTTGACTACTATTTCCTTATTCTCGCATTGTTCCCATTAGGGGATTAATTTTATTCCAAATTATTTGATAATTAACTTCTTTTTTTCTAATACCATCTTCCATTATAACTATGTAGTAGAGATCCTAGAAACATAATGAATATTACTGCACATTTTTGATATATTTTTTTTTCTCTCAGTTAATATCTATAAAAGATACCTATCCAATGCCATAAAAACACAATTTACAGATTTCTTATTATTTTTTGTGGTTTAATTAATTTTTTTAAGCACAATCTATCTAATATTTTAAAAAGAAATAGAGTAAATGTCTACCTACCCACTTATTTATTGCCAGAATAAATACCTGTCTTTTACCTTGACTAAATTGGCACCACCCCATTGACTGAAAGTTCGTAAAACTGGAACCACGTTTACTACAAGAGATGACAAAGCTACGCCCTTCTGTCATCGTTATTTACATAGTTTACGATGATGAAAATACGATCCTGCCCATATTGTAGATAAAAAATACGCAAAAGTAATTTTTAGATTTTACGAGAAAATATTAACAAATAAAGGTGCTTATTAAAGCCGTCTTTTGATGAAATTATATAGCAAAACAAATAATACGTAATTGGCACGCTGTTGGTTTTATTCCACGTATTACAAGTACATATGTAGAAACCTCATTGGGCTAGATCCCACAAAGTTAGAAAAAATGTAATATGCCATATTTATAGTAAAATTTAATAGCAGAAAGTTTTTTAAAATAACTCTCAGAATACTAAAAATAATGCACTATGATTAAGAGAAAGCTTAAAGTTAATGTTGAGATTGCGAGATAAGGCATTAAATCAGGTATATAACTTATCTAGGAATTTAGCAAATAAAGAATATTATACACAGGGACTTAGTAAATAGTTCCATTAAATAAAAAAAGGCTTATCTCGAATTTCGTGTCCATGCAAATAATTATAAAATTGTTTGGCAGGACCTAAGACATTTTAATATTTACAATAAGCAAGAAGACAAAGAAATTTCAGAAAATTTAAGGCAAATTAATGATATAAACAACTATCTACTTTGTTTCTGTGTCTGAAAATGGTAATGTTCCTATAATGGAACTTTACAAAAATAATAGGAGTTAGGATTTTCCAATTCCCTCAAACAAACGAAGATGAGATTTTAAAGGCCCTTAGTTCAATAAATTCTATGACTTTTGGAAATGATGGTACAGGTCTACGCTTTACCCTGTACTCTTGTCCTTATATCATTCCCTACGTGACTCACATTATTAATACTATTATTCTGCACGGAGTTGTGACAATCTCTTGGAAAATATCATACTTAATACCACTCCCAAAATTCAAGCAACTCATCAGGTTGAGGTCAAATATTTATGCATAAAAAGTAAAGCTGGCATGTACATTGGCGTGTGTGTATGGGGAACGACACATACATATCCATACACACACAAACATGTATTTTTAACCAGCAATTACAAAAGTAAAAGTATATTACTAATATTTGTTGTAAATGTCATTTGTGTTGTGAGAAGATGTAGTTAGCGCATACTTAAAATATGTGACCTTTTTCAAAGTCTCCAAATTTATGTCTTATGTAGAAAAGTCTACTTCATTTATCCGTGGAAACAAAAAGAGATTTTTTGTGACACGCACAAGCACACGCACACGCACGCGCACACGCACACACAGACATTATTCGGAAAATAGTCAGAATGGATTCAGGAGCGTTCAAAACGTATATATCAATCAAAATCTCGAAGTCGAAAAAAATCACGATTACTATACTTCCTTATATTAGGTATAAGAAAGTAAAAATTAAAAATATATTTTTAGCCTCCATCGTTGGAGGAGCGTAACTAACTCTTTATCGAAGCGTTTCCGGATATTTCTTCATAGGAAATATTTTTCTTATTTTGAGGTCTTGAATTCAGATTTTAAATTTGTCCAGTTAATCCTGAAATACTCTGTAAATATAAAAAAAATATTATTTTCTTATTACAATTGAATAAAAAATTGTGTATGACACACGGACAAAAATATTTTTCGTAGTCATACGACTGCCGAACTCGGCTGTGACTCATCCGACAATTTTCCTTAATCGTCCGAAAATTGCATTTTTCGCCCTTGTGTCATAAATAACTATTATGTAGAGTTTCAACCTTATTTCTAGATAAAAAAATTAAACTATGTAAAACATTTTTTGACTCACTGACCACTATGTACGGAAGTTATGTAACTAATAAATAATAATTCTAACGTTTCTTATAACATAATATGCGATAAGTATCTGTTGAGAAGTATATCCAGAAATTCATCTTCAAAATACTGTAATTATTCTTTTACGTAGACAAGAACGACTTATTTATTTGCTTTACTTGTTTTAGATATAGGATAAATAACTTCATCAATTTTCTGTACCTTTTTAGAAAACATTGCATTTTATCTCTGCTAATTCCTCAATAATAATTAAAAAAAAATGAAAATGTTCAGAAATTAACTAAAAACTTGTTTTCTCTATGAATATTAATTCCTTTTCCCTGTTAAATACATGATAAAATCTTTGCATATCAGTGGCGGCTGGTGAAATGTAGGCTATGTCATATCTCAGTATTGGAGCATGGGACCCAAGCGATACTTAAAGGCGTAACTATCAGGACTGAATGAGGAAGTTTTGCAGAAAAAAAATTGCGCTTGAAATTTGCGAAAAAAAGTTGGAAAAAATTTGTGCCCCCCAGGTTATTTTTTAAACGATTTGTAAAATATTTGTGAAACATTTTTTTTCAGAATCAGGTGGAAAATATAAGTTCACATTTCAAATTTCATCGAAAAATATTGGTTTTCTATAAAGTTACACCGTTTTGAAGTTTGCAAAGTGAAAAATGAATCTAAAATAAAATTTCAAAACGGTGTAACTTTATAGAAAACCAATATTTTTCGATGAATTTTGAAATGTGAACTTATATTTTCCACCTGATTCTGAAAAAAAAATGTTTCACAAATATTTTACAAATCGTTTAAAAAATAACCTGGGGGGCACAAATTTTTTCCAACTTTTTTTCGCAAATTTCAAGCGCAATTTTTTTTCTGCAAAACTTCCTCATTTAGTCCTGATAGTTACGCCTTTAAGTATCGCTTGGGTCCCATGCTCCAATACTGAGATATGACATAGCCTAAATTTCACCAGCCGCCACTGTTGCATATCATTTTCCAACCCGTTAATGGTTCCTGTCTGACACCAAACAATTAATACACAGTCAATGGATGCCAAGTGCCAAAAGCCATTTAGTATTTAGTACTAAAGACTTTTTGACTAGACAGCTTATACTGGTTGATTTGACAGTTTACATAACATTAAGAAGTTACGTATCTGGGCGCCAACTTATCGCAATTCTCAAATGCTGTTAGCTAAATTTTAATGTGTTTTAAATGTCGTAAAATAATATGCTGGTTATTTTAAATATTTCACAGTAACCAGCCCCAATATTCACGAAAAAAAGCATTAGTGTCGTTGTTGACGGATATGTTTTCTGCTTTTTCCTAAATTTGGTTTAAATATACAGTAAAAAAGTTTAAATATGAAACAAATTCTTTAACTTTGAATTTCCTTTTTTTAAACCTGATATATCGTGATTATTACTGTGGGCTCAAAAAAAAAAAGGAAGTAAGTGCCAAGATATATTAACGACGACAAAAATAATAAAAACACCTAAAAGAATGAAATAGGGAAAAAAAGGACACTCACTTTAAAAAGTGAAGAGAATTAAATAGTTTTGTCTGTAAATAACTTTAAATCAAATGGAATGATCACGAACGAATCTTTGTTTGACACCTCCTGGATTTTTTTCAGATACCACCTAAAATAACTAAGTACATAAATTTTTGTTCTCATACAAGCTTTATAATACTAAGTATAATAACTACTGGTAAAAATTTTTTTGCAACTAGTAAATTACACAAAAAATAATTATTTATTAGATTCAGTTGATCGACTTAGATTATATACAGGGTGTCCCATAATTAAATACCTTTCTTCAAGGGGGTGATAGAACTTTAAAAAAATATCTGATGTGGCCAGCACATAACTTTCTTATATCAGTGTATATCATCCTGGTCTAAAAGAAATCATTCTAATTTAACTCTTGACCTTATCTAAATTTTAAAAGTGTAGCTTGTATTGTCCTTTGAGACTGTCAATAACAATTCATATCACATTTTTAATAACTTCTTATTGACATTTGACATTATAACTAAATTAGACATTTCAAACAACAAACTGCCAAAATCCTAACATTTTATTAGGTCGAATGTGTAACAATTTCAGTTTACATCAGCTTTATTTAAGCACTTGGAAAATATATTTGATTGCTTTGATATAAAAGACCTGATTTATAATCTTTCATCAAGAATATATTTTTTTGTAGTCAAATGCAAAAAAGTTTCTGTCCCGTGGATCTCCTTTCAGCAGGCCAATTTTGCTCATCACCGAATTTATAATTGTCTTTGGTCTTTAGAACATGTGTACCAAATTTGAAAGCGTTATCTCACAAACTGTGGCTGATATTGTAATACTACAGACATGCAGACAAATCTTTTTTCCCTAAAGTTATGTTTTTTTCATTATAATTGTTCGAGATTCGTCCAGAAATGCAATATATTTTTTTTCCAGAAATTGTACCTTCTTTCTTCTTTCATTCATTATGTTTCTTCTGGTGGTACCACATTCACAAAATTTAATGTGTCACCTTCTTGTACAAAAATATGCATTCCTCCAGTTATTCTAATTGTTAGACAGTTTTCCATTTTGTATCCGTTAATTTTAAGTTCCATATAATTAATAATTTGGTCCACGAGTTTCTGTTAAAAACAAAAACACTGGTTTCTAATTTATTGCTAATGTATGTATGTTATCCTTGTTATTAATAATGCCCTAACAATTAAAATAAACCATACTATTAACAATAGGTACAGTTACGTTATTGTTTAATTGCTATTCGTTGTAATTTGTTCTGTTACAGTCTTTTTCTATCATACTTATGTATAAAGCATGGATCGCCTGGTATGGACATCCACGGGATGTACAAGTATGTCCAGTGTATCTATTTTTACGTAAATCCAGTGGATATTCTGATATGAATATCCAGTGGATGTTCAAAATATATCCATGAACGTCCTGGACACATTATGAACCTAAATTGGACGTCAAATAGATGTTGTGTGCTGTGAGTATAGTTACGAAATTACACTTAGTGGATAATGAAGAACATGTTGGGGAAAAATTACTCGAGAAATCGGGTAATATCTGCCATCTGTTTGTTAGAAGATGGATGCAATGTCACGCCAACATGAACTATTTAAAAAAAATACAATTATTATGAATCCAAGTTTGTTAATTTACATAAAAATTGTGTTTATTAATTGCTTTTAATCACAGTGGGCGTTAATTTGTTCGTTTAAATCATGGTTTGGAATACCAGGAACACATAACAAATCAATAAAATATGTTAAAATAGAATCAAGGTATTTTTATTCATAATGCATATTTTTGATAAGCTAAATCCGTTTAATCTTTGGCCATTCACAAATTTTAATTACAACAAAAATTAACAACTAAATATTTATATTAGAATCACAGCAAAGTCCTAAAACTGTATTAAATATTATACCTATATATTTGGTTTTTAAATATTTATAAGAAACCAAATATTATTAATGTCCACTTTCTCTTACCTGCGAAATCTCAATTTTAATTAACCGCGTTACGTCATTCTCAATACCGGTGATAATTATTTTAACCTTCACCCAGATGATAATATTTTATAAATAATGTAGTAATATACATATGTATTTTTTACAAACGTAATAACAGTAACTAATAAAACACAAACTGCTTGATTTTTGATGTAGGGGACACGTCATAAGAACGGAATTGAAGATAATGTGTAATTAATTGTATAATTTAATTCATTTAGTTTGGCTTGTTCATATTTAGTGTTGGGTATGTGCGTTCTTCAGGTAAGATTATAATTGTATATTATTATTTGAATTTCATGTTTCATTTTCTATAGACTCATGCTTGCTTACGCAATAGAAAACATAAAATTATAAATACTTGAACATATTACATGTCGATCCAAATGCTTTTTGCATATAAATGAGCTCGATAATAACACAGGCCTACAAAAAAAATGTTCTGTCCTAGAGATGACCCACCTTTCCCATGTATTTTGATGCGCTGAAATTGAATTTGGCGAAAAAAAATTTTTTTGATGCGTCAATTTTACTCTACGACCCCCTATAACCCTCTATAATCCCCTAAGGCGGAAATTTTTTGAAAAAATTCCTATAAGGGTTTTGTGGGTCGTTGGTTACGAACCTGAAGTCAAAAATAAATTTTGACATAATGACAGCTGTCAACACGCTGTAAATTTTCATGAAAAATGTAAAAAGTCAATATTTATAGCATATTATTAAGTTTTTTGGGCTGCTGATCATGAATCAGAAGTTAAAAATGAACTTTGACATATTGACTTTTTACATTTTTCATGAAATTTGACAGCTATCTTTTTTGTCAAAATTCATTTTTGACTTCAGATTCGTGATCAGCGACCCAAAAAATCCTAACAGAATTTTTTTCGAAAAATTTCCCCCTTGGGAGATTATAGAGGGTTATAGGGGGTCGTAGAGAATAATTGACGGGGCAAAAAAATTTTTTGTTGCCAAATTCGGTTTCAGCGTGTCAAAATACACGGGGAAAAATTAAATCTGATCTCTAGGACAGAACATTTTATTTGTAATTGATTTGTAGAAGTCACAGATACTCTCAAACTTTCTTTCTAAACCTAAATCCATGTAATTATTTTGATTTGAGTAGCTTAAGTTATTTTTTTATTGTAAATTATTGTCATCTATATAGATTTTTTTCGTGGGTAGTAAACTGAAAAATGTAAATGTCCTATAGAATTAAAATCAAATGTGTATAAAATCTCATGTTAGTGTGGATCTATTTACATTGGCCAGACAAAACAGTGGATGAAATCTAGAATATACAGTTACAATTATGATATATCAACAAATAAAAAGTAGTCAGCACTCTATACCCATTAGTCTAAGCAATAGCGTACAAATTTTACTATGAAAGGTAACCGTCTGCCAGTCGGTAATCAAAGAGACTACAGAGAGTACTTTCAAAACATCGTAGAGCGGCTTAGGAAGCATCTTAATAAAAAACGTTACTCTTGGTTTTTTGCTTTTGTTGATGAGAGGAGTTTTTCGAAGTTTGTCGTGACATCATTGAATTACCCTGTATAGAAATAAAAATATTCTGAAGTTTCTATCTTAAATATATGTATAATTTTATTCATGGCCGATTGCGCCTTTTGTATTTCTTGTGTGTATACAAAAAATCATAAAAACAACTAATTAATAAGAATGTTAATTGACCAACAGAGTGAAGTGTAGGTACTTATTTATAATTATTTTTTAATATGTTCTTTAGTTTGTAATTTCCAATGTTTTATATAGAATTATTTACTATTTACATATTGACTTAGCTTATTGGCTGCTTTTATAATTGGTGAGTGGTTTTTATATTTTGCTTACGCGTTATTTGATTAAATTGTAACTGTTAATTAATATTAAGATTCTGAGGAAGATCAATATTCTGTGACCGAAACCAGCCAATTGCAATAAATAATGGTTTTTTGTAAAACTAATTCATAACTGTGGACACAAAAAAACTAAAAAAAAGTTATCTATATAATAATAATAAATTGATAATACAGTCCTTAAATATTGACGTCGCTAGGCGGGGGGGGGGGGGGCAAGATAGGGTAGTTGCGATACAGTCAATAATAATTCATGTCATATATTTTAATAATTTCTTCTTATTGACATTTACATTTTTGTAACTAAATTAGACCTTTCAAATATCAAACTGTTAAATTTATTCTAACCCTATGAGGCCAAATGTGTAAAATATTTCAGTTTACATCAGCTTAATTTAAGTACTTGGAAAATATATTTTATTCGCTTGATATAAGTAAACATGATTTTTAATCTTTCATCAAGAATTTTTTTTTTTGTAAAGTCAAATACAAAAAAGTTTGTGCTCCGTGGACCCCCCTTTCAGCTGGCCAATTTTGCCTTTAGAACAAGTGGATCAAATTTGAAAGCTTTATCTCAAAAACTGTAGCTGCTATCACGATACTACAGACATGCGGACAGATTTTTATTTCTTAAAGTTATGTTTTATCATTATAATTCGTCGAGATTCGTCCAGAAATGCAATAAAAAAATTTTAATTTTTTTCCTGAAATTATACCTTTTTTCTTCTTTCATTCATTATGTCTCTTCTGGTGGTACTATATTCATCAAATTTAATGTGTCACCTGAAATGTTGTTAACAATCTGAACTTGCCAAATTTGGGGATTCTCCCATTAATATTTTTTGAGTTATCGCGGATACACACACACACACACACACACACACACACACCGACAGACATCATTCGGAAAATAGTCAGAATGGATTCAGGAGGGTTCAAAACGTATATATCAATCAAAATCTCGAGGTCGAAAAAAATCACGATTACTATACTTCCTTATATTAGATATAAGAAAGTAAAAAATACGCATCGGTATTGCCTGTAACTTTATAGATTAAATTAATATGGTATTTAAGATGAATCAAGTGTTTTCATTTTTCGTTTTCATCAATAAAAAAATTTTAACAGTGGTTTAAAATTTTACTGTAACGAGGTATTGTTAACGCTGCCTTTCAATGATACACATCCATGGTTTCAAAAATAGTCCAGAAGATCCCCAAACATTTCTAAAAAAATTCAAAAATGTTTAGTAGTGAGGAAACTGATGAAAATATTTTTGCTCAAGGCGACATATAATTTACTTTTTTTTAATATTGGATACAATGTCTTGTAGCCAATAAAACGTTCGGTTCATCCATGCCCAACATTTGAAAATTTCTTAATAAATATATAAGTTTAGGAATGAAAGCTCGAAAGGCCACATACTTTTTCTTTAACTTGAAATTTCAACTTCTTTCAACACGTTCACTCCGTACTGCCTATATTTTTTAAAAAATTGCAACGGCATTGCTTCTTGAATTCATTTTCACCACTGTGCAGTATGCCGCGTATCCGGAATAGTCTGAGCACACACAGATGCTCACAAAAACGAAGGTTTCGCACAAAACCTAAGCACACACAACCTGAACGAAAAATGCATGTGCGTGCTCATATGTATACGTGCCTTAAGATTGCATAGCTTTACAAGTATCTAGAAGATTGGAGCGAGACTGTTGTGTTCTGCTGATCTGTTTGTTACCAATTCAATATTACCCGCAGTACCAATTCCAATTTTACCAATCCAATATTAGCCACAGTACCCGTTGCTTTGTTATTGATATCGTTCTACATATTGTAAACTCGTTGCCACGATCGCCCCTTAAATAAGTCTGTTATAATAATTTATCTACGTCGTCGGTGTTGTTATAGGCTAAACAAATTAATCTGAGTTTCACTAAATTCTTTTTTACCACACTAATGGCACTAGTGCTGTTATGAATCCTTAATCGCACTGTTTTTTTCTAATACAAGGAATGAGATAATTGATTTATTTGAGCAATAATAACAACAATTATTTCTTATGTATGTTACGGGTAATGATGTCAATCCGACATTGACAATTTTGACCGGGCAATGATGACAATCCTCATTTTTACTGAAAATTGACGTTCTTACCCGGGCATTGACAACTTTTCCCATTAAAAGTGGCAATCTACAAAATATGTACATGGGATCTAGGTATTGTCACACTTGTCCGGTTTTGCGGGCATTGCCCATGATCCTTTTCTTCCTATTATATCTCATCTCACAGTGACCTTCTATACTTTGTTACTTTAAACCTTGGGTAGAGAATATCACGCACGTAGCTATAGTTGCCTACGTGACAATATTGTCTGTTACCCTATAAACACAGGGTCTTTTCAATTGGAGCTACAAATGAGCGACTGGCTTTCTGTCAGTGGTTTTCCTTGTGTTGTTGAAACTAAGTTGTCTTTACAACATATAGCCGTTTTGATAACGAGTAGTGGCTCAGAAAATGTGTCGGCGAATCATCCTTTTTTTGCGGGCATTACCCATGACCCGTGTAATGCTAGAAAAATCGAAATCCCGTCAAAAATACTAAATTACGTGATTTATGATCAAATAAAATCATCAAAATGGTTTTTGGGAAAAAACGATTTTTTTTTTCAAATGGAACCATATTGGTACCGTGATACCATTAATTTATTAGTACTATTAATAAGGAATTTATTCATATGTCGTATTAAAATGTGCGATAAATACAAACAAAATTACAGCTAAAAGAAAATAAGAAAATACAATTTTGTTCTAATTACCTTGTTATACATAAGGTGGCTTTGGAATACAAAAAAATGAACACAAAACATTATAACAGTTGTTCAAAATGCTGTCCATTAACGTCAATGCACTTTTGAACTCGCATAGCTGTTTCTAGAAGAACATTCGCCAATTCCTGGGCCATTATGCTATTAATTGCGCGTCTTACTCGTAGCTCCAGGTCTTCACGGGTTGTCACGGCGGTTGCGGGTGTTAAATCAGGTGACCTTGGAGGCTACCTCACAGGACCATTCGTCGAAACTCGTCGGTACCAATATGGTACTAGCTTGGCTGCTGCAGAACTCGGGTCATTGCCTCGTTATGGCAGTCAAACTCGTTTCGGTAAAGATGCCATAATTAATCTTGTATCGTTAATAAAAATAACAAATTTTACTTTCACAAATAGTGTATGTATAATATAGATCACACTCACGATTTCTCTAATAATTCAGTTTTTCTGGATCTTTTACTATATACTATATACTATATAACTTTTACCTGGGATTACAATACGGGAAATTATTGACAAGGTCTACAGCGTGTGTCATGTGCCCCACCAGCAAGCAGACAGACTCGACTAAACTACAAAAGGTGAAATATTAATTTTTTCTTGAAATTTCAACTTTCAATTATAAGCTTCTTAAGTGAAATTTCAAGACAAAAATTGAAATTTCACGTAAAGAAAAAATACATGTGTGGTCCTTCAGAGCTTTCGTATTCAAGCACTTAGAAATTTAATGTGGATTATTTTTGATTCGCAAAATATTAATCAAAATATTATTCACTATAGGAAATGCTCGAGTGCTGTTATCACAGTCGACGATAATTTAAGATAATTATGATATTCTGTTTTATTTCTATTGTTTTATTTCGATTTAGTTATCTTTACGTTATTTTAGATAAAATTATTACAACACATTAGTGATGCATTGAAATTGTAGAAAGTTATGGTTACAAGACAGTTCCGTCTCTTATCTGGATGAACAAGTGAATGAAATTGGTTAAAAAAATTCAAAGAAACATTCAAGATGGACACAGAGTTAGGGACAAAAAGTTCCTCAAGCGATAGTGGAACTAAATTGTTTAAATATAGATGGATAGTACTATTTATATTTTGTTTATTTTCCGTTGTCAACTTTATGCAGGTCTTGCAATTTACTATAATTGCCAACACAATAAGAAAGTAAGTAAGTACTATATATTTTTATATGTGAAATAATAATTAGTTCGTTTAATAATAATAATAATAATAACAATAGTATCATGAAATTGTCATTGATAAAGGCACACGGCATTGGTTCATTTCAATTACTAAAATAACGGTCAATTTGAATAAGAATACTGTCATGATCATGACAGATATATCGGGTCATGCAAGAACGAATTTAAGTTAGATTGCGCCCTAGGCCGATGCGACGCCCTTCTTGTTTTGTAATTAAAAATAATTAAAATTTTTAAATTTATCCGTTTCTACAACATTTGATCATGATCATATTTTACCAACAATAAAAAAAAGAATTTTGCAAATCAAAAATATAAAAAAATTAATTGTTTTTTTTTCAAAATTTTGTTCTTGCTACAGCAATTATTTTTAGATTAAAAAAAATAATGATCTGACATTTTAGCTTAAAATATGAATATTCTTAAGTCGACCAAGAATTTGTGAAATGTTTTCGAATGACCTTTAAAAATTAATGTTGAGGCTTTACGTTTTTTCTATACAATCAGCTTACATGACTATGGACAAAAATATTATACAAGACACAAGATTCATAATAATTATTTTTTAATTAAATTATTCACTTATTTATCGTATTCTATTTTTTCATATTTTTTATTATTTTCAAAATTCTTGAGCGATCCTTAAAAATTTTTCAATCATGCTAATCCTTGGAAAGGGTCTCAAATCGCGTAAAACCACAAAATTTTCATACGAGATTGGAAAAAACAAAATTAATCAGTGTTTTTGAGTCACCCTACAATTGTATGATTAAACATGGTGAATTAATATTTTTTTATTACTAAGTAACAGACAAACGTTGCGTTTATATGTTTAATGAATAATATAAAAACAATTTAGTTGTACAAATAGATAATATGCTATGCTTGAGTAATTTATTTTTTAAACTTTTGTTTGATATTTTAGATTTTATTGATTACATATTTGTAATCTTTGAATCATAAAAGCGAGAGAATAAGCTATAAAATTTGTTCGATTAGTTAACGGAAAACCCAATCAATTTTAGTCGCCTTTAAAATTTTAGTCGCTTTTAACATGTTGTCGCCCCACAAATTTTCTCGCCCTAGGCCCGGGCCTCGCGGGTCTAAGTCTAAATCCGTTCCTGGGGTCATGAAAAGTGATTGTCATTATTACAACTACGTTGTTGCCCGACCAGTTTAATGTAATGTTTGGCCACATTTTAATTGGTTCACTACAAACTATGTTTACAGTGGTACTTCGGCTTCGACCAAAGTCAAAAAAAAAAATTTCTTTCGGAAATCATTTGCGCAACAAATACCAAGAAAACGTATCAGTTGATAAAACCATCGGCAAGGAACAATTGAAGGAAATACACAATTATTTTGTTTTAACTGAAAAGTGTATAAAAAAAACATCTAGGGTTTTATAAAAAGGATTAAAACATAAATCAATTTGTTATTAATATAAACAACATTTGAAATAACATAAGAAAATTTGAATAAAAGAAAACATACGACACTGGTCATTTGTTGTATTGTATTTCAGTAACATAAAATCTAGAGCCGGTGAAAGATATTTTTGATAACAAAAATTGCCTGTCATTTTCAGCCACTTTATGACTCAGTATATGTATATAACTAAATAATATTCATAATAAAATGTAAAATGCCTAATTATTTCGCCACTTTATTTAGCAATTTTATCTCTAATTCAGATTATGATTGGGCTCCGCGAGTAAATAGTATATGACGTAAAAACCAGGGGCTGATCTAGAACACTGCGCTGACATAACAAATGTAAAGATATGATAAATGATGTATTACCCTTTAATTGTCGATTTTGTCGTATCCAAAATAACAGGAGCAATACATATTTCACTGAACATACAACACTGGACGCTAATAATTTCTAGAGTTCCAGTAAATTAGCAGAATATGTTCTAAATGTCAGGAGTTAACTTTTGATGCTGTCGCTCAAAATCTGTTTATACGAAGAAAACGACCTTTCAGCCTCTACAGAGGAATCAGGAGCATAATTAAAATATATGAAGTTTTTCAAGGAGGGCACGTTTATATTGGGTTGATAAAAGTGTTCCTTTTTTACCTACAAGGAGATCCACAATACCACACAGTGTATGAAACACGGGACTGTTTTGTAAAATTCAAATTTATTTTTCACACGTTCAGCAGTCTCCTGATAACTGAAAAATGAAGTGGCGCAGATCGAATATAATGTTTACTGCGATAACTTGTATATCCTGGTGAAGCAGTTGTACAGTGTACACTTAAGATTCCTTATTAACAAGTAAACTCTTGAAAAAGGACTGGATATACATTAGGTTTTCCCGAACAGCTGGGTCATTAAATGCCTGCTGAGCGTTTGAAATAGGAAGTGCGTCGTTTGCATTTAATCACCATCTTTATATTATCAGAATGACCTTAGTAATAGCTTGCAGTCTCTAACTACATGCTATGGTGGTAATGGCGTATTCGGCAGATCGGCCTCAAATAATTTTTATCGAGACAGTGCTTTTGAAAACGTCTTATTCACGTTGGCTATTAATCTGTTTATTGTGGGATAGCAGTCTCTAGTATTTTTTGCAATGTTATGGAGTCTTGTGTGCTAAACATGTTACGTGTAATAAGTTTACCTTTACCATTATATAGGAAGCTGCATCGGTTACATAGAGTAACACACGTCCTTTATTAAGTCGGCGCGGCGGTCCAAATTTTCTTGGAACGAAAAATGACAAGCACCATTTTGGAGGTTAACTGCGGGAATCGGATATTGCCGCAAGTGGTTGCCGCAGTCGTTATGACGACCCGTATAGCGAAATCAAGCGTCGTAGTGAAAGGATTAAAATTGTGTTTCTACAAAAACATCTATTTCTCACCATGTTGTATACCTACGTAGGACGCTATGTACGGACCTGGAATGTACTATTTACCAGCCCAATTATTATAGTGTGAATTTATTCAGACCTAATTTATTATACTAGAATAAGCATTTAATAGTTACATGTTTTAGAAATTGAGACACTCAGTTTGTTGAGTCAACCGTGGATTGAGTAGTGGCGCCAGATCTGCAAGACGTGAATTATTTAAGGAATCATTAATCCGTAGTCTTATTTTGCATCGAAGAGTTATACTTTAGAAACTGTTTGATTGATTGGGATTTATTGGCAGTCTAGGTTTTTTGAAAGTATATTATATAAACGCGTAGTTTTTTTATTTTGAATATTACGAACAAATATCTACAACGGGGCGCTATATAGAGGGTTAGAGTGCCGACCTAGTCCACTCCTAGTTAGCCATCCGAAAATATTTAAAATATATCCGTTTATAACTAAAATAATAAGATCGACATGATCACATTTGTTTTATTTTTATAGTCAACCAATCTTTTTGTGTTTTGCTTTTTGCGTTAAGCAGTTTTAGTAGTAAATTAAAAAAAAAAAAAAAATAGAGGGAAAAGCAAAGTGAAATGGGGATCTATTTTTCTGTACACTCGCGATGCATATTACAAATCTTAGTGCTGTTTTGAAGGATAATTTTGCATTTCACGAGAGAATCCCGGTCATAAATTTTAAGAAAAATAGCCCAGCGCTCTATCCGCCCTTGTCTATGTTAAAAATCATCTGTAATCAAACAGTCTTTAATATAAACAAGGACGGATAGAGCTAATTTTTTTTAAACTATATAAACGGGATTCTCCCGCGAAATACACTTTACTTTCAACGCGCAACTTAAAATTCAAAAAGTTAAAAGTATTCATCTCTAACCCACTAATTTTATTTTAAATTTAGCACCATCAATAGACTTGCGTGTTATCGCTATTGGCAATGATTTCTTACACATGTAATTTGTGGAAATTGATTCATTGACAATGTTTGTTTAGGCCACCCTCTATAAACTTGTTTACTTTTACGTATTATTAGTTGCAAAGGCAAGAAAAATAACAGAAACCATGTCAATAGAAATTAAGTTTTCATTAATATTTCGACTTATTCTGTATAGATACTCATAAAATTCCAACCACATACACCCTGTAGAAGTGAAACTAGAATTTCAAAATGTCTTCAATTTTAAAGCTATTATTTTTTCATCAATTAACGGTTATACACAAAAATCGTCCCTTTAATAATGATGAAGCCAACGTAAAACTCAAAAAACCGATTCGGCAATTTTCCCTCCATTTCTGAAATGTACTTGGAAATTGTTAAATTCATATTCGTTTCCATTCGGCAGAGCACTGAAAAACTAACGAGTAGGTCGTTAAATCTTCACTTTTGAATAATATTGAATACTACATTTAGATTGCGGGTACTATAAGTTGATTAAAGGCATGTCTGCTGATTCGAATTCAAGTAGAACACCTTTGTTTCAACTGCTCACTGAAGAGCGATAAGTCAATATGTAAAAGTGTGACTCATTCTCAGAAAAAAATTGCATCTGTAGAAATGTCAGAGATATCAAAAAACACCTAAAACCGTTTCTTCCCATTAATCCATAGATCGTCATAATCTGACAAATAAAAACCTACAACTGTTTTTTACGTTTTTGGAACAAATGAAATTTTGAAAAATTGTAAGGGTTTCATTTTGCACCCTGCATACAACGTATTCTATCGTAATTTATTGTCATGTTAAACCAGTTTATTTCTGATGAAATTTGCAAGAAAATCTCCAAGATCGCATCACGAAACCTCCTATCGTTTTAAAGATATTCTTCTTCAAAATTACACAAGAAAACTACATTATTAGTTTCATTTGACCAGCAGTTTAGATCAGCCATTTAAATATTCAACTTGACTACCACCAGCTTCTATAAAATAATACAAGTTTTGTTCGAAACGATTCTTTACATTTTGAAGCATTTTTGGGGCTATTTGATGGCATTCTTCAACAATATAACGTCGCAACTCCAGAGACTCCCGTTCCGTTGAACAGATTTTGATCTTCAAATGGCCCTACAGGAATAAGTTGAGCTCACGCATAATATGGAGGGGATCCGTCTTGTTGGAACATCAAATGATCTTCCAGGTCGTTGCCTGGATGATCGTTATCATCATTTTCAAAAATATCAAGGAGTAATAGATGAACAAGATCCTCCAGTAATTCCAAATGTGTTTAACTTCTCAGATTACCATCAAGAAAAATAGGTCCAACTAAAAATACCTATTCAGTATTTGAGGAGTTTGAATGTGGACTTCGTGGAAGACTCTTGGATTAGCATCTGACCAATAGCGACCGTTATGACGATTTATAGTTAAGTTTAAGAAAAACGTATACGTCAGAAAATAGGTGTTAAAAAGAAAATTCCTCCTGTAGCCAATCAAAATCATCCTCATCAATTCGTGTACTAAATAAATTTTGTATGGATGAAATTTGTAATGTTTTAAGATTAGGCGATGTTAGTAATAGTAGCCAATTTCCTAGTGCTCAAAGTTGGGTCTGTAGCAACTTGTCCTAAAACTTCAACCTCAACAGCTCCTTTCTTACCGGAAGTTCACGTTCAGGGTCCCGATTGTTATTAGCCACTGATTCAGTTTCTCGGAACTTTACCACTAACTCCAAAACATATTTTCTATTCACATGCTTACCCGTATGATAATCATTGAATAAATTTGCTGTACGGTTGCCACATATTTTGTAAAAAATGGGTGATTATTTCAACCCTTTCTGCAATTGTATAAACCATTGTTGAGAATTAAACTTCTAAACGGAATTCCGAACTAGCTGAAACTGTGATTTTGGCTTAACTGTAGACAAGAACTTTTATCAGAAAAAATTTTAGTACAACAGCTGTTTCAACAGCTGCAAAAAATTATCTTTCATAGAAAATTTTTTTGTTTTGAATAAATTCTTCTAACAAGTCACCAGAAATGCTAGGAAAATAAATTTATCTGAACTTTTTTCTAACTGAATATTTAAAGAGCTGAACTTTTTAACTGGATAAAAAAGAGAGCTTTTGCAGCTTGATTTTAAATATCTTGAAAACGAATCGATAGAATTTAAAAATTTTTATTGTGTGATATTCAGTGGAGGAAGACCTTTCAAATGAGGTATCACTATTATGTTATTTAAAATTTTAGGGGTTGTTGTCACAGCGTGAGGAGATGAAGCGAAATGCAGGTGAGTTTTATTGCAAAAGATCCCTTTTAAAAAATGAATTTGAAATATCCGAAAAAAAACTCTTGTTTCATTTTCAATGGCCCACCCGTTATTTAAAAATGATATCGTGTAGAATTTTAGCTGAAAATTGTAATGAATTTTGAGAAAAGAAATATATATAGTAGACAACAATAATTCTAGAAAGGCTCTGTGGAAAAAACTATCTGAGTTGAATGTATACAACAAATCGAATAAGAAAACAGATTTACCAGACACCTTAAATACACCAGATGATATCTAACATCTAACTTTACTCTAGATAATGACCTAGTACATTTCTATGATTCTAATTTAAAAACTGAATTTGATTCGTTATTCACATTTGAAACAGTATCTGAAAATGTTGTTTATAAGTTTCTGCTGGAAATAAAATCTAAAGCTACAGGTGCAAATATGATTAATATCGACATGTTACTTCTTTGTTGTCTACATATTTTGCCGTATATCACCGATATTATAAATGTATGTCTTAATAAAAACGTTTTCCCTGATGCTTGGAAAGTATCTAAAGTAATACCTATACCTAAATGTCATAATCCAAATGGTTTTAACGAACTCCGTCCTATAAGTTTGCTTTCTGTTTTATCCAAAATTATTGAAAAAATTATGAACTTGCAAATACGGAATCACCTTAACAAACATAGCATTTTACCTATAAACCAGTCTGGATTCAGGACTGGATATAGTTGCACCTCGGCTCTATTAGAAATAACTGATGACATCATAACTGCAACAGATCAAGGGAAAACAACTGCGTTGGTCCTTACCGATTACTCCAAAGCATTTGATATAATTAATCATTAGTTATTGTACTCAATTCTCCATTTTATAGGCTTTTCTCAAAACTCAGTAACTTTGATAAAAAATTACCTTTCAAACCGAGTACAATTTGTAGAAACCACGAAAGGCAAGTCCAATTATGGTAATATATCCTGTGGAGTCCCACAAGGATCTATTTTAGGGCTCGTGCTGTTTTGTATTTACACCTGCAATATAAACACTGTTCTACAAAATTGTACAGCACACATGTACACTGATGACACTCAGATCTATTATTCATTTAATCACACGGATATAGATAATGCCAAACCTAAAATAAATAATGATTTAAATGGATTAGCAGTCGCGTCCCAGCTTCACAATTTGCAAATAAACTCAATCAAATCAAATGTGTTAGTTTTCGGTAAAAATCGGGATTCGGTGGAAGCAGATCTTAGAATTTCAATAAACAATAATATACTAATACCTACTAATACAGCAAAAAATCTAGGTGTGGAATTCGAGGCCGATCTGCGTTTTAAAAAACACATTTCAAAATATATACAAAGATCTTATTTAAATCTAAAACTCACTTGCTTTCTAAATCATTGAAAATTAAATTAACTAACACTTTAGTGTTATCACATTTTAATTATTGCGACGTTTTATGTGGTCCTTGTCTACATAAAATGAATATCGATATAGTAGAAAAAGTACAGAAATCGTGTCTCAGGTTCATTTATGGTATCAGTAAATATGAAAGAATATCTCACAAATTAAAAGAGACAAACTGGCTAACCATGGCTGGTAGAAGAAAACTTCATTCTCTAGTACTTTTTTCATAAAATTACATAACAAAAGTCCCCCTTATCTATATAGCAAAATAAGATTTCGCTCAGATATACATACCTTAAATTTAAGATATAAAGGGTTATTCTCGCCACCTCCCTACAAAACTGCTATTTACCAGCGGTCTTTCTCATTCAACATTTACAAATTATATAATTCACTACCCTCTATCTACAGACAGTTACCAATTGCGAAATTTAAAACTCATGTAACAGTAATAACTGCATTTCTAATACTTAGGTAGATACCTATATTGTAATATTTGTCCGTCACATACAATTTCTTTTTTTTAATTTAATTTATTTTTTTTTTTTTAATTTATTGTTTTTTTTATATACATGTATTATTATACTTAATGTCGGGGCTAGAACTAAGATCAGCAGTCTCTCTCTGAGGGGCATGTTGTTTTTAGTCTCTTTTGCAGATTATATATTAATAATTTTTGTTTTTTCTTTTTCATTCTTTTTTTTTAATTGTTTTTCTATTCTTAGTTTTTAGTTGTAAAATATGTAACATTTTATACTAATAGTCTGCAAATAAATATATTATTATTATTATTATTATATTTTTTTAACGTAGATAAAAATTAATAATAACTATTCAAAGAATAATTCAGGTTCTGCTTTTATCAATTTTATCATACTACATACTACGTATTTTATACATAGTTAAAATTTTACTTATTTATTAAATTTTTTCGCGACGCTGCACTCTAAGATTAGATTAAACAACAATCAACAGGAAACAAACGTTTGTGTTATTTAGTAGGTATACAATTCTGTATTTTTGTTTGGATTTAATTTATTTATTTTAGTATGTATATAATGTGCATATTTTCACGCAATATTTGTTTGTCAAATGTAAGGGAGAAAAGGGGGCCAGTGTCACACAATTTTAACCATATGGTGTCAATTCCAACAAGTGTGTCTTACGTAAATAAAATTGTAAACAATGTTACCAGTATTTAGCGTCTCATCCTAAAACAATAAATTCGCATGAACAATTTACTTTATCCATACATTTTCATGGCACTATTAACAGAATATTTTGTATAGTTATGATATTTAGGTATGTACAGTGTGGTCATTTTATCTTGATAACATTTCGATCTGATATCTCTTTTGTTTTTAAAGCTATTACTATAAACCAAAAACCAAATTACAGAGTCTTACTAAGTTTTTTTATCATCAGAAAAACAAAAGTCAAGAAAAAAGATATATACATTACCTATATTTTTTTAACTCGAACACCCTGTATATTTTGAATTGGTTGGAAAACATATTTTATTCTAATTTCAGTGATATAGTACACTTTATATTTTGATCCAATAGTTTCCGATTTATTCGCAAAATGTAAAATATTATTTATTGCCAGATATAGTGCCATGAAGACAAAACGGTACTAATTTTTGACATAACAACAGTTAAGCATGTCAGTGTGACGCAGAGTTTATTGTGATTTTTGTATTATAGTTATTTCATTAAAGTTTATTATTATTTTCACAATGGTATTGTGTCAGCTTAGTGCTCAAGAAGTATATTTGAAACATGACACTCTTTTCTTGAACACTAAACTGACGGAATACCATTGTCAAAATAATAATAAACTTGAATGAAATAACCATAAAAAGCACAATAGACTCTAAACACAAAATAAACTTCTGTTTGATTTTCACAATTTGTGAAAATCAAACAGAAGTTTATTTTGTGTTTATTGTAAAATGGATTTTCATCAAGTAAAGGTCGAATCAATCAACTACAATAGACTCTGCCTCGCACTGACATGCTTAATTATTGTTTGTTTATTTGTCAAAAATTAATACTATTTTTTGTTTTCACGGCACACTATATCATGCAATAAATATTTTACATTTTTGCGAATAAATTGGAAACTACTGGATCAAAGTATACAGTGTGTTATATCAATGAAATCAGATTGAAATATGTTATTTATTTATTTTACACTATTCAACAAGTCGAAAAATCTAATTACAGAATAGGAACAATACAAAAAAAGATATAAGTACACACTTAATCGACAAACATTGCATGATTATAAAATATAAGTATACACCGAGACAAATAGAATAGTTAAAGAAAAAAAATATCGGGAAAGTATAATAACATGGAACCAATTTAAAAGAAGCGAAGAAATAAGACAACTACAAATTCTTTTTAATTTACTAATTAACTTAGAGAGTCATAATTATTATACATATTATGCAGAGGAGAATATTTTATTTTATATAAGTAATATAAGTAATGTGACTATTAAAAAACAACTTTTTATCAAAAATGACTCCTACATCACATAAAGTATCAGGTCGTGAGAGTTATTATCGATAGAATAATCGAAATGTATCAAAGATTTTTTGGTGGAATACGACATTGAGTTACATTTTTTTGATACTTAAAGGTAAATTATTTTTTATGCACCAGTCTTTGACAAAAATTGAAAAGAGGTCCTAATATCGATCCCTGGGGAAGGCCCGAGGTAGCAGATACTTCGACAGAATTTCAAGCACGATATACTACATGTTGGATCTTATTTGAAAAACAAGATTTTAGAAACGTCAGGAAGTCTTGAGAAATCAAAATTAATCAACTTACCTATTTAATAGTATATCATGGTCAGTTCTATCAAAGGGTTTCGAGGAATCCCTCATCGAGGGCATCAGGTAAAAATTCTGTGATAAAAAATAAGTTGGTTACAGTTGATCTGCCTTTGTGTGTTTGCAATAAAAAAAATGTGTGACCAAATAATAGCATTTCAGAATATTTTGCAAAGTTACAGATTATGATAATTGAACGATAGTTACCAATTTCAGACCGATCACCTTTCTTAAAAACTGGGATTATCTTAGATAATTTCCAATGCGAGGGAAAAATACTAATTTTTCATAATAAATTAAAAAGTTTAGAAAGAGGTTCTGCAAATATTAACGAACAGTCACGTAATAAGAAAGCTGAAATTCCATCTGGTCCGCTTGTTAGCTTGGGCCTGAATTTTTTTAAACAAATGAGAACATTATTTTCAGTTATTACAGGTGAATTCGGTTGATCATAGTTATTAACATTTTTAGCAAAGTGGTAATTATTGTTAGTAGGAGTATTATATGATTGCTGGAAAAAGTGTGCAAATGCATTGCATATTTCTTCTGGATCGAAAGATTTATATTTCAACGGTCAAATTATTACGTATCCCACCCAGCATAAGCGTTCTTTTTATTAATAAATTTCCAGAAATTAGAGGGATCATGTATTATATTATTTTCCAAGTTAGCTAGATATTCATGACTTTTCGGAGTCGGTTTTGAATTTAGACCTAAGTTGTTTAAATTCATTATAGAAAGTGATATTAGAATTTTTGTACTTTTTCCAGAGAGTGTTCTCTTAATTTGTTTTATTATAGAATAACGGAAACAGGGTGGATAGCTGCGACTTGATGCATTCAATTTCGGCACATGGGTGTTAAAAATTAAGTCCAATTGATTGTAAAACAATTGTGTAGCCAAAACAACATCTACACAATTATCTAGAAAGCTTCAGTAAGTTTCAGGTAAACATTGATACAGGAGAGGAAAATTAGCTTTTCTAAAATTATACTTACGTAAGGATTTTTTAGGTTTTTGTTAGGACCTAAGTTTTCCTTTCACAGCATTTAATAATAGACGGATACTTAGTGTACGTCTTCACTAATTATGACATCAACAGGTTTTTCTATTAAGCAATTTTTAATACCCAACAGTACATCTAGAACGTGATTATTTATATTTACTATATTATTGTACTGGTTTAAATTTATGAATCTCAACAGGTATTTGTACTAAGCAATCTTTATTACCCAACACTAGATCTAGAACGCGATTATTTATATTTACCATATTATTGTACTGGTTTATTTGGAGGAACATAAATAGGGCTGTCAAAAATGTTCCATGGGACAGTGGCCTACGCGAAATTAACTAATACGAGAAACAATAAACTGTTACAATTTATAATAATGTATGTAAAACTTACCCTCTTAACTAGCTTGATGAACTAGCTTGCTTATCACAAACTGGAGAAGATGTGTAGCTATTTTGCAACATCAGGTATGTTTCTATGGTTGTCTCCATGAGTGATGTTCGCTTTGGTGAAAATATATTCTTATATTTTGAAAACGACAGTTCGACATCTACTGATGTAATACACGCGCATACGTAAAATAGTCTTTGAACGCACTTAACGGATCTGGGGCTGCACCATCACATATTTGTCTTAATTTGGTAAAACCGGTGTCTTTATTTAACACACTAGCGAACTTTTCTTTAACGCGCTCATTTGTTGCGTAACCTATAGCGTGTAGCAGTAGATTTACTTCGTCCACTATTTGCAGTGACTCCGCTAACGACAACGCACTGTTTTCTAATTTTTTTATGCTTTCATGTAATGGTTTATAATTCTTCGCAATATTTTTTTAAGCTGTTTCAACGGAAATATCTTCGAATTTTGTCTGGCTTTCCTTAATAGTTGCAGCCTCATCTGGATTGAATTGTAGTATCACAGCTTTTATTTGTTGGAAATATTCAGCATAATAAAAAGCTGCCTGCAACCATGTTCCCCAACGTGTAAGAATCGGCTGTGGTGGTTCAGGAATACCGGGACACTTGCTATGAAATGCACGGAGACGTTTAGGAGATTTAAGAAACACTTTTTTTGTACTTGCTATTAATGCATCCACCTCTGGAAAACCTGTTCGAATAATTTCTGCCACAAGATATAAAGCATGCACTTTACACGTACAACCTTGTTCTTGCAAAGAACGGCCTACCGAACGCATTGTCACGGCGCCATCAGTCACAAGCATCAACACTTGACTTTTTTGACAGGTCAAATTTTTCTAACGTCTCCACCGTGGTAATTGTTTCGCTAGTACACTGACTTAGTATTTTGCTAGCTAGTAACAGTGAAACTGTCGGTTTAAGAGGGTCCAGTACTCGTACTATAACATTTAAAATAATTTTTTTTTACAGTCTGTTGTCTCATCAACAGATAACCACAGCCATGTATTTTTTAATCCACATTTCATCTTATTTACCACGTCTACGTGTACAGTTGGTAGATAGTTACGTAACGTTGTGCGACTTGGTAACTTCACCTGGGAATTGTATTTATTCCAGAACTCTCGAAATGGTTGTTTATCGAGTATGTACAGCGGAACATCACAGGCAATCAGCATTAATAGTAAATGAAACATAAACTGTGTTGTCGAAGGCACGCCATTTTTTTTATTGTTATGGTGTACACTATTTACGTGAAGTCCACAATCACGATTATCCCAGCACATCAGATCTTTCTCGCACACTTTACAAATTATTTTAGCACCATCATAGAATAAATCCGGGAATTCACCTATGAATTTATTCACTTTGTCAGCAAATGGCCGTTTTCTACCCCTGCGTACGTCTGCCATGATTTATTATTAAATTAATATCAACAACACAGTACAACAAATAAAATAAAAACACAAAAACTATGTGCAATACGCCCAAGTGACTTAACGTGTACACAAATCGAAAGCTAATAATAGACTGGACTGGAGAAAGAGTTTCGCGGTCAAGGTGAATGCTGGCGACAGTAAGTACATCTGTACTCTACGACCATGATACACAAAAACGATTTGCAGTTTTAAACGTAAATGACAAATATGTAGAGATGACTAAAGTGTATTGATATTTTAAGAGGGCTAATCGAACCAGTGTTTGTAAGGTAATTTTTCAAAATTTATTTCTTCCATACGGTTTGGTAAAATTACACCAAATTTGGAGGATCAGTTGTTGAAAGTGTACTAGAGGGTACATGTATATCTATTTTAATTAATTTTCACTTTATGTAGGGAAAATTTATACTGTAAATATAAGTTAAATCGGTAAAATTCGAGGTCAAATTCATACATGTCGTCGAGAATGAATCTTCATAATTATGCTCAGCAAGTTTCAAACTTTTATTTCGTACCATTTGGTTAAAAAGAATTTTCTAAATAAGTATCTTTGTCACTACAAGTGGAGCAAGGAAGTGTTACCTCTATCGGGAATCGCACTTCAATGAAGTCGGTGAATAAAACATCCAGTGAAGGTATAGTCAACAGCAAAATTTTTCAGCTGCGCATGTATAAAAACTTTCTAGAGAGTGACACAGCTATCCGAAGCTTTTTCCCGACTAGGCCCCTTAACACCAACGATATCTACAAATGGTATTGATTTAAAGTTAGATTCACTTAACTTTAGATCTACAGCTGGTATACCAGAAGTAACCGCTAGCATAACCCCACCACATTTACTACAATTAGTAGCTTTCAAGTTACGATCAGATCTGAAGATATTAAATTTATTATTATCAAGTATATCAGGGTTTTCTGAATTTTCATTTAACACGTTTCCAAAAAGGCTAAAATATCGTAGTTACAAGCAGATGCGTTATCATACAGAGTCCCTAATTTGGTGTTTAATCTGCGAACATTTTGATAGTATATTCACAGTATAACCAGTAGATTATTTCAGCTACATTTCATTCATTAATCCACTGAGCACTCTGGGACCTCGAATGCAGATGGTTGCGTCACAGTCGTAGTATTTTACAAGGATACCATGAGTGTACGAAGCAAATTTAGCGGTGTTGATTAATTAATAAAATAAATAGTTATTAGTAAAGCTGTCCGAGTTGGCTGGAGTACAGCCACGGTCTTGCGATGGCGTCACACGTGCCGATTTAGAAGTGATTTACGCTGCAGTCTTATTTGAAAGGTTAGTGCGTGAGGTTGTACCTATAAATTATACATAATGTCAAACGCGCCAAAGGGTAAAAAACGACCGTACGCGGACACAGTGAATAAATTTATCGGTGAATTTCCGAATTTATTCTATGACGGATGCAAAATAATTTGTAAAGTTTGCAATCAAGACTTAATGGCACAAAACAGATTTTCGTCGTCATATCAATACCGTGCAACATCAAAATAAAAAAGTGGCATGCCTTTGACAACTCAGTTTATGTTTGATTTATTGTTAATGTTAATACCATTTGGGAGTTTTGGAATAAATACAATCCCCAGGTGAACTTACCAAGTCGTACATCGTTACGTAGATATATTCCAGCTGTTCGTGAAGACATTGTAAATAGGATTAAATGTGGATTAAAAAAATACACGGCTCTGGTTATGTATTGACGAGACGACAGATTGTAAAAAAAATTCTATTTTAAATATTATAGTACGTGTACTGGGCCCTCTTAAACTAACATTTCCACTTTTATTAGCTAGTAAAAGACTAACTGCGTGTACTGGCGAAATAATTACGCGTGGGGTGTTGGAGACATTCGAAAAATTTGAACTTTCAACAAGTCAAGTATTGATGTTTGTGACTGATGGTGCTGCGACAATGCGCATGGTAGGCCGTTCTTTTCAAAGAGACAATTGTAGGTTTTTACATGTTACGTGTAAAGTGCATGCGTTACATCTTGTGGCAGAAACGATTCGAAAATATTTTCCAGAGGTAGATGCATTAATAGCAAATACAAAAAAAGTTTTTCTCAAATCTCCTAAACGGCTTCGAGCATTTAACAGACAGTGTCCTGGTATCCCTGAACCACCAGAGCCGATTCTTACACGTTGGAGAACGTGGTTGAAAGCGGCTTTTTATTATGCTGAATATTTTCAACAAATAAAAGCTGTGATACTACAGGTCAACCCTAACGAGGCTGCAGCTATTAGGGAAAGCCAGACAAGCTTTCAAGACGTTTCCCTTGAAACAGATTTAAAAACTATTAATAACAATTATAGAGGACTACACGACGCAATAGAAAAATTGCAAAATAGTTCGTTGTCGTTAGTGGAATCGCTGCAAATAGTGGACGACGTAAATACACAGCTACAGGCTATAAATGACGCAAAAAATAATCGCGTTAGTGAAAAATTCGAGAGTGTATTACAGAAAGATCCTGATTTTAGCAAATTAAGACAAATTTGTGATGGTGCATCTACAACTTCGTTAAGTGAGTTAACAGATTGTTTTACTTATGCCTGTATTACATCCGTAGATGTCGAATGGTCATTTTCAAAATGCAAAACATATTTTTTCACCAAAGCGAACATCGCTGACGGAGACAGCTGTAGAAACATACCTGATGCTATTATACTATAGATCTTCCCCACTTTGTGATGACGACAACCAAACTACTTCATAAATCTGCTTAAAAGGGTGAGTTTTATATAAATTTTTATTAAATGTAACATTATTGTTAAAAATTATTTCCATTTACTGTACTTATTCAAGTATTATGATATGATGTAAACATATGAGTCATATGACGGCTCTGTCGGCCAGGTGACCTCGGACAGCTTTAGTTATTAGTTAGGAAAGAGATCACGGGTTTTTAATGATTGTGCAGCCAGGTGTATATATTTCATTCTTTAACATTTTATATGGTTAAACTAAAAAATCTGTAGATTTTCTAGATAAATGAAATAAAATACACAATAGGCATAATATTTTATTATTAGTAATTGAATAATGAATGCTAAACATGTCTTAGCTTACCAAATAAAATAGCTAAGTATAAAAAAAAACAAATAAATTATTGATAATTCCAAATTATTAATTTTGTGTTTTGTTTGCAAGTTTTAAAATTTCTATTCATAAATTTAAGACTGTAAAATATATTCGTATTTTTTTTCTTAAAGCACTTATTCTCAATAATTTAGATAAACTGCCGATACACAGCGCTTCTACTCACATGATGTGGTGTGGAAGTAAAATATTATACTTTCAATTTACATTATTAATATTACTTTATTAATGGTTCTTGCTTTTGTAAAACAATAACTCCTATATTAAAATCAAGAGACTAATGTTTTTCACGAGGAAATATGAATAAAACTTTCCGTGACTATTGCAGTAAATGTTAATTTTACATTTATTTATTATTTCGCCAATACACACTCACAAGAAAAGTCTAGGGATATTTTTACAAAATTATACAAGACATAAAAAACACATTTGCTTGTTTTTCTTTTCTAAATCAATTAAAAAAAAACGTATATTTATAAAAATGTCCCTACTTTTCTTGTGAGGACATAAAGAAAATCATTGTTTGTGTAGTTTATCATTCAATACGTATATAGGATGTATACAGGGTGTTCTAACATAAATGGCATTCTAAATAGGTATTTTACTATCGAAGAAGAAACAATCATAATGGAAGAGAATAGCCCTTATTAAAAATACAAATCACTTAACGGATTTTCAACATAAATTTAAGGATTCCAAACAATTTATATATAGGATGTCCTATATTTAAGTGCCTCTATTCAAGAGGGTAATAGAACTATAAAAAATAAAATGAGTTTTGTATATAAACAGTTGCCTTAAATTAGTTTATAAATAAAAGTGCGGAATTATTTTTGTAAAGGTATGTAGTTACCTATCGATTATTGTATACCCATCCTGCATTGCAATATTTAAGTACAAATAACTTTGAAACGAGAGCTTATATCGACATTTAGTAAGAGGACCTCTTATATTCAGTTCTTAACACTAGCGTTTCTTTCCTCTATAAATGTGTAAAAAAATAAGATAAAGAGTTATGGCGAAAATTCACCCTCACCCCCTTTGTAATTACTCCAACAAATCATGATATGTAGATAAAAATTTAACAAAATATGTAACATTATAAAATTAATCATGGTCCAAATTTACTTTTTGCAACTTAAGACGTTTCGAATTTATTGGCAAATAACTATATTGTATTTACCCCCTTTAAAGGATTGTAGCTCCCTTATGAACTGACGTAAGGCAACTGTTTACAAAATTCAACTTATTTTTTATAGTCCTATTACTTCCTTGAAAAAAGGTATTTAATAATAGGACACCCTGCATATACATATGCTTTAACTTTATTTAACTCTTACACCCTGTAAATGGCCCGCAAATAATCAGAACCCTAAGATACGTTGTGTTAAAAATAATCGCCTACACATTGCTTTACATAAATCTAATAACAACCCGTCGCTGCCTTGCTGAAATTATCAGTGTTGAATTAAAAAATATGGATTTACAAAACGAAAGTTCCAATAATCATTTAAAAAATGACTAAACTTTTCATAAATTGACTAATTTGTAATTTGTCTACAACATACCCACATTTTGAAATTTGTTCTGTAATATCTTTAGAAATTATTCAAAATAGATGCAGAAGAGCATTCGTCTTATTGTAAATACAAAACTAAAGATTTTATTTTATTTTTTTTTTTTAAATAAACAAAGAAAATTTGCTTTTAAATGTTTCAAAATTATATTTTCATTCTACACGTGTTTCGGCTTTTTAGGCCCTTTTCAAGAGGACAGATGAGAGGTACTAAATTATAATTTGTGTTCCTTGCTTATATATTGAATGTTATATCTGGCAACTTATGTGTATAATAATAAAAATGGTTTGAAATATTTGTAATTTTTTAGAAAACTTTATCTAAAATGTGGTGACCTGCGAATATTTGTTGTTCATTTGTAACCGTTTTTTTTATTTTTGGAAGCTTTCTTAATTTCTAATATTTCTAGTAGGTCTAATTTTTTACTTTTCTTTTCGGAATGAAGTAATTCTACATTATCCATATGTATAAAGTGATTGTTTTCTATACAGTGTGTTGACATGCCGGTGCTATATACGTTGTTTTCAATAGACTTTTTATGCTCTTCAAGTCGCTTTTTTATGTTACGTCCAGTCTGGCCAATGTATGTAGCATCGCAGTCACTACATTTTAGTTCATACACTCCTGTCTTTTATAGTTTTTCTGTTTTATCCTTATTGTTTATTAACATTTTTCCTAGGTTATTTTTATTTACAGATATTCTTTTGCAACCTAATTTTCTTAATTTATTGCTGACTTTATCACTAATTCTAGGTCTATAATTAATACATTTATGGATGATATTGGCGTCTTGTACAGAATCAGCATAAAACTCCTTATACATATTTTTCTTTTGTTTTGTTTTTATTAAATTATCTATGATACTTTCTTTGTATCCATTATTCCTTGCTATTTGTTTTATTGTGTTGACTTCTTTTTCAAAATTGTTTGGACTTTTATTTTTTTATTATATTTCGTATTTTATTTATACTTTCAATTTGTATTCTTAAAATTACTTCATTAATGGTTCTTGTTTTTGCAAAACAATACCTAACTCCTATACTAAATTCAATATGTTTTATGCTTGCAATAATATAACAATTTTTCACATAGCTTTCGACATCACGAGGAAATAAATAAAACTTTTCATTACTACAATCACTTTTATTTGTACACTCTTTACATGAGCAAACCATTCCCTCTCTTTTCTTATTGTTCCCCATTTTAAAATAAAATAAAATTCATAGAATTATTACAGTAAAGCAATTACGCGTTACACCAAATTACCAATTACACTTACACCACGAGTTATTTTTTATTTCGTTGATAACATATACGCCGCTCTAACGGCCACTACTACACTGATGCTTTTCATTATAACGGGTCAATTTAACCGCTTTTGAAATAAATCATTATTTTGTTTAACAATAAGTTTATAAATTGAATCCGAGTCCATTTGTTCCGAGAGACCGACGATTCTGATTCTAGAGTGCAGTTCTTTTAGTTCGCGAATTTCATAGTTACTTGATAGTTTTTCTTGAGCCATATGTTTAAATTTAGAAATTTCATCAGAAGACTGACAGCTCAATAGCAGACTTCCATTCTTTGATATGCTTATATTGTTAATGTTTATATCAGAATTGATTGAGTTTAAATTTTTGTAAAATATCAGATTTTGTTAGTTTGTTATCTTGAGTAACTTTCGGCTCCACAATTATAGCTGGTTGTGCACTGTTACATGTTAAAGACAAATACAATGGTTTGGATTTAGGGAGGGTACTAACTTCGGAAAGTTTGAAATCAGCTAATTTTTACTCGGTTTTTTTTTTAAGAAATCCGATTTAACAGATGTGAAAAGATGGGCAAGTTCGTCAAAGAAATTTGATAATTTTCCTTCGAAAATCTCCTGTAGTTTTTCCTTATCAAACATTTCCTGTAGATCTCTGCAGCTAACATATCTCCATAATAAGCCAGGTACAGGGTTATTCATTATAAATTACCCACCACTTACCATCGTTATTATTGCCTATAGAAAAAAAAGTTTTAAATAAAAGTTGCGTGGTTATGACTGAGTTCTGTTAAAATGCTATCAAAAGTACAGTAGCATGCAAATTTCAGGGGATACAGAAAAATAACATATTTTTTAAATGGGATACCCTGTATATTATTAAATTTTTGGAATGATCCTTTGTTCCTGATTTCAAAAAATATACCATATGTTACCCCTACCATTTACCGTTTTTGAGTTATTAAACGTCGAATATCTTAATTAAACTAGTTAGTGTAAATATGGAAAAGTTAACATTATTATAGTGAGCTATGAAAATGACAACTATTATGTTTGATAAGTGACAGCTACAGACCATATAAAATTTTAGCCATAAGTTTTAACAGAGGCTCATAAAATGAATAGGCTAGACTTTTGCCGCCAGATGATTCAAAAGTTGGGTGAAGATCCCGATTTTTTTTACTGAAATATTATAGACTGATGAATCATCCTTTTCTACGGTAGGAGTTTTTATCAGGAAAAATCGAAGGTCGTGGGAAAACAAGCACAACAGTAAAACAAATAAAAAAATCAGGAAGAACTGTTAGCGTTTGGTGTGGAATTTTCAGAAACAAAATTGTTGGGCCTATATTTTATGATTATATTTTAACTGGAGTAACCTATCTGGAAATAATTATCCCAGAAGCAGAAAATATTCTTTTGCAGAATTTTCCGGAAGCCGAACTTGATGATATGATTTGGATGCAGGATGGGGCAACTTCGCATAGTGTCCTACCCGTTCGAGATCATTTGAATAATGTATTCCCAATATGGATAGGGAATAATGGATCTATTAAATGGCCACCTAACAGTCCGGATTTCTAAAAGACGTTGTCAATAATAATACTAATAATAGTATTCAAGTCATTAAAGACAGGATTCGACTTGTAATAAACAATCTGAATGCAAATAATAAAGCCATTTCCGGTGCAATTATAAATATAACAAGACATTATCAATTATGGATTGACAATAATGGTGGACACCGAACATCTTTTATGAATTAACATTTGTTTAAATTTCCTAAATAAAACTTTGGTATCTATTTTGTATAATTTGGTTTTTTTCTTTCTCACTGTAAACCATTTTGATTATTTCATTAAAGAAATGTCACTTATCAAACATAATACTTGTCATTTTCATAGCTCACTTTAATAATGTTAACTTTTCCATATTTACAGTAACTAGTTTAATTAAGATATTCGACGTTTAATAACTCAAAAACGGTATATGGTAAGGGTAACGTATGGTATATTTTTGAAATCAGGAACAAAGGATCATCCAAAAATTTAATAATATACAGGGTATTCCATTTAAAAAAATATATTCTTTTTTTGTATCCCCTGAAATCTGCACGCTACTGTACTTTTGATAGCATTTTAACAAACTTCAATCATAACCACACAACTTTTATTTAAAACTTTTTTTCTATAGGCAATAATGTTGATAAGGGGTGGGTAATTTATAATGAATAGCCCGTACATTTTTAATAAGAGCTGATAAATGATTTGAAGTGCCAATACACCCTAAATGGATGATTTTTACACAGGCCTGCACAAAATTGACCTGCCTTTTTGCTGCAACAGCATTGGCACAGATAGCACACGGCGACATACGGTTTATCACATTATTTAAATATAAAATAAAATTCCGTTAAATACGGAAAATCAACACTTAACACTTTCAAACACCAAATCCAACCAATTAAAAATATACAGGGTGTTTTATTTAAAAAAATACAAGTACTATGTTTTTCTGATGAGAAAAAAACCTGGCTTTTGATTCATATTGATAACTTTAAAAGTGAAAGTGTTGAAATGTTGTCAGGATAAAATGACCACAATATAGTTATAATTAATTTTATTTTTTAGGTTTTACGGTCTGGAAAGTTTTGCAGTGGATGTCACAGGATTAATATTTTTTGCAGTTTATATAATACTGTTTTTACCAATAAGTTTTTTAATAGAGAGATATGTAAGTATATATAGTTATACTTACAGTGTGTTTTCAGATCAAATGAATATTAGGAAACACTTTTTTTATTATTGCATTCACATAAAGTTACTCTTCACAAAAAAAGTTTTGTCGATTATTTGAGTCCAAATCATTAAAAGGTTTAAAGGTTAAAAATAAAAACATACTTCGAAGAATTGCTCAGAATAAGTAGCTAGACACAAATTTAGATATGAATTCTGAGAATATCTTGAAAATTTTTTAATATTTTTATGAAAAAAAAAATTGTTTACCAATAAATAACATTTAATAATAAATGGCCACTACAAGAACAATATTTGAAAAGCGTATTTTTGCATAAAAATATTTATAGAATAAGAACCTGAAAGATGAAGTAACTTTCGAACACAAAATTTTGAGAAGAAAATCTAAAATTGTTTGCCTTATCGACACTCGGTGTAATGAATATTAATGTTAGGGCATAATAAGATAATAGGAAATATAATTATGGGTGCGGCAAAATATACCCAGCTAGGTTTTTTTTAAAATAAAAAAAAAAATCAGCGCAAAAAAAATTATGAAAATTATTTATTAAAACGTGAAATAATTTATGAAAAACAACATCGAGTAAATGACTGCGACGGCAAGCCAGACCAACTCTACTTTGAGCGTGTAGCATAACTTTGCTCAGTATTTCAGATGGAATTTGCGCAATTTCTTCACGAATATTTGCCTTTAAGCCTTCTAACGTTTATGGGCGATTAATATAGACTTTATTTTTCAAGTATCCCCACAAGAAAAAATCTGATCAAATTTGATGGCCACTCTCCATTTTTTGAGAGCAGGAAAATGTCTCTAAGAGCGACTGTTTCACCGACTGTGTGACATGTAGCGCCATCCTGTTGGAAGCAGAAGTTTTCTATGCGAAGTTCTTCCAACTGTGGTTGCAGAAATTCACGTATCATTCGTTACCGTTCTTCATTAACAGTAACTGCATTGCCCCTGGCATCTTCAAAAAAGAAGGGTCCAATGATTCGTTCGGAGCATATTGCGCACCAAACAATGACCTTTTGATCAAACTGCACGTTCTCTTGAATAAAACGAGGATTTTTTGTTTCCCAAAAGCAATCATTTTTCTTGTTAACACGACCAGAGAGGCAACAATTTGCTTCGTCGCTCATTATCAAATCTTGCCAAAAATTGGGTTGTGCTTCCACTAAGTTTGTAACGATTTGTGTGTATTGCAAACGTCTTTGAATATCAGTTGGCCGTAGTTTGAACACAGTTTGAATTTTGTATGGATACATATGCAATTCTAAGTGCAAAATTCTTCTTAAAGTCCGCTCACACAACCCTAATTGCGCCTCACGTCATCTTGTGGAAGTTTTTGGTTCTGCCTGAACATCAGCCCGAACAATTTAATTATTTTCATTTGAGTGACAAGAATGAGGTCTTCCAATATGCTTTACATCAATTACTATGTCATTCTGTAAAAACGCGTTTGCTAATCGCTGAATTTTTCTCCGTGTGGAGCTCTTCGATCGGGATACACTCTCCTAAAAGTGCGTCGAGTTGAAATTATCAAAGAAAAGTTTTGGAAATACAATTTAACAATTTCTGCTCGTCCTTGAGGCGAATAACGCTCCATAACAAAATTCTGTATCTTCCTACTTTAATATAAAACTTCACTTTTGACAATCGTTAAGGAAATAACAAAATTATAACAATATTCCATAGCTGGGTATATTTTGCCGCACCCCATATAAGAGTATTTCTTCTGGCTTAGAACAGGCCCGGATTAAGACTGTTTGGAGCCCTGAGTGCTTTTACTTTTCCGCCTCCCTCTTAAACAAATCATTGACGGTTCGTGATATAATGACTAGTAAACGATTCTAGCTTTAGTTTGGATGCGCAGTGGTTTAAACCCCTTTCCCATTCACCCTTTCACTGTAAGCGGTTTGGTTCGTCTCTGTTCCACACTAGGTATATTTCTTCTCTCTCTACGCCGCCAAGTGCCAAGCTACTATCGTTGAGTAGGACATATCTTTTTCCTTAGTATTATTATACAGGGTGATGATTTCATGTGCCTCACTTTATTTCATCGCTTGGTTTTTCACTTAGAAAAAATCCAGAACAATACTTATGTATTTTTTCCTGAGTAATCCGAATTCGAAATGAAAAAAAAAATTTATGCCAAACAAAAAAAATAAAAAATACAAAAATTAACACTCTGTATATTAATGCGGAAATAGACATGTGGCTTTTCACTGATTAAATGCGAATCACGTATATTTTCCATTTTTTATTTAACTGGTAGTTACTTCAACCTTTTTTATTTTAAATGATACACACTGCATGTTAAGCTGAGTTTAAAGAAAATTTGTCTGAATTCAGCAATATATAATATATTATGATCATGGTTAGGAAACTAGTCCAGAGTCCAGGACCGGTAGTTACTACTGCCTCATATGGTTGACAGAAGGACGTACGTAGACAAATCAAAGCAAAAATATAAAATGAATAATGAAACATATACGGCTTAATACAATTTATTATTCAGAATGACCGAAATCTGCCATCGCATTCTCGTACAGGGTCACGTCACAAATAATATTCGTTCTATGTATTCGTGGCTGTTAAATTTGAGCGATTTGGTCTGTACAAGGAAAATAAACGTTCCATCTACCGAGGTTAATGATGCAAATTCTAAATAGGTCACAAGGGCAGGCACTGACAAACCGAGCAAATAATTTTCACAAATTATACACACTGTTTTGCATTCCAGATTCCTGCGTAAAAGATTTTTTAGTTTATTGTTTATAGCCCGACTTTTGCTGTCTGATGGAGACAAATCCTTTTCAACAGTCAAAATTTTTAGTATAATCTTATTACACCGAAAGTCAGTTGTTTCATTCACTGTCACCCACAAAACTTTATTACGTACGTCCTCTATAATATTGCCCAAAACAATTTTATACACATTTGGTAGATATGTTTTACGCAATGTATGGCTACTAGCTAAAGAAAAACTACATGCACAGGACATGACACACAAATCATAAAAAAAATCCTCTTCTGTAACTGTACCAGGAATATTTTGTCGATGGATAGCCGAATTTAAATGTCTTTCACAATCACGACGTGTATGAAATACGTAACGGCGATTGCATGAAGTATACAATATGAGAACCATCTGTTGTTAAGTTATCGTAGTTTTCAAAATATCTGACATATTGTTTCGGATTTATGCATTTCTAGAAAAAAATAATAAAATAATTAATGGGAATTACAAAAGCATTCTTTTAAACCTAACATGATAATAATAATAAATACCTATATATTTTTATATTTTATACTGACGGTCTTATCTGAATGTGATAGTATAAAAGTTAATATTGTTTAATTCAACGCAGTCAGTTCTTACTCCTAGACTGAGTAGTTGTTTTAATAGTTTCTATGATAAAATGTATTGGAAGTGTTGTTTTTGATTCATTATATGCCTAAAAATTTTATACTAGCACATTCAGATAAGACTGTCAGTATAAAATATAAAAATATACATGTATTTATTATTATTATCATGTTAGGTTTTGAAAGAATGTTTTTGTAATTCCCAATAATTATTTTATTATTTTTATCGTAATTGTTAATCATTTTTTGTAGTTTATACAAACGGTAGTAACTGTGCCATTGCTAAGAGCGTTTTATGCGAGAACTAAACCAAACACCACAACGAGCAGCACGATTTCTTGTTGCTAAGATAACTGAACTGGGGATACCACCAAACAAACTGCCACGCTATTTATAATTGTACATGAGAGTGTCGCAGAGTCCTTGCACCTTTTAGCCTCGATTATATTGGTTGCGTATATTACAGGTATATAAATAAATACACCACACGAATTTTTATGTGGTGTGTTTATTATTATTTATATTTGTTTTATAAGTGCCGGCTCTGAAAAATGGAAAACATTTCCGGCCCCTGATATTAACTTTCATATTTAATATGTTATTGGGGCTTAAATTTAAAATAACAATATACAGAGTGTCTTGGAAATGCAAAAATAACGCTTGACCACAGATTTCTAACGTCAAAATAACACGATTCAGATAAACTTACCTACCTACTTATTTACCCACGATTTGTTTTCTTTTTTAATACCTTCAGTACGGTTTGACAGACCACCAACTTTGTTGACTCGATTATTTATATGAGGGTAATGGACTCTATGAGTAGAGGGAAAAAATGTATTCAGAGTGTTATTATAACGACATCATAGGCCCCTATTTAGCGCGGAACTGTTTTATCCATACGCCAATGACTTTTTCAGTAAACAGATTCGAAAGAGTAGTTTGATGTCTTATAAAATGTTCATATTTCGTATGGTTAACTCATCAAATAGTAAAGGTCGAAACAATATATCTACTCCTCTAAAAAAATTATTCACTAGTGAGTGAATGCCTACCAGTTAGTCCCCACCAGACTAGTGAGTCTGGTGGGGATTAAAATATTATAATAAACGATTCAATTTCTTTTAGACAAAGACTCACAGCGTAACATTCTCTGAATTTGATTAAAATAGCATACAGTGTTAATTTTTCTGAATTTCCAATCTTAATTTGGCCAATAATAATTTTTTGCCTGTACAGCAAGGCCTTTTTATTAACATTTCTCAAAAGGTCAATTTGTTTGGTAACTTTTTTTGTAGCTAAAATCAACACTTTGTATGTTGTTTTAATTAAATTCGTAGAATTTGTTACTCCATAGAAACTGTTTAGTAAAGAAATTAATTCATTTCTTTTAACTTCTACCAAACTGTGAGTGATTAATTCATTGAAGAACGGAGTTGGTATATTGCTTTGAACTTTTCTATTTTATGAGTGAAAAAAGACCGCTGCCAATTACTTGGGGATCAGAACTTCCTCACCGTAGTAAAACTCGATGTGTGGTGGAGCTTGTAATAAAAGTAATTTTTGACGTTTCAAAAGTCACATTTTTTGACGTTTCAAAAAAAGTCACATTTCGACGTTTCAAAAAAAGTAACTTTGATGTTTCAAAAAAGTCACATTTTTTGACGTATCAAAAAAAGTCACATTTTGACGTTTCAAAAGTCGCATTTTTTGACGTTTCAAAAATTGGGACGATATTGTTCATCAACGAACTTAATCTTTTCCTTGACCTCTAGAATGTGGGTACCAAATTTGAAAGCTTTATCTCAAAAACTGTAGCTGCTATCGCGAACCAAACAGACACACAGACACAGACACAGACAGAAAATTTTTTTCTGTCTGAAATTTTGTGTATCGTCATAATTCGTCGAGATTCGTCCAGAAATGCAATAATAATTTCCCAAATTTGTTTCACGAATACATAACTTCCTCACTTTGAGGGGTGAGGAAGTAATACGATATGTTAAGTTTTACAAGACATCAAAAAGTTTATAAACAAACTGTTCTCTTGAATCTGTTTGAATTTGATTAAACGCCCTCACCACTGTTTACGGCAAAATGGTAACGTTGTCGACATTTGTTCTTGATAAAATTTATGGAAGTACTTTAATTTTTGAAATAAATAGATAATTTTAATCTATTTGTTTTCATAGATGACTTTGTTTTAAAAGGTATATTTGTTTTATTTTATATTTGAACTCCAATATCTTATTAAAAATGAAACATAAATGAATATATATTATATACTGCTAAATTCAGAAAAAGATTTTCATTAAACTGAATTGAATATACAGGGTACATCACTTAAAATACAAAAATTAACACTGTATATTAATGCGGAAATGGACATGTGGCTTTTCACTGAATATAAATGAGAATCACATATATATTTTCCATTTATTATTTAACTGGTAGTTACTTCAAGCTTTTTATTTTAAATGATACACCCTGCATATTAAGCTGAGTTTAAAAAAAGTTTTGTCTGAATTCAGCAATATATAATATATTATGATCATGGTTAGGAAACTAGTCCGGAGTCCAGGACCGGTATAGTTACTACTGTCTCATATGGTTAACAGAAGGACGTACGTAGACAAATCAAAGCAAAAATATAAAATGAATAATGAAACATATACGGCTTAATACAATTTATTATTCAGAATGACCGAAATCTGCCATCGCATTCTCGTACAGGGTCACGTCACAAATAATATTCGTTCTATGTATTCGTGGCTGTTAAATTTGAGCGATTTGGTATGTACAAGGAAAATAAACGTTCCGTCTACCGAGGATAATGATGCAAATTCTAAATATGTCACAGGCACTGACAAACCGAGCAAATAATTTTCACAAATTTTACACATTGTTTTGTATTCCAGATTCCTGCGTAAAAGATTTTTTAGTTTATTGTTTATAGCCCGACTTTTGCTGTCTGATAGAGACAAATCCTATTGAAGACTCAAAATTCTTAGTATAACCTTATTACATCGAAAGTCAGTTGTTTCATTCACTGTCACCCAGAAAACTTTATTACGTACGTCCTCTATAATATTGCCCAAAATAATTGTATACACATTTGGTAGATATGTTTTACTCAACGTATGGCTACTAGGTAAAGACAAACTACATGCACAGGACCTGACACACAAATCATAAAAAAAATCCTCTTCTGTAACTGTACCAGGAATATTTTGTTGATGGATAGCCGAATTTAAATGTCTTTCACAATCACGACGTGTCTGAAATACGTAACGTCGATTGCATGAAGTATACAATATGAGAACCATCCATTGTTAAATTATCGTAGTTTTCAAAAAATCTGACATATTGCCTCGGATTTATGCATTTCTAGAAAAAAATAAAATAATTAATGGGAATTACAAAAGCATTCTTTCAAACCTAACATGATGATAATAATAAATACCTATATATTTTTATATTTTATACTGACGGTCTTATCTGAATGTGATAGTATAAAAGTTAATATTATTTAATTCAACGCAGTCAGTTCTTGCTCCTAGACTGAGTAGTTGTTTTAATAGTTTCTATGATAAAATGTATTGGAAGTGTTGTTTTTGATTCATTATATGCCTAAAACTTTTATACTAGCACATTCAGATATGACTGTCAGTATATAATATAAAAATATACATGTATTTATTATTATTATCATGTTAGGTTTTGAAAGAATGTTTTTGTAATTCCCAATAATTATTTTATTATTTTTATCGTAGTTGTTAATCGTTTTTTGTAGTTTATACAAACGGTAGTAACTGTGCTATTGCTAAGAGCGTTTTATGCGAGAACTAAACCAAACACCACAACGAGCCGCACGATTTCTTGCTAAGATAACTGAACTGGGGATACCACCAAACAAACTGCCACGCTATTTATAATTGTACATGAGAGTGTCGCAGAGTCCTTGCACCTTTTAGCCTCGATTATATTGGTTGCGTATATTACAGGTATATAAATAAATACACCACACGAATTTTTATGTGGTGTGTTTATTATTATTTATATTTGTTTTATAAGTGCCGGCTCTGAAAAATGGAAAACATTTCCGGCCCCTGATATTAACTTTCATATTTAATACGTTATTGGGGCTTAATTTAAAATAACAATATACAGAGTGTCTTGGAAATGCAAAAATAACGCTTGACCACAGATTTCTAACGTCAAAATAACACGATTCAGATAAACTTACCTACCTACTTATTTACCCACGATTTGTTTTCTTTTTTAATACCTTCAGTACGGTTTGACAGACCACTAACTTTGTTGACTCGATTATTTATATGAGGGTAATGGACTCTATGAGTAGAGGGAAAAAATGTATTCAGAGTGTTATTATTACGACATCATAGGCCCCTATTTAGCGCGGAACTGTTTTATCCATACGCCAATGACTTTTTCAGTAAACAGATTCGAAAGAGTAGTTTGATGTCTTATAAAATGTTCATATTTCGTATGGTTAACTCATAAAATATTAAAGGTCGAAACAATATACCTACTCCTCTAAAAAAATTATTCACTAGTGAGTGAATGCCTACCAGTTAGTCCCCACCAGACTAGTGAGTCTGGTGGTAAGTCTGGTGGGGATTAAAATATTATAATAAACGATTCAATTTGTTTTAGACAAAGACTCACAGCGTAACATTCTCCGAATTTGATTAAAATAGTGCTAATTTTTCTGAATTTCCAATCTTAATTAGGTCAATAATAATTTTTTGCCCGTACAGCAAGGCCTTTTTATTAACATTTCTCAAAAGGTCAATTTGTTTGGTAACTTTTTTTAGCTAAAGTCAACACTTTGTATGTTGTTTTAATTAAATTCGTAGAATTTATTACTCCATAGGAACCGTTTAGTAAAAAATTAATTCATTTCTTTTAACTTCTACCAAACTGTGAGTGATTAATTCATTGGAGAACGGAGTTGGTATATTGCTTCGAACTTTTCTATTTTATGAGTGAAAAAAGACCGCTGCCAATTACTTGGTGATCAGAACTTCCTCACCGTAGTAAAACTCGATGTGTGGTGGAAATTGTAATAAAAGTAATTTTTGACGTTTCAAAAAAGTCACATTTTTTTGACGTTTCAAAAAAGTCACATTTCGACGTTTCAAAAAAAGTCACTTTGATGTTTCAGAAAAGTCACATTTTTTGACGTTTCAAAAAAAGTCATTTTGACGTTTCAAAAAAGTCACATTTTTTGACGTTTCAAAAATTGAGACCGTTATTGCCCATCAACGAACTGAATCTCTTCCTTGACCTCTAGAATGTGTGTACCAAATTTGAAAGCTTTATCTCTAAAACTGTAGTTGCTATCGCGAATCAGACAGACAGACACACAGACAGAAAATTTTTTTCTGTCTGAAATTTTGTGTTTTGTCATAACTTGTCGTGAATCGTCCAGAAATGCAATAAAAATTTTCAAAATTTTTTCACATAACTTCCTCACTTTGAGGGGTGAGGAAGTAATACGATACGTTAAGTTTTACAAGACATCAAAAAAGTTTATAAACAAACTGTTCTCTTGAATCTGTTTGAATTTGATTAAACGCCCTCACCACTGTTTACGGCAAAATGGTAAGTAACGTTGTCGACATTTGTTCTTGATAAAATTTATGGAAGTACTTTAATTTTTGAAATAAATAGATAATTTTAATCTATTTGTTTTCATAGATGACTTTGTTTTAAAAGGTATATTTGTTTTATTTTATATTTGAACTCCAATATCTTATTAAAAATGAAACATAATTGATTATATATATACTGCTAAATTCAGAAAGAGATTTTCATTAAATTGAATTGAATATACAGGGTACATCACTTAAAATAAAAAATTTGACGTAATTTCCGGTTAAACCGAAAGTGAAAAATATAAATGTTTATTTATAATCAGAGAAATATCACATGTATATTTCCTCAATAATATATGTATAGGGTGGGCAAATTTCGATGTTTGTATAGGGTAACTCACTAACTGTAGGAGATATAAAAAAATCTTTTTTTTTTTTTTGAGACAAATTCACTGGTAAAAACAAAAACTTGCTATCGTCTTTTGTTTTCGAGTTATAAACAAAAGTTCGCTTTTTTCGACTTTTACACACATGTCAATATCTTGGTTGTTTGTAAAGTTATGAAAAAACAACTTTTACATTCTTAGGCACTTTTTTCTCAGTGGCGCTGAGAAAATTTAAAAAAAAGATGCAATTTCGAGTTATGGCATAAATTTGTATTTTTTTTAATCGGAATCATAGTTGGCTATGGCTTAGTTAAAAAGGAACTATTTTTCTCTTTCAAACTATATATCATATGTGGGGTCGCTTTTGATGTGTAAGTATTTAATAGCGAAAATAATATTTCAGTAGAGTACTTTTGTGTTTTTTTATATTTATTCCAAGTAGGCGTGTGTCATCTATGACAGTGTTTATCCATTTATCAGTAAATTGTATATTAATAATTTTGTTTCCGTCATAATTACACCCGATTTAATCATAAAAGTGAAGATGTTTTACGAAAATTACGAGAAATATGATATGCTAGAATACTTTATTCAAAGCAATAACATTTGTGATATTGCATCTGAAATATATTTCAATCGATATCCAGAAAAAAGACAAACTAATAAAGCTATTTTTAAGAGGTTAAGAGAAAATCCAATTAATTGTGGGTTCTTCAACAAGTTGAGACCAGAAAATTATAACATTGAAGGCGCTGAAGAAACTTCTAAAACTGTAATTGGAATGGCGGTTGCAAATCCTTCAGTTTCAAGTCGTCAAATTGAAGCTGATTCTGGGATATCAAGACGCTTTGGGTATTTTGAAGACACAAAAATGTAGTCTTTATACAATAAGGAAATAGCATCACCTGCAACCAACTGATCTTCTGCGACGATTGCAGTTTTGCATATGGTATCGTTATAAAAGTTAACAAGATCCACTCTTCTCTCGAAATGTAGACAGATGAAGCCTACATTAGCAGTGCAGGAATTTTCAACAGGCATAACGAGCACCATTGGTCTGATATGAACCCTCACCGTACCGTTGACGTGTGATCTCAGGGAAGCTTTGGTTTTACTGTTTAATGTGCTCTACGTTGCAATCGTGTTTTAACATATCACATATATCAAGAAAATCTTAATGGCCAACGGTACTACGAAATCTTAAACCAAAAAATTATTGAGGAATTTATGGACAATCTGCCCTTAATTGAGGCAAGAAATCAGTTCTTCCAACAAGATGGTGCACCACCTCATAATATCAGAACTGATTCAGAATTATTAAATACCAACTTTGGAAATAACCGAATGGAAGTAACGGACCAGTGAGGTGGCCACCACGATCACCTCACTTGACGCCACTGGAACTTTTCTTTTAGGGCCACATTAAAGACAAATTATACAAGAAAACCAGTAGTGGCATAAATGAACTCACACAAAATTTTATATACTGTGTGAATTCCATTTCAAATCCTCATATTTATAATGCAGTTCAGAGTATTATGAAGAGGTGTAATTTATGTATCGAAAATAACATCAATTTGAACATTTACTTTAATTTGATTTTTCATTTTGCAATTGTAATGTATTATAAAATTAGATATAAATATCTGATTTTTTTGGTCCTGGCTTGTTGAAAGACCCACAATTAATGAGATTGTCTTTTAACCTCTTAAAAATAGCTTTATTAGGTTGTCTGCTTTCTGGATGGCGATTGAAATATATTTCGGATGCAATATTACAATTGTTTTTACTTTGAATAAAGCATTCTAGCATATCATATTTCTCGTAATTTTCATAAGACATATTCACTTTTACGATTAAATGGGGTGTAGTTGTGACGAAAATAAAATTATTACTATGCAATTTGCTGACAAACGGATAAACACTGTCATAGATGATACACGCCTACTTGGAATATCTAAATATAAAAATACGCAAAAAATAATCTACTAAAAGATTATTTTCGCTATTAAATACTTACACATCAAAAGCGACCCCACATATGATATACAGTTTGAGAGAGAAAAACTAACTCATAGCCAACTATGATTCCCATTTAAAAAAGTACAACTTTATGCCATAACTCGAAATTCCACTTTTTCTTTTAAATTTTCTCGACGCCATTGTATAATAGAATAAAAAGTGCCTCAAAAATGTAAAAGTGGGTTTTTCATAACTTTACAAGCAACCAAGATATTGTCTAAAAGTCGAAAAATCGAATTTTTGTTTATAATTCGAAAACAAAAGACGATAGCAAAGCCAGTGAATTTGTTTCAAAAAAAGAGATCGTTGTATCTCTTACAGTTACCGAGTTACTCTATGCAAATTTCGAAATTTGCCCACCCTGTGCAAGGTGCCAATTTTTGTATTTTTCAATTTTTCTGTCATAACTTTTTATTTGACGTTCAATTGATTTTTCTATTCGAATTTGGATTCCTTAGAAAAAAAGACGTAAGAGTAGTTTTGAAATTTTTTCCTATGTGAAAAATCAAGCAACGAAATCGAGTGAGGCACTTAAAATTATCACCCTGTAAATTGGAGTTCACTAGATATTTACATATCTTGCTCATTACATTCTACAGGACGACGCGACGTGCGGATAGGATTTTTTTCAATAATGTATTTCTTTATCTATCCCTTGAACTCATGATTTTTTCGCCCCTATTTGATTTCACCACGGGGCAGTTGCCCATTGTGCCCTGTGGCTTAGAAACCATTTCTCTCCTAAACTGATAATATATTTTTTAGAGTTTGAGAGCAACAGCGCTTGTTAGTACTGGTTTGACAGTAGCTGGAAATTTAGTGAAATTATTATGTGCCCATCCAGATCGATTCTATGTCGCAGTACTTGGCCAAACACTTTGTGCTATAGCGCAGGTTTACATATTAAGTATTCCTTCCAAGTTTGCATCTTTATGGTTTGGTCCTAATGAAGTTTCCACAGCTTGTGCTTTAGCTGTATTCGGCATGCATTTAGGTAAAAAAATAAGAAATATTTCATATTTTTCCGTACTTCTCTCTACTTTGTATTAGAAAATGTAAAGCAGCCTATGAATTTTTTCATATTGGGTATAGTATAGTATAGTATAGTATAGTATAGTATAGTATAGTATAGTATAGTACAGTATAGTATAGTATAATATAGTAATGTATGGTTATGGTTTGGTATGGTATAGCATAGCATAGAATATCACAGAATATGATCGCATAGAGTAGGATACGATAGGACAGAATAGAATACGATTGGATAGCATTGGATGAGATAGGATAGAATAGGATAGGATAGGATGGGATATGATAGGATAGGATAGGATAGGATAGGATAGGATAAGTTAGGGTAGGATAGGACAGGATAGGATAGTAGAATATAATAAAATATAGTACAGTATAGTACAGTACTTAGGTTGAACATCCTACAATACTATTAATTTTAAATTTGAAATGTCAGTTTTTCTCCAAATGATATCAAGAAGAAATAAATAAAAAAAAACATGAAACACACCACGCAAATTAGACGACCCTCAATTGCACAAGCCGGTTTACACCATTGAAAACACCACTCCCTTCGACTTTGTCAGGGTCGAAACTAGGCTTTGAATCCAAGAGTCAGCAAAAAACCACCTATTTTTTTATTCAGATATAAATAGGTATAGTAATATACCGAGTGTAAATGACACATGGTTCGCTTTCTCTATTTCCTTAATTATCGAGATAATCAGATAAAAGTTTAATTTTCTTTTTATTTTAAAACTGCTCTAAATAACCATAACCTTAACTTTTCGTATTTGCATATTCACAGAAAATTGCATCAGCCTTTTACTTGTTTGGAATATATGATGAATTCTGAACATAGATGTACGCATTGTATATTTTATTTTCTTTTTCTCTGCTAAATAGATTAGTAGATGTTTACAGATAATTTACTTCCGGAACACCCTGTATAACGGTAATAATGTAATTGGGTTAATTTGGAACTGGAAAGAGACAAAAAAATTCCCGTAATGCAGTTTTATATATGTCATAACACAACATTAAAATTTCATTTGTGTATTTCAACAAAATAAAGAAAATATGGGTGGCGAGCCAGGTTTCATTTACACCCAGTATAAATTATTAGAATTTGTCATTAGTTATTAATTAAGATATATTTATTCTATTTAAATATTACTAAAAAATTGGTGGCGCGGTTAGGTGCTCCTTGGTATGTACAAAATATGTATATAAAAACAAAATAACAGAAAACTAACAAAATAAAAAATAAATTTCATTTATTTCAAATTGATTGATGCAGTACTGCCCAGACCGACTTTATTTTTTAACTGAATAAAATTAATTTTTAACCTTTTTTTCTCAGTAACAGTTAATCTCACGAGAAATTTTTAAAAGTTCTTTTCGGCACATTTCCTCATTATGAACAATTTTTATTTGAAGTATTTTTTGATTTGACGCAAAAAAATATTTGCCTCCTTGATATGTGTCCTCCCTGGTACACCAATTTCATTAATATTCAATAGGGTTAGTCCTTGCGCGTCATAGATATTATATGTAAAATTTCAGATTTCCACGTTGAGATGTGTATGAGAAAATGCGGTCACAACAAATGACCAACGATATACCTACAGGCACACAGACGGCACGCCAATTCGGATAAATTTTCTATTTTTTTGGTCTCAAAACGTTCATAATCCGGAATTTGGTTTTTCTCACGACGGACGCTAGTACTTTCCTCTCAATCATAATATCTATATATAGATAGATGAGAATGTAAAAATAATATTGATAAGATTAAGATTACAAATCTGCTATGAGATATTAATCTAAATTTGAAGTAAGTAATTAGGGCGCCATGTTGTGGTGGGTGATAACATTTTCATTTTCCTCATTTCAAAAAAATATATTTATGAGTACTAGCTTTTGGTTTTTCATTAATAATCAAAATGTGTAAAAACTAATTTATGTTTAGGAGTACAACTGCCAAAAAATTAAATTTGTTTACTATCTTCTAATAAAAATGTTAAACAAAGATGATATTTGGAAAGCTCAGGAGAGTTTAACGTTAAATCAAGAAGAAAACTTGGTAACGTCGGTACGGTAAATTTTGCTGAAGTTCATTACACAATCAGCTGAACTAAAATGTAATAATGATTTCTAAAGTTTAAAACTTAAGAGTTGGAATTTCCGATCGGTTGGACTTTTAAGCCTCGTTTACACGAAAGTTACAGCACCCATAAAGAGAATTAAATTTTCTTTATGTATGGTATCGAAGTAAAATACCTTAAATTCAAAAGTCAAGTAAAACACACACAGAAAAAAGTGTGTGATATTTTACCATAATTGTAAAAAATTACAATACAAATTGGTCCTAAAAACGTGGTGGGAAAAATACTCTTGAATATTTATACTTGTCACTAGAAAAGTAGGTATTACTTGGCATAATAAATTATTATTGTTTCAATAATATACCAATGGTAAACCAAGAACAGATATATTTTTGAGTTTCCGTAGCGCAAGTCTTCAAGTCAATATAAGGTTGATTCCTTCGAAGCATAAGTATGTATTAAATATATACTCTTAATAGTACACGTCCTTAGTTTTTGATGGCCCAATTATGTAGAAAGTTAATTGCCAAAAAAATGTCACCTCTTGACGTTTTTTAGATAACGGTATCGTGTCGAAGATAAATGTAATATTTAAAGTCTTTTTAAGTCTATAAAAAAAATAAAATAATGTTATTAAGTACCCTACATAAATAAAATGCATTTATCTCCTAATACAAAACTTAAATCTAACAAAAATCAAGAGGTGACTTCTTTTCAGCAATTAACTGTCTAAATAACTGTGCCATCTAAAACTAAAGAAGTCAGTGGTGTATGTATTGTCTTTACAATATTAACCGAAATAATAATAAAACTTCAACATTCTGCATTTCAAGTACGAAACAGCAATGGACCCATGTTGATAGTAACTATTTGTCTTATTTTTGAGTGGGAAATCTCAGCTTATGCGATGACACATGCTTTTTGAAACACATAAGGGCAAGGGAATTAGTTTCTAAAAAAAAATAATTATAAAATATTTCAAAAACTGTTAGGTTTTACATTATGCATATTATAGTTAAATCAGTTGCAAATGAACTCTACTAACATCCCTTGAAAGTAATGCGGCGACTTAGTATTCATGCACCCTGATGTGTACCTATATAATATAACATTATTAATTAATGACTTTCTGAAGTCATTGATATTAATTATTATCAATGTAGGATTAAAGTTCTTTGTTGTTGCCAAAAATGCTAAGCTAACATATTAATTATTATGTATTTTAGCTGACTATTTACTATTTGTATATATGCGTGGAAATTTTGTGAATATTCAAATGGGCTTAAAAATTTCGATTTCATATGTACAAAACTTGTTATGCCATAGCTGTCTCAAAATTCGAGCATACTTTTCTATTATATAGTTAGATATAATGATTTGTTTAAATTATTTATACTTTAATAACATAAATAATTGTTTTCTAGGTCAAGGAAATTAACTAACGGTGGACAATTTACTGGAAATTTCAGAAGAACAGATTACAGAACTTATTCCTTAAATCGGAAAGAGAATAAAATTCATAAAACACTTAAAAGCACATAAAGAAATAATGTGCCTTCCTGTGGTAAATTTGAAGTCTCATATACGGTGTGTTCACGAATGGACTTATACTTGTAAAATTTTTTTGTTTTTGGTTTCTTAATAAAACGTCATTCTTCATAAAAAGTTCTTGTACTTCTGAAAAGTCCTTAGCCATTCTCAGAAATTCAAATTTGAATCAAATAATTTATCAATTTTATTTAAATATTGTCTGAACTTTATTTGTGGCATTCTCTAAATTTTTCCTTTTCTTTTTTTGGGACTTTCTACCACATGAATAATTCTTCGAGATCTAAAAAATATAGTTGGTTACCCAGTATGCTACTGGAAAAATAAACCTCTGCGCTTGTGACTTCACGTCAAAAGATTAGTCAGAGGGTGTTTTTTGTTAGATATTATTTGATATTAATGGTCAAGAAAAGGAAGAAAATATGTAATAAATCATTATAACCAAAGACAATTTTTATAACTAACCATTCTCGCTGAAATATTTTAAATAACTTAAATATACCTACTCTGAGCGGAGATTCGAAAGCTAACATTTTATCCTGTATGACTGCTACATTAGAGATAAAGTCTAAAGAAAATTCAAAATAGAGAGATGGATACATTTAAATACATTTTTAGATTGTTGTAAAACCAACCTTTTTTAAAAATAGATTTAAAAAATTTTCCTGAGTTGAGACCATCTTTGACAAAATGTTTGTATTTTTATTTCAGGTTCAGCAATTGGGGCTGTATTGCCATCTACTTTAATGGAAAGCGATGCTGATGACATTGGAGGGAGTCTCTACAATATGATGATTTACAATGCTGTTGCGTCGTCGGTGGTTTTTGTCATTGTAATTGTGTGTAAGTATAAAAATTTTACAGCTATTTAAACAAAGAGTAAGTCAAGTTATTTCGATTATGTCTTGGGAGGACTAATATGGCCTTGAGAGCAATCCAATGTGATCAATTTGATGACTCACTCAATTTCTTAGTTTTATTTTTGACCCGAATATGGAAAAAGACAGACAATTGAAGATCAACTAAGCATATATGGTTAAAATACCAAAAGGGTTATAGTTTTGATCAACTTCGAAGTACTGACTAATGTTAAGTAAGAGTAACTCGTTGTGTGTTACTGTCATTTCCTACTTCCGGTTTAGACGATAATGAAGTCATTCTTGCTTTTCTTCGGCAATCAAATACACGTTTTAAGATCGAGAATAGTTTTCTGGATACAGTAGTATATAATATTACACAGAGTATAGTAAGTACGTTAAAATATTTTAGAGTGATAGTCCTTCGCTAATTTTAAGAAAAAAGTTCATATAAACAGATGTTCAAAATTCTTCATTTCAATATTGACATATATTACAAGTAAGCAACCAGATGATACCAAGTAAGAGGTTATGTAATGCAAAAGCGGTGATCAGTTATATCAAGTACAGCTAAGTTACGGAAACTACTACTACGGTATTACTATCAAATGTTTATCAGCATCTACTAAAGCAAGCAAGCGGTGATTCGAAATAAAGCACAGCTATGGTAGCTACTACTACTGGTATTTACAGCAAGCGGTTAATGAATCTAGCACTAACGCTTAAGGCGGTATTACAACAGGAGGTCAGTGCAGCAGGTATTTTCAGTGGCAAACGGTTACGGAGTGCAAGCAAAATACAAGTGCAGGAGGTCAGTCCAGGGATAGACGGTATATTTGACTGTCAAAACGCGAGTGTGCTATAACTTTAGACTCGCTCCTAATGTCCCTTGTTAGGACTTCTTGACTACGTGTGGCGGACGGAACGGTTCATGCATTACCTCTAGGAGCATTTAGTGAGATTCTTTCCATAGATCGAGGATTAAAAACCTCACTTGTGCCACTTCGCGTGCACCTGATGGAATTCTTTCCACAGATCGAGGATTAAAAGTCCTAACTTGACGTCAACACTAAAAAGAAAAAACAACCGAATATTCCCGATGCTTGTCTAACTATACAGCGCAGAAGTCAGTTTTACTAACTCAGGCTTTCAACTGTAAACTGTCCCTTAAACTTTTAAACCAGAGATATGCGTGAGTGACTGGATATACTCAAGGTTAACTTTCGTTAGTTAGTGAAAGATTAGAGCAATAGGTTATCAAATCAGTTTACTTTTTACACAAATTAGTTATAGTGAACACGAGTATCGGACGGAACGGTTTACGCATTACTTCCCAGAGCATCTAGTGAGATTCTTTCCACAGATCGAGGATTAAAAACTCCACTTGTGTCACTTCGCTTGCACCTAATGAAATATTTTCCACAGATCGAGGATTAAAGATTTCACCGATACTTTTATTGCAACTACGACTGAGATGGGACTCTTTCCACAGATCGAGGATTAAAAGTCCTATTTTTACGTCAATACCAAATAAAATGACAACCGAATAATTCCAATGCTCGCCGTTGAATGGATAACCCAACTTTATTAAAGAATTGCGAATTTCCCAAATATTTCTGACTTATTCGAAAAACAGGCACTTTGGACAAAATAAGACAATGGTAAATTCGGGCACAAACGGTAAAACAACAGGAATACAAATAATACCGTAAAACGATCAAAATATACTTACCACTACCTGATTGCGGAGTGCACTGAGGTCACTAGGTCACTGAGTGCTTATTGCTGGAGCACTCAATGGAGAACAAGTGATTCTTTCGCGCGTCAATATTCTTGGCTTTGACGATGACCTTGGATGGCAGGGGTTGGAAGTTTTACTTTCCTTTACCCTAACGCATCACTGTAGGCCTCGTAAGGGGCAGGCCTGTTCCACCGGCAACTTCGTCCGCTGATGCGAACGGTGTGGTCGTTTTGGCAGACCTTCCCCGGTCCTGGTTTGTTGGACCACGCCGATTTGGACCTTTCTCTTTTGGCGCTCTTCTTCTTGTTTCGATTTTCTTTCTTCATCGGCTGTCTGCTCCAGGGAGCGTCGTCATGTCGCGGACAGGGCGACTGTTGCCGTCCTGCCTTGGGAGTTTGTCAGGTTAGGGAAGTTCCTACCGGTGTCAACCGGCAGTAGGCGTGTGGGAAGGTAGAGCTTTGTAGCTCAGGATCGCGCAAAGCCTAAGCGCTTCTTTAGCGCTTTGGGCCCGCTCAAGGCAAAGGAGCGTGACTCCGATTCGGCAGTCAGCCGGTTCGGTGCCAAGTGGTAGGTGAAGGGTGTTGGGGTATATCTGTGTCTCTTCTGGTAGTCCATCTTCGAGCCCAGGCTGAAGGAGTTTTCGCCTCTGTTAGCCGTTGTCCAGGATCTGTAGCCTCGGTGTCTTGTACCGCGGAGCTTCTGCCGGATCATAATCGACAGCTCGTCTGATCAGCGGATTCGCATGGGTCTCCGCTCGTACGAAGATCTTCTTGGCCCGATCCTAGATGATCTTCGATACTGGGGTGTATTCCAGGTCCCTGAAGATGTCGGTGTTTCTTATAAACCATGGTGCATCCAGAGCGCATCTCAGCGCCACGTTTTCCATGGCCTGTATCCTCTTCTTGTGCGATTCGGCGGCGTACCCCCAGGTCACTGACGCATACGTCAGCTGCGGCCTGAGTACGGTCCTGAGTAGGAGTAGCTTGTTCCTCAGGTTGAGTTGACTAGTTCTGCCCACCATCGGGTAGAGTCTGGTCCTCACCGCCTTTGCTATCCTCACCACTTCGTCGGTGTTATGTTTCCATGTCAGCCCTCGATCCAGAACGACACCTTGGTATTTGGCAGTGTCGGTCCACCGGATCAGGTCACCGTTCATGGTGACATGTCCCACCGGGATTTGAGTCCTCTTCTTTGGGAACAGGATCGTACTGCTTTTCTCTGCGATGATTTGTACTTTCCATTTGTTGCACCATTCCTCCAGGCGGGATGCTGCTTCCTGGAGGTGTGTGATTCTTTCAAGCCGTGTGATTCAATTTATACACAAACGCCGGTCACAGAATGGTGGGGATCTGTGCAACGCGCAAGCGGGTCGACCGCTGTCCGTGGCAAACGTTATTTCAGCCTTGGCGCATCATATTTAAATAAATTCCCTGGGTTAATTCATATAAACAAATGTTTATAAAATATTTCAAGGCTAGGAATCGCTTTCTCATAATTACTTCCTCACCACTCAAAGTGAGGAAGTTATGTATTCGTGAAAAAAAAAATTGAAAATTTTTATAGCAGTTCTGGACGAATCTCGACGAATTATGACAATTCACAAAATTTCAGACAGAAAAAAATGTTCTGTCTGTGTGTCTGTCTATCTGGTTCGCGATAGCAGCTAGTTTTTTGAGATAAATCTTTCAAATTTGGTACACACATTTTAGAAGTCAAGGAAGAGACTGAGTTCGTTGATGAGCAAAATCGACCCCAATTTGTGAAACGTCAAAAAATGTGACTTTTTTGAAACGTCAAAGTGACTTTTTTGAAACATCAAAATGTGACTTTTTTGAAACGTCAGAGTGACTTTTGAAACGTCAAAATGTGACTTTTTTAAACGCCAAAAAATTACTTTTATTATAAACTCCACCACACGTCGTGTTTTACTATGGTGAGGAAGTTCTGAACCCCAAGTAATTGGCGGCGGTTTTTTAAAACTATATTTCCGAAAAGAAATAATTTAAAACTGCCAAGTACTAATATTTAAAAACAAATCAATTAATATCTTACTCGGTAAATTATTAAGCAAATAGAAACATATTTATTTATTATGAATAAATGATTTCAACTTGCTTTGAAATCAAACTAAATCAAATTAAACTTCTTTCCTCTTAATCCATTGAGTACAAACACAATAAATGATTTATCATTAGAATAAAAACAAACTAAGATTACCCTGAAAAGAAACCGATTTGAAACAATTATATTAGAGAAATAATTGTTATTTGAAATAAATTTAACTTTGGTTCAAAACGGTTTTAACAAAAATATTAACATAAGTTATACAAGGTGTACCAAAGTGAACGAAAACTCATTTAGGTCTGATTACAATAGAAAACTAGTAACAGAAAAATCACTTCGTTATAACATCAACTAATGGTAAATATCTGAGCTAAGTTTTGCATATGTCATTCTTACTTGTCAAATACTATTTTATTGGGTTTATGAAAAATACATTTATTTTCTTTCTCTCTATGGGATTTTACGTGCTTTTATATAATTTAAAAGGTAGGTACAGTACTTAAATGTTTATTTTTCTACAAGTTTTTAAAATGTGGAAAATGTTATTCTTGAGAATATACAGAAATAATGTATAATGGTATTTGCGAGTACGTTTTACAATAATAAATAAATATAATGAGTAATTTTGAATCTGTCGAGTTGTTTTTAAGAAACCCAAAAAATTAAAAATGGAAATTCTGAACAGAGCTCAGAGGAAGAAATATATATTTTTAAAAAGTATAATACAATAATTGATAATGTAAATTATTCGACATAATATACAATCTAACTATTAAGGTATTAAACTTTAATCCATTATTATTTTATTGCTTCTGAGATTACAGATGTTGTTCAGCTTAACTGTAAAAGTTATAATATCTACTACTATAAATATCTTTACCTAATTTACATTTGTAGTAAACAGTTTCAATGTTACAGAAAGTAATACCATAAGAATAACTAATAATTAACTAATAATCAGAAGGAAGCTTTGAATGTAACTCGATTATTATGTGATTTAAACCATCTTGGTTAAGGTGCCCGTCGGGAAAAATTTTGCTGATACATACTCTCTCCAAACTTCGTGTATGGCTTCATTGGACCTAGTCTGACAGCATTTTCCTCTATCATTTTTTTTGTTTTTGGAGCGTTTTCCCGCTAGATTTTCCGAAACATGTCATTTTGACGGCATATAAAAAATGTATAGATACTGTTATTTTTCCAAGTAGAATAGCTTAAAAACGTGAATTGAAACGTGAAAAAATAATTGTCTGACAATAAATGTGGGTCATTGGGCGTGTCCGCTATGTCGAACATGTCGGAAAAACGACTATAAGAAAATTTATTAATAACCAGCTGATTTTCGCTGTATTAATTTATTAAAACATACAAAAACAAGTTTTCATATTGTCTGACGAAAATTATTTTCCGATTTCCCAGTCTGACGCGTCAAAGTTGTCGGTTTCATGACAGCAAAAAATTTATTCATAACCTTCAGACATTGGAAAATTATATGCAGAAAATAGGTATTTAATTTGTGGTATAAGTGTCTGACAAATACAGTGGGGCATAACGAGAGCCTGACAAAAATACATAATTTTCCAATAGCGGCCGTCGAAGTTAGGGCGTTAAAAAAAACGAAATTTCGTTTAGTCGAGAAGACGGTTAAAAAAGATACGGTATTTCAACTTACTTATTTTATAATCTTTATTTTGAATTTTTTGAACTCTTTTATACTATCTGAATTCGACTTACCCAAGTTTTAAGTTCGATAATATTGAAAAATACGTAAAACTTTTTGTAGAAAAAAAGTAGCGAAAAATTGTCTTTTAGTACGTTTAAAATCGCTATATCTCCGGTACTACTAGTCCGAAAATTATCATCCAGGGCCCAAACTATATTGAAAAAATCAGCTTGTTATTTATAAATATAGCCTCAATATACAGTGTGGAAATTAAGTAACGCATAAATTCAGTAATTCCGTTGATATTAATTTTTTTGGAAAAAATCTCGAAGGGGTATAGCGATTTTAACTTCGGCAAATATTTTCAGTCTATTTTCAGTTTCTTATGTCATTTATTTTTTAAGTTATGATGTCATCGACTTTTTTTAAAATGACAACCTATATTTTTTATTATTGATTTTGGTAGTAGTTTTTATTCCGGTTCCGACCGCATAAAATTTTCAATATGTTATATTTGAAAAAAAATTGAGAAAAACAGTCTTAAAGTTCAAATAACAAAAATTCATTAAATTGGGAAAATTTATCTAGTTGCCTAAGTTTGACGGAAAGTTATCGATGGCACATTCGTTTTTATTTTGAAATTATATAAATAGTTGAAAAATCGAACTAATGTGATACACATATGAATGTAACATCCAAGATTAGCTTGACAACCACATAGAAAAACCTTTTATTTTACATTTCCAGCTAAAAGGCTTCATTTCACCGTCAGACAATTTTTTAATCGTATTATAAATTTTATTTAAAAATCAAAAAAATTTGTAAAAAAATGTTATGAATACATTTTTTGCTGTCATGAAACCGACAACTTTGACGCGTCAGACTGGGAAATCGGAAAATAATTTTCGTCAGACAATATGAAAACTTGTTTTTGTATGTTTTAATAAATTAATACAGCGAAAATCAGCTGGTTATTAATAAATTTTCTTATAGTCGTTTTTCCGACATGTTCGAGATAGCGGACACGCCCAATGACCCACATTTATTGTCAGACAATTATTTTTTCACGTTTCAATTCACGTTTTTAAGCTAGTCTACTTGGAAAAATAACAGTATCTATACATTTTTTATATGCCGTCAAAATGACATGTTTCGGAAAATCTAGCGGGAAAACGCCCCAAAAACAAAAAAAAATGATAGAGGAAAATGCTCTCAGACTAGGTCCACGAAGTTTGAAGAGAGTATGTATCAGCAAAATTTTTCCCGACGGGCACCTTAACTATCTCGGACGTTACCAGGCGGCCTGGCAACGTCCTCGATTATTATAAATCACATAATAATCTCGTTACATTAATGCTATAATGCACTTGTAGCGCTGAATTCATTTCCGTTTTTAATAGAAATCAGTGAAATAATTCCATTTGATATTTTAATATGTCCATACTGTGGAGAAAATCACCAATTTCCTAACTTTTTAGTTTTCAAGGCCAGACCGGAATTACCACCAAGTCAGTCACAGTTGCAGCTGTTGGACAATAGTGAAGTCAGACCAGAATTTTTTGAAAATTGTAAAACACTACTAAAAAACAAAAATTTTCTTTTATTATTGTTTTCTTTTGGATTATTCTGTGGGTTATGGAACAGCTTTGGCATAACAGTCAACACTGTATATACAAATTATTTCCCTGTGAGTAGTATATTTAGTTTATTATAGAAAATATATGCTAGCAAAGCCACATGATGTGATTTTTTGTTTAATATTTAATTTTTCAGAACGGTGAAAGCGATTTGGGCATCATTACTTTAACAGCAATTTGTGGAGGCTGCGTAGGGAGCATCGTCGTTGGTTTTATTTTGGACAAAACCCACCAATTTAAGTAAGTATCTTTAAAATAATAATTAAAACAAACCATTTCGATCGCTAACGTTTCGATTTTTATTAAACCTTCTTCAAAGCTTTACAATTATTGTCAAACAAGTGCAAACAAAATAATCCAAGGGATTCAGATCCGGTGAGCGAGCTGGCCAGGCTTCTGGTCCACCTCTACCAATCGACCTATCAGGGAATACATCATCCAAATATCACCATACGTCTACACTAAAATGTTATGGAGCTCCTTCGTGCATAAACCACATCGCTGGTTGTGTCTGGTGGGGTACAACATTTAACAATCCATTTAGTTGGCACAATTTAAGCGAATCAGAAGAACATAGGTTCCAATTAAATAATTCTCAATCACAGGCGCCCAAACGTTAATTAAAATTTATCCTGGTTGCGTGTAGTCGAGTGAATGAAGGTTCTTACTTCGGAACCCACAAGAAAAAGAGTTTGATAAAACTATTTTTAATGCTTGTTATACTACACTATTCAAATCAGAAACATTACGGCTACGGCTGTCGGACTCAAGTATTTATAATTTGCAATTATTTAAATATTTTGTTTAACAAATTATCGTTGACATTTGAACGCAAAATTATATAAATGAATATACATATACTTTCAGAAAGTTTGATATTTTCTATTCCCAGATTTTTCGCGCGTCAGGGGCACGGTTGTCGCAAAAATCGTTTGCTGTGTTGAAAATATTTGTTAAATATTCATGAAATTTTGCATAATTGTTCGAAATACATTTATTTAATAGTGCAGAAATTAAGAGCATGTATTTGCATTATTTTTATTCTACAAGTTTTGTTCCGAAATATCCTATCGCTTGGGTCGCGTATAAGATAATAAACGTTTGACACTTTACAAATAATTATTCAATCTTGACTAAATTTTGTGTGCTTATTTGAGACACATTAACCTAATGATTCTGAAAGTGTTAGCTCTCTAAGTACAACATTATCAATTCTAGAGCAGTTTATTGCCATGATTTTTTGAGCGTCACCGGACACGTTCGTTAAAAATATTTATTTCGTGTTGAAGAAATTTTGCAAAATTGTTTATGATATATTCATTTAACAGTACATTTAGAGCACATTACTTGGATTATTTTTCATTTTACAATAAGTTTTGCTCCTAAATTTCCTATACGTTCATGATGGATGTTTGAACAAGTTTGGGCGAATGGCAGTTGCCGGTTTTGGAAATCCTCAGCATAAAATATACAGTATACAACGCATTACTTCATTTGAATATTCAAACATTTTTGTCTATTTCATGTGAAAACTCTCAGAAATCGAACAAAAAAACTTGTGGTTAGAAGCACGGATATCAAATTGTCTTTAATTTTTCATTGACAGACGAAAACTTTGGTTTATTGGAAAAATGGAACTTTTCAATGCGATTTTTCTCATAAACCGTACATTCTACGGCTTTCTATCAAAAGTACGTAAGTAATTTGTCCAAAGGATCTAATACCGGTGCCAAAAAGTTTAAGACAAAAAAAATATGACAAATTTTGCAGTTTGCATGCCCATGGCCTTCTACGAACTTTTTTGATAAAATCATCAGATTTTTCATGAAATATGTACCCTTTGTACCAAATTTTACTGAATTGCTGAAAATAGTCTGAAATAAAAAATAAAAGCCAGATTTTGAGTGCCATCTTAAAATTGCCGTAGCTCCCTCAGAAAGCATATTGTAACACCTATTGACTTGAACTTTTATTGTTATTTTTGAGTGATGAATCCACCCACCAAAAATTCTGATGTTATTCGCCGACACCTTGCATACTTTTATTATTTTATTCCCTTGATTTAAGAATAGGAATTTTAGTAATTTTTACTATCGTCAAAGGTTACTAAGTTTTAGTGAACATTACTATTGGTCACTTCATTAAAATATGTATAACAGACTGAAAAGATGTAGTAGAAATAAAAACAGCTGGAGGTTTCCACATTACACGTGTGACATTGATGTGCTGTGCGATTTCACCAATATTTTAGTGATTACAGTGAAATAAAAATTATTATTTCTTTTGTAAATTAAAATTAAGACCCCACAGAGTAATTACTTAAAGGTAAAATTGTTGTTTATTTATTTTTTTATACTGATATAAAACAAACTGAATATTCCTGGTGAGTGATAACATAAGAATCAGAATCGCCTGAATGGTTGTCGGTTGTATACCTATTCAACCATGCGTGAACATATAAACTGTAGTAAATGCACAGTCAAAATAAAAGGAAGGGAACCTAATATTAAATGCTATGGGAATTGCAATTTGACATTTCACTTAAAATGTATAGATTTATCACCTACTGATTATGAGGTAATGAAAAGCTGCAAAGGTATGATGTGGTTCTGTGAATGCTGCATCTTAACTTTAAAACATATATGGGATTTAAAAAATGAAATATCTAGTTTCAAAAAAGAAGTAGCCGTTGAAATAAATGAAATCAGGAATATGATAGTTAAACAAAATGTTTGTAATGAAGATGATGCTAAGGAAAAACCTATTTACTCTAAGATCATTAGTGGTGAAGTAGTTGTTATTGAACCTAAACAAAAGCAGGTAAGCAAAAAACAATGGAAGCAATACAAAAGCATGTCAATCCGGTAGCATTAGAAGTAGGCATAACAGAAATAAAAAATGTGAAAGAAGGAGGAGTGCTAATCAAATGTAAAAGCAAGGAAGAAGTAAAAAGAATTCAAACCATAGCTGAGAAAAAAATGGGTAAAAGTTATAAGATTAATACACCAAGTTTAAGAAATCCGTATGTAAAGATAGTAGATATAGATCAGGAAATGGATGAAGAAGAATTAATAAATAGTCTTATCAAGCAAAATGTGTTTCTAAATCACGATAAGGTGCAACTTAAAGTGGTAATAATGAAGAAAATGAAAGCTAATTACATGGCTATAATCGAATGTGATCCAACAACATTCAATATGATGCAGAAGGAAAAGATGGTTTCATTAAACTGGTCAAGGTGCAGAGTGTATGAATATGTGCATGTTTTTCGGTGTTACAAATGTGGTGGTTTCAACCACAAAGCCGTCAATTGTGATAGTGAAAGATGTCTCAAATGTGCGTCAAGTGAGCATAACACTAACAGCTGTAACTGTGAAGAGAAAAAATGTTTGAATTGCATTGATGCAAATCTTAGATTAAAAACAGATTTTAATGTAAACCACTCCATTTTTGACATTAACTGCTTGGTTCTACAAAAGAAAATTGAGATTGAAAAGCAAAAAATTCAATATTTGGAAAATGTAAACTAGCAATTAATGTCAGACCAGTGGAAACAATATAATGAACGATCTGAAATTAGAGTCTTATATCAAAATGTTCAATGTATAAAAAATAAAATTAATGAGTTAGAGATTGAACTGGCATCCCAGAAAATTTCAATTGCATGTTTTACTGAGACTTGGCTCCAATCACATGAACTCGAATATATCAATATTAGCGGCTATACTATGTCTGCAGCCTTTTGTAGGAATGAATGTAAGAACGGTGGAATAGTTATCTTCCATAAAAATTCTCTTGACATTGATATTACTGAAATAAAACAAATATGCAAAAAATCAATTGAAAAAAACTTTGAAATAGCAGGAACACAAATTAAATTTAAAAATGATTATAAACTTAAAGTTATAGCTTTATATAGATCTCCAGCAGGTGATCTCAATATATTTTTTAATGAATTAGAAAACGTCTTAAAAGAGCTAACAGCTGATAAATCAGATATATTATGTGGTGACTTTAATATTGATTTTTTAAATAATAACTGTAATAAATATGAACTAGTAGATCTACTTAGTTCTTACAATATCAATGTTCATGTAGATGAACCAACTAGATTTTCAGTAAATTCCTCAAGTTATATAGATTACATGTGTACCAATTTTCTAAACAATGAGTTAAATTGTGAAATTATAGGAAACGATCTCTCAGATCATACATGTCAAATATTACAATTTAATGTGTCTAAACTAGATACACACTCAAAGAAAGCCACAAAAACGAGACTTTTTACCAGAGATAATTATCGTAATTTTTTGCACAACATAAGTAAGGAAACCTGGCTGGATGTTTATACAGTAAAAACATTAGAAGAAGGCTATCAATTATTTATGAGTAGTTTATTATATTATGTTGATATCAGTTTTCCTTATACGTATATTAAATCAAATAAAAGAAGAAAAGGTTGGGTAACAGGAGGTTTACAAGTTTCATCTCAGAAACTGAAATTGCTTTACACAAAAATTAGTACTTCGAAAAATGTGGAGGATATATGTTATTATAAAAGGTATAAAAAAATTTATCTCCAAACAATAAAAGCAGCAAAACGCTTACACAATGATAAAATTTACTCTAGTGCCAGTAATAAGTCAAAAGCTATTTGGTCAATTATAAATAATGATTTGGGAAAAACTAAAATTAATCAAATTTTTGAGATGAAAGTTGATAACAACTTGATAACTGACACTAAAATAATATCTAACCAGTTTAACAATTATTTTGTAGAGACTCCGGGAAAATTACATTCAGAACTTGCAAGTAAAAGCGATCAGCATAAGTTTAGTATAAATAAAGTGTATCCAACTATTTTCGTAGATCCCGTGACGGAAAACGAAATTTTTAATATAATAGGTGACCTTAAAAAATCTAATTCTGCTGGTATGGATCATATCAGTTCTAACATACTCAAATCAGTTGTTGTACACGTAAAAGCGCCACTAACCTATCTGATAAACTGGTCTCTTTCTGAAGGAATATTTCCACAATTATTTAAACTAGCCAAGGTTGTACCTATTTACAAGAAAGGAGATAAATCATTGGTTGAAAACTATAGACCAATATCTTTATTATCTTTAGTTTCCAAAATACTAGAAAAAGTAGTTTTCAATAGAATTATGAACTTCATATCTAGATTTGATGTATTAGGTCATGCTCAACATGGTTTTCGTGGCGGTAGATCGACACAATCAGCAATACTCAGTTTTCAAAGTACATTAATTGATCAATTAGATAAAAATCTCAAAAGTCGGCGTGTTGTAGGCGTGTTCATGGATTTGAGCAAAGCTTTTGATCTGGTTGATCATACTCTGCTCAAAGATAAATTATCAAATTATGGTATAAGGGGTGAGCTGGGTGACTGGCTATCGTCGTATCTATCAGACCGCAAACACGTTGTTGAGCTAAATAGCAGTATATCTGATTTACTGTATATATCCTGTGGTGTACCCCAGGGTTCTATATTGGGACTTTTGCTTTTTATAATATTTATGAATGATCTACCGAATCTTGTTAATGAAGGACACCTTATCATGTATGCAGATGATACTACATATATAAGCTCAAACACAAATATTCCTGACTTAGTGACAGAATCTCAAAACAAAATAAACAGTTTAGTTTCGTGGTTTAACAATAATCAACTGCTTATAAATGGTAGCAAAACAGTTTTTATTCATTTCACTCCAAGGAATTCCAAACAATCAGAAAATTACCTGATAAAAATAGATAACAAATCAATCAGACAAGTTAGTTTTACAAAATTTTTTGGGAGTGTACGTGGACAGCACAATGAATTGGGAAATGCATATAAGTCAGTTGTGTACTAATCTAACACCAAGTTGTTACGCACTGTACAGATTAAGAAGCCCATCTAACAAATCAGTAATATTATCATTTTATTATGCGCAGTTTTATTCTAGAATTAAGTATGGCATAATTTTTTGGGGTTCTGCTCATTTTGCTGAGAGAATTTTTATAATGCAAAAAAAAGCACTTCGTAACAATGATGGTGTGTCAGCATACACTTCATGTAGAAGTATTTTTAAAAAATTTTGTATATTACCTCTAGCTTGCATTTACATATTAGAAACACTATGCTATGTAAAGAATAATATAAGGTCATTTTTAACAAACAATTTTAATCATGAATATAATACTAGAAGTCAAAATAATCTTACATTGCCCAATTATTCTCTCTCGCTTTATGAGAAGACTCCACAATATTTAGGTATAAAATTATTTAACAAACTTCCTGAATCTATTAAAATAATAGAAAGCCAAAAAACATTTAAAACTAAAGTACGGTGCATGCTTCTTCAACATAGTTTTTATAGTATTAGGGAATATCTGGAGTCTAACATATAAACATATAAATATAAGTTAACTTCTGTACAAAAATACGGTGAATATGTTTATATAATTATTATAATTAAAAACTCTTAGTTAACTGTTAAAAACATTATCACTTAATTGTCTTCTTAATTTTTAACCAATTTGTAAATGTGTTGTATTGTTTCATATTAACTTAATTCTATTATTTTATTTTACAATTTTTATTCAACTGTTTTTTTTAAACTTGTACTGTTTGACGAGTCTGATGCCATTGTATTTGTGGTCTTATAGACAATAAAGATTATTATTATTATTATTATTAGTATTTACTCATGTAATTGAATTCCGACACCCTTTGTTCAAATGGCGAATAAAATTTACCATTCAGTTTTTGTTCGTCTCTATTTCTATTATATATTTTTGGTCCACAATACCTTATTTCTTCTTATTATTATCTTGGATTTAAGGACACCATTCATCTATTTATACTAAGGACTGTATGTCAATTTGAATATTTTATTAGGGTATTTATTATGAATGTATTTACAAATAAATCAAAATTTTATTGTATTAGTTCCAATAAGTATATTAGTCATGTCTAAACCCTTGGGACGTTATTTGAAGCTTATGTATTGTTTTTAACTGTACCTTTAAAATTTCTTCCTGCCGATACTATTATCCCTTCACCTTTACTCCAAGCCGCTCCTATGGATTTTATTGCTTGATACCTAAAAAGAAGTTATACTGATGAATCTATAAGTAACTTTATTGTATCTTAAAACCTGTGCATAAATATTCTTCCACCGACTTCACCTCCTAACTAGGACAATTTCAAGCATTCACTTTTTATCATTTTAAATTTTTGTTGTGAAGTAAATTTTTTTTGGACTTTTGAGCAGGAGGTACTGATTTCAATGTAACATGGTTTTTCATTCAAATCTTCATTTGAAAATCTTCAATGAAGTCGGTAATAAGAGTTTTTCCATCCCTCCAGACATATAGATTCATCAAATAGGTTCAAAATTATTCTGCATTGAAAATTATGCCCACAGGGCAAACCCATATAACACCAAAATAAACATTCACAGCATCGTGGAGTAACTTTCAGTAATATGTCTGATTTTTTTAAATAAGAACGTGTTACCTCCTACACGAAAAAAATCTAAACAATTTTTAAGACTACTATTCTTAAATTAAGACATTATTGTACTCATATATCCCCAAGAATAGATATTTTTCCATCAAGGAGAACGTTATTCTTAAACGTAATTATCTTAGTCTCCTTTTTTTAATGATAATTAATTATTAACTTTAGAATAATGGTTCTACTTCAGCTAAGAGGAAGTTTCAAACAATATTCAATAGTAACTTAAACTTAATCTAAGATTTCATTTATTCAGTTCAAAAGTAGAGATTGTTGCGATCTGTTACATTTAACACTTAATGTAAGAAATGTGTCATTTCCTTCAACAACTGTACTATTTATACAAAACTGATGAATTACTTGAATCAATAAATATTTGATGTCGACTGAAAACTTTTCTTTCTCGATTTTATATTAATTCTTCGTTATCTAAAAAATATAGTTAGTTACACAGTATGTTAGTGGAAAAAATAAACCTCTGCGCTTGTGACTTTATATTAAAAGATTAGTCAGAGGGTGTTTTTTGAAACGTTAAGGAATTATATTATTATTTTTTTGTCTCATATTAGTTGTCAAAGAACACCCTCTGATTAATCTTTTGACGTAAAGTCACAAGCGCAGAGGTTTATTTTTCCAGTAACATACTGGGTACCTAACTATATTTTTTTAAATAATGAAGGATTATTCATGTGGTAGAAAGTCCCAAAAAAAAAAAGGAAAAATTTAGAGAATACCACAAATAACGTTCAGACAATATTTAAATAAAACCGACAAATTATTTGAATCGAATTTGAATTTCTGGGATTGGCTAAGGACTTTTCAGAATTAAAGAAGTTTTTATGAAGAATGACGTTTTATTATGAAACCAAAAACAAAAAATTTTACAAGTATAAGTCCACTCGTGTACACACTGTATATTAGACTTCTATTTTTTATTATTTAGTTTGAAAGTTCAATGCACCAATTAATATTCTCCAAATTCTCTTCTAGAATAAAGCAGACATCTACCACCTTACTATTGCCATTTGAATCTTCAATCAGTAATATGTAACAAGAGGTTCTATTGTCCATCAGACAGTAAGTTCCATCCATAAATAATATTTCAGGGAAGCATGTTAACAATCTATCATTTTGGTAACATGGAAATGGTGTACGCGGAATTAACTAATACGAGAAACAATAAACTGTTACAATTTATAACAATGTATGTAAAACTTACCCTCTTAACTAGCTTGATGAACTAGCTTGCTTATCACAAGCTGGAGAAGATGTGTAACCATTTTGCAGCATCAGATATGTTTCTATGGTTGTCTCCATGAGTGATGTTCGCTTTGGTGAAAATATATTCTTTTATTTTGAAAACGACCATTCGACATCTACTGATGTAATATATGCTGTAATATACGTAAAATAGTCTTTGAATGCATTTAATGGATCTGGGGCTGCACCATCAGATATTTGTCTTAATTTGGTAAAACCGGTGTCTTTATTTGACACACTTGCGAACTTTTCTGTAACGCGCTCATTTGTTGCGTCACATATGGCGTGTAGCAGTAGATTTACTTCGTCCACTATTTGCAGTGACTCCGCTAACGACAACGAACTGTTTTCTATTTTTTTTATGTATGTAATTAATGGTTTATAGTTTTTCGCAATATTTTTTATAGCTGTCAACAGAAATATCTTCGAATTTTGTCTGGCTTTCCTTAATAGCTGCAGCCTCATCTGGATTGGACTGTAGTATCAGCTTTTATTTGTTGGAAATATTCAGCATAATAAAAAGCTGTCGACAACCATGTTCCCCAACGTGTAAGAATCGGCTGTGGTGGTTCAGGAATACCGGGACACTTGCTATGAAATGCACGGAGACGTTTAGGAGATTTAAGAAACACTTTTTTTGTACTTGCTATTAATGCATCCACCTCTGGAAAACCTTTTCGAATAGTTTCTGCCACAAGATGTAAAGCATTCACTTTACACGTAACGTGTATAAACGTACAACCTTGTTCTTGCAAAGAACGGCCTACCGAACGCATTGTCACGGCGCCATCACTCACAAACATCAACACTTGACTTTTTGACAGTACAAATTTTTCTAACGTCTCCAGTACCACCCTGGCAATTGTTTTGTTAGTACACTGACTTAGTCTTTTGCTGGCTAGTAACAGTGGAACTGTCAGTTTAAGAGGGTCCAGTACTCGTACTATAACATTTAAAATAGAATTTTTTTTACAATCTGTTGTCTCATCAATAGATAACCACAGCCGCGTATTTTTTAATTCACATTTCATCTTATTTACCATGTCTACGTGCACAGTTGGTAGATAGTGCCATAACGTTGTGCGACTTGGTAACTTCACCTGTTCACTGTATTTATTCCTCTCGAAATGGTTGTTTATCGAGTATGTGCAACGGAACATCACAGGCAATCAGCATTAATAGTAAATCGAACATAAACTGTCTTGTCGAAGGCACGCCATTTTTTTTATTTTTATGGTGTGCACTATTTACGTGAAGACCACAATCACGCTTATCCCAGCACATCAAATCTTTCTCGTACACTTTACAAATTATTTTAGCACCATCATAGAATAAATCTGGGAATTCACCTATGAATTTATTTACTTTGTCAGCAAATGGCCGTTTTCTACCCCTGCGTACGTCTGCCATGCTTTATTATTAAATTAATATCAACAATACAGTACAACAAATAAAATGAAAACACAAAAACAATATGCAATACACCCAAGTGTCTTAACGTGTACACAACTCGAAAGCTAATAATAGATTGGACTGGAGAAAGAGTTTTGCGGTCAAGGTGAATGCCGGCGACAGTAAGTACATCTGTACTCTACGACCATGATACACAGAAACGATTTGCAGCTTTACTTATCACTTTGTACACGTTTTTTATTCCTCCCTTTTGATAAACAGCCTTTAACATCGTTTTTTTATGTTTTCTGGTAATTTCAATCCTTGGTGATGTAAAGCACGAAAACTAGCTCTGAAACCAAGTAGTAAATAAAATTTATTTTTGAATATGTATCCAAAACATTGCACTTACAGTGGCGTTTCATGACAGTGTACATTATTAAGTTCTTTTACTTCCAAAATATCACCACATAGAATCCAGTTTACATCCTTTTCTGAATGTCCTAATAGAACAGACATACTTATAATAAAACGATTTATTGAAAAAATGATTGTGAATATGATTTCAATATTATACAAATGGCAATCAACATTTTATAGTTTCTACATTACACAAATAATTAATTAGATATACCAATATTAGCTAACTTATTTTGTTTTTCTATTAGATTTTTTATTGCCAATATTCTTATATTGCCATCCTCCATTAATGCAAAAATATCTCATTTGATAATATTTTAAATCTTCAGTTTTTGTGGAATTGAAATGTTGAACAGTGTCTGTTGATTTTTCCTTTTCAGATGCAATTGTATGATGTACAATTGCGTCTGGATGTAGTATTCGTTCAAATTACTTTTTTTTATATTCTACAAGAGTTTCTGCAAGATCACTCAAGCTTTTGAATTGACCTCTAAGAGTTATCGTCATGATCATCAAGCTAGTAAGACCAATAAGAAACTATCACCACTTCATCCCTGAATACCATGTATCCAACACCACAATATTCTGAGATGTCATATACCAATTTAAAATAAAGATTTATAAGTAAAGAAAATACTTACTTGATTAGGGACGACTGACAAGACAACATAGACCATAGAATAGATAAAAATAAAAACAATGTCATTTTTTATTGCTTAACTTACCGACCCTTACCGTCCTGAACGGAAACGTGGTTTTAGGCAGAGACAACGACGAGACGTTCAAGTACTTGTATTGTTTCTATTCGGAATATTGCACTGGTCTACTGTTTGGGAAGATTAAAATAGATGGCGTGCGCGATGATGAGCCGTGATTTAAAAAAGCGCGCGATGCGTTTTGTTGGCTGTTGTTATATTTTCAATTACATTTTAATGAAAAAATAAAACAAAACAGGTAAAATAAATCGTTTATTGATAGAAAATCAATAAAATAACAAGCCACAACGAATGCAATAATTATGAAGATATTTTAAATAATCTAAACCACAGAAAAATAAATGGCTAAACAAAAAGTTAAACATTTTACAATTAAATAATGATTATAATACTTTCTTGAACAACAGGTACCTATGTAATACAAAACCTATATGGTAAGTATAAAAAATATATAATTAAGCCTACCAATAAGGAAAAAAAATGTACATTTGCTTCCCAACATCCCAGTATCAACATCGATTAATGCTACACCTTATTTATACAATGTGGTCTGCAATTTAACAATACTTTTAACAAATATAATAGTAATAATATTTAATTGCTTAGGTAAAGTTTACATTAACAAAACATATTATACACACCGATAGGTTTTTACAAATAAATATACATATCCTACACAAGAACGAAGAAGTACTTGTTCGTAGGTACATAAATTATATATCTAATTAATAATTATTGGGTAAATATAAACTTATTAGGTAGGCGCATATGTACATATTAGAGTTTCAAGCAACATCAATACTTGAAATTATAAAAAACCATTAATAATAGCATTAAAGTTATCAAACCATAAGAAGCTAATAAAATAAAACATATTTATTTATTTTATAGTTTGCAAACTGTTTCTAACTGCTGCTGGAACAAACCTCATATCAACAACTATCGATGCTGGAATTTCGTCAGCTTATGTTTAGATTTTTTTGCATCCTTATGATTCTGGATGTTTTCTTGGTTTTTTCTTTTACACTACCAAAGAATCCCAATTTTCCACACAGCTTGCACGATCTCCCTGGTTACAATTTCATAATGGTCAGAACAGGAATACCATGAGAAGTTCACATTATCAAAGATGAATTCAGTGACTATAACAGAAATCTTGGGCTTATGGCAAAAGGTTGGACCTAACAAAAAGGAAATAATTTCATTTAAATACCTTTAAAACACAAAACACAAACTTACTTTTGGTCATTGACTGGAAAATAGTGCATTTTTTCCACCTGGTCTACATTGAATCCACAAATAAGACATGTTTTTGTGGCATGGTTATAGTAAAATTATATACTACACTAACACTAATAAAATGTTCAAATAAAATAGTATTTAAAAGTCACAGTATTTTACAGTTCGTAATCCAATATAAAATAAAAAACGACACACACTACACAATATCAGCATCAAAACAAACAATATGGCGACTGGATCCAACATCAACGATGACGTTTCCTGTACTGCCAGCGGCATCTACGAAAATCTTCCCAAACTGGAACAAAGATAGATTCATTGAGAAATTCCTATGTACAACAAGGATAGAAGTATGTCAGTAATTATACCTAAAACCGAACATATTTTTATGTACTTGAATGTCTCGTGGTTGTCTCTGGTTTTAGGTAAGAGCGATTGAGACGGTTATGACTGGACCGTGACTGGACCATAAATATGATCGTTTAGTGTGAATCGGTCTTAAGGCGCGTTGAGGCAAATTTAAAGTTGTTAGTAATGAATCGGTGATTAATCCATTTTATACCATCGTTATTTTTTTAGAGGAATAAAGTACATAACTTATGTAAGATGTCAGGTGAAGAAATTACCCAAAAAAATTTTTAAAATAATGGATAAAAAAAATTACGCAGCTGCTATTGAAGAGAAGAATTAACAGAGCATTGAAAGAAAAAATACAAAACAAAATTTTGAATTTAAACAAGTTTTTAAAAAAATTAGTAACATGAAAAGCAAAATAAAAATGGTTACAGATTAAAAAAAACGGCATCAAAAAAAATTAAATTAAATGAGTGGCAACAAAAATTTTTGATTCGTGGAATTCATTATCGTTATTCCTTTTTAAATCCTTAATTTTTCTCCTGCGTTTCTAAGCCATTTTCAATAATTCTACAATTGTAGTGTATGAGATGAAACTGTTATGATGCAACTTTGCACATGTCGCGCCAATATCCATTTGGCATGATGACGGTCTCGGATGCTAGGGCCAGGCAGGACTATTGCCTTTTTACCCTAGTCATCGCTGTAGACCTGGACCGGCCTCGTGCACGGCGGGTTAACTTACTTTACGAACGGCCCCACTCACAAATGTGAGCGGTGCCGAAGATTTCGGTCAACCTCCCTGGGTCCTGGCTGATGAACCCTGCTGGCTAGGGCCTCTTCTGGCGCTCTTCTGTCTTCGTCTTCTTTCTTCGCCAGCTTGTCACCCCCCGGGGGGTAGTCATCTGTCTGTCAGGGACTGTGTGGATATTCTGTGACTTGGGATTGACTGCCAGTACACAAAGTGTCAATTGACACATTGCCATCTGGATCATCGGACAAGGTGAGGATGAACTGTGTAGCTCTAGGAGGTGAAGGCCTAAGTGCTTTCTTAGCACTTTCGTCCTTCACGGAGCCAGGGGGACAACGGGCACTGGTCGGTTTACTGACCGGCGCCCGCAAGGTTTGTGGGAGGGTGGTTGGTCGTGTCATGTCTTTTCAGTGGGTTTGGTCCATCTGTAAGGAAAGGATTAGTTATACTTACCCGTTATCCAGTAACTGTACCTTCGGCCTCTTGTGCCTCGGTGCGTCGGCCGGATCATAGGAGGTGGCCTCCCTGATCAGCGGGTTCCTGTGCTCCTCAGCTAAGGTGTACAGTTTCTTCGCTCTATCCCGGATGATTTCGGTGACTGGTGTGTACTCCAGGTCCCTGAAGATGTCAGCGTTTCTAACGTACCATGGCGCGCCCACCGCTGTCCTGATGGCCACGTTTTCCACGGCTTGGATCTTCTTCAAATAGGTCTTCGCTTGGTATCCCCATGCTACGGAGGCGTAGGTCAGCTGTGGTCTGATGAGTGCTGAAGTAAACAGTACAGTTTTTGTTAAAATTGTGTAGTATCTACTAGCGAAGAAGTCAAAGGAGGTACTTCATCTTGTGTACACTGCAACAATTTTCCTGAGAATGCTATTCATTGTAGTAACTTCCGGAAAGTAGCAATATCTGCTTTGCAATTTGGTACCTTCTTAAGTGTTGGAGTAAATACTTCGCAGAAAATGCTAAAACTATTAGCAAATACTTCATTTTTATAAAAACAATGTATTTGTTAGTACTTCAAGTTTTAGCATATTTTACGTAGTATTTACTACTTCCGGTAGTACTTACTTCACTTTATATAGAGCATTTTTCACAGCGAAGTGGATACTTTATTATATGAAGGATCTACTTCTGTTGTCTAGTATATTCTTCGAAATGTACAGCATTCACTTCAAGTTGAGACAATTGAAAGTTGTTAGTAATAATTCGCTCTGCGGGATTAATCTATTTTATATTCTGTATTACATTTATTTTCTTCGAGTGATGAAGTACATAAGTTGTACAAGATGTCTACGGATGAAGAAATTACTAAGGTCCGCTAGTAAATAGTACATTCAATGTGTTTAGTGAAATATTTATTGCTTCTGTTATTTTAGATAGTACAAAATCGCCAATTTAAAGGTAATATATCATTTATCATATCTTTATACAGGGTGGGGCAATAGTGCGTCGGACCTCGATATCTCGAGTTCTACGATAGCTAGAAATTTTTAAAAAAATTGCAAGTAAACTAGATAAAAAAGTCTATAACTGGAGCCAAGACGAAATTACAGGACCAAGTGCCTTTTTTTTAAATGGAATGCTATGTATATCAGTACATTTTTTTGAAGCCTCTTTCTAGGCTCTATTCATTCCTATATTATTATTGGCTATCTCCCAACTACTTTGATGTAATGAATTTTTTTGTTCAAATAATGCCATCTGCAGATGGATATTAAAAAAATCACCACAGTCACAATTATGGGTTTTAAGAAAAACTTATGTGAATACCAGTTACGAGATATATAATTAATGTTTTTGAATCATTTTCATTTCCTACAAATGTACAAGGTGGCCAAAAATTAGTATTCAATTAAGAACTTTTTAAATTGAATTTTCTCAATTTTTTCAAATGGAACACCCTATATATTTTTCAACGATGTGATGTAAAAATGAAAAACGAACATTTTTTGTAAGTACTTCCCTATGGCTAATTGCAACCATTTTCGTCTTATAAATAAATAAGTGTTTATTTTTTCAATTAAGAACTTTTTTAAATTGAATTTTCTCAATTTCTTCAAATGAAACACCCTGATATTTCTCGACGATGTGATGTAGAAATGAAAAACGAACATTTTTTGTAGGTACTTCCCTATGGCTAATTACAACCATTTTCGTTTTATAAATAAATAAGTGTCAAATTCAAGAATAAACTTAAAAAAAGAGGTTCCCTCAAATAATTCATTAGAAAAATTTATAATAGTTGTTCGACGTGTTGCCCATTTTAATTGACACACGTCTTTATGCAATTTTGAAATGAGGCCATTTAGTGGGACCATTTCCATTGAAATAAGTAAATAGTATTTAACCAGTCCTTTCCTGTAATGTTTTTTGTACATTTTTTTTGCTGTTTTTCGTGATTCGACAAGCAATAAAACCTCAGTTTAGTATAAATTGTCGTGTACAAAGGAGCATTTATCACACTTATCGGTCGTTAGTTACAATTTGTATAGAATTTAAAATATTTGGAATTTTACAATATGAATTTTAATAAAGCGGAACTTGTAGACATGACTTTTGTTTTGGGCGAGTCAGACAGAAATCGTTTACTTGCCAATAGAATTTATCACCATCCTGAAAGAAGGCTTTCTGATGTTAGCAGCTTCCAAAACCTTCTCGATAAATTTCTGGAAACTGGAAATGTCGAATATAAAAAAAGTGAAAGAATAAAACGTGTTGTGAACGAAGAAAATGAGTTTTCTGTGGTGCTGGCAACGGTTGAGAATCCCCATGTTAGTCAAAGAGAAGTGACCTCATTAGTAGGAATAAGTAGACGGTCTGTGAGTTGAATCTTAAAAACAAATATTTTGCATGCTTATAATATTCAAATGCACCAGGAATTATCTGCTGACGATTTTCAAAAGCGCCTACAATTTTGTAATTGGGCCAGAGGTAAAATGCAAGTTGATGTCAACTTTTCAATAATGTTTTATTCATTGATGAGGCAACTTTTCATAAAAATGGATTTGGCACAATTTCCATTATTATGTTTCGGAAAATCCTCACTTTTTTATGCAAGTTGATAACCAACACAGATGGTCTATAAACGTTTGGGGAGGAATTATTGGAGAACATGTAATAGGGCCACATTTCTTTGATGTTACATTGACTGGAGCTATTTATCTTCATTTTTTGGAAAACTATCTGCCACAATTATTGGTAAATCTCCCTGGAAGAATTCAAAATAGGATGTGGTTTCAGCAAGATGGTGCTCCACCACATTATTTAAATGCAGTTAGAGACCACTTAAATAATACCTACCCTCATCAATGGATTGGAAGAAATGGACCCACTAAATGGCCTGCTAGATCCCCAGATCTTACAAAAATGGATTTCTTTTTATGGGGATACGTGAAGGAAATTGTTTATAGAGACACACCAACAACAGTACAAAATATGAAGGAAAGAATAATAACTGCCCTTAGATCTATCACACCGGCAGTTTTAGGAACAGTGGGAACCTCATTTCATAAGCGCATAGAGATGTGTGTCAATCAAAATGGCCAACATGTGGAACATTTATTACAATTTTTTCTACTGAGTTATTTGAAGAAACCTCTTTTTTTAAGTTTATTTTTGAATGTTGTAATTATTGCTCAGTAAAACGAAAATGGTTGCAATTAGCCATAGGGAAGTACTTACAAATAATGTTCTTTTTTCATTTTTACATCACATCGTTGAAAAATATACAGGGTGTTCCATTTGAAAAAATTTGAGAAAATTCAATTTAAAAAGTTCTTAATTGAATACTAATTTTTGGCCACCCTGTAGATTTTTAGGAAATGAAAATGATTCAAAAATATTAATTAGATGTCTCGTAACTAGTATTCACATAAGTTTTTCTTAAAACCCATAATTGTGACTGTGGTGATTTTTTTTAATATCCATCTGCAGATGGCATTATTTCAACAAAAAAATTCATTACATCAAAGTAGTTGGAAGATAGCCAATAATCATATAGGAATGAATAGAGCCTAGAAAGAGGCTTCAAAAAATGTACTGATATACATAGCATGCCATTTAAAAAAAAGGCACTTGGTCCTGTAATTTCGTCTTGGCTCGCCCTGTATGTTCGAAAATAATTTCCAGTTATAGACTTTTTCATCTAGTTTACTTGCAATTTTTTAAAAATTTCTAGCTATCGTAGAACTCGAGATATCGAGGTCCGACGCACTATTGCCCCACCCTGTATATGTATATCAGCGCGGTCTCCTTGGATCAGCCCCTGATTAATATGTCATATACTATTTATTCTCAGTCCTTGGAAATTGCCAAAGAAGAACTCCAAAATGAAGACTTATAACTGGTATCTGTTATTATGCTAAAAGATTTCAAAATAGTATTGAATAAAAGAATGACACTTAATAATGAATTTGAGGAAATGACAATTTAGATGTTAAACAAGTCTAGAAAAAAAAATAATAAAAAAGCAAAATAAAGAAGATTATTTAAAAATACAGACAATAAAAAAATAAAATTAAACGAGTGGCAACAAAAATTGTATGATATATGAAACTCATTATCGTAATTCCTTCCTAAATTATAAATTTTTCTGCTGCGTCTCTGAACCATTTTGAAGAATGCTACAATTGTAGTATGTGAGGTGAAGCTGCTATGATACAACTTTGCGCATGTTGAAGTAAACATTGCAGTTTTCGTTAAAACTGAGCAGTATCTACTAGCCAAAATATGTACTTCTTCTTGTAGTATACATTGTAATAGTTTTCCTTAGACTGCTATTCATTGCAGTAACTCCGGAAAATAGTAATAGCTGCTTCGGAATTTAGTACCTTTTTAACACGATTTTATTAGCTTCACCTGTATGTTTGTTTGTAACCGACTTTTTGGACTCGATTTTGACCCACTTTAAACGGACAGATTTAATTGAAACTTTGTACACTTACGAAGAACCGGTAACAATACAATAATTTGATAAGTTTATATCATTATCCTGATCAGGATCGCCAGAATTAAATAATTTCCTTTCCTCACGTATCCTCTGCGTGAGAGCAAGAGGCTTAATACTGTAAGTACATTCCATGATTTTCAGTTTGGTCGTTGGCCGAGCGGGCTAAGGCACAAGTCTTAGTCGACGCGAAACGACGGACTCCTCGGGCGTGAGTTCAAATCCCATGGCTGAAAAAAATGTATTTTTTTTTCAGAAGTATCTGTTGGATCGTAATATGTTATAATATCAGCATCAATAAGCAATATAAATATAGTTTAAAAAAAACTAAAAAACACGCTTTCATAGCACATCAAACTAAAAAGTGAAAAATAAATATAGTTTAAAAAAACTAAAAAACACGCTTTTAAAGCACATCAAACTAAAAAGTGAAAAATAATTATTAATATAAACTGAAAACAATAATGAACGAAAAATACTAGTATTATTGTGAAAAAAAGCGTGGGGCGCTTTGTGCCATATTTTTCGTATATCGAGCAACCCACGCTTTTTTCAGAATACTAGTATTTTTCGTTCATTATTGTTTTCAGTTTATATTAATAATTATTTTTCACTTTTCAGTTTGATGTGCTTTAAAAGCGTGTTTTTTAGTTTTTTTAAACTATATTTATTAAGTGTTGGAGTAAACACTGTGTAGAAAATGCTAAAATTTAAAGTATTAGAAAATCTTCATTTTTAATCATACCACTCAGTATACAGTATATACTACATGAGTTTGCTTTATTGTCTTCATAATAATAGATTATAGAGTATATAAATACACAACAATTAACGATTGTTATGCAATTTATTAGGTACTAGTATCAGCTAAGCTAACATTGATCTTTTTATAAATGATCCTAGAAATGAAAAATATGTTTTTTATGTTTTAAGAATTTTGTTTCCCAATTTTTACTACATGACAAGAGCAACAATGTTAATTGCTTGTGGTTGATAACATACATAATTAAATAAATTAACAACATCCAACAAAAAACAATAATAATATCTCAACTGAAATTTTTATTTATTTTTTACATTTTTGTAAATCTGTTTTTCGAATTATGAAATTGTTACATTTATTATGATTTAATATAATAATTAGTTATAATTAAACTTATTTAATAATTAAATATAATTAAATTAAGATATTTGTTGAGCAAGGATCATTGTACGTTTTGTTATTAAAATTATTTAACTTCATTATATCGAACTTGTGTTGCAGTTTAATTTAATTAAATTTTGCAAGTAGTATCTTTTAACACTTCGTATACATTTTTCGTACTAGTAACAATTTTCGAAAGGATTATTTAATTAATTGATTCACAAGTGTACTTTTATTATAATTTTTTGTTGTATTAACTTTTAGGAGAATTTCTTTTGCAATAATGTTCATTGCGTCATTGACATACATTCTTGTGGATTATACTCTATTGTCGAAATCACGGATTGGCACATATATTTCGATACCAATATTTGGGTAAGTAGTACCTATTATTATTTTTTATATTTAATTTCATAGTTATTCGAGATGAAAGATATTTATTCATTCATTCATTCATTCATTCATTCATTCATTCATTCATTCAGTCATTTATTTATTTATTTATTTATTTACTTATTTATTTATTTATATACTTTATTATTATTATTATTATTACAAATAGTAATAAAAAAATAGTAAAAACAGAAATGGTAACATTAAACATAAGCACAGACGCTTATACAGACATACATACACAAATAATAATAATAAAAACACGTTTATTAAGTATAAGCAATACACATTACTTATAAATAAAGGGCGAGGTTTAGCTTTTAGTAGCGTTTCCTACACTTAACTCTGTAACTAACCTGAACTTAACTAACCTAAAAGTAAAATTACATAAAATATTATGCACTATATGATGTATGATGTATTTATTTATTATTATGTAATACACGTTTTAAACCAATCTAGTATTAACAAAAGTTACGACTTTATTCTGTTTTTAAACAAATGTAAGAGGTAAAATTTTCAAATATTTATAATTATAATAGTAAATGACTAGCTGTAAACATTTTTCAGTTGGTCGATAATACAAAATAATAACTTAAGGGAAAAGATTCAGAAGCCAAAATAATCACTGAAGCTGTGTTTCCGACACTAACTCGAGCTACGAAAATTCGTAAAGCCTGGCATGCTGCACAAAAAATCAGAAGACTTCGTTTCTTTAACGCCAAATGAGATGGTTTCTTCAATTGTCGTAGCCAAATTAACGAAACGTCAGTACACGTTTATTATACAGCAAGCTAAAGAAAAACATGCGGATATCTACCCCTCCCACCACAATTTTTTAGAGACTAAGGCCCGATGTTATCCGCCAATTGACACCTTAACAGTAACAGAAGAGTCCGCGGAAGTTCAAGTACAAGCCCTTCAGGATCAAATGGTTTCCCGAATCCTGGAAATGCAAAACCCCGTAATATTATCTCTTGCTCCTGAAATAGTAAGAAGTTTAGTACTGTTAGTAAAATGGAATTGCGATAGTAATTGCCTCTTGTCTGTATTCAGGATCTGAAAGGGTGATGGCTTGATCGTGAATAACTACACTTTTTTTTTGGGATATAGGATGATTTGATGTGAAATTTATGTATCTTTCTGACCATGTGCTTTTGGTAAACCATTTTGTCCTAATTATACTGTTTGTCTTTATTAAAGTTAAATCTAGGAAGTTTAGTCTATTGTCATTTTCTATTTCTATTGTGAATTGTAGTTTATTATGGTATGAGTTGACGACTGTATAACACTTATACCACACGACAAAATAAATTACATTCTCGACTTATTTAACTCATACCATAATAAACTACAATTCACGATAGAAATAGAAAACGACAATGGTTGCAATTAGCCATAGGGAAGTACTTACAAAAAAATATTCGTTTTTCATTTTTACATCACATCGTTGAAAAATTGAAAAAAATTCAATTTAAAAAGTTCTTAATTGAATACTAATTTTTGGCCACCCTGTACATTTTTAGGAAATGAAAATGATTCAAAAATATTAATTAGATGTCTCGTAACTGGTATTCACATAAGTTTTTCTTAAAACCCATAATTGTGATTGTGGTGATTTTTTTTAATATCCATCTGTAGATGGCATTATTTCAACAAAAAAATTCATTACATCAAAGTGGTTGGGAGATAGCCAATAATAATATAGGAATGAATAGGGCCTAGAAAGAGGCTTCAAAAAATGTACTGATATACATAGCATTTCATTTAAAAAAGGCACTTGGTCCTGTAATTTCATTTTGGCTCGCCCTGTATGTTCGAAAATAATTTCCAGTTATAGACTTTTTTATCTAGTTTACTTGTAATTTTTTTTTAAAATTTTTAGCTATCGAAGAACTCGAGATATCGAGGTCCGACGAACTATTGCCCCACCCTGTATATTAGATGCGCTTGACTACGAGCCTTTAAATATGCTTCGGCAACTGTGGTGGCAACAGGATGGCATATCAGCCCATAATGCAAGGGCCATCACACAGTTTCTTAATGAAATATTTCCTAATCAGTGGATTGGAAACCAAGGGGTAGTGCGCTGGCCTGTTGGAAGCCCGGATTTGTCCCCGCTAGATTATTTTTTATGGTGATTTTTAAAAAAACCGTTTGTATCAAGATACTCCACGTGACATAAACATTTTGCGCCAAAATTTAATGTTAGAGATAACAGATTTAAGAGCAAGAGGAAGAATAATCCAGCGGGCGGTTACGAGCAATTTGCGAAGACGCATGCGAAAATGCATAGAGGTTGGATTTAAAATTTGACAGCGCCACCTTGTAGAGGATAAAGAGTGGCAATGACGAAGTTTTATTAGTTTTAAAATTTGTTCTCAAATAACGCCAGAAAAAAATAAAACAGATTTTATGAAATTTCGTTTTTTTCCGGATATTTCAGAAAGTATTCGGAATTTTCCAAATTCCAACACAGCATTTTGATAAGCATCAAATTGCGCAACTTTGCCATAATTTAACCGACCCTGTATCTCTTGCGGTTTCCAAGATCCTAATGATGAGGCTCAAAAATGGGCCACCCTGTACAAGGTAAAAATAATGGTCCCAAAATTGATCCTTGTGGTACTCCACAAGTAATATTTCTTGAATCAGAAAATTTATCTTTAAATTTAACAATTTGTTTCCTGCCATTAAGATAATTTTTTATTAAATTTATAGAATTATTTTTAAATCCATTATAATTTAAGATGGCTATAAATAAATCATGAGTTAGGCAATCTAAGGCCTTGGAGTAATGCAACAAAACTAATACTGTTATATCGATTAGCTGTTGCTGAAAATATATCATCTGTAACTTTTAGTAAAGCTATTGTAGTACAACCATAATTAGGCCTAAACCCTGATTTGCAAATTTAAAATTTTTTCTAAAATTTTCAACAGAGTACGTAATATACTAATAGGTCTTAAGTCCTTATAATGTGCAATATTACTTGTTTTAGGTATGAGTATAATGTGAGCTATTTTCTAAACTTCTGGAAAAAACATTATTTTCTAAGCAAAAATTAATAATGTGTTAAAATTGTGATGATAAAAGGACAACAATGAAACAGCATAATAATATTTATACCATCATGACCAGTTGCTTTTGATTTTACTGATAAAATACACTTATATAACTCCTCACTAATAGCTTTAAATTCAAACTCTATAATGTTATTATTTTTTCTATTATTGTGGTAATTATTTAATAACAGATCCGCATTTGGCACATTATTAGTTTGTGTAATGTTCGAGAAGTACTTTTGTATTTCATTTACATCTCATAAATCTTCAGGTATTTTGAAGTTGTGGTTTTGAATGAACATCTAATTTATTTAAGGCTTTCTAGTTATCTTTTCGATCATTCCTGGTAAAGATAAATTCTAAAAAAGTTTTTTTTCGTTTTTAACACAAATATTAACAAAATTTCTTAATTGTTTATATTCATTCCAATCTCCAGTACTTAATGTCCTTTTATGTTTTTGCAGAGCCTTCGCACTTAAACTTATAAGTAATTTTAAATTATCGGTCATCCAAGGTGCTTTCTTTTTTGTGATTCTTATTGTCCGATTCGGTGCATGTACGCCAAAAATATCTTTGATTAACTGTTTAAAAATATCTATTTTAATATGTATATCCTTTACATAAAATATGTTTTCAAAAGGCAAACTTAATAAATCAGCATGAAAATGTTCATGAGAAAATTTACTAAAATCTCTATAGCTATAAAATATTGGCTGTGCTTTGGCAATTTTTATTAACACGCTTTTATTAGCTTCACTTGTATGTTTGTTTGCTTGTTTGTAACCGACTCTTTGGACTCGATTTTGACCCACTTTAAACGGACAGATTTAATTGAAACTTTGTACACTTACGAAGAACCGGTAACAATACAATAATTTGATAAGTTTATATCATTATCCTGACCAGGATCGCCAATCCTTTCCTCACGTATCCCTGCGTGAAAGCAAAGACTTAATATGTAAGTAGATTCCATAATTGTTGATTAGCTCGGTGGTCGAGTGGGTTAAGGCAGTAGACGCGAAACGACAAACTCCTCCGGCGTGAGTTCGAACCCCACGGCTGAAATAAAAAAATATTTTTTTTTTTCAGAAATATCTGTTGGATCGTAATATGTTATAATATCAGCATCAATAAGCAATATAAATATAGTTTAAAACAACTAAAAAACACGCTTTCATAGCACATCAAACTAAAAAGTTAAAAATAAATATAGTTTAAAAAAACTAAAAAACACGCTTTTAAAGCACATTAAACTAAAAAGTGAAAAATAATTATTAATATAAACTGAAAACAATAATGAACGAAAAATACTAGTATTATTGTGAAAAAAGCGTGGGTTGCTCGATATACGAAAAATATGGCACAAAGCGCCCCACGCTTTTTTCACAATAATACTAGTATTTTTCGTTCATTATTGTTTTCAGTTTATATTAATAATTATTTTTCACTTTTTTAGTTTGATGTGCTTTAAAAGCGTGTTTTTTAGTTTTTTTAAACTATATTTATTAATTTTAAAGTGCATTTTATTAGAGATTGGTCGGAAATATTCAAGCTATCAAGTACCTCTGAACTTGTAACGAGTTCACTGTTCGAGCGTAATATTAAATCCAGCAAAATTGAACTATTGTTACAATGGTGTGTAGGTGCAATTATAATTTGAGATAAATTATAACTATTTAATAATGACAAGAATTGTTGAGTATGTGTATTATATATGTTCATCAGATTAATATTAAAATCTCCTGTACAGATTAAATTATCACAGTCTACTAGCAATTTAGATGTAACTTCTTAAAAATCATTAAAAAATTCTAATACATTATTAAACCCAGGAGGACGATAAACAACATCAAAGGTAGATTTTATTTTATTAATTATAAACGTGATCCAAAGTTGTTCAAAAGATTTATTTATACTTACCTTAAGTATTTTAAATTTAATATTGTTTCTAATATACAATAATACACCACCACCCCGACCATCTCTATCTTGCCTAAGCAAATTGTAACCCTCAATTGCCATTACATCAATATTAATGTGTACTGAGAGCTAGTTCTCTGTTACACCGAATGGGTCAGAATCATTATTATAAATATGATCCCTAATGTTATCTAATTTTGGTAATATTAATATGGAATTAACATGTGTGTGCTAATTTAATGTATTTTGTCATTTGAAAAAGAAAAACAAGAAACTACTAGTAGTCAGATATCAAAGAAAATTTTCTGTTGAAACTATTGTTTTTAAATTCACCAATATTCGTTGAAAAAAGGGACATTTTAAATCGAGAGACGTATGTTTTGTCATGATTAATTTTATAACGTTCATTCGAATGCATACAATTAGTGTACTTTTAAAATTTGAATCACAGTTTTTCATATCATGATTTTCACTGCATATAAGACATACAGTATCTTTAGGCCTACAATTCACTTTTACATGACCGAATTTGGAGCATTTATAACAACGAATTACATGAAAACACTGTTCTACGTAACATTTTACATCCAAAATAAACCTATTTGCGATTTAACAGAATATTTTCTCCTGGAGTGGGTTGGAACCTTTGATGTAAAGATAACACTGACGTAGTTTTCCACAAAACACCAAAACACTATATACTGCACTTGACGCGCGTTTCGCCAACCAAGTTGGCATCATCTGGAGATGATTAAAACTAAACTTATGCTAACAATCTACCCTATTTATATCTAAACTATTGTCACGGTTCACCGTACCGTCATGGTTCGGTGAATCGTGACCCACTAACCAAAAAAAAGCGGATTATTTGGGATAGGCCCTCTGTCACTATTCATACTATTTTTACACTTTGATTTCCAAACTTTCAAATGCATCCAGCTGTCTAGTATTTGTCTAATTAATCTTAAATTGCTAATATTTATTTTATGGTTGTTCTCAAACGCATGTTAAGCTACACTAGACTTATCTGTTCTACCATATTTGAGAAGGGCCATATGCTCTTTGAATCTAGTTTGAACTGATTGTCTAGCCTGTCCAACATATTTTTGATTACAGTCCTTACAGCTAAATTAGTAAATCCCCTACTTTTCGTTTGTTTCAATTTTGTCTTTTGGATTGTCTAAAAGTTGTTGTAGTTTGTTTCCCGATGAATGAACCACTGTTATACCTACATCTCTAAAAATCTTACCAATACCACGGGTGAATCGAAGATCGAATGGAATCGATACAAGTTTCAGATTTTCTCTTTTATTTTGAAGGGTCTAGGAATTTCGAAGCGACTCTTTAAACTTTCGTTTCCTAATTATTTTATCAATTAAACTTAAAGTTCAATTCTATACCTTCCTGATTCCCTTAAAGGATTTGTCAGGGAAGCTTGCAGAAATCAAATTTCGACAAATATTGTCACTAAAGTAAATAAAAATCAAATCTACAAAAAACAGAAAAATTATCGAACGGTTGCGTGAGAAAGATTGTTTTTATTTAAAAGCTGAAAAGGGCAATAAGGCTGTTATCTTAGATAAAGAGGACTATTATGAAAGGGTAGACAATCTGATTAGTAATGGTCCTTATAAAAAACTTTCTAGAACTTCATTACCAAAAATGGTTACTGAAGTAAGAAATATACTTGCAATCCTGCAATAACCTTATTATTCCAGCTTTAAATAGGAAGTTACATGTATCTAACTCAAGTGTACCTAGATTGTACTGCCTGCCTAAGATACATAAACCAGGAAAGTGAGTACGTCCTATTGTTTCAGCAATCGGATCGCCGACTTACCACCCATCAAAATGGTTAACAGAAGAAAATTTACCTATCGCACCACCTAGTTTCTCCATGATTAATTCCAACGATTTCTTTAATAAGGTGAAAAATATTCAGTTGCAAGAAGGTGAAATTTTGATCTGACGTTTGTTCATTGTTTCCAAGTGTTCCGATACTACAGACCTTGGACTACCTTAAGAATCTACTCGAATTAAACAATCTCAGTAAAGATGTAGTAAAAGAATATCTTAAACTCACTAAACTTTGCATGAAACAAAATTGTTTTCGATTCAACGATAATTTCTTCGAACAACATGCTCAACACAAAATGGCGAGTTTTAATTTTCTAGTCCATCGGCTATTAAGTTTCCCCCTCAATAAGGAGAGGTTTGAACAAGAAAAGGCACTGATTAAGGATATAACTGCGAGTAATAGATATTCTGTAAGTTTAATTGATAAAATAATTAGGAAATGAAAGTTTAAAGAGTCGCTTCGAAATTCCTAAACCCTTCAAAATGAAACTCTGAAACTTGTATCGATTCCATTCGATCTTCGATTCACCCGTGGTATTGGTACAATTTTTAAAGATGTAGGTATGACAGTGGTTCATTCATCGGGAAACAAACTATAACAACTTTTAGGCAATCCAAAAGACAAAATTGAAACAAATGAAAAGTCGGGAATTTACGAAATTAGCTATAAGGACTGTAATCAAAAATATGTTGGACAGACTAGACGATCAACTTAAACTAGATTCAAAGAGCATATGGCCCATCTCAAATATGGTAGAACAGATAAGTCTAGTGTAGCCCAACATGCGCTTGAGAACAACCATAAAATAGATATCAGCAATTTAAGATTAATTAGGAATGTAACAAATACTCGACAGCTGGATGCATTTGAAAGCTTGGAAATCGTAAAGTGTAAAAATAGTATGAATAGTGACAGAGGGCCTATCCCAAGTAGCCCGCTTTATTGGTTAGTGCGTCACGGTTCGGGTGACGGTACGGTGAATCGTGACAATAGTTTAGGTATAAATAGGGTAGACTGTTAGCATAAGTTTAGTTTTAATCATCTACAGATGACGCCAACTTGGTTGGCGAAACGCGGGTCGAGTGCAGTATATAGTGTTTTGGTGTTTCGTGGAAAACTACGTCAGTGTTAGAATATTTTCTATCTCGCAATTTACCTCTATCACTAAATTAACAAGATTACTATTATTTTTATTTTAAAGTTGTTTGATTAATTTAATGGCATTAGATTCTGTCGAGAGATTATTTCTATTAACAATTTGTTCACAAATTTCTTTTTTACTAGAGGGAACATTTACGTTAAATATCTTAAGTCTGGGTTTTAACTTACGTGGGAGTTCTATAGAATAATTGTTACTAAACTGACTTTCTAAGCTTGACTTTAGTTTTTCCAGTGAACCTTCATCACCACAATTTATAATAACACCTCCAGTAGTCACGGGCTTCACAGTCGCGATGTTTATTTTCATTGCTTTCGGATTTATAACTTTCTTGATTTCACGCTGCATGTCTAATTTTTTACTTTTATGCTTATCATTTGGTTTTCCTATTATGGATTTTTTATTTTTAAGTACACTGCTGTAGGATGCCATCTGTTTAGTGTTAGAATTGTTACTGTTCTCAATGGAAGAAATCGATCTATGAACATCTGAATGATTAATTACTTCCTCACCCCTCAAAGTGAGGAAGTTATGTATTCGTGAAAAAAATTTTGAAAAGTTTTATTGCATTTCTGGACGAATCTCGACGAATTATGACGATACACAAAATTTCAGATAGAAAAAAATTTTCTCTCTGTGTGTCTGTCTAGTTCGCGATATCAGCTACAATTTTTGAGATAAAGCTTTCAAATTTGGTACACACATTCTAGAGGTCAAGGAAGAGACTGAGTTGGTAGATGAGCAAGATCGGTCCCAATTTTTGAAACATCAAAAAATGTGACTTTTTTGAAACGTCAAAGTGACTTTTTTTGAAAAGTCAAAAATTGCTTTTATTATAAACCACTACACGTCGAGTTTTACTACGGTGAGGAAGTTCTGATCCTCAAGTAATTGGCTGCGGTTTTTTTTCTAAATAAAAAATTTTTTTCTTCTTGTAACTTAATTACTGTTTCTATGTTTCTAGTTGTTTCACTAATTTATTTAAAACTTGAACCTGTGATTTATAATTCGCCATATCTTCATATGGTGTATCACTTGCTTCATTTAATGTTTGTTGTGAATGTTTTACTACACAGTTTTTACACTGCCAGTACTTACGTTCTGGTAATACTAAGTTCTTTTCTTTAATGTCTTGTGACGTACTTCGTTGCTCTACGCAAGAGCAGAAGTGTCACTTTGACGCCCAACACTACGGCGGTGCTCACGGTACGGATATCTCGGGCGCCAGTTTCTGTTTAGAGTGCAGAAACACCACTTTACTCTATCGGCGAGACGATAGAGGCCGGGCAACTACAGTGAAGAAACGGATAAGCCAGGGGTCGGGAAAAGGTAACTTACACACTACAGTTAATGAACAGACTCTCATTCAACATATTTACATTTATTCTACACATTAATTATTATTTACACTTTATATACACCTTAGTAACTACAACTTATACTACAATGGTCTTAACTACGGGCGAGCGTGGTAGTAAGCGGGCGGTCAAGCGGTGCGATACGGTAATCCGGGGAATGAAGCGGTGACAAGGTAAACAGCAATAAATTAATCGGTCATAAGCAGACGGCATCGGATACCAGGAGGGGAAGCAAGCGCCAATACAAGCACACTATGAATATTTATAGCGGTTATTTACTATCGCTTGGCTGATGGTTGGTTCCGGACTTATGATATGCCGAATCGAGTACCTCCAAGTCACCCTGCAGAATATGACGTGCTCAGGCGGCCTGGAGGACACGCGATATAACGCGGTTACGGTTGGGGGGGGGGAGTGGCAAGCCTAACACTGGCAGATTTAAAACGACTACGGTAAGGTCAAACGCCAATCTACCCTGCAGAATCTTTACGTGCTGAGGTAGCCCGGCGGGCCCGCGGTTACGTACGATACCTCCAAGTCACCCTGCAGAATTTTTACGTGCTCAGGTGGCCTGGCAGGCACGCGGTTACGAAAGTACTTCTAAGTCACCCTGCAGAATTTTTTACGTGCTCAGGTGGCCTGGCAGGCACGCAGTTACGAAAGTAGCTCTAAGTCACCCTGCAGAATTTTTACGTGCTCAGGTGGCCTGGCAGGCACGCGGTTACGAAAGTACCTCTAAGTCACCCTGCAGAATTTTTACGTGCTCAGGTGGCCTAGAGAACCCGCGATGGCAAAAGACAGTACCTCCAAATCACCCTGCAGAATTTTTAAGTGCTCAGGTGGCCTGGAGGGCACGCGATATAACGCGGTTCTGGTTTGAGGGGGGGGGGAAAGGAGTGGCAAGCCGAACAGTTGCAAATTTAAGATGACGACGGCAAGGTCAAACTCCAAGCTACCCTGCAGAATTTTTACGTGCTCAGGTGGCCTGGCAGGCATGCGGTTGCGAAAGTACCTCTAAGTCACCCTGCAGAATTTTTACGTGCTCAGGTGGCCTAGAAGACACGCGGTGACAAAAGCTAGTACCTCCAAATCACCCTGCAGAATTTTTACGTGCTCAGGTGGCCTGGAGGGCACGCGGTATAACGCGGTTCTAATTCCAACCTTCGGCCGCTCTCCCGTTCTATGGAAGGATATGAGGCAGATACGTCTTAGCGCTCGCGGTTCACAAACTCTAAATAAGGTCCGAAAAGTACTTATCAGCCAAGTAATACCGATTATTTACCAAACCTTTATTAAACCTTGCTACCTACTTCCGTGTTCTGGGCTGCTTCCTCTCTGGAGCGGTCGGGGTCGGCACGTCTGGTCGGTACGGGCGGCAGCAATGGACTCTCTTGGATGCTCTGAAAAATCCTCAAGCTACTAAACTCTGCCAAAAGCAGAAGTAGGATGGGACGCGGTAGTCATGCGCGGAATACAGCCATACGTCACCCGAATTCAATTTAAAACAAACCTATATCTTTATACTCAAAACAAGATTACTTACGATGCTGGTCGGCGTGGTTCTTCAGTCAGCAGCTAAACGGCAACGGACTTGTTCGAAAAATCCTCAAGCTACTAAACTCTGCCAAAGGCAGAAGTAGGATGAGCGCGGTAGTCATGCGCGGAATATCGCAACTACGTCACCTGTTTCCCGACTTAGAATAATTCCGCATTAAATTTATATACCTATGCACCTCTATACTCACAAGATTACTTACTGTGCTGGTCGGCGTGGTGCTTCGGTTGGCGGTCAGACGGGAACTAACTTGTTGTCTGAAAAATCCTCATGCTACTAAACACTGCCAAAAGCAGAAGTAGGATGAGACGCGGTAGTCATGCGCGATATATTACAACTACGTCACCTGTTTATGTTTATGAATAATTCCGCATTAAATTTAAATACCTATATCTTTATACTCACGAGTTTACTTACTGTCCAAGTCGGCGTGGTGCTTCGGTTGGTGGTCAGACGGGAACTAATTTGATTGTTTCCAGTCTCGGGGTCCTTCACGGTAGCGCGGGCACAGGAGTGTAGTGGCAAGATGCGCGCTTCGCGATTCACGTACTGCCGGCCACTCGGCATGTGTGGAATGTTTATCCAAACATATCAATACTACCTATTTATAATTAAAAATTTTACTATTATTAATGATCAGCTGACAATACCACTATTAAAAGCGCAGTACTACAATGGTTAAAATATCTTTCGAAACAGACACATAGCACCCAGTTACCTAACTTAAGTCTACAAAATAATCACTTCGTTACAGTCTTTCTCGATATATCTGGCATGAGCATTATTTTCACATAAATAATACTTTACATCACCAGCACCCTTACGAAAGTCACCATCACAAATATCACACTTTCACCAACATCTAACACATTTGCCTCCATTGACATCAAACGCATACATACATTCTATAGAGGTCGTAGAAAATAACTATTTTATTCAATTGCATTGAAACTTCATAATTGATAAAAATTATATTTTTTTATTTATTTTCGACTGTTTAAACTTTTTTTTTGTATTTCAGGATTTTCATGGCCAGCGCTCAGGTCACTAGTTTCGAATTCACTCTTGAAGTAACTTATCCTATACCAGAATCGGTCAGCTGTTCTGTGTTGAATGCTACAGTATATATTTTTGCAATATTATGTACGTTAGGATATGAAGGTTTACTTATAAGTGTGGGATTTTTAAATACATTTATAGCAACATTGATGATATTACTGCTCTGTACCTGTATTTTAGTTTTTATCTCTGCAAATCTGCATAGAAGAAACGCTAATATTGCAAATACAAATCTCAGCCAGGTTGTGGAAAACAGTAGTTAATTTTGTTGTTTTATTTATTATTCTTTAAGAGGTAGGTACGCACCATTATTAAAATCAATCAATTTAAAAATGCGTTTTCAACAAGTATCCAACTTTTAAATCTATACATCGCTGTTAAATTTAATCTGTTAGCTTCATTCATCCTAAATACCATATAGATCTAATATATTTAATTACAGACAATACCGTATGAGTATTTTTTTTAATAGGAAATACGATTATTTGGTTTTTTTAAAATGACACCAAAACGAAATATACGTATTTCTTATTAATAAAAAAAAATAAACAGCAGTATTGCCTCTAATTTTATATATTAAATCCGTATGGCATTTAAGATGAATTATTTCACATCATTTTTTGTTCTCATCAATAGAAAAAATGTAATAATGTTTTATGTTGCTATTCCTGGCGACGAGGGCGTGCTAACACAGCCTTAAGATGACGTTTTCATCAGCTGATGTGCATAAATCTGTACGTCGCTTTTAAACTGTTTCCCTCAGGATCAGTTGTATAAAGGTGAGTCATATTTAAACTCTGATTACAATTGTGGTAACAATTGTAACCACGGAGTTAAACCCTGTTCAAAACTGACACTTTATACAACTGATAATTTTTGTGACAACAATTACCTTATAAAATGCGTAAATTATAGCCAAACTGATCTCTATAAGTTCAAAAACTAGGTACACAGTTCAAAATTAAACGGTGTTCACATTTACCACTAAAAATATTGTAAAAGTGGTGTGAAAATGTACACATTTTGATGTAAAATCAAACACCATCCAATATTGTAAAAGGTACACTTATTTAATGAGTAAATCTTAACATTTTTTGGATTATAAATGATATTAAATACTACATTTTGGTATATCATACACCATGCGTAGTATGATTTTACGTTTCTGCGATTGCGTCAAATATCTGACGAATAATAATCACTAATCTCTTATTCGGCCGCTACCAAAGATAAATGATCCTAAAACGCTTTTTAATTTACGTCCCATTAGTGTCTTACCGGTTTTATCAAAAATATTAGAAAAAATTGTACAAAATCAAATTAAAACATACCTGTTTGCGAACGTATTACTTCCTGTACATCAATTTGGTTTTCGTGCAGGATACAGTACAACTACAGTATTATTAAACTTACTTGATAATATATTACAAGCCCGTGATAACAAACTTGCTATAGCTTTGATTTCGTTAGATTTTTCCAAAGCTTTCGACACCATTGATCATAATTTATTACGTATTAAATTGGCTTGTTATGGTTTTGATGAAAAATCAGTACGCTTTTTTGAATCATATTTATACAATCGTTACCAACAAGTATCTGTTGCCCAGCAAACATCCACTGCGCAATTAATTATTTCAGGTGTTCCGCAGGGTTCCATTCTTGGTCAACTGTTATTTTTATTATACACTGCGATTATTTTGAGTTTTATTCAACATTCACAAATTCAATCATATGCAGATGACACTGATATTACACTCCTTCCAACCATCTGAAACTCAATTGGCATCATCACTTAAAATTAATCAAGATCTTAATTCAATCTGTACTTATATGCAGCCAAACATAATTTAAAATTAAATCCTAATAAAAGTGTAGTCATGTTATTTTGTTCCGATAATAAGCGGATGGATATAAAAAATGAATTAAAACTAAAAATAGACAATACTTTGCCGATATTTTCCCAGAATTCAAAAATACTAGGAGTAATATTTGATGAAAAACTACGATTGTATTCTCACATTTCCAAATTAACTCAAAAAGTCTATATTAAAATGAAAGTCTTATATGCAAACAGATATATAATGAATTACAAACTTAGAAAAAAACTGTGTGAATCCTTAATCATACCTGTGTTTGAGTATTGTGACATTGTATACTTTCCCTGCTTACATGTGCTTACCCAAAACCGTATACAAAGGGTACAAATTTTCTGTTGTCGATTTATATACAATCTGTCGAAATTTGACCATGTAGCTCATAAATTTACAGAGCTTAAATGGCTAAAAATGGCAGATCATGCTAAATATTATTATTTAACATTTATTCATAGACTGTTGTTGACCTCCACTCCAGATTACCTTAGGGAAAATTTGTTTCTAGAAGTTCTATTCACAATGTTAACATCAGGTTTAATAACATTCACAATGCCCCAACATAACACAGCCATTTTTCAAAGATCATTTTCATACAATGCAGTAAAATTGTACAATGGTATATCAGAAAATTTTAAATCAATGTCACTGCAGCAATTTAAAATCTCTATAAAAAATTAATTATTAAATGGACGAATAAATAAATAAAAGTAACTTTAGTTTTATGTGAAAACTTTCTTTTGGTTTTAAATTTTTATTTTGTTTATACATGAATATAATAGATATAGGTTTATTTTCCGAACGCACTGCATATTACGAATTTACAGATGTTATAAATTTAGGAAATAACGTGCAATAATTTATAGTTTTAAGATTAGTTTAAGTCTATTAAATAATGCCTGTTTTTTACATTGGCATCCTTAAAATGCGCGGTTAAATGTAAGAGTAGCCTTGGCTAAACTTCGCCGAGTATTCCCCAACATCTATCATATTATTATTGTAAATACAATCTTTTTTTTGCATTTGTTCACTATTAATAAAGACGTTTTATTATTATTATTGTTTTTTTTTCGTTTTCCCGATGCCGGTCAGTCCTCCCGTGGCCTCCCACGCCTCACGGGAGTCGCGCCGGCGCATCAACTACAGCCACTTCCCACATCCCGCAGGGTTAGTGACTGTAGATACCAGAATTATGTGCCCTAAGCAGACGGAGAGAACCAAGAATGACCGCCTTCTGCATTTGGCCTGCCAGCCACTCGGCTGATTTTTGGCAGGCCGGTATGATCTTCAGTTCCGAGAGCAGCGTAGGCTTTATCCCTCCGAGTACACCGATTATAAGGACGACCATTTTGACCGAGTAGCCTGGGTACAGCACTTGGAGCTCGCACCGGAGATCGCGATATTTGGTCCGTTTCTCCTCCACCTTCAAGGTGATGTTTTTCTCCGCAGGTGCCGAGAACTCGATGACATACATCACCTTAAGTTGATGGTCGAGGAGGACTATGTCAGGCTTGTTGGCTTGGATTAGCCTGACAGTCGGGAACGAGTAGTTCCAGTAAATCCGGCATTTCTCGTTCTCGACAACGGACTCAATATCTCCGGGGACGTAAGGCAGCACTGGTGTCTGGTCTACCCCGTACGAGTGCCTTAGATGATAATATAGCACTCGTAACGCCGCGTTATGCCGGTGGATGTAGGCCGAAATCGCATATATGGGGCATGCAGAAAGTAAGTGCATGAGCGATTCCGGCGCCTGATGACAGGTCCTGCAGTTGATATCAGGAACCTCTACACGCCACACGCGGCTACGGTAGACCAAGGTGTTGATAACACCATCTTGGCAGGCCATAATGAATCCTTCGGTCTCCGACTTAAGCCCTGCTGACCTTAGAAAGGCGAAGGTCAGCCTGGTCGATAAACCCAGTGTTTCTATGTTCTTATACAAGACACCATGCTGGGGTTTATCGACGTGCTGCCGAAACAGATTATCCTGTTCGGCAGCTCTAATTCGGGCTTTCAGACGATTTGGCTGAAGTTCGGTGACTAACTCAACATCAGCACCTCGCCGGCCTCCTCGCCCGATGTCAAATGCGAGACCGAGTTTATCTGCGGCTCTTTTTGCTGCCTTGAACAATCCTGCTCCCACTCCTACAGTTTCGTGATGTTTTACGAACCGCAAGAGGGGATCTGAGCTCCTGAGGATGTTACATGCCATACTCAGAACTACTCTGCCATGCGTACACTCCAGGCTCAAGAGTCCTCGGCCCCCTGTTGACGTGGGAGGTACACACGAGGAACGGACGATCTTGGATGAATACTTCTGTGAATATTCATCATCTTGCGGGTATCTCTGTCTAATTGACGCAGCTCATCTACCCTCCACTTTACTACTCCGAAGGAGTAGAGCAGAATCGGAACGGCAAGCATATTAGTTGCAGACACCTTCTTCTTCCCCGGAAGTTCGGAAGACCAAATCTTTCGGAGGCGGTGTCTGTACTTGCCGCGGAGAGAATCTTTTATTTGTGATACATCCTGGATGTGTCTTTGTTGCACACCCAGATATGTATGTATAGGTCTCTCCGGCATCCAGATGTTTTAGGATGCTTCCGTCTGCGAGCTGCGCATCTTCAGGGAATTCCCCACATCGTCCTCTCTTGAGGTGGACGACTGCACATTTGTCCAACCCGAACTCCATACCAATTGCCCGCGTATATTCTTCGACCACCCTAAGAGCGTTTTGTAGTTCGCGCTCTCCGGAGGCATAAAGTTTAAGGTCATCCATATAAAATAGATGGGTGACCTTATGCCTCCGGTCGCTGGGTGGCCCGCATTGATATCCGCGGGTTTGGCGGAGCCCAACAGACAACGGCAGCAGTGAGATGCAGAAGAGGAGAAGACTCAGGGAGTCACCCTGGAAAACTCCTCTCCTAAATGTCACCTGCTCTGTCGTGACCCGCTGTGCACCTGATGTTATGGTGAAGCGGGTCTTCCAGAGCGGCAGCAGCTGTTCTATGTATCTCACTAGTGATGCTGGTACCGCAAGACATTCGAGCAAGTACAACAATAGCTCATGCGATGTATCAAATGCCTTGCGGTAATCAAACCAGGCCAGAGATAGATTCCGCTTGTATTGCACAGAATCCTGTGTAATACAGCAGGCTGTCCTTGCAACCTGCCATGCCCTTCTTGGCACCACGCTGTACGTGTATCTGCTGGAAGACCGGATCAACAGACCTCAGCGTCCTTGCATACAAGATACGTGTAAATATCTTGTAGCAGGAGTTAAGGCAAGTGATCGGCCTATAATTCCTCGGGTCGGAAAGATCACCCTTTTTGGGGATAAGCACAGTACGTCCCTCGACGAACCAGTGCGGAATCTGCTGCCCCTCGTTCAACCATGAGTTGAAAACTCGCGCCAGACGGCGGTGAGTGGAAGGAAATTTCTTCCACCACCAGTTGTTAATGCCGTCTGGGCCCGGGGCAGCGAAGTTCTTGGTAATAACAAGTGCTTGTTGGACTTCCTCCGTACTGATTGCTGGGCACACTTCTTCTGGCTCTTCATGATGTCTGCGACACAGAGCCTCGAAGTGTGCAATTGATGGAGTGTCGCTATTGAATGGACGCGTCGTTTCGTAGATTCCCTTCCAGACGGTTTCGACATCTTCTACAGTCGGCGGATTCTCGACAATACGCTGTGGCTCTTGAAAGAGGCGGGAAGGATTCGTACGGAACAAATTGTTTTGTTCCATACTCCCTCACCCGCCTCTTCAATGTTTTCTTTATCACCATGAGCGCTCGGATCCTATCTAGACAGTGCTGCTTGATGGTAAGCATCACTGTCAGATTTAGAGTATGGTGTTGACGTCTTAATCCGGCAGCTATGCGCCGGATCCTGGGAGTAAAAACTTTACCAGTCGTCTTATATTCCACCACACTCTGGATCCAAGAAGCGTGTTGTCTGGCCGACTGTATCTTGCCTTCGATTTTTTGTATACGCCGCTTGGCTTTCTCGACTCCGTGATTGGTTGACCTCTCACGGGGGACGAGTTGCTTCGCGGCGTTGTACACGGCACAGTTGATTTGCCAGATGACTACATCTTCCGGAATTTCCTCATCGATGACCGCGTCCATTCTAGCCAGGTCTTGTGGCTTTAGGTTAGCCCTGGTGTTAAGGATAACCCTCGTCCTTAAGTCTACACCAGTGAACTCGAAAGGATGTTCCCCATCAGCTGGTAATTGCCGCGGTGGGACTGCGGCTGGCAGTTCTTCCAGCCGACGGGGTACCCTTACGTAATCTGTCCTGAGCAGAAAGGATACTTGATCTCTCAGATGTTGTTGAGAGAAAGCGCGATGCTCTGGGTGCATTTCGCACTAAAGTGCATGCAATCGCGCCATGTATCCTCTTCGCTCAGGTTCGCTACTCTCGCGGCAGGTCAGCAAGTCATCCCGAAGTTCCCTCGTCCACTTAAAGCGTCCTTGTTCATTGCGTCCGTCATTTTATTATTGTTATTATTTTTATTATTATTATTATTATAATCAGTAATCAGTATAACAGTTGATGATCTTGCAATACACAAAACCGTGTCTTGACTTAGTGCATTTGGTAGATATTTTATATATTATCTTCAGCAGCGGTTTATGCGCTGTGAGGTGTAGAACACAAAGAAAAACAGAAAAATGAGAATTGAGATTGGATTCAAATCTATTACGGAAAATGAATTACTTAAATACACCTAGTTATGTCATTCTACAGCTTTTTAGTTCAAGTGACAATGTACTTCAAATAGTGTACAGTGTACAATTAATTGAGATGTGAAATGTGGCATTTACATTTAATGAAATACATTTTCACATTTTTTGTAGTTTATTTAAAATGAATGTATTTTTCATCCCTTAAGAATATCGCCTTTTAGAAAATTTGCAATTTCATTTTCAACAATTATAAGGTGTGTAAATTAATCAAAAATAAAGTATAATTTTACACCGTACTATTAGTGTCTAATATACACCCAATTGGTGTGTCCATATATGTACCCCGTGTGGTGTCAATTTGGTGTGAAATTTTACACCGTATCTTCAACTGTGTAACTGTGAGACATTATTTAGACAAATATAAATACGTTTCTTACCTGAACATTACATCCATTTGCTCGATAATCCCCTTTATTGGAATAATGAGCACTTTACTGTATTATGAATACACTAGATATGCATGTATAAATCATTTTGGAAATCAATAAGCGATTTGGGGCCAACATAAATTATTATAAACATTTATGTTTATCTTAATAATTTGGCGTTGTCACGAAAATGGGTATGTGAGGGGGAAGCGATTATGGCGTCATATGCGAAATGTCTCTTGAGATAATCAACATAACCAGTTCCAGAGTAGTTTATGTCAATTATGTGAGTTGTCTATGGTGCGTAATATTGTATAATACAGTAAACCTAACTTCCAATTAGAACGCAATGAGTGATTACGAGGAATGCGAGGAAGCAAAATTTTGCCGAACCCACAACCGGGACCACGACAGGACCGCATACATGTGGACATTGAAATCAATATAAGGGAAACCTAATCTCCGTTAACCTTAAAACCGGTAATGAATTGCGAATATGCGTATAACCTAACCACAACCGAAGCTTACAATATGTGATAATTTGTGCGTTTTCGCGACATAATCCCATTATCTTGCGGGTCATGCGGTGGGGATGAAATCTGGCACAACATAACATAAATCGCATTTATGTCAACCCAAATCGCTTAATGCCACTCATTAATATTGCTGTAAAAGTTGGTTTGCAAGGTTCAAATGGCGTCGTTGGTGATCTTCAGTCACTGTCAGTCGTATGCCGATGTTGTAGCGACCCTGATTTCATCCATCGAATTTGGAGCAAAAGTGGGTCGGTTAATGGTGCCCAATAAATATTTCGAGTTGTAGTTTGGTCGCGTGACCAAATTATAACGAAGTGTTTATTGGGTTGTTACAGCATCATCTAGCAACGTTAGGACATGTCAGATGACATTGATACAACGTTAAAGTGCTGCTTGGGAAAATATCAAACGAAACTAAATTCTAGCTACCATTGGGCAGCAAAATTTGGATTTTGTTCGACATTAAAATTAAATTTTCATTTATGGTGATTTAAAACAACCATGTGTATATTTCCTAATTTAGTAAGTTTTTTCTTTTCTTGACAGTTAACATCAAATAATGTTTTATATCGTTTTTTGGGAATTTCGGTCAGATATAACTAATTTTATTTTCGGTTCATTTTGATGCGTTAAAACAGGCATTCACATAACACCAAACGTGTAACAAAATTTAAAACAAACACCTAATAATTAATAGTTTCTCTGATGATGGTATAATAAACAGAAATTGTAGAAGCAAAATAAGTAAAATCAGTTATATCTGACCGAAATTCCCAGCAAACTATATAAAATATTAATTTAATAAGTGAAGAAAATAAAACCCTTGGGGGGTGGGCACTCCCTGCGCCTCCTCCTAAATGCGCTACTCCAAGACTCTTTCATCTTTCTCTGTTCTTACGAAGATAAATACATGATTACTTTGTGCACAGGTAGATATTAAATTTGATGAATTTTGCTATAAATCCGACATTAACATAATTCTAAAGGGCCATAAATAAATTTAATATTCTACCATTCAAAGGCGGTATAATGACCTTATTAAATATGAATCCTTTCCTCTAGGAATCTTGTAGGTAGAAACGAGCAAGGAGTGTGTCACCATAAAAGCGGGACAAACCAAACTTTTTTTAAATATATATATTTTTAAAATTTTTAAAATCTGCGTTCTTTTGTGATTTCAGATGTATAGATATGTTGTATCTTATCTTTTATTGGTTTTTCTTTATTGCAAATTTTATACTACCCGTATCTGCCAGGTTATCAGGTTGGCCATGGATGAAAAACACTTAATTTGACACTCATGCCTTACAGAATAATTTAATAAATTCAAAAAGCAAACTGTGTAATAATTATTATTATAACTACTATTATACATACTATATCAAATGAAATGTTACCCGTTGAAGAACAAATCATGATTTGGTTCGAACTTTTTCTTAGAAAAAAGTGTGTGGATTATAAATTTCAATGCCAGAGAACTATTCTTTAATAAAATAGATTTTCAATTACGTAAAAGTTATATGAAATTGAAAACAGTGGATATAGTGCAGTCTGCCTATTTTTGGCCCCATGTTAATTTTTCACTTCGGAGATACAGTAAACAAAAATATGCAAAAAATCAGAAATTTTCCGTAAAATTCAATAAACCAAAATACAAACAACTGGCACCTCGGGGGCCCATAGTAAATTGGGCCCAAAGTTGGCCAAAAGCGGTTTTTTCCATTTTACTCTGTCATGGTGCCATAAAATGAAAAAAAGTTTTATACAAAAGTTGTAGAACTATTAAATACGGATCGATCTGTGGAAATCCGATGTCAAAAAATTCAAAAATAAATTATTTATTTGAAAAAAACCGTTAAAAATCGCGTTTTTTTGAAATGCTTTTGTTGTGATTGCCAGGCGACTGTTGTGATTGCCAGGCGATTATTTTTTTGTCTTAGGACGAAAAGTACTTTTTCAGTTAATAGTACATTGTGTATCTAGTAGTAAAAGCAATACATTCTCGGACGACGCACGGTGTAAATTGTCGTCGTTAAGCCGAGGCCAACAAGCACTGAGATCGGGGAATGTGCTTTTACTACGAGGTACACATACTATTTTTTTCTGAAATCGCAATCAATATTACTATAAACTAAGGAATTTTTATTAATGTATAACATTTTTTCATTACAATCCAATTGCTTATGAAATCGTTTCCTAGACAATCACTGTTTATTTATTGTTGTGATAACAGTCAGATTCAATGCTTATTTCGCATAATAATTGTAAGTGCAAAAAAATATTAAAACATTTAAAATGGACAATGATGATGTCCAGATGTTTGGGACACCACCAGAGTTAGTAACAACTACAAAAACGTGACTTTAAATTTAATGTTCCAATTTTTACTAAAAAATGCATTTTTAATGTAAGTTGGTTTGTCTGCATGTATTTATTTACTGTCTAAAATATACAGGGTGATTTTTTTGGGCGTCTATTAGAAGTATATAAATTTGGCTATAGACCTAACTGGCTAGGATCTATTTAACGAAAATATTTTCAAAATTGGGGCATTTCCGGTTATACCGGAAGTTGACACCAACTTTGTTATTTTAAATGAAATGCCCCCATTTTCAATTTTTTTTAGATTCTGCAATTAATTTAAAGAACATTTCCTTAAAGGTTTCCTATAGCTAAAATTAATATTTCCGAAGATATTAATTTGTTTCCTAAAATTTTGACAGAAAAGTTGTATAACATAAAAATTAATATCTCAGTAACAATAATTGATAACATGTTGATTCTTCTATGAGGGTAAGACAAGGTATTGGAGTTACTCATCACGTAAGAAAATTATCGAAATATCCACTAAAAAGTTTCTAAAATTATTGACATATGTCGACCACACAATAACAGCAAAAACTCATTTTTTTAAATGGCACCATACCTTACTAAATGCACCATTCGATAGAGAAGAAAAATGCGCATCTAACCATGTATCATGTTCCTATACCCAAAATGTATGGTTCTTTAGATATTTGCGATTTTCTAATTTTATCAATGAAATGAAAAAATGAAAATTGTATAATTTATTAATAATAACAATTTTATAACAAAACATTAGACGGAGAGCTGGCTACATAAAAAAACAAGGTATAAGGTACATGAAATGTGAATAGCTAGAGAGGTTCCATTAGCGCTCCCGAAAACCGAGTGGCCAGTCTGCTAGCGCGATTAGGAAGATTAAGGCGGGGGCGGACGGTCAAAGATGACAAATTTTACAATGAAAAAAATGATAATGCTTATGGATAAAAATTATTGGGAAGTGAAGTATTTGTTGCTACGAAACGCGGAAAATTATTGGCAGACGATTTCGTGGAAGAGAAATGGCCGGCAGACTTCAACAAAGCGGCGTTATCTTTAGTGAGAATTCCTATATTATACAAGTGCTAAAAGATATGTTTACCATTAAAATAATTTTTTTATTAACAAATAATACAAATAAATTGTAGACTTATTCTATTTCCCTGTTTGTGTCGGATTCATCGTACTGCATATCTTCTTTGCTTTCGCAATCGATGTCATCCTCAGATTGGATTTCGTTAACATTTGTTGAAAAATAAAATTAAAAATTAAAAATGGCTATTAACAAATATAAGAACGAAAGCGTGTGGAAATATTTGTACCTTCAGGCTGTTCTTGATCAATAATAACGTCTTTAACGCTAGATGGTAAATGAGGTCCATCGAACCATTGGAACTGGTATTTGGAGTCGACTATTACCCATCCGCAGTCTTCTGGTACCAAATTAGTCGGAATTTTCTTGTGAGGGTGGCTCCACAATCTAGCGATATACATGGATCTTAAGAATTGTGGTCTAAATTCAACTGCACAAGGAGGTATCGATGAAGCATCAAAATTTTGTAGGTTTTTTTTGAAATGGTTCGTGGTTTTTTTCTGAAATGGTTCGTTGACGTTATTGACTTTGTAATTAAAAAAAAAAAAGCGCAAAACGAGCATTATCTACGGAATCAAGTGATTTCATCGTATAAAGTGAACAAACAAATTTTTCAATATTTCGAAATACAGTAAGTCTATCACATTCACTGGATGTGATATCAATCCAGCTTTTTTTAGAAAAGGGGAACAGCGTCCTTTAAAATTATTACTGTTAAGCGAACAATTTCAACGCGCATTTGCTGAATTAAGCAATGAAGATTGTGATAGACTTACTGTATTTCGAAATATTGAAAAATTTGTTTGTTCACTTTATACGATGAAATCACTTGCTTCCGTAGATAATGCTCATTTTGCGCTTTTTTTTTAAATTACAACGTCAATAACGTCAACGAACCATTTCAAAAAAAAACCTACAAAATTTTGATGCTTCATCGATATCTCCTTGTGCAGCTGAATTAAGACCACAATTCTTAAGATCCATGTATATCGCCAGATTGTGGAGCCACGCTTACAAGAAAATTCCGACTAATTTGGTACCAGAAGACTGCGGATGATACCATCGAGCGTTAAAGACGTTATTATCGATCAAGAACAGCCTGAAGGTACAAATATTTCCACACGCTTTCGTTCTTATATTTGTTAATAGCCATTTTTAATTTTTAATTTTGTTTTTCAACAGATGTTAACGAAATCCAATCTGAGGATGACATCGATTGCGAAAGCGAAGAAGATATGCAGTACGATGAATCCGACACAAACAGGGAAATAGAATAAGTCTACAATTTATTTGTATTATTTGTTAATAAAAAAAATATTTTAATGGTAAACATATCTTTTAGCACTTGTATAATATAGGAATTGTTAACTTATTGTCCTCATAATATAATTAACAAAATAATAAATCGTTATAATGCATCGTACGGAACTAACTCGTTAAGCGCGATCGAGACCGTGATCTTCAATACAGTCTGTCCCGATGTTGTCTTCCATTTTTTCGTCTGCCATTGACAGCATAGCTTCCTCAACAGTTTAACAATCATTCTCAAAAATTTTTAATCATGAGGCTTGTCATTTTTTTCTCACTAAAGATAACGCCGCTTTGTTGAAGTCTGCCATCCATTTCTCTTCCACGAAATCGTCTGCCAACAATTTTTCGCGTTTCGTAGCAACAAATACTTCACTTTCCAATAATTTTTATCCATGAGCATTATCATTTTCTTCATTGTAAAATTTGACATCTTTGACCGTCCGCCCCCGCCTTAATCTTCCTAATCGCGCTGGCAGACTGACCACTCGGTGTTCGGGAGCGCTAATGGAACCTCTCTAGCAATTCACATTTCATGTACCTTATACCTTGCTTTTTTATGTAGCCAGCTCTTAGACTCTAATTAAAAGAATGATCGATTAGATGTAAATGTTCAGCTAAAGCACAAGAATTAGTAACCCTCCTACAATCACATTTGTGAGAAGTGATGCGGCCTTGAATATTTCGAGATGTTTGTCCTGTATACATTTTATCACAATCTTTACAAGGGATTTTATAAATAAGATTAGAACACTGATTTTTAAGAAGAGGTGTTTTATTTTAGAATAAAGTTGAGATGCGCGCGCGTTAGGTGTGTGCGTGCGAGTGATGGTGCGTGCGTGCGCGCGTGGGTGCGTGTGTATGTATATATATTCAGTATTTATACTGCATCTGTTTTTATTGTATCCTTATCCTGTAAATGGACCTCGGTCTATTGGATATTGTAATAAAATAAATAAATAAGTAAATAAATAAATAAGAAAATGTGTCCCTCTCTTTTCTCTTTTTGGCGTTTTTTTTTTTTGCAGAAATCAATATATCGAAATTTATTTAGTGAGGATAATTTTTATTGAAATGCACTGTATATTCTTTTAATATGTAAGGAATTTTGAAATATCATTTTTAATTTAAAAACAACACAGTTTTTAGTTTACACAAAAAAAAATTGTCAGTTTTACTCGTTAAAATTTTCAGATTTTTTTTAAATAAAATTGCCGATCAAATTATTTTCTTGTTTTTCAAATAAGACGTGTGTCAGATAAAACTATTAGATTTATTGCAGCTATTAGCTGACTCAGAAAATTATTATTATGTTACACTATTAGTGTGTTGACACTAAGACACTAAAATAATAAAAATCTGATAAATTATGAGAGTTAAATGACGCCAGAGCTTTTGTAGTCTAGGTAGATTGGTAGTTTACATTAAGAAACTACTATCTGAAAATATCTTTAGATAATGATAAGAAAATTGTTTTCAGCCTACCTTCTAATTTTGGAAATGTTTCATAATATTTGTTTAAACATCATAAAGGATTTAGGCTAAACCCAAATAAGACACAATTTGTGAAATTCCTAATATCATTAATTGCGATAAGTAATGTAGTTATGTACATAAGCAAACTGCTGTACATTTAGCATATTAATCATCCAAATTTGGCACTTATTTTATTTTTATATAATAAGAAGTATTATGAATATCCAATATTCGCCACAGAGAAATTATAAAAAATATTTACTAGAAAGGCCTGCCCTTAATAAAAATTTAAAAAAAATTAGAATGTATAAAACACAAAAAGTCAAAAAACAGCTTAACATTAGATAGATAGATATATATTTATTGGTGTTTTATACAATGTAGTAATTACACGATAATACAGAAAAAAATGTAAAAAAAATATATAAAAAATATTTAAAAAAATATAAAAATTTAAAAAAAAATATAAAAGAAAACAAATAAATAAATATAACAGACAACGATAATAATAAAAAATACAAACTAATATGACTCGATAAATAACACTTGAAAGAGCGGTAAAACTGTAGACAGTAGACACACAAGCTCAAGAAACTTGTTTATTTTATCCCCGTTTCTTGTGGGATAAGTGTTCATTTGACGGTTGTGTAATTCCTCATTTTATTTTACATATAATAAACACTACAAGATGAAAGCACACGGTAATGTAAGAATATTTAACCTAATAAATTCAGCTCGACAGTCATCTCTCTAATTAAGGCCAGAAATTATTCTAATTGTCTTTCTTTGTATACCAAAAACCATGCTACTGGCAGATGAATGCCCCCAAATCAAAATAGCATAGATTATGGAGTGAATTAAACCATGATATGCATTTATACTCCAGAGAAATAAAACTTCCTCTGCGGAATGAGGCCGAACAAGCTGAATTTTTGCAGAGACCTTCGTTTTGATGTTCCAATGAAGCACAAAAAAATCTCATATGCCTACCCTTGTGCGTCTTGAGATATCGAAGGTCAAAGGTTATGAAAATCGGTTTTTCGCGAAAATCTCGCTTCCGGTGCATCTGACGTCGTAAGAACCCATAACAAAACTTACGTAAAATAGTATTATCTACAAAATTGTTCATATACATTTTTTTCATACGACCAACCGTTTTCGAGATATAGCATGATAAAGCAGGAGCGCGCATTCGTAATAGGTAATACTGTATTATACTGCAGAGCTATAAATATAAAAGCACTTTTCTTAATCTGTTAGACTGGAAAATTAAGTTCCCATTATTAAAGTCGTTAAAAATTTGTTTATTTATAAAAAAAATATATAATAAATAATTAATAACAAAAAAATACATTCTTTTCCACACCACGCCTTATGTTTTCTTGCCTTCCTCCTCGTCTTCGTCGGGTTCCACTAGCACCTCGATCAACACAATATCTTCGTCAGACGCTTCCTCTATATCTGTTGGCTCTGTGTCTGTTGGCAAAACCTCTTCAGGCTCAAGGTCACTGAAGTCTTCGATGTTTTGCAACTCTGTTGACGGGTTCAGGCATGCCTGTCCGTGACACTGACCACAAACTTTGGAGCATGGCAGCCCGACTTTTCCACACCCGCACTGCGCACCACACCCCTTTTTACAATTATAGAATATTGTATTTAATAGTTCGTCTGGAGCAGGTGGCAGTAGTGTTGTTTTCGGCTGTAATATGTCGTTTTTTAAATCCCAACCCCATTCTTCGGGTTGTAGATTTTTCCCTAGCCAAATCTGTACTTGGTAGTAGACCCGATAAATATGCTGTCGAGCTGCTTCACTGGTAGGTGGAAGGGATGACAATTTAACAGGTCTATTAAGTCGTGTAGCCTTAATGAATTGGGTGTATCTAAATTTATCAAGGTTCACTTCATCTTTTGGAGCACCATACATAGCTAACAGAAAACGCTTTCCGTTCTGAAATACTGTATCTGGCGGGCAGTTTTCTGCTTGAAATATTTGAGCCGCGTGAGTCAAATCGGGATGTTTCTCAAACGGCTGGTCGTACGAAAAAAATGTATATGAACAATTTTGTAGAGAATACTATTTTACGTAAGTTTTGTTATGGGTTCTTACGACGTCAGATGCACTGGAAGCGAGATTTTCGCGAAAAACCGATTTTCATAACCTTTGACCTTCGATATCTCAAGACGCACAAGGGTAGGCATATGAGATTTTTTTGTGCTTCATTGGAACATCAAAACGAAGGTCTCTGCAAAAATTCAGCTTGTTCGGCCTCATTCCGCAGATGGCCTTTATTTTTACCTTATTTCCCTTGAGTATTAATAAAATAGAGAGATTGTAAGAGAGATTACGTAATAAATATATACTTTTTGAAACCTTTTTACAAATATAAGTTGTTTGTGGTTCCCAGGATAACTTTTTTGTCAATGCATACTATATAAATTTTACCTCATTTCTAAGGTTTACGTTATTACCATTAATATTTCTTAATGTAAAAACTTTCTCAGTTTTGGTTTCGTTTTGAGACCGTCGACTAGCAATGAACCAATTTTGAATAGGGCGATGTATTTATTTTAGGAATTAACTTTTTTATATGTTTAAAAGATTTTGTTACTGTTGTGTCATCGGCAAATAGTACAAAGTTAGCATCTAGAGTAACAATTGGTAAATCTTCTATATAGATTAAGAAAAGTGTCGGACCTAACACTGATCCCTGAGGCATTCCATTTTTAATTTTTATACAAATGCAGAGAAAATAGTTTAATACCAAAAGTATTAAGATTAGAAGCAAATATAAATAGTCCTAAACGCCATACATCATAAAAAGAGCCTAAAAAGCACTACGGTAAGAGTAACAAGTGCACTACCACATATAGTACAAGATAAATGTTTTCAATGAAATTAATATTCATGAGAATGATATCTTGATAAAAGACTATTTTATTTTTATAATTGAGAGTGTAAGGATATTCTATAATAAATTTGTTGAGTTTTCGCTAAATTTAATTTTCGTTTTTTTTTATTTTAGATTTAATTAATTTTAAAGTATTAATTAGATTTTAAATTTCCCCTTAATTGGTCGCACATTTATTTAAGCGTATACATATATCGCGAATACACACACACTGACAGGAAGCCAGTCGCACCTTTGTGGCTTCCACTTGGATGGCTCTATATTAGGGCAACGACTAAGCATCGCACACGCGGGCAACTATAGCAACCTGCGTGGTTTTCCTTTAATGTCTTCTTTTTAAGTTATGTCCATCATTTAACTGAGCTACACCGTGCTGAGGACGACCAATTAGTCAGAAACACATGTCCATGGTTTGCATTCTTCTGCCATTTGCAATTTTTGCATTCTTCCACCTTGAAAAAAAACTAAATTGTTTATTTATTTATACACAATACAAACGTTTCAGTGGCTGTGAAAAATAATCCAATGTGGCACTTTTTAGTTTTAATAATAATGCTGTTTAATTTGTGCGTATATGGAGCACATTACTTTTTACCAGTGGTAGCTGGTCAGGGGTGGCAGGGGAGGCTGAGCCTCCTCTACTATTTTGCGAGAAGCAGAATATCTTCAAACTAATATTTTTCACAAGTAGAAATTTCTACTTAGGTATATCTCAATTCTCAATGTTGTTTATAATCCATTAATTAATTTTCAGTGTAAAAAAATTTTGCATGTAGCACCCGATCTCTTTCTAGCACATGTACACTTCAGTTGAGCGTTGATCCCCTCTCTCTCAAGAGTATGAACAGTTTATAAAACAAGGACAGTGGATTTTGTGGTTTCGTGGGAGAATATAAACATACATAAAATATTTAACAGGTGATTGAAAAATGAGTGCATTAGGTGAAAATATTCCCAACGATATGTCTTGTTGTCCAGATGTGGTGGGTTATTTGTTGTTAAATGTATTTAGTTCTCTTAGTTATGATCAAAAGGTAAGAATAATTAAAATAATTGTCAGACCTACACCGTTATTGTCTTCATTAGTTTTCACAAGTAGTAAACAAAACAGAGGGTTTAATGATAGCAATTATCAAAAAATCGAGTGGTTAACGGCATCAACTGTTAGAAACAAATTATATTGTTGGAAATGTTTGTTATTTACTAATGATAAATCCTCAATCTGAGGCAGGGCCGGGTTTAATAATTTGTAAAATTTGTTGCGAGGTTTAGAAAGGCATGACAAATCTCAGGAGCATATTTTATCTTGCATTAAATTCGAAATATTGGGTAAACAAAATATTGTAAATTGCTTGGATTCTGCACATAAAAGAGAAATAGAAAATTTTAATGAAAAAGTCCGTGAAAATAGGGAAATATTAAAGAGTTTAATTGATGCCGTTATATATTTATCTTCTCAAGAAAATTCTTTTCGAGGACATGACGAAAAACGCGATTCGTATAATAAAGGAAATTTCAAGGAGCTAATAGATTTTTTTAAAAACGTATGATCCAAAATTAGAGAACTTTTTGAATAACGCCACTGTTTTCTCCGGGACGTCTAAATCAATTCAAAATGACCTAATTGAGAGTGTTACCTTCATTATTAAAGGCAAAATTTATGAAGAACTACATAATTGCGATTTTTCTCGTGGCAAATTGATGAAATGACAGACACATTACTTGTAAATCCCAACTTTCCGTAATTTTTAGATATGTGCACGGTGAAGATGTTGAAAGGTTTGTTGGTTTTTTTTTATGTGAGTAGTGGAAGAAACGCGGACAGAAAACTGGTTACTTAACAATAGACTCGAGACGCACGAGAGCCTGTAGGGCAACAAGTTTGAGAAAAGAACAGGAGAATTAAAACACTAACGTAGTTTTCCACGAAACACTATATACTGCACTTGACGCGCGTTTCGCTAACCAAGTGGGCATCATCTGGAGATGATTAAAACTAAACTTATGCTAACAATCTGTCCTATTTATACCTAAATTATTATCACGGTTCACCGAACCGTCATGGTTCTGTGAACCGTGACCCACTAACCAATAAGGCGGGCTATTTGGGATAGGCCCTCTGTCACTATTCATACTATTTTTACACCTTATGATTTCCAAGCTTTCAAATGCATCCAGCTGTCTAGTATTTGTTACATTCCTAATTAATTTTAAATTGCTAATATCTATTTTATGGTTGTTGTCAAACGCATGTTGGGCTACACTAGACTTATCTGTTCTACCATATTTGAGATGGGCCATATGCTCTTTGAATCTAGTTTGAATTGATCGTCTAGTCTGTCCAACATATTTTTGATTACAGTCCTTACGGCTAAATTCGTAAACTTTTCCTTTGTTTCAATTTTGTCTTTTGGATTGCCTAAAAGAAGTTGTAGTTTGTGTCCCGATGAATGAACTACTGTTATACCTACATCTTTAAAAATCTTACCAATACCACAGGTGAATCGAAGATCGAATGAAATCGATACAAATTTCAGATTTTCTCTTTTATTTTTAAAGGTCGAGGAATTTCGAAGCGACTCTTTAAACGTTCGTTTCCTAGTTATTTTATCAATTAAACTTACAGAATATCCATTACTCGCAGATATATTCTTAATCAATGCCTTTTCTTTTTCAAACCTCTCCTTATTGAGAGGGAAGCTTAATAGACGATGGACTAGAAAATTAAAACTCGTCATTTTGTGTTGAGTACAATGGTGAGAGTCCTTAGGGATATATCTTAGAGTACTGGTATCTTTTCTGTAAATGTCAAATTCAAACTTATTTTCACTATTTCTAATTATCCTAATTATTAATACATCTAAAAATGGTAGTTATACAGAGTTTTCAATTTCATGTGTGAATATAACTGACGCGAAGGGTGGGGAATGATATGTTTTTTTTTTAAGGGTTGGGTGTGTTCTATACGGAACGGACCAGTCGTATAATTACGATTGAACTTCCTTACAGGCAAGTCGTTTAATCCTAAATTATACTTCCTGGTCCGTTCCTAATAGAACACCCTGTAGTTGTTTAAAGTAGTGGCGATTTACTGCTATAGTGTGGACGAAATTAATTACAACTATGCAATTATTTATTTATTATTATTATTATTTAAAGTTTTAGTGATAGTATTACTCCATAACATTGTTAATGATTATCCAAATCTATAATTATGATGTACATAAACATGAATACAAATATAAACTTACTGTAGTTCTTTAATACATTCTGGGCAAATTCAGACTGGTCTATAATTGGTCGGTTGTAATACTTAAAAAATACTTCAGATTCTTTAGACCAACCTGTTGTTGCTCTAAGTTTCAATACTAGTTCCCGCTCTCAAAGCTGCCGAAGTGGAGGCATGGCGAGTACTGTATGCCGTGAAGGTATTGGTATCAACACCACTCCTTTTTAAGGTTGTTTTTATCCATCTAGATATCGTCTGTACAGACGCACCTTTATATGGTTTCTTATGTGTAATGAAAAGATTCAATGTTTTGCCCCTAAGTTCTTCTTAGATTTGGACGGACCTTTTAAGTCCTTACTAGTTTTATTGATAGCTGTCGCCGATTTGCATTGCTCAGTGAAATCTTTCCCAAACAAAAAATTGTCTTTTCACCATTTTCACTCTCAGCAACACAACTAGCGCCGAACACACTTAAAAGCGTAATGAAAGGGTGCGGTGTATTAGGCAATGGGCAGATAGCTTGGATCAGCTATTCTTTTCTTTCAACTAAGTGCGCTGTTAACACTTTAGGAGCTACTACAGGGTGTTCTATTAGGAACGGACCAGGAAGTATAATTTAAATACAAAGTTATCAAAATCAGCGACTTTTGTATCGAACACTGCAAAAATATCATAAGGTTGTTATTTTAGATAACGAGGACTATTATGAAATGGTAGACAATCTGATTAGTAATGGTCCTTATAAAAAACTTTCTAGAAATCCATTACCAAAAATGGTTACTGAAGTAAGAAATGTACTTAAATCCTGCAACAACCTTATTACTCTACCTTTAAATAGGAAGTTACATGTATCTAACCCCAGTGTACCTAGATTGTACTGCTTGCCTAAGATACATAAACCAGGAAAGTCGGTACGTTCTATTGTTTCAGCAATCGGATCGCCGACTTACCACCTATCAAAATGGTTAACAGAAGAGTTCGAAAATTTACCTATTGCACCACCTAGTTTCTCTGTGATTAATTCCAACGATTTCATTAATAAGGTGAAAAATATTCAGTTGAAATTTTGATCTCCTTTGTCGTTTGTTCATTGTTACCAAGTGTTCCGATACCACAGACCTTGGACGACCTTAAGGATCTACTCGAATTATATAAAAAAAAATTGAATAAAATAAAAAGATCGCGATGGCGACGGCAACAGAAGTTAGTGTTGTGAGCTCTGTTTGTAAAACATCTTTTACAAAGTAAAGCCAGTTAACGGTTTAAAGTGTGTAAACTGTGATGCAACTTTTCACATAAGTTGTGCAAAGAAATTGAATGTGAAATTCGTGGACGATAATACTGTAATGTGCTCAGATTGCTGTGATAATGATTTAACAAACTGTGATAATGGCATTCTTTGATGCCATTAGTGATATTTCCGGTAAGTACAAGAAAGTGGATATTCATATTTTTAATTATCTTATTACCAAAAAGATATTATTATCCGTGAACTAAATGACAAAATTCAATTATTAAATAAACAAATTGAGTTAATGAACAATTTATACAGTAAAAACAATAATTCCAGTGTGCAAAAAGTACAGAAAATATCTCCACAAGAAAATCATCAAAACCCCAGCCGGTCTGCTTAGAATAAAAAAGTACACAAGCTTTCTCAAGAAATAACAGGATAGAGGGTGAAACTTTATTGAATAAAAATAATATCAATGGCTCTTCCAATAAGGTCTGCAAGGTTACGGAAAAGGACGTTTCTGTGGCTCTTTTACAAGCTGAGAGCCAAGTTACATGCAGTAAATATATTAATTTAAATGACGACAAAATTAATGTACTATCTCATTCATCTGTAAAAAATAACGAGGAATGGGTGCAAGTAGTAAAAAATAAAAGTAAAAAGCGCCAGTTAACAGTGATAGGCAATAATAAGGATTCATTAGTGATCAAAGGAGTACTTCGACTAACAGATATACATGTATACCGGGTGGATCCGAATACAACCTCGGCCGAGCTGGTTGAAATGCTAAAGTCTGAGTTTCTTGAAGTAAAATGTGAAGCTATTACACTGAAACATCCACAGCTCTACGCTTCATTTAAAGTGTCAGTATCAGATGAGAATTTTAAAGCAGCTATGAATCCACGGTTATGGCCTTATGGTGCCTGCATAAGTCGTTTTTATACATTCGCAAAAAGGAAACGCCTGTAATAAATTAGTGTTTAACCCCAACATTCTTCTGTTAAATGTAAATACTTTAAGTGTAGATAAGATAAATTTGTTACATGAAGATATTTGTAGTTACCCAGATCTGGATATTTTATGTTTAGTAGAAATCGGAGTTAAATCGGAAATAGTTGATAGCATATATATTGATAATTACAAATTAACTAGTGCTTATTGCAGACCTTCAAAAAGTGTGGAGGAGTAGGAATATGGTCTAAAAATAATTTGGATACAAAAAAAATTAATGTAGCAGTTACATGTGTTGAACAACATTTTGAATATTGTGTCATATCCTTGAAATGAAACAATATAAGTACAATTATTATCAACTGTTATAGAGCTCGTTCGGGAGATGTAGCTTTATTTTTTGATAAAATTACAGACATTTTAAATATTTTGTTTAAGCCTAATCTAAATATTATAGTTTGTGGCGATTTTAACTTCGATTTGTATAATAATAGTGATTTTAAATGTTTGTGTACAATTTTATCTTGTTTTAATCTAAAACCGGTGGTAGAGTGGCCGACCCGAGTAACGGGCACTACGTGCACTCTAATTGATAACATTTTTATAAATTTTGGTAATGTTGCGTACTTGATAATGTTATTTCGGATCATAGAACAGTATTATCAGAAGTAGATAATTATGGCTCAGTTGTTCACAATAAAAGTTACATCAGGAGAAACTTTAATGAAAATAATATAACCCAATTTGAAAATTCTTTAAATAATGAAAACTGGCACTATTTGTATGGCCTAATTGACATAAATGAAGGATTTCATTATTTTAATGATATATTTCAGTATCATTTTAACGTAATTTTCCCTGAACGTAGGCAAAATGTGAATAACCAAGGGAAAACATGGGTAAATGATTTAATAAAACAATCTAGCTCAGATCTTAGAGGACTTTTTCGATTAAAGCAAATTTATCTGAGATCTGATTCCTGCTTATAAAATAGCAAAATAGACACACTTCCTTAATTAGAACAACAAAAAAAAGAATATTATCAAAATAAAATATTTAGTTCAGAAAATCCAGCACGCGCAGCCTGGAAAGTCGTAGCGGAAATCTCTAATAAACAGAAAATCAAAAATAATATAACAATAAAAAATAATGAAAGAATAATATAAAATCCCAAGGAAGTTGCTTCAACTTTTAATTATTTTTTTATTGATGCCCCAAAGAGTTTCGTTGACAAAATATCTACTCTTGATATTGTAATACCAAATAAGATAAAAGTAAATCATACTTTTTTTCTAGAACCTTTCACTGAAGATGAACTGTTAAGTTTATTACAAAATAAACTGAAAAATAAAAAGGTCTGCAGGACCAGATGATGTTCCAATGTTTTTAATTAAACGTGCGTTGAAATTAATAATAGGACCAATAACATACCTAGTGAATTTGCCTTTTTTAAACGGTATTTTTCCCGATTTATTAAAGGAAGGAAAAGTGGTACCTATTTAAAAAAAAAGATCCAATGTTTTTAGAAAATTATAGACCGGTTACTGTCCCGTCTGGCTGTTCTAAAGTTTTCGAGCATGCTTATTTAGATCGATTGACAATATTCTTAAATAAATTTAACATTTTATCTGATAACCAGCACGGTTTTCGTTCTGGAATGTCCACCATTACTGCCACAAATTCTTTTTTTAGTGAAGTCATTAGGTGTATTGACGCGGGCGAATGTCCTGTTGGGGTTTTTTGTGACCACAGTAGGGCATTTGACTGCGTAAATCATAATATTTTACTCGATAAACTTTACGATTCTGGCATATGGGGACTTCCGTTGAACTGGCTCCTTTCTTTTCTTAAACTGCGTAAGCAGTATGTTCCTTTGCAATATACTAGTCGTGATTCCGTGAAAAAGATAAATTCTAACTCTTGCCTTATTGAAATGGGTGTACCGCAAGGTTCAGTTCTTGGCCCTGTACTTTTTATGTTATATGTCAACTCACTTGAATCAGTGTTAGGTAAAACTTCCTTTACCATGTATGCTGACGATTTGTCTTTAATTATTTCGAACAAATCGTCCGACAGACTGAGTAATGATATTAACAAAACTTTGGAAAATGTGTGTAATTGGTTTAATCAGAAATATTCATATTTCAATGCTGATAAAACACAAATGATCAGATTTCATAATAGACAGAAAAAGTGTGATAATGTAGTAGTAAATATTAATAATACTGTTCTTGATAGTGCTGCTGCAGATAGTGTTAGGTTTTTAGGAATTCATTTAGACAAAAAATGTCTCAATTGGAAAGTTCACTGCAATCTTCTGGTTTCTACTTTGAATTCAATAACATTTTTATTTAAAAATATGAAAGAAATTTTAACGAAACAACAATTAATAAATTTATATTATGCACAGGTAGAGTCGCGACTACGATATGGTGTCTGTTTCAGGGGGTGAGTCCACACTATCACATACTGTTTTTACATCACAAAAACGTATTCTGCGCAACATGGCGAGGTTTGCCTAGTACACACACTTGCAGAAACATTTTTGTACAATTTAAACTTCTTACATTAACATCTTTATTTGTATTTGAAATGTGTACATACGTTTTTAAAAATATACATAAGTTCTACCTTAATAAAGACATACATAGCGTAAATACTAGGCATAGAAATGATATTCGTGTACCTTTTTCTAAATTATTAGTCACAAATAAATCACCAAATTATTTAGGATTGAAAATTTTTAATAATTTGCCTGATAATTTAAAAAATGATACTAATTTATACAAGTTTAAGAAAAAAGTGAAATTATTTTTATTTGATAAATGTTTTTATTCCTTATCTGAGTTTTTTGCTTAGATTAAGTAGTAGTATTTATTGTTTTTTTTGTCTTTTATATTTTATTGTTTTTGTTTTTACCTACTGACTATTGTTATACAAGTTGAATTGTCCTTAAACAAAATAAATGAATTTGAATTTAAACAATCTCAGGCAAGTTGTAGTAGAAGAATATCTTAAACTCACTAAACTTTGCAAGGAACAAAATTGTTTCCGATTCAACGATAATTTCTTCGAACAACATGAAGAAACAGCAATGAGTAACTCTTTATCACCATTCATTGCCAGTCTCTTCACGAACAGATTCGAGACGGAAGCAAAAGAAGAATTCGAGTATTTACCCAAGGTTTGGCTTAGGTATGTGGATAATATTTTGGCTTTGTTCGATACAAAAGTTCGGTGAACCGTGATAATAGTTTAGGTATAAATAGGATAGATTGTTAGCATAAGTTTCGTGGAAAACTACGTCAGTGTTATCTTCCAACCCACTCCCGAACAGGAGAATTATTTTCTAATTTATTCTCACTCTCAAATGGTAATCAAAAAAATTATTTGTTAATGTTCAAATACAAAATATAAATATTGGCTGAACATTATTTGTGACATTCTCTAAGTTTTTCTTTCTCATTTTTGGGACTTCTACCACGTGAATAATTCTTCGTTACTTAAGAAATATAGTTAGTTACCCAGTATATTATTGGAAAAATAAACATCTGCGCTTGTGACTTTACGTCAAAAGATTAGTCAGAGGGTGTTTTTTGACAACTAATATGGGACACAAAAATAATAATATAATTCCCTAACGTTTCGGAAAACGAATATGTTTCCTTTTTCAAAGTTATTTATCTTTTTTTTGAATATGTCAAGGACATATATTATGAGATAAACAATTTTCTTCATTCAACAATAGTTTTGCCGAATCTTTAATTTTTCTTTTTATGCTGTCCGCTTCTTTCATTAAAATATTTTCCGAATCCCAGTTTATTTTATGTGCATTTTCCCAAGCATGTTCGCAAATTTTCGATTTTTCAATTTCGCCCTTTCTAATATAACTTTTATGCTCACCTAACATTACATAAATAAATAACTTTGAAAAAGGAAACAGATTCTTTTTCCGAAACGTTAGGGAATTATATTATTATTTTTGTGTCTCATACTAGTTGTCAAAAATCACCTTCTGACTAATCTTTTGCCGTAAAGTCACAAGTGCAGAGGTTTATTTTTTCCAGTAACATACTGGGTAACTAAGTATATTTTTTAAATAATGAAATAAATATTTCGTCCGTGACTGGTATATTTTCTTCTAGTTTGTAACCCCTTTCGTCACTAAATGATTGGGAAATGTTTCTATATCGAATTATTATGTACCATAGTATTTTTACATGCATTTTCTTTACTTTGTATGATAATTTCTTCCACTGACGCTGAACTAAATCATTTTCGGTTCATTTTTTTAAATTTAAGATAAAACTGAAGACAGATGTCAAAACCAGAAACCACGTTAATGTACAAAAACAAATTACTACAAATTATTCTCAGTAGGATAATATAATTAGATTATTCTTACTATAATAACAATATAATTGGGAAAAATTAAATACTTCATTAGAAATACTGCTAAATAATTGGAAAATAAACACATTAAAAAATATTCATGGAAATAGAACGTGTGTGGTAAGTACGATTTAAATTTCTGTGGTCTCATACCCTTCTATAATTGGTTAAGTTGTAGTCAATAAAATATGCTCACAGTATGGCAGCCTATATGTAGGAGACTATTTATTTGTACTTTTATTAAAGATCCAGATTATGTTAAGAAATTCGTGGTGGTAGCCCATGTAAACTATTTAGAATTTACACCATTAAGCTCGGTAGATGTGGAACGTTCATTTGTCTTGTACAAAAATGTACGGACCAAATCGCTCAAATTGAACTGCCACGAATGCAAAACGAATATTAGTTGTGACGTGACCATGTATGCTAATGCAATGGCAAACTTCAATCTTTCTGAATAATATATTGTATCAAGCGGTATAAATTTATTTATTCACTTTATACTTTTGCTTTTATTTGTCCACGTATGTCCTGTCAACCATATGAAACAGTAGTAGCTACCGGTCCTGGAATCCGAACTAGTTTCTTGACCCTAGTTATGACAATAAAATGTCGACTCTTATTACATATGGGCTATACACTAAATTAAGCAATGATAGAAAAAAACAGTAGAATCCAAAATATACTGAACATTATTTAAAGACAATCACGAATTTACAGACAATGAAAGACGACTTCTTATAATACACCATAGTAATCCCCCACGTTTTTATGGTTAACTCAAAATACACAAACCATGTAGAATTACATTTACATGTAGAACTATAATTAGTTTAATTGGTTCACCGGGTTTAGCAGTTTTTGTTAAGTATTCTAAATCCATTAGCAGATAACCATGATTCCTTTATTAAAAACACTCCTCATTTTTTTGAAAAATGAAATAAAATAAATCATAGATTATGACGATATGTTGGTGAATTTTGATGTGGTTAGTTTATTTACAAATATCCCGGTGCTCTTTTTGTAATTAATGAGAAATTACAAAATGCCAATACGCTTGGATTTCGGTATGGCTTTGGAACCTCCCGCATCTCCAATAACAAACAATATTGTTATGGAGTTTTTTGAAGTTACGTTAAAAATTATATTAATAAACCAAAAATATGGTAGAAATATGTGGATGATAGGTTTTCAATACGGCCACATGGCACAGACGAATAAAGTAATTTTTAAATTTTATTACCGATAATGAACAGACAATTAAATTCATTCTAGAAATTGAAGACCGTAATAAATTGCCTTAAATATTAAAAAAGATGTAGTTAAAAAATAAAAATTGTTTTTTGTCGAAGACATATGTCTGATTAAAAGTGGTCGAATTAATAACGGAGGATTTTATCCGAAAAATCAATAGCCACTATTACTATTCCATACATTTCTGCCATGCTAAATAAACTTAGACCAACTGGTAATGGGATGAATATAAGAACATATTTCAAAAATTAATAGCCTATGATCAACTTTGGTCAAGGCCGAAACCCTTTAACAATAATCAAAAGTCAAAAAATTGCATTTGGAAATTTGGAAATTTTCAAATTTAATATTAAAACATTTTTTAGTTCTAACAAAAATATAGGCAGATACCTTTTCAATGCAAAACAAAAAACTGATATCTCTAAAAAAATAGATTTAAATAATTCTCCGTTATTAAACTTATTCAGATAACCTGCTGCTAATAATAATCCCACCATAATATAATTTACTATCTTGAAAATACCCCTACATTTAAAGACATAACATCTGTACAAATTTAAATTATATTATTAACCATAAAGTGACCCATCCTTCTATTCAGTTCAGTTTATATTTAAATGAAAGTAAAATCTGTGTATAATTTAGTTTACTTGAAAATGTCCCAATAGGATTAAACTAGTTGTAAAATAACAAATAAAGTGAAAATTAGACAAGTAATAAAAAGTGATTATAATTTTGTAAATCAAAATTACTATCGATATTTTAATACTAAAATTCAAAACAAAACAAAACAAAAGATAACATGACATATGTTGATATTTTTGAAATCAGAAAAATGAGGAAAATCGAAATATTTAAAAATATACATTTAAAAAACAAAGTAAAATATCATATTTCCTAAACGCGATGCGCAACTGTTTCTTTTTATTCAAAATTTGAATTCTGTGAAAAAAAAAATAGTTAATAAAGGTCTTATATATTTTTGAAAACTTCAGAAATAACCAAATTATCCAAAAAAAAAGGATATTACGGCGTGATAACCCTGTACAGAGCCTGCGTAAATGATCAAAAACCACGTAATCAGTTGGTATTTTTAACTCGTGATTTTGTGTCTTTCTATTACGGCAGTACCTGATAAGGATTTTTGTACATACGTATGTGTCTAAGAAATAGTGTTCAACCATATTTTTTTCCAAAACTTTTGTTACATACGTTATTTTAATACTCTTTGATTTATTTATCTCTTCCTGACGGGTTTTATTTCGCGTATCTGTCTATATAAGTAAAAAAGGAAATTCTATTTCTTGTAAGAACTAGTTTTGTTTGACGAGACAAAAACACATTTACCTTTTATTATTAGTTGCAATAACGATAATTTATTCATAATTTAATTACACCTAAATATTTGCATTTTATTTATCCTGATTATATTCTAATCTTCTTAACCACCCTTATTCGCCTAGGGGGCATAACGACCTCAGTAATAGCCTGGATGTATGGACCAATCAGAGGTTGTAGTATGCCCCTACCTGGGCCAATCATAAACGTTACCCAAGTCTCACATTTAGGGGTGGTTATTCCTTGTTGAGAAGAAGGTACTTATTCATTTGACAGTCACTAAAGTGTTAACATCAGTTTCTTGTTGGTGCTCTTGTCTGTGTACTTTACTTCGGTTACTGTTAAATATGGATTACAGTCAACAATTATTGAATTGTACAGGTAGGTTTCTTAACATTTTTTTAAATCTTTTAAATGTGTTAGTAGGATAGTGTTTTTCAGTAGGATAGTTTTTTCACACAAGTGCGTTAAACATATTTATCTGTCACCCTGGGATAAGTTATACCATATCGCACTCGTCTTAGATATGTTATTCCAATGAGTGTGGTAATGAAAATATTACGGTACTAGTGCGGTAATATTATATTATAATTCCAATTTGTTATTTATTGTTAATCGGTAACCATTACGCGTTGCCATCATATTTAAAAACTTATTGTCACCTTGATTAATTTCAATCAAAATATGAACATACTTTAAGACATTTTTAGCGGCGATAGATAAAACGAGGGATATTACATTATTAACGCACTATGTGATTACCCCAACTCGGCCTACGGCCTTGTGAGCCAATTAAACACAATCCGTGCGCTAATAATATCTTTATCGCATTTATATCATAAATAACTATTATCTATGACCGTGATATAATTGTCATTTATCCCACTCATTTTGAGTGAATTAAGGACTTCATTAATTTATTGAAGATGAAGTTACTTTGTGAAAATCCATTTTGATTTAAAAAATTATAAACACTTTTTATTACTTGTCTAATTTTCACTATATTTGTTATTTTTACAACTAGTTTCATCATATTCGGACATTTTCAAGTAGACTAAATTATACACAGATTTTATTTTCATTTCAGTTTATATTTAAATGAAAATAAAATCTATGTATAATTTAGTCTACTTGAAAATGTCAAAAGAGGATGAAACTAGTTGCAAAAATAACAAATATAGTGGTATAAAAAGTGTTTATAATTTTTTAAATCAAAAATAACTTCATTACTGCACTCTTCTTTAAAAGTAAATAATTTCTGTGGTGTGACGTTTAAATAATAGCAATAAATATACCTATATCAAACTGTGATCGTCATGGATATGAAATATTTTTATACAATTTTTACAGCCACTACTTGGATTATGAATTTCAATTTTTTCCTTGTCAAAAAAATAATGAGAAAAGTCAGATTATTTTTAACCTTTTTTTTTTAATATTGGGCGGTTGTAGATAAAATTTTGTACTGTATGTCTGCCAATGCATTATTTGTTAACATGCTTGTGTGATTAGTACTGATTATTTGCGCAAATTTCACAAGAATATACCTATTAATGAATTTGTATTGTAAATATCTATTACATTTTTTATTAATATATTTAGTGAAACTAGTACCCTAAGACCGCTTACGCATGGCAAACGAGGACGAAACGGAAAGCCTTCTCGTTATTAATTTGATTGGTTACATTTTGATCAAGGTCATTCCGGGAAAAATTATAACCAATCAAATAACGAGAAGGCTTTCCGTTCCGTCCTCGATACTTGACATGCGGATACCGCCTCAATGTACGCACATGCCGAGGATGCTCCGCTGCTCGCGGTAATGTCGCGATTGCACAGGTGAGATCGATGTAGCGATCGCGACGAGGATCGCGACCAACACCACCGTGAACAGCTGTACCTAAGCGCTAATATACACCAATTTTACTAATTATACATTGTCGCACAAGAACCATGGTTCTAAGTAACAATTTACCATTTTTACAGGGGAACGAATTTTAGATGATAATCTCTAGAAAAGTGACTTTGGTTCCAATTTTATATGTGGAACGTATGGAACAAAGTAATCTAGTATTTTCTTGACGTGTAGATTGGTTTAGATTTACCCAAATTGTAGATATGAAATTAATTAACATTTGCATTTGCACTTAGAGTCATATGCCTCTTGAAGTGGGTTGGAACCTTTGATGTGAAGATAACACTGACGTAGTTTTCTACAAAACATTATTCACTGCCCTCGACGCGCGTTTCGCCAACCAAGTTGGCATCATCTGGAGACGATTAAAACTGTTTTTAAAGCAGTTTTATTCATCTCCAGATGATACCAACTTGGTTGGCGAAACGCGCGTCGAGTGCAGTGAATAGTGTTTTGGTGTTTTGTGGAAAACTACGTCAGTGTTATCATATGCCTCTGTAAAGCGTACCTTAGAAAAGGAAATGCAAATTTATAAATTTTATATATTTTTATTCATTAAATAGCCGGTAGATAACATATAAAAATATATATATATATATATATATATATATATATATATATATATATATATATATATATATATATATATATATATATATATATATATATATATATATATATATATATATATATATATATATATATATATATATGTATGAATTTACATTAGTTAAAGTTGCTTTATATGCATATACAGGGTGTCCCAACCAAAAATAGGCACCCTGAATAACTTTGGAGATAATTTTTTTTTTTTGAAAAATTGGTGAAACACATCGACCTTGTTTCCAAGGGGGACATATTTTAATGTAATACATGTGTACCTATCATCATCCCTTTACCCTACACGGCCACCCCCTCAAAAAATTAAAATGGCAATGGGGGTCGAGTGTTACATCTTTTGGAAGGTCTTTCAATTCCCTACATAACTGTGTATTTTTTTAAACTTTTATCCATTCCTTCTTAACGAAAATAATTTTATTTTTGATGATTACACAGAACCGAAATCGTTTAAAAAATCTAAAATACACGGCACTGGGTATTGGAATTTATAAAAAAACTACATTTTTTAGTGCTCTCAAATCAACACGAGTTTTTTCGACAAAAAAACACTTTCCGTGTCCGTTTAGTTTTAGAATAATAAAAGACTCATAATTATTTGATAGTCCTTGATTTGTTCACAACCAATTTTAAATCGAGATACATTTTACCAGAGTGAGTTCTCAAAATGGTTTATATCCTTCAGGAGCGAATAGAAGTTGTCAGCATTTATTTTAAAAACGATAATAATTGTGCTAGGGCTACGGAGCGCATATTCAATAGAAATCACCCAGATATAAGGGTTGGTCTCAGTATGTTTTACAATTATTGACAAAATTTATGGAAACAGGTTCTGTAGGAAACAAAAAGCATGAACCTCAGCGACCAATTAGGAATAAAGCAGTCGAAGTGGCAGTTCTGGGTCATTTGCAGATGGATAATACTCAATCGATCAGGAAAGTAGCTGAGGCTTCCGGTGTATCACGAAGCAGTGTTCATCGAATTGTAAAGGCTCACAAATTTTATCCATATAAATTTAAATTGGTACACGAATTAAACGAAGATGATCCCGATCGTCGGCTTGAATTCTGTGAGATCTTTAGTGAACAATTAAACGGTAATGCCAATCTACTGTACAATACGTGTCTTTCTGATGAATCGACATTTCAGTTAAGTGGGGAGGTAAACAGACACAATTGTAGGTATTGGAGTGAAACCTCGAAAGGTACCTCGATCTGCTAGAAAATAACATCGACCCAATGATTACCCAAATCCTCGAAGAAGACGATAATCTTTTAGAGGCCGAACTGTTTTTTCAACAGGATGGGGCACCACCACATTTTGCTATAGCAGTCTGTCAGTTTTTGGATAATCGGTTTTCTGAGCGATGGATTGGAAGAAAGGATCCTATGGAGTGGCCCGCTAGGTCACCCGATTTAACTGCCTTGGATTTCTTTCTGTGGGGATATTTGAAATCGAAGGTATTTGTAACAAAACCCGCATCTCTGGAAGAGTTACGTGAAAGAATTGTTCGAGAATGCCGTTTATTGACTCCAGATGTGTTCAGAAATGTTCGTACAGAATTTCAAGACAGATTATACTACTGTATGGAAGTCGGTGGGGGTCATTTTGGACAATACATATGATAATTTAAACTACTTTTATTTTTATTTCCCGAACCTAAAATAATGAAACAATTATTTCTCAAGAACGAATCGATAAAAGTTTAAAAAAAATACACAGTTATGTACAGAATTGAAAGACCTTTCAAAAGATGTATCACTCGACCCCCTTTGCCATTTGAATTTTTTGAGGGGGTGGCCGTGTAGAGTAAAGGGATAATGACAGGTATACAATTATTACATTAAAATATGTCCCCCTTGGAAACACGGTCGACTTGTTTCGCCAATTTTTCAGAAAATTTTTATCTCCAAAGTTATTCAGGGTGCCTACTTTTGGTTGGGACACCCTGTATACGTTTTTAATATGCATAGATCTTTTAATTTCACTTACAAATTTATACATATTGTATTAATAGTTGTTATTGTTTTTTATAAATTAATTTTTAAGTTCGAATTAGGAAAACAGAAAGAGAATCGACTTATGCTTTTATTTACTAGTACCGTAAATAACTATTTTCTCATTAAAATTATTATGAAACCAAAATATCTACTCTGAGTAAACAGTACATTTTTAGAAAATGTTGTATCTGGTACTTGTTTATTTTTAATTTCAAATGTCTCACAATAAGTACACTACAAATAAAGACCTTTTTCTGTAAAATTAATCCTAGAAAAAAAAAATGCTGCTTTTATTTTTATTATCCACTGGCATGGCGTCCCAAATATATTTTCAAAAAAAGTGTCCCGACCGCAGACCAACGGCTGGGGGCACTGGTCTGCGGCATTTATAATTGGTTCCTATGAACAAAATATCAGAAAAAATTCCCTCGTTTAAAAGTTATTTCAATAAAAAAATAAGAATTCTCTTTCTTCTGAAAGTATTTTCGTTAGGAAGCGTGCTGAATTATTGTTTTGTACCATACCATATCTTCCCATAAAATATTTGTACTGATTTACCAAACACCCTGTATAAAAATAGCATATGTGGAATTGTTTTGCTATTATAATAATCATTTTGCTAATATTATGTATTTCACAAAACACAAAAATTAAATATCGTAGTTTATGTTAGCTATAGTCGGGCCGGTGTAAGATTGCAACTTTCTTCTTAATGAGCCAAAGCCATAAATAATCTTATTCGTTTCAATTGTCAGCAGACCAGTCGTATTCGCATAAGCGATTTATTTACAACTGCCTTGTTGTATAGTTGTAATGTAAAATTGGTTAACAATGATTCTCACAAAGTAAATAAATATATTTGTGCCATATTCCCAAAAAAACTATGCAGCTACGGACACGTGTTTCGGAGTTATTGCCCCTCCTTTGTTTGTATTTGCCAGGTGGAAACGGGCAGTACACATAGAGCTCTGTGTGTTGACTGTGCTCATCGAGGCCCTAAATGTGGCACATGGGAACATGAAGGCACTAATTGAGTACTGTGTACTGTACTTTCCAGCTTTATTTTAGTTCTTGTTCCTGATCTATCTCATCCTAGATCCAATTCTTTGGCTAAGCTACTCTGATGAGGGGCAATAACTCCGAAACACGTGTCCGTAGCTGCGTAGTTGTTTTTTGGGGATATGGCACTAAACCTCCTTATTTTATTTTGACCCCAATAAATCTATATTAAATATATTTGTGCTTCTATTTTGAAATTCATGTTATACTATTATTCATTTCAATTGTCAGCGGTTCTCAAATAGTGTAATACAATTTATAATACTGTTTAAGGTTATTTCATGCTAATAGGTGTAGCACTAGGTATTTATTGTTGAAATAAAAAATATATAGTTAAATGAATTTATAATGACGTACACGTTATAGTTTTAAATGAAAAGGTTTCATTGAAATACAAATATAAACCTCACAGGTCTTAACGTTAATACAGTTAAGAAGATAATAATAATAAATAGGGCTGTCAAAAATGTTCCGTGGGACAGTGGCGTACGCGAAATTAACTAATACGAGAAACAATAAACTGTTACAATTTATAACAATGTATGTAAAACTTACCTTCTTAACTAGCTTGATGAACTAGCTTGCTTATCACAAACTGGAGAAGATGTGTAGCCATTTTGCAGCATCAGGTATGTTTCTATGGTTGTCTCCATGAGTGATGTTCGCTTTGGTGAAAATATATCTTATATTTTGAAAACGACCGTTCTACATCTACTGATGTAATAAACGCATACGTAAAATAGTCTTTGAATGCACTTAACGAATCTGGGGCTGCGCCATCACATATTTGTCTTAATTTGGTAAAACCGGTGTTTTTGTTAAACACACTTGCGAACTTTTCTTTAACGCGCTCATTTGTTGCGTCACCTATAGCGTGTAGCAGTCGATTTACTTCGTCCACTATTTGCAGTGACTCCGTTGACGACAACGCACTGTTTTCTAATTTTTTTATGCTCCCATGTAATGGTTTATAGTTCTTCACATTATTTTTTAAAGCTGTTTCAACGGAAATATTTTCGAATTTTGTTTGGCTTTCCTTAATAGCTGCAGCCTCATCTGGATTGAATCGTGGTAATTGTTTCGCTAGTACACTGACTTAGTCTTTTGCTAGCTAGTAACAGTGGAACTGTCGGTTTAAGAGGGTCCAGTACTCGTACTATAACATTTAAAATAGAATTTTTTTTACAATCTGTTGTCTCATCAACAGATAACCACAGCCGTGTATTTTTTTAATTCACATTTCATCTTATTCACCATGTCTACGTGTATAGTTGGTAGATAGTTACATAACGTTATGCGACTTGCTAACTTCACCTGGGCATTATATTTATTCCAAAACTTTCGAAATGGTTGTTTATCGAGTATGTGCAGCGGTACATCACAGGCAATCAACATTAATAGTAAATCAAACATAAACTGTGTTGTCGAAGGCACGCCATTATTTTTATTTTTATGGTGTACACTATTTACGTGAAGTCCACAATCACGCTTATCCCAGCACATCAAATCTTTCTCGCACACTTTACAAATTATTTTAGCACCATTATAGAATAAATCCGGCAATTCACCTATGAATTTATTCACTTTGTCAGCAAATGGCCGTTTTCTACCCCTACGTACGTCTGCCATGCTTTATTATTAAATTAATATCAACAATAGAGTACAACAAATAAAATAAAAAAACAAAAACAATATGCAATACGCCCAAGTGACTTAACGTGTACACAACTCGAAAGCTAATAATAGACCGGACTGGAGAAATAGTTTCGCGGTCAAGGTGAATGCCGGCGACAGTAAGTACATCTATACTCTACGACCATGATACACAGAAACGATTTGCAGCTTTAATAATAAATAAACACAAATTTTAAACCAAACCACTGTTACAACTGTCAATTTCTGTTTGTCCTGTCTTTCTACGGTCATTTGGAAGCGTTTCGATTGGTAATCTGGTTTAGTCTAACATAGGACAACTGCCGACAACCGAAGGCCACGCATAAAGAGTTTTGTTACAAATTTCAAAATAAATACACAAATACAGGGTGGTGATTTAGTTCCGCAAAATATTCATCATACAAAAAACCCATTAGCATTTAACGCAATTGTTCAAAATGTTCCCCAATAACAATCTTACATTGGCTGGCACGTGCGTAAACAATTTGTATTGAACGTTTAATAATTTCTTGACTGATATTTTTCATTTCGATATGAATTCGATGATTTAGGAAACCCCTAAAATTGGATACCCTTGTACTCAGAAAACAATAAGGAATCCACTTTTATTAAAAAAAGGACGGGTAGCAATTAAAGAAAAAGAAATGACGTCACAGCTCAAAAACAAAATATGAAAAATTTTACGTCATCCAATGCCATTTTAAAAAATAAAATTGACGTTTTCAGCTTTTTCCAAAAAATCGTTTATTAACAGTATTGTGAATGTTGTGCGGAACTAAATCACCACGTTGTATACAGACTCAATTGATTTAACTCGAACAAACGTGAAAGGAAAGGAAGTAATGAATGACGTGATTGAAAATGCCTATGGATCGCGTATATCGTATCACATCATCAATCCTCCATATCACATAAAACATCTACACGGATATCATTTGTTTTCCTGTTCACAGCTGTTCAAACTAAATCAATTCAGTATATACATATATTTATTTACTTCTTGAGGTTCACTGCTAACCAATCCTACACTGCAACCATCGAACGAAACAGTTGTAAACGAGTCGCTTATGCGTATATCACCATAAATGTCCCGCTGTTCAACGTTTTCGTCAACTAATATGGTAACGTTTTTACAACGTTTAGTAATTAGTTGAATATTAATTAAATAAAAACATTTCTCTCAAGATATTTCTGAATGTTGATTAATGTATACTTTGGACCACTATTCAACGTCATAAGAAGACGTTTTTTGAAACGTAACTGTAACGTTTAGTAATTAACAAAAATTTGCGTTTTTTACACCGCTAATAAACGTTTCTAGATAGTTTATAAAAATGTTTCTTTAAAGATGTTTTCAATATGGAAGACGGGTGGTATTGGAACAATTATTAAATCCTATAATGTCACGTTTTTAAAACATTTATTAATAACGAAAATGTCCCTTTCTTTCCACCACTAATAAACGTTTGTAAAGACCGTTCCTCAACGTTTATAATTTGCCTTTTTCCCACTGGCAAATTTACATTTATTATAAATTTGCAAAAACGTCTTCTCAACGTCTTATGAATACTAAAAATTCTCGGACGGTTTTCGTTTCTTTTATAGGCTCATAAATAAATTTTATGATTAATGAAAATAATAAACATCATAATCGAACGTTGCGCCTGATGTAAATAGTTGTATTTGCTAGATAATATACAGGGTGATACTTTTAAGATGTTCAGCATATATGTATATTTCCTTGGATTTTAAAGGATTTATAGAAATCAAAATAGCTTAAATGAAATGCACATTTTAACAATTTCTGTACTGAAACTGAACTGAAGTGAATAAATGCAAAAAAAGTATAGATACATATTATTTATTGAAAAAAAAAACAAATTATTTGAATATGTATTATTATGCCCGACCTTATCCTTTAGTTTTCTTCATTCATTTCCAGTGGTAGACCTGGAAAAATAATAAGTAATTTTATATCGACCTTTTTTCAATTAAAGTGAAATTACAGTTAAAGCCCTTTCATATTAATTATAATTATATAAGTATATCATTTACATATTTTTTGGGTTAACTTTATTTATTTAAGTGAATTTTTTTTGGATAAAAATGTTAAAATGTAAGCGATTTGACAGAAGTCTGTCAGCACTTTAAATTGTCTATTACGTAATAGAGGACTAAGAAAAGAAATTTCTTAGTAATTGTAAAAATAACTTAAAACATTTTACATTCATAATAGTTTAATTTTCAGGTTAATATTTTCTTTGGTGCGAGACATTTTTTGGATAGTCAAATAAATTTTTTCAAAAACCAACCTCAGACTAATCCTTTTGGCGCAGAGATTTATTTAACAATTTTTTTTGAATAATTAATAAAACAGTGGCTTAATACCCAAACAATGTAGAAAGAAAAAGTACAATTTATTTTAGATATCGGTATAAGTACCATATTATATGAAATAAAAACCAGTCTATTTCTTCTGTAAATACTCACTATTGATGTTAAATTTTATCAGTCAACAAATACAATACAAAGTATTGTAAAATTATAGAATTCAACATACCTCTCTTTTTTCTGTATTTCACTGTTAGCACATATTAACTAATCCTTTTCAGCATTTTCTAATTACATCAATTGCATCATCAGTGAAATTCTTATTGTGGCCAGTCTCTACAATAAAATGACTATTATGCATAAAAAAAACGTCTTTACATGTATTAATTTTACTATATATGTTTCATGTGAAAGTGTCACTAATAATGTACTGGGTGAGGAAGTTATGTTGCACACCTGCCTATTATCTCCAAACATTTGCATATCTAACATCAGAAAAATAATTAAGGCATCTAATAAAATAATTGTATGACCACAAATTTTTATTCTTTAAATAGAATACACTGTATATTTTTAACCATATGATAGAGAATTTAATGGATATTTCAAAAACATACAATACTCATAATTTTTTTGCCTCGTAGATGATAATAAAACACATACCTAATCGTATTTTTAATAAAGAACAATGAGCTCACGTTAATGTTATGTAAAAAAATTAGTGTAAAATTTTCCATCACCACGCACTGTGTCGTATAAAATGCAAATATGAGCTTTATTGTCATCTGCATTCGACTGCAATAACTGTCATCCCAAGCAGCAACTTTGCGGCTGCATAAAAAACTAATGTTGTATTAAGTGTAGAAAATCATCCCCCATGACATTTGGTCGACTAGACGATGTCGCTTTATCAGTTGTTTGTGACTAAAATATAAAATAGACACGTTTCAACAACGTCTGGATAACTTCAATACATGAATGTGAACGTCGCCGTTTTGGGCTTATATTGACGTTGTGGAAACGTCATCATAAAACTAAGGTATCAACATATAGATTAGGGCTATTCTTTATTGTTTTGTAGTAAACGCATCGTCGTGTGATGCATGTATTGTAAAGAAGGCAGGGAAAGGACTAAAACAAAAAACATACTTCAAAACTTTGGTGTACAAATTTGGTTTTCCGCGTAACTTTAAACGACGTTATTGATCGTTGCCGATATTGTAACGACCCTGATTAACGTCGTCGTCCAGCAATGTCAGGACGCGTCGGGCAGCACTGACACAACGTAAAATGATTCTTGGGACTGTTTTGAATTTTTTTCTCAGAAAGGATGTCATGTCTACGTACAAAAACATAATATTGGTGTTCAGCGCAGCCGAAAACAGGGGTTGAAAAATTTCAGAAGAATTAGTCATTTTGTGTAACTTAAAATTACCAAAATGTTTTATAGGTAGGTACATATTTATTCGCAAAAATCAGATATGTGAAAGAAATGACAGAAAATATATGAATAAAAGTGTCAACTTTGACCAATTGAGATTTTCGCCACACATGAATTTGTTGGTGTCTTAGATAAATAACTGAGTTATTTATTAGTTTGATTTTGTCAAATAGTTTTTAACATTAAGTAAACTGAACAAAATTAAATAATTATATATCTAATTCTCAGATGATTTCGTAATTTTATATTAAAAATATTTTTTACTTATTTTTTCAAATGTAGATATAATACGATAACGTTTTATTTCAAAATAAGATAACCTGAGTATCACCAAGACAGTATTAAAATTATGTGAAAAATATCTAACAGGTTCTTATGTCAAGGTGAAATTAGGTACATAATATGCAAAAAAAAACATTAGGCAAACTAATTTACTAATGAAAACTCGTTATATCTATCGAAAATGTATGATTAATGAATGTAGTATTTGTAGGACATACAAATTAACTTACTAATATAAGTACCTAGCAGATGACTACTTCGTTTACAATGCACAATACAATATAGTGTTTCTCAATTTAATAGGTTAAAACATTTGAATGACAAACTTACCGTTAATCTGGAGTAGTTACTAACATATGTTTGAAAATATTATACCCATTCAACGTTTAAGTGACGAAAGTGACTTAAGAACAAGTTAATTGTGACGTTTAAAATACGTCCATCAGGTGCTTAATAGTTATTTTCAACTAAGTTTTGACGTTTTTATAACGTTTTGTTGGTAAATGGATTTAATTAATTAATATCATTATTGTTAATAAAATTAACGTATTTAAAATGAGTAAATTCCATGTTAACCGCAATCACTGATATTATACAAACTGTTGAAAATGTTATGTCATTCAAAATTTAAATAAGGAAAAATGCAAGTTAAGAATCAAATTCATTTTAACGTTTACAACACGTTAACCGGAAATCCAGTAGTTGTTTTCTATGAATTTTTTTGTTTTTATGAAATTTCATTGGTTAATGAATACTAATAACTAATTAATATCTCGATTTAAAAACGTATATCATATTTACTTAAATAACATCATTAAAACACGTTGAAAATGTTGTCCATTAACGTTTAAGTGACGAAAAAATCGACTTAAAAATCAAGCTAATTGTGACGTTTAAAAAACGTCCACCAAGTACGAAATAGTTAATTTCAACTAATATTTGGCGTTTTTATGACGTTTAATATGTTACTGAATTTGATAAATTACTGTCATGTTTTAATACAGTATACAATATTTAATTAAATTAATATTTTTAAAATATGTATAGTCCACGTTAACCGATCACTTACATTATACAATGTCGTTAATCGTTTAAGTAACAAAAAAAAATCACATGAGATACAAGTTAAATGTAACGTATAGAAAATGAAAATAAAACGAGTAGTTATATATAGTTTTTCAACATATTTTTTATGACGTTTATTCGGTTTGTAGAATGTAACGGTCCATTTCTAGATTTAATTAACTTGCGTTTTATTTAATGCTAATTGCCTAATTTGGTTGGAGGTCAACCTTAAAAAACTCTAGAACCGACTTGATTAATTTGTAAATCTTTGATAATTTGTGCGCCACTGGACCTTTAGTGCACCCGCGCAAACACCGCTGTGTGAGGGACAAGCGGGACGCTAGTAAGACAACAGTGAGGTTTCGCGGGCAGACTTGGGTGAGCCTTTAAGCGAGGCAGTAGTATACGTTGCTAAAATTGTGTTGCACGATTTTATATGGTTAAGCTGTTATAGTAATGGAGTTACGAATTAAGTGGCATAGGAGAGCTATGTGAGAAGGTAGGATCACTCCTTATTATTATTAAAATAGGTACCTATTCGAAAATTAAATAGTTCCGCTCCGAGTTGGAGTTGGAAATCTGCAGATTTAAACTGGCATCACAAGGCTGATTTGCCGATATATCTAGAGGTGGAGAAAGCCCCCCTAGAGTTCAGTTTTGCTTTTGAACTGTGCTATAAACTTTATTGAAAATAAACCGTTCTTTCCCCCTTTCTACGACCCTAGTGAGTGTAGATTTTAGGCGTTTTAAATATGTAACTTTCCTAGACTTTTATCTAAAAAGAAAGGCGGGTGGCGCCCTAAAATAGACTTATTAGTTGAAATTAATTGATATTTTCTGAAGCTTGTATTTTTTTTATGTACTGTATGTTACCTAGTATATTACTTGTTCACCACGCCGTGAGATTCTTTTGCTCTATATATAAAATATAAGTATGTATTTTCTTTGGGCGTTTTATTTAAATAATAAAAAAAAATAATAACGAGGAAAAACCCCGGCGTTATAAAAATTAACTATTTATTATCACGTTTTAAGAATGTTTTGTATTTATAAATAAATAACGTTTTTAAAATACGTAAATTCCACGTTAATCCTTCACACATAATATACAAATCATTGAAAATATTATGTCATTCAACGCTTAAGCAGAGGACAAAATAAATATCACGTAAAAATTGAGTTCATTTTTACGTTTAAAAAACGTTAGACAAGGAACTCATAATTGTTGTTCAGTTAGTATCTAACGTTTCTCCAACATTTAATTGACCCGTGGAAATAAGTTTAAAAAGTCACGTCTTTTTAACGTTTGAAAACAATTTTATGTTGGAAACAGTGGTTAAACGTGGTATTAACGTTTGGTTGAATTCAAATTATCAAATAACGTTAATTTTTTCAACAGGAAACGTTTATACGACCATGACAACGTAACATACACGTTTATTCAACCATGTGTTCTCACTGGGACCTATGCGCAACTGGTCTGTTGATATATGATATGAATATAATTATGGCTTTGACTATTTAAAAATTAAGTTTTAATATCTCATATACATAACTTTATTTAATAAAAATAACACAAATAAGTAAGACATGAAATGGAAATATAATAACAAAAATAATGCTAATTATTCTAGCTACGACCCAAAGCAAAAAAAAACATGCCGATCATTATTTTTTATACTTTTACAAACAACTTGTCGTGTCATTTACTCATCATAAGTATAACATATATCTTTTTAAACAACTATTTTCCAAGCTATTTGCCAAACGATGAATATTGGATTTTGTTTTATTTATTTTACTTTTGCTGAACAGAATAGTTTTAGTAATTCCTTCTTAAATTATAAATTTTTCTGCTGAGTCTCTGAGCCATTTTCAGGAATGCGACAATAATTGCAGTTTGTGAGGTGAAGCTGCTATGATACAACTTTGCACATGTCGAAGTAAACATTGCAGTTTTCGTTAAAATTGAGCAGTATCTATTAGCCGAAGTAGGTACTGCATGTTGTAGTAAAGAATACTATTCATTGTGTAAGGGACGTTTCTGAAAGGCGATAATAAAATTACTTATTTTTATAATTTGAATTTCATAACAAACGAGTCTTCTCGAAACACGACAATAAACACATATTTAAGTCTTTGTTCCCCGACATTACACACTTTCAATTCTTCTTTCCAATTACAATGATATATAATATTTAATATGTTTGTTAAATGTTTTTAAAATGTTTTTAAAATGTTTTCTTATCCACCCCTCAAGTCACTGAAGTAACTCCCAGAAAACCTTAAGATTTTGTGTTGAGTAAAGAGAAACGAGGCCCTACAGTTTATTGTGGAGTCCGAACCGCATCTAGGGCATCGACAGTTCTCTCCCATCTTAATCCGAAACAAATTACAAATAAAATTACTTGCTCCGGGATGGAATCGAACCATAGATATTCAATACCGAGTAAATAGCTATAATCGCTTTACCCACTCGACTACCATGCCCATGTTTAATCCAAAATTATTGTCATGGCAATCTTAGTTTAAATTTTTTTTAAATTAAATTTTCTTAAACTTTTTGAAATTTTAAAAATATCTAATTGTTCCATTTAAAAAAATAGAACTTAATTTTACTCCTTTAAATTTTCAGAGAGAAAAAATACAATGGCATATTTGTAAACTACAAAAAATTTACATAAGCTGTTTTATGAAATCTTAAAACCGATTAATATTAACAAAAATAAGAGGGGTTCAGTTTTAAAGGAAACTCCCTGTACTTTTATTTTACCAATTTTGGTTTCGCTAAACAGAATAATTTTAATTGAAAGTAAAGGCTATTGTGTCAATTGGAGGTCCTGAACATACTGTGCATATTATCTTTTTTATAATCTAATATTCATTGTTTGAAAAATAGCTGGGAAAGTAGTTGTTTAAAAAGACATGAAATACTTATTTGTGATAAGTTTTTTGTAAAAGTATAGAAAATAATAATTAGCAGTGATTATTTTTGTTGTTATTATATTTCCATTGCATTCCTTTTTGAACAGAATTTTTACCGAGAAGGATATCTAATTTGTTATAAATTACAAGAATAGGAATAATATAACGGTAACTATAGTGTATTTCACAAGAGAATCCCGTTCGTACAGTTTAAGTTCTTGACTATATTAAAGATTGTCTGTACTCAAAAATGATATACAGACAAAGATAAAGAGAGCCCTGGCCAATTTTTCTTAAATTGTATGAATAGGGTTCTCCCGTGAAATGCACCCTTATTGTCGAATAAGTATAGTAACGACGTGCATCTAGTGCAGCTGGAGGCTTGTTTATAAATTCAAAGATCCGCGCACTTGCAATTGCCAATAACGATTAACGAAAATTATTAATTTCGAAATATTGATAATATAACTTAATTTGGAAAACATTTAATTTCTCTAAAATTACATTTTTGCATATGCGACTTTCTGTCATAGCAGGGCAGTATACATACCTGCAAAAAATGTAATTTATATCTTGTAATTAAATTTTCAATTGTTACAAAAATTATTTAATTACTGTAATTCTAAGCGAATCACTTGAATCACTAAATGTTTTCAATAACATTTTAAAATACGTATATTAGATGTTTCCCTCTTAGCCAGTGTTATGCTTAGGCATTATTCAGGTACTTCATGAACCCATAAGAATAACTTAGTTAAGACAAGAATTTTGGTTAAAGGAAACGCCCATTATCTCAGCTAATAATTTAGTGACTAATGAAATGATTTTTGTTTTTTCAGAATTCCACCCCATAAATAGCTGTACTATCACCTTGAAAAACACGGAGTTATGGAAGAAGTTTCATGAGTTAGAAACTGAGATGGTCATTACCAAATCTGGACGGTACGTTTTCTATTTTTTATTTATATATACACAGAGAGAAATCCCTATGGGACATTTTGCACAATGTTGTGAAACAACGTCTTGTTGCATTTTTTTAAACAATTGTGTAACAATTGGGTAATTTAATAACATACTACTATTTACAATGAATTTGGCGATATTGTTATAAAATTTTGCATAATTGTTTCATTTGTTTCACATAAAGATAATCATTCTATCCTGCTATTGGTTAAAAAATTGTAGAGGTCGCACCCGCTACCCTAAGAATATAGGTAACGCGTGTCGCGAAATTACGAAATCTGTGGATTTCTCATTTAGAAATTGTGGAAAACTAAAAACATACTCTCTTAAAAAACTATAAACATTGTGTCACTTAAGAGCACTATTTTTTGTAAATATGTTTTACAAGTGAAGAGGTTTAGATGCGAAAGTTTGTTTAGGAAACCTTCACAATATATTTAAAAATTTTACACAAATTGTAGAAACTAACTTAATCTGTTCAGAGATCTGTTCCACAAGTGGAATAAAATGATGTATTTTTATGCAACCATAATTCAAATTTGTAAAGAAATCAATTTATGTGATTTTTAAGTTTGTACAAAAATTTCAAACAATGTTAATGCATAAACTGTACAAAATCATTGCTCCAAAAATGTATTATTTATTTGCACAAATTGTTCCTGTCACTATTTTAAGACCAATTTTGAGTACAATTTTCTACAATTGTGGTAAAATATCACACATATTTTTCCCTATGTATTTTTGCTATGAAAAACAGTGTCAGAAACAGGTCACAAATTCGGTAGTTTCTAAAAGTATTACAAGTTAACTGATAAATACGTATAAAAAATGTAGTTGTTTATAAAATCAGAAGCACAATAAACAGCGATTAGCTTGAAGGGTGCCATATGTGGTACTAACATTCGGGCCTTAAGTGCAAAATATCAAAGTTATATAAACATTTATTTTCTGCTAAGCAAAACATTTACTTCCCGTTATGGTTGCCGTTTTGACCTAAGATAATAAACTGAGAAACCAGACTAGCGACAAAAAGCCATAAATTTTTATAATTCTGTCTACACCCTAAATTATTTTCAAGTACTTTCACCTGTAATTGTAAGCACTTAATTACTGCTACTTAACAAAATATATAAACAAATATACCCCGTGTTCCCACTAGGACTTCCAAGGCTTATAATACGGCCGCTGATATGAGATAATTAGAAAATTTGGGGTAAACACTGAAGGATCCATTTCATATTAGCGGACTTGGAAATTTTTTTTTCATTTCTAGAAATGACACTTCGAATAAATGTTTTTCTCAGAAACTATTAAAACAACTACTTCTCTTGTTACATGCAGAATTATATTGGATTAAATAATAGTATTCATATTAACAATATTAAAAGCAAAAAAAATATTGATACTAAAATATAATCACTCATAACTTTGATTTTTTATTTTTCAATTTCCAAAAAATTATATCCCCTTTTGATTTTTCATTAATAATTTAAATATGTCTTAAGTATCATTAACATTTATTAATGTCTACTTTGGTACAACGGCTAAAAATTAAAATTATTTAACCATGCATTTCAATAAAAAATATTAATTAAGGATTTTTTTGTGAAGCCTAATAGAGACTTCAACGCTAAATCGAGAAGAAAACTATAATGCATTTATTTTTAATGCGTTTTTTTTAGTAGATACCTATAGTTTTCTTCTTGATTTAGCGTTGAAGTCTGTTAGATTTCACAAAAAAATACTTAATTAACATTAGCCTTTTGTACTACCCCACGTTGATTTTAATTTGTTCGTAGACGTAGCTATAACTAAATTTAAAAAGGTACGATTAAATATTTTCAAAAATTTCGTAAATATTTTTTAAAATTTAATGATAGTTTTCCGGTAACAAATAACACAACATAAAAAAGGGGTAAAACCGCATAACTTTTTAAATTTTTTCAAAAAAATCCAAATATTAAATTCTATATAAATGGTAACTTCAACTACGAATTAAAACACATCCACAGTTAAATGATTAAATTAACAGAAGCTTCATAAGAACCGTGTATTAAGTTCACTTTGTCTGCACTCGATATAAATATAAATTAAAATTCAAATAGGATTTATGCTGGAGGAGTGTGGAATATGTGACATTGTTTGTTAGAATGTCCATTAAAATATCAATCAAATATCGCACTAAATTCCCACTAAACATACTAAAGTTCCTAGAAAGTTGTAAACGGAACTGAAAGAACATTGGAAAAGACTGCTTTAAATTGTATATTTATTTTATAAATGAAATTATAGAATTTATATTTACCTTTTTATAGGCTTCCTGCATGCTATTGTCAAAGACCTACCCAATAAACACTGAATACATACACATATTAAAGATAAGGTAAAGTAAGATAAATCGATTTCATCCTAAAAAAATTTACGGCTATAACATATTTTGCAATAGATATATTCGTGTGACAAATACATAACATGCATGTAACAGACATATTATTTTGTGTTTTAAAAATTTTACCTTACAACATATTTTGACTTTATGAATTAAATGAAATAATAATAATAATAATATGTTTATTTGGAAAGAGAATTACAAAATAGTTGGTATAAAACAAAAACATTCTTAAATTACATACAAATAAACATGAAAAGAAATCACAAAGGTTCAATAGTATCTTGACTATGACTAGAAAAAAAAAACAATCGGTATAACATCGTATAAATACATGAATAATTACAAATATGTTTAGTCATAAATAGGTAGATAGTTACAAATCATTTCAAATAATACTTACATTAATATACATATACAAACATTACTATATTATACATTCATGAATACACTTGTAGTTTTTAATTTTATTATTTTAATATAAAATCATGTTCTATTTTTAGTGTTTTTTTTTATCAGGTTTAAAATTACATACACCATAATCAATTGTTTCAGAACTGCTTCTAGTGCTATCGATTTCCACACATTGCCACCTATTTGTTAGGTAACTACGCATTAATTTAAGAGATGTAGGTACCTCTAATTCCTACATCATCTAAACTTTGCAATAATAACATGTGGCTTATTGTGTCGAAAGCCTTTGCTAAGTCTAGAAACAAAATAGCGAAGGTTTTGAGTTATTCAGAGATTCATAAATTTTCTTGGTAAGCATAGTAATTGTGTGTTCAGTCGACTTACCCTCTCTAAAAACAAATTGTTGTGTTGACAAAATATTGTGTTTATCTAGAAACCTCAGGACTCTGATTTGTAGATACTTGGCTACCGATCTATCATGATTTGAAGGTATAATCCAATGCAGGTCTGGGTATTTGCCCGCTGAGTAGTTGTTTCGTTCAAATTATATTTAATAACAGTAGCTTCGTCCACCTGGGCTAGAGGTCGTCGCTCTCGGTACTTGCTTTGCAAGTCGCTATCCGCCACAGAGACATCTATGATGTCGGTCGGATAGTAGCATTTGGACCATATGAGAAGTGTCACATACCTCTCACCACTACTCAATTTACCTTAGTCAGTATATGACTAGCAGGTTGGCGATTATCATTTCTCTGTTCCATAACCTATGGCATACTGAGGAGAACTAATAAGTTCGAAACCGGTCTATGTCTGGTTAGGAATTGACAAATGATATTGGCTACCGATCTATCATGATTTGAAGGTATAATCCAATGCAGGTCGGGGTATTTGCCCGCTGAGTAGTTGTTTCGTTCAAATCATATTTAATAACGGATATTGTTGTTTAATAATTTAAAATTTAGAGAGTTGTTGTTAATTTTTAAAATTTCGTTACCTTGCAATGTGCTTTCAACCGTCTCTGTGTCAATTTTTGAAATTTGAAAATTTGTTATGAATTGATTCATTATTACTTAATAGGTATGTATTCCAAATTATAGTGACTCACAGAGGTGATCATGTATCTTCTTCAAGAGGGGGGGGTCACTTCATCGCTTATAGGTAAAAATATAATTTAAAACTTACCAAACAAAATTTAATTCTATTAAAATACAGAGTGGGTCATTGAAATCGAAACAGGCGTGCTTTTTCGCATTTAAACCCATTTTTCGGAAAAACACTCGGAAACGTCGATTTAATTTTCAAGGGGGAACTTTTTATTGGGTCGTTTTATTAAAAGCGGTTTTTTATCTAGCAAGTGTACGTCAATACGATTTTTTGAAGTATTTGTATTTAATGTATTGAGTAACATAAACATAACCAAAACTTTCATTTAATTAGTAGCAAATAAATAACAATAACAAAATACTGTTCCATTATAATTTATATTCTCAAATTTTCAATGTGATTTCCATTTACTTATCACTTACTCATAATCCCGCAGACTTAATTAACAGTTTCCAAGTTACAGCACCTTTTGTATTTCATTATTTACTTGAATTGCAAACGTTTTCTCGCTCTCCTGAATAATTTCTATTCGGCGACTTAATCCTTACCCTGAGCTTGTAAATCGAATATTTCTCGAAAAGGATGTATTGTATCGTGTTTTAACAAGTATATCTTTTTTTGTGAATAATTAAATTGCACTTCAAACGTAATGAAAGATAATATCCAAAACATAACATCAAAAAAGTTAAGTGTCAGAGAAAAGTACTATAATTAGCATTATTTATAAATTATGATGTGGGCAATGTCGTCATGGACCTCAAAAACATATCTCTACCAAATTTAAAATTGATACGTATCATAGTCGCTGAAATTGAATAAAAAATTTTAACTTCAGCACTCTATAAAAATTAGACTCCTACTTTTTATGTTGAATCGACTTGGTCTGATGTCAAAACCCTACAGCGAAACGGTATCCCAATATTTTTGAGACACCCTGTATGTATACATATAAGATTTAGTAAACATTTGTGTTACTGTTCATTACCATCAATGATCAACGGGTAATAAGAATATTAATTTTCCCAACTACTGTTTAATACAACTCTTGTCCTACTTATTAATTAATTTCACAGTCTGATTTTGCTTCTGTCCTTGATATTATCAAGAGGCTCAAAATAATTTCATCAGTTTCATTGTTAATAGAAAATAAACAAGAGAAAGAGAGCACCTCAGGAGCAACTGAACTTATAGTATCCAACAATGGCTGCTCCGAAATTAACTTCTGTGGGGTTAACAATTTGCCTTCTACTAATATTTCCTTTTGGCTTTCTACATTGCTGGTCCCTGAGTTGTTTGAACTTTTTTCAATATTAGGTACATTCCTCCCTTGCCTTTTCCTCAATTAATAAAATAATTTCTTTTCATTAATCAATTTCTTTTAAACGTGTTATTATATTATCAATATATATTTGTTAAAACACATATTTAAATATGACCTAACTTGTAGCACTTATTACACCAAACAATAGGTATACTTTTTGTCTTGTATATAGGTCAGAATGGTAGAAGTATAGAAATAAGGCCAAATTAATATAGAATGGATATAGTAGATAACAGAAAATTTACCAGTTTTGCAGTACATTGTATTAGTCAGAACCACTTCTTTAATAATCATAAATCTAAACTTCTGCATAAATGTAAATAAAGGAAAAACATCAGTTTGAAATATTCGAAATTAAAAAAGCCTAATAAAAAAGTTACAAATACTCAAATTGAATTGAATTTGTGTTTATACCTATGTAGTTGACATGTACTAGAGTAGTGGAGTACATCCACTATGGGGTTGAATCCCCATATTCATTATTCGATTAATTTGGTCATTATGCAGCAATTAAAATGTATTAAACATAAAGTAGATGTCAACATTGCATAGTGAAAAGTTTTTAATGTGTAACGTGATGTTAGTTTTAACTTATAACCTCAACTTACTGGCATAAGTCTTGAGAAAGAAAATAAAATATTTTCGAAAGCTTGGCATAGTAGAAAAGAGTATTCTTTATTAACCCAACAAAATTTGGACTGCATCCTCATTAATAAAAAAAGCTGTTTGTTTTTTAACTAGTCGTCCACTACGTCTACCAGTTTTTTTAAATATATATATATATATATATATATATATATATATATATATATATATATATATATATATATATATATATATATATATAATAATTCAAGAGAAGATACTATAAAAAAGTGCTTCACATGTTGCTCATTTTGATAGACACATTTCTATGCGTCTTTGGAATGAGGTTTCTACTCTTCATACAACAACTGCCAGAGTGATACTTCTAAAAGCATTTATTATCCTTTCCTTTAAATTTTGGATTGTTGTTGGTGTGATGTTTTTATGGGCATCATGTAACACGCTTATTATAATACCTTTTCTTGAATTATTTGAAAAAATCCTCATTTTTAATATTTATTGCTGAATTTTGCAGTTATTGTTTAATAAATTGAAAATGGTCACAAATAGCTATAGGAATGTACGTACAAAAAATGTTCGTTTTTCAATCCTACATCACATCGTCCAAAAATATCCATTTGAAAAAATTGAGAAAATTCGGTTAAAAAAAATTGTAAATTTAAAAATCCTTTTTGGCCACCCTGTATACTTTTAGGAAGTGAAAATGGCTATGTCTCATAGCTGGTACTAACATATTTTTTCGTAGAATTCAGAGTTGTGATTGTGTGATATTTTGAATATACACGTGTGTAAATGGTATAATTTCAACAAAAAAAAAATCATTACATCCAAGTGGTTGGGAAAGTCAATAACAATACAGGAGTGAAAGGAGGCCCCAAAGAGGATCCAAAAAAATGTGCTGATATACATGCCATTTCATTTAAAAAATGTTACTTGATCCTGTAGAATCGTCTTGGCTCACCCTGTATATTCGAAAACAATTTCCGGTTATAGACTTTTTGTCTAGTTTACTTATGTTTTTAAATCAAGTTTCCAGCTATCATAGAATTCGAAATATTGAGGTCGGCCGCACTATTGCCCCACCCTGTATAATGGTCTAAAACCAGTGCAAGTATCCTTTAACCTAACGTATATGTATATATGGATCGTATCCGTTGGAGTACGTACCTACGAACTTAACTTAAAAACTAACTGAATTACAAATGTATTTATTTTGTTTACAAACCAGTGTTTATAAACACTCGACGATAAAAAAATCGTTTTATCGTATTTTGAAGAGTAAGCTTAATCTGCTTAATCATTCCTCGATAAGAGTTCAGTTTAGGCCCACTAATTTCCGTGTTACTTTGTTTGTACCTTCAGAGAATTATTAGCCTTTTGCTTTTATTTTTCACACATTAAAATGAGGAAGTCAGATTCTCGAGAGCGTGGTTTTATAAAAAAAGAGAGGTGCAGAAAGGAATATAAAGGAAATCATATTTCATTTTATAAATCACTGTAATCAAACGCCTATTTAGTACTTCCGTTTGCGGTGTTAAATTGTTGGTATAACGTGCCTGGCACTTTATTTTCGGAGATTATAATTATAAAAACAAAGGTTGGTCAGACAGTCATCTGTTGACGAGCCAAATTTGACAGTTGTAGGGCGTCAGCATTAAGATCATGGGAGGCCTCGAATTTGCTTGTTTTACAGACCACTTATAAGGCACTTAGGTTTTTGTTTAGTGGTACACTCCAGAACCATTTCAATTGTTTATCTGGGTTCTAGTGGCGCCTATACATAGACATACATATAAACTTATGCATCGTCATCTGGTATAAAACAGAGTCCTATTTCCCTAGTTAATTAATTAATTGGCTAAAAATTACTAATTTTAGTCATTTCTTAAAATTTGCTGAAACAGATCGGCAGAAGTCTCGGTAAGTAAGGCGCCTGTCAAATTACGCAAGTAGGATGTTCAAGGCGGCAGAGGCAGACAAAGATAGTAGACAATGGTAATATTGTCCACCCTGGCGTCCTTTAACGCGTTTAACACTTGACTTATCCACTGCAAAAGAGCCGCAGTAACTGTGCTACGCAGAAACGTAAAGACATTGGCCACCCTGCTTCAAGCCTTGTATTATCAAACAGACCGACATCTCACAGGTACCCTTATATGAACTTGTTAGTTACACGGTGTAATAATAGATGTTTTCACACATGGCTTGTAAACAAGTGCCTTATTATTGTTGCAAAGTACCGCAAAGCATTGTCTGCCACTGTCATAACCACAAAAAAATCAGTAGGTAGCATTAAAAACTTCGTAAACATTCTCACAGTGTTTAACAAAGTAATCCCTAATTTTAATTTACCTAGGTTTTTGCCGAAATCCCAAAAGCTGACCTATAATAATATTCGACGTTACATTTTTGCTATTAATTTTTCAACACAAACAACATAATTCATCAATAATAGGTATATTTCTTTTTCAGACGAATGTTCCCCTCTCTGAATGTTCAGATTAACAACTTGGAGTCCCGCGAACATTACTGCATTCTATTAGAAATGGTCCCAGCAATCCACTGCAGAAATAAATACACCGTCTCCGGAGGGTGGGTTCCAGCTGGAACCGAAGAAGCCCAAAGCCCTCAAAGATTTTATCTCCATCCTGAGTCCCCTGCAACCGGTGACTACTGGATGGCACAACCAGTTTCATTTGGTAGAGTGAAACTAACGAACACCCCAAATCCACCAGAGGGGCAAATAGTACTTTCGTCAATGCATAGATATCAACCGCGAATAATAATCGCTAAAACAATGCACGCAACAAATTTCATTTTCGCACCAACAAAATTATTTACCTTCTCTGAGACGCAGTTTATCGCTGTAACTGCTTACCAAAACGAGAGGATAACCAAACTTAAGATAGACAACAATCCGTTTGCTAAAGGGTTTAGGGTAAATGGGCAGTCAAAATGCAAAAGAAAAAGGACCCCGGTAGAAAGAAGCGTTGAAAATGAGACAGCCCAACAGCCCAAAGTAGACGTGTTGCCGCCGCAAAAACCTGAAATTGGTGTGTTGCCCCCGCAGAAAACTGAAATTGACAGAGTATGTTCTTCTTTTTATTGCCCCGCTTCTGAAACGCAATATCAACACGGCAGAGTTCCAATATGTATACCAAGCTACTCAATTCCATACAGTTACAATCATGTTTTGACCCACAGGACGGCTCCTAGTATAAACATGTATCCTTATTATTATCCTCGGCCAATATGGGACGCACCTTTAAATTATCAACAACCATTTACCTCGCTTCCTGCGCCGGAAGACTTAACGGTTCATGCACCTGCATCTGTGAAGAAAAAGCCGAAGAAGTTAACAGATTTTTCGATTAGAGCTATTACTGGTTGTTTATAGAAGTTTTAACGGTTCATGCACCTTCACCTGTGAAGAAAAAGAGGAAAAATTTAAATAATATCTGATAGTTTTTTTTGTGGGTTGTTTATAGAAGTTTTAACGGTTCATGCACCTTCACCTGTGAAGAAAAAGACGAAGAATTTAAATAATATCTGATAGTTATTTTTGCATGTCATGGTTCACCTGTGAAGAAAAAGCCGAAGAAGTTAACGATTTTTCGATTAGATGGTTGTTTATAGAAGTTTTTATTTTCGTTGTGTATATAAATCGTTAAGTTTTTTGTAAATAATAATAATAAAACGTTTATATTAAATTAATAATTATACAATAATTAATTTACTCCTCCCTGGGCGAAGTTTGGCACTAAAACTACTCTTACACTTAACTCAATGTAAATAATTACTTCAAAATTAAAAATATGTATAATATGTGTGTATATATAAATAAATAAATTCAAAAAAAAAAATTCAAAATTAGAATGAGTTGCCAAGTAACTGCTACTCAAAAAGATATTTTTTAAGTTTCTTTTTAAAAGTATGAGCAGTATACTTTTTGAAATCTTGGCTTAATTTATTGTATAAGTAAATTGCGCTGTACAAAAATGATATCTGAAATATAACATTTCATCCTTATATTATTTTGATTAATTTTTAAATAAACAAAGCATGTAGTTTAAACTATTTATTAATAGAATAAATAAAAATATAGTTACTGTATAACGGAATACAAATTTGAAGAATATTAATAAAAATACGTTTATAGTTTATAAGAGATATGGATATGATCAAAAGCTTATTCGCTAGATATTTAATCACTGAACAAAATTGTCTTGAAGATCTATTACTGTATCTGCAATATTTAATAAGCTATAAGTCATAAAAGATTCGAAAATGACAAAGAAACCTTAATTTTTTATAAACAAATGCGTATTATAGCTGATTAACAATAGTTACAAACTAGGTGGTTAACTCATTTTAAAAATTAATTAACCCTTTATAAAAACGACTTGAATATCCATTGTCGTATCTCTAATAGTTTAAAAGATATAGAGGTTAATAACTTAAAAGAAGGAGGCACTTTAATTTCTGTAGAGTAGCAAAATTGAAAATTTTATAAAAAATCGAAAAAAAAAATTTTTTGTATTGGTTAAATATATGGTTGCTTTTAGTATTTTTTCTATAAAAAAATGTATTAATACGACCATTGTTTATTACAAATTGTTTATTAAATAAACAAATAAATTTTAAGCGAAAAAAAAAATTTTTTACTTTGTAGAAAATTGCAAATGATAAATTTAGAAAAAAAAATCTTTTGTTAATCTATTATTTAAATAATGAAAAAAGTTAAAAACTGATTATTAACAATAAAAAAATTTTGTTAAGAATAATTTTTAAAAAAAAATCATATCATTCCACTAATAATTTGGCAAAAAAAAATCTAAATATGCAAATAATCTATTGCAAACGTTATAAACAAATACCACTAAAAATTTAAAAATTATAAAATCTAATAGTGTTTTGATGTACAAAAACGGTGATAATAACAAATATTGATAAAAAAAATTCTTTCACTTTTTTTTATCATTTATTAGTTTTTTGTTAACATAATAGATTAATAACTAATGAACTATAACAATTAAAAATATCGTGATGTGATTATTTCATAAAGTATACTTGTCACAACAAAATTTGTTAATTAACAATAAGCGCATTTTATGAAAAATGGATATTTTTTTTTTTTAATTATTAATAATGGAGGTACAGTTCCGGGAGTTAGGACTTTTTTTGGATCGGAAATTTCGTCCTCTTTAAGAATCTTTTTTTTTAAATTTCTTAATTATTAATAGTTTCTGAATTATTTGCGAAAAACTAAATGCCTTTTTTTATCTTAGTTTGTTAATAACTATTGCAATTTTTTATGTGCTGGTAAACAATTTTAAACATTTTGTCTTGACGTCATTCCGAATCCAATGAGGTATCGCCCATATTTTTACGACCTTTATCACTAATTAACACCGTTTTTAACTTTAGACTATAAAAGCTGCCTGTTTACAGTTGTCGTTATTAAAGTGAAATAATAATAGTTGGGTGTCATCCACATATGTTTGCATGTAAATATGTTTTATTTTATTATACATGTCAGCCGTGTATACAATAAAAAGCAGAGAACCTAAAACTGATCCTTGTGGAACTCTCGATGACACATTCCCAACAGTAGATTGGGAGCTTCAAATTCGCACTAGTTAAGATCACGATTTTAAATAATTTTCAAAAAATAACAGAGCAGTGGGATCAAGACTGTACTTCAGTTAAGCATACATGAGTTCGTGTCTGATGGTATCAAATGCTTTGGATTAATCTAACATAATAAGTATTATAATAATAATTTCCAGACCACAATTTTTACGATAATATAATAATTACAAAGGCAGATAAAGGTAACACTACTGTGGTTCTACAAAAAAGAAGAATACATGAATAAAGCCTATAATTTACTCAATAACCAATCTGTTTACCAAAAATTAACCCAAGATCCAACAGTCACTATTCAAAATAAAACCAATAAATTAATAGATAAATTAACAAATAACAACTTCATTGATAAAAAACAGGCAAAAACTTTAAAAAGCAATTCAGGTATTTTTCCAAAAATGTATTTTACACCGAAAATTCATAAACAGAATCTACCACTTAGACCCATAGTTAGTTTCATAGGTTCCCCAATTTATAAATTATCAAAATATATTAGTGAACTTTTAGATTTTGCATTTTTAAAGGATGAAAAATATACTAAAAAACTCTTTCGAATTTGCGGAGTTCATTAAGGGAAAGACTATACCCAATAATCACATTTTAGTGTCATTAGATGTAGAATCTTTATTTACAAATATACCTATAGATTTGACAAAGAACATTATCAAAGATAGATGGCATTTAATTGAAGAAAATACAGAAATCTCTTTAGAAATATTTTTGGAAATATATCAATTTTGCACTGATAATAACTATTTTAATTTTAATGGAGAATTTTTCAAACAAATTTATGGGCTAGGAATGGGAAATTGTATGTCTCCGGTTTGTTCAGACCTAGTTATGTCACAGTTCCAGGAAATTTGTTTAAATAAATTGACTTTCAATGTTCCTATTTTCAAAAGGTATGTTGATGATATTTTCTTAGTTATACCTAAAGATAAAGTCGAAGAACTTTTGTACGTCTTTAACAGCTTTCATGAAAAGTTACGATTTACAATTGAAATTGAGAATAACAACAAAATTTCATTTTTAGACACAGAAATTATAAGAACACCTGAGAATAGAATACTTATTGATTGGTACCATAAACCAACCTTTTCAGAAAGATTTTTAAATTTCAATTCCCAACATTCGATTAAAACTAAACTTAATATAATTAAGAATTTAAAACACAGAGCTATAAATTTATCCAGTCCCCAATTTCATGAAAAAAACTTACAACTAATTAAAAGGTATCTTATCAAAAATAATTTTCCGATATCATTAATCAATAGAATATTACAGAGTAACAATAATAGTCGACCAATTAGACCTTTACTAATAGAACCAACATTTTATTACAAACTGCCATATGTAAAAAATCTTTCGGAAAAGTTAAGAAAGGTCCTCATGTCAAACAAAATAAATATAGCTTTTAAAAGTGAAAATACAATCAAAAAGAACTTTTTTACCAAATTAAAAACTAAAACACCAACAGACTTACAATCGAATTTAATATATAAAATACTATGTAAAAATTGTAATAAAAGTTATATAGGTCAAACAAGTAGGTATCTAAAAACAAGGAAAAAAGAACATATGAGAGATGTCAAAAACAAAAATAAGCTTAATATCACATCTTTGGTAGAACATTATAAATTTTTAAATCATGAATTTAACTTTGACGAAACCGCAGTGATAGGTAAACAATCTAATCTAGAAAAAAAGAAAATTTCAAGAAATGATAAACATTAAAAAATTCGAATCAGTAAATTCAAGAAAAGACACTGAAAATTTAAACTCTTGTTATTTCAATCTAATTAATAAAATGAAAACTTTATGATAGGTACATTAGATATTTTAAAATTATCAACCTATTTACATCTTTCGTTCCTTTCTACTTTAAGCTTGTTTACTTATTATATAAACAAACATTTTAGTTCCCAAACACTTATTTATCCCTTATCTACAGTAAGTTTAACAGTGCTAAAAAAATAATCTCCTTAGTGTCACAGCCTCCACGAGAATAACACATTTCAAGAAATATATAAAAATTTTTCATTTCTGTATGCGCCGGTATACCGAGTAGTTTTCAATAAACTCAATATTATAGTTAAGAAGTATGTTCCTGCCATTATGTTTTTTATACACGAGAAACACTAAATTTTAATGTGAGTATTTGTTTATAATTTTTATATATCACTAATCTATAACTAATTCTAAATAATAATTGAAGTGCCTAAAATGAGTACATGTTTTCTACAATCTGTTATAAAATAATTAATTAACTTTTCAATATTATTTCTTTATTATTTGAATTAGAAGTTATCACCCATATAGTTATAGAATAACTACAATCAATTTATTTATATCTTACAGTGCCCTGAGGATGGTAATAAATTATACCGAAACGTCGGCAAGTTAATACAATAGTGTTTTAATTACATTGGACCTAATAACCCAAAATAATAAGTATTGTTGTAAGTTTTTTTATATAAATTTGTAAAAATAGTGTCATGAAGTTGTTGTACTATGAGCTTTTGTAAACCCTGACTGGTGTTTTGCGATAATGTTATTTTTTGAAAAATATTCATTTATTTACATTTTTGGAGAAAACTTATGGTCTCAAACCATTTACAGACACTGGATTTGGGACCTTCGGCAAAAGAGAATTAAAACAGTTTTCCATGTATTGAAAAAATAGCCCATATCTAAATAGCAGTTAATTATATAACAAATGTTTCATAATGACAGGAGCACATAGTAATAACTTATTTAGATTAATACCATCAATACCGCTTGCATTCGATTTAAGACCATGTATTGCATTTATAGCAGAATCAACATCTAAATTGAACATAAAATAAATATTCTTATTAATCTTATTTGAGTTAAAATGTGCAACATTTCCTGGACAAGCATTATCTTTCAAAACATAAAAAGTGATCATTAACCAGGTCTGGCTCTAAAAAGGAATTTGGCAAATTTTTATTGTCACTCGTGTAAACATTCATAGTTCTCAATACACGCCACAGGTATTCTGAAGATTTTTGTCTTTGTACAAACAAAAAAATACGCTACTTTTTCTTTACGAATTGCATTTAACACAAAGTTTCTTTTTCCTTTATAACTAGACCAATTTTCCGGAGTATTATTGGCTTTATATTTTAAGCTTTTTCACGATCTCGGATCTAATTTGATTGTATTAGCCAAGGAGCATGCGGCTTACTTACTGTTTTTGTACATACAGGAGCATGAATGTCAGGTTTGTAATAAAATTAGTGAGAAGGTTAACTTTATCCTCGATATACGTCTTCAAAAGGTATGTATTGTAAGTCAGAAAAAAAATTATTGTTGTTAAAATCATGAATTTCTACATGTAACATATTTTTATGCATACTTAGAGTTCAAAAATTGCAATTGACAGAAAATTAGCATGTGGTCACTGGTCAGTAACCAAATCAGTATTAAGTGTCCTAGTAAAGTTAGAAATATTCTTTTTTTATAAAAAATTTTGCACAATACTTAGAAATTTTTGTAGGTTCACTAATTAGCTCGTGAAAACACTCAATTTAATTCAATTCAATTTATCATTCCAAACTTATATAATGCAATATATTTATTTTAATATTTCATTATATTATATTCTAATTATATTTTTATAAAATATTAGTTTTTAGTTTTTGAGTTGCCCAAAAATAACTGCATGTGTGCAACTTCATTAATTTTAACTAATTAATATAAAGAAATTATAAATATTCACAAATGATATGTTGTATAACATATCATTTGTGAATATTAAAAAAATGTTTGAGAAGGATGGGAGATTAAAACATAAAACATAAGCGTGAAAAGAAACTTAAACAATTCAATATTAATGTGACTTTGAGCTGGTAAAAGTTTTGTTTATTTTGAGTAGGAAATAGATTTAAAAATATTTTGTAAAATTAATCGTTAATTAGTAAATATTCAGAAAGATATTAAGTAGGTTAATCTCATTTTTTTAGTAGTGTAAAATTATGTATGCAAATTATTATTATTATATTTTTTTTAATAAATGGTATTAAACTTTTCATAATTTTCGTCTACAAATGTTCTTAACTTTTTTTAAATTTTTTAAAATGACATTATGACATCATTGTGGTGTTTTATTATTTTTTCCAAAGATAAGAGGTTAAAAAACTTTGGGCTATAATAAAAAACAAACCCTTGTGTAGGTATATGATTTAGTCTAGAAAGGTAACATAATTGATTTGCCTTTTTTTATGCTGGTGTCATGCTTTTGACATATTTCTGTATGATATGAGGAATTTTTATACATCCAAAGACGGCATTGATAAGAAAATAATTGTCTAACAGTAAGTAATTTTGATTCTGAAAATAACAAACTTGAGGAATAACGACTATCTCTTTATAAAATTATTTTTATAATTGTTTTTTGAGTACCAACAGATTCTTTAAAGAGTTATTGTACATGGTACCCCAAATTACTATGCAATAATTTACAATTCATTCTGCCAAAGCGTTATATATAATTAATAGATTTTTTTTTATCTAGGATATCACGCTTCAAGTAAAATTTGTGAAATAATGTCCTAAACCTTTTATTTAAATAGTGTACATGGTCTTTCTACTTTAAGTGATGGTCAGCCACGACTCCAAGGTACTTAATATTGTTTTCTTTTTTTATAAATTAGCAATCACAATGTTGTGCACCACAAGAAATTTTATGAATAGGTTGACTAGTCTCTGTGATGGAAACAGTTAGAAACTTGGTTTTATCTATATTAAGACTTAGGCGATTAACATTTGGCCAATTTTTTATTTTTTATGGAACTTGCTGCGTTGAAATATACATCGGTCCAGGAGTTACCTACAAACAAAACAGTGTCATCAGCATAGGATATTATTTCTGCATTTATTGGTAATTTTAGTAGATTGTTCAGACAGTGAGGTCCATAAGTAACACTGGCGGTTCTTCTATAGGGTCATTTGTTCAATGACCCCCCACATACAAATAAAAAAATAGAGCTATTCATTTTCTGAAGTTTAAAAATATATAATATATACATATATTTTTAATATTCTTAAAAAAATATATTAAAGTTTCTAGTTCATTATATGCACAATACTATTCAAATATCTAGATCATTACATTATTCATTTATAGAATTTAAAAATCTTGGGTCAATCCACAACGTGTCCTCAAAGATAGCTACGGACCGAATTTACAACGAATTATAGTGAACTAGACTTATGCGCGAATCGTCAGAAAGCAAAAGAGACAGAAAACACTGGCGGGGACAATGTCCCTGACGACCCTGACACGGTAACGCACGAAGCTTAGTAAAGCCAGTCGCCAGTCAGCAGTCTTAATGTTGAGTAGGTACGTGTTGGTCGATAAATTCTATCGCGTTGTTTTCAATGTTTTTATTTGTGAACATTTTATTAGTAAATCTCTACTTGTCGTGAAATTAAGTAAAACAGTGTTTTTGGTGTTTACTATTAAATATGAGTGTTGTACAAAATATATTAAAACTGAAAGATGGACATAATAAAGTACAAGTAGTTTTTGTGTTTAGATACGTTTTAGACGGTGTTGTATGTGAGAGATTTTGGAAATTTATTCAGCCTCAAGGAACGAGGCTGAATAAATTTTAAAAGAGTTAGAATGTCTGAAAATTAATGAAAGTCCTGAAAAATTGATAGCACAAAGTTACGATGGAGCATCAGTAATGAGTGGTGCTTTTGGAGATGTACAAGCCAAAATTAAAAAAAGTTATCCTTCAGCAAATTTTATTCATTGTTACGCTCATCAACTAAATTTAATTTTACAAAAAGCATCAAGTCAGGATAAAAGCATAAACATTTTTTTTGCAAATTTACATAGCTTTTCTTCATTCTTTGGAAAATCGCCAAAAAGAACAGCCGTGTTAGATAATGTCGTTAAGGTGAGATTATCTAAAGCGGCTCCAACACGATGGAATTTTAATACAAAGTGCATAGAGACTGTTTATACCTATCGAACAGAATTATTAGATTGTTTAGAAAAAACCATTGATAATGAATCCGAAAACAACACTCTAAACCAAGCTATTGGTTTAAAAAACTACTTACAAAATGAATATTTTCTTTACTGGTTAAATTTTTTTATTTAGTTATGCCTCATTGTGATATATTGTTCAATCAATTACAAAAATGTAATATCGACGTCATAACAGTAAATAAGTGTAATGGCGTTTTTAATAGTAAAATTGAAGACATCAGAAATAAAATTTTGAATAACTATTTGGAGTAGACATCTATGCAGTCTGCCCAGAGATGTAAAACGGAAGAATTAAAAAGGAGAATTTCATTAGAAGTTTGTGATATAATTACATCTGAGATCAAAAACCGGTTTGGCTTCAGTAATCATTTAGCAGTGTCTCAGTTATTTCACGCAGATCGATTTAAAGATTATAAAAAAAGCTTTCAAGATATGTTTAAATTAGTTAACACGGAGTATCCAGTAATAAATCATTTGAAACTTAACACTGAATTAGAAGTATTATATAGCCGAGAAGATTTTTCCAATAGTGAAGGTGCAGTTGATTTGTTACAGCTTTTTATTAACAATAATTTGTTCAATACTTTTTCTGAAAGTGTCAAACTGTTACAAATCTTGTGTACTCTCCCTATGACTACTGTCGAAAGTGAACGTTGTTTCTCCACCTTAAAAAGAATAAAGACATTTTTAAGGAAAGGTTATCTTCTTTAGCTATGCTTACCATAGAAAGGGCATTAATAAAGAAGATAAAAGACTTATGAAAAAGCAATTGACCACTTTGCATCTCAAAAAGACCGGAGGATCGAGTTAGAATTTAAATCACTTTAAAAGGTAGGTAATACAGTAAACTTTTCTCATTGACCTTCCTATCTCTTGACTCACGAACCGCCACTGATAAGTAACAGATAAATTCATTATTTACGTAATTTACAAGTTATGAGTAAAATCCTGAAACACGTCAATTTTTAATTCTAAAATGACATTTTTTCAGCATAATTTTATATCCTCCCTTTTAACCCCCTTGGAGTAACAGCTACCCCTTTAAAATTTTTAAAAAGAACGAGGGAGCGTGTGATAGCTTATTTGAAAGAGTTTTTAATTCTCTGTCCAGCAATATAAGATTTTTTGAATTTCTCTAATTTTTTTTATTGAAAAATGTTACATTTTTAATGTTACTAAGTAAACAAAAGAGCATGAAACAGTTTAAATCAAAGTTCAAACTGGGCGCCCGTGGCTTCTTGACAATAATGGAGGCATTGCTGAAATTCTTCTAAAATATTTTGTATCGTTTCCGGGGTGACTTGATTAATTTCTTACCTTATTCTGCATTTTAAATCATCGACGTTATTTGGTCTGTTGAAGTAGACTTTCGATTTTAAGTAAACCCATAAAAAAATAGTCAAGAGGGGTCAAATCGGGAGAACGGGCAGGACACTCAATTTCACCGCGTCTCCCGATCCACCTATTGGGAAAAACTTGATTCATAGGCTCTTACTTCCAATGCAAAATGTGGTGTAGCTCCGTCTTACTGATACCAAATATTTCTATCAATTTCATTACCCAGTGAGAACACATCGGTTGAATTAACGTGTATATTACGTTGTCATGGTTGAATAAACGTTACTCGTTGAAAAAATTACCGTTATTTGACCACTTGAATTCAATCAAACATTTATAATACGTTTATATAACCACTAATTCCAACATAAGAATGTTTTCATACGTTTAAAAGACGTGATTATTTAAATTGATTTCCACGGGTCCATTAAACGTTAGTGAAACATTATATACTAACTAAACAACAACTACTTGTTTCTTGTTAAACGTTGTTTAAACGTGAAAATTAACTTAATTTTTACGTGAAATTTATTCTCTGTTTCAACGTTGAGAGACATAATAATTTCAATGATTTGTATAATATGCGTGATAGATTAACGTCAAATTTAGGTATTTTAAAGACGTTAATTGCATTACATGTACAAAACGTTATTTATACGTGATAATAATTAGTTAATTCCCTGAACCGACTAAACGTCATAAAAACGTCAAAAATGTATTGAAAAATAACCACTGCGTTGCTGGTCAACGTTTTTTAAACGTCGTCACAATTAACTTGATGTTTACGTAAATTTGTTCGTTACTTAAACGTTGAATGATATTACACTTTCGACGGTTTGTATAATATCGGTGATTGGTAAACGTGGAATTTACGCATTTTAAAGACGTTGATTTAATTGAATATAATACACTGTATTAAAACGTTGTAATAATTAGTTAAATCCATCATCGAATTATACGTCATTAAAATCTTAAATATTAGTTGAAAATAACTATTGCGTACCTGGTGGGCACTTTTTAAATGTTACAATTAACTTGATTCTACGTAAAATTTTTCGTCACTTAAACGTTGAATGGCATAATATTTTCCACGTGTTTTAAAGACGTTAATCTAAGTAAAGAAAATACACGATTTTAAAACGTGATATTAATTAGTTAAATCCAATAACCAACATGTTGTAAACGTTAAAATTGACTTGATTCTCACGTGAATTTTTTCGTCACTTAAATGTTGAACAGTTTGTTGTTTTTAACGGTTTGTATAATATCAGTGATTGCGGTTAACGTGGAATATCCGCATTTTAACAACGTCGATTTAATTAAATATAACACGCGTTAGTAAAACGTTAATACTAATTAGTAAAACCTATCAATTAATGAAATGCCATAAAAACATCAACAAGTAATTTAAAATAACTTTGCGTACCTGGTCGACGTTATTTAAACGCCACAATACGTAAAATTTTTCTTCACCTAAATATTGAATGATATAATACTTTAAAAGTTTTTTAAACACGCTAATTTAAATAAATCTAATATGTTTTAAAAACGTAATATTAATTAGTTAAATCCGGTAACCAGTGAAACGTCACAAAAACGTTATAACTTAGTTGAAAAATAACCATTGCATACCTGGTCAACGTGTTGTAAATGTCAAAATGAATGTTATTCTTACGTAAGTGTTTTCGTCACTTATACGTTGAAAGGCGTAATACTTTCAACATATTGTATATTGCTAATAATAACAGATTAACGTAAAATTTACGTTTTAAACATGTTAATTTGAGCAGTTAAAATTAAAGTTATTAAAATGTGCCAGTAAGTACTTAACTTCACATATCTATTAAACGCATGAAAGACATGAGCATTAAGAAATAACCAGTTGGTTTCTTATCAGTGTTATTTATACATATGTTAACTTGATTTTTTCGTGAATTTCGATCGCTGCTTAAACATTTAACGACAATACTCTCAACAAATGGTATATAGTTGGTAATTAAAGTGGAATTTACGTATTTTAAAGACTAATTTAATTCAGTGTAGTATATATTTATCAGACGTGACATTAAATCATTAATCCACAGATCAGTTGAACGACTAAAAGACAAAAAAATAACTAATTGAAAAATTACTACGTTCATTTTCAACGTTCTCTGAAAACGAAAAATTAACATAATTTTTACGAGGATTTTATCCATTTTTTAAATGTTGAAAACCGTAATAAGTTCAACGGTTTAATTAATATTAGTGGGAGATTAACGTTGAATTTTCGTGTTAACAACGTTACACCTATATAATAGGTTTTAAAAACGTGAAAATAAGATTTTAACTTAATTAATGTTCCTAAAACGTTTCTCACGTGAACTCTTGCGTCGCTTTATATTTTTTTTGCGAATGAATACCTTCCCCCATTGAAAGGTTGAGAACATTCGATTAAGTAAATATTGCAACGCACGTTTTCAAACATGACATTAAATCCTTAATTCCACGAATGAAATAAACTTTTGTAAAAGACGCATAATAGAAAAATAACTACTGCATTTTTCGTCAACTCTATATGTGGTACTTCTGAGAATTTGTACAATAATAATATATAATGACGAGAAACATAACAGCTATGTAATAAACAAAATGATAATAGTTTTTAAATCCACGAATTTATGAAATGCTAGCCCAATGAGAACACATTGTTGTTTAAACGTTTATATAACGTTAATTAAAATTATGTAAACGTTAATTAACGTTGTATAAACGTTTAAACAACCACATGTTCCCACTGGGAGTAACCCGTAGGAGACTAACTAAAAACTAAATGTTATGCGTTGTCTACATGAATATCATTTAAAAATTTTTTTCTGTCCTCGGTAACCATGATTATGAGACCTGAAATGATATGAGAACAGAGTTTATATACATCCTATTTGCTACATTCGAAACTGCGCGTTAACTTGTCGGCCTAGCGGTGTAGCGATGAACTCAACCTCGGGTAGCAGCTGGTACTGGATTTCGTATTTCAGATTAGCCTTGGCTCTTTATCTATTCCTATTGTATTGTGTTCGTTCGGCATATTCTTTAGGCAGTGAATGTTAACAAAAACTTTATGTGTTAGTTTTGCTGTTAGTAGTTACTTCAAATCAAGGTAAGTTTATCATATAAATGTTTTGTAATTATGTTGAGAAACACTATATTTTATTGTTCACTGAAAGTGAATGGTCATTTGCTTGGTTCCTATATTGGTAATATAGTTTATATGTCCACCAAACACTACATGCATTGTAATCAGGTACTTTTTCAATAGATATATACGTTGTCTGTGATATGACGAATCTCCTGTAGCAGATCAGCTTGCCTGTTTTCTTAAAATTTTGCGTAGGTACCTATCCTACTCAATTTGACCTTGATATAGGAATCTGTTAGGTATTTCTCACGTAATTTTAATGCCGTCTTGGCGATTCTCAGATTATCCTCTTTGAAATAAAAAGATTATCGTTATATCTACATAGTTCGAAAAAATAGTTAAAATAGTTAGTGAAAAACACTTTTTAAGAGTCTATATCAGATGCAAGTGAAATATAGTCTCGATTTTACCACACCCCGCGCAGGCCACGGTGCATATATACAGCCAAACCGAAATTATCGCGGCGAATGTCGAAGGTGGCCGATGTTCTAGTTACAGAACGGCATAGTGGAACATTTCAGATCGGGAGATGTGGAATTATCAGAGGCGGAGTACTAGAGGTTTCGTACGACATAAACCGACGAAAAGGTTGTATTGCGTCAAGCTTATAAGCTAAGCAGTAACTAACCTTACCCTTCATGCGTCCTTGTCCTGCAATTAATATGTAAAAACAATAAAAAAACCCGAAATTATTTTATTTACTTTGTTTAAAAATAGCTAAAGAACTAAACAACAAAACAACGTTAATCTACAACAAAAATTCCATTTTACCGTTTCTTATTAATGTAGTATTATTTTAAAAAATTTTCCTGTAAAATGGAACTATCAATGTGTGTCATATCATTTAACTCAGAATGGAAAAGGCGATGAAATAATATGAAAAATATATTTGTGTTATTTTATATTTAAACTCCAATATTTTTATGAAATATGAAAGATTATGATGATGTTACATATATTGCTGAATTCAGAAAGAAATTTTTTAAATTGAGCTGAATATACAGGATACTTATATCATTTAGAATAAAAAAAATAAGGCAATTTCCGGTCAAACCGGAAGTAAAAGATATGTATGTGACGCGCATATTTAATCAGTATTCGGAATGTCATATGTCCATTTCCGCATATTAATGCGGGGTGTAATTTTTTTATTTTTCAGTTTTTCGGCGTTTTCTTTTTATTTTACATTAAATTGTTTTTAATTTTCGGATTCCTTAGAAAAAAAGCACATAAGTATAATTTTTGAAGTTTTTTCCTAGGTTAAAAATACAGCAGAAAAATCGAGTAAGGTGCACTTAAAATGATCACCCTGTACATGAGGTTACTGCGCTTAAAATAAATCAAAAATAAAAATTATCATATTCACCTTTCATTGAGCCTTTCATTCTCCATATCAATATTTAGAGACGGCAAAATGGGAAAACTTTCATTTATATTAGTCTCTCTACAGAAATTACCGGAAATAAAAGAAAATTATTACTTTTATTAATTTACGAAAAAATTCAATTTTCACTAGTACTTACTTTTTATATTTTCTCTTTTGGGCTAATGTTCGATTTTTTCGGTTTTCTGCTAGGGTATTTACGCTTATGATATGTTTTTATTTTTCCCATTGTTCTTTCACTGCACTAATAATCACTTTCAATAACATGTCCTTAGGTGTACACTTGATTAAAAAAAAAAACTGGTAGTACTCTTGTAATCGAAAATCTTAATAGTTTAGTTGTGTGCATATGTCTGTAAATAGGGCTGTCGAGAGGGGGGTGGAGAAGAAGTGACTTACCCCGGACCTGGGTTTTTTGGAGGAGATCGGTTTTCTTAGTGTTTTTAAACTTATTAAACCTTTCTCTTTTATTTTATTCAAATGGAATTTTAAAAAATAATTAGAAAATAACTTTTTCAAAACATTTTCAAGCCTGCCATATTATTGTTTAAAAAAAATAATATTTGTTACGGATAATTCTACTAATGGTTGTAATTAAAATACTAACTGAATAATGATAATTCTATTTTTAAAATAAGAACACAAAAATAGCACTTGAGATTAAAAAAAATGTAAACAATGCAAACTGAACATAAAAATACAATAAAAAAATAAAATAAATGAACTTCAATTACGTAATACAGAATTAACTAATATTTTGTCATTGCTCCATTAGCGTCTAAAACTGCCTGAAGTCTTGCAGGCATGGACAAAATCAGATTTTTTGCAAGGTCAACTTCTTGCGACAAGTTCTCCCAAGCGTCTTTAATTATCCCTTCCAATTCTTGGGCATTATTTGGATGGTTATTTAATTTTCTTATATGTGTCACCATTCATCCCCATACATTTTCAATTGGATTTAAATCCGGACTTTTAGATGGCCACGGTAACAACTCTATGTTTTTATTAAGAAACCATTGCCTGACACGATGGGCCGTATGTATGGAGCAGTTGTCTTGTTGGAAAATAAAATTATTTTCCGGAAACACCTCTATTACTGACGGCAACATAATATTGTCTAATATTTCAATATATTTAATGGAATTGAGATGACCACCACTGTTCCAACACACAACCCATTTAGGCTTATCCAAGCCCAGACATTGACTGAAAACCTTCCTAATATTTGTGGATCGAAAGTATATTTTTCGTCGTATCTAGTGGAAGGAGGCCTATATACGCGAACATGTCCATCGTTACAGGATTTAAAAACCTTTTCGTCAGAAAAGACAACTTGTCCCCAGAAGTTTTCATCATTGATTATATAGTTGAGTGCAAAAAATAATCCTACCCTGCTTCTTTTTTTCTGAAAGTTTGTTTGCATTTACTGCAGTCTGAAAAGGGTTTTCTATTAGGTAATTTATAAGATTTTCATCTTCTTGATTATTGCTTTTTCTGGGCCTACCGGAATCAACTTTACGACATACCGTTTGGTTGGTTTCCCATTGTTTTTTAACACTCATTATCGTGGTTTTACTTACATTGTATTCAGCAGCAAGTCTTCTTATGGACCAACCATCTTCAATTTTAGAAACAATTCGAAATTTTTGAATATCTGTTAGATGTCGAACCATTTTTAATAATGACGCCACTGATTAACGTCAAAGTGACATTTGTAAGATTATTAATATCAATCAAAGAACGAATGATTTACATAGCTAAAAGAAAGTGTACCAGTTTTTATTGAAATCAAGTGTACCCACTTTATAACAAATAAGTAAATTTGAAATATCTCTAGAATACACACGCCACTGTTGTTTACGCAAATCGCAACGTGGTTCCTAAGTGCCCGATTCCCCCTCCCGCAAACGAGTCCAGTGTATGCAAGTGCATCCGTGTTTCCGACATATCATGCGAGATGGCAGCTATTGTCGGAATATAGATATGCAGTTTTTAGTTTTCTAATAAATTTATTTTCAACTAATCCAAGAGTTGGGTCACATGAATATAAACGTTACAAACAGTGACTAATGTCGGAATGTTAAAAAATTTGGATACAAAATATTTAAAATGCATGCGAAAATTTTTTGACGACTCTTAAAAAAAAAAATTACATACCGACATTTTATACATATTTTTGAAAAATCTTGTAAAAATCGCACTCAAATCGGATAAGTTTTAAACGAGATATTCGAGAATTATGATTTAAGGGGGTATATAAGACTCTTAATATAAAATTGCGAAATTCTCTAGGAAATTAGGTACCCATACTGTTATTCAATTACGTGAGTTTGTTTAATGTTAAAGACCAAATAGGTACAGCCACAGTAAACGTAACAGCTAACAGCTTCGTCTACTTTAAATATCCGCGTCAAAAGTCAAAATTAAAATTAATGTAGATTCAAGGTTGCTGTATGGTTTACGCCTGTCGCCAGGGGGAAAGATGAATCTCTCCCCTGGCGACAGGAATTGCCCATATTACAGATTTAATATGAAATAAACCTATGCCCATACATTTATTTATACAGTAACAGTAATAAGTTAATCTTGATATGGTTATAAGTGAACAAAGCTGGACCTACCTATAAAATATGTTGGTAAATTTTTACAAGTTACACAAGATGACGAATTTTTCTTAAAGTTTAGCAACCCCTATTTTCGGGTACGCAGAACCACAGCCGATTAGAGACATTGCCTTTTTACATTCTGTAGTCTTTGAGAAAAATCACACACAGTTTGGGCGAGAGGTTCTGAAACATGCTGGAATCGATTCACACAGCAGGCGATTTCTGAAATATTTGATTATGGATGAAGTAGCCTAACTGGGAAGGAAGGGGCAAGCTTTCATTTCAAAACACGAAAGTTATGCCACTTATTTACAGTTAGTACATCTTTGTTTGTTAGAAAACTATGCCTTGCACCATATTTTTGTTGTACTTTCTTAATAATATAGTGCAGGTACTTAGTTTGACATTAAATATTTAAATTTAGTAAATGTGCAAGTTATGTTGCACACCCCTTTATTTCGCTTACTTTTTAACAGAGAAAAATTAGAATATGTAAGTTATAGGAATTGCTCAAAAATTTTCATTTCCGATATCAGAAAAACCATTGAGCATCAAATAAAAAAGATGGCTATCGATTTAGTTTTCTTAAATGGAATACTTATCCGTATGTTTTTTGGCCATTCGAAAGAGAATTAATCGGTATTTAAAAACATGTAGGGTCAATGGGGGTAACTGTGATAGGAAAATCACAAGTTTATGTTTGTTTTTAGATTACACAGACATTGTTGTAAATATCTAAATGAAATTTTAATTGTGTAATCTTAGTAATGTTCTGTTTAAACATTTTATGCGGGATTGTCTCTAAAATGCCTTCTCTTTTTTTTTTACATATAATTCTTGTTTTGCCACCTACTGTCACAGTTACCCCATCATGTCGGGGTAACTGTGATAGATGATGGGGCTAGTGTGATAGCCGAGCATTTTCTTAAAAATTATTCATTTGACTGTAATGGGCTGACTGTAATAAAAAAGAGCAGATTTTGTTTACTTAGTACAAAAATTTTTAAAACTTTATTTTAATATTTAACATTACAAAAGAGCAAATGAAAATAACTTCATATAACTTTAAAGAGAATAATGCACACAAAATAAGACAATGGTTCAAATACGTCTACAGGACCAGGAAAAACATATTTTATTCGTGCACCTTGGGTTAAAAGTTGGAGTTCTTCTAAAATTCCAACAATTTCATTGGTAGAAATAAGAGACTTATCTTTTTCGACTATTACAAAGGCAGTTTTATTATTTTCTACACTTTTTAAACCCATTATTTCTAATTCGTTATTTGAATCAACTTCCGATTGTATAATACAAACAAAACGAAAAGTTGTTTGATTTCTTTTGTCCCCTTTAAAACAAACTAACACGAAAGTTCCCTTCTTTAAATCCTCATGTTTAGCGGACAATACCTTCGTTGGTTCCATTCTGGGATCTTCTGGTGCATAATCGCTATCTCCCGATGATGCTGTTAATATTTCTGACTCAGCTGTATTACTACTATCAGTATTCTCAGCTTCTCTTGATTTCGGTTTCTTCTTAGGATCCGTCTTAATATTTTTCTTCCTTTTTACAGACACACTTTTCTTTTTGCCACCTTTTCTTCCTTTTTCTCTTTAAGTTTTGCCAACTTTTCTTCTTCTTTCTTTTTAAGTGTAGCCAGGTAACTTTCTTTTGTTATAATCTCTGCTACGTCAATCCTTCTTTTTACACTTTTTATTACTGCAGTTTGAGTGACTTTTTTGTAATAACAAATTTTGGAAGCATGTACCAGGACTCGATTTCATCTCAGAATTATTATCATTTAAAGATATATTATTGGGTTCTCTGGATGTACTCGGCATACTATCTTCAGATAAAAGTGGATGATCTATAGAAGCCGTTTTATCAACATTGTGTTCACTTGATCTCTTTTTTTAAAAAGTCCCTATACACCTCTTAAGTTTGTCTGGATGGTAACTGCTAACAAGTCTATTGCATCACAATTACCCCACCTGTTGATATCACAGTAACCCCCTAGTGTTTATTTATAAGGGGTGACTGTGATAACAAAAAAAAAATTTTTTTAGCAAGCTAAAATCGGTTTTGCTATTAGAATTCATCTAGCATACCTTTCAGATGAAAACAATGTAAAGAGGTCATCTAAATAACGTTTAACAAATGAGATACTTAAATTTTGAAATAGTGTGAATTAATTTGAACATTGGAATAAAAATTACATATGAAAAATACTTGACAAAACTTTTATATTATTTGCTGTTTATTTTTCATATTTTAATTTCAGTATTATTACCTAACATAGTAAGCGTTTGTGGCAAAATATTTCTCGTTTCTCAATAAATTTTAATTTTATTTGCGGGTATCGCACTCACCCCGAAATCACAGTTACCCCCATTGACCCTAACTATTAATTATAGAGGGTTATCTTTGAAAATTATGTAAAATTGGTATTGAATATGTCTTAAACCGTTTTAATTAGACAGTATATAGCACACCTCTTTTATTTTGCTTAATATTTTAATTTATTATATGAAAATTATAGGAATTTCTCTACAGTTTTCTTTTTCAAATCAGAAAAACTAAATTTATAATTTATTTTCATTTAGTTTAATGTCTTGAAATAGTTGACTAAATAAATGGTTTATGAAATATTTAAAGCCATATTTAAATTATTTTTTAGTCTATAACCCTAAAGTATTGTAATGTCTGAAAGGCCTATTAAATTCTCTATCACATGGTCAAGAAATATACAGAGTATTCTATTTAAAAAAATCTAAACTTATAGCCATATCTTTATTTATTTCATCCCTCAATTATTTTTCAGAAATTAGAAATGTATGTTGAATTCTATAATTTTACAATGCTTTGTAATAAATTCATTAACTGATAAAGTTTAAATCAACAGCAAGTATTTATAGTACTTTGATATTGTATATGAATAAGTTTGTTTTTTAATATATGGTACTTATCTACTTATATCTAAAATAATTTGTAATTTCTTAATAGTAAATAAATATTAATTTTGTCAGAGGGGTTCTTTGCCACAACAAAACCAACACACTGATTTGCCTCAATTATTATATTTAGGAATTAAACTACACTTTAAACTGAACAAACAATGTACACACTGGTGTTATGAATATATAAAAAGGTTACACACTGATTAAACTGAGCAGCTGAGCAAAATAATAGGAAAAAAAACATAGAAATCAACAGGTTACATGAATATATTCTAGAACAACTTCAACAACTGTCAGTAGGGTTTCTGGGAACTCGCGTGCGCGAATTACTGTCATACGAATTTTCACAGCGGGCAGGGCCGCGTTCAGTGTTTACACCTTACAATCTCCCCCTTTGAATCTCGCGTACGTCCTGTGCGGGATTCAACACAACATGGTGGTTTAGGTTTGGGTGCTCGAAGTAGATAAGATTTCCTGGAGGGGGTGTCTCCTATTTTCTGAGCCGAAGGTTGGCTGACCTCTGCCAGGGAATCATTGGAGACAGAATTGGATACATTAACTGAAGGCTTGGATTTCAATTTGGGAGGCCGTCCCCTACGTCGTAACGGCTGCATGGGTACATGCTCTTCTGTGCCGTGATAGGGTGTTAAGGCGGAAATATAATACTTTCCCAGAGGAATCTCTGGCTTGTCGATATTGGAGACCTCGAAGGTAGTAGCATATCTCTTGACTCTGTTCATGAGTTTCACGGGCTATTTTAAGAGTTTCAGCAAGACGATCTAGAAATATTGTTATTTATGGGACGAAGTTCTGGTCTTGGACAATAGAACGTAAGTCTCTGTTTACGTTGTCGGGAGTTCTTAGCTCACGTCCAAATGTAAGATATGCAGGGGTAAAACCTGTACTTTTGCAGTGTGCTGAGTTCAAGGCGAATCTTATAGCCGGGATCTGTTCAGACCATAGAGTATGATTAGTACTAGTAAGGATAGCTAGCTCTTGAAGTGACAATGCCCATCGGGCTAACCTACCACTAGGTGACTTTAACGATAACAACCACTTCAACGGTTGATGGTCACTTTGTAGGATGATAGTGGCTCCATCTAGGTAACCACGGAATTTCTCTAATGTCCATACTGCCGCGAGCGCCTCACGCTGCGTTGTGCAGTAATTCTTTTCAGTGTCAGTTAACAGGCGGCTGGCGAATTCCACAGGTCTTTCATCGGGTCCCTCCCCCTGGAGCAGGCATGCGCCGAGTGTGTATGCGCTGGCATCAGTACGAAGAATATAGGGGAGTCTGGGATCTACCTGTTTTAATATTGGACTAGATGTAAGACACATTTTTAAATTTTCGAAAGCATCATTTTGTCTGGGCTCCATTCCCACTGTGCATTCTTTTTCGTAAGTGAGGTTAACGGGCGTGAAATCTCGAAGAAGTTTTCAATAAATCGTCGGAACCATGAAGCAGTTTGAAGGATTGTACCATCATCGAACAACTGGTCTAATTATTTCCGTAGAATTTCCCTCCTTGGTTCGGACACTCTGTAGGGAGGAACAGCTACTGGGACATCGTCAGTTAAGACAATGCAATGTTCTGCGAACGGACTAGCTTCAGCGCTAGGTTTAAAGACATCTTGATACTTCTGTAAAGTTGAATTAAGTTCATGCACTTCAGTGCTTGTTAAAGAAGAACCTTCATTCTCTCTTAAGGATACCATATTAACAATATTATCGGTTGAGATAGGGTTAGCCTCTCTTATGAAAAGGTAAGGAGTAGTTAAATCGTCACCAAAATACCAACAATGGCGTGGCATATCTACGATAATGTTTGCTTCTTGCAAAAAATCGACACCAAGCAAGGTCCGACTATCTGTATGGTCAGGTATCGCAATCAGGTCTATATAAATCGGTTTATGTCCGATATTGATTTTTACATTAAATACTTGAGACATAACAGACCTCTCCATTCCATCTGCTAAGGTCATGCGTAAAGGTTTGGTCTCATAAGGTATATTCTTCTTTAGAAGAAGTTGAGCAAGCTGGGTTCCAGCCATACTTGTTTTGGCACCCGTATCGAGGATGGCCGTTCCGTGCAATTTCTCAATTTCAATGGACACTAAAGGTCGAACCACTTCTTGTCTTGAAGTACTATAATATCGAAAATCTGACGGAATATCTTAAAGTTCACTTTTTATAGATTTACTCTTACATGTAGGGCAGTTACTTCTTATATAGCCTATGGCACCACAGCCAAAACATGTAACGATGGGTTTACTACCCTCAGAATCCAAAGTATTATTAGTATTGGTTGGCATTTCTGCTTTCTTTTGACTCAATTTGCGACACTCTTCTCGAACATGGCCATAAGCCTTACAGTAGACGCACTGTTTCTTCGATTTTAACTTCGAAGTATCTCCAGAGGCTTTAGTCATTGTTTTTTGTTGCGAAAGCGTGGGAGTCGTCTTGATTTCTTGTAAAGTTATCTCAGCCTTGCGGGCTTCGATTAACTTTTCAAAATTGGTTAAACTATCACGTGGAATCTTTTCACGAATTTTAAAATGTAACAATTCATAAACCATGTCCAACTGGATTGATTCTGGGAGAACCGGAATACTTGGTAGATGAGAAAGTAAGGCTCTGCATCGGCTTACAAAAATATCAGTTTTCTCTTCCTCTTGTTCTCTGGCGAACAGTTCACGATAAATCTGATGGGGGGTTTTGAGTACCTAAAGGCATGCTTTAGTGCTTTAATGGCGTCATCAAAACTAGTGGTTGTTTTCTTAACACCTTGCCACCAAATAGCAGCTTGACCTGCCAAAAGCATGGGGAATCCCTTTAAAGCATTGACGTCAGAAATTTGTAAACAGTCTTTATAAACATAGATAGAGTCTATGAACGCATGGACATCTTGATTTTTACAACCGTCGAAACGATGTGTACATTTGGAAAAATTGCCTTGATTAGCTGCACCTGCAGCGGGTTGACCTAAGCTTGCAATAAGGTTTTGTAACATTTCCGTTGTTATGACGACTTGTCTAATTTCGTCACTCATATTGACTGTCCTAAAATTTACTTGAGATTGAGGTAAATTTCGACCAGAACGCAAATTCACTGACTGCGATTGAAACTAGGCTCATACAGTTCGGCAATACAGCATTGTACTTGAATATACACATGAAAAAGGAAAGTGTTCACACTTTATGAATATACCACGTATATGAACTGATAAGTGTTACTAGATATGATTTACACCATGTAAGATAAAATCAAAAGTTTGAAATATTTTGAGAGTTCCTCGTACATATGAGCGTCCTTATTTCAGTCTATAAACATAATACAATAGCGAACGACACTGTTTTCCGCACAAAAGTTCAAAAGTTCAAAGTTCTATCACTAAATCGAGAGTCTTTTGAGTTCACCTCGTATATGAATTACATAATACATGTCTCTTTAAGTTACACCAATAGTATGTAAAACAAAATTCAAAAAGTCTGTAATTATTTAATATCAGTGATTTTCTGATGAGTCCTTGTACAGACGAAAAGGTACACCCTGTATACTGACCTATAAAAGGTATGAGTGCCCTTCTGAGCTGTATATTTAATGAACTGAAAGTCCCAGTATCAATAAAACACACGAAATGTCTGTATATATTAAACGGACACGAAATGCAAACTTTTATTTATATTGCATGCAGAAAAATTAAATCTGTTACCTCTGTTTCCTTGATTTGCTGGAAAGAAGCTCGTTCCTTTACTTACTAACAGAAAATCGAGTGCGGGAATTTCTCCTTTTTAACACTTTAGTCACACATTTGTCCACAGTTTCTTATGTAGCAACAACAACTAAGGCACACGTTGGAGCGCCAATTGTCAGAGGGGTTCTTTGCCACAACAAAACCAACACACTGATTTGCCTCAATTATTATATTTAGGAATTAAACTACACTTTAAACTGAACAAACAATGTACACACTGGTGTTATGAATATATAAAAAAGTTACACACTGATTAAACTGAGCAGCTGAGCAAAAAAAATAATAGGAAAAAAAACATAGAAATCAACAGGTTACATGATGAATATATTCTAGAACAACTTCAACAACTGTCACTAGGGTTTCTGGGAATTCGCGTGCGCGAATTACTATCATACGATTTTCACAGCGGGCAGGGCCGCGTTCAGTGTTTACACCTTACAATTTATTATTAATGTGGTGGTTAAGCGCGGTTTTTGGTTTTTGTCAAATCGTTGGTATTATAACATTTTTGTCAAGAAAAATTCACTTCAAAAAGTTAACCCAAAAATATATATATGATATACTTATTTAATAATAATTAATATTAAAGAACTTGAACTGGAACTAGAAAAATATCCTATATCAAATTACTTATTATTTTTCCAGGTCTTCTATTGGAAATGAATAATGAAGAAAACTATATGATGAGACATAATAATAATCAATGACTTTTTTTTTGTCTTTTGTTATCAATAAATATATTTATATATGTTGTTTATTTTCACTTCAGTACCGAAACAGTTAAAATTCGCAATTCATTTAAACTCACAATCAAAAAGTTTATGCGTGCTTTGCAATGTTTTTTACCTAAACATGTGTTTATTACATAACATTATTTTAATAAAATTCAAAATAGTAAGAAAGTAAATTAAATACCTAGTGAGAATGACAAGATAGATACATACATGAAATAAAAATATAAAAAGTAACTAAATAGTGAGAGTAAAGAGAATGAGAGTGTGTACAATTTAATGTTAGCGGGTAAGTAAATGGGATTATGTTAAATATTGCGGCAAGTTGTGCGTAGTTCACAATTTTTTTTAATTCAGCTTTTAGTTTTGGTTTGCTTTTAATATTTTTTATACTTATAGGTAACGTTGTAAAGTTTTGACCCAAATTAGAATACAAAAAAAAAAAACAGCAAAAACGTCTCCACAACGTCTTATGAATACTAAAAATCCTCCGATTGATATGCGTTTCTTCTATAGGTTGAAAAATACGTTTTACGATTAATAAAAATTAACTTACAATTTACTTATTAATCCACGCGTATAAAAATGTTGTATCAACGTTTTATATAGCATTTTATTTAGAATAAATAAAATGTATTTTTTTTACAAAACATAAATTCTTTTAAAAACAAATAATAAGCTTATTTATTCTAAATAAAATGCTATATAAAATGTTAATATAACATTTGTATACGCGTGGATTAATGGACAAATTGTAAGTTAATTTTTATTACTCGTAAAACGTATTTTTCAGCCTATAGAAGAAACGCAATTCAATTGGAGGATTTTTTGGTATTCATAAATGTGGAAAAGTTTTTGCAAACCTATAAGACACGTAGATATACCAGTGGAAAAAATAAAACCATAGACGTCTTTAAAACGTTTATTAGTGGTGGAAAGAAATGGAAACTTTCGTTACTAATAAATGTTTTAAAAACGTGTCCTTATGAGGTTTAATAATCTTTTCAATACCACTGTTCTTCAATGTTGAAAATATCTTTAAAGAAACGTCTTTATAAACTTGCTATAAACGTTTATTAACGGTGTAAAATATGTAAATTTTCGTTAATTACTAAACGTTATTATTACGTTTCAAAAACGTCGCCTTATGACGTTGAATAGCGATCCAAATAAACCATTAATTAACGTTGAGAAATATCTTGAGAGAGATGTTTTTATTTAATTAGTATTCAAGTAATTACTAAACGTTGTAAAAAAGGTTATCATGTTAGTTGATATAAACGTTGAACAGCGATTCAACGTTGCTCAACGTTCGGTTATGGTCAATTTGTTCTCACTGGGTAGGGTTGTCATCATCTGAGAAAAGTATTCTTAACTCTGGAACTAAGAAATTTTGCAAGAAATTCAAGTAACGCGCGCCAGTTAATGTGCTGTCAAAGAAATATGGTCCGATAATTTGAGAATTTATAATTCCAGCCCAAACGGTGAACGTTTTTTCAGGATATTGAGTATTGGCCTCCATCATCCAATGTGGATTTTCTGTACTCGAGAATCTACAGTTCTGTTTGTTGACTGTTCCGTTTAAGACGAATGTTGCTTCATCAGAAAAAATAATGTTTTTTATAAATAACGGATCATCTTGGCATCTATTTGCCATGATTTCGCAAAATTCCAATCGGCGATCAGGGTCATCGTCGTCGTTAAGTTTTTGACCAAATGAATTTTATATAGGCGGTATTTTAAATTTTTTTTAGAAGACGCAATATGGACGTCTTACTAACACCATTATCGGCGGCAAGTGGCAACTTGTCTTGTAAGTTTATGTGGACTATTTTGAATATCTATAAATATATCCAATTTCTTTTTATTGTCTAAAACGCGTTTTCTACCAGGGCATTTCCAAATTCACGAAATTTGTTTTATTCTACTAACCGTAGACTGAGAAATGCGACGGTCAGGATACTTAGTATTGAAGATTTCGCATACCTTCTTCTGCGTTCTTGTTTTATCACCACATCCTAATAATATCAAAATTTCAATTCTTTGGGTAACCGAAAGACTCATTGTTAAAATAATGATCAACTTGACAATCAGCGATAAATAGCTAGAATCATAAGTTTGCACAGATGTAGCAAATAAAGAAATGTAAATGTATAATTTTTTTTTTGATATGTAAATAGAAACCCTTTTTTACCTCGTTCTTTTTGTTGGGTATTTTGCTACCTGCGTACCAGAAAAACCAATACATTTAAATTGAATGTTATGACACATAATTAATTAGAAAAGTCACATTTGACAGATATTTGGTACATAGGCATAAATAACATTTGATTGTATACATTACAAATACATTTTGAAATTTTCTTGATGAAAAATATACAAAATTCAAAAAAATCTTATATTGCTGGACAGAGAATTAAAAACCCTTTCAAATAAGCCAACACACGCCCCTCTTTCTATTTAAAAATTTTAAAGGAGTAGCTGTCACTCCAAGGGGGTTGAAGTGGGAGGTATAAAATTATGCTCAAAAAATGTCATTTTAAAATTAAAAATTGACGTGTTTCAGGATTTTACTCATAAGTTGTAAATTACGTAAATAATGAATTTATCCGTTACTTATGGACCTCACTGTATAAATTAAAGATAGTATTGGCCTCACTATTGTCCCCTGTGTTACGCCCCTGGTAACAGTGGAGGGGTCACTTTTAACTTCATTGATTTTGACACTCTGTTGCCCATCTAATACTCGTAAATAACTTCTGAATACTTCTAAAGTTATATCTCTAACACCAATCACTTCTAGTTTAGATAATAATATTTGGAGGTCTATGGTATCAAATGCTTTGCGTAAATCTAAAAATAGAGCAATACATTTTTTTGGCATTTATTCCATTCACAATAGTTTTTGTTAACTATGAGTAATTGCATTTTCTGTAGAAATATTTTTTTCTAAACGCGAACTGATTGTTAGATAATATTTGGCATCGTGTAAGGTGATCCATTAATCTATTTTTTAAATAGTATTCAAACAGTTTTGCGAAATTATTTGACAAGAAATAGGTAGATAATTTGTTGATAATTGCTTATCTTCTGATTTAAATACAGCTGTTACAACCGATTCCCATAAATGTCTTGGTATTTTACCTTTTGAAAATATTTAGTGACAATGTGTAGTAAGAGTTTATAAGAGATGTATGAAATTTTTTTATGAACATAGTCGATATTCCATCTGGTCGACAAGCCGCGTTATTTTTAACACGCTTTTATTAGCTTCACCTGTATGTTTGTTTGTGAGTTTGTTTGTAACCGACTCTTTGGACTCGATTTTTTGACCCACTTTAAACGGACAGATTTAATTGAAACTTTGTACACTTACGAAGAACCGGTAACAATACAATAATTTGATAAGTTTATATCATTATCCTGATCAGGATCGCCAGAATTAAATAATTTCCTTTCCTCACGTATCCTCTGCGTGAAAGCAAGAGGCTTAATACTGGAAGTACATTCGGTGATTGACAGTTCGGTCGTTGGCCGAGCGGGCTAAGGCACAAGTCTTAGTCGACGCGAAACGACCGACTCCTCGGGCGTGAGTTCAAATCCCATGGCTGAAAAAATATATTTTTTTTTTCAGAAGTATCTGTTGGATCGTAATATGTTATAATATCAGCATCAATAAGCAATATAAATATAGTTTAAAAAAACTAAAAAAACACGCTTTCATAGCACATCAAACTAAAGAGTGAAAAATAAATATAGTTTAAAAAAACTAAAAAACACGCTTTTAAAGCACATCAAACTAAAAAAGTGAAAAATAATTATTAATATAAACTGAAAACAATAATGAACGAAAAATACTAGTATTATTGTGAAAAAAGCGTGGGGCGCTTTGTGCCATATTTTTCGTATATCGAGCAACCCACTCTTTTTTTCACAATAATACTAGTATTTTTCGTTCATTATTGTTTTCAGTTTATATTAATAATTATTTTTCACTTTTTAGTTTGATGTGCTTTAAAAGCGTGTTTTTTAGTTTTTTTAAACTATATTTATTTAAGGTATTAATGTATGGAATAAGTTCATTTTTGTTTACCGGGACCAAAAATAAGCTAATCTTTTATCGGTTGTTGTAATTGAGGTAAAGCTGTATTATCGTTTAATATATTTTTTTGACATGTCATTTGCAACATTAATAAAAAAATCCCATTAAATAAATTTATCTTTATCGTTGGTTAATTGCTTACCATTTTTGTCTGTAATATTGTACTGCTCAATTTTTTTTTGTTCATTATTTGTCGCGTCATTAATAATTTGTCATATTTTTCTATAATTGTTATTGGCGTTCATTATTTCATTTTTATAATATTAATTTTTTGTATACCTAATATTTTTTAGCATATTTCTATATTGTTTATATTCAGTACGTAGGTAATTCAGTGCTATCAGACTGTAATATATTTCTTTAAGTGGTCTCAGCTTTATAGTTTATAGAATTAATAATAGCTGTGGTAATCCAGGATTTGAGTTTAACATTTTATTTATTATTTTGTAATTTATTTATAAAATATTCATATGCAATTTTAGGGTCATCTGTGTTAAGATAATCTGTCCAAGTTTCATAAAACAACCATTCTTGTATTTTATTAAAATTTACTAATTTAATAATTTTTGATTTGATTTGTTGAGATTTATTTAACATATTTTTTGGTATAACTGACAAAGCTGTAGTAAAATGTTCTGTTAAAAATGTATGAAAAATCAGAATTTATTTTTAGTTGTTTTTGAAAATATTTTCTTATACTAATAAAAATATGATCTAATGTACTACTGTTGTTTTCAGTTTGCCTTGTAGGCGTGTTTATATAAGAAGTAAAACCAAATTGTCCCAATGTACATAAATAAGAATTTACATTAATGTCTTCTTTATTCAACAAATAATTCAACATAAACTTCCACATCATCTTTAAGCAGATTTAATAGAGTTTGCAAGCCCGCAAAAGCCTTCTAGAAAAGAATCTCGTTTGCACTTTGTTGCTAAAATGTACGACCCTACTTAAATCGTTCCCCATTCCTTAAGAATGCAAATCGCAACTAATGTTATTGGATAGCAGTTACTAATGCCCGATTTATTAGTAGCAATTATATAGAAATATTGGTATAAAAATACTACTTTTTAATGTTTACTATTTATTATATTCGTCAGTTATGACAAGTCGATCTATTATTTATTATAAACAAAAATTTATTTTAGTAAAACAGAATATATTTGTAGCAAATAAAAACAGCTTTTAGTAAAAAATATTTATTTTTAAAAATAAAAATCATTATATACATTTGAAGAACAAAAAAAAAATCAAAATCCATAAATACTCTAGGTAAGTACATGGAAAAACATCACAACTTAAAAATTCCTTTAAAGCTATAAAATCATACACCACTATAACCTACAATCTCGATACATCAGTGCGATTCTGTGTACTTAACAATACTAATACGTATTTTTAATAATAACTAATAACAATAATATAATGCCATAACAATCAATTCAGGATCGCACTGAAGTGCCATCACATAGTATACGAGTCGCAATTTTAGGTCAGCCGGCATGCGTTCATGTAAATTACCAGAGGTAATTTCTATACTTTAAAAATTAGTAGTGCGATACTATTTCAATAGCAATTATTTAATGACATCTTGGAAAGAGGCTGTTGTACGCCCTGTAGCAAAAATAAAAAATCCTATATCTTTCAACGATCTAAGGCCAATTAGCGTCTTACCCCTTCCCTCTAAAATACTCGAAAAAGCTATTTCCTATCAAATAAGAGAGTACACCGACCAATGTGATCTAATTCCCGTGTCGCAATCCGGATTTAGACAACATCACAGTACAACTACCGCTTTAACAAAAGTCACCAGTGATATTTTTTCTGCTTGGGACAAATCTGAATTGACTGTTCTCGTAATGATTGACTACAGCAAAGCATTCGACACCTTAAATTATAAGCTCTATACGGCTGATTTCTCTAAAACCCTAATGTATTGTAAACACCATGCATATGCAGATGACTTCCAAATCTGCAAACACATATGTGCTCATGATGTAATTCCGTCAATTAATATAATAAATGATGAGCTGCAACAACTTATTTCATTATCTCAAGATCACTGTCTGAAAGTAAACCCAAATAAGAGTTATGTGATGGTATTTGGTCCGAAAAAAATTAAAAATCACACATCTCAATGATATCGAGATCAAAATAAATGGTTCACGCCTGCCAATAGTTAGTACTTATAAAAACTTGGGTCTGCTTTTAGACGAGGATCTTCGGTTCAAAGAATATGTCGCTACGGTAATACGCAAGGCCTATTGTAGTTTAAGATGTTTGTATGCTAATCGTTTCTTGTTGAACACTAATTTACGGAGGATGCAATGTGATAGTTTGGTCCTATCATTATTTAATTACTGTAATGTTGTCTACACGCCGTGTTTAGATCAAATTACTTCCATGCGAATTCAGAAACTTCAGAATGCATGTGTTAGATTCATATTTGGTCTGAGGAGGAGTGACCATGTGTCTTGTAAAATTAGAGAGTTAAACTGGCTGAAAATGAAGGAAAGGGCCAGGTTGCATCTTGCAAGTATTGTCCATTCTGTAATACACAACCGATGTCCTACATATCTCTTTGACTTACTAATATCAAATTTCTCAGTACATAGTCGTGATACTAGATTTAATTATAGACTTAGAATACCTGCACATAGAACCTCAATTTACCAAAGATCATTTAGGTATGCTGCTGCGTCAATGTACAACCATACCCCTGATGAAATAAATAAGGATCTATCTAAATGTACTTTTAAGTTTCGCTTTAAAAAAATGCTGCTTCAAACGCCCACCTCATAATGTCAAATCTTAATCTTTATATGTATTTATGTTTTTTTATATCGTCTTTCATTTTGAACAAGTGTTAGAACCAGTATTGAAATAGATAAGGAAAGTGGTATTCAAATGATAATTCTGGTGTTCAGTTATTTTTATATATAATCAATTAATTGCATGTGTTTTTCTACTTCTTTTTTTCTCTATTATTATTATCTAATATAAATTCTAAATAGGTATACACTGTATTTATAATTTAATCGCGCACCGCATAAGAAGACTACAACCACACACTAAGTTTTTTATTCTGACTACGCCCTACAACACAGCACAGGACACAACACCGCACTGCACCGAATATCGGAGTGATATGAGTAGTCGAGGACCGACGCACAGAGTCGTGCTGGGATAATTCGAATGAAAAATAATCGATAATTCGATTATTGAAATATCTCGAGATATCTCGAATACTTTTGTCATGAGAATTCGAATGATTTAGTTCTCGGAGAGTGGTGCCACAGTTATACTGTGGTGGTGCCGCCAGAGGTCCTTAAAGGACCTCGGGTGCCGCCGACTGCCTATTGAATAATCGTCATTCATTTCAGCGGCTTATCAATCAAATTTCAAATACGTGATTCGAGCGATGAGATACGATGCGACTACTAGTGCACTTGAACACATATTAGTTGTTTACCGTCGCGCGAGTTACACGTTGTATAATTACACATTTATGCTTACGTATGGAATTTGATACCTCTTTATCTATTTGCATTATTTTCAACTGTAGAACTTTTTTACGATTGTAAGTTAGTTATTAAAACAGCATTGTATCGTACACTTGCGTTTTACTTTAACTCGTGTTAAATAAAATATTTCTTTTTAAAAAAATTAAATTTAAAGATCTATTTTATAACTGGCGCAGTCTTTCGAGTCGGACGGGTGGAGTGTATCGAGTGCATCGATTTTACATTCAGTTCAGTGATTACTGTGATTTGTGTATCGAGTGCATATCGATTTCACGTTCAGTTCAGTGATTAACCATCCGAAGACACCTTTTCGCTGCAAGAAACCGCTCAGAGCCTAGAAGACTCAAATCGTCATCTGGTTCAAAAGAAGACTAGGATAAAAATCTCCGAAGCTTCACCGTAGATTAAGAAAAAACAACATTTCACAACAAAATCATAAGGATTATTTCAAGATTTCAGCTACACCTCTACTTTAGTTATAAGAAAATTTACATAGGAAAAAGAAGTGGACATGATAAAAATTTGGTGAGTAAAATTGCTCAAATTTATTTCCTAAAAAAATTATTTTTTCAATAACCTCTCCGCTTACATAAGCCCTTAAATATTCTATAATCAGTGGCATAGCTTTAAAATAAAGTTATTTCCCACTGCACCGAATAATAATTATAAATAATATTTAAACTTATGACAGACATTGATCAAATAACGGACATATTAAACAGCACTATATTATCGACGGGAAACACCGAAAATATCCAACAAAAACGAATCATGGCAACATTTAGAGATCACATCGACTCTGTTCCAACTTTTAATGGTGATCAACGAACTGTAGGCATTTTTGTAACGACAGCTCAAGCAACAATTGACCGATTGAAAAAACCAACTGATGAAGTTTTCAATGCCACCTTATTTCAAGCAATTAAAAATAAACTCGTCGGCCCAGCTCAAGCAATAATAGCAACAAATCCAATCATCACATGGGAACAAATTAAAGAAGAAATAAGAAGAAGATTTGGAGACCAACGTACAGAAAATACTCTTACAACAGAACTTTTAACTTTGACCCAACAACGCAATGAAAAACCTCTAGAATTTGGGGAAAGATGTAAAGATCTTAGAGATTTAATTATTTCAAAAATCGCAATCACAGAAGTACCAGCCATTTTAATATATAAAACCACAATGTTTAGTGATATTGCATTACAAACATTTCTCAAAGGAATACATCCCGAGTTAAGTCGAATACTCAGGTGCAAGTCTCCAACAACCCTTGAAGAAGCACTCCGAATGACTATGGAGGAAGAAAACTATTCTTATGTAAGAAATCACTTTACAGCAATGAATAGTAATGCACAGAAAAATAATCAAAAACCCATAGCAAGACATCCTCAAGTTAATAGAAATCATTCTACAACGCAACCACCAACATATTCTAATTTTAATACATTTCAGCGACAACCAAATTATTTTCCAAATTATATGCAATCAAATCAGCCACAAAATTATTTTCCAAATTATTATCAATCAAACCAATCACAAAGGTTGCCTTGGAACTACAGATTTCCCAATCAATCGATAAATCATAATAATCAAAATTTCCAATCACAGTTTAATGCAAGAAATACTAATGTTTTTAAGCCAAATCCCAACAAAGTATTTCCGAAACCTACACCAATGGACACATCTTCAGGTAATACAAAAAAAATAAATCCTTCTTCGAATTTACGAAGACAATTTCAACCACGACCTACTTTTACGTCAGAAGAACTTTATTACCAAGAAAACCAAAATTATCCAGAAGAAAATTATGAAAACGATATACCTGAAAATTATATGTGTTATTATGAAAATGAAAACCCTAATGAATACCAGGAAGATACATATGAAAATTTTGAAAAAGAATCGCAAGAAACGACTGTACAAGAAGTACAGATGGATCGAAATGAAAATTATCAAAATTTTCGGGAAGCCACAACCTCACAAATGCCAACGTAGAACTAAACAACATCGACAATAATAATAACCTTCCAGTTATTTTCATACCCGAATTAGAAGCAAAGTTTCTAGTGGATACCGGATCAACTAAAACACTAATAAAACCAATTCTCGCACAAAATTACTACAAAAATTATATCGAGGAAACACCTTTTGTAATAAACACAGCACATCAACAAAGTCTACATAAACATAGTATTACTATACCTGTTTGGGATCTTTTTAATGTTGAAGGACAGCAAAAATTTCATTTATTCGATTTTAACCCTAAATATGATGGACTAATAGGAATTGATTTTCTACAAAAACTTCAAGCTAACATCGACCTTACGAAAAATGAATTAATTACGCCATATGCAAGAATACCATTGAAAAGCTTGCAAGATGGGACACCTGGTATACAAATGGAATATCAGTACAGAATTCCACCAAGATGTGAAAAATTAATAAAAATACCAACCGATATAAATACCGACAAAGGATATATAAACCATATGCAATTTAAAAATGGACTCGAAATTCCTTCTTGTCTTGTAACGTCAAAGAATTATGAATGCTTTACTACAATTTTAAATACCTCAAATCACAATTTAGATATAAAATTTAAGGAACCATTCAATCTCTTAGAAATAGAAGAAAATATCGAAATAAACCATCAAGAAGAACCATGTCAGCCACCCACATATCATGATAACATTCTAAAACAAAATTTAAAAAATCTTAGGTTAGATCATACCAATCAGGAAGAATACAATGCAATAAGAAAACTCTGTTACGAATTTCGCGACATATTTCACTGTAAAGAAATACCATTAAGCTACACCGGAGAAATTAATCATGTTATAAGAACAACAGACGAAAAACCAATATACACAAAATCATATAGACTACCACCAATTCACAATGATGAAGTGAAAAAACAAATAAACAGTATGTTAGAACAAAATATAATTAGAGAGTCCATTTCACCCTGGTCATCTCCAATATGGGTGGTACCCAAGAAACTAGATGCATCGAATGAGAGAAAATGGAGACTGGTTATTGATTACCGCAAGCTGAATGAGAAAACCATCGAAGACAAATTTCCAATTCCCAATATAGAAGATATTCTGGACAAATTGGGCAGAGCCAACTACTTTACGACACTCGACCTTGCGAGTGGATTTCATCAGATTTTGGTCGACCAAAATAGTATAGAGAAAACTGCCTTTTCAACACCTCAAGGACACTTCGAATTTTTAAGGATGCCGTTTGGCCTACGAAATAGTCCAAGCACATTTCAACGTACAATGAATCATATACACATACAACAATGTATGGTATATTTAGACGATATAATAATCTTCTCAACTTCATTGCAAGAACACATAGGACGCTTAAGAAAAGTATTCGAGAGAATAAGAGCTGCCAACCTTAAGGTACAACTAGATAAGTCCGAGTTTTTACGCACTGAAGTTAATTATTTAGGACACATTATAACGCCACAAGGAATAAAACCAAATAACGAAAAAATCAGAGTTATAGAAAAATACCCAATACCTAGTACCACAAAAGAAATAAAATCCTTTTTAGGGTTGCTAGGCTATTATAGAAAATTTATCAGAGACTTTGCAAAATTAACCAAACCGTTGACAAAGTGTTTAAAAAAAGGAGCCAAAATTGAACATACTCAAGAATTTGTTACAGCTTTCAACAAATGTAAAAAAAATTTTATGTCATGACCCAATACTTCAATTTCCTGATTTTAGTAAGGAATTTAACCTGACTACTGATGCTAGCAATATGGCACTTGGTGCCGTCCTAAGTCAGGGGGTGCCGCCAAATGACAAACCAGTGGCGTACGCTTCCAGAACCTTAAGTGACACCGAAACCAGGTACAGCACCGTGGAAAAAGAACTATATTGCATACTTTGGGCCTGCAAGCACTTCCGCCCTTATTTATTTGGGAGAAGATTTAAAATTTACACCGACCATCGCCCATTGACTTGGTTGTTTTCACTTAAAGATCCGGCCAGTAAACTCGCACGTTGGAAAATTAAACTTCAAGAATACGATTTTGAGGTAATCTATAAAAAAGGATCACAAAACGTAATTGCAGATGCCCTATCACGAATAACCGTTCACCCAATGACCGTACAAAATACCAGCAAAGACACAGATGATGTATCAATAATACCACAAATCGATGATATTGATCTTGCCAATGCCTTACGAGATATTTCAGATATTACAGACAATCCCAATATCGAACTTGAAAATGAAGAAATCGATAGAATAATACAAGACCTAGAAAATATCACACAAACTGCACATACGACCGCTAATGATGAACCCACCAGAAGCATAGAAATTGTAGAAAGTATAATAAATTCGAAACCAAATCAAATAATTGTCACTACAGGATTTGGAAGCCGAATTCGTACAAAAAGAAACAGGCTAGAGGGTAAAGACTTTATCGAAACACAAATTCCTAAAGATGAGAACTATAATATTATCCTAAACTTTCTTAAAGAGTACACAACAGGAAAGAAAACATACCATATGTGGTTTGACCAAGAAAAAATGTACCAAGACTTTACTAAAGTTTATGTCGACAATTTCTCAGACAGTGGACCTAAACTAGTTAGATGCACAAAAAAGGTAATAAATATACCAATGGAAGATAGATTACAGGCTATTAGAAATTACCATGAAAGTAAAACGAACCATCGAGGCATTTCAGAAACATTAACAAGATTAAAAGATAAATATTATTGGCAAAACCTTCAAAATGATGTGACACGATATATAAATAACTGCGAAAAATGTCGTAGTAGCAAGTATGAAAGACATACACCTGCCATTAAAGATTTGTTGACACAAACATTTCTAAAACCTTTTGAAAATTTACACATAGACACCTTCGTAGTGGATGGCAATTCATATTTAACGATAATTGATTCATTCTCAAAATTAGCTCAGGCTTATAAAATATTAGGGAAAAATGGAACAGAAATAGCAGAAAAACTATTCGATTTCATTAAACACTATGGATCGCCCACGCAAATCACCTGTGATGGAGGTTCAGAATTTTCTAACTCAGTCGTAAAAGAATTCCTAGAAGCACATAAAATTAAAACACATGTAACGACTCCAAGACACCACGAATCGAATGCGTTGATTGAACGGCTGCACTCAACGTTGCTAGAACATTATAGATTATTAGATGGATCGGCAGATGACAGAATACAACAAGCCATTATTGCTTACAATAATACTATACATACATCAACGGGGTTAACACCTCTAGAAACAGTGCTAGGACACACCGCCTCAAGAAACCCTTTTGATATGCTGTACACAAAGCAATACTACCAAGATTTGGTGAACAAGCATGTTAAAACCATGGAAGAAGTTTATAATAAACTTCATGACAAATTACATCAAGAAAAAACAAAGAGAGTCCAAAAACAAAATAAGGAGGACACTGTGTTTAAAGTAGGAGACACGATATATACTCGGATTTATAATAGAAATAAAACAGTTAAACGTTTTACAGGACCTTGGAAAATAATAAAATTACTAGAACACAATAAATGTAAAATAGAACATTTAAAAAATAAAAAGAACAAAATAGTACATTTAGCTGATATTAGTCGTCCTGTTTCAGGATCGCCGCCATCACCATCAGCACAGTAACGGCTATAGTTGATATACAAGAAATTAAAGAAAATGTAGGATTATTACCGCTTAAAGTAGGAAACGCAAAAATAATTGAGAATAAATGGACGCTTACGCAAATATACAATTTATCGCTTATTTTAGAAGAATTCGAAAGATTAGTTGCTACTAAAAATCAGTTAGAATTAGCTTATAAAACATCCGATCAAAACTACAACGTAGAAACTCATAATTTCAGAACTGTAATAGAACATCAAATAAAAGAAGTGACTGAAATAATAGAAGAACTGATACCAACTGCACCTAGAAGTAAACGTGGATTAATAAATGCCCTGGGTAGTGCAATTAAATTAATAACTGGTAATATGGACGCAGAAGATGCAAAACAATTTCACACAAAAATTGAAGAACTCAAGAAAAATCAAAGAAAAATAATAAAGACCGAAAAAGAAGCCATCTCGCTTACCACAAGAGCACTAAACAATTTTAACAAAACTATCGATGGATTAATACACAATCAATATACATTAGAGCGAAAAATCAATCAAATTACAGAATATTTGAACGCAAAAAATTTTATGAGAGAGAAACTACATCATATGCATGTCACTCTTATAGAAATGATAAACTCTTTGAACGAAATGATACGGGTTTTAACAAATATACAAACAGCTGTATCATTCGCAAAATTAAATTTCATGCATTCGAACATTTTAACGCCCAAAGAACTTATGGATGAGTTAATCGAAATTAAACCAGAAATATATCCATATAAATTTCCACTGGAACCTCAACTCCAGAATATACCAACATTCGAAAATCTCATATCAATAAAAGCCTATTCTATTAAGACACAAATAATATTTTTAATAGAGGTACCGCTAGTTTCTGACACCCTGTATAACTTCGTAAGAATATATTCATTACCTATTCTCTTACCTAGTTCAAATATTTATCAACTTATCATCCCCACATATAATTCCCTCCTAATCTCCGAGCAATTTTACACAATACCAAAAAATTGTAAAATTATGGAGGACGAAAGTTACATATGTGAAAACAATAATTTACTCCCTAGTAATGAAGAATCGCCCTGTATAATCCAACTGTTAAATGCATATAGAAATATGACGTCCTGCAAGCCTACCAGATTTCAACTAACGAAGAACATCTTCACGAAGATCAACAAGAACACATGGATACTTGTTCTAATTAGCAAAACAAAAATTCAGACTCATTGTTTAAATGATTTTAATAATCAGATTATTCAAGGAACATTTATTATCACTATATCAGATAATTGTTATTTGCAATTTAATAATATCACTCTAAAAAAATCAAGACTCCTTAAATAAAGTCAAATTATTAGGCATTCCAACTTTTGATTTCAAAACAAACTTGAAAACTAGTAAAGCCCTTCAGGCAGTCAGTTTAGAAAATATTTTATTAGACAACAATCAAGACGTCAAGAGAAGCCTAATGAAACTTGAAGAGGACCTATCGGAATATGAAGATTTGCCCATTTTCCATGGACCTAACATTTGGACAATTGTATTATATACTGTAATTTTTGCAATGTGTCTATTTTTTGGTTACAGGCTTTATTTAAAACGTAGATCAGCCAAAGACAGAAGAACTGCCACGAACACCCCAGACCTGGCAGAGCAACCCCCAAACAACTTGAATCTACCCTAGGTTCCACTCAAGGGATGGTGGAGTTACACGTTGTATAATTACACATTTATGCTTACGTATGGAATTTGATACCTCTTTATCTATTTGCATTATTTTCAACTGTAGAACTTTTTTACGATTGTAAGTTAGTTATTAAAACAGCATTGTATCGTACACTTGCGTTTTACTTTAACTCGTGTTAAATAAAATATTTCTTTTTAAAAAAATTAAATTTAAAGATCTATTTTATAACTCGCGGCGTTTTGGTCTTGCTAATCTGCGGAATGTAGATGGCTATATTAGCTGATACCATGATATAAATATACAATTAAAAATTAGGGAATTGGTACCCGTGTGAGTCCATAATACTACGATTACTGGTTTAAATAACAGGTCCTTTATCTCACAAACACAAAGAGTTTGTGAGATAAAGGACCTGTTATTTAAACCAGTAATCGTAATATACAATTATTATTATATCATCGGTTGATGCCATTCGGAGTTGGATTGTCTTGAGTGTAGAACCGGATTGAGTTATGTTAAGATTTATAATTGAGAATTGTATAGAAATAATAGCCAACTGCCAGCCAAATTGATATTTATGATTATGAATTATGACTCGAGTCCCGAATGACGCCGAGCCAAGCCATAGATGTCGATATCCCCACTTCTCGAAATCTATTCATAATCCGAATGATCATCTGTTATTAAAAGTATTCGAATAGCCGTTATTCGATTATTGGAATCATTCGATTATACCCAGCACTAGCACAGAGTACACTCTGTGACCGACGTGCACTCCCTAATTTGCGCTTAGATACTGACTATTTGCTTTAGAAATCAATATATTAATCCCACAACCTCCGTTATTAGTAATTAATAAAATGGAATAAATAGAAATGTATATTTGTCATTAATAATCATATCTTAACCATTAATACAACTTTTTTAATCATAATATCACTGTTATTTGTACTAGAAAACTTGTGTTAAACGAAAGTTTTTATTTGGCATTATTAGTGGACTTTATTATTACTCAAAAAAGAACTCCTACTAATAAAAAAGTGTCAAATAAAAAGTTTATTTCGACCATTTTTCTCTGTGCAACACCCACAGTAGCACTTTTTAGCTCGGTAGTGCAAAAAGTAAATTAAAAGTCCTGCGGTTCTCCATCGAACAAATGCCATTTCGATTTCTTTATTATTATAACCGTAGTTTATGATTTAAATGTTTCGCAAATGAAATTTTTTAGATTCAGTAATATGTTTCTAATTGGATAAACATATTAATGAGTAGTTTTTATTACTATATGTGTATTGTAAGAAATTCCCGGGCACGGCTACTGATTGGGTGGTTTTTCGCCAGAAGGAGTCTAGACTAAAGACTGAGACTTTGTCGGTACCCACACAATTTGCTTGTTTCTATCTAGAAATATGATAGCACAGTGTCTGCCTAGCGCCCGGCGCCAATCTTTTTGCATCGGTACATTAGGTTAATTGCGTGTTTTGGGACCTTTTGACAACTCGACGAAAATTCCAAAGAGATAAGCCACTTGCAAACAAGCGTTAAACTATAGCACGAATATTTATTACACTGTTGTCATGTATGCGGGTACTTCCTCATCGGTGAGTTGGAATTTTTAAAGGAAGTGACGAGTTTCGCAAAATGATTTTTTCTAGAGATTGGTCCAGTCAAGGTGCTTTGCCTGTTTCACCTACTACTTAATATACAGAGCCTCCATTAAAGACAGAACCAGAGCTCTCCTGCTAAAACGGTTTTATGCATAAATTTTAAAATTAGAAGGTTTGATTATGAAAATATTCCGCATATTTTAGAGTTACATTTTTTTGTTTGCATATAGTTTTTGAATACGACCACATTTTTAATTCTTTTTTTAAATAGCAACATGGGCTATGTGATGATAAATACCATGGTTAATAACTCTGAATTGTCAAAAAAGTGAAAATAAACTAACTACAATGAGAAACTAATTCTAATTAATAAATTGTCAGATAACACAGAGAATTAAAGAATTAGATACCTCAACCAAACCATAATAGGATTTATATTTGTACTAGTCCGATGAAAAGTGATAGTCCGAATTTCAGAAACCCCGGAATTATGGCAGGATTATCTTCTAATTGTAATCATGTGTAATCTTGCTAAAGTGTTCAAAGCTGTATTCCATGCTATCTTGTATAGTTATGTGGAGCCATATACATACATATATCCATTGATCAACACCGAGTCGATCAACTTACAGCAACTTAGTATGCATTACACAATGTATTGCTGAACAATTAGAAGATAGGGCAGGCCAGGTAGTCATTTACACAGATTTTTCAAAAGCATTTGACAGACTTGACCATAATACAGTATTGCAGAAACTGGCAGAGTAAGGACTTACTAATGATTTCATAAGCTTCTTTTTGCTCTTAAATAAATAAGAGAAAATAGTATATACAGTACCGTGGTTTCAAGTCTGTCGTTATTACGGCTATTTTCTGGCGCCCTTCAGGGCTCTGTGCTTGTGCCTCTGCTATTTGTTATATTCGTGAATGACATTACCATATACCTGCATTGTAGAATCCTACTTTATGTTGATGGTTACAAATTATTTTCTCACATTAATATAGTTGAGGACTCTTTCGTGCTTCAAGATGATAGTAATAAATTAAACAATCAGTGCATTAAAAATAAATTATATCTGATTATTGTTACATATTCCCGTAAACTGGAACCGCTTGAATTTAGGTAGAGTGTAGATGATCAGTTTAAGGATTTGGGAGTCTACTTTGACTCCAAATTGATATTCAATAATCACTTAAATAATGTTGTTGCTAGTGCATTTAAAAGTTTATGGATTTATTACAAAAAATTGCAAACAATTTAATAACATACCTCACCATCTTATTTAATACCTACCTATATATTGAAGATCAAAATTAGAGTATGCTTCAGGAGTATGGAATCCTGGATACGAAGTACGTATAACAACTATTGAATTATTTCAGAGGCGTTTTTTTGTGACATTTTTGTGCTACAAGGTTGATGGAATCTCTCCATTATTCAGATTTCCAAATGTTCAACTTTTATCGAGATTCAATATAATTGAATTAAAAACTAGAAGAATATGATTCGGTTTCATTTTTATTTATAAGTCATAAATTATTTAATTGACTGTCCAATACTTCTGAGTGATTTAAGTTTCCATATCCCAAGTTTACCAGCACGTCATATGTCATCCTTATTATACTTACCCGTTCCTAGAACAAATGTTCTTTTGTTTTCCCCACTTTATGTAATGTCTGACAATTATGATTCTTTTATGAAAGTTCTTGATATATTTATTTGAAATCTGAATGTAATAAAAAACTAATATTACAGAGTTAGTTTATTTTGAGTTTAGTTTATATTGAGTTCAGCTTAAATCTTTAATTTTAGTTCTTCACATTTTTGTTGTTATACTAGTTTTACTTTAAACTTTGATTGTGCTATGTCAACAAATCAAGGAGTTACAGATTTGAAACGAAAATATGCTGTTTGCCCCATAGTTCGTGGCACCCTGAAATTAGATTTGCGTAATTTTAATCTGAAAATTGATAAGGATAAGGCATGAAATAACAGCAATATTAAAATTTTCATCTTCTTCTCCCTAGGGTTTGTTGGTTTTCAAAAACCGGAATTAAAACCGTTTTTTTTAATGAATTTGTAAAATTTTAAGACCGGTTTGTAAATAAAAAAAACCGCTGCCAATGATTACTTTGAGATCAGAACTTCCTCACCGTAGTAAAACTCGACGTGTGGTGGAGTTTATAATAAAAGTAATTTTTGACGTTTCAAAAGAGTCACATTTTTTGACGTTTCAAAGTCACATTTTGACATTTCAAAAAAGTCACATTGGTGGAATGTCACTAATATTTTTCTTAGACATTGGGACCGATTTGGCTCATCAACGAACTCAATCTCTTCCTTGACCTCTAGAATGTGTGTACCAAATTTGAAAGCTTTATCTCAAAAACTGTAGCTGCTATCGCGAACTACACAGACACACACACAGACAGAACATTTTTTCTGTCTGAAATTTGTGTATCGTCATAATTCGTCGAGATTCGTCCAGAAATGCAATACAAATTTTAAAAATTTTTTTCAAGAATATATAACTTCCTCACTTTGCGAGGTGAGGAAGTAATAGTTTTAAATATTAAAATTATTACATACAAATTAATTAATTATATAATTAAAAACGTTTACATTTTGACTTGAAATCGCCTAGAACGCAAGCAATTTATAGTAAATGTTTACTGTAAAACTAATCTTCTTGAGTCAGGCAAATATTTGGCACGAGAATCCACAAACTCAATCTATTATGCGTAGAGCTCGGACGGAGGTATCGGTTTCCAGTGAAGGCTTTTAAGCAGACATAATATTATATTGGAAACACCTACTCAAATATTTCCAAACAACAGAAAAACAGAAATTTACACAACTAGATAAGGTGAATCTTATTTCATTTTAAAATTTTAATACGTAAACTAGTTTTATCGGAAATCGTATGACAAAAAAAGTTATATTTTTACACTAGATAAATTTGGGGCTGATCTCACTATATTTTTTCTTATAACACGTGAATAAATATTAAATGAACTGAAAAATTTTATGGATTTTAGTTATTTTAGTTTTTTTATTTATTTATTTGTATGGATATAGAGTAGTATATTTTACTTTGTTATATTTTTGTAGTTCCATGAATATTAAATAAACTGAAACATTTTAATATACGAGTAAGTATAAATATTTTTATACTCTTTTCATTACATTTTGAATGTTTTTTTTTGTAAAAATTCGAAAACTGGTTTAACCGTTTTCTTTTTTGAATACTGGAATTCGAAAACAGGTTTTTTTCAAAAGTCGATTTTGTATAAACCCTATTTCTCCCCTAAAAATTGAATATTTGGTAAATTTAAGAAATAAAAATATTTTTTAGCAAAATGAGTTTTGTAGTATTTTTCAACAATTTCCTTTTATGTTAAAACAGGTCTGTGTTAGAAAATGACGAAAGTGTGGAAACTATAAAAACAACGTCATTTGGCTTATTTTTTATGATCTTTTCAAGTCTCTAAACAGACTTTCAAAATTATGCTATTATGTTTTTTAAGAAATCAAAAATAGCATATATTTTAAATCCGAATCAGGATTTTGATTTCGCTATTTATGGAATTTTCTCAAGTAAAATAAGCTAAATACACGTAATAAATATGATTATACAAGATGGTTCAAAAGTTATAATCTCGATTATGATAAAAAAAAATTTCGCCAAAATCAATAAAATGTACCTACCTGCATCTCAGTAACTAATGAATGAGGAAGATGATACCATTAATGATGGATAATTTGCAACCACCAAAGTGTCTTCTATCCACAATTAATGTAAGTATTATTGCGGAAGAAAAAATTGTAACGTTTCATTTTCCCCATTGACCTAACAGATGATATTTTCCTTTTTAAACTATGGTTAAAAAGGCTTTTAACTGTGGTTTTACCCTGTGGCTTGTACCAAAAAATCCAAATGTTTGATTTGTTTTTGAGTTTTGATACGCCAATGATTTTATATCAGAGTGTTAATGTAGACTGACAAACCGAAAAAAAAAAAACAAATTGACACAAAGAATTATACAAAAAATCTGCGGCGGCACGATAAAATATCATTGATATTTCCGACGTCCCTGATAATACATTAATTTACACTACATAATATAAAAATTAGAAATTTCACATTGACTGAATGCAAGAGAATAATTTTTATTTGAGTAATGATAATTATTATTAATAAATTGGACGTAAAGCACACGTCAGACATGAAGTATAGGCAACCAATTATACTCACGTGTGTCATGCGTACCGCCTACAAGAAAGCTCATCCTGATTGTACGAATTACGAAATCATTTTTCCCTTTAAAAATTATTCAGAACCAATATTAAAATTTATCATGGAAGTAGCAAAGGGGAGCAAGGAGGGGCGGCCGCCCCCAGCACTTTTGGCAGATAATGAACAACAAACTAATCGCCGCCAGTTATAAAAAAAGGTGCCAGAGCAGCTTCGTATGGTTTGGGGTTTGGACAAGACCTAATTATCCGTATTATTATATTATTATTATGGTGCTTATGCTACCCCTGTGCAGATTTACCTTTTGCCACCCCTCTAAATATACATTTTATATCCCTACCTTGCCATACTATTTGAGGAGCACACTTTCTAATCAATTTTATATCCATTTTTAATAATTTTCAGGAAATACAGAAATCTGCCACTAGTTTACAAAGTAAAATATGTAACTAAACAAGATATTAAAAAATAACATAAAATATATTGCTCCAACATAGTTATTAAAGCACAACAGATATTATTAATTTAACCAAAGAACAGAAAAAACTGATGTACAAACAGCATTTTGTTAGTTTCTTCTGGACAAAACAGAGTTTGTTTATCTCTATTTAAATATGAAAAAAACTAAAATACAATAGCAATTTGCCAAAAATCATAAAAATATTGGCTTAAAGAATCATGAGATTAATGTCATCTTCTGCGAGGCAGTAACACCCCTCGCCATCTTGATATTCGTCGTAATTGTTATTGTCAGTAGATACTATATTGACATTCATCTTTCAAAATTGGCTCCAACTATGTTAACTCTGGTTCTACAGCAGCCCATTCATTACCTGATGAATTAACCAAAAATGTTTACAAACTATCCAATTTTTTCTTTTTAACGGCATGATTGATGGTGTAATACACCCTGTACAAGTAGCTTATTGTAATACACCCTGTATAAGTAGTTTACTGTAACACACCATCTATATCGTATATGAATTTACTGACTCTAAGAAACGGTTTTGCTAAAGCCGGCGAGTAAAAAGGAGAGTTGAAAATGGAGTGCCGGCTGGTGAACATGCGATCCAAGAGACGTCGAGGTGTAGAAAATTATAGAATTTGTAATTATTATAATTCATTATTTTGCGTATTAGAGTGTCGAACGTGAACGAGTCATGGCGGACGTAAAATAATGTTTACTACATAGTACATACTTGCGTAGAAATTTAAATTATTTTACTTATTTTCGGCTATAACTAGAAATTTTGTTGGTAAATGATTGCATAAGTGTCTTATAAATTTATATGTCTGTGCCAATGGTAGAGATGGTTGAATTTGGTGAGATTAAACTATTTTGTAACTTGCAGCTGAAGAAATATTTTATAGTGTTGAGTGCTCTCTCCTACTCTCCAAAAGTTTATTTTATAATTTGTAAAAGTTTTTTTCTTTAACATTGAGTATTGGAAAATTTTTTGTGATGTGTGTATAATTTTGATTTTTCTTTTTATTATACGTATTATTTTATGAAACCCGTGTGTCTTACTAATTCTCTGTCGAGAGTTCTATCTTAGACATTCCTAGGGCTACGGATCCAGCCTTGAAAGAGCTGGTGCTACTAGTGTCTGTTCCTCTTGCAGCCTCAGGGGGTGGTGGCAGCAACCCCTATCCTAACATAGCAAAAAGGATACGTAGCAAGAAAAAAGACAGGGTCGTACTTGTGAAATTTTAAAGTTATACACAATGATAAAATCTGAATGGATTATGGGTATAATCTACATAGAAAAAGCATGCACACATAAATGTGATAACCTTTTTAATAAACAATAGGTAATTCTTCACAAATTTAACATCATGATAAGAATAACACATTTATAACATAAACTTAACACCATTATATTAGATAAGGAATGCTTCAATTCAAATTAGATCTGTAGATTTCAAAATTGATTCGCCATTCTGATAGCATTTTGTCTGAACTTTCCGATCCGCTAATAATTTTCCAAAATTGCGATAGAAAAATGTATTTTTCTGTCAAAAACATGGAGGGCAGATTTTTACCGAGTCCGGCCTTGGATTTTTCAAAACCAAGTACGCCCTACTGACAAGTTCCAGGTGAGGAATGTTACTGGTAAGTTTAATTCGATTACATCCAATCCATTGCAGAGAATATCTCTTTGAATTGTCTGACCAAATTCATAAAACACCATCTTCTCAACCAATGATCAAAAAATATTTTCCTTGTAGATCCAGACTTGCCTTGAAGTGCTGGCACATTGCTTGCACCCTGTATAAACAAAACCGGTATAGGTATACGGTTTCTTGACAATAAAATCAAATGCCAAATAAAATGTATTGCAGTATTGTTAATAAAATAAATATTTTCAGGTAATTTGTTTTCTTATTCTACAAAAAGAAATACATTTTCTAGTATTCACGTAATCAGGAAACGTTTAAGTGCATTTTTGATACGCCCCTCCAGAAAATTATGGAGGCGACGCCAATGAAATCTATATTTAGACAGGTTAATAAGCAGATAGATAAATAAATAAATAAACAAAACATTCGATCAGATATATTTTGTAGGGTTCATTTGAAAGGCACTGTTCATATTATATCCTTATTCGCATTTGTCGCAAATTTCATATTTTGAAAATTTTTTTGTTATTTTTTAAGGAAATGACAGTTTATTCCAACAAGTTTATTAATTTTTTTTATGTAGAGTAATATAGAAGTATACACAATCATTTAATATAATTTTATAACATATTGATAAATGAAAAATTTACACCCCCAATAAGAACTTAAATTCATTTAAATTGGCCGCCATTGTTTACTTCTGTTGGTTGCCGTGATTGGTACAAACTGTCCCTAGTACCAGCTGTTTTTAACAGACTTTTGGTTACTTCACTGACAAAGGTCAATTTTACATGTTTATTTTACAAAAAAATGTGTTTTGTGCAATGTGTGAAAGTTTATTTAAATAAAACTAAATAATATAGTGATTTTCTCAAAGAATTCCAAATATTAGGTCCAGAAAGAAGTGCGTCTAATTTAGGTAAGTGTGTTATAACCTAATTTTTTTTATTTGAATTCTGCAATTTTTATTCTATCCAGATCTTTTAAATTATAGGATCCTGCATATTTCATTTGAATATTATTTTAAAAACAAGGCAGTTATTAATTGTCTACAAGTTAAATTTGTCATATTCATGTTATATTGAGATTAGTCTTATATTTGGTTTACCTATATTTCCTGTAAATTTAACTGTGTTATTTTAATTCCTATCATAAATATGCTAATAAATGTGTTAGTTCTAGAGTGTGCTAGAATGACTAGTTAAGTATACATATGAGGTTGAGTAATATCGTATACTAACCAATTGTCCTCAATGGTATTTGCATTTATATTCACCTTGAATTTGCTATCCATACATTTTTTTGTGGAAATTCTATCTCAAGTATTTAACAGTTTTTTTTTGTAACATTTTCTATTATTTAAGTCTAATGTACCTAGTAAATGTAACATAATGTTACATTTACTAGGTACATTTTGAAAAGTTTTAATTTATGTATGTAAGTGTAGGTAGGTAATTAATTAATTATATACCTTTTGTATTTATTTTTCATAATTTTTGTATGTTCTTTAGATAAAAAATAATAGTTTTATGATAGATGTAAATAGGTATTAAATTTAATATGATAACAATTCATCGTTTTGTGACACTTTATAATCAATATGGCTAGATGCCAATTCAGTTTTCTATATTTTTACAGACACTAGTAAACAACATTATTAATATATCTATGCATTAGCATTTACTCACTTTAATGTGAGTTAATATAATTAAAATATTTTGATATTTGTGCAAAACATATTTGATTTAACTGGGTATTACCAATATTTTTATATTATTCTTTAATAAGTAGGTAGGTACCTCATAATAGTAAATAGGTAATGAAATGCCCATATTAGGGTGAATGCCTAGAGTAATACCTATATTAGAAAATAGAATTTAACATAAAAGTGAAATAAATACTTACTATACGTTTTTGACCTCTAGACTTTATAAAAGTTAAAAAAAATTTAGAGCATCTGCATCTGTCAAGTGATCCTCTCAGTTAGGAACATAAACAATAAACATAACCCGAGACATAACCTATTTGCATGCAAATTGTCAAACTGATAGCAACTTTTTTATACTACTAATAATAATAAGTGTGTATTAGTGATGCTTTAAAAATTAAAACCGACATACCTTAAATAATTCTTCCACATTACAGAATAAGATTTTTTCCAAATTTCGTAATAAAATCCAGAATAAAATATTTGTTAAAACCTCTGACAACTTATCGATAATTGTTCATTAGAGAGTAATAAAATATTTGTTAAAACTTCTGACAACTTATTGATAACTGTTCATTATAGATTATGTTATTTTGTTTATTCATTATACTCCAATCTGAATGTGTGACTCAGATGCAGATGTCTTATTGTATATTATTATCATAGTATACAAGAGCTAGGTAAGTGGACTTGGAAGTAGATATCTATTTATATTTTATCCTAAGTAATCTATGATCGTTGAACAAAACAGCTTATAGAATGACAATAGTAATTTCCTCGATAATTCCTTAATATTAAAATATGTTATTAGATGAAATCCGGTTGGTGCTTCAGAAGCAATAGTGAATATCTTATGAATATCTTTTAAAATTACCTAGATAACTTAATCTTTATCGTTAGATGCTTTAAACAAAATAATGCCCTGCATAAATTTAAAAACCCATAGTTTTTCATTTTAAAAGACGTGCTCGATTTTTCTAGTTTATATTTGAACCAGAAAAAATCGAGGAAAAAAATCAAAAATAGGTGTTATAATTTTTTTCCCAAATGAAGAATAAATAAAACAAATATTGTATCCCTTTTTTATTACCTTACATTAATCATATCATTAATTTTTGCTTATGTAATTCAGTAGTTCCAACTAGCTGGAAAATAGGGGCAAGTGATACCTTTACCTAAAGTCTCTAATCCTTTCAATGATATAAGACGAATCACAATTCTACCTGCATTATCAAAAATTTTTAAAAAAAGCTGTTGAACTACAATTAAATAAACATTTGAATAATAATAATATTATTCAGGCTACACAATCATGCTTCAGATCAGGTTACAGTTGTACTACAGCTCTTTTAAAAATTACTACTGACATTTTCGAAGCTACTGATAAAGGCAAATTAACAATATTAATATTACTTGATTATTCAAGGCCTTTGATACCTTAAATCACAAAATGTTATTAGCAATTTTAAGTTATATAGGTCTGACTGAAGTAGCATCAAATTTGTTATCACAATACTTAGCAGGAAGGTCTCAAGCTGTTGTGTACATACAAAGGTAATACATCAAATTTTACTATACGGATGATACTCAATTATACATGTCCATTGACCTAAATGATTGTGAGCAAGTAATAACTGCATTAAATTATGACCTTTATTAACCTTAGCATTTTTTCAAAAAATCATTGTTTAAAATTAAATGCTCCTAAGACAACAGCAATGATATTTGGGAAAAAATGAGAAAAAATAATTTTTTGGACAGTTTTTCTGAGTATATCCATATTGATAATAATATAGTTAAGTTTCAAGACAAGATAAAAAAAGCTGGGTGTGTACATGGATACTCATATGAGATTTTCAAGTCATGTGAGCATCTGTCTTAAAAAGCATACACTAATCTCAAATTTATATATCGAAATAGACATGTCTTGGATAGGGGCACAAAATCGCTACTTTGTGACTACTTAGTATTATCACAAATGAATTATTGTGATGTGCTATACAGCCCATCCTTAAGCAGTATTGATGCTAACCGAATTCAGAAATTTCAAAATTGCTGTTTAAGATTGGCATTAGAAAATTCCAACATATAAGTCACAGTAGTGGTGAGAGGTATGTGAAACTTCTCATATGGTCCAAATGCTACTATCCGACCGACATCATAGATGTCTCTGGCGGATAGCGACTTGCGAAGCAAGTACCGAGAGCGGCGACCTCTAGCCCAGGTCGGCAAGCATATTAGTTGCAGACACCTTGTTCTTCCCCGAAAGTTCGGAAGATCAAATTTTTCGGAGGCGGTGTCTGTACTTGCCGCGGAGAGAATCTTTTATTTGTGTTACATCCTGAATGTGCCTTTGTTGCACACCCAGATATGTATAGGTCTCTCCGGCATCCAGATGTCTTAGGATGCTTCCGTCTGCGAGCTGCGCATCTTCAGAGAATTCCCCGCATCGTCCTTTCGAGGTGGACGACTGCACACTTGTTTAAGCGGAACTCTATACCAATGGCTCTCGTATATTCTTCGACCACCCTAAGCGCGTTCTGTAGTTCGCGCTCTCCGGAAGCATAAAGTTTAAGATCATCCTTATAAAATAGATGGGTGACCTTATGCCTCCGGTCGCTGGGTGGTCCACATTGATATCCGCGGGTTTGGCGGAGCCCAACAGACAACGGTAGCGTGAGATGCAGAAGAGGAGAGGACTCAGGGAGTCACCCTGGAAAACTCCTCTCCTAAATGCCACCTGCTCTGTCATGACCCGCTGTGCACCTGATGTTATGGTGAAGCGAGTCTTCCAGAGCGGCAGCAGCTGTTCTATGCATCTCACTAGTGGTGCTGGTACCGCAAGACATTCGAGCAAGTACAACAATAACTCATGCGATGTTGTATCAAATGTCTTGCGGTAATCAATCCAGGCCATCGACAAATTCCGTTTGTATTGCACAGAATCCTGTGTAATACAGCGGTCTATTAGCAGGCTGTCCTTGCAACCTGCCATGCCCTTCTTGGCATCACGCTGTACGTGTATCTGCTGGAAGACCGGATCAACAGATCTCAGTGTCCTAGCATACAAGATACGTGTAAACATCTTGTAGCAGGAGTTGAAGCAAGTGATCGGCCTATAATTCCTCGGGTTGGAAAGATCCCCCTTTTTGAGGATAAGCACAGTACGTCCCTCGACGAACCAGTCCGGAATCTGCTGCCCCTCGTTCAACCATGAGTTAAAAACTCGTGCCAGACGGCGGTGAGTGGAAGGAAATTTCTTCCACCACCAGTTGTTAATGCCGTCTGGGCCCGGGGCAGCGAAGTTCTTGGTACCAACAAGAGCTTGTTGGACTTCTTCCGTACTGATTGCCGGGCACACTTCTTCTGGCACAGAGCCTCGAAGTGTGCAATTGCTGGAGTGTCACTATTGAATGGACGCGTCATTTCGTAGATACCCTTCCAGAAGGTTTCGACATCTTCTACAGTCGGCGGATTATCTACAACACGCTGTGGCTCTTGAAAGAGGCGGGAAGGATTCGTATGGAACAAATTGTTTTGTTCCATACTCCTCACTCGCCTCCTAAATGTTTTCTTTATCGCCATGAGCGCTCGGATCCTATCTAGACAGTGCTGCTTGATGGTAAGCATCACTGTCAGATTTAGAGTATGGTGTTGACGTCTTAATCCGGCTGTTATGCGCCGGATTCTGGGAGTAAAGACTCTACCACTTGTCTTGTAATCCACCACACTCTGGATCCGAGAAACGTGTTGTCTGGCCGACTGTATCTTGCCCTCGATTTTTTGTACACGCCGCTTGGCTTTCTCGACCCCGTGATTGGTTGACCTCTCATTGGGGATGAGTTGCTTCGCGGCGTTGTACACGGCACAGTTGATTTGCAAGATGTCTGCATCTTCTGGAAGTTCCTCATCGATGACCGCGTCCATTCTAGCCAGGTCTTGGGACTTTTCTTATTGACGTCAGTTTTTCATTTAATAAATTAAAAACACATTAGTTATTTAAAACACAAAATAACTTTCAATATATAAAATTATTAAGAAAATTACAACCATCTATATATATATAATAAATGGTAATAAAAATAAAAGTAAGCAAACAAAAAAAATCAGTCGCTATCAGTATCAGTTTCGCTAATATTGGAACAGTCATATTCTCGATCATCAGCATCACTGTCACTTTCAAAGTCATCTGTACTATCCATATCCACTGAGTGCTGCTTAGGGAGAGAATGTTTGGAATGAAAATTGTTTCAATGGTTTAGAGATTTTTTTTCTGAGGCTAGTTATATATGGATCTTACTAAATTAGGAGCATGTGAAAAATATCTTTAAGGTTTGCTGTTCTGGAGAATTTTCTACTACTACTTTCTCTAAATTTTTCTAATTTTTTTTGTGATTGCATTCTTGAGCATCCTCGGATAATTGTCCTATTGGAAGAACCGCATGTTTTATTACTTCAACTCCGTGTAAAAGAAGTTTATGTATCGTTACTGGCATATACGTATAATACCAAGAATAATGTTTTAAATAGGTATATGGCCAAGGTCTTTTCTTTATGTGTTTTAAATGCTTTTAAATCAATTTCGTAACCAGATGAAATGGCCTGTAACAATACCGAAAACTGTTTAATCAAACTTTCATCTAGTCCAGTTATGGAACTGGACAATTTAGGATTTTTGAAAAATCGACGAGCTGTATTTCCATCATTGGTAGTTCCGTAACCTTGTTTTACAACATCCACTAAGAGCCCCATTTTATCTTTAAATTTCCTCCGAGTTTCATCTTTTCGCTTTTGGATGCTTTCTTTAACTTCTGAGCCTCTTGCTTGCCATTTTTTAACATCCAATCTATATGGTATTTTTAAAAGACATTCAAAAACCCGAATTTTTGCATGTAGAGGTCGGATTATCATTTTTTTTCTTGGAACCGTGTTACATTGTTCATTTCCTTTGGAGTGCAGACACATATATAACAAGTTTGGGATGAAACATCTAGAATAGAATTACAAATTTTTGTATCAACAATGGTAAAAAGCAGCTTTGGTGTGAGTTGTACTTCACAATTTCCCACAGTAATTTTTATATTAGTCAGTTTAGGTTTCTCAATATAATGATATTGAGAAATCTAAACTGACTGCTTCTGCTTTTATTAAATCAACGGGCTCAAATTTTTGTATAATTTTTATCGGCCAACAGTATCTGGTACTGGATGGTGTGGAATTTTGCCAAATATTTCTTTTCATTTCCTTAATATAGTACATTTGAATTGGAACGAGTGAGATAACAAACATGGCACTGTGATCTTCTGATTTACTCAATCTTTCGCTTTACCTCTGCTTGTACTGACTATAACCTGAACTCCCGTCACATCCCCATTTAAATAGTATTTCAACTTTTTCTAAATTCATTTTAATCTGATTTAAGACTACTTCCGTGGCTAACCACGGAGCTGCTAACAGAAGTAACAAAAAAATAAAATTATGATTAAAGTAGCGGATGGTAGTAGCGGTTTTTTTCATAAAATGATAAACTAATAATAGTTAATTATAATTATTAAAATGACAAAACTTGATTCAACATGAATGAAACTATACATCTACAATAACACTTGTCTGCAACGAAATCCTCCTTTAAAAAATTATGCTATAAGTATGAAGATTTTAATGCTCTGAATCTATTCCCGTTGGCCGATTTTTTCTATCACGTCTAGATTTTTTTATATGAATTTTTTTTTAAATTTCATAAATTTTGTTTTTTTTTTAATTTTTTTTTTTTTGTCAACATCAAGAACAGTATACATACATACAAAATAAGTTTTAGCGAGTTGTAAGAGAAAGAAAGTATTGACAGTGATTTTTATGGTAGTAGATATGCGCATGCGCAGTATTCGCTGTGACTTTACTTTCTTTCTCTTACAACTCGCTAAAACTTATTTTGTATGTATGTATACTGTTCTTGATGTTGACAAAAAAAAATAATTTAAAAAAAAACAAAATTTATGAAATTTAAAAAAAATTCATATAAAAAAATCTAGACGTGATAGAAAAAAATCGGCCAACGGGAATAGATTCAGAGCATTAAAATCTTCATACTTATAGCATAATTTTTTAAAGGAGGATTTCGTTGCAGACCAGTGTAATTTGTAGATACCTATTAAAAAAATTACACTTCTTATTGAGTTAAAAATATCTCATCTATAATAAGTATTAAAAGCTAAATAAAGTGATTTTATTTCAGAATAAAAAAGTACATACCTGATTGTACATTCTCCATGACACAGAAAAACTTCAACATAATTACCCTTCGAAAGCAACTTTACTCAACAGTGTCTTGTCATAAAATAAACTTTACCTGACCAGCACTAGTCCGTAATCCCTTATAATACAGTCATCATAAAAACATTGGGGAAGGGCATAAGTAGGGTAAAATCCCCAGAACTATTCAGCTTAGGATATTTATTATTAAGATATGTTAATAATTTTTGTATAATGGGTTCCAAATTTGAATTATGTCTACAGTGTTTCCAATATGAATTGCAACAGCATAAAAACGCCAACAACGGGAATTTAGTCATATCCATGAGCGTCGACCAAAAAGGTTTAGAATTATCCAATGACTTCTTCAGCTGAAGTCATTGGACAATAGCGTTAGAACAGGCGCGTTCTTGTAATTCGACACCGTCAGATGATCTATTAATGAGCAAATAAAAAGTATTATAAATGCCAAATTATACTACTTACTTAGATAATTTGAATGTTAACATACTGGTAACATAAAAAAAAATATATATAATTTCACATTCAAAATTATTCTTGTTCTTAATTTTATTCTAACCTACTCACAAAAACATAATAAAGAATACAGTAAGGATAAGAATACATTAAATTACAATTACAAATTTCAAAATTTCAAGCAGAGATTTTTTTATAAGGAGTAGGCTGAACGAGTCAATTGTAGGTTTTATTTCTTCCACGATAAGTGCACTTGATCTCTGAGAAATATTAGCTGGTTGTATTCAACAGTCGAGACACTGGAGTCAGTTAAAAAATCACGAAAAATAAGTAAAATACACGTATTTTCAGCACCGTGTTATTTTCGGGGGTATTGATTGTGTGAATTTATATTCTTTGAACAAAAACTACTATCAGTTTTGAAATGCCATCTTGAACGTATAGATATCTTTAATATAAAATTTTTTTACAGCTAAAAATATTAAAGCATAAAAATGACGTTTTTAAATGCTTTAAATCGGGCAGGCGGGAACTGACGCATGCGAAAATTAAATGACGGTGGATTTCCTTCTTTGGAACCCTAAAGAAGATTCTCATAAAGTTTGAGCAACATCTAAAATAAGCTGGCTTTACCGATTAGACGATTTCATATGAAATGACTCTTACTGGAATAGACTAGATATTTTCCATTTTATTAAATATTGCAATTTTCCAACCGTGTGGATCAAGAATATATATTTTTATAAATTATCAGTTAGATGAAAAAAATAAAATAAATGAATCAAGCATTCCAATGTACATTTTTATGATAAAATTCGGGCCCGTTAAAAAGTTCTAAAAAAAAATATAAGAGAGTTGCCGATTTGACCCAGTTTACCGATAAGGGATGATTGAAAAATGTCCCTAGGAACCGTTCCTATTAGTAGAAAATCTCAACCAAAATTCATTTTTTATCTTTTTTCCAAATTTGAGAAAGAAATTAAAAACCTAATTTTAACCTCCATCTTTGGAGAGGGCGTAACCCTTTAAGGAAGCGTTTCCGGACGTACCGCCATAGGAAACATTTTTCTTATGTTGAGGTTCTGAATTCAGATTTTAAGTTGTCCAGTTAATCCTGAAACACCCTGTTGAACAAAATTTATATTTAATTTTTTTAGGGCCTGACTACAACTTTTTTTTGAAATTGTCTGCTGAAACATTATTTACATTTTCCAATTGGCTAATGTGTTTTTTCTGCTGTCGGTTGTAGAGTTGGTTCTAGATAATTATTGTTTTGTATTACTGGAATTTTTTTATTTGTTTATTGTGTTTATCTACTTTAATGTGATATTTACTTGTGAATTGCAAAACACACAAATCTCTTATTTCTCATTTATTTCTGGGAGTTACTAATTTGCCGAAAATTCATTGTTTGTATTCCATTTTGCCTCAATCTGTTCTTATTTATTTGATGTTAAACAAATTAGGCAGGTATTTTCAACCCGTACCTTATCTTTATTATAAATTAACAGTTTTTGTACAGAAATCGGTTCCAGTCTATTTCTAAACTGTCTGCCCCTATCGTCTCTTTGCGACCAATATTTTTTGCTTAACAAACTGTTTTACTAAATTTTCATGTAATGAAAATGGAATACGTTTTTGAGATTTACTTTGAAACTGTTTGTACCAAATGACGATAAAATGCTAAAATCTGTTTAGTTGTCATTAATCTATATTTACAAGAGTTATAAATAAAAATTTGGTTACGTGTATCCAGTGGCGGATCTAGAATTTTCGGGACCCTACGCTTTATGTATCCCGCGGCCCCCCAATTTCTTTAAAGATATTTTTCTGAGATGAAAATAATATAGGTACGTAGGTACAGTTGATTTCAATAAAAACTGGTACACTTTCTTTTAGCTATGTAAATCATTCGTTCTTTGATTGATATTAATAATCTTACAAATGTCACTTTGACGTTAATCAGTGGCGTCATTATTAAAAATGGTTCGCCATCTAACAGATATTCAAAAATTTCGAATTGTTTCTAAAATTGAAGATGGTTGGTCCATAAGAAGACTTGCTGCTGAATACAATGTGAGTAAAACCACGGTAATGAGTGTTAAAAAACAATGGGAAACCAACCAAACGGTATCCCGTAAAGTTGGTTCCGGTAGGCCCAGAAAGAGCAATAATCAAGAAGATGAAAATCTTATAAATTACCTAATAGAAAACCCTTTTCAGACTGCAGTAAATGCAATTTCAGAGACAAATTTCCCTGCTTCGGTATCTACTGCTTGCAGAAGAATAAAACTACAAAGCGACTTGAAGAGTTATTCAGCGGCTAAAAATTACAAACTTTCAGAAGAAAAGAAGCAGGGTAGGATTATTTTTGCACTCAACTATATAATCAATGATGAAAATTTCTGGGGACAAGTTGTCTTTTCTGACGAAAAGGTTTTTAAATCCTGTAACGATGGACATGTTCGCGTATATAGGCCTCCTTCCAATAGATACGACGAAAAATATACTTTCGATCCACAAATATCAGGAAGGTTTTCAGTCAATGTCTGGGCTTGGATGAGCCTAAATGGGTTGGGTGTGTGTTGGAACAGTGGTGGTCATCTCAATTCCATTAAATATATTGAAATATTAGACAATATTATGTTGCCGTCAGTAATAGAGGTGTTTCCGGAAAATAATTTTATTTTCCAACAAGACAACTGCTCCATACATACGGCCCATCGTGTCAGGCAATGGTTTTTTAATAAAAACATAGAGTTGTTACCGTGGCCATCTAAAAGTCTGGATTTAAATCCAATTGAAAATGTATGGGGACTAATGGTGAAACATATAAGAAAATTAAATAACCATCCAAATAATGCCCAAGAATTGGAAGGGATAATTGAAGACGCTTGGGAGAACTTGTCGCAAGAAGTTGACCTTGCAAGAAATCTGATTTTGTCCATGCCTGCAAGACTTCAGGCAGTTTTAGACGCCAATGGAGCAATGACAAAATATTAGTTAATTCTGTATTACGTAATTGAAGTTCATTTATTTTATTTTTTTTATTGTATTTTTATGTTCAGTTTGCATTGTTTACATTTTTTTTAATCGCAAGTGGTATTTTTGTGTTCTTACTTTAAAAATAGAATTATCATTATTCAGTTAGTATTTTAATTACAACCATTAGTAGAATTATTCGTAACAAATATTATTTTTTTAAACAATAATATGGCAGGCCTGAAAATGTTTTGAAAAAGTTATTTTCTAATTATTTCTTAAAATTCCATTTGAATAAAATAAAAGAGAAAGGTTTAATAAGTTTAAAAACACAAAGAAAACCGATCTCCTCCAAAAAACCCAGGTCCGGGGTAAATCACCTCTTCTCCACCCCCCCTCTCGACATGTCTGGCCAGCCCTATTTACAGACATATGCACACAACTAAATTATTAAGATTTTCGATTACAAGAGTTGTACCAGTTTTTTTTTGAAATCAAGTGTACACGAAAATTCTCGTATAATTTGCTACTAAATTATCTCCATTTTATTATATGTTTATGTAGACTTTAGTAACACTGAAAATAAATAAAAGTAACAACAATAAAAATGATAAACAAAACAGTTATTTGGAATGCTTATAGGAATATTTAAAAAATAAAAGAACACAGTCACAGTTCAATTAAAAATAACATCTTAGCCCACTATCAAAAAAAATTTAACAATTTAAAATTCTTTTTTCGTGTTGATATTTTCAAATTTACTGATGATGCTTATTGTACAACGCAGATCCACAACTGCGTGAAAAGTGCTATGTTGTCGTTTCAGTTATTAAGTACTTAAGTTAGTAGTTTAGTTGTTTTTTCATTGATATGAAAAATGAAATTGAGAATTCAGAATAATATAGATATATTATATTTTTCCATTTAAATTATTTTCGGTGCCCCTTTTGCCCTGGGGCCCTGCGCTTAAAGCGTCTAAAGCGTATCGGGTAAATTCGTCGCTGCGTGTATCGCAGAAAGTCACATGATGTATAACGGTTTCAAAAAACGCAGCACAAAAGCTGTACAAAATTATGTTAAAAAATAAAACAAATTGTGTAATGTCAGATTGTCGAAATCTGGACAAGAGTTTTGTCTAGTCACGCTATTTATTTTTTTCTTAATTTGAGAATAGTCTTTTTTCTGCATGGAGCTACCCATTATGATTCATTTCTAATAATTTTTTGTATCTCATGCCGTTCAATAACAAATAAGGTTATCTGTTTGACGTGAGTCTATTTTGCTTAACTTCTATCATATATGTAGGTACTTACATGTATCAGTATTAAAAATTGTCAGTGACAAAAGCGAATCTGTGGTGAATTTTTATAATCAGCCGGGCTATTTCTTCAACTGACTGAACACTCACTAAATATTTCAAACATGTTATCTTCAAAAGAATATCAAATTCGCATATTGTTTTATGTTTTTGGCAATTAAATTTGTAAATATATCGTCAAACAACGGAATTAGGATTACAAAGATTAAAGAGATAAAAAAGTGATAACTCGCGATTATTACCGGCAGATAACATTTATTTCGATAACCATGTGTCGTATGTTGATGTTATGTTGGTTGTAGTGAATTTTCTGTGTTTTTCGATATGAATTGATTGTGTTTTATTTATATTTTGGAAATTAACTATGTCGCACAGGAGCAGCAGTTTACGAAGTTTTCAGGGTTCTTATAGACAGGTACCTACAGTGTGGAATGATTTTAAATCGAAGTGGAGTTCCGAAGGGGTACATAGAAAAACTGACGTAAGTAGTAAAGAAATTGTCATCCATCCTCTATAGCGTATGTAATGGAATGGAATATTGTATACAGAAATAAATAGAATAGGTACCTTATTTAAACGGTAAAGGCGACTACATAAATGATGACGATATTGTACATAAAATATGCTGTAGTTTTTATTAGAATAAAATCTTATAAAAAATATAGATGCTAAACAAAAAAAATATATTTGTGGACATGATTACTCATTCTTAGAGTTGGCAAATCGGTCCGCAAGTCACGGGCGGTGCCAGGTAGAGAAATATTTTAAATGTTATAGTACGTTTACTCGACCCTGTTAAGGGTCTATATCAGATGCAAGTGAAATATAGTCTCGATTTTACCACACCCCGCGCAGGCCACGGTGCATATATACAGCCAAACCGAAATTATCGCGGCGAATGTCGAAGGTGGCCGATATTCTAGTTACAGAACGGCATAGTGGAACATTTCAGATCGGGAGATGTTAAATTATCAGAGGCGGAGTACTAGAGGTTTCGTACAACATAAACCGACGAAAATGTTGTGTTGCGTCAAGCTTATAAGCTAAGCAGTAGCTAACGTTACCCTTCATGCGTCCTTGTCCTGCAATTAATATGTAAAAACAATAAAACAAACCCGAAATTATTTTATTTACTTTGTTTAAAAATAGCTAAAGAACTAAACAACAAAACAATTAAATCGTTAATCTACAAAAAAATTTCCATTTTACCGTTTCTTATTAATGCATAGTATTATTTTAAAAATGTTTCCTATAAAATGGAAGTATCAATGTGTGTCATATCATTCAACGCAGAATGGAAAAGGCAATGAAATAATATGATATTTGTGTTATTTTAAATTTAAACTCCAATATTTTTATCAAATATGAAAGATTATGATGATGTTACATATATTGCTGAATTCAGAAAGAAATTTTTTAAATTAAGCTGAATATACAGGATATATCAATTAGAATAAAAAAAATTAAGGCAATTTCCGGTCAAACCGGAAGTAAAAGATATGTATGTGACGCGCATATTTAATCAGTATTCGGAATGTCGTATGTCCATTTCCGCATATTAATGCGGGGTGTAATTTTTTTATTTTTCAAGTTTTTCGGCGTTTTCTTTTTTATTTGACATTCAATTGTTTTTAATTTTCGGATTCCTTAGAAAAAAGCACATAAGTATAATTTTTGAAGTTTTTTCCTAGGTTAATAATACAGCAGAAAAATCGAGTAAGGTGCACTTAAAATGATCACCCTGTACATGAGGTTACTGCGCTTAAAATAAATCAAAAATAAAAATTATCATATTCACCTTTCATTGAGCCTTTCATTCTCCATATCAATATTTAGAGACGGCAAAATGGGAAAACTTTCATTTATATTAGTCTCTCTACAGAAATTACCGGAAATAAAAGAAAATTATTACTTTTATTAATTTACGAAAAAATTCAATTTTCAGTAGTACTTTTTATATTTTCTCTTTTGGGCTAATGTTCGATTTTTCGGTTTTCTGCTAGGGTATTTACGCTTATGATATGTTATTTTTCCCATTGTTCTTTCACTGCACTAATAATCACTTTCAATAACACGTCGTCTACTTAGGTGTATACTTGATTTAAAAAAAAACTGGTACAACTCTTGTAATCGAAAATCTTAATAGTTTAGTAGTGTGCATATGTCTGTAAATAGGGCTGGCCAGGCATGTCGAGAGGGGGGTGGAGAAGAAGTGATTTACCCGGGACCTGGGTTTTTTGGAGGAGATCGGTTTTCTTTGTGTTTTTAAACTTATTAAACCTTTCTCTTTTATTTTATTCAAATGGAATTTTAAAAAATAATTAGAAAATAACTTTTTCAAAACATTTTCAAGCCTGCCATATTATTGTTTAAAAAAATAATATTTGTTACGGATAATTCTACTAATGGTTGTAATTAAAATACTAACTGAATAATGATAATTCTATTTTTAAAATAAGAACACAAAAATACCACTTGAGATTAAAAAAAATGTAAACAATGCAAACTGAACATAAAAATACAATAAAAAAATTAAATAAATGAACTTCAATAACGTAATACAGAATTAACTAATATTTTGTCATTGTTCCATTAGCGCCTAAAACTGCCTGAAGTCTTGCAGGCATGGACAAAATCAGATTTCTTGCAAGGTCAACTTCTTGCGACAAGTTCTCCCAAGCGTCTTCAATTATCCCTTCCAATTCTTGGGCATTATTTGGATGGTTATTTAATTTTCTTATATGTTTCACCATTAGTCCCCATACATTTTCAATTGGATTTAAATCCGGACTTTTAGATGGCCACGGTAACAACTCTATGTTTCTATTAAGAAACCATTGCCTGACACGATGGGCCGTATGTATGAAGCAGTTGTCTTGTTGGAAAATAAAATTATTTTCCGGAAACACCTCTATTATTGACGGCAACATAATATTGTCTAATATTTTAATATATTTAATGGAATTGAGATGACCACCACTGTTCCAACACACACCTAACCCATTTAGGCTCATCCAAGCCCAGTCATTGACTGAAAACCTTCCTAATATTTGTGGATCGAAAGTATATTTTTTGTCGTATCTAGTGGAAGGAGGCCTATATACGCGAACATGTCCATCGTTACAGGATTTAAAAACCTTTTCGTCGGAAAAGACAACTTGTCCCCAGAAGTTTTCATCATCGATTATATAGTTGAGTGCAAAAATAATCCTACCCTGCTTCTTTTCTTCTGAAAGTTTGTATTTTTTAGCCGCTGAACAACTCTTCAAGTCGCTTTGTAGTTTTATTCTTCTGCAAGCAGTAGATACCGAAGCAGGGAAATTTGTCTCTGAAATTGCATTTACTGCAGTCTGAAAAGGGTTTTCTATCAGGTAATTTATAAGATTTTCATCTTCTTGATTATTGCTCTTTCTGGGCCTACCGGAACCAACTTTACGGGATACCATTTGGTTGGTTTCCCATTGTTCTTTAACACTCATTAGCGTGGTTTTACTCACATTGTGTTCAGCAGCAAGTCTTCTTATGGACCAACCATCTTCAATTTTAGAAACAATTCGAAATTTTTGAATATCTGTTAGATGTCGAACCATTTTTAATAATGACGCCACTGATTAACGTCAAAGTGACATTTGTAAGATTATTAATATCAATCAAAGAACGAATGATTTACATAGCTAAAAGAAAGTGTACCAGTTTTTATTGAAATCAAGTGTACCCACTTTATACCAAATAAGTAAATTTGAGATATCTCTAGAATACACACGCCACTGTTGTTTACGAAATCGCAACGTGGTTCCTAAGTACCCGATTCCCCCTCCCGCAAACGAGTCCAGTGTATGCAAGTGCATCCGTGTTTCCGAAATATCATGCGAGATGGCAGCTATTATCGGAATACAGATATGCAGTTTTTAGTTTTCTAATAAATTTATTTTCAACTAATCCAAGAGTTGGGTCACATGAATATAAACGTTACAAACAGTGACTAATGTCGGAATGTTAAAAAATTTGGATACAAAATATTTAAAATGCATGCGAAAATTTTTTGACGACTCTAAAAAAAAAAAATTGCATTCCGACATTTTATACATATTTTTGAAAAATCTTGTAAAAATCGCACTCAAATCGGATAAGTTTTAAACGAGATATTCGAGAATTATGATTTAATAGGGTATATAAGACTCTTAAATCAACATTTCCACTTTTACTAGCTAGCAAAAGACTAATTTGTCTGGCGAAACAATTACGCGGGTGGTGTTGGAGACTTTCGAAAAATTTGAACTGTCAACAAGTCAAGTGTTGATGTTTGTGACCGACGGTGCAGCGACAATGCGTTTGGTGGGCCGTTTTCTTCAAAGAGACTATAGTAGGTTTTTATATTTTACGTGTAAAGTGCATGCGTTCCATCATGTAGCAGAAACGATTCGAAAATGTTTTCCAGAGGTAGATGCATTAATAGCAAATACAAGAAAAGTATTTCTCAAATCTCCTAAACGGCTTCGAACATTTCACACAGCGTGTCCTGGTATTCCGGAACTACCAGAGCCGATTCTTACACGTTGGGGAACGTGGTTGAAGGCAGTTTTTTATTATGCTGAATATTTTCAACAAATAAAAGCTGTGGTATTACTGTTCAACCCTAAGGAAGCTGCAGCTATTAAGGAAAGCCAGACAAGCTTTCAAGATGTTTCCCTGGAAACAGATTTAAAAACTATTTATAACTATTATAGAGGACTACACGACGCAATAGAAAAATTACAAAGTACTTCGTTGTCGTTAGTGGAATCGCTGCAAATAGTGGACGACGTAAATACACAGCTACAGACTATAAATGACGCAAAAAATAAGCCCGTTATTGAAAAATTCGAGAATGTATTACGGAAAGATCCTGATTTTACCAAATTAAGACAAATTTGTGATGGTGCATCTACAGCTGCGTTAAGTGAGTTCACAGAGTGTTTTACTTATGCCTGCATTACTTCCGTAGATGTCGAACGGTCTTTTTCAAAATACAAACATATTTTTTCACCACAGCGAACATCACTTACTGAGACAACTGTAGAAACATGTCTGATGCTACACAGTTATTATAGAAGTGCTCTATTTTGTGATAACAACCAAGCTACTTCATAAATCTGCTTAAGAAGGTGAGTTTTGTACATATTTTTATAAACTGTACCAATATTAATAAAATTTATTTCCATTCATTTTATTTATTTATTTATTACTAGTTATCACTTAGATATACAATGTACATGTGTGAACGTCATTTAACAGTTTAATAATAATGTGCAGCACTAAGCTTACAAAATATAAGGAAATACATAAAAAAGAATTTAAAGCGAACGAAATAGTACAAAAACATACATCGCAATATATAAAATATTTTTGTTTTTATTATTGTACTTATTGAAGTATTATGATATGATGCATACCCAGTACGTCTCTGTAGGATTAATGACCTTGGCCAGGCTTAATGACAACCAAGCCGGTTAATAGGGTAAGTTGTGCACACATTGTTATAAATTGTAACAGTTTATTGCGTTTATTACTAGTTAATTTCTTTTCTTACACTTATTATGATTTGTACGCCTATGTCCTGTGGCGCATTTTTACCAACTCTACTCATTACCTGTTTTGGGAAAGTAATTACATACATATTTATTATTAGCAGGGCGTGCCTTAACCGGCCCGGTAAATCACATCAACGACGGGTACCGAACATTAATAAATATATTGGGGTTCAAAATAAAACAAAGAAGGTTTAGTGCCATGTCCCCAAAAAAAAAACAATTATGCAGCTACGGACACGTGTTTCGGAGTTATTGCCCCTCATCAGCGTAGCGTAGCTAAGGAATTGGATCTACGATGGGATAGATCAGGAACAAGAACTAAAATAAGGCTGGAAAGTACAGTACACAGTAATCAACTAGTGCGTTCATGTTCCCATGTGCCACATTTGGGGCCTCCTTGTTGTATTAATAAATATGTTTTATTTTTCGTTTTATTTATTAATATCTGATAGTTATTTTTTTTTGTGGGGATATCGGTCAGATATAACAAATTTTATTATTTTTTTCTAACGTTTCGGTTTATTACACCATCATCAGAGAAACTATTAAATATTAAATATTTGTTTTAATAAAATTTTTACATGTTATTATATTGTCTGTTTTAACGCAACTGTTTTATTTATTTGTTATTTCACGCTTGATGTCTTGTCAAGTTTAAAGTTATTTCTCGGAAATTTGGGATGAGATTGAAAAATAAATTTAATTTTTTGTTGCATAGGTCAAAATCCTGTATTGCTTCTTCATCGTTTTCATTGTCATTACATTCGATGGATTTGTTCCCAAGATTAAGATAAGTAATAGAAAATATCCTTCATGATATAGTACAAATATTAAATGTATAAAATTAAAACATAAAGCTTGGAATGACGACAAACGTTTCAGTGATCCTCTTGCCCTGGAGGAATTTATATTTTTAAGAAGGTACATAAAATCAAATTCACTATAAGTTATATTATCAAAATATTGAGAGTAATATTAAAATCGATCCAAAAAATTTCTGGCGGTTTGTAAAAAAAAAATTTAATAATTTGCCATCAACAATGTATAGTAGGAGAAAGCGCTTTTGTGACGGGATGTGCGGGGTAAGACGCTACAGAGCGCAGAGCCGGATTTATCTGTATTGCTCGCACGTTTACTTTTTCAATGTAGGTTTTCGTGCTCGGTTTTATCTAGCAACAATTTACCAATTGTAGAAAAAAGTATTGAATTTAAAATATTTACTACTCATACAGTACAGTTGTTATCACAAAATTCACTTTACCTCATCTCACATGGCTTCTTCTTCTGGATCCTCGCCTCTTCTTAATTTTCAGCTATTTTCAACTATCCTTGTTCAAATTTATAACAAATTTATTTCCACCATCTATATGACATTCAGCAATTCTTAGATAATAATTGTCCTCAATTGTAATTACTTTCATAATTTTTTTCCCAAACTTCCTTGTTAATTTTCAACACTTCATTTTGAATTAACTCTACGACTTTTTTTATCGAATTTCGTAAAACTATTTCCTTTTCTGAAATTTTTCTTCAATTGGCACCAAATTAATTCAATCGGGTTGAAAATACAGAAATATGGCGGTAATATCAACACTTTGTAGCCATATTTCTTCTACAGTGACCATAATAGACTTCTTCTCATAATTTTTCGTTTGCAGGACTTCTAAGAGTTGTGCTTTATTATAATTTTCCTCATAATAGAGATCATGTTCCAGTTATCTCGAATGGTACTTCGCATTGTCAAGAACAATAATGCTATTCGGTTTTAATTTTGGAGTTAGGGTATTTTCAAACGATTCCTCAAATATATCTCCCTACATGCTCTTGTGGGAATCCACGTTACAGTCTTCCATATTTTTTCCGCACAGTTTCAATGTAATATCAACCCATCCATCAACTAATCCACAGAGTAATATAATCAACCGAGTCCCTTTATTAGGGGACAATGAGATTGGTTGACATTTCATAGATCCATCAGTCCATCCTTTTTTTTACGGTGTCGTGAGTATTATACCAAACTTCATCTAGATAATAAATTGGTCTATTTTTCCTCTTGAATTCTTTTATCTCTTCTAGATATGAATCTCGCCAATCCACTATTCGTCTCCTTTCCATAATCGACATGCATTTATTAATAGTTTGATATTTAAATCCAATTTTTCTCAGCTAAGTTCCTAAAGTTTTTTTGATATATTTTAGATGATAATCCATTTATTTTAGTTTTTTGTCTACCATGTCAATAGTTGGGATTTAATTTTTTTGATATGCGTCGTAAGCTAAAGTTCTTAACAGTTTTGCTAACGATGGGTCCAAAGTTTTCGATTGACCGAAGTCGGATCGTTGCTTTCTTAGAAGGGCACCTTCTTTCATCAGTTTGTGTATTGTGGGACGGAGAACGTTAGTTAGAGATGCTGTTTGACCTAGTACATTTAAATCATACAAATTAGAGTTATTAGTTCGTCGCTTCAAAAGATTGTTGTAAACATTAAATTTGTTTCACTTGCTCGTTCAAATGTAGCCGAGTTTTTCTGACTGAAAACACTAATGAACTTTGATTTTCTTTATCAATGTAATCACTATCACTTTCATTTTCACAAACACAATAATATGTAGACGTAGAGGCCTCCCACGGTCGAAACATTTTTATCTTATATATGATAATCTTCTTATATTATTTTCAAAAACAACAGCAAATAAACAGATATAAAATAGGTAGGTTAATCCCATATGAGTAATTATTACACAGCCCCACAAAAAAAATGTTCTGACCTAGCAACGAGACGAGTATATCCATATGTATTTTTGTTCGCTGATTCCGAATCCGGGGTCAAAAAAAGTCATACACCCCCAAAAAATAATTTTAGAGCCAAAAAACACCCCTGAATCGTTTTGTTTAATATTTTCGGGAAAAATTGAATGTATTACGATAAAAATAAAGGTGAATTGCAGCGTTCACCCTATCGGTATGAAACGCACCCCCATAGAGGGTGAGAATCACTCTCATCTGCCATCAAACCAATTGATAACGACATTGACTGAAAAACATCTAAAAATGTTTAAGTTTCGTTAGGTTTGCAATAAACTGACGTAGAATTCACGTAATACCCCAAAACTACCCCTATACCGTTATGAAAAACAACCCTTAACTTCAATTACAGAAAAAAAGAAAGGAAAAAACATAAAATTTGATAACGATTTCATTATATGGATGTTCTTATTTGCAGAGATCCTTATGGCTAGGATATTAGCAGTCATTTGTCACCAATCTTAACACCATTTGGGTATAAAACGCATCCCTGAACGGGGTGAGAAGTACTCTTACGTTAGTAGCTTTTAATTCTTCTTTTTTTTAATATTTTTTTAATGGTATCTTTTAACTTTATTTTCAAACGATCTTCTTACTGACTGTCGTTTGTGTTGTTCTTTCGTGTCTCTTTTTAGAGACCAACAGTAGTCTGCAATCATGTGAAGTTAAGGGTTGTTTTTCATAACGTTATAGGGGTAGTTTAGGGGTATTACGTGAATTCTATGTCAGTTTATTGCAAACCTAACGAAACTTAAACATTTTTAAATGTTTTTCAGTCATTGTCGTTATCAATTGGTTTGGTGGCAGATGAGGGTGGTTCTCACCCTCTATGAGGGTGCGTTTCATACCGATAGGGTGAACGCTGTAATTTACCTTTATTTTTATTGTAATACATTCAAATTTTCTCGAAAATATTAAACAAAATTAAAATGATAACATCATTTTCAGAGCGTTATCTCATATCCCTATTCAGGGAGTGTTTTTTTGGCTCTAAAATTTTTTTTTGGGGGTGTATGACTTTTTTTGACCCCGGATTCGGAATCAGCGATCCAAAATACATATGGATATATACGTCTCGTTGCTAGGTCAGAAAATTTTTTTTTGTGGGGCTGTGTTATTCATGATGACAGACAAACAGAAAAATTCTCATAAAATTCCTTTATTGGTGTGACCAGTTTCGTGAACAAGCAAATTTACTTCACATCAAAAATTTTCGTGTCTGATGATGTGAAGTAAATTTACTTGTTCACGAAACCGGTCACACCAATAAAGGAATTTTATGAGAATTTTTCTGTTTGTCTGTCATCATGAGATATAAAATAATTATGACTTATATTATTACTACACTTACCATATATTACACAACTCACTTCAACACGATCACCTTCTTATATTATTTTTAAAAACATACCAGCAAATAAACAGATATAAAACAATAATGCTAAACAAATTGGTAACAATATTAAGTGCGACCTGAACTATAACAAAATGTAAGTGAAACTCTGCCTCGGTCGCGTGCTAACAAAAACAACAATCATCTTTCGCGCTTTAATGTAAGCGGTGTAATAGACGGTGTACGGGCGAAAAAAATATTGGTCAAACCAAGATTGGGCATCTAGAAAAATGGCCACTCTGTGTGCCATTTGGATTAAACTCGTAGAACTTGTTACTCCGTGGATTCCTTTTAGCTAAAAAAATAATTCATTTATTTTATTCCATACCAGACTAGTAAGTGAATAATTCTTTGAAGTGCGAAGTAGGTATATTGTATTGAAATTTGCTATTTTATTAGTGACCCATATAAAATATGAATTGTTTACAAGACATCAGAAAGTTTTTAAATAAACTACTCTTTTGAATTTTTGTAGGGGAAAAACATTCAAAGAAGTTATTCACACTCTCTATGCATGTTTGTCATTTTACACATGGAGTCCATTACCCCAATACAAATACTTAAGTTAGAGGTCTGTAGGTCAAACTGTTCTGGTTATTTAAAAAAAGCAGTATGTCTCCGCATACAGGGGGCTGTTACTCTTTAAGGGTGCGTTATTGTATATAGAAAAATTTAACTGAATCTTGTTATTTTATCCTCAAAATTCTGTGGTCAACCATTGCCTGTGCATTTCCAGACACTCTGTATACACAAGAAGATATTACCACGTGATGTAAAGTTCAAAATATGTGGCTCGTTAAATGTGTCGATGACCAATTGTTGTATTTTCGAATTCTATTTATGGAGCTTATCTTAATGAATTTAATTAAGATTTTATTATAATCTATAAATACAGGGTGTCTCACCAGGAACTGCATCGATCGATATGGGGAAAAGTACGCATCAGAAAATATCAAGAACTTGTAGTACATTTGTTACTAGATATCCACAAAACGAATAATAACACCAAACACTGTAACATGTCTTAATTGGATTGAAGACACTTTGCATAAACTAAAATAGATAAGATAAAATCAAGTAAAAACATGATTCCATTTTAATTTAATACTTGTTCAAAATTCTGCCCTCGAACCTCCACACATTTTTCGCACCTTCGGATTAGTTCTTCATGGGTAGCTCTTCTAATTGAATCCTGTGATAAATTTTGAAATGAATTTTCTTACCCTCTTCATACAATCTTCAATAGTTGTTAAGGGGCGCTTATAAACTTTATTTTTAATAGTTCCCCAAATAAAATAATCTAAAATTGAAAAATCGGGCGAGCGAGGAGGCCATAGGAATGATCCATTATTGGCGGTCCATTGATCGTAAAAAAGTTTATTGTAAAAAATTATTTTCAAATACGCGTTATGTGAGGGAGCACCGTCGTCGTGCTGATAAAAAATTTTTCTATGTTCGGCGAGAGGTAAATTTTCTAAATAGTTATTATTCAAATTTTGTAAAAAAATCTTTCACCTAAAAAAAAAAAAACAAAAAAAAATTAACTGAACGTATTAGCAGAAAAAAATCTTTATAACTTACTGTTTAAATTTTCGTGATAAAATTCTAATGCACCACTTGATCATTTTTTTATGGCACAGAACACATTAAACTGCCAACTTTCTTGAAAATTTCGCTTCCTGAACACATAAGAATTCGAGTCACTCCAATAATGCGAATTGTGTCGATTAAAAAGTCCAATTTTGGTAAATTTAGCTTTCTCTGACCATATAATATTTCTCAAATAAGAATCGTCGCCTACAGACCTTATTAGAATAAATTCACAAAAATTTTCTCTTCTTAGGAAATCTGTTTCGTTTAATCGTTGAACCATTTGGAACGAAAACGGGTGAAATTTATGTTTAATTAAGATTCTGTGAACTGAATCCTTGCATAGTCCCGATTCCAGAGCAGCTTGTCTTATTGACATCATTGGACATGCATGAACATATCCCAGAATTGCTATTTCTACGTTTTCGTCATCAACAATAGGCTTTCGCTTGTGAATTCTTGCCTTGACAGAGCCATAGTTTTTAAAATTGTCCAGTATGCGTTTTATAGTGTTTGGTGAATGTTTCCATTTTTGTGGATATCGAGTAGTGAATGTACTACAAGTTCTTGATATTACTTTATCACATTCTCCATAAATAATAAACAAATTCAAAAAGTCTTCGTGGGTGTAATTTAAACGCGGTGGCATTTTTTGACATAAGAGAATGACTGACATTACTGACTGTTTCTAAACATGGCTAATTTGATAAAATTTTTACTAAAAGTTCTTAAATATCTAAGAAAATTGCAAATATTTCAAAAAGTTGTAACTTAAACCCGCACAATGCTTATATCAGAAAAAAAGGAATTTAATTATACATAACTTGATTTAAAAAAATACAGGGTGTTCCATTTGACGAGCAAGTTTTCGCGGTTTGAAGTTTACAAAATGTAACGTCAAAAATGGAACACTTGGTATACTATTATTGAATTTCTTTAAACTGTGGAGCGTAGCTCACCTTATGTTCTTTGTGCATGCCAAAAAGAAAATGAGTATCTTTTACACGAAGAAAGTTATAAAGGTTATTGTAAACCATTACACCTGTCAATTTTTTTTTAAATTGTCATATCTCTGAAACGGCTGTGTTTAGGCATAGGGTATTCAGAATTTTATGCACTTTTCGAAAACCCAAAAATATATAGGGTATTCCATTTAAAATAAACAAGTTGGTATCGATTTCCGGTATAACCGGAAGTGCCAGATGCTTGTAATTATTTTAGTTGGATTGGCCACACTGCCGTTAGTAGCTCCCTATATTTTCAAAATTTTCTGATGCGTACTTTTCCTTATATCGATCGATGCAGTTGCTGGTGGGACACCCTGTATGTATATCGCGTCACACTATTTAAAAAGCATCAAAATGGGTGGATATTGAAAATAGATAAGATAGCATTTTATCAGATATTCATCATAAGATCTTAATAAATGAATCACTTATTTAATAAAATCAAATTTACACACGATGTACAGCTTCGTCTACTTTAAATGACCGGAGGCCGCTGATATTCATGTTTGCTTTCGGTAACAGAGCAAACTTATTATTGAAACAGGTTAGCTCAAAGAGTATTAAAGTGATTTGTGATATTAATAACATTGAGCTATCATGTTTCAATAATAAGATCATTCTCCCATCGTGACAGGGATACTAGCGCCCTTTGGTAATTTAAAGTACACGTAGCTGTACATTTTATTAAATGTGTGTCCCTGTTCGCAATACTGAACAATTTAAGTGTATTTTTAAATATTTTGTGCAGTTCATTGCAGAAATATAAGAGATATAAAACTATTTATATATCATATCTCTGCATTGTTTCATATAAGTAATTCACTTTTGACTTTCATAGTATTTCCCAAAATATGCTCATCTATCGCAAAAAACCGTTTATTGAGAAATCAGTAGTTCTTTTTATTTAAATATAGGTGAAAATTAGTTTGTGCTAATTTCAAGACTTTTTATACTTAAAATATTATTTGTTGTTTATTAGTTTGTATTATGTTAAATTGTATTTATCGTGCAAATTTATTTATTTATTAGTGTTATTATTATTAGACTTCTGGAATTTGGATGTCATGAGGTAAATAACAAGGGCAAACTGCAAAACAGGAGTACACAGTACAGTACAGTACAGTATGTTACCTTTACCTAACAGCTCCTCCTGTTTCACTGCTTTTGTTCGGCTTACCTTTTACGGTGGTTCTCTTATTTTATTATTGCGCACCCTTATTTTCAAACCAAGTGTTTCAGTGCTCCTTCTACGAACTCTCAGGTGAGCTTAGATTCATTTTTAATAAGTGATTGATATTCCATTCTCACGGCTCTCTTTCAGTTCGTCGAGCACCACACCATATTTCGTGGTAAGTTAAAAAAAATTTTAATAAAACTTCAGCTATCTCCCGGCGCCGGCGCGGCGATCAGACCATCTTCGGAGGCCTTGTCTAACCAATATCTACTACTCTCATAAAGGACTAATCCCTAACTAGACCGAGAGCCACGATACAGCCGATTTTCCGAATTTCGTGGTGGTTTAGGATTTTCCTCTGTCTTTCTGGCCTCCCATCTCCGAACTGCCCGACATTTAGTCATTCCCGTCTCCTGCAATTTCATTGTAGTTTCTAATTTTTCAAATCTCGGTGCCACAATCTCCAGCCACTCTAGCGTTCTCCCATACATTCTGCCATTCAAATCAAGCGTCCTACACGAGTTTTGTCAGTTTGCCAGTATCAGAGCCACCATAAAATTATTTTATTTGGACCGGGAGTCAAGAGGCCTTCTGTGTAAAAAACCCGTTGGCCTCATTCTGATTGTTGATATGAGTTCAGAAAGACCTAAACTTTGATATTGTAGAGGTTGCCGGACCAAATTAATGGTCATTTTATTCTGAGTAAAAAAAAATATAATTCTTCCACATGCTGATAATAATGAATATAAAAATCACAAAAATAAAAGAAATTTTCATAAATATATAGACAAATTTTTAAATAGAAATGTCAAAAAATTCTAAATTTATGGTAAAAATTAAAAGAAAAATGAACAAAAAATTTACAGGGTGTACAGAGTGAAACACCCTTCCCCTCCTTAAAAGGGAGCCCCTTGATTTTAGTAACCAAAAATGAACTAGCGCATCTTACTCAGCATGAAAAACTGAGTGAATACCAAAAGTTTGGTCTATTTATCTTTTACCATTTTTCAAATAATAGAAAAAAAAAACAAATTTCATTAGAACTAATTTAAGGGCCTCCAACTCCCTAGATGTGCATTTTATGTCATATATTTATAAGAACATTTTAATTTCTTTTGATGAGTATTACACGCTGTAGAAGTTTGGAACCCTATTTTAGAAACACCCTGTATATTGAACCACCGAAGTGGGGGACAATAAAGGACTAGCTGTGAGATCTGGCAACCTGCGTTTTCCTTCACCTTAGGGTTTCAGGTAAACGTTAAAATTAATAGATTGAGGCAAAAGGATTTTAAATACGGAATACTTTCTCGTCTTATATAAAGAGTGGCGTCCGACATTATTCAACAACTCCATTTCTCGTTCATCGTCTAACCATTATCAGTGCCCCGTATCCCCGGCGTCATCTCCATCAGGTGGAAGCCAGTCAATGTTTGGTGTTTTTTCGACGATACGTTTCATCACAAAAGATGTACTAATGGTTGGACTGGATTTACGTATGACAGTCTAACGCCCCACACTAACGCAGACTCTCTCGCCATTTTTTACATCTACTGAGGCAATATACTAAACAAAATATCAAATAAATAAAAAATTTCTTTGTACATGCAGTACACACAATAGATTGTTAGCTAATGTGTTTTTGAACTGAACAAATTACAAACTGCAAAGAGCAAGGGTGTAAACTAAATAGGTCAATAAGCAGGTAGTCGCCTAAGGACGCAAACGATATTCGTCCTTTAATACTAAATTTAATACTAAATAGGTAGATAATATTCTCGGCTGCTCATCGGTGCCAATATAATTCTCGGCGGCTGACGACCGCTCATTGGTGCCGGTTTTACACGAAAAAGCTAATTAATTAATGTGTAAGTACACTGTCAGAAATTTAATTTGTACTGTCATATCACGCGTTCTTCGGAATATAGTTGTTGGGTCTTCTTAAATTAATAAATAAAAAGACCGTTAAAATTGAAAAGTGGACTATACATATATCTTGACCATTTGTTAATACAGTAAATTGAAACTACACACATTTGCACTTGAAAAATATATTTACTGTATCTCGTACTAGAAAATATTATATTTGTAAAAAAACTTGTTCTTCTTAATAACATTGGAACTTGACTCATCTAACAGACAGCCTGTTACGTGGTTTTACCATCATTTATGTCTTATAATAATACAGTCTTATAACTAAAGTACTTAACATAAAGCTAAATTACATTTTCAAATAACTAACAATGATTTACTGGGAATAATTATCAAATAGACAAATTAAAAGTATTAAATTGTTATAGAATTCCAGTAAATTTAATTTGCAAGTCGGCATATACTCTACTACTAGATTTTACTGAGTGGATTTATGTCCCAAACGGTATTGAAATGTATTATACATTATAAACTTAACGGTGATCTTAAATTATATCCTTATATTGGTACTATCTTAACAACAATAAAAATAATATTAAATGCACAACCCTAACAATAGGATTAGGTCTAAAATCCGTCTCTGGGATGACATCCAAACTCCCCAAATCTAATTATTATTAGGTATTTCATGTTTATTTAAGTTGTATTTTAGTAACAATTTTCTGTAGATGATATAAAAAAAATGACAGTAGAGGATATCACCGTATGAAAGAGTTGACAAAATTAAGGAATCACAAAGCTTCAATTTAGTACCCGGGTCAAGCACATCTTTGTGCATATAAAGAGATTTTAATTTGCCATAAGATTTTTTAATTAAATGATTTACATGACTTGAGAATCTTAAGTTATCGTCAAAGTAAATACCGAAATTTTTGCATTCCTGCCTAGGAGTCAACATTTGGCCGTTTAAGGAAATTAAGTAAAGGATTATTTATTAGTAAAGTGTTATCTTTTCTTCCAAACACCAACATTCAGTTTTCTTTTCATTCAGAACCAACGTGTGAGCTCTCAATACCTCAGAAATTATTTTTAAATCAGAATTAATGGAATCTATAGCTGTAGCTAATTCACTAGTGTCAAAAGAAATATAAACTTGAGTATCATCTGCATATTGATGAACGTACACATTTGTAGAAAATCGCTAAAATCAGAAGTATAAATAGAAAACAAAAGTGGACCTAAAATGCTGCCTTGTGGAACACCGACAGTAACAGATTTAAAGCTAGATATTTGACCATTGTTTACTATACGCTGATATCTGCGATTCAGGTAGTTTTGAAAAATAAAAAGCACTGCCATCTACACCAAAATATTGAAGCTTTTTACATAAATTTTGATGGTCCAAGGTTCAAATGTTTTACTAAAGTCTAGCAAGATTAAGCAGGTATTGTGGTTTTTATCATTCGCTCTAAAAATGTCGTCAGCAACGTGCAGTAATGCAGTGGTGGTGCTATGGTTAGCTCTGAAACCTGGCTGAGTAGATGGTATTATATGTTTAGAAGATAAATAGTTATTTAATTCAGCGGTAAGAAGTCTCTCAGGTACTTTCGATAATCTCGGCAGAATGCTAATTGGTCTGAACTGGGAAAGTTCAGTAAGGTTACAATTTTTAGGGATGGGCAATACATTAGCCTTTTTCCAGGCATCTGGAAAGATACCGTTAACTAAACATTTATTTATGATATGCGTTAAATAAGTAGTCAAATGAGGGAAAAGTAGGTATAACATTTTTAGATTAATGTTGTCCGAACTTGTAGTATTCGATTTCAGATTGTGTGTATAATACACTCTATTTCGTGGGTAGACAGACACTTGATTAAAAACAATAACTTCCTCAATATTGGGGTGTTTTCCATTTTCATATTTTTTTAAGAATTTCGGTATTAGAGTTAAGACTACTAGATAATAATTGAGTTGCCTGGTTTATAGCCTCAACTTCAGTCAGATCAGTAAACTCTTGACTTTTAGAGTTAATATTCAAATAACTTAAAGATTGCCTAAACTGGGTTGATTTTCGAAATATAGTTAAAATATGCTTTTTTTTACAATTTACTCAACTATTGACTAAGTTTCTAATTTCTTTATATTCATTCCAAAGTTGTACAGTTTTGCTTTTTTGTATATTTAATATGAGCTTTGTCTCTAATCTTCATCATGAGTTTTAGGTTATCTGTTAACCAGGGCACTGTGGGTCTCGTAACTCTAAGGGTTGTATAAGGTGCATGGATATTAAATGATATGGCAATTCCAAAAATATATCATGTTAATGACATGATATATTTTAATTCTAAATAAATTTATTTTGTCAAAATAAAATTGCAAATTTTTATCTTTAATATTTTCAAGTTATTCTCAAAAGGTGTTTAATATTTTTTTAAATTGTGCTTGTTAATTCAAGCCTCTTCAGTAACATTATTTTTCTTTCATGAAAGAAATGGAATGTGTATTATTTTGGATGAAATTTAAACTAAAAAAAGCTTAGACACACTAATTGTCAAAACAAAAACAAATAACAACCTCTTCTGCGGGGTATTTAGCTAAAATTAATAAAATAATGATGTTAGAAACTGGATTGTGTTTGTAGAATGTCAAATTTGGTCTTTTAATACTGTTACGCCACTGGACTGTGCAGACTGGTTAGATTAGGCTGGAATTGTACACGATCGGCCGGGAATATTCTGGAGTGCTCTAGGCCGGGTGAATGGATGTATAAATAAGTCACACGGTGGGCCGAGGTTTAGTCTGATGTCGAACGTGAACGAGTAAAGAAGAAATACGAGAGAGACTTATAAGTGTTCAGTTGTGATTATAATTAGGAAAGTGATTAATCTATTGTTGTTAATTGTTAATTAGTAAATAAAGTAGTGAGTAAGTGTTACCTGGACTTTCAATCAACGAATCTACGAGTATAGGTGTTTGTGTGGATAGCAAACACGTAACAATACTTTTGAAAATTTATTAAAGAATAACCATGAACGCCATCAAATATTATGATATTATTTCATAAACTGGTCCATTGGCTTTTTAAAAGTTTACTAACATTTATCAGAAAATAATATACAGTGTGATGTTAACGACCCTAAGAGCCATATTAAAAAAATAGAGGTCAGTCCTGGAATTTTTCCAATATTACTTAAGCTATTTATTAACCTAAAAGAGTATAATATGTATACCAAATTTTATCTAAATATGTGCAGTTATTTGAAAAATATGGCGGACTAAAGTTCTGGTCAAAAACCATAAAACAAAAACGGTTCACATTCAACGGCAAGTATAGGGGTGTTTTGAACTCAGCTGAGTGTGCTCTACCTTCCACTAGAGTATGTCCGTTTAAGTCTGGGACACCCTGTATTCCAATCGATAGAGTTTGTCATTAAGAAAGTTATTGTAATTAAAATTTTTATAATCTCTATAAGTAAAAATTTTTGGTTTAAATTTTTCCTTTTTAATTTTAATTTTACAACTTACTATCCTATTCTGATAAAAAATTGCATATTTAAATTCATTTAATCCGTTAATAACCTAACATTTCATTAATACATTTAATAATTATTATTATTACGCTGTTAATAACATGAATCGTGTTAAATCGATAAAACCGAGAGAAAATGTATATCAATTTCAATGCTAATTTAGTTTTTAAAAAATATTGTGAGGAATTTATCAACGAAAAGAATAAATTACATTAAGAGTCTATATCAGATGCAAGTGAAATATAGTCTCGATTTTACCACACCCCGCGCAGGCCACGGTGCATATATACAGCCAAACCGAAATTATCGCGGCGGATGTCGAGGGTGGCCGATGTTCTAGTTACAGAACGGCATAGTGGAACATTTCAGATCGGGAGATGTTGAATTATCAGAGGCGGAGTACTAGAGGTTTCGTACGACATAAACCGACGAAAAAGTTGTATTGCGTCAAGCTTATAAGCTAAGCAGTAGCTAACCTTACCCTTCATGCGTCCTTGTCCTGCAATTAATATGTAAAAACAGTAAAAAAAACCCGAAATTATTTTATTTACTTTGTTTAAAAATAGCTAAAGAACTAAACAACAAAACAATTAAATCGTTAATCTACAAAAAAATTTCCATTTTACCGTTTCTTATTAATGCATAGTATTATTTTAAAAATTTTTTCTATAAAATGGAAGTATCAATGTGTCATATCATTCAACTCAGAATGGAAAAGGCGATGAAATAATATGAAAAATATATTTGTGTTATTTTAAATTTAAACTCCAATATTTTTATCAAATATGAAAGATTATGATGATGTTACATATATTGCTGAATTCAGAAAGAAATTTTTTAAATTGAGCTGAATGTACAGGATATATCATTTAGAATAAAAAAATTAAGGCAATTTTCGGTCAAACCGGAAGTAAAAGATATGTATGTGACGCGCATATTTAATCAGTATTCGGAATGTCATATGTCCATTTCCGCATATTAATGCGGGGTGTAATTTTTTTATTTTTCAGTTTTTCGGCGTTTTCTTTTTATTTGACATTCAATTGTTTTTAATTTTCGGATTCCTTAGAAAAAAGCACATAAGAATAATTTTTTGAAGTTTTTTCCTAGGTTAAAAATACAGCAGAAAAATCGAGTAAGGTGCACTTAAAATGATCACATGAGGTTACTGCGCTTAAAATAAATCAAAAATAAAAATTATCATATTCACCTTTCATTGAGCCTTTCATTGAGCCTTTCATTCTCCATATCAATATTTAGAGACGGCAAAATGGGAAAAACTTTCATTTATATTAGTCTCTCTACAGAAATTATCGGAAATATAAGAAAATTATTACTTTTATTAATTTACGAAAAAATTCAATTTTCACTAGTACTTACTTTTTATATTTTCTCTTTTGGGCCAATGTTCGATTTTTCGGTTTTCTGCTAGGGTATTTACATGATACGATTTTATTTTTCCCATTGTTCTTTCACTGCACTAATAATCACTTTCAATAACACGTCTACTTAGGTGTACACTTGATTTAAAAAAAAAACTGGTACAACTCTTGTAATCGAAAATCTTAATAGTTTAGTTGTTTGCATATGTCTGTAAATAGGGTTGGCCAGGCATGTCGAGAGGGGGGTGGAGAAGAAGTGATTTACCACGGACCTGGGTTTTTTGGAGGAGATCGGTTTTCTTTGTGTTTTTAAACTTATTAAACCTTTCTCTTTTATTTTATTCAAATGAAATTTTAAAAAATAATTAGAAAATAACTTTTTCAAAACATTTTCAAGCCTGCCATATTATTGTTTAAAAAAAATAATACTTGTTACGAATAATTCTACTAATGGTTGTAATTAAAATACTAACTGAATAATGATAATTCTATTTTTAAAATAAGAACACAAAAATACCACTTGAGATTAAAAAAAATGTAAACAATGCAAACTGAACATAAAAATACAAAAAAAAAATAAAATAAATGATCTTCAATTACGTAATACAGAATTAACTAATATTTTGTCATTGCTCCATTAGCGTCTAAATCTGCCTGAAGTCTTGCAAGCATGAACAAAATCAGATTTCTTGCAAGGTCAACTTCTTGCGACAAGTTCTCCCAAGCGTCTTCAATTATCCCTTCCAATTCTTGGGCATTATTTGGACAGTTATTTAATTTTCTTATATGTTTCACCATTAATCCCTATACATTTTCAATTGGATTTAAATCCGGACTTTTAGATGGCCACGGTAACAACTCTATGTTTTTATTAAGAAACCATTGCCTGACACGATGGGCTGTGCCGTATGTATGGAGCAGTTGTCTTGTTGGAAAATAAAATTATTTTCCGGAAACACCTCTATTACTGACGGCAACATAATATTGTCTAATATTTCAATATATTTAATGGAATTGAGATGACCACCACTGTTCCAACACACACCTAACCCATTTAGGCTCATCCAAGCCCAGACATTGACTGAAAACCTTCCTGATATTTGTGGATCGAAAGTATATTTTTAGTCGTATCTAGTGGAAGGAGGCCTATATACGCGAACATGTCCATCGTTACAGGATTTAAAAACCTTTTCGTCAGAAAAGACAACTTGTCCCCAGAAATGTTCATCATTGATTATATAGTTGAGTGCAAAAATAATCCTACCCTGCTTCTTTTCTTCTGAAAGTTTGTATTTTTTAGCCGCTGAACAACTCTTCAAGTCGCTTTGTAGTTTTATTCTTCTGCAAGCAGTAGATACCGAAGCAGGGAAATTTGTCTCTGAAATTGCATTTACTGCAGTCTGAAAAGGGTTTTCTATTAGGTAATTTATAAGATTTTCATCTTCTTGATTATTGCTCTTTCTGGGCCTTCCGGAACCAACTACGGGATACCGTTTGGTTGGTTTTCCATTGTTTTTTAACACTCATTATCGTGGTTTTACTCACATTGTATTCAGCAGCAAGTCTTCTTATGGACCAACCATCTTCAATTTTAGAAACAATTCGAAATTTTTGAATATCTGTTAGATGTCGAACCATTTTTAATAATGACGCCACTGATTAACGTCAAAGTGACATTTGTAAGATTATTAATATCAATCAAAGAACGAATGATTTACATAGCTAAAAGAAAGTGTACCAGTTTCTATTGAAATCAAGTGTACCCACTTTATAACAAATAAGTAAATTTGAGATATCTCTAGAATACACACGCCACTGTTGTTTACGCAAATCGCAACGTGGTTCCTAAGTTCTCGATTCCCCCTCCCGCAAACGAGTCCAGTGTATGCAAGTTCATCCGTGTTTCCGAAATATCATGCGAGATGGCAGCTATTATCGGAATATAGATATGGCGTTTTTAGTTTTCGAATAAATTTATTTTCAACTAATCCAAGAGTTGGGTCACATGAATGTAAACGTTACAAATAGTGACTAATGTCGGAATGTTAAAAAATTTGGATACAAAATATTTAAAATGCATGCGAAAATTTTTTGACGACTGAGAAAAAAAATTACATTCCGACATTTTATACATATTTTTGAAAAGTCTTGTAAAAATCGCACTCAAATCGGATAAGTTTTAAACGAGATATTCGAGAATTATGATTTAATAGGGTATATAAGACTCTTAACGATTAAATGTTTTGTAAGAATAAGAAAATAGTCCGTTTTTATTGGCTGGTGCAAGATAGAAAGCAGTTGCCGTAATAATTATGAAAGAAGGGTATGCTGGTACGATATCAAGACAGTGTCAGTAGTATAAGGCGGTACCTGGTGCGATACAGATCGCTGTCCTAAATGTACAATTATTGATGTGTCATAGTTAGTGAGATCTATAGCAGCGGTAACATGATTAAATAAATTTCTATTATGAAGTGTATAGTGTTCATTATCATTACTTAGTACACGGAGGTAAAGTCGTTGTGGAATGTGATGTGAGTGTCATGACTTTATTGTATTTATGATGATTTCGAAGAAATTGGAAGAATAAGGTAAAGAATATTATTAGTTTGCTCCTAGAATTCGAGAGGTTGCCTTCATCAGGGGTGGTTCTACGACTTCTTGAGCTACATGTATAAATTAAGTAAATAAATTGCGATATCAACAATAAATTTCCAGGAGTTACAATATATCAACGCGACGATTTTATGTACCGGGTATACCACTTAAGGTGTAAGTCCAAATAAAAACTTTATTATTTTAGATACAGAAAAAAGTTTTATATGAAAGTTGTTGTATGTCAATCGGACTACAAATTAATGTATTCAGGATACAGGATATCCTAATTTTCCCTGGTCAAATAAAGTTGAGGTTAAAGTCATTAGTTTTTTAACGGCATTAGGGGTAGTTTTTGGTATTTTATGAATGGAAATATTTTTCTGATTACAAAAATGATTCATAAGTGTGGAGTTGCATGAGAAACATTTGGAGAAAATAACTATTGCAAATCTTAACTTCGAACTAAAGAAATTAATTAAAATAAAAACTGGCTTGTCGCGAAGTTAAACTGTACCGACGGAATAGCATAATTATTATGAAAAAAAAAATAGATATTGCAAATTTTAACTTTACAAACGAAATTAATACCAAAAAAAAAAAGATTAAATTTTTTTTTTGAAGTCCAGAATTGCCCTTTTTTTCATTGAGTTATTGTTGAAAGAAGAATTATTAAATCATGCATGTGTAAATGAAATTCGTCTTTTGATAGTCGTTTTCATTAAATTAATTGTTTTAGTCTTGACAATTGTTATAATAATTATAGTTCGGACGGAGGGATCGGTTTCCAGCGACGGCTTTTATGAAGACCATGATAATGAGAATTTTATTTCATTTTAAAAAGGTAATACGTAAATTAGTTTTATCGGAAAACATATGATAAAACAAAAAAATATATTTGGACGCTAGCCAAATTTGGGGGTGACGTCACAATATGCTTTTCCTTATAACTCGTGAAGATATATAAATTCTGTAAAGATATTTGAATGCATTTGTGATTGTAACACTAACACACGCATGCATTTTTAACTAGCGATCACAAGAGTAAAAGCATATTACTAATATTTGTTGTAAATATTCTGGAAGTAATCTCCGGCGACTATCATTAAAGAACCATTTGCATCATGAGAAGGACCGTTCAACGTTGACAGATGTAATTGGCGCATACTTAAAATATGTGAACTTTTTCAGAGACTGCACATTTATTCCTTGTGCAAAAAAGTCTATTTCTTTGCCATTTAAAAGGTCATCATGCCACCCGGCAGAGCGATACCCGAGAAATTAAAAAAAACAAACAAAAAAAAAAGTTTTGCAAAATTCTTTAAAAGGTCGAATAGATGTTAAATATGTAAAGCATAAACTGACAAAACCAAAAAGTCCTTATAACTTGTGAAGGGATGTAAATATCGAAGAAATAAATGAAAAAAAATACCCCCTCAAACATCCGTCGACTTTGACAGCCTACTATCATGTGCTAAAGTCAGTCTCTTTGGACGAGTAATAAAGAAGTTTTGAAAAAATTCTTTAAAGGATCGAATAGATTTTTGTTGGCTGGCAACAGGCGCTTTAATTGCTAGTTACGCCTCTGCTATAAAGACATTTGATTGGTTCCTTGTTAAGGGCTACTCAGCGGTAGGGGTTTCAACCCCGTACCTAGTGCCTTTCTGGTTCCTAAATTTTTGGTTTATAGATAAAATACCCCCAGTCCTCTTCGAGTGAGGTATAATAAACAGTATAATAAATCGACTTTATTAACTTTAGATATTATGAATATCGCCAAAAAAATTACAAGGTAAGATACATTGTGTCATACATGTACAAATATATTTACGCGCTGACACATGACCTACAGCTAATCCAGGTTTTGCCGTCATCAGTACCTAAATTCCGAGCTTTATATAACTTGCTATTTGTTTTATATACACTTATTATAATTAACTATTTTTATATAACCAGTTGATAAGGCTGTTTTGGTGCTAGTTGACATAACTTAATAATTGTTTTGTACACCAGAAAGTTGTCTTGCCTAACATTATAAAATTGAATACAGCGGCTGACGGTGAAGTTCAACCCAGAATTTTATTCGTGCTGTCCCTTTGACAAATGATAATAAATTTCATTCCGGGCAAGATTAGTAATGCTCTAAAATTAGCATACCATAAGTAAACTATGAACAAATCCTATCAAATAACGTCTGGTAAAATTATTTCGATATCAATCTGTATCATATATGGTGGCGTCCATCTTTGACATGTTAACTCTCTTTGGAAATCGTTTTCGAATATCTATTTGTATGACATTTTTTTCATGACGTATAACTAGAAACTATCTTGAAAATAGGTCATCCTGTATATACCGTGTCTCAAGAGATTCTGTAATATGTATTTTATACATATGCGCTCATTCCTACGCAGCTCCACCTACCAGCATTATCAGTGAGTCAGATGAGCACGTGAATAACATACAACTAGCCTCGCGCCGCCTCAAGCTTCCCAGTCTACTGAGGGGGCTGATATTTTAAAATTATTACAACACATGACACGCCTTAAACACATGTTATTGGTCTTTTCAATGTACCATAATTCCGAATTTAGTACGAAATTACTTTATTGTACAATGACGCACTTACTAGTCACGCTCAATTTGTAAAAGATTTTGAGACACGGTGTATATCATTAATTAACAAGGAGCTGGCCAAGTTTAAGATCTCGCATAGTAAGGCCGTGTAAAAATTTCTAATTAAAAACTCGTTACTCTTCGTAATGTTTAATTTACTTATGCAGCGTCAGTTGGCACAATTACACTATAAAGTTATAATGAGTATAAATTGTCATTATATTTTATCTTATCTGAGCGTAAATTATTGTCATTAGAAATGTGTACGTACAGTTGCAGTCAATTAGGTGTAAACGATTTTAAAGTTTATGAAATAAGTGTATTTTGTGTAAAGTTATATAAACCTTTTAATATTCTACGATAGGTTTGGTCAAGTAGCAGAGACACCTCCGAGTAATATTTTCTTGAGTGAACTTATATTTTAAAATTTTCCATTTAAATAACGCGAGCAGTTACTTCACAAAATTATAGTCTTTTATTTCCGTTGTTGGAACTGCACAATAGTATACATTAACATTGCTAAAACAGATATAATTTTATCGACACTGGCAAATTCCTCTCATATTTTTCACAGATAAAAACTTATCGAATAAATTAGTTATTTGTTTTATATTTTATTTATAGTTTATTCCAATAATTTCTATGTCATGTTAAGTTCCGATCTGGAATAAATAATATATTTTTTTTTTGTTACAAAAGGGTATGTTCACTGTCCAGTGGAATATAAACTAATCGAATCAAATTACAAACATGTATAAACACATATCAAAAATCGAAATGACCGCCGCCCGGTAGGTCACAATATTTTTTGTCCAAACATTTCAAAAATTTTAATTTTAGTTTTCCTTGATACAATATATAGGGCGTATCATAAACAGAGGTAGGATTTACTAATCGGATATGACGTAAAACTAGGGTTGGCTTTAGGAGGTTATATGTCAGATTTGCATGCATATATGAAACGATATCTTACCATGAAATTTTTTTTAGCGAATTTCGTATTATCCGAAGTTGATAGTCAATTTATTATAAACACTCACTCAAAGAGAACTAGAGGTACAGAGAGATGTACAGTAAACTACACACACAAGCATTTTTCACTGCCGGCTACGAGAATAAAAATATTATTAATATCTGTTCTAAATGTTTTGTAGTTAAACTTCGGCGCCTTTCGTTGAAAATCCATTTATATTGCGAGAAGGACAGCTCGACATCGACAGATGTAACTGGAGCATATTTAAAATATGTAAACTTTCGCAAAGTCACCACATTCATGACCGGTGTAGCAAAGTCTACATCTTTGCCGTTTAAAAGGTCCATTACACCTGTCATCGTAACAAATCCGGGATTTTTTGAAATTTTGTTTGTACCCTAGCAGCAATTTCTCCCTGTAATTGAAAAATATATTGTCGAAGATCGAACATAACGTTTATTGCATCAACTGTAGTAAATTCTGATGTTGGCTGTTATAGAAGGTCGCGTATGACTAGAGAAATTCGTGAAAAAGTTCGTGTAGTCTCCAGATTTTCTTGAACAGTTGGATCCATAAGTACCTGTTGCGCCTGATAAATAGCAACTGCGTCATTTGGATTTAACTACTGTATTAGGGATTTCACATTTTTAAAATGACAGTAATTGTACGATGCTACCTCTAGCCAAGTTCGCCGTCTTGCTATAATGGGCTGTGGAGGTAATGTAGTATTTAGTAGAATTTTTTTGATATAACCGTACACGACTTTAAGAAAAACTTTCTTTACATCAAATTATCAACATTATGGTAGCACCCCCTAATAGTTTTAGCAATCCTGCCAATGAAGCCAATGTGCTAAACATGTTACATGAAGTATATTCTGATATATTTCCTTCAAACATCTTCCAGCAGTTTTCATATAATTCGCTCCATCATCGGTAAGAAATAATAAGAACTTGTCCCTATTTTCTGCATATTTGTCATCCCAAAACTCTTGTAGACTTGAATTCACTATCTCCGTTATAGTGCGAGAATTTGTAGCTTTTAAAACTGTGCCCGCTCATTGAATAATTTTCCTCCAATGCACCCACTAAAACATTCGCTACCACCCACAAGCATTAGTGGTTTTGTCCACGCTATGCCAGATGTACTTCCCATTAAGCTCAGAAAAAATTTTCTGTCCAATATTTTCACACTCCGTTGATAAATATTTTTTCTTAGTGTAGACCTCGACGGCACGTTAACATTGCTATATTTGCCACTAATTCATCTCTCCAAAAATTATCTAAGAAGTGGATTGTCTAGTTTCGACCAGAGGTAAAATGCAAGTTGATGTCAACTTCTTCAATAATGTTTTATTCACTGATGAGGCAACTTTTCATAAAAATGGATTTGTTAATAGGCACAATTTCCATTATTATGGTTTGGAAAATCCTCACTTTTTTATGCAAGTTGATCAGATGGTCTATAAACGTTTGGCGAGGAATTATTGGAGAACATGTGATAGGGCCACATTTCTTTGATGGTACATTGACTGGAGTAATTTATCTTCATTTTTTGGAAAACTTTCTGCCACAATTATTGGTAAATCTCCCTGGAAGAATTCGAAATAGGATGTGGTTTCAGCAAGATGGTGCTCCACCACATTATTTAAATGCAGTTAGAAACCACTTAAATAATACCTACCCTCATCAATGGATTAGAAGAAATGGACCCACTAAATGGCCTGCTAGATCCCCAGATCTTACAGGAATGGATTTCTTTTTATGGGGATACGTGAAGGAAATTGTTTATAGAGACACACCAACAACAGTACAAAATATGAAGGAAAGAATAATAACTGCCTTTAGATCTATCACACCGGCAGTTTTAGGAACAGTGGGAACCTCATTCAAAAGCGCATAGAGATGTGTGTCAATCAAAATGGCCAACATGTGGAACATTTATTATAATTTTTTCTACGGAGTTATTTGAAGAAACCTCTTTTTTTTAAGTTTATTTTTGAATGTTGTAATTATTGCTCAATAAAACAAAAATGGTTGCAATTAGCCATAGGGAAGTACTTACAAAAAATGTTCGTTTTTCATTTTTACATCACATCGTTGAAAAATGTATTGAAAAAATTGAGAAAATTCAATTTAAAAAGTTCTTAATTGAATACTAATTTTTGGCCACCCTGTACATTTTTAGGAAATGAAAATGATTCAAAAATATTAATTAGATGTCTCGTAACTGGTATTCACATAAGTTTTTCTTAAAACCCATAATTGTGACTGTGGTGATTTTTTTAATATCCATCTGCAGATGGCATTATTTCAACATTCATTACATCAAAGTGGTTGGGAGATAGCCAATAATAATATAAGGAATGAATAGAGCCTAGAAAGATGCAAGAGGCAAAAAAAATGCACTGATATACATTGTATGCCATTAAAGAAAAAAGGGACTTGGTCCTGTAATTTCGTCTTGGCTCGCCCTGTATGTTCGAAAATAATTTAAAGTTATAGATTTTTTTATCTAGTTTACAAGCAATTTTTTTAAAAAATTTCTAGCTTTCGTAGAACTCGAGATATCGACGTCCGACGCACTATTGCCCCACCCTGTATAATTTTATTTCCCATGGTTGAAAAATAATCTTTTTTACCCTATTTTTTTTGTTTCAAGCATAAGAATAACATGTACTATGCAGTGTGTATTTACTAAGTCCTTCACTGTATTTTCACATTTCTTATCATCTAACTGAAGATATAAATACAATGAATCCAACACCGACCGATAACATTTGTATTTGTGCTGATAAAAATATAAACAGAAGTGGTTAAATGTGATTACTCGTATTATGTTTTCGTAGTTTTCTCGATATGTGTGTTATTTAATTTACATATATACTACTTTATCAAAGTTTTAATATGGTGTTTTAGGTACTGTTTGTTATAATGTCAGATTATATTTTGAAACCAAAAATATTACGCATAAATTCTAAAATTTACAAAAGTGTTAGAACTAGTTATTTTAATAGTGTTGAAAACAAAAAGTGAAAATTTATAGCGTTAATGCTTGTAGGTAGTTTTATTTAATTAATATTTATATGTGATACATCGATGTGTAATGTCAAAAAGAAGTTCCACGAGTGGCTCCGGATCGTTTAAAACAAGCCTAGAACGATCGTCATTAATACTTACGAGGCCTAAAAGTTATGGATCTGTTTTGCCCTATTATGAATTTGTCAGAGCTACTGCTCGTGCACAACAAGGCCAACAGGTAAGCATTTTAAACTAGATAAACAAAAAATTGTTATCTCGCCATGTGCTCTCTATACGAAGGGATTTGCTGAAACATATCAATAGAGAGCGGATTTTTTTGGACGAGCAAAAAGTCAGTTAGCTTAAAGGTCATTGTTTAAATAAATTGAGAAATGATAATAAATCGTTATATTACACCCATTTAACAGGCGTACCTTTTCTTCGAATTATTTTCTATAATATGAAGAGATCGGGAGGGAGCGATAAATGACGTCAATTCCAGGGTTGCCTTCAGGTGATGTGTGACCGCGTAAAATGTTCATACAGACAGCGTGTCTCAAGATCTTTTGCAAATTTGGCGTGACTAGTAACAGAGGGTTATCTCTGCTAGTAAGTGGCTCATTGTGCAATAATATACAGTCAAAGTTAGGCCCCTTTTCTAGCCAATAATGCTTGTTTAAGGCGTGTCATGTGTTGTAAATCGCTGCCCTTACGGCAGATTGAGAGGCTTCAGATGGGACGAGGCTAGTTATTACGTTATTCACGTGCCCACCTGACTCGTTGCTAAGGCTGGTTGGCTGGGAATGTGCGCATATATAGGGTGTCCCAGCCTCGCGTCGGCCAAATGTCCTGGCTCTCTTATAAGAGATATCGAAGCATTTCAAAAACGGGGTGATAGAGGGCGCAAAGGTGCATAGTTTAAAAATATTTTAAAATATACAGGGTGATCCATTTAGGCGTGATGACAAACTTATGTTTTTTAAATGGAACACTGGGTATATTATTACATATATGAATTCTCCTTTTAAAGACGACTCAAACGATATGCCACTTGATGGGTCTGCGATGGTTGGTACCATGATATGGGTGAGTTTGTACCAAAAACATGCCAACTTTGTGAGCTCACTGTGACGTAATGGAAGAACATTTTGAGATCTAGTTTGTGTCAAAAATTGTCAAACACCCTGTAGTTTACGCTACTGTTATCGGATCTAACGAAATCGGTCATTTCATACCGGGTGAGTCAGGAAACGCCAAATCTACTTTTTTCTCATACTTTTCAAATGGAACACCCCGTATATTATGACACTAAAGGAAAACCCTTTGAAAGAGTTTTCCACTGATATAAAGGTTCAAGGGTCTATGTGTCATGGGCGCCAAAAATTTGATGGCAAAGTGGCACAATTCGAGGTTTATTAAAAAATTACGCTCAATTTTCAATTGTTTTGTGAATTTTCGCTGAAATCGGTACTCTTTTCAGTAAGAAAATTTCTAAAATAATTATACTTATACTCGGAGAAAAAAACCGTACTTCAATACAGAAAAATACTTAAGTATAAAATAGACAACGCCTGATAAATTTAATTTTTCTTTCTGAAATGCGTGTATAAATTCATATCATGACAAGTCTTTTCTAGCCCGACGTAATTTTGTCGCGAACCGATTTATTATTTTAGAACGAAGGTGCTTAATAAAACGTAGCTTTTCGTAGTATTTTTTTTCTCAGCTTTAAAATGGTGTATTTCATTCGTCTAAAACAAGACCAAAAAATACTTTTATTTTCAATTCAATGAACGACAGTAAAATTTTTGTTAAGTTTGGGAAGCTGTGCATTAAAGTAAAATACTTCTCATTTTTAATTACAAAATTTAAATCAAAATTTAAGTACCTACAAGAAAATAATATTACAAAAAAGCTGTTAACATTTTTACATGTCTCTTTGCGAATGAAAACGATTTCTTTTACTTTCAAATGAACGCTTAGTTGAAGCCCGTTTATGTAAAGTTTCACCTTCAGAAGATTCGTTCTTTAAACACCAACAATAGTCAGCCATCATGGCGACGTTCCATCTTCCTTGATTATCTCATCTCCATCTGTTTAATGTCCTGGTGAAACCTTTCACCTTGTTCTTCACTTAACGCCCCGAGATTTTCTGGAAAATAGTCAAGATGGGAATGAGGAACATGAAGTTTCAAACTCATATTGCACCCCAATGTTTTATAATTTTCTAACATATCGTTGACTATATTCTTGAAATCAGGATCTCTGTTATTACCTAAGAACTTTTGAACTACATTTTTGAAGCCAACCCATGCATCCTTTTCTTTATCATTCATTGTTGAGTCAAACACTCTGTCTTTCATTAACTCTCTAATTTGTGGCCCAACAAAAATACCTTCCTTAAGCTTGGCTTCTGATAAACTAGGAAACTTTGAACATAAATAGTTAAAGCAGTTACAGTTTTTGTCGAGAGCTTTAACAAATTGCTTCATTAGCCTCAACTTAATGTATAACGGAGGCAGAAGAACTTTTTTCGGATCGACCAAACTTTCTTGTACAATATTTTTTAAACCAGGTACTAAATTAATTCTACGTGGCCATTCTTTCTTTTGCTAATGTTCACCTCGTGCTCTACTGTCCCATTCGCATAAGAAACAGGGCATTTTAGTATAGCCAGACTGTTGGTCTAAGAGCATACCTAAGATTTTAAAATCTACACATAACATCCAGTTGTGGTCTGCATATTTCACCTTTTCAAGTAGGAGTTTTAAATCTTCATATCTTTCTTTTAAATGCACAGAGTGTGCAACCGGGACTGATGCGTAATATTACCATTATGCAACAATACACCCTTTAAACTCCTTTTAGATGAGTCTATGAACAACCTCCAGTCATTTGGTTGATAAATGGATGCTCCTAACTTGCTAACCAATCCTGGAACATCATGGCAGTAAACAAGGGATTCCTCTTGATCAAAGTATTCTAAAAATTCAGTTTCACGTTTTCTATACCATGAGAACGTTTTTCCTGGAAGAAGTAAATTCTTTTCACTCAGTCTAGATCCCAAAAGTTCAGCAGACTCTTTTGAAAGTCCTAAGTCTCGAATTAAATCGTTTAGTTCATTCTGAGTAAAAAGCTGAGGCTGAGTACTTTGTAATGAAAAGTCTTCATCCGAATCATCAATTTCTAATTGCGAATCAGAATCAGACGAAAAAAGAGTATAATTCTCTGGTACAGTAGGTACAGGTACATCTGGCCCATGCGCTACTGGCCTTATTGCTGATGGTTCGGATAAAATATTTTTTTCTTATTTTTAGTATTAAAGCCACTTACGTCACACAAGCAAAAGTAACAATCTTTTGCATGATTGCTGGGTTCCCGCCACACCATTGGTATGCCGAAAGGCAAGGATTTCTTTTTATTTTGAGTCCACTTCCGTAACGATTCAACACATATATGACAAGCTCTGTGTGGCGCCCATGTTTTGTCTTGGTCTCCAAGCTTTACACCAAAGTACGCATGATAACTTCTTTTCACGAATTCCGTAATATTTCTTTGTCTTTTTTAACTGTATATGAACCACAAATGTAACAAAACACATCGGCGCTGTTTTTACAATGTCTTGAGGACATGACGAATTTTTAATAACTATCACGCTATTATATACTGTAAGCACACGTTCAACAACAGCTAACTTACTACTGACTGCTGTATGAGCTTTTCGAATACTATGTGTATATTCTGGTTCTAACTAGAACCGTCTAGATTAAAAGACAGTGTTTAACAATTTTATTTTAAAAAGATACGTATTAATTACTAATAATGTCGTTATGTATGTTTAGAGTAAACAGTGCGTGATACACGAAAACTAATAATACTGCAGAGTTCAGAACGACTTACTTACTCTAAAAATGTAAAAAAATTGTAGACCCCTAAAACCATGCAGGCCTGTGTTATTAGGACGACCATTTTGACCGAATAGCCTGGGTACAGCACTTGGAGCTCGCGATATTTGGTCCGTTGCTCCTCTTCCTTCAAGGTGATGTTTTTCTTTGCAGGTGCCGAGAACTCGATAACATATATTACCTTGAGTTGATGGTCGAGGAGGATTATGTCAGGCTTGTTGGCTTGGATCAGCCTGACAGTCGGAAACGAGTAGTTCCAGTAAATCTAGCATTTCTCGTTCTCGACAACGGACTCAATATCTCCGGGGACGTAAGGCAGCACGGGTGTCTGGTCTACCCCGTACGTGTGCCTTAGATGGTAGTATAGCACTCGTAACGCCACGGTATGTCGGTGGATGCAGGTCGAAATCGCATATATGGGGCATGCAGATAGTATGTGCATGAGCGATTCCGGCGCCTGACAGCAGATCCTGCAGCTGATGTAAAGAACCTCTACACACCACACGTGGCAGCGGTAGACCAGGGTGTTGATAATATCATCTTGGCGGTCATAATGAATCCCTCGGTCTCCGACTTAAGCCCGGCTGACCTTAGAAAGCGAATATGAGCCTGATCGATAAATCCAGTGTTTTTATGTTCTTATAGAAGACACCATCCTGGGGTTTATCGACGTGCTGCAGAAACAGATGCTCCTGTTCGGCAGCTCTAATTCGGGCTTTCAGGCGATTTGGCTGAAGTTCAGTGACTGACTCTACATCAGCACCTCGCCGGCCACCTCGCCTGGTATCGAATGCGAGACCAAGTTCATCTGCTGCTCTTGTTGCTGCCTTGCTGCTCCCACTCCTACAGTTTTGTGATGTTTTACAATTCGCAAGAGGGGATCTGAGTTCCTGAAGATGTTACATGACATACTCAGTATTACTCTGTCATGGGTACACTCCAAACTCAAGAGTCCTCGGCCCCAGACGTGGGAGGTACACACGAGGAACGGACGGTCTAGGATGAATACTTCTGTGAATATTCATCATCTTGCGGGTATCTCTGTCTAATTGGCGCAGCTCATCTATCGTCCACTTTACTACTCCAAAAGAGTAGAGCAGAACCGGAACGGCAAGCATATTAGTTGCAGACACCTTGTTCTTCCCCGAAAGTTCAGAAGACCAAATCTTTCGGAGGCAGTGTCTGTACTTACCGCGGAGAGAATCCTTTATTTGTGTAACATCTTGGATGTTTCTTTGTTGCACACCCAGCTATGTATAAGTCTCTTGGACATTCGGATGTCTTAGGATGCTTCGATCTGCGAGCTGCACATCTTCAGAGAATTCCCCGCATCGTCCTCTCTTGAGGTGGATGTCTGCACATGTGTCCAACCCGAACTTCATACCAATTGTACGCGTGTATTCTTCGACCACCCTAAGATCGTTTTGTAGTTCGCGCTCTCCGGAGGCATATAATCGTCCATATAAAATAGATGGTTGACCTTATGCCTCCGGTCGCTGGGTAGTCCACATTGATCTTCGCGGGTTTAGCGGAGCTCAACAACAGCTGCAGTGAGATGCAGAAGAGGAGAGGATTCAGGGAGTCGCCCTGGAAAACTCCTCTCCTAAATGTCACCTGCTCTGTCGTGACCGCTGTGCACCTGATAATGGTGAAGCAAGTCTTCCAGAGTGGCAGCAACTATTCTATGCATTTCTTGCTGGTACCGCAAGACATTCGAGCAAGTGTAACAATAGCTCGTGTGATGTGTCAAATGCCTTGCGGTAATTAATCCAGGCCATTGATAGATTCCACTTGTATTGCACAGAATTCTATATAATACAGCGGTCTTATCAGCAGGCTGTATTTACAACCTGCCATGCCCTTCTTAGCACCACGCTGTTCATGTATCTGCTAAATATCTTGTAGCAGGAGCTGAGGCAAGTGATTGTCCTATAATTTTTTGGGTAGGAAAGATCTCCCTTTTTGGGATAAGCACAGTACGTCCTTAGACGAACCAGTCCGAAATCTGCTGTCCTTCGTTCAACCATGAGTTGAAAACTCGGCGGTGGGTGGAAGGAAATTTCTTCCACCACCAGTTATTAATGCCGTCTGGGCCCGGGGCAGCGAAGTTCTTGGTACCAACAAGTGCTTGTTGGACTTTCTCCGTACTGATTGCCGGGTACACTTCTTCAGGCTCTTTCATGTGCCTGTGACACAGAGCCTCGAAGTGTGCAATTGCTGGAGTGTCGCTACTGTATGGACGCGTCATTTCCTAGATTCCCTTCCAGAAGGTTTCGATATCTTCTACAGTTGGCGGATTATCAACAACACGCTGTGGCTCTTATTATTATTATTATTTTTTTTTTTCGGAATATCCGATGCCAGTCAGTCCTCCCGTGGCCACCGACGCCTCACGGGAGTCGCGCCGGCGCATCAACTACAGCCACTCACATCCCGCAAGGTTAGTGACTGTAGATATCAGAATCGTGTGCCCTAAGCAGACGGAGAGAACCCAGAATGACCGCCTTCTGCATTTGGCCTGCCAGCCATTCGGCTGATTTTTGGCAGGCCGGTATGATCTTCAGTTCCGAGAGCAGCGTAGGCTTCATCCCTCCGAGTACACCGATTGTAAGGACGACCATTTTTACCGAGTAACCTGGGTACAGCACTTGGAGCTCGTACCGGAGATCGCAATATTTGGTCCGTTTCTCCTCTTCCTTCAAGGTGATGTTTTCTCCGCAGGTGCCGAGAACTCGATGACATACATCACCTTGAGTTGATGGTCGAGGAGGACTATGTCAGGCTTGTTGGCTTGGATTAGCCTGACTGTCGGGAACGAGTAGTTCCAGTAAATCCGGCATTTTTCGTTCTCGACAACGGACTCAATATCTCCGGGGACGTAAGGCAGCACTGGTGTCTGGTCTACCCCGTACGAGTGCCTTAGAGGGTAGTATAGCACTCGTAAAGCCGTGTTATGTCGGTAGATGTAGGCCGAAATCGCATATATGGGTCATGCAGAAAGTAAGTGCATGAGCGATTCCAGCGCCTGATGGCAGGTCCTACAGTTGATATCAGGAACCTCTACACGCCACACGCGGCTACGGTAGACCAAGGTGTTGATAACACCATCGATAAACCCAGTGTTTCAATGTTCTTATAGAAGACACCATGCTGGGGTTTATCGACGTGCTGCCGAAAGAGGCGGGCGCGCGTGCGTGCGTGTGTTGGCAAATTTATTTTATCGTACTTTAAATAAATTGAGAGGATTTGGACTTTGGCACCTATTTAGGTATTATGTCTAGTATTTATTACTATTTTGTAAATTTACTTTTACCCTTTCTGTTGGAATACATACCAAAGTATTCCATAATTTTTATTATACCTTTATTAGTAGATATCGCTTGTCAGACGTTTTCCAATTTATATTTGCGTTTGATACTGGCAGATGGAGTTGATTTCAACTCATTGGTACTCTGCTTTCATGTAGACTAGTGATTCTGAAAATTCTCTTGATGTCGTTGTGTATATACCTACTTCGCACTGATAAAGGCTAAACCAGAAACCGTTCTGCGAATGAATGTATGACAGACTCAAGAGGAATTTCCATTTATTTAGGAAAAATCCATTACTAGTGGACAATCGCAATTATAGCTTAATAACTTCTCATAGTTTGATACAAATTTATAAATCATTAAGGGGCAGTTGTATCGCGACATGGTTCAGCCAAAGTTCAACTGAACTTCGTTTAAAATCCTATGTTACGATTGTTGTAACAATCGTAATCTTGGATTTTAAACAAAGTTCAGTTGAACTCTGGCTAAACCACATCGATGCAACTGGCTCTCAGAAGTGTGTTGGTGTACATTTATTTAATCTTTATCTAAATAAATTGAGAGGATTTCCTTTCCTCTTTGGTACCTATGTAGGTATTATTTCTAGTATTTATTTCTATTTTGTAAAACAAAAAATAATATGATCCAGTGACCAGGATCCTTACATGATCCCCATATTTTTCGAAATTCAGCACTGCATCATTTGAAATGGGTCGTCTTACAACTTTAACCAGAAATAAAAGAAAATTGTTTATCTTATTTCTTTGACGAACCCATAAACTGATTAAAATACATACATTTTATGACATTTCTTTAAGGCATTTACCTAATACTAACCTTATAATATTTATACACAACATATGGTTTACAAATCACCATTTAAATTATTATTGAAAAACTCAATTGCTAGTAAACCGGTAAGTAACCTGCAGATAATGATCAACAAACTGAAAAGTTAACCAGCTGTTGTAAAATCAGATATAAGAGCGATATTCTTCATGATCGTTTATGGAAAAAATATGAGGCTTCGGAAATTTGGGCAATTTAAAAAAATTCATAAATGCGCTATTTATTATCGGATTTTCAGAATCTTGGAACCAGAATAGTGAGTTTTAGAGCTATGAAATTATTGTATTTTCATACGCTTTGATAAAATGCTGAATAAAAGAGTTATCGGTAAAAAACTGAAAAATCCAATATGACGCGACGCACAGTGGGGCCCAGGACGTCAAAAGTTGGCAGAAATCGAAATTTCGAAAAACGCCGTATCCGATTTTTATTATGTGTAGGTAATACCCAATGAGTCTGGGCATCTATGGGTATTTTAATTATCACTAGAAATTGTGAACTACCTGCGATACACCAGTCTAAATTTGTGCTTCCTACGCGTTATTAATAGACGGGTTATAGAGAATTCAATAATACTGTTTGTTTTTATTTATTTCTCGGCGGATTTGAAAGACATTTTTATTTTACCAGGACGTCATTACCCAGTGGTAAGTCTAACAATTTTTATAATATGTGACTGATTCTATTCACACACGAATATAGTAACGATTCTTTTGTTGAAGCTATTTTTATATCGAAAATCAAGATGTATGATTTAGGAACCTTAGCGTTTTAGTTTAGTTCTCAATGTTTCGGAATTATACTTTTGGTCATTAATGTTAGCTAATAAGATGATCTTTTAGGGATATGGTTAGAAACTTGTGCATGTTTGCGCCAATTTGAACTAGCTTAAGATAAATATGAGTTATTTTTAAATCTTCATTATGTATATACGAGTTTATATTTTTAAATTTATTCATTTTGGGATCGAGCTCTGATGAACTTTTTCTGACAAAGACATTCCTTACTTGCGTAGAAAAGTTTTTGTTTTTATAAAAGATTTTGAGAAGTAGGTACGGTGTAATATACACAGCGAAAGATTTCTATTTAGTAACTACGCATGGTTTGAAACATCTATAAGTTTTCCCAATTACCCTTCAACAAAAAAAGGGAATTATTGAGAGACCTAAAATGTGTTTTTCTAAGATATCTGAGAGAGAACAAAGCGTCAAAACATACAACATAAATAATTGAAAGACCCCATGTTTACAGGGCAACAGACATTGTCTATCGCCCTGTAAACGCGGGGTTTTCAATTGCAACTACAAATGAGCCGCTGGCTTCCTGTCGGTGGTGTTCGTTTGTGTCGTTTATATCTTTTTGCAATCCTGAACGGCATTGCGCCTTCCAGATTCAAATCCGTATGATCTTTCTTGATGGTATTTTTTAAAAATTGTATCTTTGAGTTCACACCCCATGATCGATTTTGGGCCTCCAGATTCCCAACTAATAGGTAAAATATCCAGGTCCGTGAAAACTGGCGAATTGACCAATTACTTACAGTGCAACGTTTGCGCGTGGGCATTAACCTAAGTTGAGGAGAGGGACATTTGTATCATCTATAAATAACTGTTTTATGAAAACTAATAAGAACTTAACGTTATCACCAGCTATAAATAGGCATTGTTTGTCGCCCTGTAAACACGGGGTCTTTCAATTGAAGCCATGAATGAGCGACTGGCTTCTACCAGTGTTTTCTGTTTGGGGCGTTTTGCCTAAGTTGTGTCTATTTTTTCAACTTTGCTACGCCACGCTGATGAGAACCAACAAGTCCGAAACACGTGTCCACGGTATGCATCCTTTATGCGGGTCTCACCTTTGATATAACATCCGTCTTGAGATATACTGTATACGCCCCACTGCGCGTCATATTAGGACTGCCATTTTGAATTTTTTATTTTTGACACCAGATTCGGCATCAACGATTCCAAAAACCTATACGTATTCATTTCTATGGAAATACATCGAGGTCTTGAGTTTATGCCAAATTTTGATGTAGTTTGCCCCACTGTGCGACGGTTCGGTTTAGGAATATTCCACCATTATGATTTTCTAGAATTTTTTAGGCAGAAGCTAAGTACAGGAAGGAAGACATTTGTGAATAAATTAGCTTGTCTCAAATTTTCGGGTCTGGGTCATTAACACGCTTTTATTAGCTTTACTTGTATGTTTGTTTGCTTGTTTGTTTGCTTGTTTGTTTGTAGCCGACTCGATTTTGACCCACTTTAAACGGACAGATTTAATTGAAACTCTGTACACTTACGAAGAACCGGTAACAATACAATAATTTGATAAGTTTATATCATTATCCTGATCAGGATCGCCAGTCCTTTCCTCACGTATCCTCTGCGTGAGAGCAAGAGGCTTAATATTGTAAGTATATTCCGTGATTGTCAGGTCGGTCGTTGGCAGAGCGGACAAGTCTTAGTCGACGCGAAACGACGGATTCCTTGGGCGTGAGTTCAAATCCCACGGCTGAAATAAAAAAATATATTTTTTTTCAGAAATATCTGTTGGATCGTAATATGTTATAATATCAGCATCAATAAGCAATATAAATATAGTTAAAAAAAAAAACTACAAAACACGCTTTCATAGCACATCAAACTAAAAAGTGAAAAATAAATATAGTTTAAAAAAACTAAAAAACACGCTTTTAAAGCACATCAAACTAAAAAAGTGAAAAATAATTATTAATATAAACTGAAAACAATAATGAACGGAAAATACTAGTATTATTGTGAAAAAAGCGTGGGTTGCTCGATATACGAAAAATATGGCACAAAGCGCCCCACGCTTTTTTCACAATAATACTAGTATTTTTCGTTCATTATTGTTTTCAGTTTATATTAATAATTATTTTTCACTTTTTTAGTTTGATGTGCTTTAAAAGCGTGTTTTTTAGTTTTTTTAAACTATATTTATTTTTCACTTAACTTTACTGGCCTATCTAACCAGATTCTTATAAAAGTATGTGACCGTAGTAGTAATAGTCGGAATTTACATATCTAAGTTTGCGTCCAAACGATAAGATATAGGTAAGCTGTAACTATACATGTATTCTTTTCACAGCTCTAAATGATTTTACTCAGTTATTTTTATTTGTGATTGGTGTAGGCAGTTTATAGGAACTTGCTAAACCAATCGCAAATAGAAAATACCTGAATTAACTCATTTAGAGCTGTGAAAAGAATGCACCTTATGTTGTAAGTATGATCAAAAAAAATTAATTTTACAATTATATGAATTTTACTTACTTAAGTTTTGTAATTACGAAAATATTTAACTTGGGGATAATCGTAAACGAAAATCTGTCAAGAGATATAAATCATAAAACTAGGTGCTTGTGGTTGCATAACAATATTTAACTAACAAAAATTTCAATTAAGATTTGTAAATAGAAGCAAGAAAGTCAATATAAAATAATGTATGGTTACTAATTTAACAGCCGCAGCCGTATATTTTATAGTAGGCATTTTTAAAATACATCATGCTAACAAGTGGAGCTATTTAAAACATAATAAAATTTTAATTTAACGTAATATATAACTGTTTGTAAATGAAACTTATCTACGGTTAAGTAATCTTTAACTAATTAATAAAAGCATACTTTTATTAATCAAAAAATAATGTTTACACGCTTGATAATGTTCATCTGCGGGTCGTTTATTATTCAATTGTTTTCCTTTAGTGGATTGGTTTGTTACAAATTTAATTGCTAATTGTGTACACATAATACAATTGCTATGTGTGTGTGTTAAATAATGTTGGTAAACGCCTTTTAATTTAGCTGCAGTCGTTTATCTAGCCGCAGGGTAAACGGTATGATACCGTATTTTTTAGCAAGAGTTCTAGTGAGCAGGTATCCAGAATGTTTAAATCGGCCAAATTATTTGCTGGACACCATCAACAGGTTAGCAGTTTTTATTTTCATTTTTTAATTCGTAATCCACGGATACTGCGAGACGTAAACGAAAATTTAGATTTTTTAACGAAGTAAAGAAATTCACAACGTCTTTTTATCACACTTCCTATTATACAGGGTGGGGCAATAGTACGTCGGACCTCGATATCTCGAGTTCTACGATAGCTAGAAATTTTTTAAAAAGTTGCAAGTAAACTAGATAAAAAAGTCTATAACTGGAAATTATTTTCGAACATACAGGGCGAGCCAAGACGAAATTACAGGACCAAGTGCCTTTTTTTTAAATGGAATGCTATGTATATCAGTACATTTTTTGAAGCCTCTTTCTAGGCTCTATTCATTCCTATATTATTATTGGCTATCTCCCAACCACTTTGATGTAATAAATTTTTTTGTTGAAATAATGCCATCTGTAGATGGATATTAAAAAAATCACCACAGTCACAATTATGGGTTTTAAGAAAAACTTATGTGATTACCAGTTACGAGATATCTAATTAATATTTTTGAATCATTTTCATTTCCTAAAAATGTACAGGGTGGCCAAAAATTTGTATTCAATTAAGAACTTTTTAAATTGAATTTTCTCAATTTTTTCAAATGGAACACCCTGTATATTTTCCAACGATGTGATGTAAAAATGAAAAACGAACATTTTTTTGTAAGTACTTCCCTATGGCTAATTGCAACCATTTTCGTTTTATTGAGCAATAATTACAACATTCAAAAATAAACTTAAAAAAAGAGGTTTCTTCAAATAACTCAGTAGAAAAAATTATAATAAATGTTCCACATGTTGGTCATTTTGATTGACACACATCTCTATGCGCTTTTGAAATGAGGTTCCAACTGTTCCTAAAACTGCCGGTGTGGTAGATCTAAAGGCAGTTATTATTCTTTCCTTCATATTTTGTACTGTTGTTGGTGTGTCTCTATAAACAATTTCCTGAAGATAAATAGCTCCAGTCAATGTACCATCAAAGAAATGTGGCCCTATTACATGTTCTCCAATAATTCCTCCCCAAACGTTTATAGACCATCTGTGTTGGTTATTAACTTGCATAAAATAGTGAGGATTTTCCGAAGCATAATAATGGAAATTATGCCTAATAACAAATCCATTTTTATGAAAAGTTGCCTCATCAGTGAATAAAACATTATTGAAGGAGTTGACATCAACTTGCATTTTACCTCTGGCCGAATTACAAAATTGTAGGCGCTTTTGAAAATCGTCATCAGATAATTCCTGGTGCATTTGAATATGATATGCATGCAACGTTTTGGAAGCTGCTAACATCAGGAAGCCTTCTTTCAGGATAACGTTGGTGATAAATTCTATTGGCAAGTAAACAATTTCTGTCTGACTCGCCCAAAACAAAAGTCATGCCTACAAGTTCCGCTTTATTAAAATTCATATTGTAAAATTCCAAATATTTTAAATTCAATACAAATTGTAACTAACGACCGATAAGTGTGATAACTGATAAATGCTCCTTTGTACACGACAATTTATACCAAACTGAGGTTTTATTGCTTGTCGAATAACCAAAACAGCAAAAAAATGTACAAAAAACATTACAGTAAAGGACTGGTTAAATACTATTTACTCATTTCAATGGAAATGGTCCCACTAAATGGCCTCATTTCAAAATTGCATAAAAATGGGTGTCAATCAAAATGGGCAACATGTCGAACACCTATTATAAATTTTTCTAATGAATTATTTGAGGGAACCTCTTTTTTTAAGTTTATTCTTGAATTTGACACTTATTTATTTATAAAACGAAAATGGTTGCAATTAGCCATAGGGAAGTACTTACAAAAAAATGTTCGTTTTTCATTTCTACATCACATCGTCGAAAAATATACAGGGTGTTTCATTTAAAAAAATTGAGAAAATTCAATTTAAAAAGTTCTTAATTGAAAAATAAACACTTATTTATTTATAAAACGAAAAGGGTTGCAATTAGCCATAGGGAAGTATTTACAAAAAATGTTCGTTTTTCATTTTTACATCACATCGTTGAAAAATATACAGGGTGTTCCATTTGAAAAAATTGAGAAAATTCTATTTAAAAAGTTCTTAATTGAATACTAATTTTTGGCCACCCTGTACATTTTTAGGAAATGAAAATGATTCAAAAACATTAATTAGATGTCTTGTAACTGGTATTCACATAAGTTTTTCTTAAAACCCATAATTGTGACAGGTGATTTTTTTAATATCCATCTGCAGATGGCATTATTTCAATAAAAAAAAATCATTACATCAAAGTGGTTGGGAGATAGCCAATAATAATATAGGACTGAATAGAGCCTAGAAAGAGGCTTCAAAAAATGTACTGATATACATAGCATTCCATTTAAAAAAAAAGGCACTTGGTCCTGTAATTTCGTCTTTTCTCGCCCTGTATGTTCGAAAATAATTTTCAGTTATAGACTTCTTTATCTAGTTTACTTGCAATTTTTAAAAAAATTTCTAGCTATCGTAGAACTCGAGATATCGAGGTCCGACGCACTATTGCCCCACCCTGTATGTCCTTATATTTTTTAATAGTCAACGCGCAATAGAACGAAGTGTTTTGGCCGTTTTTATTCTATTTATTTTTCAAGTTTCCAAATTAATGAATCGTTTATAATAGGAAAATATATCTATTGTGTCAAATCAATGCTAGTGATTACATTTACAATGCTGTGTGAAAAAGAATATTTTGTAAAATAAAAAAAGTTTTTGACAAATTGTGCGATATTATTAAATATCTGAAAATATTTCCTTCAGATAAATTAACACGTTAATTGTCCCATGCATGATATATGAATCAGAATCTTATTTTTATCAGACGTCCATGCTAATGATTCATTTTGAGAAAGAACGGGACGATTTAGTTTTCGAGGGAGAAGGGAGAACAGGGGTTTAGAACTTTAATATATGGCGAGGAGGAGTAGCATATTGTTGGAATATCAAATTATCTCAAGGTACTCGTCGTTTTTGATCATTTCGGTTAACATTGGATCAACATTATTTTATAAGAATATGAAAATAACTTTATAATACTGGGTGACCTCAATATTTCCAGACTGAATCAATATTATATAAATAATGAATTAAATGATCTGTTTGTTATAGAGCTTGAAAAATTTCAGATTTTTTTTTACTGTGAGCAATATAGGGTGGGGCAATAGTACGTCGGACCTCGATATCTCGAGTTCTACGATAGCTAGAAATTTTTAAAAAAATTGCAAATAAACTAGATAAAAAGTCTATAACTGGAAATTATTTTCGAACATACAGGGCGAGCCAAGACGAAATTAAAGGACCAAGTGCCTTTTTTTTAAATGGAATGCTATGTATATCAGTACATTTTTTGAAGCCTCTTTCTAGGCTCTATTCATTCCTATATTATTATTGGCTATCACTCAACCACTTTGATGTAATGAATTTTTTTTGTTGAAATAATGTCATCTGCAGATGGATATTAAAAAAATCACCACAGTCACAATTATGGGTTTTAAGAAAAACTTATGTGAATACCAGTTACGAGACATCTAATTAATGTTTTTGAATCATTTTCATTTCCTAAAAATGTACAGGGTGGCCAAAAATTAGTATTCAATTAAGAACTTTTTAAATTGAATTTTCTCAATTTTTTCAAATGGAACACCCTGTATATTTTTCAACGATGTGATGTAAAAATGAAAAACGAACATTTTTTTGTAAGTACTTCCCTATGACTATTGACACTATTGACCCACCCTGTATAAAAGAATAACAAATTGCTTATCAGATAATTAGATCCGGTGTTATCAAATCTACAATGCACAGTTCAACGCAGCCCATTTGGTATAGTAGATGAGGATGTATATCATCCAACTTTGTATATAGAAATTTACTTAAAAACAAATAAACTAACCCAATTATTTTCTCCATTAGCATCTGTCTATAACTATAAAGAAGCAAACTTTAATCTCTTATATGACCTATTTATGAATACAGATTGGGCTGATATTGAAAAGTGTTCTAATGTCAATGAGGCTGTTGAATATTTCTATACTATTATACACAATAGTTTTGATATGTGTATACCAAAAACAAAAAAATGCAAGAAATATCCAGTTTGGTTTAACAAACAAATTATAAATGATATCAAAAAGATAAAATTCGCAAAAAGCATAAATTTTCTAATTCAAGCGATCTAAAAAATGAATATAGTAATCTTAGAGCTAAACTAAAAAATGGTATTGATCAAGCATACAAAAACTATATAAATATAATACAACAAGACATTAGTGATGAATCAAAGTCGTTCTAGCAATTCATGAATAATAAAAAGGGGTCAGTTTCTATTCCGAATGTAATGCATTTGGATAACCTGGAATGTAAAGGGAGAGAGGCAATTGCAAATGCATTTGCCAGTTACTTTAATAGTGTATACAATATTGATTTCGACGAAAATGACTCGCATATAAAATTTAACCGCATGTAAGTCAAATAGTTGTACAATCTATTACACAAGATGAGGTGCGTGATGCTGTAAAAAAGATTAAAGGCAAATAAAGCTGTTGGTCCTGATATTGTTACCTTCGTACATCGTTAAAGGCTGCATTGACTTTCTGGTATACCCTCTTCATTTCTTATATAACCTTAGTTTAAAAACTAATGTATTTCCGGAAATCTGGAAAGAACTTCGTATTTGTACAGTACGTAAGAAAGACGATAAAGCTAACATTAAACATTTTTGGCCTATTGCTATACTGTTAGTGCTAGCGAAGCTATATGAATCTATTACATATGTTATCTACAATTCAGTTTGCAATAGAATATATCCATACATCAACACGATTTTATGAGACATAGGTCAACTACTAGTAACCTAATTAATATTACTCAGTATATATCACAAATAATACATGATGGTTGTCAGGCAGATGTAATCAATATCGACTTTCAAAAAGCGTGTGATATGGACACAATCTCCTTCTTTGTAAACTTAAAAATGAATTCGGATTTCACGAAAACCTGATAGAACTGCTTACTTTATATTTACAAAATAGAAAACAGTATGTGTCTGTGAATGGATATGCGTCAAATCATTTTATCGCATTGTCTGGGGTTCCTCAGGGTTCCAACCTTGGGCTACAGCTATTTCTCATGTTTATAAATAGTTTAACAAAAATAATTGAATCTTCCAAATATTTTCTATTTGCTGATGACTTAAAAATCTACGTAAAAGTTGAAAGCAATATGGATAGCATCATGCTCCATAATGACAGATAAAATATATCAATGGACGCTTCAAAATAAATTATATTTTAATGTTAATAAATGTTTTATTATGTCCTATACTAGAAGAAAAAATCCAATTGTATATCATTACACAATAAATGTCGCAAATTTGGCGAGAGTTGAAACTATGAATGACCTAGGTATAACTTTTGATACCCGCCTTACATTTAATAGTCATTTTTACTCCATGATAAATAGGGCTATTAAAATGTATGGCTGCATAATACGTAATACCAAAATGTTTACTAGTACAACTGCTATTAGACAATTATATAAATCGTATGTTAGATCTGTGTTGGAATATTGCTGCATTGTCTGGATTCCGTTTTATCGAATCCACGTGGATAGTATAGAAAGGGTACAGAATAAAGTTTTAAGATTCATCAATTAAAATTGGTTTGTATGACTTTACTGTAGAAAAAATATGTTAAGGGAACGATATAATCTTAAAGCACTGGACATTCGACGAAAACACGGACATATTATTTATCTACATAAACTGTTACAGGGCAATATTGATGATCTTAACTTTCTGTCATTAATATCTTTAAATGTACCTATGTTTCCTACCAGAGCATTCAGAACCTTTTATTTAGAACTTGCTAGTACAAATTACCAAATAAATTCCCCACTTCATAGAATATGTAGTATTTACAATGGGATACAACACAATTGTGATATATTTGATATTAGCTTAGAAAGTTTAACATCCATGTTAAATAATATATTGTTTTAAGTACTGTTAATATTATCTTTACATTTGTGTATGTATTGTATATACTCTGTAATAGGGCTTTTCCTGTTGAGTATATTTTGTCAAATAAATAAATAACAAATCCAGGTACATACATATCTCCAGACAAGAGAAAAGGTCCGATATTACGATCACCAAAAATACTTGCCCATATTTTTCTCCCTCCATATTCTTGTGGTAATCCACGTTCAGTCTTCCATGTTTTTTCCGCACAGTTTCAATGCATTATCAACCCATCCATCAACTGATCCACAGTATAATATAATCAACCGAGTCCTTTTATTAGAGGGCGATGAGATTGGTTGACATTTCCTAGATCCATCAGTCCATCCTTTTTTTACTGTCATGAGTATCATACCAAGTTTCATCTAGATAATAAATTGGTCTATTTGCCTTCTGAGTTCTTTTATCTCTTCTAGATATGAATCTCGTCAATCCACTATTCGTCTGCTTTCCATAGTCGCCATGTGTTGCGAATTAAAGTTAAATTTTAAATTACCCGCGAGAAAACTGTCTCTTTCACCCCAGTCCTCGCTTTATAGACAATAACGCGGGAAATAGAGTAGTTGGCATTGTGCTGTCATGATGGAAGTACCATGTTTTTATGCATAACATTTTGTATCTTGGTGAAAGTGGTGAAACCACCTTTTGGTGATGAATTTGATTATTGTGAGCAAGATATCGTTGCTGGTCTCATTGTTTGTATAACTGCCGCCTCGCCCGTCTTGCTGATGCCAGGAAAATCATAGATTGGAGGCCATTTCTGCAGGCGAGTGGTCGTGTTTTGAGACAGGTCGAAAATTAGATTGTTTGAAATTTGCATTGAAATGCTTGAAACAGCAACACCATGCGTTTATTAATAGTTTGATATTGATATTTAAATCCAATTTTTCTGAGCCAAGTTTCTAAAGTTCTTTTGGTATATTTTAGATGATAAACAATTTCTTTTAGTTTTCTGTCTACCACGTCAGTAGTTGGGATTTCATTTTTTCTGATACGCGTCGTAAACTAAAGTTCTTAAAAGCTTTGTTAACGATTGGTCTTTGTTAACGTCGGATCGTTGTTTTCTTGGGAGGACACCTTCTTTCACCCGTTTGTGTATTGTGGGACGGGGAATGTTAGTGAGAGATGCTGTTTCAGCTAGTACATCTAAATCATACAAATTAGGGTTGTTAGCTCGTCGCTTCGAAAGATTATTGTAAACGTTAAAGCAAATTTGTTTTTGCATGCTCGTTCAAATGTAACCGATTTTTTTCTTACTAAAAACACTGATGAACCTTGATTTTCTTTATCACTGTAATCACTATCACTTTCATCTCCACAAACACAATAAGATGTAGACGTAGAGGCCTTCCACGGTCGAAACATTTTTACATAAAATACGATAACTTTCTTAAATTATTATCAAAAACACACCAGCAAATAAACAGATATAAAATAATTATTATTTATAATATTACACTTACCATATATAACATAACTCATTGCAATACGATAACCTTAAATTATTTTCAGAAACATACCAGCAAATAAACAGACCTAAAATAAGTATGCTAAACAAATTGGTAACAAAACTAAGTGCGGACCTGATGTATCTCAGAATGTAAGTGAAACTCCGCCTCGGTCGCATGCCAATAAAAACAATCATCTTTCACGCTTTAATGTAGTAAGTGGTGTAAAAGACGGAATATGTCATATGTTAGACATATGTTATTAGTGTTACTAAGTTAGGAGAGTTTTCCGGCTATTATTGGAAATCTTTTTTTACTAATACATCCCCTCTCAGGAAATTGGTTCAACCATTGTCTCACAGGTAGAGTATATTGAGGGCAAACTCCGATTTGTTGAAAATGCAAATTGTATTCATCAAGCATTGTATTCCTTTGATTTAAAAAATTATAAACACTTTTAATTACTTATCTAATTTTCACTTTATTTGTTATTTTACAACTAGTTTCATCCTATTCGGACATTTTCAAATAAACTAAATTATACACAGATTTTACTTTCATTTAAATATAAACTGAACTGAATAGAAAACTTTAATTATGGGTAAACATTCTTCTTAATAATATAGATTTATTGGGGTCAAAATAAAATAAAGAATGTTTAGTGCCATATCCCCAAAAAAACAACTATGCAGCTACGGACACGTGTTTCGGAGTTATTGCCCCTCATCAGCGTAGCGTAGCTAAAGAATTGGATCTAGGATGGGATAGATCAGGAACAAGAACTAAAACAAAGCTGTACTGTACTTTCCAGCTTTGTTTTAGTTCTTGTTCCTGATCTATCCCATCCTAGATCCAATTCTTTAGCTACGCTACGCTGATGAGGGGCAATAACTCCGAAACACGTGTCCGTAGCTGCATAGTTGTTTTTTTGGGGATATGGCACTAAACATTCTTTATTCTTCTTAATAATCTGAATTTATATTACATCAATTATTATTGTTCTATACAAACTTTTGTGAGAGTAATATAATATTTGAATACTTATTTATCGAGCGGGTGTTAGGTACATTCGATTTTATTATTGTCAAGGAAAAGACACAATTTTCTTTTAGTGCACCAGCATGCGCCTTTAATAAAGATCTTTATTATGTTAGCGTACGAAAAATTGCTGATGAAAGAAACTAGTTTGGTATAGTTTTAGATAAACAATAATTCCCAATTATTGTTAGTTTCTGTTGTTTTGTCTAATTTGTTAAAACCTAGTTTTATTGGGTGTCTCACCAGGAATTGCATCGATCGATATAGGGAAAAGTACGCACCAGAAAATTTTGAAAATTTTGGGAGCTACTAACGACAATGTGGCCAATCCAATAAAGTCTGTAGGTGACGATTCTTATTTGGGAAATGTTATATGGTCAGAGGAAGCTAAATTTACCAAAATTGGACTTTTTAATCGACACAATTCGTATTATTGGAGTGACTCGAATCCTTATGTGCTCAGGGAGCGAAATTTTCAAGAAAGTTGGCAGTTTAATGTTTACTGTGCCATAAAAAAATTATAGAGTGGTGGCATTAGAATTTTATCAGTAAAATTTAAACAGTATGTTATAAAGATTTCTTCTGCTAATATGTTTAGGTAATTTTTTTGTTTTTGTTTTTTTTTTTTTAGGTGAAATATCTAAATATATTACAAAATTTGAATAATACTATTTAGAAAATTTACCTCTCGCCGAACATAGAAACATTTTTTATCAGCACGACGGTGCTCCCCCACATAACGCGTATTTGATAAATAATTTTTTTACAAGAAACTTTTTTACGATCAATGGATCGCCAATAATGGACCTTACCTATGGCCTCCTCGCTCGCCCGATTTATCAATTTTAAATTATTTTATTTGGGGAACTATTAAAAATAAAGCTTATGAGAGCCCATTAACAACTTTTGAAGATTGTATGCAGAGAGTTAGAAATGCATTTCAAAACTTATCACAGGATTCAATTAGAAGAGCTACCCATGAAGAACTAATCCAAGTGTGCGAAAAATGTGTGGAGATTCGAGGACGGAATTTTGTACAATTATTAAATTAAAATGGAATCATGTTTTTAGTGGATTTTATCTTAGCTATTTTAGTTTATGCAAAGTGTCTTTAATCCAATTAATAGGCATGTTACAGTGTTTAGTGTTATTTTCCGTTTTTGTGGATATCTAGTAACAAATGTAATACAAGTTCTTGATATTACTTTATCACATTCTCCATAAATAATAAACAAATTCAAAAAGTCTTCGTGGGTGTAATTTAAACACGTTGGCATTTTTTGACATAAGAGAATGACTGACATTACTGATTGTTTCTAATCATGGCTAATTTAATAAAATTTTGACTAAAAATTCTTGAATTTCTAAGAAAATCGCAAATATTTCAAAAAGTTGTAACTTAAAAGAAGTCCTCTTCATCAAGGGCATTTTTGTAGTTAGTAATTAGTAAAATTTGAAAAATGCTTTTCTAAAAACGACCAAATTCACACATAACTTTCAGTAAAATTTAGTAGGCTGTGATTTAAAACAATAAGTATTAGTTGACAGTTGTTCACTAAATAGTAGTGGCATTATTGTAAATTGTTCAAGAATACTTATTACTGTTCAAGAGTGTGATTATTGCAAAATGGCTCATAAATTCTCAAATGAAGAAAAATTTGATATGGTAGAATGGTATTTAGAAGTAAACAGAAATTCGCAAAACACATGGGCTTGAATGAAATGTATGATTTTGAGAGCCCGGAAACTATCGATATTTTGGAAGAGAGAGTTAGGGATGTTTTCGGCACAATAAATGCCAATACTCTCAAAAGAGTAGTCGGCTCAGTTAGGCGTAGATGCCAAAAATGTATGCAGCTAAATGGAGGTATTATTGAACAGATTTATTAAATCTTCTTATTTCTTTACTATCATTTCTTCTATTATGTTAATTTGCTGTTATTAAATATTTTCTCCATATCGATTATGAAGAAAATTTAAGTTATTTAAACATGTCAAACTGGTAATCTTATTATTATTGTTATTTTTTATAATGGTTGGTATTAGGTATATCCATGAAATCAAAATAACTTTTTGATTTTCCATGGCCTACTATTTTGTTTTGTTAAGCAATGGATAACTTTTTTTAATTTAATCCCTTAAAAAACAATTTTTTCTCGGCATGTGATACACCATCTGAAAGCTCTTTTTTAAGCGCAATCTGAAAAACGAAGAATCCAATATGGCTGCCTTAAGAAAAACAAAAGTTACCTCGAATATCTCGAAAACAAAAGAATATCGAACATTCGTTTCTACACCAAAATATTAGTCCCCAAAAAGTGTCCTAATAATGTAAAAGTCTATAACCTGTCTGACCAAGGATTACTTGGCTACAATGGTATCATAAAATGTTCGTTTTTTTTGGAAAATCCCAAAAACGGTTTCAGTTAGCCGTGATTTCTTGCCGGATTTGGAATCATCATAAAATTTGCTAAAACTTTTCTTTAACTCACAATGTTTTTTTTTCGTATAAGATTCAAGTAATAAGTTTAATCAGTTTATACTTTTTAAACTTCACCTCCTGTCTACGAAAATTACTGGCAACGCCACGCCCGTGGGCTTTTCCACTTAAATATAAAAAATGCATTTTGTTTTGTCTAACATACCTACAGTTAGTTATAGTCTGTTATAGAACATATTGTGCTATAAATACATTTTCTAGAAACGTTATTTTTTATGAGGTAACACGCGTGACCTTAGTAGTCATCTTTCAAGACCTTTTGATATTTATCTCTATTTAATTTATTATTATATTTCCAGTAGTTGACAGATTTTAACAGGTGTGGAAAATTTCGTTGTGTTTGTTGTGAATTAGATGAACATTTCCATTATTCTCAACTTAAAAAATCAGTTGGTTTTGTTACACAATTGACTAATATACAGGGTGGGCCAGTTTTAATAGAAAAACTTGGAAAATCAACGGAACACGCCAAAATAATATAGATTTATCATATAAACTTATAGCTCGAGCTGTCCGAGGTGGCTGGAGTACAGCCACGGTCTTGCGATGGCGTCACACGTGCCGATTTAGAAGTGATTTACGCTGCAGTCTTATTTGAAAGGTTGATGCGTGAGGTTGTACCTATAAATTATACATAATGTCAAACGCGCCAAAGGGTAAAAAACGACCGTACGCGGACACAGTGAATAAATTTATCGGTGAATTTCCGGATTTATTCTATGACGGATACAAAATAATTTGTAATCAAGACTTAATGTGCTGGCACAAAACAGATTGTCGTCGTCATATCAACACCGTGCAACATCAAAATAAAAAAAATGGCATGCCTTTGACAACTCAGTTTATGTTTGATTTATTGTTAATGTTAATAGCCTGTAATATTCCGCTACACATACTGGATAAACAACCATTTCGGAAGTTTTGGAATAAATACAATCCCCAGGTGAACTTACCAAGTCGTACATCGTTACGTAGATATATTCCAGCTGTTCGTGAAGACATTGTAAATAGGATTAAATGTGGATTAAAAAATACACGGCTTGGTTATGTATTGACGAGACGACAGATTGTAAAAAAAAATTCTATTTTAAATATTATAGTACGTGTACTGGGCCCTCTTAAACTAACATTTCCACTTTTACTAGCTAGTAAAAGACTAACTGCGTGTACTGGCGAAATAATTATGCGTGGGGTGTTGGAGACATTCGAAAAATTTGAACTTTCAACAAGTTAAGTATTGATGTTTGTGACTGATGGTGCTGCGACAATGCGCATGGTAGGCCGTTCTTTTCAAAGAGACAATTGTAGGTTTTTACATGTTACGTGTAAAGTGCATGCGTTACATCTTGTGGCAGAAACAATTCGAAAATGTTTTAGAGGTAGATGCATTAATAGCAAATACAAAAAAAGTTTTTCTCAAATCTCCTAAACGGCCTCGAGCATTTCACAGACAGTGTCCTGGTATCCCTGAACCACCAGAGCCGATTCTTACACGTTGGAGAACGTGGTTGAAAGCGGCTTTTTATTATGCTGAATATTTTCAACAAATAAAAGCTGTGATACTACAGTTCAACCCTAACGAGGCTGCAGCTATTAGGGAAAGCCAGACAAGCTTTCAAGACGTTTCCCTTGAGACAGATTTAAAAAAACTATTAATAACAATTATAGAGGACTACACGACGCAATAGAAAAATTGTAAAATAGTTCCTTGTCGTTAGTGGAATCGCTGCAAATAGTGGACGACGTAAATACACAGCTACAGGCTATAAATGACGCAAAAAATAATCGCGTTAGTGAAAAATTCGAGAGTGTATTACAGAAAGATCCTGATTTTAGCAAATTAAGACAAATTTGTGATGGTGCATCTACAACTTCGTTAAGTGAGTTCACAGATTGTTTTACTTATGCCTGTATTACATCCGTAGATGTCGAATGGTCATTTTCAAAATGCAAAACATATTTTTTCACCAAAGCGAACATCGCTGACGGAGACAGCTGTAGAAACATATCTGATGCTATTATACTATAGATCTTCCCCACTTTGTGATGACGACAACCAAACTACTTCATAAATCTGCTTAAAAGGGTGAGTTTTATACAAATTTTTTTAAAATGTAACATTATTGTTAAAATTTATTTCCATTTACTGTACTTATTCAAGTATTATGATATGATGTAAACATATGAGTCATATGACGGCTCTGTCGGCCAGGTGACCTCGGACAGCTCTACTTATAGCTATAAATATTTAATTTTCAAGATTGAACCCAAATTTCGCCGAAATAATTGAGAGACTCTGATGAAAGGAAGGCGTACATTAATACACTTAACACCATAGTTTTCATATCTCTATTTATACCAGTGGCGTGAGAGGGGAGTGTCAAAGATATTCTTCTCACAAGAACTGTACGTCACAGACCTAAGCTATGTTTTTTCTTTTTCTACATTTACTGTCATTAACACACAAAAAAAGTTTTCATTTAATTTTTTGATAGGATGCAGAATATAGACCATTTTTAAATAATTTAGTTGATTAAATCCACCAAACAGCAAAAATATTTATTTTATAATTTGAACAATAATAAACAGGATAAGAAAAAACATCCCGAACTTCCGTACATTTTTGACAATGTTGCGTAAATGACTGCACAGTGGCAGATATTTGGCTCTGGATTTTGCCGTGTTTCGTCGCCACACTGCTGTGATGTACCTTATTTTGTCAATTTTCCTTTAATCCATTATTTTGTATAATAATTTATACCAACACCTGTTATGAATATTTAAACTTTATTTCTTTTAACTCTTCGACAAATAAATCTTTTCATGCATCTCAACCCTCTATCAAATTTTAATTTCATCATACATAAGCAAATTCTTAAATTAATACATTGCCTAACAACCTAATAAACTAAATGAACTGATGGTATTTTAAATATAAAGGTATATTAGTTAAAAAATGCAAAACCGTGTATTTCTTTTAAACAATTCTCAGTTAATTGTTGAGTATGACTGAATGATTTTGAAACGAGTTTAACTCGAAGACTTACAAGAAAACTGTTTTGTGCATTAATGATTGTAGATGTGGGAAAAGAATAAAAAAGATAGTTTCGGTCACTGACACCGTATTTTTGGAAGAATAACTTGGCACCCCCACCGTCACACCTCTGGTTGGAATAGAGAGATGAAAACTACGCTTCAAAGTGTATTAATGTACAGGGTGTTTGTATAAGGTAACTCGGTAACTGTAAGAGATACAAACAAATGGAAGACATATTCCCGGTCTCTTTTTTTTAAACAAATTCACTGAAAAAAAAAACAAAAAATTTTCTATCGTCTTTTTTTTTCCCAAGTTATTAACAAAAGTTTAATTTTTCAACTTTTATACACATGTCAATATCTTGGTTGTTTGTAAAGTTATGAAAAAAACAATTACATTCTTCAGACACTTTCTTCTTCTATATAATACAGTGGCGTCGAGATAATTAAAAAAAAAGATGCGTGTGTCAACTATGACAGTGTTTATCCATTTGTCAATAAATTTTATATTAGTGATTTTGTTTCTGTCATAATTACACTCAATTTAATCGTACAAATGAAAATGTTTTACGAAAATTACGAGAAATATGATATGCTAGAATGCTTTATTCAAAGTAATAACAATTGTGATATTGCATCCGAAGTATATTTCAATCGCCATCCAGAAAGAAGACAACCCAATAAAGCTATTTTTAAGAGGTTAAAAGAAAATCTCATTAATTGTGGGTAGTTCAACAAGTCAAGACCACCTTTTACGATTAAATAGAGTGTAACTATGACGAAAATAAAATTATTAATATGCAATTTACTGACAAAGGGATATAAACACTGTCATAGATGACACGCGCCTACTTGGAATAAATATAAAAAAAAACGCAAAAAGTAATCTACTAAAAGATTATTTTCGCTATTATATACTTACACATCAAAAGCGACCCCACATATGATATATAGTTTGAGAGAGAAAAAAAAATCCATTTTAAGTAAACCATTGCCAACTATGATTCCCATTTAAAAAAATAAAACTTTATGCCATAACTCGAAATTGTTCCTTTTTTTAAATTTTCTCGACGCCACTGTATTATACAGAAAAATGTGCCTCAGAGTGTAAAAGTTGTTTTTTCATAACATTACAAACAACCAAGATATTAACATGTCTAAAAGTCGAAAAATTGAACATTTGTTTATAACTCGAAAACAAAAGACGATAGCAAATTTTTGTTTTCTCCAATGAATTTGTCTCAAAAAAAGAGATCGAGAATGTGTCTTCCATTTTTTTGTATCTCTTACAGTTACCTAGTTACCCTATACAAACATCGAAATTAGCCCAGCTTGTACGCAATAATCACTTTCCAAATTTCATAAAAATATCTCAAATATTTCCAGAGAAATCTGAAAAAAACTGCTAATAAAATTTCAACGCCTTCTATGTCAAAAACTAAGCCTTTTTAGTTATTTATAAAGTTTATATACGACAAATCCATATTATTTTGACCTATTCTATTGATTCTCTAAGTTTCCCGATTAAAATATTACCCACCTAATTACATACAATTCACAATTATTTTATTTAAGTAGAACTAGTTATACAGGTTGATTATTAGGAAATGAATATTCAGTAAGATAATCTAAAACTTGGTTGTATTGCTCTAATAAATAAAAATTACTTTTTCGAAATACTGTATGTATAAATAATACTTAAAGTATGTTCTCCAAAAGTGCGAATTTCACCAAAAAAATGACAACTCATATTCCTGTATGTATAAATCAGTACCTGCTTTCACTTGTTTTATTACATATTACATCATTAATTCGACACTAACCATTGTTGCCTCTTTATTGTACGAGAAAGTTGTCCAAATTAAAAACTGATCAACTTGAATGTATTTAGGACCGTTACTATACTGGGCCTATGCAATTCTCAGATTTAATTGTCAGTTAAAGTGAATCATGGACATTGTTTAAATACATCAGACAGTCATCGGCGTAACGTTGTGTGACGTACCAACAGAATGGTATTGTTACGAGTCACCCTTTAGTACAGCAGCGGTACTGTGAACTTTTCATTACGGTACGGACTTGAACGTCAGTTCCTGTTTTAAAGTGTAGGAACACCACTTTATTCTATCAGCGGTATGATAGAAGCTAGGATAACTCAGTGAAGAAACGGTTTGCCCAGGGGTCTGTGTGTATGGTTGTCGGTTGCGTAGCATAGGACAACTTCACCTTACCTACCGAAAATGATTCTCGGTGTACAAACAGAGTTACTACTTCTTATACCTTTGCTTTAAATAAAAGGCAGAATTTAAAATTCACTTACTCTATTCTATTTAAGACTGCTTCACAGAATAACAACAAAAATCAATATATACAAAATAGTTATGTTATAATGCAACCTAAATATTAACCTATATTACAAGTCAACAACCAAGGAAACAAACAAGAGGTTATAATAATGTAAGAACGGTGATCGGTTATAGCAAGTACAACTAAGCTATGGAAGCTACTACTACGGTATTACTATCAGCCGGCAATATTCAAATGATTACCACAAACATTTACAGAAGCAAGCAAGCGGTGATTGAAAATAAAGCAAGGGTACGGCAACTACCACAACTGGCATCTACAGCAAGCGGTTAATGAGACAGTATTACGGCAAGTGGTCGGTGCAGCAATATATCTAGGTGCAAGTGGTTACGGGGTACAAGCGTGACAACGGCAGGATGTCAGTCCAGGGACAGGCGTTATATATGACTGCCTTATCGCGAGTGTTCTATATTTTAGATTAGCTCCTAATGTCCCAAATTAGGATTTATTGACTACATGTGCCGGACGGAACGGCCATTACATTACAACCTAGGGCACTTCGTGAGATTCTATCCACATACGAGGCCTTAAAACCTCATTTAAGCCGCTTCGCGTTTACCTAGTGTCCTATCCACAGACGAGGCCTTAGAACGTTACCGGTAATTTAAACTATGACAGATGGAACTCTATCCACATACGAGGGCCTTAGAATTGTATCATTATGTCAGCTACAAATAATGACAACTGCGTATTCCCGTTGCTCTTCTAACCCTATAGCACTGTAGTTTAGTTTAGTAACTCGTATTTTAGTATAAACTGTCCCTTAAACTAACTGGACCAAAGATATGCGTGTATGCACGAATGTTAACGTTCGGTAATTACTTATAGTAAGCACTCGCTGTAGAAGTCTCTCTTTTAATTGGCGTCTTTTAATTTCTACTAAAATTCCGCTGGAAATAGTGGCGGGGATCTGCGCAACGCGCGAACTTGTTGACTGCTGTACGTGGCAAACGTTATTTAAGCTAGCTCGGCGCATCGTATTTAAACAAATTCTCTGCGTTAATTCATATAAACAAATGTTTACAAAATATTGCAATCGCTTTCTCATAATTTTAAAACTATATTTCCGAAAAGAAATAATTTAAAACGACCATGTAGTAATATTTAAAATAAATAAACTAAGAACTTATCGGGTAAATTATTAAAACAAATAGAAACATATTTCTTTACCATAAATAAATGATTTCAACTTGATTTGAAATTAAACTAAATTAAATTAAACTACTTTCCTCTTACTTGATTAAGTACAAATAGTCTAAACAATAGCGTGTAAATTCGACGATGAAAGGTTACTGTCTGCCAATCGGTAATCAAAGAGACCATACGAGTAACATACTTTTTTCTCTTTTGAAATTTTTGGTATGGCGGTATGGCCAGATACGGAGGGGGGACATATATTTTTTTAATCGAATGGTTACTGATATTTGTCCGTGTTGGTAGTTAGTATATGTACGCCACATACACCAATTACGCTGGCAGACAAAACTTCCTGTCGGCGCGCGTTAACTGGAAATTGAAAAAAAATTGTTAGTTACCGGACCAAAACGTTTGATTTGGTACGTATGTCTAGGCAGGCAAAGACATCTGACCGATAAGTTAATAATTGGTGGAACAAAGACACGATTACGAACCTGTGTCTCAGTTTCATTGACCAGCTTGTTTGTCAGTTTATTCAGCGGCGTCGTAATATTTTTGCAATTACCTATATGTTTGACATATTAGTAGCTGTATGAATCACATGTCTTGAACATCGCCTTTGAACATTGACAGTTACTCAGTGACGGCTGGTAAAATTTAGGGTATGCCCTATCTCAGTGTTGGAATATATAAAAAATATTGTTCTCCAGTAAAAAAGTAAAGTTGACCTTCAATTTATTTACTTCATACAGCTTGTAATTGTGACGTACGCGCAAAGATCCAAACAACAAAGTATAGTCTTAGTCTATGTGCCTATGACTGCGACCGCTGCTGGTGAGCATCTCTAGTAATAACACTGATAACCAAAAACAAAAACAATCATTTTCAATAAAATGCATAGTCATTTTAATATTCTTTTGTTTTTTTTTTTCATATATAATTATTTTGATAAGAGTATGTATTTAATTTTATTGGTTTCTTATTTTTATTAGGTATTAATAAAAAGATACAATTTTATTGTTTAATGTTTACAATAAATATTTTTTACAATAAAAAAAACGATTGTACATATATGATAGAAGGTAAAAATATATGTTGTTTTTTTTAAATTAATGTTCCATTTATATTTCAATTAAATATAACTATTAGAGCATTGACTTGTAAATTTTATGACATATTTTTTCGTCGTACTGTATGTCGTCAGGAAAATTCGTTATTTTGCTATATCCTGTTGCCGACTAATAAATCGCAAAAGATAATTTCAAAGGTGCAATATTGACGGGTTAATAACTTTATTATGTTATCCACATTAAAATCAGTATTATAAAAAATGTTTTACAAGTAATTAATCCACTTAAGCCCACATACACTTGACAAGATAAGATTCGTCGATATTGCATAAATCTGTTATTATAATTTCTATATGAAGTATCAAGTAAATAAATACATAATGCATTAGCAATTATTTTTGAGTTAAAAAATTACTACAAATTTGTTTCGTGTATGAATAATTTTTAGTTTTTTTTAAGTGGTGGAATGCCCAATGGAAAATGTATGTATGTATGTATGTATGTATGTATGTATGTATGTATGTATGTATGTATGTATGTATGTACGTACGTACGCATGTACGCATCTATGTACGTATGTACGCACGTACGAATGTACCTATGTACGCATGTACGTATGTACGCATGTACGCATGTACGTATGTACGCATGTACGTATGTACGCATGTACGTACGTTCGTATGTACGTATGTACATATACCCCCTCCCCTGTGTCTAGGACTAAATCGAAATCGATGTAGCGATTTTTCTTTTCTACGTATCTCCAGAAAAGCCCATGTATTTCGTTTGCTACCAAAAATGTTCGTTTTTTCCCATAAGAGAATACATTAATATACAAGGTGTACATTTTTGTACTTATACGTTTTTTGGTCAGAACTTTTTTTTTTGATGGTCATTTGTTTGGTTCTCTTCGAATTCGGATTCTTCAGAAGAAAATACATATGTAGTTTAGACATATTTTTCTTATGTGAAAAATCAAGTAGGTAATATATTGAGTGAGGCACTTAATATGATCACCCTGTACCTACTAAATTTGTATTTTATTTAAAATGTGATGCGCGTTTTAATTTTTGATGAAATAATCAGCGATGTGATTTATACATTTTTGTATTGAATATCTGGGAAACGCATGTCGATAAACCTCGCCGCAATATTTTTTCTAGGATTATTACAGACTTAATCATTTGTATTAAATCAGTTCACTTATCGACATCCAATAGGTTGATAATAATTAATTGTCATCGTTTGGAGTATACGTAATAATTTTATTTTGTTATTTAAAAAAAAATAAGGGATTTTCTGTTAAAAGTTAAATTGTGAATAATGAAAAAGAAATTCCGTAGTCTTAGTGTAAGTATATTTTCAGTTACAATTATATAAGGCCAATGCAATAATTATTATATTAAATTAAAAAAAAAAAAAACTAAATGCGAAACTTTCCTTTCGCTATTTTGTAGTTATCCTCCTTATCATTACCCTTATTTTTATGGACTTTTGTAATAGTAAAAAATTAAGAAATAAAAGTATTTCATTCCTAAACATTTTAGTTTAAGAGTAAAATAATTCCAAAAAAGTATGTTAAGCATCAGAAAGAAAGCACTAATTTTTGTTTTATAATATCGTGAACTGTATACAGTGCGTTTTCTGAAATAGGGGACACAATTTCAGGAGCGTGGTGACATGAAAAAAGTCAAAAATTTAAATAAATATGTATACGGAAATGTTTCCTAGGGGAGTTACGGCTCGATTAAGATGGTACCCAAAAATTGGTTTTTAATTATTATTTCATTAACCCCTTGAGATACAGTTATGTATAAGAATTAGTACACGGTTTGGTATTAATAAAGACTCGCGGAAATGGGAGGGATACACTTCTCTCGGTCGGATCGTATAGGAAGTATGCCTGATTTGAATAGTAATTCGGTTAAACCTGCTTTTCCTGTACGAACGGTATTTTTTTTATATATAATTTTATCCAAAGAATCATATTTCGGTAATAGATTATGGAAAAAAATGAAATATGCTCTTTAGGATGCATTTTTGGACATAATATTTTTGTTTTAACTTTTTTGACTCATTTTTATGTACCAAACACGCTTCTGAAAGTACACCTCGTATTTCAGTCACCAATATTTATTTATTAATTTTTATTTATTTATTTATTTTCATATACATATCCTACAGGTAGAACCCAATTACAGGATACAAAACACTTAAATAAATTTAAGCAACAAAAAGCAAAAAATTTAAAATCTACCAACAATTAGAGTAAAAAATATATAAATATTACAACGGAAATGAAATAATAAACATTAATATAATACATAGTAATAAATTAACACTAACTAACAATACATTATACATTAATTAAAATACTGCTATACTAATGTGCTACAATAATAATACAACAATACACAATATCAATAAAAATAAATAAATTGTACAAAACTACACAAATTAAAATATTTAGTACATTATTATAGTATTAATTACAACTTTTTTAATTTTGTCAATGGTATAAGAAAAAATGTCAATAATGTCCTCCACGTTGCAATAGTTTGTGATCATTTGATATAAAGAGGATGCTATCATAATATTAATATTAGCTGTTATGTAGGTAATTTAAAAATGCGGTTATGACGTGATGATATTCTTGGAACTTTAAAATTAATTTGGTTTAATATCCATATACAGTCAATATATATACTATTGGGCTCGATTTCATGCAAAACCTGCATTTAATGCAATAAGAAGTGGGATAATTAGAATTTATGCAATAATATGCGGGAGAGAGTTGACTGTATACTGCTTCATCGCCACTAAGAGACTTTTTACACGGGACATTTTTTGGTTTTTTGGTGCGTTTATGGTGCCACTAAATGCTTGCTTCTGTTCACATGTAGTGTCGAGTTCGCGTTAGTTTAGCAGCCAAATTCCATTTTCAATGGTTTAAAACGTTAAGCTGGCGATTTTACTTGCCACACGCGTGAACGCTTTCATGCGCAATAATGTTGTTAGTATTTGTTTAGTGGCGGCGTAAATGTCTAAGTCGCGTTTTGTAGCGGGGACAGCGTTTGCACGCCACAAACGTGCGTTTGTGGTGTAGCCCGCGTTGCGTGTGAAAGGGTTCCATTTAAACTAACTTATTTTGTATGACACGCGATAGTGGCACCACAAATGCACCACAAAAAGACCGTGTGGCCCGTATGAAAAGGATCTAAGAGCGCCGGTGCGATGCAATGCGCAAGCGATTGACATATTGAGCCGGGAGCCGGAGATTTCTCAATAAATAACATTCATCGTCGTTGTTCTGTGCCAATGTGGCAGTAGCGCAGAGCAACTGTCTTTGTCGTCTACCAGTTTTCTATAAGGCCCGTCGTTCACGGAGCTACTGGTTTGTGACGAAACTGTTTGGAGACTGAAATCTCAAAATGGAAATCTCTATTCTTGTACACGAAGAGACGAAAAAGTAACTAGAAATCACTCGAGTGTTCAGTATTCTGCAAGATGTCCATTTTGGAATACTGGGACAATTGATAATTATATAAACAGTGGTATTTTTCCACTTCCTAAACAAATTTTACGTTAAAAGCTTGTTCATTAATTTTTTTTTGTCAGGTAGATGCAACAACAAAAACAGTTTTCCGTAAATATTGCCGAGCGTATAACGTCTGTTACCCTATCATTAAAATAATTCAATTAAATTTTATTGAATGAAACAAAAATCTAATAGCAACATACATTTATTCAAAATAAGCAATCTTTACGACTCTCTTCTCTGGGCAGGGAAGCAAAGCGGTTCACCAGATAAATCAAATCAAACTTATAACTAAATAAAGTAGAAACAAGGTCATACACGGCAATCGCCAATTAATGTTATAAAGAAATATAAAATCAATTAATTTATTTTTTATTGGGCGCTACCATCTCTTATGTTTAAAATATATAATGATTTTCCTTAACTAACAAATAGCATGCTACCATTAAAAGATGGAAAATAGGTAGTTATTTAAAGAGTCAGTGATAATCAACCACAAACGCATGTAAAGTACATTAAACGAATTCAATTTTAAAAGCACGGGGCTGATTCGCAAATCTTATAAAAATTGTTCACTCGCGAGGCACTCAAAGTCTGACCACAAGTTAATAGGTAGCGCCTAGGTACCTAAGGTGTTCGAAGTTAAACTTTTTCTGAATTTACACATTTTCTTCTAGACGCCAATTAAATTAAATGTTGATCCTGAGCCAAGCATGCAGCCTGGACCTTACAACACTCCTACCATATCTGATATTGCCATCAATCAGCATCGCCTTTTGTGCACTTTACTAATTCACAAAGTTGTCTCATGCTTGACAACGACTTTACACTGCCGTGACGCTATATTGTTTGTCCAGTGTTCGCCTTTGTCCGCCAACAAAACACACTCCTCCTCACGCGCGCGACGGCACTTCCTCTTGACCAACTTTTTTCTCCCGCACAGTAGCGGCGCACTAAGTAGCTAGTACAATAATGTTATATGCAATTATTTTATTCGAATTTGGAATCTAACTTATAATTCAAATAATTTCCATATAATTTATACGGAATGTATTCCAAATTGTTTATTTAAAAAAAAACCGGACCATTACAAGCCCGTCTCTTGATGATTTATCACTAGTAACGTACCGGTCGGTGAGCAGTAGGCTCGTGTACGAGATCGCCTTGATTTACATGTGTAATGACCCTCAAATAGCTGATTTTAGTTTCCAAACAGTTAGAAATCAGTAGCTCCGTGAACGACGCGTCGCGACGGGCCTATTTCAATCATTGTCTGCTACATTAAATGCAGGTTTTGCATGAAATCGAGTCCAATAGTGTAGATATATTTCAAGATATACATACATAAAAAACAGTTTAAGTGTGTATATACAGAGTAATTCACTTTTAATACCGAACATTTTAACAGTCTATAGGTCTTAACGAAGTAAAGGTTATTTTGTGATTTAAACTTTTTTCTGCACAGCCTTTGTTGAAAAGAGAAATTTTTTGCAGTTTTTGTTTATTTATTTATTTCTCTTAAGCTATGTGAAATTTATTTCATATTTGGTACGAGGTATTGGTATGTTGGGTTGCATTTATTTTATAAAAAATTATTGAAATAGTTCAACCAGTAGATAGGAAGAAATAGTTTTGAGAAAAGTATGCAACTTTTAAATTTCAGTAGGGGAATATTCATCGCGGGACATAAGAACAACACAGTAATAAAAAAATCAAATACCTGGTTTGATAAAATGCTCATCCTGAACTTGGAGTATAAAATGCAAATGATCGTATTATAGCTTAGAATAAAGGAAAAATAAAAACCGCAAAAAATGTGTCCCATAAAATCACCTTTAACATGAACCATCCTGTGTATAGGGCACTTTTCTCGAAAACTACTTGGGTTATTAAAAAAATTAAAAAGCAAACGCTCATTTTTTTCATAGAATTCGGAAATGCTATTGACTTTTTTTGTGCTTCTCACCCTACTTTGTTTTCTAAATATAATTTTTAAGCGATTTTGATTCTGCATATTTCTTAAATCATTTCTTCGAAGGTTATTTTTTTTATTTCAAGTTTGTTTTGTTGTCAAGGTTTTGTTAGGTATACAAATTAAAACATGGTCGATCTAATATCGCTCACACAATATTCGTTATATAACAAAAAATTTGTCATTATGAAAACTATGTTTGATAAGGATACCGAAAAGTACAAGTCAGAATTGCTATTTTATGGTTTGTTTTATTCTGGCATTTGTTAAGTAATTTAACATTTGAACAATGATGTTACAGTCAACATAATATTTTTTACTGTATTTATAACTCCTACATATTTGTAATATTTATATTTATTTTGCCTAAAAAATCAAAGAAAAACATGAGGTGTTGTATATTGTTAGAAAATCTATCAAATTGTACAATAATATACTTACATGTTGTTCTATTTGAAAAAAAAATGAGGTTATTTTCGTTCCTTGCTAATTAAGCAATGAACATTAATTTTTCAGTCTCAGCAAAAAACTAAGGAAACCCTAAAACTTTTTCCCACATTTTTTTTTCATATTACATCTATATCGACTTAAAATATGGATACGTTAAATTGATCACACTGTACATGTATTTGAGATAGTTGACAGTAAAGATGAAGTGTCTGTTACTTTATGTGACAGGATCGATATATGGCTACTGGTTGAGTTAAGAGGCTATTGATATACCTTTCCTTTATCTTAACAATCAGATAAAGATAATAGCAATTAGCAATGAGTGTAGGATGTAACAAGAGACGAAACCTAGCGTGGATCTGAGATTTGAATAGGTATTGTATTTCGTGCCAATAGCTTAATAGCATCAAGTGTTGTGCTACGCAGTCAAATTACAAACACCTTCATATTACACTAACAACACCCTCAAATTACTGGCAAATAAATACAGTATCTATTAAAATGTCAGATCCACGCTGAGTTGCATCTCTTGTTAAATCCTTCACTCAACGGTGTTTTAACAGTCAGTTTCACAAGAGATGGATATACCGACCTTTTTTTAGATCATAAATTTACTGACTTTTCTGATTGGTATTTTAAAAAATTGTAAATAAAGCCATAAACATATTCTATTGTAAATTTAAATTGAAACTCAGCTGAGGAATGAGACACCATGGACGCTCCACGAGATACACCATCTCCGAAGGCTCGCCACAGTATATCAGAGGCATCCGAGTCTTCAGGTCGTCGTCGCCGGCCGTCGTTTTTGAATCTTCATATCCCAGAAACCAACTGGAGGGGCTCTTTGACCCATCTCCACCTACCCACCTTTACTTTGACCACCCCAGAAGGTGAATCAACTTTGACTAGCAAGTTTACCTTCGGATTGGGGATTAGACGGCACTCACATAATGTTAGTTTTGTTGAACTAACACCCCTGTTTTTTATTAACTTGTTAATTTGATTTTTTTTTAATTAACGCTAGTTCGAAATTGGACACCTAATCCTAGTTAATAATAGCAATTTGTAGTTTACCAAGGTAAACTTTTATTGAGTTCTTGCCTGCTTGTTGTTGTGTTGCAGCTTTGATTAAACAAATAGTTATTTTTAAATATTTTATACAAGGTGACATTTGAAAATAGTACATATTATATTATCTTATTTTTAACTTTAAGAGCAATTTAAATAAATATGTTAAACAGAAAACGGAAAATATTTAGTGACACACAGATCTATCGTTTGGAGTAAGTGGTCTATTTTTTATCTATGGTAATTATCTGTATAAAAAAATTAATTGTTATAAGTATTAGTGGTATTGTAGATGTAGCAGATGTGTCAGTGTTAAAAGGATAATTCCCAATATGTTCAATAATTTAAGTTGGTATAGTGTGAGAAATCGCTTTAGTGATGGGACGTGCGGGTTAAGACGCTATAGAACGCAGAGCCGGATTTAATTTTATTGTTCGTTCGTTTACTTTTTCAATGTTGTTTTTATGCTCCGTTTAGCTAGCAACACGTTAACAATTGTACAAAAGAGTATTAACTTGAAATAAAAATATTGAATTTAAAGTATTGACTACACATACAGTAGTTACAGTATTCAAGTTCGCTTAATATAAATTGTTACCACCCAGCAAGAACCGCGAGGAGGTATGAGCATTTCTTACCAGGAGAGGATGGGTTGGAATATTAGTATAGAATAAAGAAATTATTTAAAAAGTAACAAGATACCTTTAGAAACAAAATAAAAACAAAAAATATACTCTCAAAATAGTAACAGAAACAAATATTTTTCTCAATAAATAAACTAAAAATAAATTCTAATAGTAAAGTTATTACTATAATAAAAACAGAGGAAAGACGTTTTTTGTCAAAATGAAAAAACATAACGTCCTGAAAAAAGAATGTTTCTCAAGTACTGAACTACGAAGCACAAAAACGGAAATAAATAATGCAGTTGATATCACAAAACTCACTTCTTCACTTCACATCACTTTACCTCACGTCACATCGCTTCTTCCTCGAAACCTCGCCCTTCTCACCCTCTTCTTAATTTTCAGATGAACTACTATCCTCGTTCAAATGTATAATAAATTTATTTCCACCACACAAAAAGAAATTTTGTTTCTAATCTGTGGGTCTGACCATGTTTACTACATGTTTTTGGGGTCGCTGAATCCGAATCCGAGGTCTGTTTAAACCCATCACATCAGGATTTTGCCATAACCTCAAAAAACCCATAATTTCAGCTATTAAACGCATACAACCCTAACAGTGAAGTTGTAATCTGAAAAGCCAAGCTCTTAAACATGGTCAGAACCCAAGATCAGAAAAAAAATTTTGTGTGGCTGTGTAATCATCCTTAACTGTAATTACTTTCCTAATTTTTTCCCATAATCTTCATTGTTAATTTTCGACATCTCATTTTGAATTAACTCGACTTTTTTTATCGAATTTCGGAAAAGTATTTTCCTTTCTGACATTTTTCTTTAATTTACACCAAATTAATTCAATCGGGTTGAAAATACATAAATATGGCGGTAATATCAACACTTTGTGGCCATATCTCTCCAGTACAGTGTCTATAATGTACTCCTCATAATCTTTCGTTTGCAGGACTTTTTTTCCTCATAATAGAGATCATGTTACATTAAAAAAAATTTGTAACTCCAGCTTAGAACTCTTGTTAGAAATTTTATACAGTTGTCTCGAATGGTACTTCACATCGTCAAGAACAATAATGCTATTCGGTTTTAATTCTGGAATTAGGGTATTTTCAAACCATTCCTCAAATATTTCTCCCTCCATATTCTTGTGGTAATCCACGTTACAGTCTTCCATGTTTTTTCCGCACAGTTTCAATGCATTATCAACCCATCCATCAACTGATCCACAGTGTAATATAATCAACCAAGTCTCTTTATTAGGGGCCAATGGAGATTGGTTGACATTTCATAGATCCATCAGTCCATCCTTTTTTTTTACGGTGTCATGAGTATCATACCGTTTCATTTAGATAATAAATTGGTCTATTTTCCCTTTTTGAGTTCTTTTATTTCTTCTAGATATGAAATTCTCCAATCCACTATTCGTCTGCTTTCCATAATCGCCATTCGTTTATTAATAGTTTGATATTTGAATCCAATTTTTTTCAGCCAAGTTTCTAAAGTTCTTTTGGTATATTTCAGATGTTATTTATTTCTTCTGATACGCGTCGTAAACACTAAAGTTCTTAAAAGTTTTGTTAACAGTGGGTCCAGAGTTTTCAATTGACGGGCGTCGGATCGTTGTTTTCTTGGGAGGGCACCTGCCTTCAGCATTTTGTGTATTCTGGGACGGGGAATGTTAGTCAGAGATACTGTTTTACCTAGTACATCTAAATCATACAATTAGGGTCATTAGCTCGTCGCTTCAAAAGATTATTGTAAACATTAAGGCAAATTCGTTTCGCTTGCTCGTTCAAATATAGCTGATTTTTTTCTTACTGAAAACACTAATGAACCTTGATTTTCTTTATCACTGTAATCACTAACACTTTCATTTTCACGAACACAATAAGATGTAGACGTAGAGGCTTCCCATGGTCGAAACACTTTTACATCAAATACCTTCTTAAATTATTTTTAAAAACACACTAGCAAATAAAAGGATAAAAAATAATTATTTCTTATAATATTACACTATTACACAATTCACTGCAACACGATAACCTTCTTAAATTATTTTCAAAAACACGCCAGTATTTACTAATGTTTTTTTAAACAGATATAAAATAATTATTAGTTATCTTGTATTATTACACTTCTAAAATATCCTACAACGCACTGCTAAAACGAATCGGTTACAAAATTAAGTGCGGACCTGAAGTATTATAGCATGTAAGCTAAATTCCACCCCAGTCGCGTGCCAACAAAAATAACAATCAGCGTTCTCGCTTTAATGTAAGCGGTGTAAAAGACGAAAGATGTCATATGTTAGACACTTCTCTCCCTCATGTCGCGTCTTACCCCGCACGTCCCGTCACTAAAGCGATTTCTCGTACTACAACATTAATGTGTTGCATTGCGAGATAAAACATGACCGAAAACGAGATCTGTTTCCGCTGTCACTCAATATACATGCTTTGCCCAGTACGTAGCTTTATTTGAATCTTTAATTTAAATTCAATTTAAAATAGTTAATTTTTTTTCTCATAACCGATGTACAAGGTGAACCAGTGGGATGTAACGAGTTTTGACGGGTTCATACGAGCGTTTAAATTTATATAAAGAATCGGTCAAGTGTGCAATGAAGCACTCAAATCATGCAGTATTTTATCATACCTATGATTATTCCCTAAATGTTACATTTGAGAAATCGGCATCTAATACATTCGGCAATTCTTTCTTGAAAATATTGCCTAACTGCACGGCGCGTAGTGGTCCATAATTCGAAAAAAGTGATCGAAATCATAGCGATAATGAAAACTATCTAGAGGGTATAAATTGGTACGTCTCCGTATTTTGGATTCCAGAATTAGATTTTTTGGGGTTAATTTAAAAATCAAAGGTTGCATGAAAAACTAATTTGTGCAAATACGCAATAAATAATTTATGTTAAATCATAATATTTAAAATTTAAATTACACTGTCCAGTGGTGGATTAAAAAACTACCCCCTGAAGAGGGATGATTTATGGTAAAACTGAAATAAGAGAAAATTTATGAGAACTAATAAACTTTAATATTTTTGGGGGCGTAGCAACTAGTTATGAGGTGTCTTTCTGTACCTATTTGCAGGTTAAGATTCATACACTGTCAATGTAGGTTTGGTTGAAATACGTAAAACACATGAATAACTAGAGAAGTATACATGGGCGTCCGCGGGGAGTTCAAATAGGTCATTTGACCTCTGAAAATTTCAAATGATTTTGTTTTTATGTATTTAGATAAAGATACGGTAAATATGGCTTCAAAATCATTTGTTCTTCCGACTAAAAACCCCTCTATACTAAGTTTCACACACACAAAAAAAAAAAAAGATTTTAAAGTGTTTTGTAAATGTATCAGATTGTCGAATAAATAACATAAAAAACATATTTCTTTTCGACTCTATAGAAAAGTTACGCTATTTGGTTCGAATATCTGGACGAAAAGATCGCCTTTTAATAGGTATTACGTTTTGTTGTGGTTGCTAGGCAACTACTTTTCCGATTGAAAAGTACTTTTCAGATGGTAAAAGTTATGAACAAAATAATGGATACCATAAACAAATGAAACATACTGTTGAACAGTTTCCTACTCAACACTCGACTTTGAGCGAAATAGCCAATTATGCTATATACAGAGATAAGCAGTCCTATCGTTTTGATTGCCCTGATCAGATGCTGGCAATCTGAGGTTTCCTCGCGGCTGTTCTGGCCAGAAACTCGGGTTAACTGGCCCCTCCGGATATGCACATGCACCAAATTAATATACACGAAAAAATATGATTAATAATTGATGACCGGTGAGCGATATAGCAAGTATGTCTTTCAACGACGAATTTTAAAGTGCCGTCCTTTCTCCCTCTCTCCAGAAAAGAATAGACTAGCTACCAATCTCTGCATATTTATCGCACGAAATTATAATATAACCGAAATAGGATTTTATTATTGCCGATTATTCCACACAACAACAAAAAAAATGGTGCTAATTGCTTGGAGATCAGAACTTCCTCACCATAGTAAAACTCGACGTGTGGTGGAGTTTATAATAAAAGTAATTTTTGGCGTTTCAAAAAAAGTCACATTTTGACGTTTCAAAAAAGTCACTTTGACGTTTCAAGAAAGTCACATTTTGACGTTTCAAAAAAGTCACATTGGTGGAATGTCACTAATATTTTTTTTGACGATTTTGCTCATCAACGAACTCAATCTCTTCCTTGACATCTAGAATGTGTGTACCAAATTTGAAAGCTTTATCTCAAAAACTGTAGCTGCTGTCGCGAACACAGACACACAGACAGAAAATTTTTTCTGCTGAAATTTTGTGTATCGTCATAATTCGTCGAGATTGGTCTAGAAATGCAATAAAAATCTTAATTTTTTTTTCCCGAATACATAACTTCCTCACTTTGAGGGGCGAGGAAGTAAAATTAACACTCTATAATTAAATTAAGGACGAAACACATACTGTCATGATATTCTTATTGTGTCAAAGTGACGAAGTCGATCGACTACGATCACATTTTTTAATTAAAATAAATGTAATAAATAAAAATTTATTATTTTCATCTTACGATCGAATAAAAAATAGTGTATGACACACGGACGAAAATGTACTTTTCGTCCTTTTGTCATAAATAACTATTTTTGAACACATCGTCGAAACAAAAAAATTCCGTTTTGTAGCATTTTACGTTACTAAAATTTGAATCAGATCTCAATTATCATGAAGATATGAGGGTGATCGGACGTGAAACGGACACACTGTAAAGAGGAAATTGTTATTTTTTGTTAAATGTTATTTATGTATTACCTACATTATTAACGTTTTCAGATTTTTATTCAAGAAAGACTGATTTTAGCATTATTGTTTAGAAAAATTGATTTGTTTTTTTTTCATAAACAAAATATTTTCGTTTTTTGTCATTTATATTATAAAATTAAAAAAACATTTTTGTCATGTTCAATTTTTTGCTATATAATAAGTGAACCCCCTCCCCCCTAGTTACAAATCTGCGGACGCCCATGCAATATACAATTTATAATATTTAGAAAACCATCAAATAACACATTATAAAGAATGGATAAATAAATACTTATTTTTACATCACTGGATTGCAATTGATTTGAATCGCTATTTGATGTCAGAAAATTAGACATCATAATAACAATTACATCTACATGCCTTTCTGGAAATCTTCTATTTCATTATTGCGTAATAAACAAACATTAACCCTTCTAAACAAGAATATTCTAAAAAATGTTAGTATGGGCTTCGTTCTGCCGGTGCTGTACGTACAATAGATCTCCTGCCAATGACTTCAGAATGAAGTCATTGTCTCCTACAAACTGCTGAGCTGCGAGCATGTGACGTCAGCCAGCATTTATCGGATTCAAATAAAGCAAGCAGCATTATTCTAATTTTCCAAATAATTCTCAGATGTTGTTAGTAAGGGCATATCAGTTTTTTGTGGATGTCTATTGCAATGATTCAAACATAATGAACAAATTGGTTTAGACTTTTGTGAGATTACAGTCTAAAATTGAAAACTCCCCCTATATCGAAATTTTTTTATTTCATCAGGCGTGGTGTATTTTTATTTGGAACTAATCGGAGATATAACGTAAAAAATATTTCTTAATAACCAAGATTTTTTTAAATAGTATTAGAAGGGTTCGTTTTCTAGTACAGATTGATCCCAATTAAACACCAAAGCACGGGTCTTTACTGGGACTTTATTCAGCCAGTATTTCCAGCAAAGGCCTGATAAAAGCCCAGTATAGGCTCATACTTTGGTGTTTACTGCGGATATTAATGTAAAACAAAGATCAAACAAATAAATTATTATAAATTTTTCTTCACCTTGTTTACCTGTTATCGTTATTTTCATCTTAATTTAGGCAGTTCACCATAAATAATTATCAAAATTCCTTCCGTCTTACTTATAGTATTAAAATTTTATCAATAAACTAATATACACATTTTAAGAATTTGGTTACCTTGTTACTGATTAGATATAGATAGTTTTGTTGTGCTTTAATAATAGCAACTGATGCTTATAATTTTTAAAATACATTGGCAACTGTCGATGATAATCTTTCTATTATTTATATTGCCTTGTGCTGCCAAACAATTTAATTGCTTCTTAAAATTTTCCGTTAACACGAAAATTTACTTTGCAGAGAAAACATTAATTTGTCATAAATTTAAATTTTGGACGATGTACCAAACATATTTTGCATACCTGTTTTATGTCTTCTATTAATATAGTTCCTGGTTACTTCGTATGATGATTGATGAATAAGCAAAATGTTTTACGTTTATCCATAAAATTGTTGTCAGATTGTAACTTGAAATGTTTTGTGTTGTATATCCAGCTATTTATATGGATAATGTATTGCGATCTTTAACTGCAAGGTAATATCTAATATATTTTGTAGTTACGTGGAAATTTATATATTGATTATGATTAAAATATTATTTACAGTGCTAAAATGGTATATTATTATCATAAAAATATTGTTGTAAGTAATCTGAATCCTTTCTTTTCATTCAAGCATTAATTTTGGTTTGAATAACAGTCATGCATTAATCACAATTACTAACAATAAAATTGTTGACTTTGGCCAAACAGAAATAATAATGGCTCCGTGGTCTAGATCTGGCTCCGGGGTCTACAGGTAACGTATTTGCCTTGAAACCTCGGGGTCGTGGGTTCGATTCCCGGTCGAGGAACTGGGATTTTTTTCGGAAAGAGAAATTAATCCCAGTATACTCTGATATTGGATGTGTGTCCATTGTCTCTTCAGGGATAAAGGGGGTTGTAATTACATGTGTTATTATTATTATTATGTTATAGTAACAAATTTGCGTATAAATCCCAATACCCAACTCTGAGACAGGAATTTTAATATTAGAAGAAATTACACCTGTTGTGCATACAGACTTATTAAATTAACTTCTTTTGTTGTGCTTGCATGCGACCACTTTTTTGTTACCTCGTATTGAATTACATTTTCCATTTTAGACGCTACATCAGACGGATTCCATGGTCTCATTATGCTTCCAGTCTCTGACAGGTTTTATAAATGATGACAACTTACAAGGATTGCAATCATTTTTTGAAAATAAACAAGTACAGATTGATGATAAAGATGAGGTAAGGATAATTTTCTCTAATTTATTATTTATTTTAATATTTCATTATAATTACTAAGTTGTGCCCAAGGAATTTTGAAAGATACATTATGGGTAAATACACAGCCACACAATTTTTTTTCCGGATAAGGGGGTCTAACCATGTTTGCTCTATGTTTTTGGAGTCGCTGAATCCGAATCCGAGGTTTATTTAACCCCATCACATCAGGATTTTGCCATAACCTCAAAATACCAATAATTTCAGCTATTAAATGCATATAACCCTAAGATGAAGTAATCTGAAAACCCAAGCTCTTAAACCCCATAACCCACTTAACCAAAAATCTATCAACTCCAATAACCACGTACGTCAGACATTTAACTTGATATGTAGGTTATTTTAATAACCGCATAACTTTGGTCATTGCACCTTTTCTCGCACAATTTTTGTTTTGTCTCAAGCACCCGAAACATACTGTTGTCCTAAAAACACGTTCACGTAGTTTTTCAAATCATTGTATCGTCGCGTCGGCATTGGCGTTACCCGATGTACACCGCGGGTAGGTTGCCCACCGTCACCACGTGGAGGTGCCCTGGATGCAGACGCACGCAAGATATAATCGCTCTGAATAGAATCTGAGCTTTGAATTCTTTGAAAGAAAATATTTTCTAGAACCACGTATCAAAATACGTAGATTTATCACTGATATTTTTCATTGATATACAGACTCATGAAAAAAAAAAAATAAATAATAATAATAATATGCTTTATTTACCCAACAGGTAACCCCACTTACAGGACAAAGTTTCAGTACAAAATATGCGTAAAATATTATACTTAAATCTTATACTTAAATTATAAACTTGTCAACTAAGGTAATAAACTTAAATTCATAATGCTGCTATAATAAAAAAAAAACCGCTGCAAATTACTTGGGTATCAGAACTTTCTCACCGTAGTAAAACTCGACGTGTGGTGGAGTTTATAATAAAAGTAATTTTTGACATTTCAAAAAAAGTCACATTTTTTGACGTTTCGAAAAAAGTCACTTTGACGTTTCAAAAGTTACATTTTTTTGACGTTTCAAGAAAGTCACATTTTGACGTTTCAAAAAAGTCACTTTGACGTTTCAAAAAAGTCACTTTGACGTTTCAAAAAAGTCACTTTGACGTTTCAAAAAAAGTCACATTTTTGACGTTTTAAAAAATGGGAACCGATTTTGCTCATCAACGAACTCAATCTCTTCCTTGACCTCTAGAATGTGTGTACCAAATTTGAATAAAAACTGTAGCTGCTGCCACGAACCAGACAGACAGACACGCAGACAGAAAATTTCTTCTGTCTGAAATTTTGTATATCGTCATAATTCGTCGAGATTTGTCCAGAAATGCAATAAAAATTTTCAAAATTTTTTTCACGAATACATAACTTCCTCACTTTGAGGGGTGAAGAAATAATAATACAAAATTTGAAGCTGAGTATAGTAAAAGTAAAAGTACCTACATGATATATAATATTGTTACACCACTGGACTGTGTAGACTGGTTAGATGAGGCAGGAATTGTACGAGAACGGTCGGGAATATTCTGGAATGTTCTAGACGGTGTGAATGGATGTATAAATAAGACGCACGGTGGGCCGAGTATCAGTCTTAAGTTGAACGTGAACGAGTAAACAAGAAATAAAAAAAGAAACTTATAAGTGTTTAAGTGTGATTATAGTTGAGACAGTAATTAATCTATTGTTGTTAATTAGTAAATAAAGTAGTAAGTGTTACTTGGACTTTCAATCTACGAATCTACGAGTATAGGTGTTTGTGTGGACAGCAAACACATAACAATATGGTAAATCGTATAGTTAACATTAATCTCACTAGGCATTAAAGTAGTTCACATATAGATGAGAAGGAACGAAATAACAATTATAATAATTAAGACAGGTAAATAATATAAGACAATAATTAATTCATTTATGGTAATAATTGAGCATTTTGAGGAAGGTAAATAAATAAAACAAAAAGGGAGTGGTATAAAGAAGATTTTGGTTCTAAAGATTAAGATTATGGGCGAAAACACAACACAGCGGTGCGACGTCGCATCGCTGAAATCAACGACGTCGTAGAAATTTGCGATGCGACGTCGCTTAGTACAAATCCTGGGCGAAACCACAACACTGCGGTGCGACGACGCATCGCAAATTTCCACGACGTCGTTGATTTCTGCGATGCGACATCGCACCGCAGTGTTGTGTTTTTACTTATGAGATCGGGAATGATTCTCTCAAGCAACGCACGCGCAAATCACGGAAGTCTGGTGATCTTTTATACGCGACTTAGTCTGCTGTGCCAACAGGTTACGTGTGTACAAGATTTGGTACATTATTTGGTTTTTATATTTAATTATAACACGCCATACATACATCAAACGTATCGCTTCTGGTATAGGTCTTCTGTGGCCGTGCAATGAACGTTCATCGCATCGCATTGCGGTGCGACTTTATTATGTAGTAGTTTATGAAGAAAAATTAGCATGGAACAGATTCGTCGAAATTCCAGACTCAAAATTAAAACTAGCCAGAAGATATTATTGTCTACCCCTCTCTCGGGATAATTACCTGTGGCTCTAAAAGATAAGAATTTTGGAAATTTTCTTTGAACTTGTTCTAACTTATTTTTGTGGATAAGGTAACAGGGGTTCCAGATTATGCTTCCATACTCGATCTTTGATCTTACATAAGAGTAGTATAATAATTTTAAACATGTTGAATTAGTAAATGATTTACAATTTCTTATGATAAAGCCTGGCATTTTGATTGCTTCTTTAGACTTAATGTTCGTATGTTCGGCAAAGCCGAATTCAGCAACGAAATATATGCCTAAGTCTTTGATTGTATTTGTGCGTTCTAGGACAGTATCATTGATTCTGTAGTTGTAGATAATATGATTTATCTTTTTTTGTGTAAGTTATTACATTACATTTGGTGCCATTGATGCCAACTTTGTTAAGAATACACCAATTGTTGACTGCGTCGAGATTATTTTGAAGACTTATACAATCATTTACGGAACTTATGCGCTTGAAAATTTTTAAATCATCAGCAAATATCAGGAAATCGCATTGTAGTTCAATACACAGATCATCTATAAATAACATAAGTAATAAGGGCCCGAGATTGGAGCCTTGTGGTACTTCGGATGGTGCCACGTATGTCGATGATTTATGTCCGTTGTAAAATACAAATTGCTTTCTCTCTGTTAAGTATGATCGAAAAAAGTTTAGTAGGTTTAGGTTAAATCCGAACTTTTCCAACTTTTGTAGCAGTAGTTGATGATCAATGCGGTCGAAGACTTTTGGTAAAGTCCGTATACAAAGTATCTATTTGACCCTGTTCTATGACTTTAGACACGGTTTGACTGAATGACACTAGGTTCGTAACAATAGATCTGTTAGACATGAATCCGTGCTGATATGGCGATAATATGTTCTTTACGGACAAATATATTCGATTGTATAAAATAATTTCCAGCACCTTTGCAAAATTGCACAGAAGAGAAATTTGTCTATAATTGCTTACACAGGCCGTATCGCCTGCTTTAAAAATTGGAAAAGCCTTTGCTACTCTTCATTGATTGTAAAAGACTGGCGTTTTAATGGAAAGGTTAAACAGGATGAATAATGGTATGGAGAGTGCATTAGCGCAGTCTTTCACCAGAAATGATGGTATAAGATCAGGACCGGATGTCATTTTATTCTTTAATTTTTTTATAGCATCCTCTATTTCTGACATAGAAATGTTTTTTAACACGCTTTTATTAGCTTCACTTGTATGTTTGCTTGTTTGTTTGTTTGTTTGCTTGTTTGTTTGTAACCGACTCTTTGGACTCGATTTTAACCCACTTTAAACGGACAGATTTAATTGAAACTTTGTACACTTATTAAGAACCGGTAACAATACAATAATTTGATAAGTTTATATCATTATCCTGTTCAGGATCGCCAATCCTTTCCTCACGTATCCCTGCGTGAAAGCAAAGGCTTAATATGTCAGTAGATTCCATAATTGTTAATTAGCCCGGTGGTCGAGTGGGTTAAGGCAGTCGACGCGAAACGACAGACTCCTCCGGCGTGAGTTCGAACCTCACGGCTGAAATAAAATTTTTTTTTTTTCAGAAATATCTGTTGGATCGTAATATGTTATAATATCAGCATCAATAAGCAATATAAATATAGTTTAAAACAACTAAAAAACACGCTTTCATAGCACATCAAACTAAAAAGTTAAAAATAAATATAGTTTAAAAAAACTAAAAAACACGCTTTTAAAGCACATCAAACTAAAAAGTGAAAAATAATTATTAATATAAACTGAAAATAATAATGAACGAAAAATACTAGTATTATTGTGAAAAAAGCGTGGGGTGCTCGATATACGAAAAATATTGCACAAAGCACCCCACGCTTTTTTTCACAATAATACTAGTATTTTTCGTTCATTATTATTTTCAGTTTATATTAATAATTATTTTTCACTTTTTAGTTTGATGTGCTTTAAAAGCGTGTTTTTTAGTTTTTTTAAACTATATTTTATTATACTAATAGTTTCGAAATTATTGTTGTATCGGGTCACATCTTTATTTTGCGTGCTGCTACTTGGCGCACTACAGCACTGAACTAAAGAATTCGGCAAATACGTTTATAATTTCTTGTGGATTATCATATTCTTTATCCTTATGTTAAGACGACTTCGCTTACACAATAAATATACTTCAATATTTATTATTATTTTTATTTCTACCCAAAGATACCAGTCACATAAAAACATCCCCAACATAACCTCTTTCTAGTCTGACCCTCTATTTTCGTCTTCTTCTTTCTTTTTTCTCTTTACGCCATTACCAACATATTTTATTGATATTGAGGTCTGTATACTAGAGATATATTGTTGATTAGCTAATAATACATAATAAAGGAGGTACACCCTTTCAAAGATGTAGAAAACAAATATTGCTTGTGCTGTAACTCAGAAATCATAACAGATACATATATTAAAATTTAGAGGTTCGTTTTTGTTTAGGATCTTAACAGTGTCCCATATTTACTTTTCAAGTAACTGGTCAGGGCGGAGCACATTTGACTTAGCTTGGGTGTATTAATAAATATTTTTGAATCCAGTAGATCTACCAAAAATTTGACTTTAAAATATGATTTTTCAATCACAGAAAAATGACATGTTTTTAACATTGGGCAAATGTTCAAGCCTACTGCGTAATAGTATTAATTATACTAGAAGAAGCCTGCAATGCAATTAGACTTTTGAAGTGATTTTCGCAAAAATGGTGAATTCTTTCAAAATATGACATAATTTTTCTATAATAATGAATGATTGAAAAATCATATTTTAAAGTACATTTTTTTAATAGAGCTAACAAATTAGTATTAATATACGTAACTTAAGTCCCATGTGCAATGTCCCTGGCTAATTTCTTGAAAAATAAATGTGGGATAGGTTCGTTTTGTATTGAACCTATCTATTTACTGTAAAAGTTTGGCTTCATTATTTTGGAACACACTGTATAAGAAACCCTAATTATTTTTTAAAGTTCTACCTGCTGGTGAAGTTTCGCACTGTAATTTGGAAATACTCAGTTTAATAAAATAATTAATCTTAAATAGCTAGTCCTGAAGTGGGTTGAAACTAAGGTTGGGAATTTTCCAGATTTTAGTATTCAAATATTTGTTCGAAAAAATATTCGATTATTCGAACTATTCGGATATTCGAATATTCGGATTATTTTAATTATTCGAATAGGTATTCGAATTATTCGGATATTCGAATTATTCGAGTATTCGGATATTCGAATAATTCGAATTATTCGAATATTTGAATACTCGAATAATCCGAATAGGTATCCGAATAATCCGGATCCTCGAATATTCATTATTAATACGTATAGCACTGAATATTAGTGAATAGTGTATACTTTATTTGAGTATTTGGTTGGATAGATCACAATAATAGTCGTGACGTAATCCACTAAGCAGGCAATTTGATTTGCTTTCCATACCCACAATGGGGTATGTCTCCTGTACATGTGCTTTAATGGTCAGAATTAGTTAGTATTTTATTTTAGGATGAGGTGCTATTGTTCACATTTAACTATTGAAGCTAAAATAAAACGAAAACAGAGCTAGTTTATTATACTTCTGTGTCATAACTATTTTTCCTTTTCGAAAAAAAATAAAAGTGCTCTAAGATTAGAATGTTCTTAAAAAAAGACGCAAATTGTGAAGGTAAAACAAATACATGAAAAGTCAATAGTTAAATATTTACAGGTTTTCTAAAATTTAAAATTTAATTTTAACCCCTGCCTTAGTACAGTAAGAATAAGGTCGAGGCGAGAAAGAGGTGGAATAGTTTGACTGGGAGTAAAACGTGCCACTAATGTGGTCTATTTATATATTTGGATTTTAGAATACTACTTTGGTTGGATGCATACTGCATACCTATTTGTACATAATTTAATAATATATTTTAATATTTAAATTTACTAAAATAGAATCGAATATTTGAATACTCGAATATATTCGAGTAATCGAATATTCGAGCATTCGAATATTCGAATATATTCGAGTATTCGATTATTTGAATATATTCGAGTATTCAAATATTCGAATATATTCGAGTTTTCGAATATTCGAATAATTTTCCATTAAAATAATTCGTATTTGAATACTTGATTATTCGAATACTCGAATTATTCGTATTCGATTCCCAGCCTTAGTTAAAACCTTTGATATGAAGATAACACTGACATAGTTTCCCACAAAAGACCAAAACACCATATACTGCACTCGATGCGCGTTTCGCCAATCAAGTGGCATCATCTGGAGATGAATAAAGCTAATTCTGTGCTAACAATCTACCCTATTTCTAAACTGTTGTCACGGTTTGGTGAACTGTGACTCACTAACCAATAGAACGGGCTATTTGAGATTGGCCCTCTGTCACTATTCACACAATTTTTACACTTTGTGATTTCCAAGCTTTCACATGCATCCAGCTGTCTAGTAGTTATTACATTCCTAATTAATCTTCAATTGCTATACACAAGGTGGGGCCATAGTCCGTCGGACTGCGATATCTCAAGTTCTACGATAGCTAGAAATTAAAAAAAAGAAGAAAGAAGTAAACTAGATAAAAAAGTCTATAACCGGAAATTACAGGATTAAGTGCCTTTTTTTTAAATGGAATGCTATGTATATCAATAAATTTTTTGAAACTTATTTCTAGACCCAATTCGTTCCTATATTATTATTGACTATCTCTCAACCACTTGCATGTAATGAATTTTTTTGTTGAAATAATGCCATCTGCAGATGCATATTGAAAAAATCACCAGTCACAATTATGTGTTTTAAGAAAACCTTGTGTGAATACTAGCTACGAGACATCTAATTAAAATTTTTGATTCATTTTTACTTCCTAAAAATGTACAGGGTGACTAAAAATTATTAAGAACTTTATAAATTGAATTTTCTCTTTTTTTTCAAATAGAACACCCTTTATATTTTTCAACGATGTGGTGTAGAAATGAAAAACGAACATTTTTTGTAAGTACTTCCCTATGGCTAGTTGCAACCATTTTCGTTTTATTGAGCAATAAGTACAAAATTCAAGAATAAACATAAAAAATAGAGGTTTATTCAAATAAATTAGAAAAAATTATAATAAGTGCTCCACATGTTGCCCATTTTGATTGACACACATCTCTATGAGCTTTTGAAATGAGGTTTCTACTGTTCCTAAAATTGTCGGTGTGATAGATCTAAAAGCAGTTATTATCCTTTCCTTCATATTTTGTACTGTTGTTGGTGTGTCTTTATAAACAATTTCCTTCACGTATCCCCATAAAAAGAAATCCGTTTTTGTAAGATCTGGGGATCTAGCAGGCCATTTAGTTGGTCCATTTCTTCCAATCGATTGAAATGGATAGAGGTCTCTAACTGCATTTAAATAATGTAGTGGAGCACCATCTTGCTGAAACCACATCCTATTTTGAATCCTTTCAGGAAGATTCACCAATAATTGTGGCAGATAGTTTTCCAGAAAATGAAGATAAATAGCTCCAGTCACTGTACCATCAAAGAAATGTAGCCCTATTATATGTTCTCCAATAAATCCTCCCCAAACATTTATAGACCATCTGTGCTGGTTATCAGCTTGCCTAAAAAGTGAGGATTTTCCAGTCTATTATTAGCTTTCGAGTTGTGTACACGTTAAGTCACTTGGGTGTATTGCATATTGTTTTTGCGTTTTTATTTTATTTGTTGTACTGTATTGTTGATATTAATTTTAATTAATACATCTAAAAATGGTAGTTTCCAAAGTTTTCAATTTCAATGTGAACTTAACTGACGCGAAACGACTGTTTAATTTAGAAACAAAGTTGTCAATATCAGTGACTTTTGTATCAAACACTGCAAAAATATCAAAATAACATCCACAACGCAAAAATATCATCCACATACCTTATCTTAAATAGCTACCCTATGAACTATACACTTGTTCATTACTTTTAGAATGGGACCACCGCACTTATGGTGGCAGCAACCAAAGGGAGATCGTCGATGGTCCGGGAATTACTAAACCATGGTGCCGATCCAAATATCGAGGATAATGATGGATGGACTGCCCTTTTATGTGCAGCCAAAGAAGGGCACTTGGATATTGTTTGTCAGTTAATGGAGCATATTACTGACATCGACCACAGAGATATGGTTTAGTACAACTTTTTTTAACTATTGTATGAATTACAATATAATATTTTGATCCAGATTGACATAACCAATCTTACAATCATTTTAAATATTTTAAATGATAGGTTTTTAAACTTATTTTTTGTAGGGTGGCTGGACTGCGCTAATGTGGGCTACATACAAAGGTCGTACGGAAGTTGCCATACTTTTAATCGAGCGTGGTGCTGATGTCAATGCCCATGGACATTATCATATTTCTTCCTTACTTTGGGCGGCTGGTAGAGGACATATTCAAATTATAGAAGCTTTAATACATCATGGTGCAAAAGTAAATGTAGGAGATAAATATGGAACAACAGCTCTCATTTGGGCGTGTCGGAAGGGCTTCACTGAAATAGTAGAATTGTTGTTGAAAGCAGGTAAGTAAACTTCTGTATTTCATAAAAAATTTATTAGTTCAGATTTGAATCGGTCAGTGTAGAAACTGAATATGCCCACTGTATAGGTAAATTGAGTTTTACATGGATTCATTATAATTCGATGGTGCCCAATCGTATAGCGTAGAAATTAAACATGTCCTACTGTTCTAGAACGTATACAAACGGTAATATGGTACAGAAACTGAATATGTCCGGAATATGTTCACTTTCTGCACTACATACATGTAATATTATCATATACAGGGTGGGGCAATAGTGCATCCGACATCGATATCTTGAGTTCTATGGTAGCTAGTAACTTGATTTTAAAGCATAAGTAAACTAGGCAAAAAAGTCTATAACTGGAAATTGTTTTCGAATATACAGGGTGAGCCAAGATGATTCTACAGGGTCAAGTAATAAAGGTAAAAAAAGAAATATTAGAAATTAAAAAAAAGCAGTAAAAAATAATAAGAACATAACAAATGATCAAATAGTTTTTACCGGTCATGACATTTTAGACAAAATAGCGTAGGTTAAAGAAATTCCCATCGTTTCATACCATAAAATTTAATACTTTACAATTGTATTGTACCGCCCAGATGTTATATATAAGTAAAGAACACGATTTAAAATCTAGTATCATCTGTACTTTTGACAAACGCCTAAAAAGCCGAAACATGTAGAGTTTTAATAAAATATTTTTGACATTTAAAAGCAAAAAGTTTCTTTATTTTTAATAATTTAAAAAAATGTTTTACAAGCACCAACCGCAGATTCAGTTCAGTGTATTATAATTTTATTGTTTGGTATTGCAACATTCACGTACTAAACGTCAACCGTCAGCTGTTCAACCCGCGGCCCCTCCGCAGACCTCAAACTTATATCCTATGTTTATGGGCCCCGCGCAATTTTAATAATTGCGTTTTACTTATTTGTGTGCATAGATAAATTTGTGTGTCTATTGTTATAGTGGTATTAGTGAATAGTGATAAGATAAAAAGCTTTTATACATTCAACGTCGGTTTCTTATAAGGTTAAGTTTGTTTTAAAAGAAACTAAGTATAATAGAAATTAAATATCATAACGTATGTTGTTTGTGTGCTACAACATATCTATGTGCTATAATCAAAACGCTGTATAAGATTTTGTGGTGAAAGAGGAGAGCCTTACAACCAAGCAGTAAAACTTTCAGAAAAATTGTTAATTTTGTCAGGGTCATTTAGACTATTTCCCAATTTTCAGATGTGTATTTGTTAGTATACAGTGTGTCGGGACACACTGTCTGTGTCACATTTGAGTGGCCCGGGCTTTCATAATTTTATTATATGTATATTTTTACGTATTTGAGGTCTACATTAAATAACCTTCATGTCCTATGTGGGTTTAATGTCCTTAGTTTTTGAGATATATTTTAGTTTGTTTTTTAAAAAATGTTGCATTTGCAGGACTGTATTTTTAAAGTGATATGTTAATTTTTTTGCTAATTTTGGTGAAAGACGGTATATATCTTATTAAGCTTATTATTATTATTAAAAATTAACATGATAACTGTGCATGATAATTATAGATGCACTTGTTACAGATCCACAAGACAACATGAAAAATAACTAATGGAAATATTTGATGATCCCCAAGTGCACGATGTGTCAGAAATGAAAGTTTTTTCTTAGTGACAGATTAAAAAAAGTACAATTATTGTACAAATATTATTTATTATACTTTTTACATTTTTAAATGTAATGTAAATTTTTAAATATAAATAAAAATTTTAATCTAATTTCTTGTTTAGTTTAGGAAGTGACATGAATTTTTTTCATTGTTGATGGTACCTAGTACATTTTAACGTATTTGTACAAGCTTTTAATTCAACCACATATAGCATGACACAATTTAAGGGGTGGATGGATAAAGATATTAACTGACATTGCTTCAAAAATTGGAGTATCCTATTGAGGTAGATGTTATAATTTCGAATGGATAAAGGAGTTAAGAAACAACATTAATACATGTCTCTGGTGAATAAAGTTTGGTAAAAATATTTTTCTCTGACATATTAGCAATTTGCTAATTAATATCTTTACCCATCGACCCCCTCAATTATTATATTTATTAGTGGTTTCGAAGATTTATTTTACTTATATCGTCTGCACCAATAATTTCATAAATTTAACCACAATGAATTGCGGCAGCTATTGGTTTTAACTCGGGCATGTTCTCAATTTTAAACAAAATTAGCCAAAATTCAAGTGATGACCTGCGAAATGGTGGTAGACTATCTACATTAAAAACTGTAACTTCACTTTCTATAAAAGGTCGATGAATGCCGGACATTATTTTTTTTGTTATTTTACCACTCTTTGTTGCCATGTTTGACAGTTGGGAATAAGAAACTGTTTACATAAATATTTTTAAAGTTTATTTCACTTTATAGTAGGTTTTCAAGGTATACGTAACTTTGTAGTCATTTTGAACTAGTGGGGAGTAGTAAAATTTACTTTGAAGTCTCTTTGTTCGTAGAAGTAACGTTATTTTTACTCAAGATGTCATTAATGAGTTACACAACTTTAAAGTTCCAGAAAATTTCCCGACAACGTCACAAAAACTTTAAATGGAACACTTTAGTCATTATTACTTTGAAGTGATTCTTTGGTAACACAATGCAGTCGGCATTACTACCAATTTTCACTTCAAAGTTGAGAATGCTTTCAAGTATACAGAGTAGTATTCGCAACGTTGCACATACTGCAGCAGTTACTTGAAAGTGTAATAACTATACAGTACCTGATTTCAGTAGAATCTACGTAATTGTTATAACACAGGCATACTACAAGGTGAATTTCACACTAAAGTCGCAAATTTAGTGACATTTATGTAATGCCTACTATATTAAAGTTCCGATGCCAGTTCCCGTCACTTTGGTGCTACTTGGGTGCATTCAATCTCTTAAACAACTTGAAATTGGATCAACTGCGCCATCACTAAAACTTATATGATATAATAATAATAATAATAAAAGAATTTTATTGGTTTCACCAAAATGCCATCGACCGAGGTCCTTCAGCTTGTTACAACTGTTTAAAATAATTTACATCCCATCTCATTTCATTACAGTACAAATATCTGTATTAAAAAAAACTAATATAGATTTGTTTCATTGTATATTATTCAATGCGTGATGTGTTCCCATAGGGTTAGCTCTGGAAATTTTCTTGTCCTCTTGTTTTGCAAAGGGGTTGTATTATTTCTATGTTATTTATTTCCTTAGCAAATTTTGTGGTTAGGGATTGTAATCTTTGGTTAATTAGTGTTATTTGCGTAATCTTATAGAGAAGGTTGTTGGGAGGGTTATGGAGAGGATTTCTGGGGTGTCTGATTTTGGTAATGGATCGCAATGTTGATGTTTGTGCTATTTCTAGGCTTTCTACGACTGGTCTTCTTGTATTAAGGTATAGTGGGTGGCTATATTCTAATAATGGACGGCAGATTGTACTATAAATATGGGCAGCAGTTTTTTTGTTGATTGCTTGGTTTTTATATGTTAGACTGCGGAAGTGTCTGCTTCTTGCAATGCACTTCTTCTTAATTAGTTTGACATGTTTGTTAAAATTAAGCTTATTGTCTATTGTAACTCCAAGATATTTTACTGCCGGTTGACAATATATTGCGCTATTGTCAACAGTTATTGTTGGAGTGTTTGGGGATATATTATGTTTAAACACGATGTATTGAGATTTTAGGGGATTTGGTTTCATTCGCCATTTGTTGAACCACGTTAATGTTCTATTCATCAGTTGCTGAAGTGCCTCTGCTGTCTTGTAGATATTCTTGTTATGGCTTACGAATGTGGTATCATCGGCATATTGGAGAATATACAAATTCAAGTTTAAATATTCTAATTCGGAATTAAAGTTATATATATCATAATATATACAGGGTGATCTACCACGAGTGTGCCAAACTTCAGAGGCTGGTAATTTATTAAAAAATAAATGGACTTTCATTAATAAAAATATGTCCTAAAATGCATAATAAGGGAGCTACAACTCCTTGAAGGGGTTGATGAATACCAATTTTTCAATTATAAGTCCAATATGGTGGTGATTAAAAAATGAAATTTTCATACATTACGGCCCCGATGTAGGCGCATAAAATTACAAATTTCCTAATTAACAGCTTGCCTTATTGAGGTAGTTTTGAGGGGTGAGGGGTAGTTTTTTACCCCTAACTTTTTTTGACGTCACTTCCGAAGCAAAACTTTTAAATAATATTATTTCCCATGCAATGACTCAGAAAAAAGTATTTTTCAAAATTTCTGTCACACCAGCCGTTTTTGAATAATTTGCGTTGAACGGCAATAAGGTTTTTCATGTGAAATAAACAACATTTTTATTACAAAATTAAAAATCAATGTACAACACAGAAATATCGTACTTAATAGCTAAAAGAGTAACTGTTCAAAATGACCTCCTTGAGCACGAATACACGCCTGACAACGACGAATAATTGAATTATTAATTTCAGCCATGTCACCATTGTTTGTGATATAAGCTAAACTACTATAGATCCTTTCCGTCAAGTGCTGAATATTATTTATTTCCTCAAAATAAACTAACTGCTTCATATGCCCCTAGAAATAAAAATCCAAAGGATTGAGATCGGGAGAGCGAGGAGGCCATAAAACAGGACCACGGTTACCAATCCAGTTATTTCCAAAATTCCGATTCAACCATTCAGTCACATGTCTTTCATTATGAGTAGGCGCTCCATCATGTTGAAACCATACTTTCTGTATAATGTTTAGTGGCAAATCGTCTAGATGTTCCGTTAGAGAGGTTTCAAGAAAATTTAAATAATGTTATGCATTCATCCTATTATTAAAAAATGCATACCTGCTAGTCGATTATTAAGTATACCTGCCCAAACATTAATGCTGAATCGACGTTGAAATCTTGCCTGCCTTTTAGCGTGTGGATTTTTTCAAGGACCACAAATGCTTATTATGATGGTTATTAATGCCATCCCTGGTGAAGGTGGCCTCGTCAGTCCATATAATATTTCTAATAAAATTTGGATCATCAGCAAATTTATTCAAAATCCAGCGGCAAAACTGGAGTCTTCTTTCAGCATCTCCTGGTTCTAAAGCTTGAACACGCTGATAATGATAAGGATGAAAATCGTCAGTGTGAAGAGTTCTCCATACGAAATTTTGCGATAGACCTAATTGCACCGAGATCCGTCGAGTGCTGGTTCCTGGGTTATCCCTTACCATATTAAATACATCCTCTTTCCCATCAATGTTTACTTCTCGAGGGGCTCCTCTACGATTGTGAGATGAAGATCCAGTTTCCCGAAATCGTTGAAATGTGCGACTAAATACTGCTCGTGATGGAATTATTCTATTCGGAAATCGCCGGTGATACTCATTTCTAGCCAATCTGGTATTTCCATCACAAAAACCGTAAATAAAAACAATGTCTGCATATTCATAGGTAGTAAACTGATTCATTGTTATTATTCTTTATTTTTAAATAATTTAGAATCAGAAATGACACTTAAGCAATGTAAATGACATAATACTACAAATCAGAAATATAAATTGTTTTTAAACATAGGTGACTTCAAGCCACTAGATTTGAAGATTGATCGAATTAAGTTTTGCATATTTCATATGAAAAACCTTATTGCCGTTCAACGCAAATTATTCAAAAACGGCTGGTGTGACAGAAATTTTGAAAAATACTTTTTTCTGAGTCATTGCATGGGAAATAATATTATTTAAAAGTTTTGCTTCGGAAGTGACGTCAAAAAGTTTGGGGTAAAAAAACTACTCCTCACCCCTCAAAACTACCTCAATAAGGCAAGCTGTTAATTAGGAAATTTGTAATTTTATGCGCCTACATCGGGGCCGTAATGTATGAAAATTTAATTTTTTTAATCACCACCATATTGGACTTATAATCGAAAAATTGGTATTCATCAACCCCCTTCAAGGAGTTGTAGCTCCCTTATTATGCATTTTAGGACATATTTTTATTAATGAAAGTCCATTTATTTTTTGATAAATTACCAGCCTCTGAAGTTTGGTACACTTGTGGTAGATCACCCTGTATTGTAGAGCAAGGGCGAGGGTGGAGAGCATTGTGGAACACCTTGATGGATTGTAATGTTTTGTGATAAATGGTCATTAATTTTAACTTGAACAGTTCTTCCACATAGTAGTCTTTGAGGTGAAAAAGCAGATATCTGGGGCAGTTGGTTACCATAAGTTTGTATAATATGCCACGATGCCAGACACTGTCAAAAGTTTTATGGATGTCAAAAAAGATGGCAGCACTACATTGATCACTAAGTTTTGCTGTCTGTATGTTAGATGCGATGATTGTTAAGGGGTGTACAGTGGAGCACTTTTCTCGGAAGCCGAACTAATACCTTGGGATAACATGTCCTACTTTGTTCTGTAATATCGCTTTGATGATTTTTGCAAAGTTCTTTCCCATAACGGAAAGTAAAGTAATGAGATGATAGTTGATAACATTTGTGTGGTCGGTGTTAGGCTTGGGAATAGTGATTAAAATTCCATGTTTCCATTCTGGAGGAAAACAACCTATATGATATAAAATAGCTAAAAATAACCGATGGTTTAATCTATCAAAAGCCTTCGAATAATCGAGAAGTACAAGTGCTGTTAATTTCCTATTGTCATATCTATATAGAAATTTCAAAGCAATTATGTAATTACATAATTATTCTGTATTTTTTCAAAATAATATGATATTTATTGGTGTCTTTTTCACATTTTACTAGATTTGTTCGTAGTTATTTTGTAATTACTTTTTAGTTGAATAGTCTTGTATACAAAGTTTAAAATAAGATCAGTGTCGATTCCTAGGATTGTGAAACATTGAAAGTTAAAGGTGTACTGATTGATTATGTGATAACATATTACTAAATAATAGACCTAAAACAGGGCAAATAAGTGGATTGTTTAGGGCCCCAAATAAATATCTAGTTTTTATGAATGTTCCACTATTTTAAATATATGCCAATAACAGGTAGGTATGCTATTAATCAGTTAAAAAAAATAGAAAATTCCGCACCACGTTATTTTTTTTTACACGTGGGAATGGGAAAAATAATCAACAAATAATATTTAATTATGCACCTATAAGACATCCACGCAATTGGTTGGCTGTGTCCTTGACAAAAATTTTATGCATCTCTGAATTGGGATTGAAAGGGTCCTCCTGTAATTTTAGTAAAATTTACGCTCCCATCTAAAAGAGGATGCCAAAACTAAATTTCGCTTGTTTATATGTAATTGTAAATACAATCACATATATTGCGGTCAGTTTAAGTATCAACAATGGCGATGAGATAAAAAACAATGACATTGTCTTCTATTTGAGGAATCATCATGAAAACGAGATAATATTTACACTTTTCTTTGAATTACATAATAGTAGGACACATTATCGGAGGTAGCTAGTGATTTTGTTTTATATTTTTTCACAGTTTCCACAAAAATAATTATTATAAAAGCATTTCAAATAGATGTAATTTTAAAAAATATATTTTTTATGGCCAAAATACCAAATTAATCAAAATTTAAGTGCTATAAAGGGAGCATATGTGACTTTAAGCTGATGAGTATGGTACATAATAAGGAGATATAGAATGACCAAATTCATGCTTATAGTAAATTATCTTTGAAATAATAATTGCTGGTTTAGCCTTCTTTACAATCTTATCACTGAAAGACTGGTGTCATCTTTTTAGCGATGCTGCAATTAGTTTTATTTTAATTGCAGGTGCGAATATAGATACAGCTGGGATGTATTCATGGACTGCGTTACTTGTTGCCACCTATGGGAATCATGTAGATGTGGTGAATTTGTTACTAGAACATAAACCTAACGTTAACGCTTTGGACAAAGATGGTTGCAGTCCTCTGACTATTGCTTGTAAGGAAGGGTATTACGAAATTGCTACCGCATTAATGGCAGCTGGTGCTTACATAAATATTCAAGTAAATATTAATATTAGATTAATTTTCTTTTTTTTTTTTATTGTAGAATGTTAAGATTGCATAGATTTTTTTATGCTTGAGCTTTACATTAATTAAATTAGATTTTATATGTATTATAAAATTTTGTTGAGTAAACAACTTACATGGGAATCTTCAAATTAGATAAAATATATTAAAATATTTTGTTGTCGTTCCAATAAGCAGTCTGAAAATATTTTATTGCGGATTGTAATACTGGAGAAGGTTTACCATAGAATGTTACCTGCTAATGGATTCATCCTTTGCTTGTGCCCAAGATGCAATGAATTTGAAATTTGTGTGTTGTTTCTACCTAACCAGAAGAATAGTTCTGCATCGTTTCCTGTTTAGAGAATATAATAAGTAATCTTTCTGACTTTCAGAATTATTCATGATTTGCATCAAAAAAAAAAAAATATATGTTTAATAGTAAGCATTCTCTTTTGTATGCGAAATCGATAATATATCACATTGATGCCAACAACCTCCTTAAATTCGCAAAGTGAGATAATAGTAATGCATATTGCATCTATTCAGTTGTTTATTTATGCATTATTCAAGTGTTTATTTAACACCATAATTAATACAAATTATACATATGGTTCTCAGGACTGAGTATGACCACTATAGTTGTGAAAAATAATTTTTTTCAAATGGAATAATTTTTTAAGCATATCGTTTTTGATTGTTTTAAAATGATAACTTTCAACAAGTTTTTTTGTTTTTTTTTTGTGTTTAAAAACCACAAAATTTTCATAAGTTGAAGAAATTTTAAAACCTACTATTTTTTTTATTTCATCAAATTATGAAAAATAGAAAAAACCAAAAGAATTCAAAAACTTGATATCTTTTAATTGTCAAGTCAAGCAAAAATTATTTGCATAAAAAAATATTCTGTCTGAAAAAAATTTCCTTTACACCTGTAATATAGTTGATTTGGTGAAAATTCCCACCCCTCCTAATTTCGTTATTTTTTATTACTAAAAAAATTATAAATACAAAACTTATAGGGCTCTTTGTAATAAGTAATTGAACCATAAATAAGAAAGTTACAAGGCATTATTAAAAATGGCATTTTTCCTAAACTAAATCTAAACCAGTCGGAATTCAATTGTTTTCTGGTATAAAATTCTGCACTATGTTAAGCAATTCTCTATCTTCACTATTAACCAAGATGCCAATGTAATCCCACGTCCTGTGGGATATACTGTATATATGGAAAGTGGAAAACACATTTTATGAAAAATAGCTTCAGTTGTCTTGGTAATACGATTTTCAAAATATTCTTAAAAAATCTTGTAACTTTTTTATAAAGTATTTTTGAATAGCCAGAAATAGCAAAATTAACTGGGGTAGAACTCGCACAAAGATTCTGTCATATCTCCTTTAGTATTAGAGATAAACCCATCAACTCCTATATCATTGTGTTCGAGAGAAAATGTTCTAATCAAATATGTAAAAATATACAGGGTGTCCAATTTAATATATCAAAATTAATAAAGTAGCCAACTTGTGTGAGCTTCCATTGTTTTTCTGACACGATTTTCAAAATCTGCATAAAAAGTCCTACAACTTTTGTATTTACCATTTTTTCGTAATAATAAAAATAACGAAATTAAGGGGGGGGGGGGTTATTCTCACAGAATCACCCTGTACATTCACATTAAGGTAATTTTTAGAATTTTTTAAGTACACTGATGTATGTAATGTGTAAATGTTAATAGTAAATAAATTTGTACAGTATTACCAATAAATGATTTATGTATATTTTACTTAACCTCCATAAATACAAAAATCTAAATCCAGGTCCGGATTTGAAATATCTATTAATTTGATTTCTTAAAAAAACACCCTGTGTAGCATAATTCTGAGAAATCATTAAAAAAAATAAGCCAAATGGCGTACTGTTCATGGTTCCCACATTTTTGTCATTTTCTAACGAACAATTTTTGAAAAATAATGTTTGTATAAATTATAAAAAATTAAACTTTCTTTTCCCTAAATCTGGAATATTTGGCGAATTCAAGAATCAAAACATGTTTTTAACAAAATGAATTTTGTACTAAATGAATTTATATTGCATAAAAAATGGATTTTTTTGAAATATTTGCATGCCGATTCTTGTTGAACTGGAACTATGCAACTTGTGCTGTAAACATGTCCATGGTGGTTTATAAGGATCACTAATTTTGTTGTTTTTTTTCTTTCAGATATATAGTTTGTAAAATTTTAATACCAAAATGCTTTCTAATACCATTCTTGAGTTATTGTGCAAAAAAAAAGGTGTTGGACGTGTCTGTAAAAGTGTGGTGGCCAACATGTTGAGATTTTTATTATTATTATTTTTAACTTTCTTGTTATAGGATCGAACTGGTGATACAAATTTAATCCACGCAATAAAAGGTGGCCATAGAGCAGTAGTAGAAGCCTTGTTAAAGAAATATGCTGACGTAGACATTCCAGGCAAGGATCGCAAAACCGCAGTATACGTGGCCGTTGAGAAAGGCAATGTTAACGCAGTTAAATACCTCCTGACCTGTAATCCAGATCTGGAAGTATCCACTAAAGATGGCGATACAGCTCTTTTGAAAGCAGTCCGATCGAGGAATGCGGAAATAGTACAATTATTATTAGATAAAAAAAGCTAAAGTATCGGCTGCTGATAAAAAAGGGGATACCGCTTTGCATATAGCAATGAGAGCCAGGTCTAAAGCAATAGTAGAGGTTTTGTTACGGAACCCAAAAAATAGTCAGTTGTTGTATAGGCCGAATAAAGATGGAGAAACGCCATATAATATTGATATTAATCATCAGAAAACTATTTTAGGACAAATATTTGGAGCCAGTAAGTAAAATATGAAATATTAATTTATTGTCCCGTGTAAAATATCAGTGAATATTTTTCAATTAGTCTTATTATGCAAATTTTGTGTTAGTTAATTCTACATATAATATGCAAAATTATGATCTCTGAAGTGCCTAAATTAATATGCTTGATTAAGTTATAGCGAAGTGAATTAGGCATAATATGCCTTTTTCTGCTTAAGACCAGGGCATATTCTTGTTTACTAGGTTATTTATTATACAAAATGACTATATATGACTTTTTGGACCACTACCAAACTTTTTTAATCATAAAATTGCCAATTTGAGTTGTTTTTCGTATTTTCTTAATATTGTAAAAATTACAAGTAGAGGGACCATACTCGCTACATATATAATGAACGGCTTCATGTTTTTGGCATGTGTGCATGCTTATTTATCCATATTTTTATAAAAATGAATACAATCTTTAATAAAATTAATGTTTTTGTCTTTTCGGAAAAAAAGCAATTTTTTTTTTGATGTATGTATGTGCCAGTTGAAAAAAATAATTAAAAACTGTAAAAAAATTTTGAATAAGTTGAGCTCGATCCGGATCTGACTAAGATTAGCTGAGTTTTTTTTAGTTAAGGGGGATCCACCTGTTGCCACCAAAACTTGCTTACTTCCTTTTTCATGTCAATAATAATTCTTAAAATGAAATATGATGAGTCTTGTAGAGGTTGCTTCAAAGAAAATAAACTACTCACAATTCAAGGTTTATATATTTATTCCTGTTTAGTATTTTTAAAGAAAAACAATTTAGAATTTATTAAGGCAAACATAAATCACATACGATACCAGGAACAAAAACAATTATGCTTATCCAATTCATCCGTTAACTCTTACTGAAAAAGGCTCATTTTATGCAGCACTGAAATTTTTTAATGCTCTTCCCAAGGAATTGCTGTAGTTGGTTATACGATTCTCTGACATTATAGTTTTAAAAGCATTATAAATATGCAACGAGTGACTAGAATGTTGTAAATTCACGGCTGCCTACTGGCATCATAGGTAGGTTATGTTTGAATTCAGTGTATATGCAGGGTGTCCCACTTTTAAGTACCAAGACTTCAACAATCAAGAGAAGGCCCCATTTTAAGAAAAAAGTTTCTTTAAACATATTTCTTATTTTGTTTGGTTTCAGAAACTTATTTTTTTAAGTTTTTTTTATCTTCCAAACAGATTGAGATATCGATATAAAACTTAGTACACATATTGAATAGTTCATAAACAATATTTAGTACAGTAGCTATTTTAATAATTTAGACAGGATCTCTTAGTTTTTTAGTCTCTTAGTCAACAGTATATTTATCAATGCAGTACCAATGTGGAATTATCTGTGACTTAGACCATATTTTTTTTTGTCTGTTTGCGATACAGTAGAGTGACTGATCAACTATTAAAACAGTTAACAATAGCAAAAATTGTTCTTCCAATAAATCTTTTACATTTGTTGTCCCTAAAGAAATTAAGTATATACAAGGAACTAATAAGGTTCGTGGAAAATGGCAACCTACTTTTATAAATTCGTTTTTAGATTAGATGTGCTTCCTTGACTTTGTATTACCTTTTGTTAGTTCAACCCACTAACCGTGGTCTATATCCTGTGCGTGGAAAAAATGACCTGATGGACCCCTGGGCGAGAAGAGTGTGTCCCTGTGTATCCCTTCGTAAATGTTCGATTATTTGCTATTCGTCAAGTTCGTGTTAGGTTAGCTTGGTTGTTCTATATAATTGCAATTGGCTAATGGATTACGAGTAAATTCAATGCCAAAAATAAAAAAAATGCAGTACCAATACAACTCAAATATTATTCATAAAATAAATATTATTAATGATGTCTTGCTTCCCATTATCTAACCTTTTGTTGTTCTCTCTGTTAACCGTGGTCTAAACCTGTTTGTAATAAGAAAACACATTGATACGTCTAGGCGAGAAGAGTATGCCCTCATGAACTTTCCTTCTTTCTGTGGTTTTCCATTCAAAATTAATTAAAGATAATAAAAGAAATCACTCGTATTTCTTCAGGCGATCTATAATATGGCAAAGATGAAAGTAATAATAATGTTAATAATAATAAGAAGAAAGTAAAATAAATGGAATAACGAATTATGTATCATAAGAAACGTAAAACCTATTAAATCAATAAAAATAATATTTGTAATATAATTTGCGTTGGTAATTTGAGAATTCTAAAAACTACGATTACAAATCTGTTCATAACCACCATATAAAAAAATGTAGAACACAGGTATGCAATGAAACACTTGGACTCATCGAAAAGATCAAAAACTTGCAAGAGACGGTTTTTTTTTCAAAAGAAATTTGGAATAATTTAAACACGGTTTATTTATTTAACATCCATAGGCGTAGAAGTTTTAAAGAAAAGAGGTGTTCATATCCCCACTATCTACGCCAGTGGTAATATTTTTGTTTTTAATTTTTCGTCATTATGTATCAGATTCCATCTAACGTATATCACCGTCAAATTTGGAATAAGTATATTAAAAAATACAAAAGTTATGCGTCAAATACATTTATTAAATAAGAAACCAAGCGCTTATGAGAAAACTTTCATAGCACAAGAACCACTTATTTTTCAAAAATCTATCGACTAATCAATTTTCTATGTTTAAAATGGTTACATCCTCTATAAAAATTTTATATTTTATTACGTTTTTGGAACATTTTCCTTTACAGCGGCGTGCATTTCAAGCTTGATTTTTTTCAGTTCACTAATTATTGATTTAATTTAGTCTTGTACTCTTAAAGCGATTTGTTAATTTTGTCTGTAATAATTTACTATTTTACTGTATTGTATTTTATGGTTATTGAATTTATGAAATATTTGTAGTTTTTAGTATTTGTGTCTTATATTTATTTTATTTGTACTTTCCTGTCCTGTAATTAGGGGCAGCTGCTTTTCTGTCTACTGGTAATTGGTAAAATTAATGTTTTGCCATATATTAGTTTTAGAGCATAGAACCCAAGCTATACTTTAAGGTGTAACTATCATCACTAAAAGTTTTTTAGGAAAAAAAACTGCGATTGAAATTTGCGAAAAAAGTAAAAAGTTGCATAGTTTATGTGCCTCCACAGTTTATTTTTTAGACAATTTGGGAAATATTCGCAAAACTTTTTTTTTTTCAGAATAGGTGGAAAATACCAAATTTCTAATTTCATCAAAAAAATATTTTTTTCCAGAAATGTTCTTAACAAGAATATGTCGGTTTGTTCTGGTTCCATGCCAAATTGTCTTTTTCCAAAAGGAAACAACTTTTGCTCGCAAATTTACACCACTATTACACAAAATTGTTTTTCAGGAAGGTTAAATACAAATGAAGATAATGAAAATATGCTAGGTTATGATTTATACAGTAGCGCTCTTGCCGATATTTTAAGTGAACCTTCCTTGTCTATGCCAATAACAGTAGGCTTGTATGCCAAGTGGGGCAGCGGAAAATCATTCTTATTAAATAAACTTAGAGGTAAAATCTAAATCCTGTTAATTATTATTTTCATATTAGTATTTTTTGTTTGTTGTAGAGGAGATGAAAAATTTTGCTCGTGAATGGGTGGATCCAGTCTTCCAGTTTACTATTTTACTATTTTTGGTGCTTGTACATTTCTCTGTAATAGTCGGTACTGTTATAGGACTGTCAGCACAGTCATGGATAATAGGACTTAGTGTAGGTGTAGCAGTTCTAATATTAGGTTATATATTTTTGGCTTTAATGTGGTTTGCGAGTAAGAGATATGATTGGGATTGGCCATATAACTTTAACGTTAAACTTAGTAGAAAAATGATCAATTTAAAACTTATTTTGCAAATTTTGTTTTGTCATCCACCGGGGGCTACAAATGACGCCCTCACAGCACAACCAATAAGGTAATAAAATATCTTGGTTCAAATAAGGTAATAATCTGGTTTTTTAGATTTTTCTTCACTGACCAAACAAGAGTTAGTAGTACAACAGGAGGTGAAAATTCCATAGTACAAATGATTGGTTCATTATATGATGCTATAGAAATTCAATATGGAGCCCTTGCAACTAGATTATATAGAGCCTTTAAACCTAAACCAGGTAGGATTTTTGTTACTGTTTGTGTTTTATTTTTTTAATTAATAATAATAAGTTGCCTTTATTTTTATATGGAGTATATAAACAGCAGTAAATTATTATAATACAGGTTGGCGCCATTCGGCAAATACCGCTCTACCATGTAACCAACCTTATACTAACAAGACAGCAGACGTAGAAATTATTAAATATTTACTAAATAATATAAAAAAATGGAAAGAAAAATAATAGTAATACCTATACTAAATTTTATAAGCGATTAGATAGTAGGCAGTTTTTTGATCTGTTTTTGGAATGTAGTTATATTCAAAGCAGTTTTAATATTTGTGGGAATTCTGTTGTATATTTGTGTGATATTATATGTGAAACATCTTTCGAATTGAGCCGTTGCATGTTTAGACACCGTATACAAATCACGATTACGTGTCGGACGCTCGTGAACATCACTACCTCTTATTAGCTTATTAAAAAGGTAAGTGGGTAACTGAACACTTCTAATTTTAAAAGTCAGACAGGACATGTGATATACAAATCTCTCCTCCAAATTAAGCCATTTGATTTGCAAAAAAATAGAAGTCATTTGATCAAACTTACGTAGGTTATAAGAATATCTTAAACAAATATTCTGTATTTTTTGTAGAGTGTTTTTGTCTTTTATTGTAAGATCTGGCCAGTACACCACATCGCAATAAGCAAGGTGAGACAAAATAAGGGTATCGCAGAGCAACAATTTCATATCACTTTTCAAAAGTTCCTTGTGCATATAAAGTATTTTAAGTTTGCTAAATGATTTTTGCACAAGATTACAAACATGACTACTGAATCTAAGATTCGTATCCAAATATAAACCTAAATTTTTGCACTGACTAACTGGTTTTAAAGACTGGTCATTTATTTTTATTACAAAATCGGGATGGGATGTTCCATTAAATTATTACAATTTTTTCCAAAAATCAAAATTTCGATCTTTGACTCATTTAAAATTAGACTACGGGAATTGGCAACATGAACCGTTACTTTTAAGTCATTATTAATATGGCAAGCTGCAATAGAACTATCCTCCTGTATAAAAGAAAATTATAACTGCATATCGTCTGCATATTGGTGAATTTTACAGTGATTTAAGTATGAATAGAAGTCCGCAGTGTAGATAGAAAAAATAATAGGGCCAAGTATACTACCCTGAGGGACTCCCTGTTTAACAAACTGATACGACGAAGCTGAATTATACAAGGTGACTTTTTGTCTACAGATCGTTAGATAGTTAGTGAAAAATAAAATTGCACTGTCGCCAAGTCCAAACTATCTTAGTTTCTTTAATAAAATAGTGTGATCCAAGGTATCAAAAGCTTTGCTAAAATCAAGCAATATTAAACAAGTATTTAGGTCTTTGTCATTGGCTCTAAAAATGTCATCTGTAACATGAAGCAAAGCAGTTGTTGTGCTGTGTAATTCTCTGAAACCTGATTGATATTGGGGTAGTATATAATTTCTTTTCAGATGATCATTCGATTGTTCACATATGAAGATATTAGGGAATTCAATACGAACTTGGAATCGGAATTATAGTTACTGAATAGTAGAGATGGGCAAAATGGCATCTTTCGTTCCAGGAAACTTATATTTGTCTTGAAACAATGTTAATTTGATACCAAATATGTTAGTAATTTTATTATTTAGTAATTTTATTATAAAAAAATGATACATACAAAAGTTATAGGAATTTTTATGTAGATTTTGAAAATCATATCAGAAAAACAATGGAAGCTCACACAAAATAGGGGCAGTTATTAATTTTTTTTTTTTTTTGTATTTACAGTATAATTTTACATATTTGAATAAAAAACAATACTACTGGGGTTGATGGGTCTATCTCTATTACTAAAGGAGATATGAGGGAAACTGTGTGAGTCTCACCCCCGTTAACTTTGTTTTCCTAATAAATTTATGTCATTTGAGTTAGAAACGTAATTTCTTTTATGCTAAATTGTACGATTCACTTTGTTTTCCTGAAAAAAGAAATTACTATTATTTTACCAAGATGATGTAACAGACAAGTCAAATGACTCAGGTCAATGGCCTTTTGGTTATATTTAATAGTTTATTGTATCACCAATTAAAATATTTTATTACTATTATTTTGAATAAATGCAAATTAAATTTCACAAACCACTTTATTTGTTCTATTAACGGTTAATCTATTTCTGTGTTATATTTAGTGTTAGCAAAACTTTTAGATTCTCTCTGTACTACCCGTTGTAAGCATTTTTAATGTTTTACATGTAATATTTACTCAAGTTTCTATGAGGGAAAATCCCTTCCACCAAGCCAAGGGTATAATTTTACTGGTTACTTTCCAGGCTCACTAATGAAAGTTTTCAGGAGATTTCCAGAAATATTTTCTATTTGTGGAAACTTTATCAGGAGACAATGTTTCCTTCTCAGAAGAAAGTTTCCAATTTGGGAATATTTCCAATTGGAAAGTTTCCAGTATCCATCTCTACTGAAAAAGCTCTTCTGTTGCATCAGTGTTTGACCATAGTAGACAAAATTGATCATAAAAAGTATCATTTTAAACTGACTAGTTTTTGCTGCTCTACAAATTTACTAACCACAAAATACATGCCTGGAAGCTTCCCAAGAAAACCATATTTAATAACTTTATTTGCAATAAAGCGAAAATAAAATGCATTTATTTTTTCTAGTGAAATCCTCTTCATCTTGGACGTGGAGAAAATTGTGTTGCTTACCTTACATTGTTTTGTTTGAGATCACTTTTATGATGATAATAATTGGAACGTGTGCCTTGACTATTTACCTTATACACGTCAATTCCAATAAACAAGAGTAAGTTTCTTTTCAAGAACAATTTTTAACAAAGCGACAATAGCAAAAATTTAAATGAAACAAGTTATTGCTTTATATTAATTTCATTTAAGATCTCTTTCCAGCTCTAATCAAGTGACGAATTTTACCTTGCAAATCATATTAATAGTAGCAGCTTTGCTGTTAGGTGTCGCAACTGTAGCAAACATGTACACATGGAGTAAGTTGTTGACGACTGTATTTTTTTCGCAGCGAAGGCATTTGCAAAGATCCATATCTAAACTGGAGACATTGAAATCAGAAGGATTTTTACAGACTCTAAGGCAAGAGGTAGTATTACATAAAGAAGCTGTTTTGTAGTTAATACAGCCGCTGATAAATTGAAGAAAAAACAAATTAATCCTTATTTTTAGGTTGGCTTAATGAAAGATATGGTGAAATGTCTAGATAGTTTAAATTCTCAACAAACAAGACTCGTAATTATTGTAGATGGTTTGGATAGTTGCGAACAGGATAAAGTGTTACTGGTGCTAGATACTGTACATATATTATTTTCTGATGCAAATACCCCCTTTATTGTGATATTAGCAATAGATCCTCATGTTATAGCCAAGGTAAGTTAATCTTTCACATTTCATTGGGGTTTTGTGTTTTTTTATACTTATGCTTTTTTTATTTTATTAATGCCTACATTTATATTCTAACAGGTTGCTTGGGAGAAGGTTAGTTTAAATGTTGTTTAAACTGTATAATTGTTGTATCCTACTTTAATTGTCAACATTTGTTACTGATGTCTTTATCTGCTATTTAGTAAAGAAATGGGAATAGCATGTTGGTGTATGATTTTTTGTTATAGAAGTTCTGAGCCCGAATAAGCTACACATTTAACTTAAAAAAACAGTATATTTATAACTTGTATGTAATGTAGTGATAAGCAGTGGTCAATTGTCCAGTAATAGTGTCAGTTATAAATCAAGTCGAATATAAAATTGTAGGCAATATAGTAATGAAATTAAATTCCGGTTATAACGAAGTTTTGTAGGTTATGTAATAAACAAATGTGAACAAAATTTCGTGTCTTAAAATGACATTTTCATTTCAGTTCCATTAAATTTTGATTAACTTAATTATATTTAAATTATTTTAATAAATTTTGCTTCATATCCATGGGCGCGCTAGAAAATGTTTCAGTGGGGACAAAAATAATGTACATATTTTTTGAGAATTTTGTTGAAAAACAAAAAAATAAAACAGCAATTGTAAAAAATTAATGTGAGTATTGATCCTTATTAATAAAATTAAAATAAACTTTAAGTACAAAAAAAAAGTCGATGTCCTTTCTATTTATACTACATTTGGCATACTGTATAAAAACGAAAGTAAACTAAAAAACGCAAAAGGGGTCATCCTCGTTACTTACTTCAAATCTTTGGTATAAAAAAACCTAAACAAAACAGTAACTTTGGTAACATAAAATCTCAAATAATCTTATTTTCAAATGCATGTATGCTGAGATCCTTCACTACCAAAAAATATAAATTAAAATAAAAAGGAACATATCACTCCTTCAATACCTGCTTCAACCGGCTTATTAGACTGTGCATTCTATCTATTTAAGTCTATGGCGAGAGTATGAAAAACATGGTTGACAAATGCCGGATTTACCTTTTTTGTTATTCGAACTTGGGGAAAGAAATAAAAATAAGTTGGTTTAATTGAAAACAAATCACTTAATATGATTCTAGTAATTTATCTTGATAACTTTTGTAATTTTCCAGAAGGGGCAACTGCCCCCTCTTGCCCCTCCCTGGCGGCGCCCATGTTCATAACAGCATATAGTTAACTTTGCAACGCGCCAATATCCATTTGGCTTGATGACGGTCTCGGATGCTAGGGCCAGGCAGGACTATTGCCTTTTTACCCTAGTCATCGCTGTAGACCTGGACCGGCCTCGTGCAGGGCGGGTTAGCTTACTTTACGAACGGCCCCACTCACAAATGTGAGCAATGCCGAAGATTTCGGCCAACCTCCCTGGGTCCTGGCTGATGAACCCTGCTGGCTAGGGCCTCTTCTGGCGCTCTTCTGTCTTCGTCTTCTTTCTTCGCCAGCTTGTCACCCCCCGTGGGTAGTCATCGGTCTGTCAGGGACTGTGCGGATATTCTGTGACTTGGGATTGACTGCCAGTACACAAAGTGTCAATTGACACATTGTCATCTGGATCATCGGACAAGGTGGGGATGAACTGTGTAGCTCTAGGAGGTGAAGGCCTAAGTGCTTTCTTAGCACTTTCGTCCTTCACGGAGCCAGGGGGACAACGGGGGCTGGTCGGTTTACTGACCGGCGCCCGCAAGGTTTGTGGGAAGGTGGTTGGTTGCGTCATGTCTTTTCCGTGGGTTGGTCCATCTGTAAGGAAAGGATTAGTAATACTTACCCGTTGTCCAGTAACTGCACCTTCGGCCTCTTGTGCCTCGGTGCGTCGGCCGGGTCATAGGAGGTGGCCTCCCTGATCAGCGGGTTCCTGTGCTCCTCAGCTAAGGTGTACAGTTTCTTCGCTCTATCCCGGATGATTTCGGTGACTGGTGTGTACTCCAGGTCCCTGAAGATGTCAGCGTTTCTAACGTACCATGGTGCGCCCACCGCTGTCCTGATGGCCACGTTTTCCACGGCTTGGATCTTCTTCAGATAGGTCTTCGCTTGGTATCCCCATGCTACGGAGGCGTAGGTCAGCTGTGGTCTGATGAGTGCTTTGACTAGCAGAAGCTTGTTCCTCAGACTGAGCCTGCTCTGGTTCCCTACCATTGGGTAGATGAGAGCTCTCGTCCGCTTGGCCTTTACCACGATGGCTTCGGTGTTCTGTCTCCATGTCAGGCCTTTGTCCATGATTACGCCAAGGTATTTGACGGAATCGTGCCATTGGATGTCTTCTCCGAACATGGAAACGTGTCCTGTGGGGGTTTCCTTGCGTCCTTTCCTGAAGAGAATCGTCTGGCTTTTCTCCGCGTTGACTGCGACTTTCCACTTGATGCACCATTCTTCCAGAAGAGAAGCTGCCTCTTGGAGTCTTCTGGTGGCTGTTCTCGCTCTCCAGGATCTGGCCGTGATGGCCGTGTCGTCCGCGTAGAGTGCCATGGCGGTGCCTTCGGCCCTTGGGAGATCAGAGGTGAAGACAGCGAACAGATGGGGGGACAGCACAGAGCCTTGGGGGACTCCGGCTTCCATCGGTCGATACGTGGACACACAGTCCCTGATCTTCACGCGCATCTGTCTCCCGTGCAGGTATGATCTAACTAGTTTGACAAGTGCAATGGGATAACCCATACTCATCATTTTAGCTAGTAGACCATCGTGCCAGACCCTGTCGAAAGCCTTCGCAACATCCAGGAGTAGTGCCGCCGTGACCTGTCTTTGGTTGAAACCTTTGGTGACTTCTTCGGTGATTCTGAGCACTTGGAGTTCCGTACTATGTCCTGTCCTGTACGCGAACTGTTCATCCGGGATGATTTTGAGCTCTTCGGTTTCTTCTTCTATTCTTCTCAAGATGACGCGCTCGGCTACCTTGCTCACAGCTGAGAGTAGGCTGATGGGCCTGTAAGAGGAGGGAAAGAGTAGTTCCTTACCTGGTTTCGGGATGACTATGACGTCAGCCTTCTTCCACCTGTCCGGGAAGTATCTGAGCCTCAAGATCCCATTGGTGATGTTCACCAGGGCTGCCACCCCTTTCCTGGGTAGCTTCTTGAGGGCGATGTTTCCGATCTTGTCACATCCTGGAGCTTTCCTCGGCTTCAAGTTCCTTAGAATCTCCTTGACCTCCTCTGGAGTGGTCGGACGGATGTGATCATCGTCTGGCAGGCGGAGCATCCGACGCACTCTGCGTTCCACGTCCTCAACCCAGTCCTCGTCCTCATCATCGAGTTGGTTTTCCCTACACTGCAGTTCCAAGCTGTCCGCGAATGCTTCGGCTTTTTCCTGGCGAGTGTAGACAATCCCATTCTCTCCGTGGATTGGGGACATCGGTTTCGGCCTGTTCCGCAGAGCACGCTGGGTGTTCCAGATGCTCCTGTCCTGTGGGTCCAGCGATTCCAGGTGACGCTGCCATCCTTCTTGACGGTGTTCCTGGAGGGCAGCTTTGACTCTCCTGTTCAGCGTGTTATACGCGTGCCTGTGCTCAGGGAGTCTAGTCCTTTGGGCCCTTTTCTTCGTCCTTCGTCTATCCCGAATCAGCTGCCTGAGGTCCTCCGTGAGGTTTGCCATCGGCGCTGGTGCCCTTCTGGTCTCCGTCTCTGTGGTGCTTTCCTCCATCGCTTCCTGAATCTGGTTTTCCAGGGAGGTGATGGCCCTCTCCACATCTTCCTCGGATTCAATCCTGGGAATATGTGCAATGTTCCTTTGCAGCGCTGCACGAAACAATTCCCAGTCTGTCCTCCTTTTGACAAAGGTCCCAGTGTCCACATGATCCTTCTCTCCTAGGTCCAAGAAGATCGGGTTATGCTCGGTGGAACCTTCCGTCCTGGTAGAGATTTCCGCATTGAGGGTCATCTCCTTCATTATAGCGATGTCCAGCACGTCCGGTCGGTGGATCCCATTGTCTTGCGTCGGCTCGTCCGGTCCTAGTGCGTGCATGTTGCCAGCGTGTCGTCCCAGGAACCTCAGCAGATCTCGTCCTTGAGTGTTGGTGACTCTGCTGTTCCATTCCTGTGACTTGGCGTTCAGGTCCCCTATGGCAAGCACCTGAGTCCGGTCCTGGAATATTGCATCCAGGTCCGTGTCCAGGATCCGGCTTCGGGGCGGCTGATAACAGGATACCACTTGGATGTCGCCATTTCGTGCCGTTGACACTACTACGGCGGTGGCTTCTAGGTTTTCCATGTCCGGCAGCACGATTGGATGGTGGTCGATCGACTTCTTTACCAGCAGGGCTACTCCTCTCATCGGCCTTCGTCCAGCGTAGTCCTTCCTGTAGACATGGTAGCCAGGGAAGTTGGCTGGCTTCAGCGGCGTCATCTTCGTTTCCTGTAGTGCCAACACGTCTATGTCGTACCGGGCTAGTTCCTCCACTTCAAGTTTTCTTCCTTGTAGCCCGTTAACGTTCCATGAGGCGATCTGCAGGAAGTTCGGCTTCATCTGAAAAGACATTACAAATTAGTAAGTACTGGCATTTGTGCAAAAAATGCGCTCATTGCTGAGCACATTTGTTGCATCTGTTGGAGCACCGCGGTGAGGTTTTTGGCCTCCACGGGTGCCCGTTGTTGTTTTGCAGGGCCGGCGTTCGGCCCTGCTTTACCCTGAGCTACCCTTGCGTAGCTCAGCCCGTTGGTGGCGGGTCTTTGTGCCTCTCTCGGTGGCTGCTGCGTCCTTGGAGCCTGCTTCTTTGGGGGGGCCCGCGGGCTTCTTAGGATACTTGGGGCATCCTTTGTAGCTGGCCGGGTGCGCTCCCTGACAGTTGGCACACCTCGCTGGGACGTCCTGCTTCTTTTTGCAGTCCGCGGATCTATGAGCCTCACCGCACTTCACGCACTTGGCCTGTGCGGTGCACCTACCTTGTGCGTGGCCGAAGCGCTGGCATCGGTGACACTGGGTGACGCTCTGTTGCGCCCTCTGTCTCTCCGTGCGGACTACTAGGTAGCAGCACCTCGTGACTTCTAGGATCTTCTCCTGGTCCAGTGGTACTTGCACAAGTACCAGCGGAATCTCCAGCTTGGTCCTCCGCGATGTCATCCGCTGGACGGAGCTCGGAGAGAAACCTTGTTCCTCTAGATCCGATTTCACCTCTTCGCAGCTTACACCGCTCGGGATACCTCTTATCACTACTCTGAGGAGCCTCTCGTCTGGGAGCGCGTAGGTGTGGTACTCCCTCTTTTCTTGCGTGAACATCCTTGTTATCTTCCTGTAGTCCTCACTTGTTGTAGGCTCAATGGAGATACCTTCACCTACTACGCGGGCCTTCTTGAAGTTGACGCTCGCCTCCTTCAAACGTCTGCTTACGACTGTCCACGTTTCCTTTTTCCTAAGGATTACCGGTGGGATCTTGGGTGTCGCATTTTCTGCAGGGGCCGGTCCTGGACTCCGGTCCTGTTGTCGGCTTGCGCTCTCTTCTTGGCCAGTGGTGACCACGGGGGCCCGTGTCTCCTGTGTGCGGGCCTGCTTGGGCACCTCTTCATCGGAGTCCATTGCCTCCTTGCGTCTCTTTTTTGTCACATTTTTGGCCGGTCCAACTTGGGCCCCCTGAATGGCTTTCAGGAGCTCCTCATGCTGCCGATCCATCTTAGACTGCATTTGAGCCATCCTCTGGCCCATCTTTTCAATTTGCGCCCTCAGTGCCTTGTTCTCTGCAATGAGGCGCAGCTTCTCCGTATCCTCGATGTCCATCATGTCGCAGGGGGAGGAAGCCCTGGAGCTTCCACTCTGCGAGGTCTCGTCGTCTTCACGTCTCGGCATACCCTCCTCCTGGGTACGTTTACTTCTATCTGAAATAGAAATGCTGAAAATATAAGGTATGGTTAATAAACACAGTAGATAATAAGTGTCTCCAGGCGGGAGACTTTATTTATCTATTTATATTAGAGTCTTGAAAAAGACGACTAATATTTCTCCTCTTCTGAGTTCTTTTCTCAAATTATATATTAGAGCCTTGAAAAAGGCAACTAATATTTCAGCTCGACCGCGCCAACCGTTGCTTAACTTTCGTTAGCTCCGACTGCGCCGACCGTTGCTTAACTTCGGATATCACTTCGGGTAGATCACAGTAGCACTATACTTCCGTATACACGTCTGCACTCGCTCACTGCTTGCACTCGAATGAACTTTGCAACGTGTACAGATAGAAATTTCTTCCTGAATTCTTATATAAGACAATATATCTTAAGCATTTTATTTTTAGAAATCTACCTTGTGCTTAAACTGCCTTAACTATGCCTACTTGATATGGAATAGAATAGAATAGAATGGACTAAACTTTATTGCTGTAGATCTTACAAAAACGACATTAGCAGTGTCAAAGTTTACAGAATTATACACATATTAAAAATTTACACAAGAAAAAAACAACAGTATAATATTATAAAATTATTAATTGTATAAAAGTATATAAAAGTTATGATTTATGAAACAGCAGCATAAAGGCACTTAAAATAAAACTAAAACTAATAAATCAAAAACAATAAGCAATTTACTACAAACATTATTATTACCTATTGTTTTTTTTTAAATCCTTTTATACTTTTAAAAAATCACTGAAAGAATAAAATGTGTTTTCCATTAAATGTGTCTTGATATTTTTTTTAATAAATTAATTTAGTTTAGAGATTTTAATTCTGCAAGTGTCAGATGCTTGTAATTATTTTAGTTGGATTGGCCACACTGCCGTTAGTAGCTACTTAAATTTTCAAAATTTTCTGGTGCTTACGTTTCCCTATATCGATCGATGCAGTTTCTGGTGAGACACCCTGTATAAGTCCCTAATATGGTTTTCTTTTGTTGAGGAAATGCAATATCAAAATAATGTAGAAATATATTCATAAAAGAATTACTTACCATCTGGGCATTTTTCTGTATAAACCAACCCAAGTTTCAGATTCAGTAAAATTCTTGAACGCATTAGTGTTATCTCCATTAAATAACCTTTTGACAAAATACTGTTTATTTTTATATATTTCCTCTACAGCCTTTTCGACTATAAGAATTTCAGGATTATGGTCCGATAGCATTATATGCTATACCATATGTCTAGCACCAAGTGTGGCCAGTTAGAAAAAGAATACAAGTAATGGCTGCGAACTAGGATGTAATAAGATGGATTAAGACACACTCAGCGAACCTAGGGACAGGCTCGGTCTTTGCCCCATCAGCCAGCTACAATACGCTCACACTGTTACGTCCATCTCGCTTGTTCAATTGGTCTCTGTTAACAGTTGGCCACATTAGCAATATGGTGGTTGTGCAACTTTAATATAGATATCTGGAGAAATTCGTGTGACAAGTTGTGTATATTCCAGGAAAAAAATTGTTGGAATCATACCTTAAATGTAAAGAATGATACATATAGGTTTAAATATCTGTTGATATTTTGTGGTTTCTCCATGAACTGAATTATGTGTAATCAGAGTGAGAAGATCACAAAATTATAACCAATTCGTAAACTCCAATTAAATTTTGCACTTCATGAATTAATTCATTAACTCCAATTAAATCAATTTAAAATACAAAATTTATTTAATCCGACTCGAAAGGGCCATTATATTTTGTATATTTTTCCCATTTTTTATAAATGGACTAATTAATATATGCTGAAATTTAAGGATACGACCACATTTTCTTTTTTAAAGTTTCTAGTTGTTATAATCTGTTCACATAAGCTTTGCAGCGTTAGCCAGGCTAGGGAACAAAATGCACGCAGATGATTGGTGCAGACAACAGGCAGATATACGCAAGTGCAAAGTTCCGATAGCGGTTAAATCAATTTTCATCGTTTATTTTATTTCGTAGGCATCGATAGTAGTTGGACGTTTGTAGATTGTGTTTTAATATAAATTGAATTGTGTTTTCGACGACTAATATTAATATGTAAGTATTAAATCTAATTGCGAGCCCAGGTAAACAGTTTTTTTTATATACTCATATGAATGAACGCAGTATAATATGGTGTATATTTTAATCACTTTTACACAGGTCAGTTCAAAATGCAGCATATTGCTTTATATTAAAATAGAGAGAAACATAACATTGTTTAAAGCAGAAGTATGAAAATTGTGCAGCAAAAAATTTGGTCCACTCTAAAGCAGGTAGAATTCAAAAATTGTTTTATTTTCTTATGGGTACACAAAATAAAAAGTAACGGACATTTTTAAGGCGTTTGGCTTATAGCTAAATCGAAATTTTTCATTAAATTAGGATTATTTCAGCATAACCAGTCATTTTAGTTTCTTATTCAAAACTTTTAAAGAAAATATGTCAATTTTATTTTTGTTATTTTGTTTCTTTCCACTGCTAACCAATAAAAGGCATTTCTTGTTATTGTAAATAAATTTACATATGTTCGTACACTCTGTTGAAATATTTCTCCACTGATTCGATAAACCTAAAAAGGCATTTATCTTAATTCTAATGCCTTGAAATATTTTTTACGCCTGGTAATAAATAAGTAACCCACATTGATATATTTATTACACCTAGAAATAAGCAATTTACAATACACTCGCTACTTTGCCCATTGTAAATCGGGCTCACTAAGTCCAACCCACCACTGCAAAGTTTAAGTGAACAGACTTTAGGTATTATTATTTATTACCTTTCCTATCACAATACATTAGCAAAAAAATATATTTATATTATAAACTAGTTACATATATATTTTTTATTCAACGAAATTGTCACTGTTACAGGAACATCACAGACATTACATAAATTAAATTATATAAATTTAATAGCTTCATTATGAATTAGGTCAGCTTTACCAAAAAATGTTAATAAAATAGTTTGTTCTGGCTCATCGGTTTCACTTGTCTACCAATTAAAGTTATATACAGACTGAATTGATTTAATTTGAACGGCTGTGAATAGGAAAGCAAATGATATCCGTGTAGATTTCTTATGTGATATGGAGGACTGATGTGCGTCGGCGACATACGCGATCCACCGATTCACTACTTGCTTGCCTTTTTACGTTTGTTCGAGTTAAATCAATTCAGTCTGTATATGTCTGCTATATTCTATTGTACCTCCCCCCACTCTTAACGTTTTTTATTTAAATTTAACAGTTTTTCTACCAATTCATATCTAATTCAGTCATTATTTAGGCTGTAGAAATGAACACGAGAAGATTATTTAGCGAGAATAACATCGGAGGCCACAACTACTTAAATAATATGGTACATCTACCATTCTATTTGCAAAACTCTGGTTTAAGGAAAGTTAAAGTTGCTCAACAAACTGCTACGGCACACCGCAAGCAAACTGGTTCTTGGGCAGAAAATGACGAAAACCTTAATAGTTTCTTAGCTCGATCGGTAAGAATATTTTTTTATAATTAATGATACTAAGGGTCGTTTTCATTGTAATGATTAAATTTTAATTCTGAATCAAATGCCACAGAAATAGTTGTTAAAACAGTAATTATTTCTATGATATTTAATCCATGGTTATAATTGAGGCCTAGATACAAAACCGGTTAAATCCATTTTTTAAAAATCCACGGGTTTTGTGTTAATATGATCTTATTTCTTCATATGTATTGTTTGTTATGAAATTAAGTATCAAACTTGTCTAATTTATAGTAAAACAGGCTTAAAAATTTCTGTGGAAAAACAAAACCGGGTAAATCCATGAAAGTTTCAAATACAAAACCATCTAAATTCATTTAAACACAAACACGGCTAAATCCACAGCATTAGATTACTGACAACTCATGCTCAGGTCAAAAGTGACCCACCAGGGTGACACATCGAAAACAAAACAGACGTGTTTCCTGCTTGTGTGATCATTTTTTCAAAAACGCTCGGACTCGGTAATTTTATTATCATGGGCATTGTTGATTGCGCCACTTCATCCCATAAGCGATGGTAGGAACTACCCTTAATATTTTGAATGGCAAAGGTGTTCAAGTAGCATATCGTTTAAAAGTTCATTAAATTCCCTTTACAAATGGTATCATACTTTTTAAATTTAAACTAATAGTTTTTGAGAAATTACATTTTGAAGCTAGAAGAATACATAGGCGTTTTTTCTTCTGCTTGTATGATAATTTTTTCGAAAAACGCTCAGACCTGTTGATTTTATTATCAAGGGAAACATTAGGTAATATCGATCGCGCCACTTCAACAAGGGGCCTACCCCTAAAATTTTAAATGGCAAAAGAAGTCAAGTAACACATTGTTTTAAAGCCCGTTAAATTCTCTTTACAACTGTCTTACTTTAGAATGACAGTGAAACTTTATGCAAGGAGATGGACGATGATAATTCATTTATTTTATTGAAATACGTACCTATCTCGTTTGATTTAATAATATTCTTTAATTTTATAAATTATTATCAAGTTTTCTTTAATGATGTTTTTAGTGTTTTATTTCATGTACAAAACAGGGTATATCCCAAATTTGAGATTCAAAACATGTTACATCCAGTAATTTTTTTGCCATAACTACATTTTTTCATCAATTTATGTTTCCATGGGCAATAAAAAGGATTGTTTTTACCCACCAAAATGTTATGACATTTCTACCATTTATAATTATGCCACAGTTTTTTGCAGTTTTCCCAGTTTATGTTATAGTGGAGTTAGACGGTTTTGCATCTAGGCGCCTCAATTAAACCACCACACTTTAAATGGCCACATGATATTTGTGCATGACTTTTGAAACATAGCCATTCACTGTTTGTTTGAAAACTTTTCAGTGTTACTAATGGTTAATTTACTGTCAGTGACTTCACACTTTTCAGATCCATAAATATATACAATAGCATACTATGTTAAAAATATTTTCAAATACAATGAGAATTTTTGCACCGATTTATTCAAAATACACTCTAACAACTATAACAGGCGTAGAGGATATTTGGTAAAGAGGTGAAATTTCAAGTAAAATTCGTTTAAATCGACGAATTAGATGATTATTTGTTGATGGAAGCACACATTATTCCTCAATATTTTTTATATTTTTTTTATTGATAACACTCTGTATTATTTACTATATTCCCAATTTCTTTTGTTGCAAATTATAAAACTGGTTTTATATGCATGTAAATAATTTTTTAGTCATCAAGCAGAAGGTTGTCAAATGAAAAAGCCTTAATGTCCAGCCAAGAAAACCTTGGAAAATTCGCAAGTAGAAAAGGATCTCGTAAGCTAAAGCTGTCGGAGTCCGTAGCTAGTTCAATAGGTTCAAATTTGAATAGAATTGGTGGTGCTCAAGATCTCACCAAAATGTTACTTACCGATGATTACTTTAGCGATGTTAACCCTCGCTCTATGAGAAGACTGATGAATGTAGTGTATGTAACAGGTAGCCTTTTGGGACGCAATATTTCTGCCCATATTATTTTTATTAATATTTGCAAATTTCAGGTCGTTTACTTAAAGCATTCCAAATTGACTTTAATTGGTACCGGTTAGCTTCTTGGATAAATATTACCGAACAGTGGCCTTTTAGAACCTCCTGGATTATTTACCATTATAGTTTATATGAGGATTCTCTTGATGATAATACATCACTGAAATCAATTTATGATAAGTGAGTGAGTTTGTAACTTTAAGAGTTTAGGCACATTTGACATTTCATTGGTGAAATGAAACTTTCATAAAAGTACTTAAAATCATATCTCAGTAAGTGACATTTGTGTGGCATCGTTGTCGAGTGGTAAGAACTCTCAACCTCTCAACCTCTCAACCTGGAGCCCCAGGTTCGACCCCAGTCGAGGAGCTAGAATTTTTTTAAATTAGAAATTAATCCTAGCATACTCGGAGTATAATTTAATTTAATATGTAAGTTTATACAGTGGCGTATCTAAGATTTTTTGGGGCCTTACGCTTTATGTATCTAGTAGTCCCCTAATTTCTTTAATGATGTTTTTCTGCGATGAAAACGACGAATATAGTTAGGTTAACGAAAATTCTTGTATAATATGCTACTTATTATATATTTATTAGATAGACTTTAATAACGCAAAATAACAATAAAAATGATAAACAAAATAGATCTTTGGAATTCTTATAGAAACATTTAAAAAATAAAAGGAACAAAATCACGTTCAATTAAAAATAACGCCTTAGCCTACTATCAAAAAAATTTAACAACTTAAAAATTCTTCTTTCGTACCTTCGGAGTCCTTTTTGTTCTGGGATGCTTAAAGCGTCTTAAACGTTTCGGTAAATCCGCCGCTGAGTTTATAGGATTTGTGATGACAGTTTAAAAATACAAAAAAAAGGCCGCCTATGTATAAATTTAGGAATGTTTGATTACTGGTAACATATTTTATTGGTAATTTATAGAGGTAAGTTATGGTAACATGTTAATGTATCATCAAGACGATTTTTTGGTACCAAGTACGTAGCGTACGTTTTTGTACTTTTGTTTACAATATTCATGCTCGCCTAACATTATGTTCCACACAAAACTTTTTTTATAATAGTTCCAAATATCAGACTCACTTTAAAGCATAATTTAAAATAATTTAATCAAGAAACCAAAATCACATGGAAATAAAAGTAATTCACTTAACGATGGTGATAATTTTAAACTCAAAATTACTAGTCAGATGTCAAATTTGAGGATTTTTGGCTTCATCTGTAAGTTGCCGGTAAAATAGGTTTGGTAACTTACTGGTAATGATTGATTTTATCACAGATTTACAATCATTAATCAAAGAAGAAACACTTTTAAATTTTAAATATATGATTTTATCTGTTTGTTTGGAAGCTTTTCAATGTTACGGTGAATTGTCTGTCAAATGTCATGACACTTTTTGGGTTCCCTGACAAAATGGTTAAATTAAAAAGCTCTTATTGGAAATATTTTTTAATGATAGGTAAAAAGAAACTTTTAAATATGGTTTTTACCATAAAGAAGTATTTAAAAATACAACGTGTGGAAAAATAAAAAAATATGTACTTCATTGCAAACTCTGTCCTATAAACAAGGAAATAGGTACATCTGATGAAAATAAAATGATAAAAAAAAATAAAGATCAAATTTAGAATTAGAAGAACCTGAAGACCGCAATGAAGAAAAAGAGGATGTCGTTAATATTTTCAGAATTTGATTCACATTTATCAAAAAACTGTATTTTAACAACTCCATCAAACAGCAAATGCCAAAATTTACAATTTTCTTGACAATTTTTCATATTTCAGCTGCTTTTCTTTAAAATTGGAACAATGGAAAGACAATTTCAGGTGATATTTCACCACTAATTTTCAGTGATAATGAAAAACTTTCTGCCAATGTTGAAGTTCACATCTGACACTACAGTACTGATTATTTTTTTCTTTTCAGAATTCGGCCACTTATACCATCAGTAAAAGATACAGAACCTCTGTTAGAGTTGGATAGGGATGAGAAAAAATTTGATATTTTCTTAACATTTCACCGGTCAAGTCTTTTAGTCAGTGATCTCAAGATTTTTCTGCCATTTACAATAAACTTGGATCCTTATCTTAAAAAAGTAATAAAAGGTTAGAAGCAAATAATTCAAGATTATTTTTCGGTTTGTACATTCCTGATTCTGTTTTAGAAGAAACTCAAAGTCAGGAAGATGATGGTCTCCTAATGGGCACACCAAGAAACATGAGTATGATGTCTCAGCAAATTCCAAACATGACGAATTGGGCCAACAGTAACGACTTTAATTCCCCTAGATCAGCAATTTCACGAAGAGTACGTAACTACCCCAAAGTAGCATCTACTAGCCAATCAGTTTTGTACCCTCAAATGCCAGTTGGAATGATGGGATGGCAACATTGGAATGATCCTATGGTTTATACGGCTCCAGTTGCTTTAGCACCTGTTACTATGTTGGAGGTATGTTGTAAAAATATTTCCCTAATCTAAAACTGGGCAAAATTATTTTTATTTGTGGAAGATTTCCAGGAGAATGTTTCTGAGGACATTCTGGAGAGCTCCCTTATTACAAATTTCTATAAACTTAAATTTTGGAACTATTTATTTTGTAAAATTGTTTTTATTTTATTATTATAAAACTGTCAATTATTCTAAATGATTTGTTAATAATTGAGGAGCTTGGATGCAAAGGCAGATATCGATTGTTCCCGGGAAAAAGGAGTTAACACGTTGACTGCTATCTCGGACCGAGAATTTACTTGTCCATGGCGGCAACTCAGTCCTTAAGACTGAGTATCATATTTGTCCTGTACTGCCATCTTCTCGGTCTATAAGATCTGATGAGGCAAAAACATGATGATCACAATCATATTTATTGATAACCTGGTGTATTAAAATATTAAATAAAATACAATTACAAGGTAGCACAAAAAGTATTTATATACTAGGTATATTTCATAAGTACACACATACCTCACAAACAAAAAAAAAATAAAAAAAATTTTCTTTTTCTGTCCATGTTGGATTTAGCTCCGAAATAATAACTCTTTTTAGCCTGAAGTATTGGAGACTAGACTATCTTTATTAAATGTAGAAGGAATATGCAAACTTTTATCAAAATTGGTAGATTTAAATAAGGATGCCTTACCCGATTATGTTAAAAAAAATTAAAGAGCAGAATATAAATGGGCGAGTCCTAATGCACTGTGATGTAGATGAACTTAAGAAGGTTAGTGGATTATTTGATTCAAATTACTGTATTTTTGTTATGAAATTTTACTTCATGTTTAGCTGTTGAATATGTCATTTGGGGACTGGGAAATGTTCAAGGTCATGTTAATATCTCTCCGAGAACATGAACTTACTAGTGTGATGCGTCAAGACGAAATTAAACCAGTTTGGCAAACAAAACTGGAAAGAAGGGGTGAGAACTTCTGATATCAGTTTCTTTCAATTTAAACTTTACAATAACCAACTTTTAGATTTTGTTGTTTTAAACAATATTTTTAATATTTTGTGAGTGGATTACATAAACATCCTTTTTCATCAGGTAGTGTAAATAAAGGCAGTAGCACCAGTGATAAAGAACCTGGGAAAATGCAAGTGGACGGACCACCAAGAAAACAAAGTATCATTGAGAAACAAGTAAGTTCTCTTTCTTTTTTTTTATGTGTGGTAAATTATCTAAAATATAATTTATAAATTAAAAGTCTGGGAGGTTATCTTTACTACCAGTTTTTGAAAGACCTGACCTTAAAGTTATTGAACTTGTATTACCGTCAGTTAAAACTGTATCACTTTATAGTTAAATTACTCTTTTGCTAAATTGATATACTATTGGTAAATATGTTTATGCTTACCTAGTATCAAGTAAGTATAATTATAAAAAGGATATTGGTACTAGTGATGGGACTCGAGTGATTTTTTTTCACTCGAATAACTCCGTAGGTTTCCGAATTTACTCGAGTTGAAACTCGGTTTCATTGTTATGAAACTCGAGTCAAAAGTTAGGTCGAGTAAAACTCAAAAAATCGACTCGATTTTTGACTCGAGTCGCTTTTTGACTCGAGTAGATTTTTGAATCGAGTCGCTTTTTGACTCTAGTCGTTTTTTGACTCGAGTCGCCTTTAGACTCGAGTCGCTCTTTGACTCGAGTCAAGTTTCTTTAATTTAATTGTTTATGGTTTTATTAATATTTTTAAATATTCTTTAGTGCCAGTGTGATTTGTTTATATAATATAAATATGAAAGATTATTTACATGAAGGCACTGAAGTCACTAATCTTGTAAAAGTAATAAAGATGAAAACATGTAACCATGAATGAAATCACTAATCAATTACTATATCATCGGGTCATCGGGATCGGGAATTCCCCTCCAGGTTTGTTGTTTGTAGGTCAGATTGTATAATTATTAATTAAAAGGTTTGTTCGTAGAGCAGTTTCCAACCGTTTGAAACTATCAGAAGCATGTGCACATTGTTGTAGAGATGCGCTTGTTCAATCAGAACGTTTATTATTGCAGAGCTCTCGTAATACTCGCATCTCTATAGTCAGAGAACTATCACAAATCGCCTCTACGTACAAACCTATAATTGTTACATACAACGTTATTACGACGTATTAGAAAATTAGAAATTAGAACTTAGAATTCTTTAAAATCAAGACTCACACGACTGCAGCAATCAAACTGGCACATTCATGTTCCTAAAGATTTGTTTTTCGATTCAATTAGTTCGAAATAAATAAAAAACCATAATCGGTGTGTATTAAATATTAAATACTGTATTTATTTAATATTTTGTGCTAAACAAGAGTTTAATTTAATGTTAATTTAATAAAATAAAAAAATTACGTTGGTTTTCTTTAAATGTCATTTAATATACTTATATGTTAATTAAATATTTAATTTTGTGTTTGAAATGTGTTGATTTGCCGGAAAAATAATATTTGGCCTGGGTCCATTATTTTATATTTCAATTATTATGATTTATGTTTATCCTTTCGATTTTCAAACTTATGTTGGAATTAGATGGTAGTGTTTTAAATGCTGAAAGATTACCAAAAGAAAAAACCTAAATACACTTTAAAAACTTACCGTTTAGCAAACCACTGAATCATCTCCAACTACTTACTCTATAGTTCGCCTCGAGTTTGATTTCGACTCTGCCCTGACTCTAGATTCTAGTCAAACTCAACTCGATTTAAAACTTAAATCATATTAACTCACTGAATTGAGTAGCAATAACTCGACTCGGGTAACAACTTTACTCCAATTGCAACTTGACTCGATTTAAAACTTGAATCATAGTAACTCACTGATTCGAATATTAATAAATCGACTCGAGTAACAACTTTACTCGAATTGTAAACTCGACTCGAGTTAAAACTCGATACGAGTAGCAATAACCCAAGTCGAGTAACAACTTTACTCGAATTGCAATTCGACTCGAGTTAAAACTTGATTCGAGTAGCAATAACTCGACTCGAGTAACAACTTTACTCGAATTGAACAGCTATATGACTCGAGTCACTCGAATCGGATTTTGACTCCAGTCACTCGAGTATTTTCACACTCAAGTCCCATCACTAATTGGTATGAGAGTGTAGAATAGAATAAATAAATATTTTGACAAGAATTTTTTTTAGTGCATGTTCTTTATCTGCCGCATTTTAGCTTATTGCTTTAACCCTAGAAACCTCACTGGACTATAAAAATATTTTTAAATCCTCATAATGATGTCAAAGGAGCTAATCAAATGTATACAGAATTTTAATGTCTCGAGCCGTTCAAAAGATACAAACTTTTTTGTAGATGTGCCACCATTTTTGACATAAGGACTTTTTGGCCATTTACTAAAATTTTTGTAATAACATTAAAGGGTGGAGCTTTACGCAATTAATAAGCGATGAAAATTAACATTTTTTTTTGGCATATAGACTTCAAACTTTTTTCATCCGAAAGGGGCTTAAAGGCTTTTGGAGACTTTTTCATTTATTCGTTTGATATCTTCAGCCGTTCAGAAACTTGAGGATTTTTTAAATTATAGTAAGTGCGACATCATGTAATGAAGTAAAAATTAACTTTTTGTTTTTTTGTCATACGAACTTGAACTTTATATACGGGTTTAACATTGTTTTCAACATTTTCCACAGTTTTTAGGAGCTTTATTATGTTTATCTATTTGCCTTTCATAATATTCGTGTTTTGTGTGGTTCTCATCATTTATTAACTTAATTTTTTTTCATATTAAATTTGTTCGTTATCTCAGTTTGTTATTTTTCCCCTTTTATAAGGATCATCTCTTTCTTTAGATACATTTGGAATATTCTCATTATACCATTTATTCTAAAGCATAGTACTACTTAATTTTACTATTTTTAGGAGTATTTACCAAATTTTCCTTGAATATACATGCATGAAAGTTTTTTTATCTTAATTTCTTTGACTGCTTCTTTTGTGACGTTCTTGTTTTCTGTTGATATTGTTATTTTTATTATGCTATAGACATTATGACTATGAAATTATGAATTTTCCACAGGTAACATTAGAGGAACAGATGATTTGTGGAGCCTTACAAACGCTCAACGAAGAGGCATGCGAGGATGTACTAGAAGAAACTGAAGATACCACAATTATAATTGACCCCGAAGTGCCTCAGACTTCCGTCATTCCACCAAGTCCTGAATCAACTCAAGGTGAATCTAAAAATCATGCAGTTATCACAAAATGCATACAAATCATGTATCCCAGCTATTTCCAATGAAAAAAAGTAATAAAAAAGTTAAATACGATGACAACATAATTCAGGTTGATTATAACGAACCCACTCTCAGTAAAATTTTGAAACCTGGCACTAGTCAGGTCAGTTTATCTCAAAATGAGAGAGAAGTTTTGGGGGGTGGCTTTAAATATAATTTGTAGATTTTTCTGTAGAATTCATTCCATTTACATTAAGTTTCCATATTATATATATATATATATAAATAACATTGTGGTATTAAAAAAATGGTGTTTTAAAAAAACAGGATTGCATAACTCATAAATATATTTTGCATTTTACATTGTCAGTTGTTTATTTTAATATTACATAATTTATTAATATGCAGTTTATTTAGATATAGGGTGCGTCAATGTAAATTGAACCTCTTTAATTCTTTTTGAAATCTACATTTATTTTACAATTATTTTGGGATATTTTGAAAACATTTTGAAACTAGATGCATATTATCTGAAAAAATTTAAACTTGGAGAATTTTCTGGAAAAATACGAGTTATTTTGCATGATACATGTTGTTTCTCATTTAAATTGCCAATGATTATACATGGTTAATATTTGTCAGTTGGGAGGAAATATAAGTAATAAGAAAAACATATATGTTAGTGCAACTCTAATATTAAAAATATATTTTTCACACAATTGCACAATCGGTATATTTTTTAAAAAAATGTAATGAAAGTATACCAGAAGAGTGTTTTTTTGCTCATCCTTCAAACTAACCATTTTAAAAAAACCAATTCTATTTTGCAATATTGTCTGAAATATTCATATACCATATACCTATTAGAACTATACTACTGCTTGCGATCACATTTTTGAACCAAGGCTAATCATACTGGACAAAGTATGCACAGGTACAGATTCCTCCAAATGTACTCTAATAGGATGTGTATTATTATTTTCCTCGAGTGTAAAATTAATGAAAACCATTTTTAGAATTTTAATTATAGTGAAAAGTGTAAACTATTTCTGACTATAACTGTATACAGTATTGGAAAGTCCACATCTAGAGTGCATGTATCATATGCATTAATGTACCAAATACAGCTATTATTTTTCATGAGAATAATTTGATGATATGTGTATGGTACGATGTCAAACAACCATAAATTTCTGACTGCCAAAAGTTTTGCACATGACTAGAAGGCGCATGGTATGCTAAGTTAGGCCTAATTTTATTGTATAGAAGATATAGGAACCTAGCAGTATAGGCAAGTGGACAGCAATGGAAATTACAAGAAATAAGGATATAGTAATATAATACGACCCTCAAATATGTTATAAATGTAATTTTACCAAAAGTACTTGTTTAATTGTAAAATCAGAGCAAAATGAGGACTAACTTCAAATAATGCATATTGCTGGTTGTATAGTGTCTTAATAGGGAAATATGCCTGCGCATTCAAGTTAAATCTTGACGACAGTGCTACATGCCTCTTTTGGCATCCATTGTGTACCATTGTTCAGGCTTGAAAGTTTCCCTATTACATTACAGTCAATATAATGAATAGCTTGTAAATTTGCGGCAATATCTGATCGTTTAAATTGAGTTTAAAGTTTATGATTTTTTTTACTATAAATCATTAAAAAAAAAAAAAAAAAAAATATGTCAACTTTTTTATGTGCAGATATTATTAAAATAATAATAAAAAAAGAGCACTCGTCTGTTGTTCTAATAGGTATATGAAAATAGTTTAAAGGGAAATAGGGTAAAATTTCCATAAAATTCATAAAGTGCATGTAGATCTTGCAACGAATCATTGTATATTTTTACCAAAAAGAACTGTAGCTGCAATAGTTTAATAGAAATATCTGTTTCATTTTTTTTCTTCTTTTTCTCAATATTACTTTATGCAGTTATTGAATTCACGTATCAGCATGATATAAAATATTTATGGAGTTGGTGTCATTTTTTAAGTATTTTTGGCCAATATTTATTTTAGTTAAGTATGATTCGAATGTAATTAATTTATTTTATTAAATAAAGAGGAATAATAAACTGCATGCATTTTTTTTATTATCATTGTGTGTTTGTCAATATTTGTTTGTTGTAGTGAATTCAATAGCTGTGTATGGTTGTTGCATGTGCTGTATCATCTCTCTCTTGATCACTATTGTGCATGTTGCCTTTATTCATTAGTATACTTGTACACTTGTACATGTACATAGTACTATTTTTTTATTATTAAATAGGCCTACCAAGAGATCTTTTCTTTTCATTGCTTTATGTGAATGTTTGTTTTATCCTGGTGGAGGATTAGCAGTAAATATTTACATTTCAATAATCTTCAGTATTTTGCTCTTAAATGTACACTGCCAAACACCTACAAATCCCCACCACATTTGTTTTTTCTTTTTTTTTTTTAATTTTTGTATCAAAATGGTTTTGGTTAGGTGTTTGAATACCAGTAATTTATATTTTTGGTGATTTATATAAAGGTAAGTTACCGTAATGTTACCTGCAATTTATAAAATCAATTTCTGATTATATGTCCTTTATAATTTAATTTATTAATAATAATAATTTATTAATTTTAAATTAATGAACATAACGGGGTAATTGTTTTGATATCAAATAGCATTCAGTTTAATGCTGTTGTATAATTTGGTGTTTTATGTTAATTTTCTCCTCGACCATTTTGCCTGTCCTCGAATTTCATTTAAAATATAAACTTAAAAAAACATACAGGGTGATCCGAATTTAAATCGGGAAACTTCGCCAGCGGATACTACGCCTAAAAATAGTAACTTTTTGCCATATAAACATATATCGAAAAACGAATGGATTTCAAGATACAAGGTGTTGAAGTTAGGGGAAGAAAAAATAAAAAAAAAAATTGACATTTTCTACAACGATGCATTTCCGCAGCATTAAATTTGAAAGTGGAAATTTTGTATCTACTTCAAACTCTTTTTGATTTCCACTTTCAAATTTAATGCTGCGGAAATGCATCGTTGTAGAAAATGTCAATTTTATCAAAAACCATAAGAATTTCGAAAAGGAGCTACTTTTTTTGCTTGAAAAGGAACGTAGATTAAAATGTTTTTATTAAATTTGACTAGTGGCGTACAAACAAAAAGTTGTTGTGGTTTGAGTGGTAATGGATCCGAAAAAAATAATCACCCAGTGTAATATTTTGGACAAAATTAATTTCAACTGATGTGCTTGCTTTAATTATACCTGTATATCAATTTTAAATAAAAAATCTTTATTCGTTATTGAGATATTGGGAAAAAAATTTTTTACCCTAACTTCAACACCTTGTATCTTGAAATCCATTCGTTTTTCGATATATGTTTATATGACAAAAGTTATTATTTTTATGCGTAGTATCCGCTGGCGAAGTTTCCCGATTTAAATTCGGACCACCCTGTATATTAATAAGTAAAATATAATTTTGTGTAAAATAATGTTCCAAGTTTGTTTTTTTTGTTGCCATGGCATGGATAAACATAAAACATAAAAAAAAACATAAAACACCACATAAATTAGACAACTGCCTAACTAAAGCCAGAGCTGCACGGAGGTTACACAGTTGAAAAAAACGCAGACACATACAACCAATCCCTTCGACTTTGTCAGAATCGAAACTGGGATTTGAACTTGGGAGTCGATAGGCAGTAAACCAACTACGTTTGTCACATAACGCCCTGCGCCACTGCGCTACCGAGCTCGTTTAAAATGGATAAAATTTAAATGGTGTTTAAAGAGCAAAAACCACTAGTACACGCAAATAAAATTACAAGTATAAAATTTTATAGTGATGCGAAGGTTTTTTTTTATTATTTTTTTGTGAGAAAAAAAATTACATGACACTATAAAATAGTTATTTCAATTTAAAGTTTAATTTTAAATATTTCATAAATATGCCACTAAGTGCAAATTAGGGAAACATTTTTTGGAACATTGGTAAGATGGTACTTCTATTATTCTGTTGTAATTCCTGTTTAAGTATTTTTGTTTGCGTATTTGGTTTAGAACGTTCTAAAATATAATATAATATTAAACACCATAGATAATACAACTCCCTGTATCTCCAAACTGACATTGTGAGAGAGGGGGCTACACATTTAGAGACAACGGACACACATCCAATATCCGAGTATACTATGATTAATCTCTCTCACAAAAAAATCCCAGTGCTACGGTCGGGATTCTAACCTGGGACTTTTTGAGTGAGAGTCAAGTGTCCTTGCCTCTCGACCATCAGTCATACGATGGCACACATATATGGAAAAAAACTTATGTAGATGGTGGATCACATAATTTATCTGCTATATTTTTACAATAATAAACAAACAAAAAATGAGTGTAATACAATAGAAATTGTACTGAAGGAACAGTTATGGAATATGTAGAAAATAATACGATTCTAATAAAAACGGGTTCCTGCGAAAACAGGTTTTCGCAGGAACAATTCATGTAAAAGTGCTCTACAGACAGTTCTAATGCAGTGGAAAAATGCATTAAATAATAAAAAAACTTATTGGCGTGGCATTTCTAGACCTTAAAAGGGCATTTAAAACAATAGACAGAAACTTGTTAATTTTAAAGTTAAAACTTATGGGTATCGATGGCATGGCCTTGAAAAAAATTAAAGATGAAAATGTAGTAGAGATGTGGGGTGAGACAAGTCCATTGGAAATGTCCGTCAAACATGTCTGGAAAAGTGGACTAGTCTAAGGCACTTTTCAACGTAGAAAAGTAGGATGCGTATGTGCAGTAAATTTTGTAAATAGCAGTTATAAAATTTTGGGTTGACAAAATGTGCAGTTTATAGCGGTATCAAGGAAAGCATATCTTTCTTGACAATAAAACTAAAAGATTTATTGGATAAATATATGATAATTGATAACTGTAACCAATAATTGTAATTAATAAGGTCAAGATATGTTATTTAATGTTTATAAACATAAAGCCCATTAAATTAATAATAAAAATAAAATCCTGAGGTTAGCCACTTATGACAATCTGGCAACACTTGTTTACATTTCAGACGCTACTAATTAAGAGCAGCAACATATTTTTTGAATATTCATTGAAAGTCGGTACTAATAATAAAGTAAAAGTCAAAAATCATGACAAAAACTCGACAATGTGGAAAGAATTTTACGAGGAAAGAAATAATACATTATAAGAATTAAAATGGTATGTTTATCATAACATTTTTCATTTTAATTAGGTTTAATTTTTTTGAATCTATCTAACTGGTTGTACAGGGTTATTCATTATAAATTACCCACCCCTTATCATTATTGCCTATAGAAAAAAAAAGTTTTAAATACAAGTTGTGTCAATCAATCAATCAATACTACTATTATTATTATTATTATTATTATTATTATTGACAATGTCTTTTAGAAATCCCCAAAAAATGAATCCATAGGGGTCAAATCAGGACTGTTAGGTGGCCATTTAATAGGTCCATTATTCCCTATCCATATTGGGAACACATTATCCAAATGATCTCGAATGGGTAGGACACTATATGGAGTTGCCCTATCCTGCATCCAAATCATAGCATCAAGTACGGCCTCCGGAAAATTCTGCAAAAGAATATTTTCTGCATCTGGGATAATTATTTCCAGATAGATAACTCCAGTTAAAGTATAATCATAAAATATAGGTCCAACAATTTTGTTTCTGAAAATTCCACACCAAACGCTAACAGTTTTTCTTCCTGATTTTTTTATTTGTTTTACCAATCTTTTTCTGTTGTGCTTGTTTTCCCACTACCTTCTATTTTTTCTATTAAAAACTCCTGCCGTAGAAAAGGATGATTCATCAGTCCATAATATTTTAGTAAAGAAATCCAACTTTTGAATCATCTGGCGGCACAAGTCCAGCCTTTTCCTTTTGAGCCTCTGTTATAACTTGTACAGGTAAAATTTTATATGGTCTATAGCTATTATTTTTTAACGTACGTTGGATTTTGGAATAACTTTTACCTCATTGATCAACTGCATTATTTGTACTACATTCAGAATTTTCTAAAAAATAATACAATTTTTCAAAAAAGTCTATTCATGAATAAATATGGATGGGCTTACCTTCAAAATGAAGCAGTATATCTAGCTAGTGTTCCTGGTTTGCTTGAACTACATGCTTTTTTATACTAAAACTGGAGGTGTTATTCACCTTTCGGTAAATATTTTTGAACGTATTTTCTGATGGTGTTGGACGACAACACCCTATATGTCTTTTTGCTGCTCATTTATTTTTGTTATTTTGTATATAACAAGTAAATATTTCGACTTTTTCTTCCTCACTGTAAACTATTTTGATTATTTCATTAAAGAAATGTCACTTATTAAACATAGTTAATTGTCATTTTCATAGCTCACTTTAATAATGTTAACTTCCATATTTACATTAACTAGTTTAACTAAGATATTCGACGTTTAATAACTCAAAAACGGTATATGGTAGAGGTAACATATGGTATATTTTTTAAATCAGGAACAAAGGATCATTCAAAAAATTTAATAATATACAGGGTATCCCATTTAAAAAAAATATTATTTTTTGTATCCCCTGAAATCTGCAACCTACTGTACTTTTGATCTTTTGATAGCATTTTAACAAAATTCAGTCATAACAACACAACTTTTATTTAAAACTTTTTTTCTATAGGCAATAATAACGATGATAAGGGGTGGGTAATTTATAATGAATAACCCTGTACCAATTGCTGTCTCCAATAAATTTTTATTTTTGAGGTTAGGTCTAACTTTCTGTCCCTACTTTTCTGGACATGTCCGTGAAAATGTCTCCCAATTTTACTTTTCCATGAAATACACATCTCTAAAATGTAGAAAGGGTATCCAAATTTAAACATTTAGATATTATTGTGGATAATAATTTAAGTTTTGCAAACACACAGATTATGCACCAAAAAAAGTATAAAAAAAAATTAATTTTTTAGAAAGAATAAGTAAACATTTATCTCAACGGACACTGAAAACAATACACCAGTGATTAGTGAACAATACATTCACATTGTTATTAGTGTGTTACAATTTTATTTTTGTTAAATAACATTCAATTAACTGTCTTACAAAAAAAAGCAAAATCACGCTATGAGGATAATTTTAAAATGGAATTGTTATATAAAAATTAAGTTCATGTTAGAAATTGCAGGTATATTAAGGTTAAACAAACAATTATGTTAGATTTTTATTTATAAAATATTGAATAGTTTGCTACCTTCCCACTTATTAGAGGAGTGTACATTTATTTGTGGTATCCATCAATATTATGCAAGGTCTCAGAACAATTTTTATGTCTCAACTGAAGCTATTAGTGCCAGAACGTGTTAACTCATTTCTTATATCGAGATACAGATAACTTTAAATTACTGCAACTTAATGAAAGATTTTTTTTATAAATGTGTACAGTGTATATAATATATAAGAAACCATCACCTTCTATACTTCTGTGCTGACTAAACGACAAACAATGAGAACGCTTTCTCATAGCTGAGGTTCAGAAATTGTTTAAACACTGAGTTAACACCTTCTTGCACTAATAGCTTCAACTGTAAGGACAAACTACAGCCAGAATGGCTTGTTTCACAAAGGACTCATCATATACAATGGTTTACCAGATAATGTAAAAGATTGCAACTATAAATATTTTTAAGAAAAATATAAAACAAAACACATGTAGTAATACGGACTAGTAATTTATATATTAACACATTGACTGCTATCTCGGTCTATAAGACTGTACCATATTTGGCCAGTACCGCCATCTCGGTCTATAAGACCGAGTAACGTATTCAGGACCCCGACATCAGCTATGCGGTCTGGCATACTTTTATCTATATGAACAGACCGAGGTGGCATACTAATAAGTGATCTGGAATACACTAGTTTTTTGTTAAAAAAAAATCATCTTTTTCGGTTTTAAAAACGTATAATATTGAAAATCTGAATGAGTACATTGAGTTATTTCATGTATTTCTTATACTAATAGATATAACAAAACTAATCATAAAACATAATAATAAAACAATTGCAGTTATTCACTTGTGCACATAAGTACTAGTGTCACGTGTTGGGGCCACCTCAGTCTACAGGACCGAGAGATTTGCTGTTTTTACAACAAAAAAATTGTTTTTTTCAAAATAGTGTGTATACATGGTCACTAATTCATAGTTTATTTTCAAGTGGCAATCATGGCCTGGAGAGACTTTTTTTAACCTGTTGATACCAGATGACTCCTAGCGTAAAATGTATCCTAACCCGCATGACAGTCAATGTGTTAAGTAATTATGTATTTTTTTTTGTATTTGGTATGTTCTTATCTTAATGCTAATTAATAAACCATTATTATTGTTATTTAACAACTTAAAAAATCTAGGCCTAATGTTAGTACGGTTAGATACTACATATTTTAAATTATTTCCCTCAAAAGTATGTTATGTTTATACTGTAAGATTAACTTACATAGACAATTCATGCATATGACTATATTCTCGCCTCTAAGTTTCACAGTGTCAAGGATTTAATAAAACAACAGATTTGTCATTGTCCATTAGATGTCATTTTTTTTTTCATTTGACCATCTAGTTATCATCTTTGATCTTTGTAATTGAGCAAATGATTAGAGCATCCAACATTTGGGGCTTGTTAATTTGGAATATAAAAATTGAGTAATAAAATTTTAATACAGGCTTGGCTTATTTATGTAGAATATTTCTTGCCTACCTATAAAATTCATCATTTAAAAGGCGATTTTACAAAAAAATAAATGTGGATATTACATTTATGTAAATATACATACAGGCTGAGCAGAATTCAATTTTGGCATTTTACATTTAACAATGAGTGTGAGGAAGACGATACAATGCGGGTAATTTTAAATATAAAATAAGGATAGAGACGACCACACCCTCTACCAATTGAGAACTCATATCCCATCCATGTAAGTTGATTTCTTAAACATTTCTATCCTTATTTTTTACTTGTAATTGTTGGCATTATGGTGTCTTTCTTGCACTCATTGTTAAGGCTAAGATACCAAAATGAAAATATGCCTATAGTTTGTACAAGCACAATTGAAATCGTATAAAAACTAAAAGCCAGCAAAAACAGTCGGCATCTCTTCATTCCATATATTATTGTATATGTACAATAAAGAGATGCCGACTGTTTTTGCTGGCTTAGTTTTTATACGATTTCAATTGTGCTCGTATAAACTATACATACATATATGTCAATTTATTTGTGGTATATTGAAAATTTCTTCACTGTAAAGGTATCGGGATTTTTTTTATATGTAATTATTCTATACTAAAAAAATCAGACAGAGGATTTTTATTTTTTCAGTAGAGAGTGTTTTTCTTTTAACTTCCCCTAATCATTTGTGTTAAGGAGCAATAACATCTTTATCGCACAAAAAAGTTGCCTCCTTTTTTTTTATTAATTATTCATTTTATTAAAAATTTGACATCAATGGAACATGACTATCTTGTTTGGTTTTGCAAATATCTGAAAAAAAAAATTAATAACAAATGATTGTTTCTGTTTATATTATTTTATTTTATTCTTATTCAACTTCCAAATTATAGGTATCAGCTAAAAATAACAGTTAACATTCTAACACCTACCTTTTTTTAGTTTTATCGTAACATAACATATCAATACTTAATTGGATGTGAAACTAAATACTTGATAATATAAAAACCTTGCCCTTTTATCTTCAACTTCTTTTTTAAATATGAGTTCGACGAAGGTCTTGAATGTTCTTGCAAACATGTTCTTAGAAAATATATAAATAAATGAATAAATAAAGCAGGACTGTATAAATTATGGGTGCGGTGCTTAATTAGAAACTTAACTACAAAAAATGTCAATAGGTACTTACATGTAACACAGATAAAAATATGTATTAAAAGATATATATAATAAGTATTACCGACTTCTTTTATTTTTATTTTTTTTCATAACTGTTATTGAATCGTAAACATACTTTTTGTCATATAAAATTTGATAATTAAAATTGTTGATATCATGTTCAAATGTCGATAACAACTTATTTAAGTGGTAATGTTAAATTTTTTATGGATACTAATGAACATGAAAAAGCTGCATGTTAAAAAAAAACCTTGTGATCACAGTTGACTATTGAACTTAATTGCCTATTATTATAAATTTATTTGTATAATTCCATATTAGGTTTTTATATTAAAGGTCATGTTTATGTAATGAAACAAAATATTTACGTAACTAATTTAAAATCATAGTAGAAATTGTGTCTTTATTATTGTAAGTATAATATTACTTGCAAAATTATATATTTTATAGCATTATCAAATATTTGCCAAACAGTGTCAAGATATATACATATGTTTGTAAAAGGTTAGTTATATTTATTTTATAAAACTTTTGTATATATAACCAAATTAATATAAATAATTAAAAAAAATAATAATACATTAAATTTTCACACATTTATTTCACTATATTAAATAAAATTTAAAATACAAATAAAATTCTAACACACAGTTTTATACTTTGAGCAGGATAAATTATCTGACAAACTTTCAAATATATATCTAACATCTCAATTAATTTATTTTGCAATATACAAAATATCCTGGTGGTAGGTTAGGTTCTTGTGAGCGGGTCCGTAAGGGATCCACTACTACAGCCATCATCAGGCCTATTGTGGCTCACTGCTACTTATATTTCATCCAATAAGTTCAGTTTCTTAATGAAATTTATTGGGTAATATTGTACCTCCAGCCATAGGCGGTACTCGGCGTCGCCAGGCTGAGTTTCTGCAAATGACAGTTTAGTCGGCAGTGCCCACTATATAGCCATGTTAGGGTTTTCAGGTTTACCCTATTTAATTCTAAAAGTTTCTTAGTTCTTGATTTCAAAGGATTTTTTGTGAACTAATCCTGGTAAATCTTGCCAATGCAGCAGAGTTTTCCTTTCATCCCAGGTTAAGATAGCCATCTTAAAAGTACTTGAGGATATGCCAAGTATTGGTTCGGGTCCAATGGTTCATGATCCTGCTCCTTGTCTAGCTAAGGAGTCGACTATTTCGTTACCTTCTAGACCAGAGTGGCCAGGTATGCAGATCAGAATTACTTTATTGTTTTTGCTCAAATGACAGACTTAGAGCCTTCTGACAGTTCCATATTATTTTAGAGTTACATCGCTAGAAGCCAAGAGTTTTTAGAGCTGCTTGGTTATCTGAGAAAATTTTTATTGATCTGCAAGCAGGATGCATATATTCTAGCCTTCGCACACATAGTTCAATGGCATGAATCTCTGCCTGAAATATAGTTGCATTATTACCTAGACTTGAGGATACCTTCACCGTTGTAGCTGTATACTCTCTGGCTTCTTTTCCCTCGGGAGTTTTGGAGCCGTCTGTAAACCAGCAAGTGTCTACTTTTAGTAAGTCATCTCCTTCCGGAAAAAGGACGTTGAAGGTCTTTACAAACAACCAGTCGAAAAATCAAACTTTTGTTTATAACTCGAAAACAAAAGATGATAGCAAATTTTTGTTTTCGCCAGTTGTCTCAAAAAAAAAAAAGGTCAAGAATGTGTCTTCCATTTTTTTTATATCTCATACAATTACCGAGTTACCCAATACAAACATTGAAATTTGCCCACCCTGTACACAAAATTCCTGGTAAGGCAAACAGAAAAATTCTCATAAAATTCACATTGAATTTTATGAGAATTTTTCTGTTTGCCTCACCATGAATAATTACTCATATGGGATTAACCTACCTACGTTACATAAAATTCCGTTTCAATATCTTTTGTTCAAAATATATTTAAAATTTTTTTTTTGAAAATTTTAACTACCTGTATTTTGGAAACAGAGACTTTAAGGACAAATGTTTATACGACAAAATGTTCTTAAATTTGGATAAGGAAAATATACCCTCAATTATTACATTTCAAAAATTAGTTTAATATACTGGTCCCGCATGCTATTATGTATGTCCACACGTAGAATAAACTTTAACGAAAAAGTTGTATGTCTACTAATTGCAATGTAAATGATGTGGTTAGTTGTTTAATTGTAAAAAAAATAAATTCTTTTGCAATCAAGCAATTCTGCAATACTGTCCACGTCAGATAGGATCTGTCACCATTTTAGAGAACAAATTGGCGCAAAGCAGCTACCGTTGTAGGGAAGTAGCTTCATTAAAATACTGAACCATATTATATCATCTCGTAATCTATTTGACGGACAGTGTATTGTAAATACTTATATATATAATAATTTAAAAATAAATATAGTGCATAGCATTTTAATAAGTTTGATAAATATTTTAACCACTTTAAAAGGTAATGGAGTTATGATGTTTTGCCGTTGTAATTAAATAATAGTTGCTACATTTTCCATTTTTCATCTGCAAAATTTTGATTTTGAACTTATGACCATTGCGGATTAATAAACCGAAACTATTTTATTTGACTTGTCGACGAGTCACTGAATCAGCGCGATAATATTCGCCAATTGCTGAATTTTACTACTATTGTAGTGTTTTCACTTTTTTAGTATATATTTTGTCTCCTTCTCGCAACCATGTTTTGCACAACTTATATGATCAGACAGAAATAGTCCTGTTGAGATAGTTTTCAAATGTGGTGTACCACTTGTGATTTAACAATCATATATTACTTTATTAATAATACATATATTATTTAAATTGATGTGACTGCGTATTTTATAAGTAATAATATGAAGTTATTATTTAGTAATTCAAGGTTAAAATTCATTGACAAAACTGTTTAGATGTGAAGTACAATTATTATTATATTCTATTACAAAAATGTAGGTATTCTATCAAAAATTTATTGTATGTATTTAATATTCTAATACAAATATTTGTTATTAACAAAATTGGTTCGTGGTGTTGGTGTCATATAAAAGAGTAAATCTGTCTGTGTTTACTGATTTACATTAAAAAACTCATATAACTTACTAAATTTCCTTTCCCATAAGTGCTTCTTACTAAAATTGAATCCAGTATAGAGTGTCAAATTAAATGCCTTTATATTCTATAAAAAGTATATGTTACATATTTTAAAGTCGGAAATATATTTTATGTATAAAAATACATATTTTTGACGTTGTATTTCATAATAATATAATCGCAAGTTTTACACAAAATTTATCCAAACATAATCAGGTATGAACAAACATTTAAAATATAGTGGTTGAAAATAATTATATTTTAACTTTTATGAATATTATCGTAAGTGAAGGAAACATTTTTTTTAAATTGAAATTGAAATGAAATAGATTTTTTTTAAATAATTGTTTTGTTTTTTATTTTCAATAGAAACTTCAGTGCATTATAAATTTGACGATACCTTAATAAAAATGCCCTTACTCTGCATTAGTTTGGTTAAGTGAAATGCCGCACCAGGGTTTTCATGGATATCAATAGTATTGTTTTTTTAAATATTTACAATAAATATTGTTTCACTAAATAACAAAAATATTATGTTCCATAAATAAGTCAAGTTATAGATATAGTATAGATAATTATATACTATACTATAAGTACTAGGTATTTTTTGAACTATCTTGGCCGTTTTCATGAACATCTCTTGCACAATACTTTTGCAAAACAATATATTTTCAAACATTTATTTTATTGAGCTGAATTTTGCAATATTTGACAATGACAAAATATTCCTATTGGGAATTAATTAAAAAATATTAATAAGATGCTTTATCACCCAATTGGTTTATTGCATTTTTTTTGCCCTAAGAAATCACTACATATGCGCTAATTTTTAAATTTACTTGCTTCTATGGGTATCAAGTGAATAACTCATTATTAGTATATTCGCTATTATATTATATTCATACGAGTTGAGATAAAATATCAAATATTTTGACATTTTGAGTGGTATATTATGAGTCTTGTGTATTTCTTGAAGTATATTTCAAACAAGAATTAAAACAACCGGTGGTACAATGTCTGTAATATATATTTTATGCTATATTTTGCACCCAATTTTTTACTTACATTATAAATGATATTTTACAACCACGATGTTTCTGATAGCAACGATGTTTCTAATAGGTATGTCAAATATTTAATGGGGTTTCTGGGATTCAAATTATGTTTATTTAACCAAATCAAAAATGCAAATGCTATTCTGTAGAGCCCTTTAACAAGTTCAAAAGGCGAAATATACTATATTTTTCACACAAAAGACATGAAATTACATCCATAATAAATGTCATTTATATTCTTCATTTTAACCTTTTTTTTTACTTTATAGGATATCTCTTTGAAAACCATGAATTTTTCGGTGCCGACGAGGACTGTTACATAATAAAAACAACATTTATATCTTTTTAATGATGAGACTTGTCGTTGTGTTTATAAACAATAATAGGCAATATTTATTGAAAGTTTGGAAAAAATTACCAAAGGCAATAGCATGTAAATTATATACTTTCCTCGTTTTTTGTATATAAGTAAATAATGCTGTTAAATTTTACATAGCTTTAGAAACACCCTGTTGTATATTATTTTTTACTGTTATAATTATTAAAATATATGTTCTTAGACATTAAACAAATTTTGTAGATAATAACGTGTTGTGAAATTGAATGATGTTCCAGGAATTTGTTACAAAATTATCTTGACAATTACTGTCTTGGTTATGAAGGAGAAGGATATCGAATTTTATCTTTGTAATTCAGTGTCTTTCATTTTATAGATGGTGTAGTTGTTGAAGTTAATTTGTTGTTAATAATCATTTTTGAAGTGTTTTCTAATTTAATTATTATTAACTTATATTAATTATCCTAATATAGGATTTTCAAGAAATACAATTTCGTATTAAATCTTAAAGTATAATGATAGATTATTCATCTTCAAAAGTAGTTTAATATTATAAAAAAAGAACTTCTTTAGTATTTCTTAGTTGTCGTTGCATGCCTTATTGATGAAAAATCTCTACCATTAGATAACCCGCACTAACCATCGCACATTAAAATCATTTCACAATGTTGCTTAGTTGCTTGTTTTGTTTAGATTTTCAACGAGGCTATCGTTCTCGCACCAACAGCTCTAGCGGGATAGGTGAGACAGATTTTGTTTTATTGCAATCCTCACCTATAGGTCATATGCACTGGCAGCCTGTCAGTATATCCGTTGCTGGTTATTCTGAAAGTCTTAGTGACCAAAGCTCTCGGTGCAGTTCTCAACCTCCTTCGCCAAGTAAGTGCTTACTGTGTGTGTGACTTTACAGACATAACCAATCTTGTTGCAATTATTGATGCATAATCTTAATTCTTGGAGACCGTTTAAAAAAAAATAATAAAAATTGTGTCAATGATAAAAATTATGAAAGATTTATTATACCCGTGAAAAATCTAGAATTTTTAGAACTTATTCAGGACGCTTGATAAATATCTTTAAAATATCAAGCTTAGATTATTAAGAATGTTTTCGATATTCATCAGGGGAACTTCAAGGATGTTCCTTACTCTGCATCACCATTTGTCATTATTTATTATTACTCAATAAAATTTTACAGTTATTAGTTTTTTAACAATAGGTAGCTCCAGTTAAACATTTTGGTCGTTTGAAAGTGTTCATCATTAAAGTTCAATCTATAAATTATGCTGCAGCAGCAGCAGCCGCAACGATCGCCGCACCTGTAACAATTTGAGGAATAGGAAATTATTACTCCCATTTATAATAATAATAATAATAATAATAAATTTATTGTACAGTATCAATATAATACAAACGTACAAAAGGATAAGATACAGAGAACTGATATATAAACCTTACCCTAACATAGTAGTAATTACAATTTTTTATTACAAAATGCAAATAAAGAATTAGAATTTTTGAATAGCCATAAAACTCAAATCATTACATAGCAATTTATTTTTTTAATTTTTCTTTGAAGTATGCAAGGCTTGTTTGAAATGCCTGTGGTGATAGCTGATTATATATATGAGAAACTAGATATGAAAATGATGTTTCGTATGCAGCAGTGGTATGCCTAGGTATACTGATATCATTAGAGTTCGGTATAACTCTGCTATGGGCATTACGTCTAAATTCTATTTTATTATATAGATAACTGGGATTTTGAGTATCAATTATTTTTTTTATTAGGCAAGAGTAGTGAAGAAATCGACGTTCGTCTAATCGTAACATCTTTAACTCCTTAAAATAGGAAGTTATGTGTTCTCTAACTGGCACTTTCCATGCAAATTTTACACAACAGTTTTGAATGACTTGAAGTCTCCTTTTGTCCACTGCATTTAAACATGGTCCATATAAACAGTCTCCATAGTTAAAAATCGACAAAACTAAGGTTTCTACAAGTTGCACTTTAATCCTCGTTTGCAGTAAATCTTTGAATTGATAGAGATGTCTAAGTTTCAAGTAAGACTGACTGATTATTTTTGAAACATGCTTCGTAAACGATAGTTGTGAATCAAACAAGATTCCTAAGTTTTTAGCAGTATCTCGTATTTCTAACTGCGACTCGCCTAACTTAAAAACCAGATTTAGTTCTTTTATACTATTTACCCTGTGCTGTGATCCCATTAAAATTATTTGGCTTTTGTTTGGATTCATACGGAGATAGTTGTTTTGAGAACATTTTAGGATGTTTCTTAGATCCGAATTCAAGTTTTCAGTTTTTTGCCAAACATCATTTAAGGATAGAGTTATGTATAGCTGGATATCATCAGCATATAAATGTAATTTTGAATATTGTGGAATAAACTGCAAATCAGATGTAAATATATTAAGAAGGAGAGGTCCCAGGACAGAGCCCTGTGGAACTCCCGATAATAATTCCAATTTCTGAGATAAGTTTGTATCAGTTAATTTAGTTATTTGAAACCTATGATACAGATAGTTCCTAAACCAACGATTTACGACACCACTAATACCATAAATTTCTAGTTTCTTTTGCAGAAGCTCAAAATTTACACTGTCAAATGCCTTAGACATATCCAGTAAAGTAAGAACCGTAATTTTATTTTGATCACGGGCTTGACTTATCTCATCAGCTACTGCGATTAACGCAGTAGTTGTGCTAAAATTTTTACGAAATCCCGATTGATTAGATGGCAGTATATTATTGATATTAAGGTATTGGACTAATTGTTCATAAATGGCCCGTTCTGCTAACTTCAAGGATACACAAAGAAGATTAATATTTCTGTAATCTGAAATCTCTTTTGGAGAGGCCACTTTGGGAATAGGACGACTAATGGAAGTTTTCCAAAGATCAGGAACGATACCTAATTCAAAGGAACAATTTATGATATGAGTGAGTGGATTTAAGGAAAATTCACTTGATAACTGGAGCATCTTAGCTGATATATTATCTATACCCATAGAATTGGTTTTTTGTTTAAATAAAAGTGACCTAATAACTTCAACATTTACAGGCTGAAAATGAAAACTTGAATTGGATGATGGTATTTGATTTAGTAGAGTGTTATTTTCATCTATTGGATGATTGTTAGAAGATGAGTTCACAAAAAATTCATTAAATAAATCCGCGTTACTTAGGTGTTCAGGTAACTCCGAGTGGTCTGGTCTACTTACTACGCCCCAACTTTTTAAACCAGCCCATAATTTCTTTTGATTTTGGGTATTAGCATTAATAAAGTTATTGAAAAATATTTTTTTCTCTTCTTTAAGTGCAAAGTTATAATAATTCCTAAGATCACAGTAATACTGCCTATGTATGGGATAAAGTACGCAACCGCAGCAGTTATCATACCTGTTCCGCTGCGAGATGACGATCTTTTATTTCGGGCGGCAACTGCTATAGATTCAGCTGGGGACAGCCAATGAAATTTTACAATTTTAATATTGATAAAGCAGACTTCATATGCAATATCAAACAAATCTTCCATTAGTTTATAGTTCCGTTCAGTGTTATTTGTCGGACTCCATTTTCTTTGTTTTTAATTTATTTCCTAATAGGTATTCCTGAATTATATGTTTTACTCACAGAAATAAATTGAGTTTTAGTTAGTTAAAGTGTCCAGGCGCAGGTGCGAATCATACCGTAACGGCAACAGTACGTAAATTGCAAATTGTTCTAAACTGATGCGGCTATAGATGCGGCTATAGATGCGACAACCTTAACTGCAACTGCTATAGCATAATTTATAAATTAAACTTAATGGGTTCATTGTCCTTCATTACTGAGATAGAGGATGTTTTATTTCGGCAAAATTTTTCTTTAGTCATAACTTTTGAAACACCCTGTAAAATCGGTTCTACTTGTTACGTATATTTTACTTATTTATTTTACTTGACAAAACTTCATAAATACTAAAATCAAAATCCAGGGCCAAATTTAAAACATATACTGTTTTTGATTTTATAAAAAAACAGCACTCTGTCTGTATAGCATAATTTTGAAAGTCTGTTTAGAGTTTTGAAAAAATCATAACAAATAAGCCAAACAGCAGTTTTTATAGTTCCCAAATTTCATCATTTTCTAAATGCAGATCTTGTTTTAACATAAAAGGAAATTTTTGAAAAATGCTACAATTTTGTTGAAAATATTTTTAATTATTAAATTCGCCAGATTCAATTTTTAGGAAAAAGATAATTTAAATTTTTAATACTACTGTTGTTTCATTATTTTTTTTAAATTTAGAATTCAATAAGAAGTTTTAAAAATTTATTATTTGTTTTATTAATTTCATTAAAATTTTTTTTATTTTATTTAATTATTTTTAAATCGATTTCTTTTAATAGGCAAAATGTAATATTTAATTCAAATAATATTTATAAAATACATGAAAAGTTACTTATAAATAATTAGTCAAAAAAAAAAATTTATTACATTAAACAACCAATTTATTGTAATTATATGACATTATAAAGGATTTTCAAGAATTTCCTTTTATGTTAAAAACAGGTCTGTATTTAGAAATGGCGAAAGTGTGGGAAGTATAAGAACTAGCCATTTGGCTTATTTTTTAATTTCTAAATAGAGTTTCAAAATTATGCAATACAGGGTGTTGTTTTTTAAGGAATCAAAAAAGAGTATTATTTTTCTCGATATTTCTCGATAGTTTTGTCGAGTGATGTATGTAATAACCAAAAGAAAGATTTGCTCAAAATCATTAAAATGTCCTGTATCCCTGCAACGAAGTAATGGTGGTTAGTTTGGAAACACCAAAGTGCCTTCTAGCCACAGTTAATATATGTACAATTACCTTTAAAAGACGCTGTATATAGGGTGATTAAAAATTAGTGACAATATTTAGCAGCGTTTTTAGGGTGTGAAAATAGTAGCAAAAAGTTCTCAAAATATGAGAATATGTTTTCTAAGGGAGCTACAGGTGCCCAAATGTTCTTTATGGGATAAATTTTTTTGTGAATCACTCCAATATTGTTCATTGGATTTTTTTAAATATTTAAAATGTATTTAGACTTGTTAATTAAATATTAATGGTAGAATATAAATCGGTCGTATTATTATATTCATTACTCATCACAGATTTTTTATTTTTACATTTTTCTTTTTTTGTGAAATATGTGTATTTATATTTATTACAAATTCTTATAGAGCATTCAAATATTAGTCAAAATAAAAAGCTGAAACATAAAAAAAAATAAAATGCATTTATAAATATTTTAATATTATGTAAAAATATGTGAGAAATTTTAATAAGATCCAATAAGCAGCGTTAGAGTGATTCAGGAAAAACTTTATCCCAAGAGTGCATTTGGGAGTTTGTATCTCTGTTAGGAAGAATTTGCAGACCCGTATTATGAATTTCCTAATATTTTTATTTTATTTTTAATAAAATAGAAACATAATCTAATATTTTAAAGTAAAAGGGACGAACTCTGCTTCTAATAACAGACTTTTATTTAATGGTGTTTTATTGTAAGCTTTACTTTCGCGAATATGTTATGTCTGTAAATATTTTTTAATTATATAGTAATTGTAGGTAATTTGTAACTTTGCTATTAGTGTAAAATATTTCGCATTTATTTTTCTAGCAACTAACTTTTCTTTATTTAAACATTAATTTTTAAATAATACCTAAACTAACTTCTATTTCTAATGTGATGTACATTTTTTTTACAAAAAGTGAAATAAATATTAGTAGTAGTTTTAGTTACATAGCGTGTATAGTGTATATATTAAATAATAATAAATACTAGAGTACGTTAATATAATTTTTTTTCAAATTAGTTGCAGAGAGAAAACCCTCAAATGGAAGTAAACTATCTAATCTAAAATCTGGAGAAAACCCTAACAAAGGAAGACACGTTGTTATTAAAACTGACTATTCAGATTCCAATCCCCGTGTAAGCATAAGTATGAATACTTCGTCTGTTATATATGAAAATCAAGAGTCAAATAGAACACCGCTCCTACATGAATATAAGCATACAGCATCCCAAACAAAACCTAGACCAAATTCACTGAACTTAATAAAAAGTGATGGAAAACCGTTAAGACCTTCAATGAGAAACCGATCAAAATCCATTGATACATCCCAAAAGGAAGAGAAAAAAGAGAAGAAAAGCTTTGAAAAACTGCATAGATTAAAAGAAAAACTACTGCACTCCAGCCCAGAATTGAATGAGACCAGTGATAATGAAAGTACTCCATTAGTATCTGAGGTATCTTCGCCATCCAAATCTGGACAAAGTTCAGAGATAAAATCTTCAAGCTCTAAGAGTTTTCCTTTGTCACCTGATTCTCAAAAAAGCCTTTCTCCAGAGAAACCTTTGAATAAGTACACAAGAAGTGAACAAAATCTCACTGGTGCAACCGAGATTAGTCCTAATGTTGCATTTTCAGAGAGTAACATTTGTATGGACTCAACATACGGTGGTGGTGAAACTAGTTATATAGTATCCCCTGAAAATTACCGAGAACGACGGAGGACTATGTCAGACGATACAAGTACATCTATTTCGGTATACTTAGGCTCCCTCGATCATAGCAATAGTAATTTTAGTATACATAGTTGTTCACAAAGTTCAGGACATCTTTCTAGACAAAATGCCTTGGATTCAGAGGAAAATCTTACAGATATGTACTGTGAACCCGGTAGTAAAAATGATTGATTTATACTAATTGTAGGTAATTGTACTTACATTTTTCAGTATTTTTAGGTTAAGTTGGACAATACCTACACTTTTGTTTACCATTTTGTTTGTGATTTTTAAGTTACATATGTTTAACATTACTAATTAATAAATAGTTGATTTATTAATAACTAATTTTATTTCATGTTGTAAAATGGTGAGGGTTTTCAAGTTATTTACCAAATTAATGTTAGGTATGGCATGTGCTCTACTTCTGGAAATTTTGATGTTTTAGGTCATTTTAGGTAAGTGACGTTCCCAATAATAAAAGGAGTTTTGACACGTAAATGCAAACGTTTTGTATATATACAGGGTGTTTCGGATTTATAGTGAAATAGTGTTATGGGAGGTAAAACACACTTAGTGGAGTTTAAAACATCCTCAAACTTACCTTGAACGTGAACCGTTTTTGACCAAATAAAAAATGGTCTGTGTTAATTACTAAATTGGAATACATTAACGTTATTTTGTCAAAATAAAATTGCCAACCTTCATCTTTAATATTTTATTATTATTTTCCATAGGCATTAAATAACCTTTTTTTTTTTTAATTTTCTCGATGCTATTGTATTATACAGAAAAAAGTGCCTCAATAATGTTAAAATTGTTTTTTCATAACTTTACAAACAACCAAGATAGACGTGTCTAAAAGTCGAAAAATTGAATTTTTGTTTACAGCTCAGAAACAAAAGACGATAGCAAATTTTTGTTTTCCATTTTTTTATATTTCTTACAGTTACCGAGTTACCCACAAATATCGAAATTTGCCCACCCTGTACGTTATTTTTAAATTCGAACTTTAAACTTAAAAAGCCTAGAAATGCTGCATATAAAAAAAAACAAGTAACAAGCTCTTCTTATCAATATCAACTTTTTAGTGTCTTATTATTGAATTTCAAAAATGATTTACATAATGTGAATAACAAATTTAAAGAAAATGTACTTAATTATGGAATTTTAAGCTAAATTAATAAAATAGTGACATTCACTAGTTGATTGCAGAATTTGAAATTTTGTCAATCAATATCTTTAAAAATTTATTGGAGAATAACCTTAAACGTGCCATCAAATATTATAACATTATTTTATACACTGGCCCATTGATTTTTGAAATGCTTACTAATATTTACCAAAAAATGACACACAGGGTGATGTTATCGACACTGAGGGAAACATAAAAATTGAGTATAGTCCTGAAATTTTTTTCTAAGTAAATTATGGTTTTGATTGTATTAAAAGAAATATTTGTACCAAATTTTATCCAAATGTTTAAAGCCGTTCCAAAAATACAGTTTCAGTAAAAAACCATAAAACACACAGTTAATATTCAAGGGTAAGTTGGGGGTATTTTAAACTCAGCTAGGTGTTTTCATTATACTGCCACTTTAAATCTGAAACACCGTGTATGTATATTATGTAAATTTTACTACAAATGACAGATGTGTGGAGTTACCAAAGTAACATTTAAAAAGCCAAATGGTTCGAAAGTTTTATTGTAACTTAAAAATTAAAATAGTTGTAAAATTGCTGTAATAAATGCAAAATTACTTGAAGGCAGCTATTTTTTCAAAAAATGGAAAGGATTAACATCGGCCATATTAAATAAAAAAAAAAAAACATAAATTAGACAACCCCCAAACCAAAGCCGAAGCCGCTCGGACAGGGGTTACACAGTTGGAAAAAATGCGACACACAACCAAACCCTTTGACTTTGCATCGGGCATCGATAGGCAGTAAACCAGCTACGTTTGTCACTTAATGCTCTGGCCCACTGTGCTACTGAGCTTGGTAATAATATTTATAATAAAAGTCACTATTGCAATTTCCTCCCACCAAAGGATTGACAGAGAAAAAATTCCAACTTTTTAGTGTCATGAACATTGTGGAAAATAATGTTTGTAAATTGTTTCTTCCAAAATTGTAATTAAGAACTTATGATTTCAAGTATATTTTTCCCTTGTTTATTTTCCTGTTTTTAAGGGTAACATGAGTTTTATCAATCTGTGAAATTACATCTTCGCCTCTAACAGACACACTATAATTTTTTTTGAAAACACAATTAGAAGGAAAAAAATCTTATGCATAATATTCGCTTCCTGAGTACTATCAACCAAGATACAGCCTTACTTCCAGCTTAAGTTTTACACCTTGTATGAATTATTCATATCCTAAATCAATAAACTAACTAAAGTTACAGTGATTTTTCTGAGGTTATGGCAACACTGTTTTAATTAAATTGCCAGTAGCCTGTGTAAACAAATATTTAAGTCGGTTAATCATGGATAATTTTTTTCAGTGAAAAACATTTGATTTTTAAATTTTGAAATTGAAAATAGTGATAGTTCATTTTGTTATAGCCCCAACTCTTAGGTTCTATACATTTAAAATTTAAACCACATGGAGCGAAACAAAAAGGCATTATCTCTTTGAATCTTACTGAGCTCCAATCCCTAATAGCTTGTCATATGATTCTCTAAAAAACTCTATTACTAAGTGAAATACAGAAATCTAAATAAATCTTTATTATTATTATACTATTATGTTATTGATTTATAATCTAACATCGAGTATTTTTTTCTATATGGCAACAAATAAAGTTATAAAATTGATTATTTAAAAATTATTGTCAATGAAAGTAATTTGATTTTAGGTTCTTTTGGTAAATCGAAATTTAAAATGAATTTTTTCTTTAAATATGGCTTTTATTGGCATAGGTGAGGCAGTGCGATTGAGGACAGTAGTAAAATTTTCCATTGTAATTTTTATTTTGTGTTTAAAACTTCGATCATAAACACGTGTTTATGATCGAAGGTTTAAAATATATTCACTGAGTTCTGAGAGCACATCAAAACAAACAAATTTACGTGTCGTCTCGTGACTGTGACGTAACGCCGTCCTCATTGGTTGCAAACAACATCCCTCCCTTCAGCTGTATACAATTTTTGTAAAAGTTTATTTGAATTTTTTTTTGACAAATGAATTGTTAATTGAATTGCTTATTTGAGAAACCCAATATGCCCATAAAGCATGTTTTGAGAAAATTGAAAAAAACAATTTATTTGCTTCAATTCAAAAAAACTGTTTATAATTATAGTATAATGATTTTTTATATTCATTTTAACGTCTGTGTTAGAAGAAATAAATGTGCTTACACTGTATTAACATTAAAACAATATAATAATGATAGAATATAATTGCAATACGTCTCTTCACTTTCGAACTGCTTAGTAATTAGTAATTAATTTCATCCCAAGCAATACGCAATGCACAATGCATAATTCAGTATAGTAATGTTTATACAACCATCGTGACCTCATTTCTATTCCTAACCACAGAACTAGTAATTTCAAACATTGCTTTTATTCTAATTGCATAGTTTGTTACAATGCATTACCAATTGAGATTCATAACATAAAAAATTGTGGCAATTTGGTAAAAGATACAAAAAATTTTCTTGCAAAAAGGGGGTACTATAGTGTGCAGGAATGTCTGCTTGAAAATTAAAACAGTCAATACCTTGTTTTGAATTACACAAATTTTGATTAATTACCTATGTGTTCCATATTGATATATTAGTGACGTTTACTTAAATTCTGTTGACTTGCAATATATAGATACATTTGTATCATTTTTGTGGTAAATTAAATAAATAGGTTAGACAAAATAGTCATTAGGTTATAAATTCAAATTTTTGATTTTATTTATTTATATGTATTTATATGTATATGTATCAATATGTATTTACATATACATTTTGATATTGTTTTATATTGATGTCATTTCTTTTGTTTTATATTTTATGTTGACTTGCCAAATATACATTATGCATCTTATTATTGGTGAATAAATATTCTATTCTATTCCATTCATATTTCAGGCACCGTTACTGTTCAACAATATTTAGAGTGTAGGCAAGGACACCGTTCACATCACATTCTATATGTTTCCTGATATCTTAGTCATAATTTTTCATCGAATTTTGAAAACTACTTTTCCCTATTTTCAGAGGAAAAATATTAGACATTTGGATTTCTTGGGTTTTTTAAATAAACAACATTTATGTGTTCACTATGCCAGCAAAACAACTGGTATTTATTGAGTTTCTGAAGCAAACCGATGTAAAATAACGACATTATTTGTATCTTTATCAAAAAGTATAATTTTTTAAATTTTATGTATAAATGGCTCTTGTGAATTAGACGCGCGTGACAATGCATGTATATTTGTTTTAATGCGCTCTCAGAACTCGGTGAGTATAATTTATGCATACGTGACAGTGTTTTTTTATGACATTCCTAATTATTTCATCTAAATATGTACACAATCATCAAAACTACGTTCTCTCACTAACGATTTTATCTACTGTTAGGGCACTGAATTGTAAAAGATTCACAGCAACCAATTATGTTTGCAGTAATGGATAATATTCTAAAGTAAGTCACTTTCACAGCTCAGATGCACAAATAGAAATAATAAAAACGTATGGATCAGGTAATTAATGGAGAAAAAGTAATTATGAAGTAAATATTTTGTTTTAATTAAAAAATGTGTAAAAAAGTTTTATAACAAAACTAACATATGTCCATTACTTTCTATAGTCAAAATAATACGATTCAGATAAACTTACCTATGTAAAATAAACCATTACTCAGTAACAGACCCCTGTAAGTGGAGATCTGGGGTCTCCACCTACCTTTTGAATTTTGCTATTTGAGCGAACCATATGGAATATGAACTTGTCATTGGGCTTATGGACAAAAAAAGTTCTGGGTAAAATAGTGGCTTAGGATGTCGAAATAACACTCTGTATACAGTTTTTCTTACAACTCATGATGTCCATTACCCTCATAAGTAATTGATGCACCTAACTTGGAGGTGAAACCGTTCGGTTTAAAAAACAGTCGGGGGTATCGACCTAAAGAGGGCTGTTATTCCGTAAGGATGCATTTTTGTATATGGGGAAGTCTATCTAAATCGTGTTATTTTGGCCTTAGAAATCTCTAGTCCACTGTTGCCCATGCATTTCCGAGAGTATATTCGAAAATGGTATCACCATAAAAAATGATTGGTTCTAAATTTACTGCTCACGATCTTACTGCTCAGATGTTACTATATATCTACTGCCAATTTTTCTCTGTTTCATTTTTTCAAATATATGAAACAAATTTATATGCCATATGTCAGTCAAATTGTATCGAAAATATCTCTTACTCAAAATGTTGATTTTAATGAACTTATATTATTAAAAAATTTTAAAGCTGAAGAGCATTCACGAGTACGTTATGCTATAAATAAAAAAAAAAAAAATCGCCTAATTAACATTTAGTCTACTGTATAGAATAACGCCTAAAATAATTTAACTGTCTGGCCTTTATCTAGCAATACCAAGTTTTGTCTTCGCTCTCCTTTTGTCACAACTCTGGCTTGAACTTTGGCCTAACATATGGTGGAGGGCTAGGTCTGCAATGTACCCCTCTACTAATGGTTGAAGTAGGACTATTGGTGTGGCTTCGAGAAATTAACATGGGATCAGGAGACAAATTCATTTCTCGAGTCTTTGAAAAACTTCTAATAGACTCAGTTGCTCTTTGGAGAGTACCAAATTGGTTTATTTCTTCTGAGGGTATATTATTCACATGCCTAAAAATAAATACAAAGTGTGCTTTAGAGACTTCACCAAAATTATTTGCTCATTGCAAGTTAATAACGCATTTTTTTAACAGTTTTTAAATTAGTTCTGAGATTAGGACATTCATGAAAATGAAATCAAGATGTAATTAAATAAAAAATACGAAATTTGCAAAATTGAATGCTTCAGTTAGGTCAGAAAAAAAAGGAATAAAACCTGCCCTAGCCTTAAGAAAACTACAATGAATTTTTTCCATGTAATGGAGGAATATGTGCTGAATAATATATCCAAAGTTCACACCATTTTATTCACAGAAATCGACCTCTGTATTGGAAATAGATATTTGATACAGGCAAATTTTGTGGAAATATTCACACTGTGCTCATGGATATTATTTTGCGTGAAATGAAAAATAATAACGCCAAACAATTTTTTGCTAATTATTATTTTCTAATTTTACAAAAACTTATCACAGATAAATATGACATACATCTTCTTAAACAATTATTTTCCCGGCTATTTGCCAAAACGCTAAAACTTGGATTATAAAAATGATAATATGTACATTATGTTCAGTACAACTGACTCAATAATGTTAATTTTAATTTTAACTACTCTGTTCAGTAAAGCCAAAAATAAATAAAACAAAAGTACTCACCAGTTGAACAATCACTTCAAAACTTTAAAACGTCCACAGACACGTGTTTCTACATTTTTGTGTCATCAGTGTGGCCTTTATATTTTAAACTTTTACCAAGATGATACCTAATTTGTGTTAAATTATTCTAACCTTACGGGAAATTTCCAATATATAATTTCAATTATTCTGTTCTCCAAAGCCATTAATATTTATTACATTAGGATTTACTAAGATTCACAGTTACTTTCGAGGCTTTTTAAGGACCACACTAATGACACAAAAATGTAGAAACACGTGTCTGTGGATGTTTTAATGTTTTGAAGTGATTATTCAACTGGCGAGTACTTTTGTTTCATTTAATTTTGTTTTTACTCAACAGAGTTAGGTTAGGTTTTTGTGAGTGGCTCCTTGTGGACCCTCTACTGCAGCCATCAGCTCACTACTAATGAAGGCTAATGTTTTCAGACTCACCAGTTGGCGCTACTGGTCGAGTAAGGTCATGTCAAAAGTTATTGTTAGGTGCGGGAAAAAATGTATAGTGTTTATTATAATTATTTCATACACCAGCAAATAAAAAACCTTGTTAATTGTTTCCATTTTGTTTGGAAAGAAAAGGCAGACATATGCTTCCGAGAGACAAAACTCGCCCAAAACAGTGGTTGATGGAGATAACTTTACTCCTTCGAAACATTCGTATGTTTGTAAGAAACATTTTAATCCTGACGATTATGCGTTACCAAAGGAGTCTACTACAGAAAATCGTGAGTAATAATCATGTACATTCGTTGTTTTCGTCATATTCATTCTTGATATAACCTAACTTTAATAACATAAGACACTTCTGATAAGTACAGTAATTTCCCTACTGAGCAAGTAAATGACTACTTTCTCCTTCTGCCATCATTGTGTTAAATGTTTTTCAGTTAATTTTTATAAAAAAATTACTAAAAGCTAGCGTTAAAAAGTCATAGTAAACATAACGTTCAGTGACATTGACCTTTCCGTACACTAGCGACTTTCATGGTGAAATTAAGCGCGTTAATCCTCATTATATTTCACCCAATAAGCTGTCTCTTAATGAAACTGAAAACTTTATTGGGTGAGAATGTGTCCAGATCCTCTGGCAGCAGTTGCCCTTTGCAAAATATTGATAATCAGATACCCTCCACAGCGGGACAGGTGCATAAGATGTGTTCTGCCTTCTCATCATCCTCCAGGCATATACGACACGGCGTTTTCCGCTAGGCCGAGTTTATGCAGATGATAGTTTAATCAGCAGTGCCCGGAGTATAGGCCTGTTAGGGTTTTCAGGTTTACCCTGTTTAACTGTAGAAGTTTCTTAGCTCTTGATTTCAAAGGGTATTTTATAAACGCCTTCAAATGAACTAATCCTGGTAACTCTTGCTAATACTGGAGAGTTTTCCTTTCAGCCCAGGTTGAGATAACCATCTTAGCAGTACTTGAAGATATGCCAAGTATTCGTTCTGCTCCGATGATTCGTGATCCCGCTCCTTCTTTGGCCAAGGAATCGGCGTTTTCGTTACCTTCCATATCAGAGTGGCCGGGTATCCAGAGCAGAGTCACTTTGTTGTTTTTGCTCAAATGATTTAGAGCCTTCTGGCAGTTCCATACCATTTTGAGAGTTACACCAGTAGCAGCCAAAGCTTTTATAGTTCTTTGGCTATCTGAAAAATTGTTGATTGATCTGGGTGTAGGATGTAGGATATTCCAGTCTTCCCACACACAGTTCAATGGCATGAACCTCAGCCTGAAAAATAGTTGCATTAGTACCTAGGCTTTAGGATATCCTCACTCTTGATCTATAGCTATGTTCTCCCGCTCTTGTTCTCTCAGCAGTTTTGGAGTCATCTGTAAATAAGCAACTGTTTGCCGTCAGTAGATCGGCTTTATTCTGATCTCACTGATCTCTTTCCGAAAAAAGGATGTTGATGGTCAGCTTATAGTTGGTCATGATAGGAGTATAGGATCTGAGGGCATTCCCAGGATGTTGTCATAAAGCAACCTATTTCGCTCCATGATACTAGTCTGCGGCATATTAATGGCCGCTTGTTACAGTCTATATGTTGCCTATCTGGCCTCTCTCAAATATATATGAAGAGGGGGTAAGTCTAGGAAGATTTCCATTGCAGCTGACGATGTGGTGCTAATTGCCCCCATTACGGTCAAGCATGCCAATCTCTGCAATCCAGAGAGTTTGGCTTTGACCGTCCATTAGATCAATGACTTCAGAATAGATTCTGAAGTCATTGATTGTGATCCTTTCTGGCCACCAAACAATGGATCCATATGTTATCATTGGTCTGCTGACTGTGACATCGATCTAGTCAATTTTTTGGAGACCCATGCCCTAAGATTTACCACAATACGACGACATGTCCATAAGGACAGTTTTGCTTTGTGGATTACCTTTTCCAGATGGGAGTTCCCATTAAGTGATTTATCTAAAGTGATTCCTAGATATTTCACCTTCTCCGCAAATGAAATAGTTTCACTCATTAAGGAGGGTCTTCGTCCTCCAGCTTCCTTTTCCGGGTGAATGGTACTATTGCTAGTTTTTGAGGGTTCACAGACATCTGTTCCCTGCCATACCAATTACCCACTGCATGGAGTGCCTCTTGAAGGGTATTCAATATTACTTCTTCAGAGTTTCCTCTGACTAGTATGACTAGATTATCTGCATACTAGAACCTCAACCTCCCACAATGTGAGAATAGTGTTATGGCTCTAAAGCTGACTGTTTCTCGCTGTAAAGACGTTATAAATTGAACAGAGTAGTTAAAATTAAATTTAACATTATTGAGTCATAGTTGTACTGAACATAATGTACATATTATCTATTTATAATCTAAGTTTCAGCGTTTTGGCAAATAGCTGGGAAAATAATTGTTTAAAAAGATATGTTATACTTATCTGTGATAAGTTTTTGTAAAAATAATAATTAGCAAAAAAAATTTTTAGCGTCCATTTCACTCTTTATTTTAAACTCTTATCTAGAAGAGGATACCTAATTTGTTTTATATTATTTTGCGTAGACAGCCATTATAAGGAGAAAAATGGAAAAGCCCTGGCTAAAAGTAAAATTATTTTTAAGGTGGAAGTTGATTCCTGAGTATTAATTAAATGATATAAACTTTGAATATGTTATTCAACACACTTTCCTGCACTAGTTGATGAAATCAATCCTCTTATAGTTTTCTTGAGATTGCGGATATTATTTCTTTATTTTTTGTAGTCTAATTAAAACAGTTCAATTTGCGAATCTTATGTTTACTGTAAACTATATTCTTTCTGGTTTTAATAATTAATTTCTAGTTTGCCATTGAGTCTTATTGGTTTGTTATTAGAAGAGCTCGGACACCAGGTGTTATTCCAAACAAATTTTGCATACAACGTAAATTGCTGATATTTATTTTTCTTGGTTTATAAAACCAGAAATGTGTGTAGAAATACACAGTTGTTTTCAAAACCACGATGGCATATAAGATTAATTTGTCATATCCTTTCCGAGACATCACTACTAAACTTCCACAGCCTATTTTGACACGGTGTGGTACTTGGATGTAGCTTGCATCTTACTACTACACAAATTTTGAGAAAGTAAAAAAATTAGTACAACAAAATGCTAATGATGCAGTTACTATTTCATATGCTCGGTAAGCTTTCATGGGTTCCCAAATTCAAGAACATCTGGCTTACAGTTTTATTTCAAACGTATTTGCAACATATAAAACGTCGGCTTCTTTGATCCCTTTACCGCCCTCAACAAAGCCGACGTTTTTTATGTTGCAAATAGGTTTGAAATAATTTATAAATTCAAGAATTACTTTAACAATCCGTAGTTTTGAGCCGAGAACAAAAGCAGGAGTTTTCTGTCCTGCATGCTGTGAATGCTGTATTCAACTTACAACAGTTTATTTTCCAGTTGACTGGAACTCTTGCAGAATGAGTGCATCACAAATTTGAAACAGTGTTACACAACAATTGAGGGTTTATCACATTGTTGTGTTGTGGATCTTCTTACAAGAAAATAAGTAAACTTTTCATCACCAACATACACATGTCGTCTTTAAACATTTTATGTACTTTAAATATGTCCTTATTACATCTGTGGATGTTGAAAGATTGTTTTCAGCATATTATTGACTTCTTGACAGGAATCATTAAAGTTTTACGCCTGAACAACTCTTAGTTATTAACTTTTATTAGTGCCTTCACAAATTAATAGTTTTGGTGTTGTATTATATATATATTCTAGTAAGTTTTAGCATCATCAAATTGACAAGGTATGATTGTATCATTTTAGCGCATGAAATACGTACCAACATAAAAATGTTCTTACAAACCCATCCAAGTCTGTCCCTTATATTTGTAAAATAGCAACCTGAGATCCAAGCTCTAGTTATTAGTGATGTTAAAAAAAATATTTTTCTGGAGGATTTGTATACAGTGCATCCCTAAAGTAACACATAAATTCGATAAAATTTTTAGGGAAAATTTTTTTTCAAACACGTCAAATGGATTTTTTTAAATGTCCTTTTTTTAAGACAACTTAATTTTTTAGTGGCATATTTGCCAGTTATCACCACCGAATTTTTTTTTTAATGACAACCTATTTTTAAACCATTTGATATGTTCGAAAGTGTTTTTTCAAAAATTTTACAAAATAATTTTCTCAAATTAGTAAATTACTTTAAAGACATGTATAACTAAATATAATAGAGTTACTAAGGTACAGTATTAATAATATTAGCATTTTTTGTTAATTTACCTAAAAAATTCAAATCACTATTACCTGTAAATGTATTGTTCATAATAGTAATCGGTACAAATATGAAACAAATTATTAAAAAACTCCTCACTCTCTCTGTTGTCTCTATAAGATTGAATTGATAGTTTAAATAACTTATTTTTCAAAAATAAAACCATTAAGTCCTCTTTCAATGAAATAAAATATACATTGTACTGATTCTGCGGTTGGCTCCTTGTGAAACATTATTAAATATTTTAAATAAACAAAAGAAAATTTTCTTTTAAATGTTTCAAAATTATATTTTTCACTCTACACGTGTTTCGGCTTTTTTAGGCCCTTTTAAAGAGTACAGATGAGAGGTACCTCTCATCTGTACTCTTGAAAAGGGCCTAAAAAAGCCAAAACATGTGTAGAGTGAAAAATATAATTTTGAAACATTTAAAAGCAAATTTTCATTGTTTATTTAAAATAAAATTTATATGTATCATTCATAAGAAAAATACAATTATAATTGTTAATAGTAAAGAATATACCACTGTTTTAAAAGAGTTGTCATAAATCAAATCTTTTTTAGAATTTTTTGTCATCTATTTGTGCAATTTCCTATTAAGAACAAGATATCAAAATTCTGTTCTATATATAAGCAATGAGCATAAATTTGAGCAAATAAAATGAAAACTTTGCATTCACTTATAAATGGACTGAATGGTTTCCTTAAAAATTAAGCAAAAAAATATGATTTACATACTCAGCTGTACATACTTACATATCATCATGATGGAAACATAATATAATTGATAGTATGGAAGCCAGTACAATCATAATAAACATTGGTACCAATATTGAAGACAGTAATTCATGAAAGTAACCCCGTTGGAGGCAAATCAGATTTAGAAATTGGCTGCCAATAATCGTGGTTTAAATTTTCTTCATCTACGCTTAACAGCTTTTCATTTGCTCCTGGTTGGTGCATTCCAGAATTATTATCAATCTGTATTTGCAAAAGACATGTATTAGTTAATTTTCAATTTGGATTATTTTAATAAGTGCAGTAATTTAATATACATATATAAATACATAACAAAAGGAACAGCCTTACCAATCTGAAAGAGCACCAGTCAAGGGTAAATTTAGCATCTCGGAAAATTCTCTCGACTGTAGTTCGCTTTAAACTGACACGAAGGTACTTTCCATGATGGTCTAACTTCATCTTGAAGAACTTTGAGCTCATCAGAGAATGATTTATGGCTACCCAAACGCACCACAATCCTATCAAGTACAATAAAGTAACATTATGTACACAACTATATCATTAAAAGAAGTAATTTGATTTATAGCATCCTTTAATCAATAAAGAAATTACTCATTTAAAACATTATAAAATAAGTTTGGATTAGATTAATTTGAATCCAATTTGAATTTATAAGTAGGAAAAAAATAGGTAAATATTTTCGGCTATACTGTTAAAATACATACCCTTCTTTCTCACTTGGTATTAATGGCTTTCTAGCACCTAATTCAATCGCTGAACTGAGAAAAGTAAGATATAAATCATTTTCACTGTCCTTCCACAGTTGTTCACGAAATATGGCCTTCAGGGATGTCATTCGTTCTACATCAAACATATCTTCAACATTTAAATTATCTATTTTCATATGAACCTCGTACTTGGCAGGACTCAATTTTTGTGTAACAATAATATTTAGTTTCTCGATCCTGGTTTCATAATTTTTCTTATTCAAAGCTACGATTTCTATAGGAGTATTTGGTTTTATTTTTTTAGGGGGAACCCCATACAGAAAACCTGAGTGATTTTTCTTACTGTATACAAAATTTATCCACGATGGTAAGTCAGGTGCATTTAATAGGGATGCTTGGTATACATACTGATCTTCTATTATCTGTTCATAAGTCCAATTAAACATCGATGGATTAACTTCAATCTCAAAAACTTCAGTCATTAAAACGTGTATATCTCTTGCATAATTTAATTTCAAACCAAAAAAAGATATAATTAACAGTTTTATTAACATTTTAACTATAAGAGCTGAATTTTAGAGTTTATTTACAAAAAGGTAGACTAAATTAAGATCAATAGATTTATTTTTAAACCTATCTTGCTGCCATCTATTATTATAGTGAGAAAATATTAATACAGGGACCTTCAATTCGTTTTCACTTAAAGCATAGGTAATGTGGCAGTTTCCACTTTCGATCGTCGCTCTCTGAATGGGCTCTTTTTAAAATGAACAATTCTCAGCCCAATCGCCGAGCGAACGTCAAACGCTAAATGCTGACATATAAATGCGGCTTTAGCTGTTTCCGACTTTTTGACAGGTAGAGAATTATGAATTTTTCAACATAACCTGAAAATAATGCCTTATTTATTTGATTTTATTATTAATTACTACTGAATATGTTGCAAAGCAGCCAAAAATTTAGAATAATCTGTGCGGGAATACAAAGTTTATATCTTTGCCAGACAAAATTGGCTAGTGAAAGTGGTGCTAAATATGCAACAAGTTTTTTTCAAATTAGGGGTAAGAAAGATGATTCCACATTATCCTCATTATTCGTTCCCGTACAGATTAAAGCAAATCCAGACGATATAAATGTAGGTGCTGAGCTAACTGGTTCACTTAATAAAGCCGACTTATTAAAAGTATTGAATAAATTTTACCAAAAGAAAGAAATTAAACAGTTACTTTCAGAAAATGGATTAGATAGTAAGTGTTATATGCTACGTTATAATAAATTGGTATTCACAAACATGTTTAATTTTAGATTATCTTCAACATCAAGCATATGTAAGTTTTAGAAGGTATTGCTTAGAAGCACAAACACTACCGGTAGACTTACATGTTGTGATAAGTGATATATTGCAAGGTGCAGGAAATATAACAGACATTTTTGTATATTTTTTAAGACATGCCAAGCAAATGTTTCCTCATTTAGACTGTATGGATGATTTGAAGAAAATTTCGGATTTGAGAACCCCTGCTAATTGGTACCCACAAGCTAGAGCAATTAATAGAAAAAATTGTTTTCCATGCTGGGCCTACAAATTCGGGAAAAACTTATCATGCCTTAGAACGGTTCATAACTGCAAAATCTGGAGTGTACTGTGGCCCATTGAAGTTACTTGCTAGTGAAGTATTTAACAAGACTAATAATAGGGTTAGTTAAATTTATTTTTGTCATGTCTGAGATTCTAATAACTTGGAAACATCAAGAGCACGGTTAGGACCGTGTGCCATTTGCATCTGAATTTGCACCTCTTTTAATCAAAATAATAATGGGTTGCCTATCTCACTCTTGTGTATATTGCGGAATGCAAAGTTGTTCTGGTAATATACTTTAAGCCTATACTAACTTGAGTTTGTACAACTGAAGCCACACTGTATGGGCTATTTTTAACTATTTTTAGTTTGAGAGAGTTATGTCTGTAATAATAAGAGGCACACTTCATAAGTATCTGCATCAGTCATGTGATCTTAAGTTTAGGGTATAAACAATAAACATAATTTATATGAATGCAAATAATTGTCAAACTGACTATAACTTTTACATAATTAATGTGCTTGTGGTATTTAAAACAAGCATACTTTAAATAAGTCTTCCATGTTACAGAACATTATGTTTTATTATAAAATTTGTTCAATAGTGTTGTGATAGAGTAGTGTTCAATGTAGTATAGACCTCTCGGAGACACACTGTATAATGAAATATATCTCATAATTTGATTATTTCTGCATTTTTAAAAGTTGAAGTAATCGATGTATCAAAGTTATATCATGGTCCTTGTGAGTAAATAGTAGATTCCAGGTTCGCACATATATCGTATCGTATATAGGTATACAACATGCTAAAAAATAGGTGTTTTTGCAGAAGCAATTTTTACCCTTTCACTGTGTCCGCGGCGCTCAATTTCGCTATACGGGTCGTCAAAACGGCTGCGGTAACCGCTTGCGGCAATATCGCTTTCCGCAGTTAACCCCCAAAATGGTGCTTGTTATTTTTCGTTTTAAGAAAAATATGGAACGCTGACTTGGAAAACAATGAAGAACGTGTATTACTGTATGTAACCGTACACTTTTCCTTATATGAATAGAAAAAAATGTAAAAAAATGTCAATGGAAACAATTAATTAGTGCTCATTTAAAAAATATGTATAGAAATTAGTAATATAACAATGGTGATATCAAGAGTTAAAGTGATACAACGCCGATTCATACCACAAGTGCACTTTAGCATGACTATGGTGGCTCTCGCTGTATGTCTTAACTATTTCTATCAAGTAACTATAATTAAAAATATCATTTTAAATAAAAAAACCAAAGAAAAAGTGCCATTACAAATTTTTTCTTGCCATCAGTATCGAGAATTATTATGTAAACATATTTTCCTTGAGATGTATGAACAATGATACTTTTAGGGAACCCCTTGTGATTTAGTAACAGGTGAAGAAAGAAACTTTGCCGATCCAACAGGTGCCTCTTCAAACCACGTGTCATGTACTGTAGAAATGACTTCAATAAATAATCCATGTGAGTATTTTCCATTGTCTTTTTTTAAAGTTTAATCTTAGTTTAATGCCAGTTTTCTTTAGATGAGGTAGCTATCATTGATGAAATTCAGATGATTAAAGATCCACAAAGGGGCTGGGCATGGACTAGGGCTCTTTTAGGACTTATAGCTGAAGAAATACATCTCTGTGGTGAGGCTGGAGCTATTGATTTAGTAAGGCAACTTTGTTTGACGACTGGTGAAGATTTAGAGGTTCGTAACTATAAAAGACTTACTCCATTAAAAATCGAAGATTCTGCAATAGGTTGGTATACAGTGTATTAATTTTAATTCATATAATGAAAATTTTAATTTTTAGGATCCTTGGATAACATAATGCCGGGGGATTGCATAGTGTGCTTTAGTAAAAATGATATTTATTCTGTTTCGAGAGGTATTGAGGCTACTGGGAAAGAAGTAGCAGTAATTTATGGAGGTTTGCCTCCAGGTACAAAGTTAGCTCAAGCTGCCAAATTTAATGATCCTGACAATAGTTGCAAAATATTAGTTGCGACAGATGCCATTGGCATGGGATTAAATTTGTAAGAATTTTAGTAAATATATATGTTTTCCAGTATTTGATAATAATTTGATTCTAGGAGTATTCGTAGAATAATATTTTATTCATTAATTAAGCCGATGATGAATGAAAAGGGAGAAAAAGAAATGGATACGATATCTGTTTCCTCAGCCTTGCAGATAGCTGGAAGAGCAGGGAGGTAATCTGAATTAAAAAAAAAAGCAGTATAATTTCTTAAAATGAATCAGTTATTTAGGCTTCTGATTTTTGTGAAAAATTGTATGTCAAGCAAAAAAAAATCGACTTGGTATTCGGCGATTGTATCAATGTTTTATGGCTGTTTTTCTGTCTGTGTGCTTAACATATACAGGATCGCTGATATGTATGGAAACGGTGGATTATCTCCTAAAATAAGATAGGTATCGAAAAATGATAAGACACAAAAGTTTTAGAGTTTTTAAAATCTATTACAATAAAGAAAAAGTAAGTATACAGGATCAGTCAAAAAGTCATAACGCAACAAAGTTGCTTTGTCTTTAATGGAACATTTTATATATTATTCCATATTGCAATTCTTCTCGGAAGTCTAAACAAAATTCATTATAGGACATCATGTACCTAAACTTAACCGTTTTCGAGATATCGAACTTTGAAAATCATTTTCTTATAAATTATACAAAAAATATTTTAGTCCATTAAGTTACCTTTGAAAGTTTCTAGCTCCATAACAACGCCGCGTCGTTCTTTTGCCTAACAGTGATTATCTTGACAACACATGTCGAAAAATACATTTAGCGTGAATAATTCTCGCGCAAAAATGGCACGTTTAAATGAAACCGAGTGTATTAAAGTTTTAATAATCATGGGATATTGTGATAGAAGACGAAGTTGTGACGAAGTAGTGGATATTTTTCATGAATTGCATCGCGATCGGGAACGTATTTCTAAATCAACCGTTTCAAAAATATTGCAGCGTTCTCATGAAACTGGTGGTGTTACAGATCGACGCAAAAAGTGGAAGACCAGTAAGCGTTACAAATGAAAAAAATTCTTTGAATGTCATATTAGATGTGGTGGAAAATCCAATAAATCGACACACCAGAGGACTTTAAATTATAACATGAGTCGATATTCCATTCAAAAAATTTTCAAAGGGGAAAAATTCCATCCATATAAAATTCATTTGTTACAAGAATGAAGACGATTATGATCGTAGAATCGAGTTCTGCGAAGTTATTATGGATAAATTAAATGAAAATGTCAACTTTGTCACCCACATATTGTTTTCTGACGAATCTACATTTTATTTAAACGGGAATGTAAACCGACACAACTGTAGGTATTGGTCAGACCAAAATCCACATTGGATGAAGGAAATTCACACCCAACGACCACAGAAAGTAAATGTTTGGTGTGGCATTATTGGTGGACATGTCATAGGACTCTATTTTATAAACAGAAATTTGACCTCTGAATGATATTTATTACATTTGCAAGTGCATATTATTCCAGAGCTTTAGACGATTATTCCTGAACGATAACAATCCCAATTTACCGGCAGAACAAATATGGTTTCAACAAGATGGGGTTCCTCCACATTTTGGACGTGTGGTACGGGCATATCTAGATGAAACTTTTCCTGATAAACGGATTGGGGTAATTAATTAGCCAGCTAGGTCTCCCGATATGATCCCCCTTGACTTTTTCTGTAGGATCACATAAAAAATGTAGTCTACAAAAATAGGTCGCAAAATATCAAATAGTTGCAAGAAAGGCATGAAATTTCCACTATTCTTCCCAACATCCTTTTAGATTCACTACAAAATTTTGTTTAGCGAATTCATTACTGTCAGGAGGTAAATGGTGAACACTTTGAGCATCTTATGAAATAGAATTCTAAAGAAAATATTTGTTGTTTATTAAAACTTATTTTCTCTCTTTTTTTCTTCTGGCATAACTATTGTTTTCATAAAATTTAAAATATCCAAGACATTCATTAAAAAATACATTTTTTTCGTTTCATGCATGAACTACTATGCTTTTTTATTTTCTGTAAAAAACTAAGAATAAAATTAAATCATATCCATATCCTCCACCTTGTGTTATTTTCAAAATAAATATCCATAATTTGGGGCCGTTTTTCTTTAATAAATATGATAGTAGTAAACAGTTACTTTCAAAATTTTATATCTCAAAAACGTTTAATTTTTGGTACATGATGTGCTATAATGAATTTTGTTTAGAATTTTGAGAAGAATTGAAATATGGAATAATATAGAAAATGTTCCATTAAAGAAAAAGCAACTTTGTTTCGTCATGACTTTTTGATTGATCATATTAGAAAAACTCTATGATTCATTTAATAAATTAATATTAAAAATCAAATTGCACAATTATTTTGCCAAGTTGCTGACATAGTTATAACTTCTTTTCTTTTTATAAAATAACTGATTGTGTTTGGATTGTTTGCATAATATTCTACAGGCTAATTAAGAAAATTTTTAGTTTTACCAGTTTTACCGGGTTTTTTTTATTTGTAATAATTTCTAGTTCACAGGTTTATCAGTATATCAATATACCTATAAAGTAAAATATAAAAACTGGTTGTATGAGTGATATATTTCTTCTGCAAATAAAGTAAAATCATCAGAAGGGAGAAAATTCCGTATGATGATTAAAAAATAATGAAAAACAAGACATATTGCACTCATACTAACTACTTGGCGTAAAGCCATTGTAACTAAAGCAAATCATGACACAAGGTGCTCCCCATTCTTCTTTGGAAGATTAAACATTTTATATTGACTTTTATTAGTATGATCACACTTCGAGCAAGTCATAAACCTATAGTTCAAAAATAAATAAACATCTTTTTAAATCGATAATACAACACTTGATCATGAATATACAAAAGTTAGGTTATAAAACATAACACAAACAAGTTGCAAGGATAATAAAAGTTAGCAGTTATCTTCTTTTGACTTTATCCCTATTAGGGGTTGGAGGATATTGTGTCCGTTTTTAATATTAATTAATTATATTAATAATACAAGTTTCTGTAATGTGTTATAATTTTATATATTTTCACATGCTTTGTGCATGGTAAATGGTAACTGAAAGTTTTTAAATATTTCTTTCAAGAAAGAATTAAAATAAAATTCTACGCTGTTTAACCTGCGAAAATATCGCCTTTATAGACATATACATTAAGGGTCAAGTTCCATTGTGATATGTAGGCAACTGGTGTCATGACAGTAGTACGTAGGTTGCATAATTATGTGACGTCACACTAAAAGAGTCTATTGGTTGGTATTGGATAATGAATATCAGTGCTGCAGATATACTGAATCATGAAATAAATGTAAAAAGGTTTTTTGATATTAAGTAGCAAAATGTATTTTTTAACATAGATATGGTACACAATGGGAACAAGGCTATGTAACCACTTTCAAATTAGAAGATTTAAAAACCCTGACAAATTTATTATCTTCTGAGCCAGAACCGATAACACAAGCTGGTCTTCACCCTACTGCTGATCAAATAGAACTGTATGCTTATCACTTACCTAATTCAACACTTAGTAATTTAATGGTAAATAAAAAGCAAAAATTATTTTTTTTGAAATATTTTCTAATATATTCTTATTCTGTTAGGATATATTTGTAAACCTATCAACGGTGGATGACTCCTTGTATTTCATGTGTAACATTGAAGATTTTAAATTCTTGGCCGATATGATCCAACATGTTCCTCTACCTTTGAGGGCCAGATATGTGTTTTGTTGTGCCCCAATCAACAAAAAAATGCCATTTGTTTGTACAATGTTTTTAAAGGTAATTTGCGTCTTATAGCATATAAACTTTTTCTTTGTTTTAATGTCTTCTAAACCCATCTTGTAGGTTTGTGTATAAAAATCTAATTTACCCTATAAAGATAAGATTTGAATACTGTCTTCATATTTTGTGTCTTTTTGATGCACTTTTTCAATGTGATGACCAGAAAGCAATTTTTAAATGTGTTTTCCATTTTAGTTTGCCAGACAATACAGCAAAAATGAATCAATAACATTCGACTGGCTTTGTAGAAATATAGGATGGCCTTTACAACCTCCCAAGACTATAATAGACTTAGTACATTTGGAGGCAGTATTTGATGTTTTAGATTTATATTTGTGGTTAAGGTAAGGAAAGTAGGTTTTTCTAACTTTTCATAAAAAAAATAGGAGATTTGGTATTTATTGGTCCAATAAAAAATTATTTAAATGATCATGGTCAAATGAATATCATTGACTAATATATTATCTCTAGAGATGTCAAATTAACTGGCCAGTAAAGATAGTAAAATTACCATCACAATTTAACATTTTAAATATCTGTAATTACACAAATTTCTTGTTATACACAAGGCTTTCAAAAAGTATGGAAACGGCCGATTTTCTCGAAGAGTAAATATTTTAGAATGAAAAAAGTTTCCTATAAAAGTGAGTTATAGTTTTTAGTACAGACGTGAATTTCGTGGAAAAGAAAAATTGGTACACGTTTCCACACATGTCCGGATTAGTCCAGACTAGTTGGAGAGTAAAACCTAACCTTATAAATTAAAAATGTGTTGGAGATATAGCAATTGGTACAACCAATTAGATAGATAGGTTTGGAATATTTAAACCTAAATAAATTTAAAAGTGAAAGAAAAAAAATTGTGCTAAACCCACTATTTTAATTCCTAATGTTTTATTTTCTTTGGCGCAAAAATATTTTCACACTGCCGATTTTCTTGTCATGATTTTGACTTTTTACTTTATTATGTACAGTTGTCGACAAATATTAAAAAAATATGTTGCTTTTCTTAGTCTTTAGTTCGAAATGTTAATAAGTGGTGCCAGATTGTCAAGTCTTAAGCTCTTTCAGAATAATTGCAATTATTGTTATATTTATCCAATATTTCTTTTAGTTTTATCGCCGAGATATACATTTCCTTGAATGCGGCTATAAATTGCACATTTTGGCAACCCTGCTCAAATTTTACAAAAGTTAATTACGAGATTTATTGAGCATGCGCATCGTACATTTCCACGTTTAAAAGTGCCTCGGACTTGTGCCGTTCCCGGGAATTTAAATTTTGGGTAATATTTCCGGGAATATTCCCTCTTCATCGGGAATTTAAATATATGCATTAATGCATATAATGCAACACAAATTCCGGTTTCATATACTTTACGGGTACAGAGATGTTGAGACAAGTAATTGAAATAACGAAAATCTCCAAGAAGTACCTCTCACGGTCTTACGAGTTCACAACGACAAACAACATTGTCCAGATACCAGAAGAACATTGTTGTTTGTTGTTACTTACTTATGCCACGCGTCTCTTTATATGTTGATAAGCTGATGGCACTGGTGCCGGTTATGAGACTGGATTGAGTCACTCCAAAGACGAAATAGAATATTCCCGCGGAAATTTATGAGTACCTCAGATATTTCCAGGAAATATTCCCGGCTCGGGAATATTCCTGCTGGGAAATATTTCCCATGGTGCATTGCTACTTGGACTACATTTTTCCAGACATGTCTGACAGACTTCCAATGGACATATGTTACCCAACATCTCTAGTTTTTTAGAAATTTACCAGATGACAATAGTGAATTTTCAGTGAGTGAAGAGTTTCAGGGTCAAGGTTAACTTTTTTTAATGGAATAGTTTTTTTATGCCGGAATTTAAGAGATCATTAAGTTCTGCGTATAGATCATTGGAATATTAAGGCCCTAAATTGGATAGTTACGGAAATATCCAAGGTTATATGTGCTTGATTGTCTTGACAACACCGCATCCTTCATAAAAAAGTTAAATAAAAAAGTGTTAAAATTTTAGAGGAATTTTACGACAGTGAACTTAAATCATTTGTAGGTCATCATTGTTTTTCTACCGTAAAGTGGTATTTTTTATTTCATATTTCGAAGGAGCTTTAAATTCTATATAAAGAAGTAGTAAACCACATATGGCCTAAACTGGATGGCCCTTAAGATATTGATGGTGTCCTTAACCTTTATAAAGCCACGGTGAAAAACTGACATTATATACCGGATGTAGTGATGGGTAGTTGCCTGGTAACGATGTTTCCGTGACTGACTGGATCTTCATGACCAGTCAAGATGAGTCACTAAACCGGTCATTTTTAAAAATAAAAGTGCCGTTGGATGTGTCATAATTTACTCAACAAAGTGGTGTGTAATACTTGTATAAATAGGTCTTATATTGAAGGAATTTATGCAAATAAAAATTTTTTGTCATTTTATTTTTCACGTCCATTGTCTAAACTCAGCTCACCTAATTATTTCTTCATCACATATATTCTCGATGCGCGCTAATTTTGTTACGAATTTATCCAACGTAACACTTTTTGGAGTTGCGCTCTCTTTGAGAATGATTAATTGCTTCACATTTTTGGGACATTTATAGCAACTTTTTTACTATGCATTTTGTCAGGCAAATAGCATGCAGTGGTGGCTGGTGAAATTTAGGTTATGTCATATCTTACTATTGAAACATGGTACCCAATCGTTACTTAAGGCATAATTTTAAACAATTTGTAAAATATTTGCAAAACTTTTTTTTCTGTTTAGAAATGGGAGCAAAATATATCTACATTTAAAATTTCATAAAAATATATAATTTTTTTATTGACTCAAGGCATCGCTTTAGTTCCATGCACCAATACTAAGAACCTGGCATTGTTCATATTTTTTAACACCAGTTTTTTTTTAAGAAATCCCTGCTTTGTCAACTTTTGTCATTTTTTAAAAAAACTAAAATGAAAAAATCTACTGGTTTCTTTTATTACTGAGGATTTATTTCAATTTCTTTGTCCAAAAATAGGTGAATGACAGTTACACATAAATTGTCAAGTGTCATGATTAAAATTTTAAGGAAAATGGCAGAACATTTAAAATTTTGGACAAGTTGACCAGTCAAATTATTCAGGCGCCCACAAACGCGCACACAAACTGATGGCACTTAAAACAAGTTTTTAGTGATTTTCTGTCTGTATTTCTTGCACATAGGAAACATACATACAGTTTGTTAAACACCAATCGGGGTGCAACTGTACCAGAATACAAACTTAGCTGTAAGTTGCAGTAAAAACACTTAGAATTTTTGTATGGTATATCATTTAGAATAGGTATATGATAGAAGAATGGAAAAAAACCAACATTTATTTTCAAAGCTATAACAAAAAATAAATATCTGGGGTACACCTGTACCCCGTCCGGTTTTATAAAGGTTAAATATCCTGCGCGATATTAACCAAAAACCGAAATTTGCTACTGTCATCTGATAAACTTCTAAAACTGAAACTTTTTTTTCTATAATGTCTACTTTTCGAGAAAATCGGCCGGTACCATATTTTTTGGCAAGCCTTGTATAATAATGGACTCATTTTGTGGTTAACAGTTACCGTTTTATGGACCTTTTTAATGAACCTCATTTAGTCAGAGACGTGCAACGTGAATTAGATCAAATAATCCAACAGGGGGTTGTTCAACTTACCAGATTATTGAAAAACTTAGAAACGGGTATAAGTTCTGGCACACTAGCAGCTGACGATGATGAATTTTCAATAAACAGGCAAAAACAATCATATTTAAGAGGTATTTATTTGTACAAATTTTATTTTATACATTATTTATAACAAATATAATTATTTTTAGAATCAAAAACTTCTCCAATTGGAAGAGGTAGATTAACAGAACGGTTACTTGCTCAGGGTATTTTAACACCAAATATGTTACAAGAATTGAAGAAGGAATGGAATAAAAAAAGCCAACCTGATACTGATGGAACTGATGATGAACCAAAGAAACCACGTCGAAAACGAAAAACTAAATAGGAATGTATGATTGTATTTACACATTATAATATAATATGTTATTATACATTTACTAATCCTAGCGGTGTGGTATGAGAGAAATATGATTGAAAATTATGAGAAATGATGATTTAATTTTTATTTGCTTATTTTGTATGAAAATATTATTTATAATAATTATTTAATACTAGTTCTATGATTTTGTATATTGGAATTGCAAACAGAATATTGTCTCCCATAATTTTGAAACTTTTTTTGCCTATCACACCGCTTGCATCTATATATATTCTAAGCAAAAATTGTACATTATTTGTGCATCTTTTGTTGAAAACTTATCAAACAGAAGAAGTTAAATTATGTGTAGAAATTTTAAACTATTTGAAAAATCCAAAGCTAGTTATGCAATATCCAATATATTTTTTGACAAACTTTCTTTTTTTTTTTTACAAAAATATATGCATTTGTGATAACATAATATGATATAGACAATATTTAAATGCGTACTGATTTGAAGGTTACTTTAGGGATGTGCGATACACTGAGAAGTACCGACATCGAATATCATATCGTATCGATTAAAAGTTACTGGTTAGGTACAATGTCGAATGAAAAATTACCTATACATGAAGTGCCGGTTCACATCCAATCCGGCATTTATTAAAAGGGTTTTTAAAATTTTCTTTATTGCCAATAATATAAAATAAAAAACTTGCCACCAATATGAAAGTATTAATATAAATAAAAATGTGACAAAATAAGATTTAAAACTCTAAACTCTAAAAATAAACATGTTGATATTACACACAAACACTACTTGTTCTACTTTAGGTAGTATGGCCACCTGCCATAAGCATCCAATCAATTTCATTAAAATACTTAACGGTACATACTGACTAAAAATGTACTGGATCATCGTAAACTGTAATACCGGTGCCAAATATCGTGAATCGGAATATTATTTACAATGGTTCTAAGATGTATAATCATCTTCCTAACAATCTTAAACACATTGTTTCAAATAGTCAGTTCAGTAAGACAGTTAAACGTTTGCTAATTGTCAAACCTTATTATAATTTAGAAGAGTATTACAACGATACATTTTAATGTAATACAATTTGATATTTTATTTATTTTAAATTGGTTATTATTGCATTGTTTGACATGAGGCCCCTAGAAGGATACAAGTGCAAATTTTTAACTTTTGGATGTAAGTGCAGAAATAGGTAGCAAATATAATGTATTTTCCTTGGTGGCCAAAGGATATAAATGAATTATAAACTAGTACCGCCATCTGTGTTTACTTCACTTAACCTCCAAATGAATAAATGAATTTACTTGGAGTACATTGGGTACAAGTGCATTTGTAATCCTTATATCTCTTAACTGCCAAATTATTTAAAAGTTTGTTCTTGGTGCAGGGTAAAGTTTGTGGTCTCAAGAGTGTATTTTCGTCTAGTTTTGAATACAGTTTACTATTAATTGGTGATATTCGCATCTTCTCTTCTGAAGTTTATCAAAGGACTACCACGGCATGTTACACACATTACTGCATTCAGCGATAACTGCGGTGGTCAGAATAAAAGCAACGTAATCGTCAAATTTTGGCTTTAGATTATAAAAAAAGACCCATATCAAGGCTGTGGATCATAGGTTTCTAATTGCTGGCCATTCATTCAATGAATGCGATACAAATTTTGGCCTCATCAATTTAAGAAAAAAAAAAAACGATAGAGATTCCTTTGTCACGGAGCATTGGGTAGAACTTATTGCAAACAGCAGCCTAAAATTCATGGTCGTTAGAACGACAGGCGAGAATTTTGTCGACGTGGACCTACTGCTATCTCATAAGAAAACTGTGCAAGGCATGTGATCTATGCAATGGCTACGGTTTCAAGAGAATCATACTGAGATCTTGTTTTTCAAAACAACTGTGGGGGGCAGAGTTACGGAATTTGAAGTCTACAATATGAAGCTAACTCGTCAGGTAAACCAGTGATTTTAAAAGATCTCCCCACAGAGACCAAGAAACCTTTGTTGAAGCACGCAAAATACAAGAATCTAATGGAACTACTTCAGTTTGTACCCTCAATATACCATGAATTCTTTATAAGTCTGCCTCATGAATAACAAGCAGGACAAAATAATGCAACAGAGAACAATACTGAACTTGATGATCCTGATGAACCCGACACACTCTACTACACCGATGATGATTAGTAGGGCTATCAAAAATGTTCCGTGGGACAGTGGCGTACGCGAAATTAACTAATACGAGAAACAATAAACTTACAATTTATAACTAGCTTGCTTATCACAAACTGGAGAAGATGTGTAGCCAGCATCAGGTATGTTTCTATGGTTGTCTCCATGAGTGATGTTCGCTTTGGTGAAAATATATTCTTATATTTTGAAAACGACTGTTCGACATCTACTGATGTAATACACGCATACGTAAAATAGTCTTTGAACTCACTTAAGAGATCTGGGGCTGCACCATCACATATTTGTCTTAATTTGGTAAAACCGGTGTTTTTATTTAACACACTTGTGAACTTTTCTTTAACGCGCTCATTTGTTGTGTCACCTATAGCGTGTAGCAGTAGATTTACTTCGTCCACTATTTGCAGTGACCGCTAACGACATCGCTCTATTTTCTGATTTTTTTATGCTTTTATGTAATGATTTATAGTTCTTCGCTATATTTTTTAAAGCTATTTCAATGGAAATATCTTCGAATTTTGTCTGGCTTTCCTTAATAGCTGCAGCCTCATCTGGATTGAATTGTAGTATCACAGCTTTTATTTGTTGGAAATATTCAGCATAATAAAAAGCTGCCTGCAACCATGTTCTCCAACGTGTAAGAATCGGCTGTGGTGGTTCAGGAATACCGGTATACTTGCTATGAAATGCACGGAGACGTTTATGAGATGTAAGAAACACTTTTTTGTACTTGCTATTAATGCATCCACCCCTGGAAAACCATTTCGAATAGTTTCTGCCACAAGATGTAAAGCATGCACTTTACACGTAACATGTATAAACGTACAACCGTGTTCTTGCAAAGAACGGCCTACCGAACGCATTGTCACGGCGCCACCATCACAAACATCAACACTTGACTTTTTGACAGTTCAAATTTTTCTAACGTCTCCAGCACCACCCTGGTAATTGTTTCGCTAGTAACAGTGGAACTGTCAGTTTAAGAGGGTCCAGTACTCGTTCTATAACATTTAAGATAGAATTTTTTTTTACAATCTGTTGTCTCATCAACAGATAACCACAGCCGTGTATTTTTTAATTCACATTGCATCTTATTTACCATGTCTACGTGTACAGTTGGTAGATAGTTACATAACATTGTGCGTCTTGGTAACTTCACCTGGGCATTGTATTTATTCCAGAACTCTCGAAATAGTTGTTTATCGAGTATGTGCAGCAGAACATCACAGGCAATCAACATTAATAGTAAATCAAACTTAAACTGTGTTGTCGAAGGCACGCCATTTTTTTATTTTTATGATGTACACTATTTACGTGAAGTCCACAATCAAGCTTATTCCAGCACATCAAATCTTTCTCGCACACTTTACAAATTATTTTAGCACCATCATAGAATAAATCCAGGGAATCACCTATGAATTTATTCACTTTGTCAGCAAATGGCCGTTTTCTACCCCGGCGTACGTCTGCCATGCTTTATTATTAAATTAATATCAACAATACAGTACAACAAATAAAATAAAAACACAAAAACAATATGCAATACGCCCAAGTGACTTAACGTGTACACAACTCGAAAGCTAATAATAGACTGGACTGGAGAAAGAGTTTCGCGGTCAAGGTGAATGCCGGCGACAGTAAGTACATCTGTACCCTACGACCATGATACACAGAAACGATTTGCAGCTTTAATGGCTCCGTGGTCTAGAGGTAACGTACTTGCCTCGAAACCTCGGGGTCCCGGGTTCGAATCCCGGCCGTGGCACTGGGATTTTTCTGTGAGAGAGATTAATCGTAGTATACTCGGATATTGGATGTATGTCCGTTGTCTCTTAATGCGTAACCTCTCCCGCACAATGTCATTTAAGACATTCAGGGATAAAGGGGGTTGTCATTACATGTGGTGTTATTAATGATTAGTTCTAAAAATTTGTTTACTCAATATGTTTACTTATTATTTATTTTACTACTATTTATTATTATAGTTTATGCTTTCTAAAATAAAACTGTTGATGAAATATTCTTGTATTAATAATTAGTATTTACAACGTTCTGTACAATACCAGAGGATACAAGTGGTCTTCAATATTATGTTTGGGGGACAATGGGTTATAAGTGTAATTTTTTTACACAACAATTCTGATAACATGCTTATTTGTTAGAAAATCATTATAGTTTGTTATGAAAATGTTGCAATATCACTTAAATAAAGAAAGCAATACTTAAAACAACAAAAAATCTTTCTCCCAATTTACAAGAAATATTAAAACTTTCAAAGATTATCCCAAAATTAACAAAAATGCACTTATATCCCTTGACTTCTAGGGTCCTCACATATATTCTGTATTTTATGTATCTATGTTTACATCTATGTTTATATCTATGTTTTTCTGTTTTATGTTTATTTTATTTTGTTCGTATACTTTTGCTCTTTCTACTTTGTTAATGAGAAACTGTTCCTTCTGGACAATAAAGTATATTTTTGATTTGATTTGAAAGAAAAGTACCGGTGTCCGAAAATATCGCACCGTATTGCGCATCCCTAGAATCACAATTAACAGTGTTAGTTGTAAAATGTCCAATTATTTTTCTTCACTTGTTCCAACAACTTGGCGGTAAGTAAGGTCTGGACACAATTATATAAAAAAAAACTACATAGTTTAATCTACCCATACAGCTCCAGACTTTCTATGGATGCCCATTTAGGTCCATTAAGTCTGAACATCCATAGACATGTTTTCAATAAAAATTTTGTTTATCAAAACATTCATCCTTTAAAAATAAACTGGTGTTTTTTGTCATTTTCATACACTTTAAATGTATTTAACTGATAGAAATAATATACGAGCCCAGAATCATATTATTTGGCTCACTTGCAATTTACGAACATTCTTCATATATGGCGCTATTGAAATCGAAAAAATAAATGATTTATATGAACAATCTTTATACTTTATTTTTAATAATATGAGTAACATATGAGTGAAACTTTTTATACCACAAACTACAAATACAACAAAAACAAATTAACATATCTATCTTTCAATTCTGGAACACCACTAACCGGCCTCGCACTCAATTTCTTTTCCATAACATGTCACAGTATCTCAATTGGGGATAAGTTAGAGCTGATGGAGGTCCAATCTAGTAACCTAATATAATATCTTACAAGACCGATTTAATGTATGAATCTACATAAATTGCAACTGGTCCAAACAATGATTCTGTATGGTGAATTTCAGTAAATTGCTTGAAGCGAATTAGTCGAAGGAAATTTCCACCACTAGAATATGTTTAGTGTATTTTGGTAAGTGGTAGGCAGTATGAATAGCCATGGCATTCATGATGCTAGAGATAGCTGCATACTTCATCTACTATATAGGATGATTCAGTTTTAATCTTGAATACTTTTGGAGAACTCTTGGTTATTAGATTCGGAAAATGGCATATATACCGCTCGCTTTCTTCCTAAGAAAGATACGGTGTCAAAATTTACAAAAATAAATAATTTTTTTATCATATAGGAAAAAGAAGTAAATCATACAAAATTTTGTATGCATACCTTCATTTTGTAGGGTCTTTTTCTGACGTTATGTTTATTCAAATGTGACATACCAATAGTGTGCAATGAGATTACATCGGAATTATTTCAAGAAAAGAGAGTATGCCATTAGTTTTTAAAATTCTTTTTTCCTTTTGAAAATCCTCATTTAATTTGAAATAGGACGCGCGTATACAAATCATAGTTTAAGGTCATATTTTCAGAGATATTAATTTTTCTTAAAAAGCATGCAAACCCGCTATGAAACTGAAATTATTTTGAGTTAACCAAGGAAATGTATATACAATTATTTGAATGTTATTTGTACCTGTCATTCAAATCGGTCCAAAATCGGAATACATCCTGTTATAACAGAATTCTCCGAGTTTTCAATACCAGCAGTTACTTCGCTGCAGGACGAGCAGCTAGAAGTCTTAACATGTCGCAATTAAGAGTGTTCCGACCTTTGAAAAAAATACCATCAAAAAGCTTTTCATGTACAACCGGTGCAGGAATTAAATCCAGAGGCGCAGAAAAACTTTTTGAAATTCTTCAACTGAACCTTATTGTAATGTGAATCAGAGGATTTTGAAAATTGAGAAAATAATTTGAGAAACTTAGTGGCGTACTTTTTTCTTGAAATAATTCCGATGTTACTTCATTGCACGCCACTGGTGTGTCATATTTGGGTAAACATAACTTTAAAAATCATTCATACACAATGAAGGTATGCATACACAAATTTATTTGATTTACTCCTTTTTTCTAGAAGATATATAGGGTGTAACCGTTTTAAATACAAAGAATTGACTAGATTTGTACTCATAGTTGTTAGAACTGTCAAATCACCGACGCAAATCATATTACAAATAGCATTTTTATTGATTTGACAGTTATAACAACTATGATTACAAATCTTATTAAAGCCACCTATAAACAAATTTGGAACAGAAGTATGCACTTAGACTCAATTTACCGGAAAAATTCGAAAATATATCAAAAACTTGCAAGAGACGTTTTCTTCAAAATAAATTTGGAATAATTTGTTCATATCTTTGGTTTAAATTTTTCATCATTATATCAGATTCCATCTAACGTAAATTATCGCCACATTTTGAATAAATGTATTAAAAAATGCAAAAGTTATGTGACAAAAGCATTTATTAAATAAAAATTTCAACAATCTTAGAAAATAAGCGCTCGAGAAAATGTTCATAGAACAAAAAACACCTGTTTTTCAAAAATCTATCGACATCAATTTTCTATATTTAAAACGATTAATATAATATGATGAAAGAATGATTTATTTTTGTAAACTGTGACACCCTGTATCTTTCTTAGGAAGCAAGTGAGAGGCACATATGTCATTTATTACTATTACACAACTAGTTTGAAATTATCATAAATTGTACTGGCTGTGCATAATATCAAAAGCTCCTGCGCATAGTGATTAAAGTTTCAAACTATTTCTGACTACTCTACAAACAAACCTTTTAAGAGATTTAGCGCAGAAGTTAAATATCCCATGGAAGTTTCAGGGGTAATTTTCTAAATTTTAATGCATTAAAAATAAGAATAAATAACTTTATCGAATTAAACAAACTTGCGTCAATAGGCTATTGATCAAGGTCCTTCGACTTATTGCTTCAATAAATTGAAATACTATTTTACTCAGAAGCCAATAATTATTATATTATTAGTATTAAAACGCTTCTGTAATCTGAGGTTAGGTTTAGGGTTGATTCATGTCACATACGACGTGATTTGGTAAAATTTGCGCCAAATTCAGATAATGGAAAATTTTTAATTATGGAATATTTTCATTGGGAGAACTTTCCAAAATGGAAAGTTTTCTGTAATAATCTGAGAAAAATCTATTAGACATCTATATAAAATGAAAGACAATCGTAAATATATTGTTTATACTATTTCTGTGGTATATTGCATAACTTTGGAAATACCGGGTGTAACGGGATCATGGTACACCCCTTTTCTCCTTTAGTTTTGAAGATAATTGATTGAAATTTGGGATATCATATATACATAATAAGTGGCACTTTTTGACATACAAGTGATTTTTTTTCACTTAAGGTTTTACCGGAAGTGACACTCACTTTCGATTTTTAAATGGAACACCCTGTATATTATTGCATTTTTGAATTCTGCATAATTTTCTGAATCCAACGATACCAAATAAGTGACATTTCAAACTTCAGTGTTTTTTATAATATAATTTTTAGTTTTCTATTTAAGTGTGCCATGACGGTTCCGATGTATTCTAAATGACTCGTGTAATGCTAGAAAAATCGAAATCCCGCCAAAAATACTAAATTACGTGATTTATGAGCAAATAAAGTTCAACAAAATGGTTTTTGGGGAAAAGCTCTATTTTTTTCAAATGGAACCATATTGTTACCGTGGTACCATTTATTAGTACTATTAATAAGGAATTTATTCATAATGTGGTATTAAAATGTGCGATAAATACAAACAAAATTACAGCTAAAAGAAAATAAAATACAATTTTGCTCTAATTAAATGTTAAGAAGTAATTAAGGTGGCTTTGAAAACAATGAAATATTTAGCTTGTCAAACATGTGTTGGTTTACCGGTGTTTTCATTGTGTCTCTAAAAATTGTTTAAAATTCTTGTTAATTGTGTTCAAAATGCCGCAAATTTATACAAGAGATGAAAAAGTGGACATGATAATTATTTATGGGGAATGTAGAAAAAATGCCGTTGCGGCTAGTCACCTTTATGCCGAACGATATCCTGATAGACATTGTCCAGCGAGAAATTATTTTAATCGTCTTGAAAGTCAATTCCAAAGTGAGGATATCGTTCGGCATAAAGGTGTCTAGCCGCAACGGCATTTTTTCTACATTCCCCATAAATAATTATGTCCACTTTTTTATCTCTTATATAAATTTGCAGCATTTTGAACACAATTAACAAGAATTTTAAACAATTTTTAAATACAAAATAAAAACACCGGTAAACCAACAAATGTTTGACAAGCTAAATATTTCATTGTTTTCAACGCCACCTTAGTTACTTCTTAACATTTAATTAGAACAAAATTGTATTTTCTTATTTTCTTTTAGCTGTAATTTTGTTTGTATTTTTCGCACATTTTAATACGACATCTGAATAAATTCCTTATTAATAGTACTAATGAATGGTACCACGGTAACAATATGGTTCCATTTAAAAAAAATGAGTTTTTCCCCAAAAACCATTTTGATGAACTTTATTTGCTCATAAATCACGTAATTTAGTATTTTTGGCGGGATTTCGATTTTTCTAGCATTACACGAGTCATTTAGAATAAATCGGAACCGTCATGGCACACTTAAATGGAAAACTAAAAATTATATTATAAAAAATAGAGATGTTTGAAATGTCACTTATTTGGTATTGTTGGATTCAGAAAATTATGCAGAATTCAAAAATGCAATAATATACAGGGTGTTCCTTTTAAAAATGATCCTGTTACACCCGGTATAATTAAAATTTATTAATATAAATATTCATATAACAAAACTGTATGGCATATTCACGTATGGTATCAAAATTTATTTAGTTATTTTCTAAAAGACTTAATTACATTTCTTTACCAAAGCCTTTTCTTAGTTTTTAATATAAAAACACAAAATTACATTCAAATAAATATTTCAAGCATGGCCTTAGTAATTTGACCCGTTTGTACAAGTTAAGATATAAATACAGCATCAGATATAAGTAAGTACATATAAAATAAAAAAATATTTAAACTTTACAAAATACATTTTTGGTACATATAGATAATAAATTAATAACACAGCCCCACAAAAAAAGTTCATTACCACGAACCAAAATACATGGTTCTAGTGTATTTTTCGACGCTGAATTCGAATCCGTAGTTAAAAAAAAGATTTATCGTGTCAGTTTTTTTTTAGCCAAAAACATCCCTTGAAATGGAGTAAAACAATAATGTAATGACTCTTAATGAAGTATGAGAAATTTTATAGTCTAGAGGGGAGAATATGCATTCAAACCATAGCAAGCTATCTCTATTAATTAAACCAAAATCCACCCTTATGGGGGTGAAAACTACCTCTGAAACTCAAATAACGCACGTGAGTTTAAATAGCATGTACAAAGGACAAATTCTTGTAGCATGTGCATCATTAGAGCTTAGGGGTAGTTTCAACCACTCTCTAAGGGTAGTTATAGTCATATATCGGTAGTTCAATTGAATCCACTCCATATTTGTTCGCCCTGCCCAAAACTACAAAAGCCTGAACTTTTTTCGTCGTTATTGAAACTTATGAGATACCTCCGTAGGTGAATTCGAATTTAGCGGCGAAAAATTCACTCGATCCGTGTATTTTTGGCATCACATTATTACTATAGTTTTACCCCATTTCAAGGGATGTTTTTGGCAAAAAAAAAAAGAAAACTGTCACGATAATTTTATTTCTAGCTACGGATTCGAATTCAGCGTCGAAAAATACAACAGATCCATGTGTATTGGTTCGTGGTAATGATTTTTTTTTGTTGTGGGGCATGTAATCTACTATTTTTATTAGAATTATATGTTACTAAAAGAGTGAGAAAAAGTTTGGTGAAAACTTAGTATTGGCATAATTTATAATTGTTTGTGTTACTCTTCATTTTTGAATGTTAAAATATTTATTTCTGTGAATAAAAACATCAAAAACAGTTTTAAAATTTCATGTGTCATTGATAGAGAAGCTAGGAAATCATCGCCACAAACAAAAGTTTTTCAAAATGGTATGATTTTTCAATAATATCTTCCAATCCAATCAAAACAGCAATTTTTAAAAATTCATAGTTTCCTTATTAGTCATCCATGACTCAAATTTTTCAGAATATAGATGGCAGGCCTGTTAAAACATAATGCCTATGGAGAAAATTATTTAAAAAAATAATTATTATAGATTAGGTTAATTTTCTTATCCTCTGTTTTCTTGTAGTCTGTTAATATTTTTCCTCCTTTCTGTAGTCTTACCCAGTATGTGTTCAGTAACAAAATCCTGAAAGATTCCTGGACAAGTGTGTGGCCTTGTTTTACATCCCTACTGGTATAGTTTTTTACTAGTGGTGTTCTCGGAGAAATTAATTTAGGGAAAAGTTGTCGTTGCTTCCGTGATATTCCTTTTTGAGTTTGGCTGCATGGCTATAAACCCAAAGCCAGGAAGAAAAAGAATAATAAAAATTAGTTTCGGCAAACTAGAGCTAGGTACCTTGGAGCGCAAGCTCGAGCCCCTTTCCTTGAAAATAATTTTGTACGAAAAATTATTCCCTAGAAGTGATTCGGGCTCCACCGTAAACAGTAGGGCACCATCCCCTTCATCAAACAAGTCTAGATTTTCTAGATTTCAGAGGGTTATTTGGTGACCTGGATGCAGTAAAAAATTTTTTTTAAATAAGAACATTTTAGACTTTGGAAATTTTTTTTTTCGGGTAAGTGCTTTAATGCTTTGTATGGATCTTTTTCTAAATCTTTATTATACAGGGTGTCCATTAAAGAATAGGCCAAACCGCAACAGTAGGATCCTTGAGTAAAAATAAATCGATTTAGCCGAATATACCTTAGTACTATTTTGGTTACTTAAATAGTTAGGGGCCTTCAAAAGCAATTTTTTATTTAAATTTTTTGTGATTCTGTCGTTATAAAGAAAGAAAAACCATTATCTGCAACTGATTTGTTTAGTAAATTGACAACTTGTTGTGATTAATTTTAATAAATTTCGATTATATTAATAGTAATTCTTCTACAGACTGTAAAGCTCCCAGTATTACATTTTAAATAGTTTAATAGATGGCTTACATATCTATGTATATTTGTATTTTTGATCATATTTGTTTGTGTTATGTTTAAACATAGGTATTGGTCATATGACATGATTACGACATTCACCGATAAACATCATGAATGCATTGTCAAGAGTGTTCTAGCTTAAAGGTTAAAAAAAGAAAAAAACTACTGCTATGACATTATTGTACAAATTTAAGCTTGACTGGGACGAGTTACAACAGATAGTCAACATAGGACTCAACGAACATAAAAACAAAATTTGGAACACAAGAATACAGGGACTCGCCATACGAGACAACTCTCTATGGAGAATGACAAAACTGTTACGTAACTATACAATGCAATACCGACATTAATATAAAATGGACAGACATGTTAGATGCAGATAAATCGGAAATAATCGCCGAACATTTAAGACAAGTACATGAAACACAACAAATGGAAAACATACAGTAAAATATTTAGGAATCACACTAGACAACCGACACTCATTTAAACAACACACACGAACACCATAAACATAACGTACAGTACGTTAAGCTGATTCTACCCACCGATAAACATACGCAGCATACTTACTACACATAATAAATTACTCATCTACAGGACTATAATTAGAGCGACATTAATATACGCGTGTGCCTCTTGGAGCCACATCTCAGACACGCAATATAAACGGCCCCAGAACACATAAAATAAACTATTACGACTATTAACAAATTCAAACCGATACATAAACTGAGAACTTCACATAGACAAGCCGGAGTGACCATATCTACAAAACTGCTCAAAAATTTCTAAAAACTTGTTACGATTGACTTGTTATGCCTAAGAAAAAAGAGGGGTGTTTAACATAGGGGTCGGAGTTGTTTACCCCTAAATACGTAGTAACAAAAGAAGATTTATTATAGTGTGTCAATCGTAAGCAGTAGGTAGCGAATGACACACTAGCTATATATTTTAGCCGGGAAAATTGGGTGTGAGTTCGGGTGGTTATTATGGAGAAGAAAGCCTCGTAGTTTAAGGTTAATGATAATAATATTTAATGGCATATCTATATATTTTGTAACTTTGTATAAAAGATATCCAATGTTTAACATTTAATGATAAATACTAATAAAATAACATGCGTACCTACTTCGCTTCGTATGTAGCAACCGGCAGTGTAAGATTATGAAATAGAGCCGCCATTTGTGCACAAAAAGGGGGTATAGTAATCGTACCAGGTAACAAAATATTATTAGCAAAAATGAGACTTGGTCACCGCAACTAAACGAGAAACACAAGAAATTGTATATGAACGTATGGCACTTTTAACTATAAATATGTAATAATGGCAAATGGTAATAATAAGTAAAATGACCCTGTATTTTAAAAAGGGGACTAACCGTGATCCACGGCTCGTCAGTATGCCAGGATTCACCCCGTGTTGGCCACGACGCGACGTACACCCTGTACATGAGAACACTACATTCGTACACAAGCTTTTCAAGGGCTGGTTGATAAAGCCTAACGCAAGGGAAGAATAGGTATTCTGAAAGAATTCAAGGATATAAAAGAAATCTGTAACCGGGTAGGATCCGGGTAGAATCCAGGTAAAATCCCAGTACAATTCTCGAAGTGAGGGTCCTGTGTCGACTTTGATGACTCATCGAAAACGGCATTGTCGTCCAGTAGTTAGAATAGTAGGTATTTTAGTTTGACTGCAAATTTTCTTCCAAGGAGACGCTAACGCACCAAACTACTAGAAAACCTTCCAAAACGAAGATATATTAATTTTCCACAAACCCAAAAGCGATACACCAAGAACAACGAGCACTAATAATGATCATGCGCTGGTAAAATTCACTCGCAAGGGAAATATGTAATATTTTACTTAAACTCTACCAGAATGTAGTCGAACTGTAAGTAATCGCTATTTTTTTCCTGAACCCTCAATCTCTGCAGGAATACCCGCAACACTTTCCGTATCGTATTTTGTAGGCCTGAACGGTATGTGACCCACACTATAACACACTATGACTTAAGCCAGTTTTATAACGTAACAGACTAATACGCAAACATTTAATCTCACTAGAAACTTGACACGCGTACGTAGATACGACAACACGCAACATACACCCAAATACATACAACGACTCCCACTTTACGACGAACCAAGATAACGCAACTGACACACAGGCAGACCTCAGTACTACAACTCACACCCCTCACACTTCCCACTCCCCCAAAACAAACATAAACACCCACAAAATCAACTCAACTCCTCGTAATTAACCCACAACGCTCAAATATGCTAAACTTGTTTTTTCATCAAATTTTTCCAGTACATTATCGTAGAACCCACGTATGTACATTACTGACAGTGGCGGCTCGTGGTTAATTTTATAGGGGGGCACACATTTGACATTTTGAAATTGTATATTAAAATTAACTTACCAGAGAACCATTCACAATATTCTTTGTTCTCAAAATCGTGTGCTGCTTAAAAAATAAGCAAAAAATTGCAAAGGTGTCCTCCCACTTTAAGATCTAGTACATAAACACACACCAACACAAACAAGAACATTTTATTTATACATAAAATCCATTCTACGTTCCTTACTAGCTGCGAAAATGTCTATCACTTTATTGTCAAAGTCAGGAATTAACTGAATCATATTTTTTTTCAATTGATAACATCGAAAGTGCATTAAGCCTTTCTTGGCCCATAGTGTTCCTTAGAAAACATTTTATTCTTTTTAACGTAGAAAAACCTCTTTCACATTCACACGTCGTCATAGGTGTAGTACATATGATACTTAAAATTTTGTACGTCTCAGATAAGCCTTCCTCCAAATTATTTTTATTAATAAATGTCAGAAGAGGTAAAACACCATTGCAGCACATATCATCCCTGCCATAAATAACTTTCAATTCATTTCTTAATTTCTCTTTGTCTATTAAAGCATTATAAGCTTCTACAGTCTCTGTAAACGTTTCTTCGGGACAATTTCCTTTATAAGTAGGAAACAAATCTGAAGAAAATAGTTTAGCTGCAGACAAATGTCCAGTAAAATCAAATCTATCTCGTATCTGAGACAATAAAACATCACAATATTCTTTAGCCACAACTCGATTAGTTTCAGATGGATCAAACTGACCGCGTTTAGTGCGTTTTCGGCTAGATCCTTCACTATTCATTTCTTCAGGTTCAGGCACTTCAAATTGATCAATTATGTTTTGTCTGATTTTGTTTATCTGAGATTCAAATGTTTTTAAACATTGTTGAATATAAACACTGTCTGCTCCGCGAGATTGGACTTGATTAAAAAATATTGCAACATGTGGAGTGATCCAATGAGTTACTTCTAGAAAATAATTGAAATCTATGGAATTTAAATTTTTCAGCAGTCCGTTCGCTTCAGCTATTATTTTAGGGTCCTCCTCTGTGTCTAGGAGTTTGTCCAAACATTCGCGAATTAGTTCCTTTTTTTCATACAGGGTGTTGATGGTTCTTGTTTTGAAATTCCATCTAGTGATAACCGCCCGTGGAAGTCTTCGTTTTGCAATTTCATCCAAAAGTGCTGTTCTTTTTGTAGATCGAGAAAAAAACGAAGTAAAAGATTGAATTTCAGCAAAAAATATTTTTAATTTTTTATTGCAAGATGCAGCCTTTTCCAGTATTAGGTTGAACTGATGGGCGTAGCAATGAATATAAAATGCATACGGGTATTTTTGCCTGATAAGCGATTGAACGCCTGCTACTCTTCCACTCATAACTGACGCTCCGTCATAACTTTGAGCTATTAATTTATTTGCAGGAACTGCAAGATGATCGAGTTCATGCATTATAGCCCCCGATATATTTTCCGCAGTGTACCCCTCTGGTCTAACAAAAGTCCAAAACCTTGCATAAATTTCTCCTTCAAAGATATATCGAAATATTACAACAAGCTGTTGCTGGTTAAACGAGTCAGTTGTCTCGTCAGCTTCAATAGCAAGAAAATTAGATTTTGTTATTTGATCGAAAATTTCCTTTTTGCAGACTTGTAACATAGCATCTAAAAGCTCATTTTGAATGGTTCCTTTAAATACCGTAGCCTCTTTTATATGAGCAGATAAAACTGAATCTAACTCAGATGTGAAATCAACTAAACCTCGAAATATACCTCGATTTTGTGAATCTTCGCGTTCATCGTGTCCACGCAGTGCCAGTTCAAATGCACCACAAAATTTAATGCACATTATTAAACGTCGTAATATATGACGATTTTTATTGACCTTTTCGTTATGAGCTCGTATATTTTCGAGATAAGCACTGTCTAATTGTTTACGAATGTCACTTTTACCTAAAACATTATGGTCCACTAAATTATATAAATGACTTGCACTCTTCGCATGTTTCGTTGCTCTTTCCTGTAAATGTTGTAAATCGTTTACTCCTTCCTGAATCCAGGGTGAAGATTGCAAATTGTTGCTTAAAAGGCAAACAAAACAGAACAGCTTATTTCGCTCAGAACACCCACACATCCACGAAAACTTATCATATGTATTTTCTTTTTTAAAATATCTATTAAATTGTCTTATTTTGCCTACAGTAGTTTTTTTATATGTAATTCCGGGACAGTCCTTCCTAATTTTTTTTATACTAACTTTATCATCGTAACTCAGCGGTCTGTTACTTAAAATATAAGACACTGAATTCATTTTGAAATGTCTTATGTGTGCCTAAGTGAAATAAACAAAACGCGAAATTCAAGCAGCGAGAGCAGACAAACATAAATATCTCTCCAGACTGAAAAGTGAAAACTGAAGTGTAGGTGTGTGTGTACTGTGGACACAAGTGAACTGTGCCCGCATTAGAGCATAAGGGGGGGTCGTTGCCATAGCAATGCCGTAAACAAAATCTAGCCTGATGCAGAAACATGACGCGATCTCTGTACACAACTCATCTTGTGCCCTTTGGGAAGTAGATATTGGCAAACTCAAGTTGTAACGCAGCGATAGCGTCGGAAATTAGTTTTGGGGTTTATTATGTTGATAAAAATGTTAAAATGGATTAAAATAAATAGAAATTAGAAATTGACTAATTAACTAGCTAAGCTGAATTTGCTTTGGGGGGCACGTGCTCCTGTGCCCCTTAGGAGCAGCCGCCACTGATTACTGAGTTCATTTATTATATTATTTTAAAACGCGGTATTTAACACGGCTATCGCTCTGTGGTCCCGGAAAGAGCCAATTAGACCCCAACCATATTGCAGAATTTTATGGCCATAACAGCGGCCTGAACGGGCGTCTACCGCGCTCGTGACCTGTAACAGTTGTCTATATTATTTGATTGTCAAATGAAATAAATAAATACAATACTCTAGTTAACGTATGTATTGTAAATGTTGAAAATTCCATAAATCTGTTAAAATGGAAATGGGTACATCCCGTGATCGTGTCAAAACGTTAATCAGGCGTATGATGTATCCTCTTATGTTATTATAACATGCTGTTAAAACTCTTATCCAATCAGAAATCGCCTTTTTGAAATTTCTCTATTTCTGGTTGGCTATCACTCTTAACAGCACAGTTATTATAACGTAAAATGACACAATAGGCCTGATTGTTACAGTTGAAGCTTTAAGGCGACTACAGACGCTCCGGTTGCCCTGTCCGGTTGGCCTGCTTTGACGCTACAGGTCGATAAAACATTAGGCAGACTGGGTAAAAATGCGATCTTTACTTCAATTTCTAATTAAAATTAAATAGTTTTATAAAAAACTAGTGATGGGTGGTTGACCGGTCACGATGTTTCCGTGACAGACCGGATCATCGTGACCGGTCAGATGAGTCACGAAACCGGTTATTTTTAAAAATGCAAAATAAAAATGCCATTGGATGTTTCATAATTTTCTCATCAAAATGGTGTATAATACTTGTATAAATGAGGTCCGTGACCACATTAGATACGTTGTTATTTGATCAGTCAACTTCATTGTGACCTGACCTGTAAATGACCGGTCATGGTGACCGTGACTGAGTGACTGTCAACACTATAAAAAAACTAATTATAAGGATTCGTAGTATAATATTTCTTCTACATAATGAAAAACACTACGTGGAGAAATATAAAAAAATATAGGCTGTCGTAACTTGGAAATCTACAAAATTCTGCACTCTGAGTTTAGGACGGATTCCTCTTAAATCGAATATTTTGTCTTAAAAGATGACAAAAGGTAGCATGTACAGCAATGTAAGACAACACTTGTTGTATTTTGCTGTATTCTTTATATATGTACATAGTTTTTAATAATTAAAGAAGGTACATACTGCTTTTTAACTTAAAAAAATATAATACAAAATAGCACATATCGGATATGGTAAAATAATATAAAAAACTGCTTTTTTCCTTATGAGGCCAACATAACTCTATCACTATTTACATGATTTGATTCAAATTTTGTATATGAGGTTTTTTTTGGGAGGCAACAAAAGTCATATTTTTAATTAAGGCGAATAACGTAGAGGGAGCTGGGAACATCTAAATGCATTATTATCGGGAATATACATATGACGCTACTAAGAGCGGCTGCCATTGAGCAACTTTAGTAATAAAATTTTGGTTGTGAACAACTGAAGCATATATATTTTTTTTTGGTACCTACTCGAAAGAAAATTGCGTAATCTTTGTTATTATTGACCCAGAGGCAAATTTTTTACTGGCTTTAATTTTCTCGCTTTGTTTGTCTCCCATATATTATTGAAATACCTTTAGTTCGAAAAAGTGCAAAAGTGAGTTTGAAAGGATTACAAAAAGTCGCCCATACAGCACATATACATCCATTATACAGGGTGGGGCAATAATGCGTCGGACTTCGATATCTCGAGTTCTACGATAGCTAGAAATTAAAAAAAAAAACAAGTAAACTGGATAAAAAAGTCTATAACTGGAAATTATTTTCGAATATACAGGGCGAGCTAAGACGAAATTACAGGATCAAGTGCCTTTTTTTTAAATAGAATGCTATGTATATCAGTACATTTTTTGAAGCCTCTTTCTAGGCTCTATTCATTCCTATACTATTATTGGCTATCTCCCAACCACTTTGATGTATGAATTTTTTTTGTTGAAATATTGCTATTAGGCCAGGCGACAGGTAGTTCAATAAGGAAATAATTAGTGGAAAGCTGGAAATTGCTTTAATCGCTTTATTGGGACCCAAATATTACTCACCCAAGTTTTCCCCCTCGAGCGAAGTCGGCGTTGGCCCTTCTGGCCCTAAGAAGGTACCATTTTTCGGTTTCTTGCAAATATCTCCCAAACCATCAACTTTACCAACAAAATACCTATTATAAAAAATAATCTAGAGTACATTTTCTACAAAAAATGTTCTTTACCGTTTGTCTCTAAAGTGAACCGTTACGATGCTACGACCATTCAAAGTGGAACCCTTTTTGATTCTTGCGGAAAAGTTATCGAAATCATATGCCATATCAAAGTTTCTACATGTTATAAGTACATTCAGTTCAGATTCAGTACATTTTACAAGTGGACTTCATTACTTTCTCACCGACGGCGCTGGCAACACTGTGTACGTGGGGATAGTAACACCTGCAGATGCAGCTGGCTTGCCGCGCTCGGCCTCCCATACAGCTGGCAACGCTGCTCCCATACCACAGCAGTGTCATGAACGATCTGGTTGAGTGTATACGTGTTTATGGACAAGATAATCAATCAAGATTGTAGTTTGAGAAAGTGCGGCAATGGCCGCGGCTGGTAATCCAACCGTTTGTTTTATTTGTGAAAAAGGTTTAGAAGATGGAGACACTATTATAGTGAAGGAGAGAGGATTAAGAACCTTACATGAAAGTAGTGTGAAAAGACGTGATAATAGACATGCGCAATTACAAGGATTGCAGAATGTTACAGTTCATGTGAAGTGCCAAAAATCGTATCCCAAAGACAAAAATATTGCGGCGGCAATAAAATCCTGGGAAAGAGCAACAACGGACCGAAGCTCGCGATCGTGTGAACAGTTTGACTTCAAGGTTAATTGTATTTTGTGCGGCAAAAATGCATCCGAAGAATTTTTAAAAAGTGTTATTAAAAAACCCATTGACAGTCGCGATACTGTTCATCGCGTGGAAACACTCCATTTCAAAAACACACTGGTAGAGACAGCTGGTAAGCGTGACGATGCATGGGCCAAGGCTGTTACTAGGAGAATTGCACATGTAAATGATTTGGTCGCTGCAGAGGGTCTTGCGCGAAAACATTCTTCAAGAGTTCTTCCACATCGACAAGGCCACCTGGTCGGCCCGAAGATGAAAACGTCACTGCTGCTTTTGAGTACGCTTGCTCTTATATGGAACGAAATCGAGAAGAATGTCAATTCACATTCAAAGAGATATTCGAAGATTTTGAGGGCTATATTCCTAATGAGAAAACGTTGAAAAACAGGTTGCTTGGTAAATATGGTGCTGATATCATTGTCACAGCAAGAAATAACAATGAATCGGTGATTTGTTTTCGCGACACAGGCTACAAAATACTCACGGAAAATTGGTACCATTATCGAAAGATCGATGATCAAGAGCAGCGTCTAAGAATTGTAAAAGCCACAGCAGACATAGTAAGGAAAGATATAAGATCCACGATCTATGATACAGAAACCTATCCCCCACCCGATTCATTTTTTGACGATGCTGCAAGTGATGTTCCCCAATCTTTAAATTATTTCCTGGGAGAAGTCATTCTAAATAAGAAACGCGTAGCGGAAACACATGGAAGAAGAAGTGCACATCAGTTGCACACGCTGTTGTAGCGGCACTCAGGCCGAGATCATTTCTGTCTTCCGTGCAAATAGGTCTTGCGGCTGTTCTGTCACAAAAGTATGGTTCTAAAGCACTTCTCAATATCCTTTCAGGCCTAGGATATTGTGCTTCGTATGATGAAGCCAGGCTGTTCGAAATCTCCACTATACAGCATCCTCAAAGCAATATAATTCCTCAGTCATTCTCGCAATTTGTTTTTGATAATGCTGATGTCAATATCAACACTATAGACGGCTGCAACACCTTCCATGCGATGGGTGGGATTCAGTGTATAACGCCCGCCCCAACCATCTCGAATGGGCGAAGAATTTCTCGACTAAAACATATCCCCACTGCTCGTGTTATAGGAGAATTTGGGCAGGTTTCACTAAAATCGTTTCACAGGACCGGTAATGCTGGACTTGCTGATATAACAATTGAAGATCTAGACCTGAAAAATCCCATCGAAAGTGGAGTGCAATTGTTATCGAGCGACTTTGCGTGGTTGTATGGCAAATCGAAAGGTGTGCCCAACATTACTGGTTGGAATGGATTCATTGAATCCCTCACAACGACAGAAAACTATTGAACCTCACGTATAGTGTGTGATTTCGATAACTTTTCCGCAAGAATCAAAAAGGGTTCCACTTTGAATGGTCGTAGCATCGTAACGGTTCATTTTAGAGACAAACGGTAAAGAACATTTTTGTAGAAAATTTACTCTAGATTATTTTTTATAATAGGTATTTTGTTGGTAAAGCTGATGGTTTGGGAGATATTTGCAAAAAACCGAAAAATGGTACCTTCTTAGGGCCAGAAGGGCCAACGCCGACTTCGCTCGAGGGGGAAAACTTGGGAGAGTAATATCTGGGTCTAAATGAAGCGATTAAAGCAATTTCCAGCTTTCCACTAATTATTTCCTTATTGAGGCTTTTTTTCGACCTGTCGCCTGGCCTATATGTGCAGATGCATACTGTAAAAATCACCACAGTCACAATTATGGGTTTTAAGAAAAACTTATCTGAATACTAGTTACGCGACATCTAATTAATGTTTTTGAATCATTTTTACTTCCCAAAAATGTACAGGGGCCAAAAATTATTTTTCAACTAAGAACTTTTTAAATTGAATTTTCTCAATTTTTTCAAATGAAACAATGAAAAACGAAAATTTTGTATAAGTACTCTCCTATGGCTCTTTGCAACCATTTTCGTTGTATTGAGCAATAAGTACAAAATTCAAGAATAAACTTAAATAAATTATAGTTTAAAAAAAATCAAAAAAAAACACGCTTTAATAGCAAACCGAACTAAAAAAGTAAAAAATAATGTTTAAATATTAAGATTACGTTCAACAGCGATAGAAAGTCCACTAACTCAATATGATTAAATGATTTTTAATAAGTTTAAAATAAGAATGAAGTGATTGACAAAAAAAATCATTTTATTGTAAAAAGCCTGGGGTGCTTTTTTACTATATTTTTATGATAACTCTACTTTTATTAATAGCTACGAATAAAATATTTATAACAATTGATATCAAGCACCCTACGGTTTTTACAATAAAATGAATTTTTTTTCAATCACTTCATTCTTATTTTAAACTTATTAAAAATTATATAATTATATTGAGTTAGTGGACTTTCTATCGCTGTTGAACAAAATCTTAATATTTAAACATTACTTTTTACTTTTTAGTTCGGTTTGCTATTAAAGCGTGTATTTTTTAGTTTTTTTAAACTATAATTTATTTTTTTATTTTTTAGTCATGAAACGAAAACAAATGTAATAGTCTTCAAGAAACTCGATTTTTAATATATCATATGGGACAATAGACCTAAAATTATTTCATTAATGTTCTCGTAACCTAACGGTATTTATTCAATTAATGGTTAACTTTCTGCCAACTTATGGATGCGATATTTTGGCGAATGCGCCGAGCACACAACTTTGACATGCGCTTAGAATTTTTTTTTAAGAGAAATGCGTCGATACGGATTCAAATTATTGTATTGTCATCGGTTCTTAATACGTGTGCAAAATTTCAATTTAATCAGGCGTCTTGAAGTTGGTGAAAATTACGTTGAAAGATTCCGTTACATAGATATATACATACATAGATACATACCGGTGAAGCTAATAAAAGCGTGTTAAAAATAGAGCTTTCCTCATATAATTCATTAGAAAAAATTATAATAAGTGCTCCACATGTTGCCCATTTTGATTGACATACGTCTCTATGCGCTTTTGATATGAGATTTCTACTGTTTCTAAAATTGCCGGTGTGATATATCTAAAACCAGTTATTATCCTTTCCTTCATATTTTGTACTGTTGTTGGTGTATCTTTATAAACAATTTCCATCACGTATCCCCATAAAAAAGAAATTCATTTTTGTAAGATCTAGCAGGCCATTTAGTGGGTCAATTTCTTTCAATCCATTGTAGTGGGTAGTTATTTTTAAAGTGGTCTCTAACTGCATTCAAATGGGGTGGAGCACCATCTTGCTGAAACCGCATCCTATTTCGAATCCTTTCAGGAAGATTAACCGATAATTGTGGCAGAGAGTTTTCCAGAAAATGAAGATAAATAGCTCCAGTCTATGTACCACCAAAGAAATGTTACCCTATTACATGTTCTCCAATAATTCCCCCCCCAAACGTTTATAGACCATCTGTGCTGGTTATCAACTTGGTGAGGATTTTCCGAAGCATAATAATGGAAATTGCGCTTATTAACAAATCCATTTTTATGAAAAGTTGCCTCATCAGTGAATAAAACATTACTGAAAAAGGTGACATCTTGCATTTTATCTCTGGCGCAATTACAAAACTGTAGACGTCTTTGAAAATCATCATCAGATAGTTCTTGGTGTATTTGAATACGACATGCATGAAACATTTGTTTTTAAGATTCGACCAACAAACCGTCTACTTATTCCTACTAATGATCTCAATTCTCTCTGACTAATATGGGGATTCTCAACCGTTGTTGCCAGCACCACAGAAAACTTATTTTCTTCGTTCACAACACGTTTTAGTCTTTCACTTTTTTGTATTTGACATTTCCAGTTTCCACAAATCTATCGAGAAGGTTTTGAAAACTGCTTATATCAGGAATCTTTCTTTCAGGATACCTTTGCTTATAAATTCTATTAGCAAGCAAACAATTACGGTCTGACTCACCCAAAACTAAGGTCATGTCTACCAGTTTCGCTTTATTAAAATTCATTGTGTAAAACTCGAAATATTTTAAATTTAATACAAATGATAACTAACGACGGATAAGTGCGATAAATGTTCGTTTGTACAAGATAATTTATACTAAGCTGAGGTTTTATTGCTTGTCGAATAACGAAAACAGTATACAAATTTACAAATAAAACTATTACGGTAAGGGACCAGTTTAATACTATTTACCCACTTCAATGGATTGGAAGAAATGGTCCCACTATAAATGGCCTCATTTCAAAAGCACATAGAGACGTGTGTCAATCAAAATGGGCAACATGTGAAGCACTTATTATAATTTTCTCTAATGAACTATTTGAAGAAACCTCTATTTTTTAAGCATATTCTTGAATTTTGTACTTATTGCTCAATAAACAAAAATGGTTACAATTTGCCATAGGGAAGTACTTACAAAAAAATGTTCGTTTTTCATCGTTGTAAAATATACGAAAAAAAAAAATTGAAAAAATTCAATTTTAAAAGTTCTTCATTGAAAAGTAATTCTTGGCCACCCTGTACATTTTTAGGAAGTAAAAATAATTCAAAAACATTAATTAGATATCTCGTAATTCACATAAGTTTTTCTTAAAACCCATAATTGTGACTTTAGTGATTTTTTCAATATGCATCTGCGGATGGCATTATTTCAACAAAAAGATTCATTACATCCAAATGGTTGGGAGATAGTCAATAATAATATAAGAATGAATAGAGTCTAGAAAGAGGCTTCAAAAAATGTGCTGATATACATTTCCATTAAAAAAAAGGAATTTGATCCCCTAATTTCGTCTTGGCTCGTCCTGTATATTTGAAAATAATTTTCAGTTACAGACTTTTTTATCTGTTTTTTTTTAATTTCTAGCTATCATAGAACTCGAGATTTCGAAGTCCGACGCACTATTGCCCCACCTTGTATATCCATGCATATGAATGTCAAATAGACGTTAGACGTCCATATGTCCCAAAACGGCTAATGGCGTTAGATGTCTGTATGTCCCAACATAACTATGGCTATATATATGTCCCAAAATATCTGTGGATGTACGTGTTCTGTGTGGGTGGCGATAGCCTTTTTTAAAATGAAATTGTAATTTTCAATATCTATTAAAAGTTTTCCCAAACTAGATCTCACCTGTAATTCTTATAAAGTAGAAATTAATTTACACAAATAACAGTATATAAACTGGCTAACAAAATTAAGTCTACTGCAGTCTATTTCTTTGCCAGTTTATGCCATGACTAGAACAGTATATATATTACCTATACAAAAAAAATAAATTACTAATAAGTTAAATATTAAGATTTCCTTGAGGGATTATTTGTGTTGTGAGGCAAAATCGGCCCGACGACTTTTTTGAAAAATGTTTCACAGTTAATCTCCAAAAAGCTATTCGAAAGTCTGGACTATAGAATGCATATATAAATGGATTAATGGCTGAATTTATCCACCCAAGCCAAGTTAAATACTGCATAATTAACAAATTAACATCGTTACTTTTAATAAACGGTGTAAGTAAATAAAATATAAAAAATGGCAACCAGCAAGCTATAAACCCTCCCATCACAATACTAAGGGTTTGTGCAGTTTTTGTTTCTCTTCTAAAGGACGATACTCTCGATGCCGGTTCAAAATTCAACATGGAAGCATCTAAATTAAGAGATTCTGGTCTGGTTCGCATTGGAAGTGATGCTCTGTATAAACTAGATGCTCTTGATGGCGGGAGAGGTTCGTGAACGTGATTGAACGAGTAGTTTAAATTCGAGCGAAGAGAGCGGGATTGGCTCACCGTCGGCTTCTTCGGTGGATCGTTGTGGTTGTTGTGGTTCAGTGCATCTGGAGAGTGGTTGCTGAAAACGAATTAAATGATTTTAAATCGCTCTTTTACTAATGAATAGAATACAGGTATTGAGTATGATTAAGTCTTTTACAGTGAGATAATATGCAATCTAACATGGCAAGTCTATATTTGTATGTTTCAGTTTTTTGACACTGCATACTGCTAAATTAAACCGCAGTTAACTACAAAACTGTGCATGTGTTATTATTATTTTTTAAAGATCCTATTTTTTGGTCTTAGCTGGGATTAAGGCCAAACAAACTTTTGCATTGATCTCTGTTTTAATGGGCAGGTATCCACAAACATTAAAAAAAATATGAATAGGCCATTGTATGTCAGTCAAAGTGCGAAATTATTATTTGATTTGAAACGTTAAAGTTTGTGCAGTATTCTTATTGTGATGTTTTATGACCATTTAAGTATAATATTCTACTCTCATCCCACTAAACACAAATGATGATGATATAACATCACAGCCACTCGCATTTCAGTGGTTTATGCAACTCCAAATGCATCACATTATAAAAACGTGGTTCTAAAAGATGTAATTTTACATGATGTCTCTGCCTCGTCACATTTTGATTAATTTTGCAGCTACACAATAATTATTACTTTATTTAAAACGTGGCACTTTAGTAATCTTTGTAACGCTTAAAATATCACTTGAAATATCTGTAATAAAAAAAAAAATGATATTTAGAAACGTATTTTTACTGACATACATGAAGTATGCATTTTAATGGGAAAAGCACATTCGGCCAATAGGTATTAATTATTAATTTGATGTGTCGAAGGGGCATATTTTTCCTAATGTGAAAACAAATACCAATGATTTGTCTCGCTTCGTCTACTGACATGTAGAGGCCGCTAATTAATGAACTCAATGTCATTTTTTTTCACATACTAAATATTTTGTGAAAAAATAGTGTATTTTAAAGAACATAGAATATATTAACAAAACAGTAATACAGAATTAATTGGAATAAAAAAAATAGGACAACTTGATGAGTTATACAATAACGGAAATCTTCCAGATGATATACGAAACATCTAAGACGTGGTTGTAGATACATTGAGAACAAGAATGACGTCTCGAGAACCAAGGACTTCTTGGGGCCATATTGAATTTGTAAAATAAACTGAAAAAAAACTCAGTATGGTAAAGTTTTACTTAAATATTAAAATTATTTTTATCATTTTAATAGATAAATCATAAACAATGATTAAAATAATCGTTGTTGCTTATGATCCTACCATCGCTTATGATTAAAATTGTGAGAAAATAAATTTCAATTAAGTTAATTATTCTTTACATTTAAGTATTTCAAAGAGCCAATTTGTTTTCTGGGAGTGTTATATGTTACTATACAGTAAAATTGCCTCCAATCATATAATTACAACCCTACACCCAACTGACATGCATATACAGATATATCATATTTAAGGTTATGTGTGATGTCCATTTTATTTTATAGTGGTAGTCATTAACCAACATGTTTATGTACAACAGATGTAAACAAAAGAAGATATTTATTATGTTGGCATTAACATGTTTTTTGCCACATCGCTTTTAAGTCACCTTTTATGTTGGTTATCACTGGCGTTAATGATCGCTATGATGTGGAAAGTACGTATCTACGAAATTATTAGAGATGCGATGTTTGTGATGTCTACATCATTTTAATGTGTTTTTCATATTACGGTGTTTAGTGGGATGTAATTGCTACTATTCACTAGGGTGATTTACGACTTCACCCTCGTGAATAATAGCCATCATTACATGCTTCTTGAAAATAGTATACTATTATTTATGTATAGTGAAGTCATTTAGCCCAAAAACATACTAAAAGTCATCTAATAATAAAGTTGCACCATGACCACTATCTTGGAAAATGGCGGTAAAAGTCCCATTTTCCACACTTCTCGGAAACTATTAATTGAGTAGTGGTGAAAGATATGTGAAACTTCTCATATGGTCCAAATGCTACTATCCGACCGACTTCATAGATGTCTCTGTGGCGGATAGCGACTTGCGAAGCAAGTACCGAGAGCGGCGACCTCTAGCCCAGGTGGACTAAACTACTGTTATTAAATATGATTTGAACGAAACAACTACTCAGCGGGCAAATACCCCGACCTGCATTGGATTATACTTTCAAATCATGATAGATCGGTGGCCAATATCATTTGTCAATTCCTAACCAGACATAGACCGGTTTTGAACTTATTAGTTCTCCTCAGTATGTCATAGGTTATGGAACAGACAAATGATAGAGGCCAACCTGCTAGTCATATACTGACTAAGGTAAATTGAGTAGTGGTGAGAGGTATGTGAAACTTCTCATATGGTCCAAATGCTACTATCCGACCGACATCATAGATATTGAAAACTTAAATGCAGCCTATTTCAATATCATTAGTAGAACAAAAAACGTAAAGTTAATATAACAACAATAAATTTAAATTGTAAATTGCTCCTACACTATAAAACAAAAGATGAAAAAAAAATGTTAACATTGATAGCAGGCAACATCAACGTAGGTATATCGAATCATTTAGATGTGATTTGGCTTTGAGATCAGAAATTATATTTTAATATTCTCAATAATTATTTTAAAGTGTTTAGTGGTTTTCGTTTTTCTCTTTGTGTTTTGTCTGACAATTATTTAAAAAAAAATTATAAGTACAGAATTCCAATGTATCTAGTGACGTCCAGGAAGATATTTCAAATAAATAAGACGTCGAAAACCACAATTAACTGTAAGTCTATTTCTAACATTTTATTTTTAATTTTTAATCCTCATATTGTTGTGTAAATTGTCTTTTACCTACTTCCTGTTTTTTAAAATGGTGAATGTCAATATTTAATTGTTTAAACCGTTTTAAATGCAAATTTTAATGGCAGGTAATTTAATTTAAATTGTTTTAACTTAAACTTTTAATACTTCTTAAATTACGCAATTCCATAAGAATTTTGTAATTTCAGTGTTCTGATGATGTTTATAATAATAAACGAAACGTCGACAAATTGAAAATTGGTTTTTGAAATTTTGATCCTATCACCCACTACATAGGCTTTAGTCGTAAAGGATAAGGTGCGCAATTGAAATCAAAAATCGACTTGTCCAAGGACATTCTCTAAATATTTTTGGTTTAAGAAATAATAAATTTATTCCATACTTTACGGACACACTGTATACCTGTGTATGCTGAATGTGCTTTTCTTGTTTGTCAGTTTAAATAAACATGAATTTCGCGTTGATATAATATTGTTTGGCGTACAGTTATGGCACTGCACTTTTTATATGATAAAAATAATAATCTAAACAATAATGTATTTAGGCGTAATACTATAAAATCTTTGTAAAAATTACAAATGAAACAAAGGTCAAAGAAAGTCTCCAAAATACATTTAATTAAGAAATTATTTGATTTTATTAGCTTTTACCTTTGTGATGTTATATTTATTGAATATTTAACAAATTGTTAAATATATCTTAGATATTCATAGAAGGCTTTAAAAAAATTATTTACCATGCATTTATATGTCGAAAGTACCTGGAACATCTCAGGTTATGTTCGTCACATTCTGAAGATACCCTGTCTATGTCAGACTCTTCTTTGGGGTTTAACATTAGTTTTGTACTTTTCTGAAAAGAAAAAAACATGTATGACTGCAATTTATTCTGTTTTGTTGGTGTGTGTTATAATTCCAAACTATTATTTCCAAATCATGATCAAATATGTCTTATAGATATGTTCCGTTAATTGAGTATTAGACTATTAGTATTAGACTTAGTATTAGACAAGTAGTCTTTTTCTTGACCTCTTAAGTAATTCCGAGAGTAGTCCATTATAAAACCAACACACACGGTAATGCATTACGTAACTGGTTTTCTGGAATTTTCAAGACACCGTTTTAGACCACTTTCAAAAACCGAGGACCTGAGTAGTAGCGCAGGTTACTGACTAAAGTTAACTTTATTTTGTGCTATAGTGATTTATTTAGAAGTTATTTCAAGCTGGCTGTTAAGAAAAGATGCATAGAAATGTTGTTAAAAGATGTTGTTTTACTCACTGATAGTGCTCTTCTCTGAACGCGCTCGACTCAACCAATTATCGTATTTTTGAGCATTAGTATCAATTTTAAGAGGTCTACTTTCAGAAGAACAGGTACAATCAAAGATGTATTTGTGGCTTCCGCTGTACAATGGTTCCCGAAAACACTTATGCAAAAGTAATATGTACAAAGCGGAGCGGTTTATGTGTAAAATATGGAGTTTTTCTAGCGGTATATTGCCAACAATTATTTTATTAGAATATGGTTAAAATTTTGGGTTTTAGTTGGTATAATTGGATAAAAATGTAATGAATTGAGACAATTTTTGTTATATTTAGAACTAATGAGGGTAGTTACATTTTAGACTACCTCATTAATCCCGCAGAAGACAAAAATTGTCGAAACGTCGACAGAATATAAGTGTTTCTATTATATTTTTATCCAATTATACCAACGAAACACCAAAAGTGATCATTTGAATATATTTTCGATTATGTAGTTACCACAGAAATGTGGCAAACCAAATTTGTGCATTTTTAGTAAGTCGAATTGTATATCAAATTGCGAATAAAATGATGTAGGTTTTGTATTGAAATCTTCTGAAATATTTGGAATTTCCTGTAAAATTGCTTTTTGTCATTTTCCTCGAAAACGATGCATCCTGTCGTGTACAAAAGTATTTTTTTCTTGATCAGTGGTTCCATAATATTGAGTTGTTTTTGAAAATAAGAGACTTTATTTTTCAATTCCATCCTTGTTTCTACGCCACTGTGTGGAGGAAAATTGAAAGTTTGTTGAAACGGATATTTTCACCCCAAATTTTACAATTTTTTAGAAAAATAAAAAAATTTTATGTTGAGTAATCTCGAAATCGAAGCATTTTTGATATGCTTATACGAACTTTTTTCTTTGATGAGTACTATACGTTATTGTAAATTGGCCCAACATTTCGGAGACAAAAAGTATAATAAAGCCGAGGTTGTACAGACAGATGTTTATTATTATTTTTCAAATTATCTGCATTCCCAAAACTGTGGTCTTTGGAACATTAGTTTATATTAATGTTTATTTTCGACAAGAAACCTATCCGTTCAATTACGCTGTTCATTTCGGGGGCACCCTGTATAATGCGCAAAATTATTTCGTGACATATGGTGGATGCATGACACTTGCTTATAATATGAAATCAAAATATTTACGCTCTATATTGAAGGTGGGAAATGACACCGGTGTGAAGACAGCAGCCAGTTTTTCCGAATATCTCCGAGCGCAATATAAAATCATAGAAGTAAGAACGTGTGAGATAAAGTTACAAAAAGCTATAAATTCATTTAAAGCTGCCAAATTTATTTACTTTTTTGTATGCTAAATCCTCATCTACTTACAATTTTTTAAGGGTGGAAAGTGCCCTCAGAATGTTAAAAAAATCACATCTCAGAACCTAGACATACATAATCGTTGAAATTTTGTGTGAGGATTAGATTTACTTATAGATTAATGATACTAAATCCTCATCCACTTACAATTTTATTTAAGGGTGGAAAGTGACCTCAAAACGATAAAAAAATCACATCTCAGAACCTAGACATACAAAATCGTTGAAATTTTGTGTGAGGATTAGATTTACTTATAGATTAATGATACTAAATCCCCATCCACTTACAATTTTTTTAAGGGTGGAAAGTGCCCTCAGAACGATAAAAAAATCACATCTCAGAACCTACATACAAAATCGTTGAAATTTTGTTTGAGGTTTAGAGTTACTTATAGATTAATGATACTAAATCCCCATCCACTTACAATTTCTTTAAGGGTGGAAAGTGCCCTCAGAATGATAGAAAAATCATATCTCAGAACCTAGACATACAAAATCGTTGAAATTTTGTGTGAGGATTAGATTTACTTATAGATTAATGATACTAAATCCCCATCCACTTACAATTTTTTTTAAGGGTGGAAAGTGCCCTCAGAATGATAGAAAAATCATATCTCAGAACCTAGACATACAAAATCGTTGAAATTTTGTGTGAGGATTAGATTTACTTATAAATTAATGATACTAAATCCCCATTCACTTACAATTTTTTTAAGGGCGGAAAGTGCCCTCAGAATGATAAAAAAAATCATATCTCAGAACCTAGACATACAAAATCGTTGAAATTTTGTGTGAGGATTAGATTTACTTATAGATTAATGATACTAAATCCCCATCCACTTACAATTTTTTTTAAGGGTGGAAAGTGCCCTCAAAACGATATAAAAGTCACATCTCAGAACCTAGACATACAAAATCGTTGAAATTTTGTGTGAGGATTAGATTTACTTATAGATTAATGATACTAAATCCCCATCCACTTACAATTTTTTTAAGGATGGAAAGTGCCCTTAGAATGATAAAAAAACCATATCTCAGAATCTAGACATACAAAATCTTTGAAATTTTGTGTGAGGTTTAGATTTACTTACAGATTAATGATACTAAATCTTCATCTACTTACCGTTTTTTTAAGGGTGGAAAGTGCCCTCGGAATGATAAAAAAATCATATGTCAGAATCTAGACACAGAAAATTGTTGACATTTTGTGTGAAAATTAGATTTATTTATAGATTAATGATGCTAGATCCTCATCTACTTACAATTTTTTTAAGGGTGGAACGTACCCTCAGAATAAGAAAAAATCATATCTCAGAACCTATTTCTAAATAAATCTAAATTTCACACAAAGTTTCAACGATATTGTATGTCTAGGTTCTGAGATATGATTTTTTTTATCATTCTGAGGGCACTTTCCACCCTTAAAAATAATTGTAAGTGGATGGGGATTTAGTATCATTAATCTATAAGTAAATCTAATCCTCACACAAAATTTGAACGATTTTGTATGTCTAGGTTCTGAGATATGATTTTTTTTATCATTTTAAGGGCACGTTCCATCCTTAAAAAAAATTGTAAGTGGATGAGGATTTAGCAAATAAAAAATAAATAAATTAGGTAAGTTCTTTGGCAGCTTTAAATGAATTTATAGCTTTTTGTAACTTTATCTCACACGTTCTTACTTCTATGATTTAATATTGCGCTCGGAGGTATTCGGAAAAACTGGCTGCCAACTCTGGCTGCTGTCTTCACACCGGTGGAAATGACAGTGAAGGCCGTCACCCCTACCACGTTTGTAACACTTCTTTGATGTCTATTACTTCTTAAATTTCCATTCTAAAAATTTTCAATTTGTATAGGGAAACTCAAGCCAAAAACTCAATTACGGAACGTATCCTTAATTTGTGAGAGATGAAATAATTACAAATGAATTTAAACTTACTCGGGGGTGCGCTGTATCAATGTGTGCTAATTGGTCGTGTCTTTGTGCTACCACACATGATATCTTAACATAAACGTAAAGCATGACTACCATTGGTATAAAAAAGGAACCCATTGCGGAGAAAATAACGTAGCCTGTATTTTTATTGTATCTACACGTTTCGCCTTCATGTCGTCCTGGTTCGTACCTAGAAAAGATACAAATATATAAGCATTATTCAAAAAAAAAAGAGATAATATTTAGTTTAGTTCAGTATCTATACAGGGTGGACCAATTAGATGGGGCTCGTCTATCTTTTTCAACTACAGAGCTAGAGAGCGTTTTTGGAAAATTGGCATTTTTGGATGACCTCTATATCTCAATTACCACGTGTCGAATCGAAAATCGAGTAACACATTCTTAAGGCACTTTTTCGAGTAGCATCCGACGCTGATAAGAAGAAAATTATGCATGCTCAGTTTTCGAGATATAGACATAACTTGTGTTTTTTTTAATAGAACACTCTATAAATTGCTTCATTAATCGATCACAACTTAAATTAGCTTTCCAACGATGTATCATATATCATAATTATCTCTAGAAAAAGTGTTTAATTGTCGAAAAATTAAATATATTTGTGAGGAGGCCATAGAAAACAACAACATTTCTTACAATATAAAATAATGTTGCCAAAAATAGGAAAAATTAATCTACAATAAATGTTCGAATTGTCTTCCATTGACACCTATGTATATTTATCGTATTTCTAATATTTATTGAGAAGGCCATGGTAAAAAAAGAAAATCGAAATAATCGTAAATGTCAAAAATGAATTTGTGAGTAAATTGTGACAGCATTGTTAAAAATGGTTCAATTTATTAATTATGAAAAATATGATATGATTAAGTGTTTTATAGAATGCGGAGAAGATTCAAATTTAGCTTCCGAGCTTTATTTTAATAGGTAAGTTATAGACAGCGAAACTTTGTGCCAAAAGTGCCGCCTAAACAATATTTTTAGATATCCAGTAAAGAGACAGCTAGACATAAAACTATTCAAAAGGCTACAATAAAATTTAAAAGAGTTTGGATTATTTGTAAAACCTCGAGCAAAAATATATAATAAAGAAGATAGAGAAGCTGTAGAAAATATTATTTTAGAAACTGTAAGAGAAAGTCCAAATATATCCTCTCGCGAAATACAGGCCATTTTAGGAATCCCAAAAACAACTGCCTTGCGTTGCTTAAAAAAAAAATCAAACCCTACAAAATTAGGATTAGTCACTATCTACACCCAAACGACTTTCAAAGGCGTCTCGATTTTTGCCAGTGGTTTTTGCGTCAGTGCAATGAAGTGCCAGGATTTGAAGGAACAATTATATGGACAGACGAGGCCCATATAAGCAGTGCCGGAATTCTTAATTGGCATAATAACCACCATTGGGCTCATGAAAATCCGCACGTAACCACTACAGTTAATCGTTAAGGACGATTTGGATTTGGTGTATGGTGTGGTTTTATTGGATACCAAATAATAGGTCCTCATTTTTTTCACGGTAATTTGAATACCGAAACTTATATTAACATTCTACGACAAGAAATAAAGCCCTTTGTAGACAATATGCCTGTAAGAAATTTTCTAAGATTATATTACCAACAAGATGGTGCCCCAGGTCATACGTCAAATGAAACACGAAATTATTTAAATGCTCAATTTGGGGAGGATTGGATAGTCCTCTTGCCGACTTTTGGCTTTGGGGTTATTTATAAAATATTGTATGTAGAGAACATTCTAATAACATAGAAGAATGGGAAAACAAAACATTAGCTGCCTTTCGGACAATAACTCCTATCATGATTAGAAATGCATTAAATGCTATAAGGAAAAGGTGTCAAAAATGCATAGATGTCAATGGAAGACAATTCGAACAATTATCGTAGTTTAGTTTTTCCTATTTTTGGTAAAATTATTTTATATTATAAGAAGTGTTGTTGTTCTTAATAGTTTTCCACGGCCTCCTCACAAATATATTTAATTTTTTGAAAATTAACCACTATTTCTAGAGATAAATATGACATGATATATCGTTGGAAAGATAACTTAAGTCGTGATCGAATAATGAAATAATTTACAGGGTGTTCTATTTAAAAAACACAAGTTTTGTCTATATCTCGAAAACTGAGGCATGCATAATTTTCTTCTTATCAGCAATGTATTCTACTCAAACAAGTGCCTTAAGAATGTGTTACTCCATTTTCGATTTGACACGTGGTAATTGAGATATAGAGGTCATCCAAAAATGTCAATTTTCTAAAAACGCTCTGTAGCTCGGTAGTCGAAAAAGATAGACAATCGCGGTTTGCGCCATTGTTTGTTTCTCGAAAATCAAGATCAGGAAACGTATATTGGTTTTTGTCTATCTGCCATAGTTTTAGAGAAAACACCAAATTCCATCTAATTTGATCCACACTGTACAGGATGTCTCGTTTTTATTAGCAGAACTTCAACAATCGTTAGAAGGTCTCATTTTCAAAATAAAACTTCCGTGTATTTGAAAATAAAAATATTTTATCTTTAATTACAAATTAATTTCTCACAATAAATTTACGATATTGTGGTGAAAGAAAATAATTCTATACTGAAAGTTATCGCTTATAATTTCCAGTGGCGAAGATAGAGGGGTAACTATGAATCTTTTTTGTCTCTGGTTTACTGTCTATCGACTCCCGGGTTTCGATTCTGACAAAGTCGAAGAACTGGGATGTGTGCGTCCGCATTTTTTCAACTGTGTAACCTTTGTGTAGCTTCGGTTTTGGTTTGGGTGTTGTTTAATTTATGTGGTGTTTTATGTTTTTTGTTTAATCAAAAAAAAATGCAAATACTTTAAGAAAATATGAGAGCATTCAATTTTTTCCAGAAAAGGACGTCTTGTCAGAACACGATATTTACTTTGATTTATTACTAATTCGTTGTTTTGTTATTATTTATTATTACATATTTATTATACGGTTTGAGCCGTTTGGAATTTTTTATTCAAATTTGGGGGCGATATTCCCACGCAGGTTAGATACTTTTTGAGCATCAACTCGATTATTGATATTTTTCTACAGCATGGTACAGGGGTATGTTGAATATCAAAATGAAGATTTTTATGTTGCCAACATCTCTTTAAAGTTTCGTGATGATACCTCAAAGCATATGGAATTGGCGGTATAATCATTTTTGCGTATAAAAAAAATGATTAGGTTGCCAATTCCATACGCTTTGAGGAATCATCATGACATTTTACATGGATATTGACAACATAAGGATTTTTAATTTGATGTGCAATGCACCCCTATACCACGCCGAAAAATCCAGTATGACGGCCAGACGCCATATTGGATTTTTCTACAGCGTGGAATAGGGGTGTATTGTATATTTATTTTATTTATTTTTATTTCATTTATTTTATTTATACACTGTTCTACAGGTAAAAATCCAACTACAGAACATGAGGGTAAGAAAACTAGTGAAAAGAAAGAATATATATAATTAAAAGTATGTATGCGTGAAATCAAAAAGAAACAGCAAAGTAAAATGTTTAATTAAAGCACATAGCGACAAAAAAAGAATAAAAAAAAATGTAAACAGAAAAACAAGTCGCTTATTTCAAATAAATATTTCGAATGTCATTAAGGCGGCAAAAAATATATACAATTTATTACCAAGCAAATTGTTATTATTGCACATTGTATATATGGGAGAATTGTGGAGTATATTTGTTCGCGGGGTGGAGAGATAAAAAGTTTTGTTTTCACGTGAGGATGTTCTAGGAATATGAAAATTTAATTGTTCAGTAATGTTTTGACAGCCTATTTTATGATTTATTATTTTATACAGAAATACCTGTGACTGATACTCACGTCTGCGCTTAAGACTGGACATTGAATGTCTATCAAGCAATTCTTGTTGTGGAAAACCAATAGGCGGGTATACTCCGTCGGATTTGAAGCTAAGTAATTTGAGTAATCTACTCTGAACGGATTCCAGATGTTCATTATGTACATTATAGTGTGGATACCATACAATCGCAGCGTATTCAAGTTTGGATCTAACGAAACAATTATAAAGTATTTTTAGGGTATTCGTATCCGCAAAGTTACGACTACAACGGACTATAAATCCATAAGTTTTGTATGCCTCAGATACAATGGTTTCAGTACGATTTACGAATACGAGTTTACTATCAAAAGTTACACCAAGTTCCCGAAAGTTGTTCAGTTTATATTCAAAAGCCAGTGTAAGACATTACATTGCATTTTAAAGGATTAAGTTGCTTAACTGACACCAGTTGAAAATTTTATCTAAGTTGTATTGGATTAGTTCACAGTCGCTCATGCTTCGAACTACACCAAAAATTTTTAAGTCATCCGCATAAAGAAGACAATTGACATCCAACTAATCAACTATGTCATTGATGAATATGTTAAATAACAGTGGCCCAAGTACAGATCCCTGCGGAACTCCTCATGTTGCAAGGTACTCGACAGACCTGAACCCATTGAAAACTACAAATTGCTTTCTATTAGATAAATAAGATGCAAAAAGCGTTAGTAGTGCGTCAGAAAGACCAAACATTTTAAGCTTATTAAGTAGTATCCCATGATCGAGTCTGTCGAATGCCTTGGAGAAATCTGTGTAGATAACGTCAGTTTGAGCCCGCTTATCTATTGATTCAGTAATGAATTGCGTGATACACACTAGGTTGGTTGTGGTGGATCGACCTCTCACGAAACCGTGTTGGTAAGGTGAGAGTCTGGTATTAATGTTGCGGCAAATATTACTATGCAGTAAAAATTTAAGAGCTTTGCAAATATCAAATTAAAGGTCTTTATGTTCCCAATATATTAGGCCAACAATTCCATACACTTTAAAAAATCACCAATAAGTTTAGTGAAGCATTGGCGACACCTTTAATTTGATATGCAACACACTCCTGTAACACACTGTAGGAAAATCTAATATGGCAGCTAGACGCCATATTGGATATCGATAATCGAGTTTATTCCCAAAAAGTACCTAACCTGCCTGGAAATATAGCCCCCAATTTCAATAAATAATTCCAATCGGCTAGGACCTCACTGTATGTAGACAGGTAAAGGAGAGTAAATAATGTGGTAAATCTGGAAACTCTTGGGCAACAGACGGCCTTTTGGTAATTTGAGGTCATTGTTCCGAATCTGCCTGATGCCCAGATGAATTTTTTCAAATAAGCCCAAAAAATTCAAAATGAAGGCCAATTTTCGCACTTTAAAAAAAAAATGCTTGTGACTCGAAAAATGTAACAGCTGCGGGAAAAATACAAGAGATCAAATTAACAGATCTTAAAAAAATACATCGAAAATCGTATTAACCCAAAAAATTTAACCACTCATAGCAGTGTTGTAAGGAGGAACATGTAACATTCTATTGACTGTATAATTTCCCATTTTCTTTCTTAAAACTCAAAATTTTGCACTTTTTAAAGTAATAGCATCGAATTTGTATTATTATTTTTTTTATCAAGCTTGTGGAATTTGATTAAGCATTGTATACCGAGGAAATATGAAGGAAGTCAGAAATAGCTTTTTGTATGACAAGGGAGAAAAGTGCATAATTTCCTCCCGCGGATAGTTTGATGCCCGACGCGAAGCGGAGGGCATCAATATCCAAGGGAGGAAATGGCACTTTGCTCCTGTGTAATACATATGATTTTTTCTACGACCATTTACAGTGTCTTACATTAGTTTTACATATATTTTATTATATTTTCTTATGCATGACAATCGAAAAACCAAATATGTCAAAATATCATAATAGGTATTTAGATAAGTAATATTGTTAAAAATCAAAGTACATGGAACGTTGCTAAGGTTGCTTCTTGTTTTCAAAATAAACAAACTTCTAAAAAGTTTATAATAATGTATTCCGAATGTGAAGATGAAGTTCCTCAAGATATTCTGGAAGAAGCAAACGTGGTTTCGTTAAATCTATTACCGTTAAAGTCTCGTGAAAAATATGAAAAAGAGTACCAGCTATTTAATTGTTGGATGGAGACTAGGCAAATAAGAAAAATATGTGAAGAAGTGCTCCTATTTTACTTTTCTAAAAAATGCGCCGATTTGAAGCCTTCAACATTATGGAGCAAATACAGCATATTGCGATCTACACTCCAAATTAAAGACAATATCGACATTAAGTTTCCTAAATTAGTAGCTTTTTTAAAAAGGAAATCTGCTGGATATAAAGCCAAGAAAGCCAATAAAAGAAGTCTATACACTACTATTACAGCTACTTGAAGTTTTTACTTGTTTGCTTCCAGAGGGAGCCAAAGTATTTTCCTCCCTAGGGAAGCAAAGTATTTTCCTCCCGAGGTAGGAAAAGTACTACTTTGCTCCCTGAAATGAGGGAGCAAAATAGTATTTTCTATGTAGGGAGTAGCAAAAATCGTTTTTTATATTTTATATATGTAACAAATTAATCAATTAAACATAAATATAAACTAATCTGACTATTCAGTGGCGGGGGAAGTAGGATTAAAAATTAATTAATTTGAAATATTTAAGGTATGAAGGTTTGTCTACAACAGTACGTAAAATGCTATTCCCGCACTGCTGTATAAAAAATTGGATGAAATTTAGCGAAAAAAGTATATATTTGTCCCTCGCGTAGAGTACCTGAATCACCCTGTATATATTTTTTCATTGACATCATCAACATCATGTGGAGGTACGTAATAGTTGGTCATACCTAAATCCGGCCCTTCGAACAACTCTTTGTAAACGCATATTACGTCTGCTTCTGACTAGATTTGGTCTGGAAGGTAAATATTCATCATCAACTTTTCGTATAAACAATCCAAAGTTCATACATACTGGAATAAATTTTCAGTAGATATGGAAATCGTGATTACATTGTCCTGGAAGTCCTGAGACATATTACCTGAGTACGACGACACCAACGGAATAATTGAATAGGCGTGTCTTTTAGCATATTATGTTGACGACTAACTGAAAATGGTATATAGAAATAAACAAAATGCCATTATTTGTGACTAGATAATGAAACCAGAATGTTTACTGTAAATGTAAATCAGGTTCGAGCAAACTTTCAGCGTTAACTTTTTATTTTTTTCAGACAAATTCATATTTGTCGAGTAAATCAAAAATAAATACAAACGATAACTTCATTTTTTTTATTTTAACTTTTACTTGTTTTAGAACTAAACCCAACAGGGAACTCACTTCTTTAGAAAAATATCGTTAAATTTCTTGCATGCCAAGGGAGTTAATTTCTCACTTGTTAATAAATGTTTAATTCTTTGAATTTACTATTAACACATTTTAGGGAAACTATCAACTTTAGCTAGGTTAGGAATTTTTTTGTATCCAATTTTTTTAAAAAGAGTTGTTAAGTTAAGAGTTTGTTATTTTGAAAACTACACACTTTGGATATCTCTTAAATAAACAAATCTGTTGATTAAAACTGATAATAAATGTTCATTCATAAAGCAAAACGTAGTCCGGTTGTGATAAATAATAGTCATTTCCGTAATAAGTCCTGAAAGAGCATATTTATAGGACGCGTTGGTAAAGGCCTGAAAGCCTACACGTCCTGTAAAGGGCGTGGGAATGAGATACGTATAACATTTTTTGAAATGTATTATTTGTAATTGTCTCAGTATAAACTGTAATGTTTAAATATGTATATATACAAATATATACATAAATCGTAGGGATGCAGTTGTTTAGTGGCTAAATTAAATTAAAAATCTCTGATTTTTATCAAGCTTTCAGAATTTTTTTATTCCATTCTCAAGATATCTAAAAAGTGTAAATTATAATATTTAAAAAAATTATTAATTATTATAATACTTACAAACGTGATTATAAGAATAAAAATGAATACATGGCATAAAAATTGTTTTCAATAAAATGTGTAAAATATCAGGAATAAAAAAGTAAAATAGTTCAATTTAGACAATTCCAAATAAATATACAATTAGTAACAAAACTGTTACCAAGGATGTTTAAGGCTGCCTTGATATATTTTTATGAACTTTTTTTAACATCCTTGGTAGCAGTTTTGTTACTATTTGTATATTTATTTGAAATTGTCTAAATTGAACTATTTTACTTTTTATTCCTGATATTTTATACATTTTATTGAAAACAATTTTTATGCCATGTATTCATTTTTATTCTTATAATCAGGTTTGTAAGTATTATAATAATTAATAATTTTTTTAAATATTATAATTTACACTTTTTAGATATCTTGAGAATGGAATAAAAAAAATTCCAAACGCTTGGTAAAAAAACAGAGATTTTTAATTTAATTTAGCAACTAAATAACTCCATCCCCACGATTTATGTATATATTTGTATATATACATATTTAAACATTACAGTTTATATACAGGGTGTCCCAACCAAAAGTAGTCACCCTGAATAACTTTGGAGATAAAATTTTTTTTGAAAAATTGGTGAAACACGTCGACCTTGCTTCCAAGGGGGACATACTTTAATGTAATACTTGTATACCTATCATCATCCCTCTACCCTACACGGCCACCCCCTCAGAAAATTCAAATTGCAAAGGGGATCGAGTGATACATCTTTTGAAAGGTATTTCAATTCTCTACATAACTGTGTATTTTTTAAACTTTTATCGATTCGTTCCTGAGAAATAATTGTTTCATTATTTTAGGTTCGGGAAATAAAAATAAAAGAAGCTGTTTAAATTATCGTATGTATTGTTCAAAATGACCCCCACCGACTTCATACAGTAGTATAATCTGTCTTAAAATTCTGTACGAACATTTCTGAACACATCTGGAGTCAATAAACGGCATTCTCCAACAATTCTTTCACGTAACTCTTCCAGGGATGCGGGCTTTGTTGCAAATACCTTCGATTTCAAATGTCCCCACAGAAAGAAATCCAAGGGAGTTCAATCGGGTGACCTAGCGGGCCACTCCACAGGTCCTCTTCTTCCAATCCATCGCTCAGGAAACCGATTATCCAAAAATTGACGGACTGCTATAGCAAAATGTAGGGGTGCCCCATCCTGTTGAAGAAACAGTTCACCCTCTAAAAGATTATCGTCTTCTTCGAGGATTTGGGTAATCATTGAGTCGATGTTATTTTCTAACAGATCGAGGTACCTTTCTCCATTTAAATTGTCAGGAATAAAAAACGGCCCGACAATGTGATCCCCTAAGATGCCAGCTCAAACATTTAACTTCTGAGGCCTTTGGGTATGAGTTTCCATGAACAAATGTGGATTGGTTTCACTCCAATACCTACAATTGTGCCTGTTTACCTCCCCATTTAACTGAAATGTCGATTCATCAGAAAAACACGTATTGTACAGTAGATTGGCATTACCGTTTAATTGTTCACTAAAAATCTCACAGAATTCAAGCCGGCGATCGGGATCATTTTCGTTTAATTCGTGTACCAATTGAAATTTATATGGATGAAATTTGTGGGCCTTTACCATTCGATGAACACTGCTTCGTGATACACCGGAAGCCTCAGCTACTCTTCTGATCGATTGAGTATTATCCATCTGCAAATGACCCAGAACTGCCACTTCGACTTCTTCATTCTTAATCGGTCGCTGAGGTTCATGCTTTTTGTTTCCTACAGAATCTGTTTCCATAAATTTTGTCAATAATTGTAAAACATACTGAGAACCAACCCTTCTATCTGGGTGATTTCTATTGAATATGCGCTTCGTAGCTCTAGCACAATTATCGTTTTTAAAATAAATGCTGACAATTTCTATTCTCTCTTGAAGGGTATAAACCATTTTGAGAACTCACTCTGGTAAATGTATCTGGATTTAAAATTGGTTGTGAACAAATTAATGATCAAGGACTATCAAATACTTACGAGTCTTTTATTATTCTAAAACTAAACGGACAAGGAAATCTATTTGTTTTTCTAAAAGCCACTAAACAAATTCAGCTCTTCGCCAAGAACGTGTTGGTATTTTTTCAATTTTTAGTAGTGGTAGCTAGCGTTCATTATTATTTGTTACTGCGCCGCACGGAATAAATTCCAACATTTGTTCAAAGCAATCTTCCAAAACGTCTATATTCGTATCTTCGTGGTAGTCACTAGCACGATTTGAATGTTAATAACCCACATTCTACAAAGCCAACAACGGTTCGATATGAGTCATAATTAGACATCGCACAATTTCCGTGCGTGCAGGGCCGGCACGGCACATGGGATAAGAGACAATAACATCATTTGTACGAGACAAGTTACATATTGGGACACGTGGATCGTAAAAGCGTGGCAGCTTTACACATACACTGTGTTCCGAGATAGATGTAATAAGAGGTGTAATGGACAACAAATTGTCGAATTTTGGAATGGCACTTAGGTATTCAGTACTGCTTGATGTAAAACTAAGATACATCTGAAATGAGCTGATCGGTGTTATACAGGGTGTTTTGTAAGTCGATTTATAAAAATCGTTACTAATAAACTATCTTAATTTTTCAAGATATAAAAAAATTATAATCAAAAAGTTGTTTAGAATGCAATTTGTGACTCCTTACTAAATTTCAGAAATTTACTTTGTTGGAACTGCCCCTTTTATCAATAAATTAGTATTTTATTCTGAATTTTTAAAAATAATTTTTGCAAATTGAGAGTGCTCTGAAATCACAAACATCTTCTAAAATAAATGTTTACTATGAATAACTTTTGTTCTTAACGTCTTATCTTATTTTCAACAAAAAACTTACTACTAATGAAAAAAAGGGGTAGTTTCAATAAAGCAAATTTACATTTCTAAAATTTTGTAAGTAGGCACAAATTGCATTCTAAACATGTTCTTTAATATGATTTTTTCATATACTGAAAAATAAAGGTAATTTATTACTGACGATTTTTATAATTTGACTCATACAACACCCTGTATAACAAAAATTCAATTCATTTTTGATATATCACCCGCTTACTACATTAACAATGGAGATGTACTCTGAATAGCACTTAAAATAAGCATAATAACATTAATGATTATATTCGGTAAAATTTATGTCTTTGTTAACACAAATCTACACGTACTGATTTTTCGCGTCCATGATATTGCCAATAGTTATATTATAGTTATATATTTATTTTTATCCTCGTGCCAGCTACATATCTACACCTTGCTAACCGCTGCGCACGTATGCTACTATCCTTTCCTATAGGAAAGACATACATACCAATAAGGAAGCCGGTCCCTGGATTTACGGGCTTTTATGGAAATTGTACGGAATCTAGTTATAATTAATCGGCGACGTTTTCCCGATGGTGGTTTTATTCCTGTGGACCAACCTTCTAGATGAGTACATTTTTCCAATCGTGTATCCTTAATTTAGCCATGTTTCATAATAAATATTTTTATTTTCACTGCGGAACTGTTATATTCTCCAACAAATTAATTATCATTGATCATACTTTACTTCCTGCGTGCCGTCGCCCAAATAATTACTTAACCACATATGTATAGCTCAATCCAGCCCATATCCTTTTAATTTTTCTAGCAATCTTCATTTATCTCCAAATGCACGCCTTAAGTCCAAGAAATTATACCGGCTACTCCGCCCGAGCCATTTGCCTCTATCCATGCAAGGCACTTTCACCTCGACCTTTAACTTAAAGGAAGTTTTAGTAACAAGAAAATGTATTACCAGCAATTTCAGGAGACATGAATCGAGATATAAATACGATAGCCATTAAACCTAATTTTTGTTTCAAATATGGGATTACTATCTGATATTTATATTTTGTTTGTAATATATTTTCTTGTCACTAAAACTCCCTTTAAGTTAAAGGTCCGTTTAAAATGTTGATAATACCGAGGATGAAACTTGCAATTTAAATTGTTTGCTATCATGTACTCTAAAGGTGCGTCCATATAGGACGTGCCGTACCGTACTGCGCCGCACATTTCCGAACGTTGCAGCAACATTCGTGAATACTTTGTGCGACGTTGTTCACTTTTTCCGCGCTACGCTGCAATGAGCACTTGTTAGCGAGTGTTCCAGTTTAAAGTTAGTGCAGATTAGTTTCAAAATGTTGTGGCTCCATTTCCTATCAGGCATTGTTGCACATGCTCCGCCTGCAGCGCCCATCTAATCGCTAATTTATTTTGATATACCGACAAGAGAAGGAAGAAGATCGAACATGCACTAAGCGGTATAGTTGTGCGCGTTTGTGCGCAGCTGTTCGTCCAAACTGCATGTTGCTGCAACGTTTGTGAATGCGTTACGCAACGTGCTTGATTTGGAAGTGCCTTAAGATTTGTATATATACAATATGCAATCGTTTCCAGTATATTCTCAAACACTGAAAGCATATTTACAGGACGACATTGCTTAGCTTTTATATAGGTTTTATTATCTCGTTAATGATTATAAAACACATCAATTTCTTCATTCTAAACAACGTCTCAAAAGTTCCCGGTGATCCGTTGTACGGACAATTTTTTACGGTGTGTAAAAGGGTTAAAAAAGTGACTTTTTACGAATATCTGTTCCTTTTAATTTTACGAATATAAATGTTTTTATAAGATCGAAAGATTAGATAATTATCTACAAAAGAGGTCATTATTCGTTTTGCCCTATGAGTTATAGTTTTCGAGAAAATTTGATGTAAAAGTTGACTCAAGCAAATACTTCGATTTTACTTCTGTGCTAATAAGTTTATAAATTAGGTCTTATATCAAAAAAGAAAACAAGAAATTTTTGATGAAAAAGTTATATGCGATTCATTAATGAAATCAATCATGATTGCTTTAATAAGTGTTGGCGATATGTCAAAATTATGAATATTCAAAGTATAATCATATCTTTATCAAGAACTGATATTTATCTGTCTTCCACTTCTTACTTTCCTCATTCTTCTTCTTTCTCCTCTTTTTCTTCTTCTATTTCTCTTTTGTGTCTTTCTTCTTATTCGCATTCTCTTATATTTTCCTCGATTTCATCATGAGCATTTAAATAAGATTGCCCATGACAAATACCGTAAATAAAAAAGCAATGCAGGCCCAACTTTCGGCAGTCACACAATTGTCCCCAACCTTCTGTTCAATTGAAAAAAAATAATGTATAAAACAATCCGGAGTAGGAGGTGCTGATGTTTTTTCGGACCAAAAAAAAATGTTTTTTAGTACTCATCCTCAGTCCTGAGGGATCAGCTTATTGCCCAACCACTTCTGCATCTAATAATATACTCGGAAACAGTGCTCTTCAGCTGTTTTCGCTGTAGGTGGTAATGAATGTAACGACAGATTTATTTTAACTCACAAATTTACAGAAACCCAAGTAACGATAGTTATTCAAGGATTTTCTTTAATTGGAACAACATACATGGCCAAGAAAAAATCGCATTGCATTGAAAGAAATTGATTCCTCGATTGAAAACTTGAACTGCATCTTTCAAATTCGGTCGTTTGCTAATAATTTCAGAGCTGCTGTTGTACCTTTATGAAAAGGGCAGACAATTATCACACGTAATTCAATCCCCTCCGTAATTTACCCCCCCCCCTGTATCCCTGAAGGTACCTCAATGGACCTTGTGTGGGAGAGGGCTACACATTTAGATACAACGGACACCCACCCAATGTCCGAGTATGCTAGGATTAATTTCTGGTTTAGAAAAAATCCCAGCTCGTCGATCGGGGTTCGAACCCGGGACTCCAGGGTGAGAGGCAAGTGTCCTTACCACTCGACCATGAAACCGATATCGTAACACATCCGGAGAATGCATTTAGAAATAATATATGATCCTTGGCGCCTGCATGTTTGTCAAAATTTCGAGAAGAGAAAAGGCTTATTCATAAAAGTATAATAAAAATTATAATACTAAAGTATTCCAACAGAGAGGGTAAAAGTTAATTTACAAAATAGTAATAAATACTAGAAATAGTACCTAAATAACTACCAAAGTCGAAATCCTCTCAATTTATTTAATTGAAGGTTAAATAAATTTACTTCATGATTTCTAAATTTGTGTTATAATAAGAGAACTGATTAAGCTTTAATTGCGATTACCCATTAATAAAGGATTTTTACCACATAAATGGAAATCTCTCTTAAGGATGTTGTACATACCATTTACAGATCGATTTCTGGTTTTTGTCTTCATCAGTGCTAACTACTCCACCAGCTCGGTGGAGTAGTTTGTAACGGTTCACTTTTGCGCGTACCCTGTATAAATTACAAATAAGTTCCTCCATGACAAATTAATAATTATTAGTCTAAATAATATACATATATGGTATATTTTGGGTTGCCTATACCTTGCAAACATTAATATATCCATTTTAAATAGAACGCTAAAGAGATGTAAATAATATAAAAAGTCGCATTTTTTTTTGTCGGCTGTTATCTTAAAAGGACGGCCGAAAGAAGGAAATGAAAAAGGGAGAGTGTGAGATGTTAGAATAGAGTAATTAACATCTACCTGTGTAAAACAATAAATTTTAATTAAAATTGGAAGCAAATTTAAGTACTTGTGCATTTTGTAATAAAAATAAAGGTATCAAGTTATAGAACACGCCGTTGTTCTGGAAAAGTTTTTGTTCCCAAAAAGTGGCATTTTTTGAAGCTGATGTTGTGAAAAGGCCTAATAAAAACTAAGACTTTTTTACTTTTACCTCCTTTTTACGTTTACCAGTATCTATTACATTATCACTCAAAGGCATTATAAAAACATTTATCTCATTGAGCCTGGTTTTAAGATAGCCCTGGAGATAAAACGGAAATTAATCTGTAACACAACCCAATGGTATTTTTTGGTAAAACAAAGTTTCAATAGCTTTCTTCACACAAGGTGTTTATGCAATATTTTACATCTATTGGTGTTTTGAATTTCCCCTTATGTGGATATTTACAAGCTATGTAAAAACGCAGAACACTCCACGAATGATATTTTTCTCTTTGGCAAGTAATAGCAATGTTGCATATGAGAGAACTATTTTCATATGGGTTATTACTGGAAAATTTCTCAGTAGTGCAGAAAATACTTATTATTAAAAATATTAGACATTTAGTAGCGATATTAGATTTAAATTAAATACTAAAAATTAATAGTGTCAAAATATACCTAGTTATTTCTTTATAAACTTTATGATTTTCAAAATCAAATCTCTTTATCTGACTATAAAATTGATAGTATATATTTTTTTGTAAGCCATCTAACAGCTGTTGAGTGGGGAATAGTTAAATTTTATGACGTCAAATATGATTTAAAGCGTTTTTCCTTACTTTATGTAACTCAGATAACATATGTGTATATACATGTGTTGATTATTAATTTGATACTTTTTGAAAGTGCTCTTTTAGATACTTATCAATTTTTACCAATAATATATCCATAGCGAGGCTGACGCGATATATATTTGTTTTTATTTAGTTCCTAGTTTTGTAAGCGTTATTTACTCATCAGTGTTACATGTTTAACTTATTTTTTCTTTGTGTACTAGTAAACTGAACCATTTTACGTGGTATTATCTTTCCTTTGTGTCATTATTATTAAAATTATGTACTTGTTGATAGGTATGCAAAATTGTCATTTCTCTAAAATTTATTATTAAAATTTTTGCCTTAATTTTATTTGTCTATATTATTCCCTTTCTGTCGATATTATCGGCTGGCGCCCACAGATAGCTTACTTAAATTCTCAAAAATCTTTTTTTTATTTTTGTTTTATTATATAATATTTAACATCTATCTAAAACATATATGTTAATTATAATGAAAGCAAACTAAACTTATCCACGATCTTGACTGAGCAACCGGCATAGCGTTCACTATTTAAAATCTAGTAAGAACGCCACAAGTTGGTTAGAGCAAGCGATAGCAACTGTGACTAGATAATTTTTCCATCGTTCTGCGGGTTCGAATTCCGCCACCGACACTGGCAGTGTCGGTGGGAATGGTTGTGTGTTCGCGTTTTTTCAAAAGTGTAACCCTCGCGCTCGTGACCCCTGGCTCCGTGAAGGACGAAAGTGCTAAGAAAGCACTTAGGCCTTCACCTCCTAGAGCTACACAGTTCATCCTCACCTTGTCCGATGATCCAGATGACAATGTGTCAATTGACACTTTGTGTATTGGCAGTCAATCACAAGTCACAGAATATCCACACAGTCCCTGACAGACAGATGACTACCCCCGGGGGTGACAAGCTGGCGAAGAAAGAAGACGAAGACAGAAGAGCGTCAGAAGAGGCCCTAGCCAGCAGGGTTCATCAGCCAGGACCCAGGGAGGTTGACCGAAATCTTCGGCACCGCTCACATTGTGAGTGGGGCCGTTCGTAAGTAAGTTAACCCGCCCTGCACGAGGCCGGTCCAGGTCTACAGCGATGACTAGGGTAAAAAGGCAATAGTCCTGCCTGGCCCTAGCATCTGAGACCGTCATCATGCCAAATGGATATTGGCGCGCGCTCGTGAAGCCTCGGCTTAGCATTCTGGGGTTGTCTAATTTCTGTGGTGTTTATTATTATTATCAGTGTGAAGTATGTATACAGGGTGATCTACCACGAGTGTGCCAAACTTCAGAGGCTGGTAATTTATCAAAAAATAAATGAACTTTCATTAATCAACATATGTCCTAAAACGCATAATAAAGGAGCTACAACCCCTTGAAGGGGGTTGATGAATATCAATTTTTCGATTATAAGTCCAATATGGTGGTGATTAAAGAAATGAAATTTTCATGCATTACGGCCCCGATGTAGGCGCATAAAAGTACAAATTTCGTAATTAACAGCTTGCTTTATTGAGGTAGTTTTGAGGGGTAAGGGGTAGTTTTTTACCCTAAACTTTTTTTGACATCACTTCCGAAGCAAAACTTTTAAATAACATTATTTCCCATGCAATAACTCAGAAAAATGTATTTTTCAAAATTTCTGTCACACCAGCCGTTTTTGAATAATTTGCGTTGAACGGCAATAAGGTTTTTCACGTGAAATAAACAACATTTTTATTACAAAATTAAAAATCAATGTACAACACAGAAATAACGTACTTAATAGCTAAAAGAGTAACTGTTCAAAATGACCTCCTTGAGCACGAATACACGCCTCACAACGACGAATAACTGAATTATTAATTTCAGCCATGTCACCATTATTTGTGATATAAGCTATACTATTATTGATCCTTTCCATCAAGTGCTGAATATTATTTATTTCCTCAAAATAAACTAACTGCTTCATATGCCCCTAGAAATAAAAATCTAGAAGTTTGAGATCGGGAGAGCGAAGAGGCCATAAAACAGGACCACAGTTACCAATCCAGTTGTTTCCAAAATTCCGATTCAACCATTCATTCACATGTCTTATTGCCGTTCAACGCAAATTATTCAAAAACGGCTGGTGTGACAGAAATTTTGAAAAGTACTTTTTTCTGAGTCATTGCATGGGAAATAATGTTATTTAAAAGTTTTGCTTCGGAAGTGACGTCAAAAAAAGTTTGGGGTAAAAAAACTACCCCTCACCCCTCAAAACTACCTCAATAAGGCAAGCTGTTAATTAGAAAATTTGTAATTTTATGCTCCTACATCGGGGCCGTAATGTATGAAAATTTCATTTTTTTAATCACCACCATATCGGACTTATAATCGAAAAATTGGTATTCATCAACCCCGTTTAAGGGGTTGTAGCTCTCTTATTATGCGTTTTAGGACATATGTTTATTAATGAAAGTCCATTTATTTTTTGATAAATTACCAGCCTCTGAAGTTTGGCACACTCGTGGTAGATCACTCTGTATACACAATAACAGCAAGAGAAATCTCAGACTCACTAATCTCTTCATGAAAGCAGAGTACAAATGTGTCGTAGTAAACTGGATGGATGCATGGAGTACACAGAGTATGTGAACCATCTCTGTGGTTTTAAGAAATACGACCATTTATTTGCTTCGTATTTATGCATGCTAGAAAAAATAATAATATAATTATTTGGTATTACATAAGCATCATTTCAAACCTAACATGATAACAATTATAAATACCAGTAATTTTTTATATTTTATATTGTCGTTTTTATCTGAATGCGTTAGTATAAAAGTACATGTTAGGTTGGAAAGGATCCTTATGTAATGCGCAATAATTATTTTATTATTTTTTCTAGAAATCTCTGTTGTCATTGTAGTTTTCAATCATTGTTTGTAGCTTATGCACAAAAAGTAATGACGGCACCATTGCTAACAGCATTTTATGCGATAAAGACCATCACGCACACACCCATACACATTGAGATTGCTACGATTACTAAACTACTACTAGGCACCCAAACTTCACCAGCGGACAAACTGCGAAGCTCCATGTAATTGTACACGGGAAAGTCCTTTATTCCCGCACAGTAGCACAACTCTCTGCCGCTATCCTGGTCCCACTGGTTGCATATGTTATAGGTATTTAAATAAACACACCAGATGAATTTTTATGTGGCATGTTTATTAATATCTAGATTTATTTTATAAGTGCCGGCTCTGAAAAATGGAGTACAAATCCGAACCCTGGTGATTATTATTGCGACTTTTATCATTTCTATGATACCAGCGAATTATATAAAAACGTGGAAAATAAAGGATTACAATTTGGGTATATCGGATTAAATAAGGATGTTGCACAACCGCAACAGATGTTTATTAATTAGTTTCATATATTTTTTCTTTTTTCATTTGATCTACGATTAAAACAAAATGCGCTTTACTATTGCACGACCACTAATCTTTCATAAACCCTCATAACTGAAATGCTGCATTCTGTATTTATCTGGAATGCAACGGTTAATTAAAACAACTTTTTAATATATGTATGCGTCCTATGATTATAATTACTTTATTCTGTAGTCATAACGGTTGCTTATATATTTTTTGACCTATTTATTTGATACTATAAATTCTCATATTATTTATTATATCATAAAACTTGACACATTTATATTTTTGGGTCATATTATTATTATATGTTATTAATTCGTAATAAATATTCTTTATATTTGAATATGATAGCATGATATTAAAATGAATTTTTACGATATTATTGGTTTGTAATGAACTAGTTTGCAAATTTATTTGTCCTAAAATGTTTACCGCTTTCAGTTTATATTATTATTTATATTACTATTTAAGAGTGCTATTTCCGAAATAAGCGCATTTAAATGATAGCACTTCTAGGATTAATGAGATAAAAATCAGCGATGGACATAAGAGCTTGTGGTTTTTTTAAATCAAATTAAAACATATTTAACTAGAACACCTTTTACTAAAAATGTAAATTTTCTTTTTATGTGCATTAAATAAGTTAAATGAAAAATATTGAAAACAAACTTTTACCTTTGTCAATACAATTGCAACTTAAACGAAAACATAAAAAAGCATCCCCCCCCCCGAAAAAGATCCTATTCATTTTTCTTGTTAATAATTTCAGTTTTACAAGAATTATTAATCGCGTTTTGGAATATTTATCAGATAATATCGTCGTGCCGTGCTGCCATCTGAATATGATGAAACTTGTTAGAATAATTGTTTACACCTTATTATAGCTATTGAAGCACCCCGGCCCTGGGCTGCTTCATCGCGGATAAATTTCCGATATTTTTATATAAAACTAAATTATTTCCAAGCATATCTCTCATTAAATTACAAATTAACTATTACATAAAAAGGTTAAATCATTTTCTTAGAATTTTGCAGATAACGTATGCATTCAAACTATAGAGTCTAAATTATTCAGCTAAGTAAGAGAACACACAGTATTCATTTAATATTTTAAAACGTTGACAAAACTGTACAAAATTTCACAGCATTCTCTAGCCGAGAACCGATAGCATAAATAAACCGACGTAAACATGTAGGGTTGTGAGAGTTTTACTAAGAATAGGGTCAAAGGCTTAATAAACATAGTCATTATATCAGTTTTCACCTAAAGCTTCTTGAGTTATATTTCGTTGGGAGAGCACAACTTAGCGTTTGGCTATCTCCGTCAAACTTACAGGCTTGGATCACGAACCCACTCACGGGAAATCATATAAATACGCGAGGCGGCGTACGATCGTGGTCACATCTTTGGCAACCCTAGTGTTTATCGCTGTCTCTTCGGGGCCTAGAAGTCAAAGACATACCGCTCTCCCGGCTTATAGCCGTTGTCACCGATCGCAAGTACATCTCTGGCAACCCCAGTGTTTATCGCTGGCTTTTCGGGGCCTGGAAGTCAAAGATAGTCCGCTCGTCCGGCTTATAGCCGCCGTCATTGTCGTGTTAACTCTTTGGCAACCCTAGTGTTTATCGCTGGCTCTCCGGAGCCTGGAAACCACGACTCCGGTTGTCATAACCGCCATTAAGTACAGAGAGCCCCGCATAATTAGCGGTCCACCCAAGTTGGTGCAGAAACCTCTGTGGCCTGGTCTCTGTGACCGAGGACCTGTACACTGCTTTAGAAATAGAGCGTGTGCAGCGCCGACGCCACCGCCAACATGGAGACGAATAACACAGGGGTTACTCAGGAACCTGGGGGAGAAAACCTCGCGGAACTCTCCATGTGTCCGAGAATTGGTAAGGACGGCATTTAAATAATTTTTATACTGCGTTGCCATTTTCTATGTACTAGAGCTCACTAAAATTCATGAAACTAATTCAATTTCTTTGTTACGAGTGAAATGGCAACGCTAATCAAGGTACGACTCTATATGCTTGGGTTACGCGTTTTTTTTTTAACAATACTTTGACCGGTGGTACCAAATGATTTACAGATAAGGTATTTCTGTTATAATGCACTGCTCAATACATGTTTATTAATAATTAGAACAGGCTATATTAATTCTGATAGGATCAGTAATAGTAGTTGGAACTTTCATTCACTTGTCCAAATCAAGTTAGGTCACAATAAGATAATGTACAAAATAAATAGTGTCCAGTTGAACCTGCAATATCTGTAACTTTATCTAATTTCACTTCTTGTGAGAGGATCTTGAGCGGTCACCTGGCAGATTAGTATGGTCACGTGTCGATACCACCATATGCAGTCTTTTGAACTCGCTGAGGGTTTTGACCAGTGGGTCTTGTCTCTCGACACTGGACCCAATGGCCGGTATCCAGTGAGTATCGTTAAATGTTTTATGACCACAGCTACTGTACGCGTGCCGTAAATGCGGTTAGCGCCTGCCAACTCATACACAAAACTCTACAGGGTAGTTCACTTCACCTTGGTTTAAGCCATGAAGGCGGGGTGTATTCGGCAAGCCCACAAATAAATGAACAGTTGTCCCAACGAACATTAATTGGCAGCGTTAGTTGTATTTATGGTATTGTTGTACGGTGACAACGAGTCCGCGAATTAAATTAAAGCATGGTGTCTGCACCTGTCCATCTTCTTTGGCAGAGGACGTTCTGGTACTTCATACAAGGGAAATTTCTCTTGCAACCATATGTAAGGTTTTACATATGTTATTTAAACTACGACGCGGAAGTTTCCGCGCAGGTTACCAGGTTTGGTTGCTTTGCAGGTTCAACTAGCTAAATATCAATGTATTTCTTGTGGACATTTGTCTGCCATATGTAGGGTTCTACATATGCCACTTCAACTATTTGGCGGAAGTTTCCGCACATGCAACAAGGTTCTTTTCATGTCATGTTTTGTAATATTTCTTATTGACAGTTGTCTATGACAGAAATAAATGTGTTAAAACGTTATTTGAGTTTCCTTGACTTCTTTCTACTTTTAGGTACAAAAGTGAATTCTAAGTAAATCAGTAATCATAAATCTAAAGCCCATCTTACTCATACTAGTCATTCGTTGAAACATATATCAGTGCAATGCAGATTAGTGTTCATATTAATAGGTAAAAATTATGTAATCCAATTAGAACAAATTAAATCTAATAAATGAAACAAAGTAATACCAAACTTTATAAACGTACCTGGTAGGTTACAATAACACAACAAATTTATGGTCCTACCACTAAAACTAGACGATCACGAAAAAGGTCAACTATCTAATTATTACCTGTCGCTTCACGACAGGTGAGACTTAGTAAAAGGGGAATAAATTAAATACTAAATAAACGAGGGAGAAGGGGGTGGGCCATCACAGTATTCAGCAGAATATTATGTATTTTATGGAAAATACGGTTCAAAACTCACTAAAATTTTAATTGAGGCACTTGAAATTTCCTATGTACATTGAATCTCTTTTGAGTAGCCCCCTTATATTTTTGCATCATCTTTCCGTCTCCAAATCCAACCGTGACGTGAATATCAACACGTTATTTTTTTATCAGGTGTACTATTCACACCAAACTCAATTAAAATCGATTAACTTTTGAACCAAAATTTAAAATGAGTCGTCAAAAAGGGGACAAAAAACAAAGAAATCGTTGATACCCATAGCCAACTTGTCAGTTTTGCTAAATGGCTCCAGCTTTCCATTTTCATTTATTAAGATAGTTGTATTTATGTCAATTGTTGGTTGTCATAACTAAAGGTCGACCACTTTGTCCCGTTAACAGGATCGTATTCAGGACCATCAGAACACGCGTCATTAAAAGTCACATTAATTGTTGGAAACATTAATTTAAACATACATTTATACATTTAAAGCAGCAAGTTCTAAAACATTTTAATTAATTTATAATAACTTAATATTTACAAAGAAATATAATGTAACATTCAATACAGTTAAAATGAAATGTTTCATGTTTTTATTGTTAAACGTTTTATATTTAAAATTATTAATAATATATGTTTTTCTAAATTAGACACTGTAAGCTTGCGTCTTCTGTTGTTTAACATTTGTATAAAGTGAAATTCTTTTCAATGTCTGTTGATGTGAGGAATATTTTAATAAATGTGCTACATTTTTACTTCCTTATACCTAATATAAGGAAGTATAGTAATCGTGATTTTTTTCGACCTCGAGATATTGATTGATATATGTTTTGAACCCTCCTGAATCCATTCTGACTATTTTCTGAATTATGTCTGTCGGTGTGTGTGTGTGCGTGTATGTGTGCGTACGTGCGTGGGTGCGTGTGTGTGTGTGTGTGGGCGTGCGCGTGCGTGTGTGTGTTAATGGATAAACTTTTATTTTAAATATGTTGTGTAAATATCAAAATATTTCAACTGACTTGTTTGAGAATATAACCTCATAATTTATCTATGTTTAGCAGTTTCAGTTGCAATTTTCACAGGAAATTGTGCTGTAGTGAGGAAAATTGAAGATTTGTAACTTCTTGCTGCCGACATAATGCTAATAGAAAACGATATAAATATTCGTAGTACCGTAAAATGGGCTAATATAACAAGTAGTGTAACATACTTATCTTGTCAATGACATAAAATGATCATATTTTCAGAAAGATTGAAAATTGCAAATGTTTAGCAATGATACCATGAAATATTTAATTTTTCTTATCGCCGTTTAACATCCTGGCGGAGTTTAGCACATTGCATTTCATATCTCAACCACAACAGACACACACACAGCAACCATTCCCTCCTACATTTGCCAGATGCCGCAGCTGAGACTCGAATTTAGAATAGATAGACAGTGACTAGCCGTGTTCTACCACACAACAAAAGATCTAGCTAACTGTGCTACCACTTCGGTATTTTAAATACGCCACTAGGAATCGATGCCCCAGCTAGGATTTGAACCCGGGAGCCCTTGATCTCAAGCATAACGTGTAAGCACTGAGCCACCAAGCCAACAATTTAGCTATTGAATGTTATATTTATTTTTTTTATAAGTAATAAGTTATTATAAATTACGTGAAATATTTTAAAACTTTGTATTCTGCTTTAAATGTATACATTTATGTTTAAATAAATGTTTCCAACAATTAATGTGACTTTTAATAACGTATATTCTGATGGTCCTAATTGCGATCCTGTTAGCGGAACAAATTGATGATCTCTAGTCATAACTTAACACGTTTTGTTATTGGCTGTATAATTTTACTCCGTTAATAAAATTTAAAAAAAATCGAATGCTCGAAAATTTTCTTACGTAATCCTCCAAAAATATTATCCTATCGTTTGCAAAAAAATATGCTGAATTCAAAAAGTAACAAAAAAGACATGTGGTGCTATTTGAAAAATTAAGGTTGGTTGTCATGGCATCGAGACCATATCGGATACCAATTTTTTGAACTCATCAAAATGTAATAAAAAGGTCCAAAATTTTTTTTTCAGTTGGCAGATGTTTAAAATGATACACTCTATACATAGAGTTTGTAATAAAACTCTGAGATTTCTCATAAAATAATTTATTTGCTTGTGCCAAGTGTTTGTTGATAATTATACCAGGTGTTACCATTTTAAGAATGTGGTATATAAATGGTGGTTTTGAAGAAAGTTATATTTAAAATGTTTACAGTTTACTTACCATCCAAACATAGGCGGACACGTGATGAGTGCCGAGCTCAACCACACAATAAGAATCATAGTAAACGCTAGCCTTTTAGATCTTCGATTTCTCGAGTATCTCAATGGTTGTGTTACAGCTAAATATCTATCTACACTTATGGCACATAAACTTAGTATGGACGCAGTACATAGGAGAATATCCAACGACACCCATATATCACATAACACCCATCCCAGTCTCCAAGCACCTGAAATAAAATGACAAATTCAGAAATAAAATGGAAATATATATTTTTCAGTGAAATTTTATGAATGAGACTCCTTACATCGCTCTTTTTTGAGAGTCGATTCAAAAATATCTAATCAATACTTTTGCAATTTTCTTGTTTCACATAATATTCTTCGTAAGCTTACCTTGAAATCGATCCTGGTTTTTCCCTAAACCTACGTTCTCCCCCTATACTGATTCATTATTTTCTCTGTCTCCAAGTTCTATTTCACATACTACATAACATCAAAGTAATTAAATAATGGGACCACTGACAATTTCGGATCGTGGGACCAGAGGGTATTAACGTATTTCCTTATTAATCTTAAATTTATCCTTATTTATCCTTGTTATCTTTATTTATCCTTAATTTATCCTTATTTTGTTATTTTTATTTATCCGCATTTAATCCTTATATATCCTTGCTTATATATATATATATATATATATATATATATATATATATACGTTTTCCATATCCTCTACATATATGTAGAGGATATGGAAAACGACAGGTTAGATATAAAGTATAAAATAAGTATAATGATAAAAATGGGTAAAGTAGAGATAAGCATAAAGATGGTATAATAAGGATAAATAAGGACAATTTCAGAAAAAATAATGATAAATTAAGGATGAAATAAGGATAAACAGGATAAATAAGGATACATGTCTATGGTATTGGTAAATGTCTCTTAGCTTTCCCTCTCTCGATACTAACATCTAAGTCCTAGGTCTAGGAGCGCCCACGTACACGTCTTTATAGTAATCTCCATTTGCCACGATTGTCCCCAAATTGTCCATCGATATTATCAATATTGGCCACAGGTGCTCATCATGGCTTTGGTCAAACGAACCCTTTTGGAAAATGGTGTCCCAAATCTCTCGCCATGATTAACTAATATCTTAAATTCACTACATATGAATCATTTATAATCACCATTACTTACCCATCAAGGTGTAGGCAACGGCAGGTGGCATAACACAAATTCCAACGAGCCAGTCAGCTACAGCCAACGACATGACAAAACAATTGGTGACAGTCCTCAATCTTCTTGTTGTTAGTACTGCTAGTATCACCAACGTGTTGCCAATGATGACGATAACGATGACGACGCTTAACAATACGGCTAAGGCAATGTGTTGGATGTGTTTGCTGCTTTCTATGGTGGAGTGATTGACCGAGACCGAAGTGCTTGTGATTGTATCGTTTGACATTCCGTGTCATTTCTGGAAATAAAAAATAAATAAATAGCAATAAGGTTGTAAATTCAGTGTGTTGTTAGGAACATCGAAATTTACAATATCACCTAATAAGGAAATATATGTACTTAGTCATTACATAATATTAGAAATGAACGAAGAAAAAAGTGTATTTAAATTACAGGTTAAACTATACAGGATGATTTGTAATATGGTGCCAAATTGATGTGGTAGATTCTCTAGAAGTTTAGATTCTCTAGTCAACTGTTAAAATGTTTTTGAAAATTGATATAAAAATTCTTACTTTTTCGATATTCGTAATGGAGCATTATAGGCTTTTGAAGTTCAAAGTAAAAACTAAGTATCCTGTAACTTTCATATTTTTATCTCGTAGCCAACACATTCATATTATAGCCTAAATAATGCGATTTTTTAAAATTTCAAAATTTCAGGCAGAGATTTTCTTTATAAAGAGTAGGTCGAAAGAGTCAATTGTAGGTTTTATTTCTTCCACGATATGTGCACTTGATCTCTGAGAGATATTAGCCATTTATATTTAACTGTCGAGACAATGGAGTCAGTTAAAAATTACGAAAAAATCAGTAAAATACACGTATTTTCAGCACCATTTTATTTTTCTGGGATATTGATTGCGTGAATTTATATTCTTTGCAGAAAAACTACTATCTTTCAGCTTTGAAATGCCATCTTCAACGTGCAGATATCTTTAATAGAAAAATTTTTATACTTAAAAATAATGCATAAAAATGACGTTTTTTAAATGCTTTAATTCGGGTAGGCGGGAACTGACGCATGCAAAAAATTATATGACGGTTGATTTCCTTCTTTGGAACCCTAAAGAAGATTCTCACAAAGTTTGAGCAAAATCTAAAATAAGCTGGCTTTGCCGATTAGACGATTTCATATGGAATGACTGATTGGTGGAATGTCACTAATATTTTAAAATTTGAAATGTCAAAAAAATTTTGACATTTCAAATTGACGTTTCAAAAATGTCACTAATATTTTTTTGACATTTAAAATTTTAAGAACCGATTTTGCTCATTAACCAACTCAATCTCTTCCTTGACCTCTAGAATGTGTGTACCAAATTTGAAAGCTTTATCTCAAAAACTATAGCTGTTATCGCGAACCACACAGACAGACTTTTTGTGCATCGTCATAATTCGTCGAGATTCGTCTAGAAGTGCAATAAAAATTTTCAAAATTTTTTTCACGAATACATACCTTCCTCACTTTGAGGGGGTGAGGAAGTAAAAACAATGTTTAACCGATTACGAAGAATAAAATTATATACAGGGTGGTTCACTAAGATGGGGCCGAAATTTAGTAGCATAGAAAGTAAAAAAATTAAAAACCAGTATTATTTTACAATAATTGTAAAAATAATAATTGAAAATTATTTTCAATTTTTTCAGAAAACAATTTTAAAAATTCTTCTTTGACCCCCTCCTATTCCTGCAAAATGAAAAAATACGTGTCTCTTATTTTTTTGATTCTTTTATACTATTAAATTTCGGCCCCATCATTGTGAATCATCCGGTGTATTTTTTTTATGGAAAATTTGTTTCGATAAAACAGAGATGATAGATACCCATGAGATGAGGAGAGTATGTAAAATTTTAAAATTATTGTTTTTTAAATGGTTTGTTTTAACAAACGTAGCCGATATAAAATCTCATGCGAGTTCTTTCCATAAATAGTAATCACATGATCAACCTATTGCTAGAATCTATTGTGCATGCAAACATTTGCCCTAAGGACATAGAAAGAAATCTTGCCTCAAGCTCTACAATATCACCTATTACACTTTTTTATCGTCTACAATACTCTCCTGTGTAAACTCTGACGCTTCATTGGATCTCGAAACAATGGCGAAAGGAAATAATTTTCTTTAGAATCAATCCAAGCGAAATTGTTTTTTATATACCGGCTGTTGCAAAAAAATTTATCATAGCAAATTATGAAGAGTGAACATACTAGTACTTACATTTTCGCGAATACTTATTTATACACTTTTCCACAAAACTTACGTATCAAGGAGTAGATGATAACTTTTTTTTTTTTGGAAATAATGAAAAATAACTTTAACCAGTGGCGGCTGGTGGATTTATGTTATACAATATCTCAATATTGGAGCATGGAACCCAAGCAATATTATAAGGCACGACTATTAGTACTGATTGAAGTGAGATGCATAGAACAGCTGCTACCGCTCTGGAAGACCCGCTTCACCATAACATCAGGTGCACAGCGGGTCACGACAGGGCAGGTGGCATTTAGGAGAGGAGTTTTCCAGGGTGACTCCCTGAGTCCTCTCCTCTTCTGCATCTCACTGCTGCCGTTGTCTGTTGGGCTCCGCCAAACCCGCGGATATCAATGCGGGCCACCCAGCGACCGGAGGCATAAGGTCACCCATCTATTTTATATGGATGACCTTAAACTTTATGCCTCCGGAGAGCGCGAACTACAAAACGCTCTTAGGGTGGTCGAAGAATATACGCGGGCAATTGGTATGGAGTTCGGGTTGGACAAATGTGCAGTCGTCCACCTCAAGAGAGGACGATGCGGGGAATTCTCTGAAGATGCGCAGCTCGCAGACGGAAGCATCCTAAGACATCTGGATGCCGGAGAGACCTATACATATCTGGGTGTGCAACAAAGGCACATCCAGGATGTATCACAAATAAAAGATTCTCTCCGCGGCAAGTACAGACACCGCCTCCGAAAGATTTGGTCTTCCGAACTTTCGGGGAAGAACAAGGTGTCTGCAACTAATATGCTTGCCGTTCCGATTCTGCTCTACTCCTTCGGAGTAGTAAAAGTGGAGGGTAGATGAGCTGGGCCAATTAGACAGAGATACCCGCAAGATGATGAATATTCACAGAAGTATTCATCCTAGATCGTCCGTTCCTCGTGTGTACCTCCCACGTCAACGGGGGGGCCGAGGACTCTTGAGCCTGGAGTGTACGCATGGCAGAGTAGTACTGAGTATGACATGTAACATACTCAGGAGCTCAGATCCCCTCTTGCGGTTCGTAAAACATCACGAAACTGTAGGAGTGGGAGCAGGATTGTTCAAGGCAGCAAAAAGAGCCGCAGATGAACTCGGTCTCGCATTTGACATCAGGCGAGGAGGCCGGCGAGATGCTGATGTTGAGTCAGTCACCGAACTTCAGCCAAATCGCCTGAAAGCCCGAATTAGAGCTGCCGAACAGGAAAATCTGTTTCGGCAGCACGTCGATAAACCCCAGCATGGTGTCTTCTATAAGAACATAGAAACACTGGGTTTATCGACCAGGCTGACCTTCGCCTTTCTAAGGTCAGCAGGGCTTAAGTCGGAGACCGAGGGATTCATTATGGCCTGCCAAGATGGTGTTATCAACACCTTGGTCTACCGTAGCCGCGTGTGGCGTGTAGAGGTTCCTGATATCAACTGCAGGACCTGCCATCAGGCGCCGGAATCGCTCATGCACTTACTTTCTGCATGTCCCATATATGTGATTTCGGCCTACATCCACCGACATAACGCGGCTTTACGAGTGCTATACTACCATCTAAGGCACTCGTACGGGGTAGACCAGACACCAGTGCTGCCTTACGTCCCCGGAGATATTGAGTCCGTTGTCGAGAACGAGAAATGCCGGATTTACTGGAACTACTCGTTCCCGACTGTCAGGCTAATCCAAGCCAATAAGCCTGACATAGTCCTCCTCGACCATCAACTCAAGGTGATGTATGTTATCGAGTTCTCGGCACCTGCTGAGAAAAACATCACCTTGAAGGAGGAGGAGAAACGGACCAAATATCGCGATCTCCGGTACGAGCTCCAAGTGCTGTACCCAGGCTACTCGGTCAAAATGGTCGTCCTTATTATCGGTGTACTCGGAGGGATAAAGCCTACGCTGCTCTCGGAACTGAAGATCATACCGGCCTGCCAAAAACCAGCCGAGTGGCTGGCAGGTCAAATGCAGAAGGCGGTCATTCTGGGTTCTCTCCGTCTGCTTAGGGCACACGATTCTGGTATCTACAGTCACTAACCCTGCGGGATGCGGGGAGTGGCTGTAGTTGATGCGCCGGCGCGACTCCCGTGAGGCGTCGGAGGCCACGGGAGGACTGACCGGCATCGGGAAACCGATAAAAAAAAAAAAAAAAAAAAAAAAAAAAAAAAAAAAAAATTTGGTCTTCTATACATACCTGGGTGTGCAACAAAGGCACATCCAAGATGTAACACAAATAAAGGATTCTCTCCGCGGCAAGTACAGACACCGCCTCCGAAAGATTTGGTCTTCCGAACTTTCGGGGAAGAACAAGGTGTCTGCAACTAATATGCTTGCCGTTCCGATTCTGCTCTACTCCTTCGGAGTAGTAAAGTGGAGGGTAGATGAGCTGCGCCAATTAGACAGAGATACCCGCAAGATGATGAATATTCACAGAAGTATTCATCCTAGATCGTCCGTTCCTCGTGTGTACCTCCCACGTCAACGGGGGGGCCGAGGACTCTTGAGCCTGGAGTGTACGCATGGCAGAGTAGTACTGAGTATGGCATGTAACATACTCAGGAGCTCAGATCCCCTCTTGCGGTTCGTAAAACATCACGAAACTGTAGGAGTGGGAGCAGGATTGTTTAAGGCAGCAAAAAGAGCCGCAGATGAACTCGGTCTCGCATTTGACATCAGGCGAGGAGGCCGGCGAGGTGCTGATGTTGAGTCAGTCACCGAACTTCAGCCAAATCGTCTGAATGCCCGAATTAGAGCTGCCGAACAGGAAACTCTGTTTCGGCAGCACGTCGATAAACCCCAGCATGGTGTCTTCTATAAGAACATCGAAACACTGGGTTTATCGACCAGGCTGACCTTCGCCTTTCTAAGGTCAGCAGGGCTTAAGTCGGAGACCGAGGGATTCATTATGGCCTGCCAAGATGGTGTTATCAACACCTTGGTCTACCGTAGCCGCGTGTGGCGTGTAGAGGTTCCTGATATCAACTGCAGGACCTGCCATCAGGCGCCGGAATCGCTCATGCATTTACTTTCTGCATGCCCCATATATGCGATTTCGGCCTACATCCACCGACATAACGCGGCCTTACGAGTGCTATACTACCATCTAAGGCACTCGTACGGGGTAGACCAGACACCAGTGCTGCCTTACGTCCCCGGAGATATTGAGTCCGTTGTCGAGAACGAGAAATGCCGGATTTACTGGAACTACTCGTTCCCGACTGTCAGGCTAATCCAAGCCAACAAGCCTGACATAGTCCTCCTCGACCATCAACTCAAGGTGATGTATGTCATCGAGTTCTCGGCACCTGCAGAGAAAAACATCACCTTGAAGGAGGAGGAGAAACGGACTAAATATCGAGATCTCCGGTACGAGCTCCAAGTGCTGTACCCAGGCTACTCGGTAAAGATGGTCGTCCTTATAATCGGTGTACTCGGAGGGATAAAGCCTACGCTGCTCTCGGAACTGAAGATCATACCGGCCTGCCAAAAACCAGCCGAGTGGCTGGCAGGTCAAATGCAGAAGGCGGTCATTCTGGGTTCTCTCCGTCTACTTAGGGCACACGATTCTGGTATCTACAGTCACTAACCCTGCGGGATGTGGGGAGTGGCTGTAGTTGATCCGCCGGCGCGACTCCCGTGAGGCGTCGGAGGCCACGGGAGGACTGACCGGCATCGGGAAACCGAATAATATAATAAAGTCTTTATTTAGCATAAGCTATTTTACAGCACAGACATAATATGAACTATACAGTAGTTAATTATCACATAACAAATATTTACATATTTCTCTATTTAATACGTTTAAACTAGTTTCTTCTTTAATATGACAGGGTGGATCGTTAAATGGAGGAACACCTTCAAGAAATAATGTGACACTGAAACTTTGTTAAGGTAAATTCCTTAGAAAATTAACACATAGATGTGTAAACTGTTTAAGTCCGTTACAGTTTTTTATTTTATATGGTAAATTATTATACTCCTTAAAACCTTTACAAAATAGTGATTTGTGAGCTATCGATGAATAATGCCTTCCTACGTATAAGTCATTTCTTCCCCGGGTGTTATGATCATGTATATCTCCTACATACGTTACTTTGCTATATAAATATCTCGGTAAGGTAGAATTTATTATCTTATAAACAAAATGTAGTGTTCGTAGTAAGATTCTTTGTCTTACATTCATGAAATTTAGTATCTGTAACATGTTGTTTATTGGAGTATACCTGTTGCATTGTAATATTATTCGCATTGCCTTATTTTGCATTTTTTGTAATATCTGTAGTTCATTGTTATTTAGATATAGTGATAGGGTTGAGCAATATTCAAAATGTGGTGCAATTATACTTTTATAGATTGTTAGTCTTGTAAACATTGATACATCCCTGGATATTCGCCGTAGGAAATTTGTTTTCTTTGCTACTTTCTTTACAATGTAATCTACATTACTTTTGAAGCTTAGTTGTTCATCTAATATTACTCCTAAATATTTTATTTCCTTTACCTTGTCTAGCATTTCATTATTTAATTTAATATTAATGTTGTTATTATCTATATTTCTTAGTTTACACTTTTTTCCTAGTACCATCCATTTACATTTATCAATATTTACTTTGAGATTGTTATCACTTAGCCACATATATACATTTTTAAGGTCATTATTCATCGTGCTTACCATTTCATTGATATTTTTCCCTGATATATATAACATTGTGTCATCTGCAAAGAGATGTATTTTACAGTTCATAATGGCTTCAATAATATCATTTATAAAAATAATAAACAATACCGGTCCAAGTACAGAACCTTGTGGCACTCCAAATTCTGTTTTCTTATCACTAGATACACTTGTTCCAAATTTTGTCTTCTGATACCTATCAGTCAAGTATGACGTAAACCACTCTAGCACTTTGCCTTCAATACCAATATTTTTTAACTTAGATAGAAGCAGACATCGATCTATAGTCTCAAATGCGCGTTTGAAGTCCAAAAATACCGCCACAATAATATTATCACTGTCAATTTCGTTTGCCCAATCATCTAGTATACATTGTAGTGCACTTTCACATGAATGTGCTTCTCTGAATCCGGATTGCATAGGTATTAAAATATTGTTTGCATCACAGTAGCCAATTAATTGTTCTTTTACTACCAACTCTAACATTTTTTTCCAATATGGGTAATGAGTTTATAGGCCGATGTTGTTCGCTCAATATAGTGTTTGTAATTTTTGGAACTGGTGTTACAACTGAGCTCTTCCAAATGGTTGGAAAGACCCCTGTTTGCAATGAGCTGTTTATAACATTAAGGAATCTATTTCCAATAACCTGAAACGAAGTTTTAATTATCTGTGTTGATATTCCATCGCTACCCATTTTATTAGGTAATTCAATAACAAGTTGTTTCAACTGATTCATTTGTATCTGCTTAAATTCGTTAAAAGCATTTTCCCCTCTAATACCTTTAGCTTCATACTTGTTATATTTTTGTATATTTTGAGTAATATCCGCGATACTTTCAATAAAGTAAACATTAAAATTTTCAGCTATGTCCGACTCTTTGTAGACTTTCTCATCGTTAAACTTAATGTACTTAGGTGTGTTCTGATTTCTTGTCCGAGTAATCTGTTTCAGTGTGTTCCACATTAGTTTTGAGTCATTTCTGCAGCTGTCTATTTTTTGTTCATAGTAATACTGTTTTTGTTTTCTTATCATTGTTGTAACTTTATTTCTTTTTTCTTTATATGCATTCCAGTTGTCCTCATTATTTGTTATCCGAGCTGCCTCATATTCATTATCTCTTTCTCTCATTGCTTGTAATATGTCTTCCGTGATCCACTTTTTATCTGCATATTGAATAGGTAATACAATTTCTATTATTGGACAAATTGTGTCCAAGCAACCAGTGATAGTATTGGTTAGATTCTCAGCCAGAATGTTAACATCTGTAATGCTATTATTCCATTCAGTATTTATCAATAGGTTTTGATAAAAGGTTTCATCATACTTTTTAGAGTTTCTTAACAGCCGAGTAGTTCTGTCAAGTTCATGATCTGATATTTGTAGGTTTATTGTTATGAAGGCATGATCTGTTATTTTTGGAGAATGGTTTACCTTAAATGATATGTCATCGTGATTAGTTATTAATAGATCAATAAGTGTTGCACGATTGTTTGTGATTCTGGTTGCCTCATTAATTAATTGCTTTAGTCCATTTGCTGTAATAATTTGTGATAACTGTCTTTGGTAAAATGTATTACATAACATGTCAATATTAAAATCGCCTATTACAATAGTATCTATTGCATCAGAGCTATACTCTTCTATTGTACTTCCTAATATATTTAAAAACTCTGCGGTACTGGCACTTGGTGAATGGTATATTCCTATTAGAATATAGTTTTGAATTTGGATTTTACATTTTATCACTATACACCACATATTGTCATCAACGTAAAAATTTTTTAACACTTCAAATAAAATTTCATTTTTTATATAGAATGTGACTCCTCCTGTATGTGCACTGTGTGAATAGCAAATCTCGGCTCTGTAACCTTCAATTTCGATTTCTGATAGTTCTATATTTTTGGTAATATGTGTTTCATTAAGGCAAATTATTATAGGTTTCAGTTTCCATATCATTATCTGTATTTCCTCTTTGTTATGTATAAAACCTTGTGCATTAAGGCTTATTATGTGACAATACTTCTGTTTTATTCCTTTACCATTTATTGATTGCTATTCATTATTAAAATAGTCAGTCCTCCTTTTTACACTATTTAAAATTCTTAGATAACATGGACAATTTGGATCTAGAGCATTATGGTTGTCTACTATTTTTATTTTATATTTCTCTATTGCAGAACTGCAGTTTATACATTTACTTACTTTTGCTTTGCATTCTCCTTCATGTTCTAATGAACACTTGGAACATACTTTATTTTTTTGACAATCCTTAGCAAAGTGATTAATTGTGTAAATTTTAAAACTAATCTGCGGAGGCTGCGTGTTTTTGTAATTTTTTTTTAATTTTTTTTTTTTTAATTTTTTTTCTGCAAAACTTCTTCACTTAGTACTAATAAGTCGTGCTTTCAAATATTGCTTGAGTTGCATGCTTCAATACTGAGATATGGTATTATCTAAATGCACTAGCTGCCACTAACTAACAGTAATTTACCTTTGATCAAGAAAAAGACTCGAATGTTACGATAATCAGACTGGTTTGCGCCTGAACTGCATTATTTAAAAAATCAACTTAAAGTGTTAGAAAATATAACTAATGGAAAAGCATACACTCATATCAAAAAAAAAATGTGATAGGTTAAAAAAAGTTAAACGAATATTATGAAAGGGTTATTAATAGCTACAGTAATAAATCTAAGTGTATGTGGAATCTAATCAATTCAACCGTTGGTAATTATAACTCTAACAAGTTACAAGGGGATGATCTGCATTCGTTGGCAGACAAGTTTAATTCATGTTTTATTGAAGCTACACTTAACCTTCTAAAGCATTTAGAGTAAGTTGATACCACAAAAAAACTTGATAAAAACAATACCTATAGTGATACCATTGCACAAGAAAGGAAATTTGAACGAACTAGGTAAATACCGTCCTTTGAGTTTGTTGTCTACTTTCTCAAAAATTCTTGAAACTCTCTTGTATACCAGATAAATTATATTTCTTAATAGATGTAATTTTTAATAACTTTTAACATAAAGCAAAAGATCAGTATCATAGACAATGGAAAAAAATACGAATTCATATTTAAAGCTGCAACTATGGAGTGTCCCAAGGAAGTGTTCCTGGGCCACTACTTTTTTTAATCTTTATTAATGATTAAGTGAATATAATAAAAATATTATCCTGATCTAAAAAAATCATTCTATTTAATTCTTCACTTACCTCAATTCAGATTTAATAGTGTACCTTGAAATGTTTCATTAAAATTTTTAAATAATTAATTTTCAGCGTCGTTCGATACTGTCAATAATAATTCATGTCATATATTTTAATAATTTCTTCTTATTGACATTGACATTTTTATAACTAAACTAGACATTTCAACTGTCAAACTTCTAAATTTATCCCATTTTGTGAGGTCAAATTTCAGTTTACATCAGCTTTATTTTAGTACTTGGAAAATATATTTTATTGGCTTGATATAGTAGACATGATTTATAATCTTTTGTCAAGAATATGTTTTCTGTAAAGATAAATACAAAAAAGTTTGGGTCCCGTGACCAATTTTGCTCGTCACCGAATGTATCATTGTCTTTGGCTTTTAGAACATGTGTACCAAATTTAAAAGCTTTATCTCAAAAACTGTGTGCTATCGCGATACTGCAGACATGCAGACAGATTTTTTCCATAGTTATGCTTTTTCATTATAGTTTGTCGAGATTCGTCCAGAAATGCAATAAACTTTTTTTTTAATTTTTTTTCCCGAAATTGTACCTTTTTTCATATTTCATTGATTATGTCTCTTCTGGTGGTACCACATTCACCAAATTTACTATGTCACCTAAAATGTTGTTGAACATCTTAATTGCTAAATTTTTGAGTTATCGCGGATACACAAATACACACATATCCACATACACATCCACACACACGCACCGACAGACATCATTCGGAAAATAGTCAGAATGGATTCAGGAGGGTTCAAAACGTATATATCAATCAAAATCTCGAGGTCGAAAAAAAATCACGATTACTATACTTCCTTATATTAGGTATAAGAAAGTAAAAACAGTTTTTTTTGTTTCTGCAGATTTCTTCCGGGAATTTATATATTTTTTCATTTAAATGCCTCTATTTGCCTTTACTTTGGTCAAATAGAAATAAATAAATTGCTGTCTCCATTGATCCCAATCGGAGGGTCAATAGTGACACAACCAAAAAAAGGACAAAGAATACATATTTGCAATTTTCAATCTTTCTGAAATTATGATCGTTTAATGTTATTGATAATTATTTTACACTATTTGTTATATTAGTGTGTGTAATTGTGTTTTCTAAATTCAACACTGATTTTTACAAACTATCGACCCCATTTTACGGTACCACGAAAATTTATATCGTTTTCTATTAGCATTATACAGGCAGCAAGAAGTTGCAAATCTTCAATTTTTCTCACTACAGCACAATTTCCTGTGAAAATCGCAACTAAAACTGCTAAAAAGATCTCTTCCGCTAAACGTAGATAAATTATGAGGTTATGTTCGCAAGCAAGTTCAGCTGAAATATTTTGATATTTATACAACATATTTAAAACAAAAATGTATCCATTAAATTGTCATCTAAAATTATTATTAATTAAAAAAAGAACGTTTTAAAGCGATTACGAAACTTCGGTATTTTCTCGCTGCGATTGAGAGCCACTCCTCCATGAGCATTGGCATATCGGTGTATTTGTATCATGACTACCATGAGTATTTATTACTAACTGTGAATTAATATCACCCCTCTATGGGAATACCTTGGTATTTTATTTTTATTATACCTTTATTAGTAAAGAACAGAAATAGTTTTGAATAGTTTAATAATTCTAAGAACTTTTTTTTTGAACGCCCTGCACAGTAATAATCCAGTGCAACTGCTATTTTGTAGCCACAGCATAAGTCGATCAAAGAAAAAAATTCGATAAATCGGCTTAATAATAGAATCATGGCTTTTTTAGTGTTTTCTTCAACTTTGCATGACAGTGTATTTGTTTCTGTCCTCTAGCCAATACGTGAAAGAAAATGATTCGTTTAAACAAGTGAAGCTATGTTTCGGTAAGTATATTTTACTATTACTAATAACTAGGGTTACAAACCGTTCTCTTTAAAGAGTAAACGTACTCTTTTGGAGCTAAAAATATTAAGTACTTCTATTGGACTTTTTTTGATTAACAAACACAAAATCATGATCATATGAAATAAACTTACTCAACAAATTTTTACACGAAACTAAGGGGTCAACATTATCTGTGAGCTAATTAATGAAGTACACATCATAAGTTTATCAAGACAGATCCTTATGGTCCACAATCGATATTTCACAGATGAGGTCTAGACAATGAAACTTCTAGTGTTAGTGTAAAATATTCTACGTAAATATTCTACGTAAATATCACACACTTACAAGTAAGATTATAACTTGTTTTACAGATTTTCAATTCGTTAATCACATAGTTTATTGGTTAGGTGCTTGGAGCTTATAGAGAAACAGAGTACGTAGAGTAGTTTGAAGAGTAGCATTAGTTTTAATTAAGTAAGTTTTCATCACAAGTGCAGGTTTTTTTTCTTAAATGGAATGACTATATTTTTTTGATGGTTTCTCATTAAGCATAAATTTCTAAGTGCAACAATTTTTTCAGGTTTTAAAAATCCCAAAAAATAAGTGATACAAACAATTTTTTAATTTTTTCAAAATGGCCGCGTCAGATGAATGCGATGTGAGAAAATTATTAAGTAGGCTATGGAAATTATTAGTAAGGTTGTAGACTTGTCTGTAAAGAAGAAAATAGTTGTTTGATTTACTGATAGGTACCAGTATTTTTAGATTTTTTTTTTCAAAAAAACGGAATTTAATTTTTATTTTCATTTCCATAGGGGTCCTATGGAAATTTTTTTAATGCAACTGTGCTAGTTTTTTTTTATTAATCAGAAATAATGATATCCTTCGTAATAATAAAAGTATTTTTAAAAGGTAAGCGTCAACAAATCATTTTAATAAGGTACCTATCAACATTTAAATCCAAAATTGCAGATAGCCATGAAAATGACAGACATTCGCAACAATCGAATTATTCATGACTTACTCACTAATTTTCTGAAGCAAGTGTATTAAATTTGTTATAAACAGGAAAATTAATATAAAATGGCTGAAAAATATTCAAGAGATGAAAAAGTTAACATGTTGATTATTTATGGAGAGACTCAACGTAATGCAACTAGAGCACAAACTCTGTATGGAGAGAGATATCTAGAAAGAAGACAACCTCGGAGAAACTATTTCGCCTGGTTGGAGCATCAATTTAGAAGTGAACCTAATATAGAAATTGAAGAAAGATTTATTGTGGATGAAGAAACGGAAATTAATGTATTAGCTTTAGTGCATGTTGACCCAACCATTTCGGTAAGACAAATTGAACATGAATTACCAGTTTCCAAAGAATCAGCCAGGTAAATGTTAAAGAAACACGGCTATCGTTCTTATAAATATCAATTGCATCAATTTTTGTATGAGAATGATTATCAACGAAGAATAACCTTTTGTAATTGGTTACAGTTACGCCAATTAAGAAATGAGAATTTTATTAAAAAACATTCTGTTCACTGATGAATCGAGATTTACAAACCTTGGATTATTTAATCGAAACAACACTCGATAATGGGCAATTGAAAATCCTCACATTATGAGACAGGGGCGGTTACAGGAGCGGTTTGGCTTCAATGTTTGATTAGGCGTACTGGGCGACCATATCATAGGTCCAATAATTTTTGACGGAACTCTAAGTGGACTAAGATATCTAGAATTTCTCCAAAATATAATAGTTCCACAGATTAATCAAATTCCCAATACCAATATTGACGAGGTTTACTTCCAACAAGACGGGGCTGAACCACACAATGCTATTATCGTTAGGGATTACTTAAATCAATTGTTTCCAGATCGTTGATTGGGACCCATAGTCCAGTCAGATGGCCTGCAAGGTCGACTGACTTAACCCCACTCGATCTAGCGATGAAGAGGTAGATTACAGCGATTTAGATCCCGACTTTGAACCGGAGGTTTCACTGCCCCATATACCAATAGAAATACCTAAAAATAATTCCGATGATGATTGGAGCACGGACGATGAGTTGCCACTATCCAATATCGCTTCAACTTCAAAAACAAATAATAATACAAAATATATAAAAAAAAATAGAACAAAAAAACTAACTACAAATGGGCAAAAGAAGATTTTCAGTATAATCAGATTCCCACTGACAGTGAATATGAAGCCCCGCCTATTGTCCTTACAGGTCTTCAGTATTTTTTTAAAAATTTGGGATGATTCAATTATTCAATATGTAGCAGAACAAACAAATATTTACTCTACCTTGACAACTGGCTCTTCAATCAGTACTTCTGCATCTGAAATAAAACTTTCATTGGGATACAGCTTCTAATGGGAATAATACGGATGCCATCGTTTGAAGATTACTGGGCAATCAATACACGATACGGTCTTATTGCTGATGTAATGCCAGTGAAAATTTTTAAAAAACTACGCAGGCTAATAAATTATCAGGACAACAACGTAGATGCAAACGGAGACCGCTTATTCAAAATAAAGCCCCTGCTTGAGGAAATTAGACTAAATTGCATTCAAATTGAAAATGAAGATTTATACTACATAGATGAAATGATGATTTTGTATAAGGGAACTAAAGCTGGAAGTCTCCGACAATACATGCCTAAAAAACCCAAAAAGTGAGGTTTCAAGATGTTTGTGAGGGCTGGGGTCTCTGGTATAATGCATGACTTTTTCCTTTGCACAGGATCTACAACTTTCGACAATATGATTTTTTCTGAAAAAGAATCCGATCTTGGTTCAGCTGGTAAAGTTGCGGTTATCTTTGCAAAACAATCCCACATCCCCGAAAAAGTACAGTGTACTTTGACAACTGGTTTACGTCTTTGGAGCTTATTACGTTATTGAAAAATGAATATGAAATAAATAGCTTGGGGACTATTAGAAACAACCGCTTGCGAGGATGTAATTTGGAGCAAGACAAGTCTCTTCTAAAAAAGGGCCGAGGAAGTTTTGACTACAAGGTTGATAATAAAGTAGGTATTGCAGTAGTAAAATGGGTGGACACTGAGTGTGTTACCCTGGCTAGCTCTTGTGTATCTCACAGCCCTGTAGTTCAAATAAAGCGATATAGATAGATAGATATCGTTTATTTAACCACATTATATACAGGTTTGTACATTTGTAGCAAGTCAGAGCACAAAATCTTATATTTAAAAAAAAATTTTTTTTTTTAAAGATCATCAGGGTTGATATATATATATATATATATAAATATAAATATACAAAGCACAAATACAAATACATAAGCTATAATGTACATAGTATATCCGTATAAATAAAAACACATATATGACAAACCAGTGTATATACAAACATACATACACATATGCACATACATATAAACATGCACATACATACACATATACACACATGCATGTAACATATACACACATATACATACACACATACATATACACATACATATACATACATATATACACACGCATACATATACACACACATATACACATACATACACCTATGGACACACATAAAACAAAATTAAACTAATTAACAAATTTAAACTAAATATCGGGTAGTTCTGCTCCACATTAATATAATAAATACAATGCGATTTTAAATAGGTATAGTAAATGGTAGTAAATGGATATAGTAAAGAGGAGAAAAAAAATGTTGGCGTTGATTGCCCTTAGATAATAGAATAATACAACACCCAGATGGGGGGCGTTGATTTGGCCGATATGCTAATTGCCGTTTATTAAACTCCATAGAAATCAAGAAGATGGTATTTGGGGATATTTAGTCACCTCATTGACATTGGTGTTAATAACGCCTGGCTATTGTACAGAAAAGATATGGAAGCTTTTGGAAATACAAAACACGAAAATTTGAAAATGTTTCGATTGCATTTTATTTAGCTTTGGCACTCATAAAAGCACGAAATGTCACAAAAATCAGAAAATTGGATTTTTTCAAATGAGCAGTCATTCAAAAAATCAGAGTTCCGGTAATTGCCAGATCCATTGAGGATATCAAATATGATCAGGTAGAACACTTTCCAACATTTGTGGAGAAAGGAAGGTGCAAACTTTGCTCGCACGGTTAAACAACGGTTTTTTGCCAGAAGTGCAATCTGCGGTTATGTATTGTACCAGGAAATAACTCCCGAAATTGTTTTACCATTTATCATAGGAAACACCTCTGAACGGACATTGTATCCTGAAGGACACATGCTGTTTTTTTTAGTGAAATAAGAAAAATATTTGATTTTCATTTTAGTTATTTTAATTCATATTTCATAAGAAAATTATGAAATTACCTGTTTTTCATTGGCAATAAAAGTTTGCACGTTTAAGGGTTAAAATAGATTTTAATCCTATTTTATGGCCCGTAACATAAATTTAAATTAATTTTTTTTAAACAGTTAGTTGCACCAAAAAAATGCAAGACCTCTTTTTTTGTAAAAAAAAGAAATATTAGGTATTGATAAAAGTGGCAAGAAACTATAGCAAAAATAGTTAGGAGAATTTTTACTCTAGTTAGTTTAGCATGCCATTGATTAAGATTTTTACATTTCGATCTCGCTTAGACGCATAAAGTTTATAAAGTGTACCAAATTTATTAATTTTATCGAAATATTGGGAAAATCCATTAACAGAGGTACCTATTTGAGGTGAGGGCCCTTACGAAGTATTTTTCGATACTATAGAAAACATTTATCCTAAAATTACGTATTTTATCGCCTGTTTCTATTTATAACAATAAAAACACACTATATATGTTTGGTTTTCGATATGTACTCTATTTTGTGTGATCTAAGTTGGTAACCTCGCTAACAACAAAGTAATTATTTTTACAAAAACAATACGATTTTTAAATATTAACTATTTTTGTTTCATAATAATTACTTAATATGTTTCTAAAAAATCAATAACCAACCTAGTTGGTTCTTATTTTATTCCCGCTTATCCTGCATAAATTTTACCAATATGGGTTGACGTTTTGAACTCTATTAATAAATTTTCAGTGGTTGCTTTCAAACAGCATACATTGTTGCCCCCCTTTAATTTATGAACTTATACCGTACACGTTTATGAATAACGATAAGTAATTATTCAAAACTAATTTGCTCATATTTGATCGCGTTAATCTGTTAAGTTCTTCGGAAGTTATGAGAACTCCTCTGTTTTTGTCAAAAATAATTTTAATCAAGCAGCCCTTGAGATTTATACTTCCACGAACAGTAAAAGTTACATGAAATAAATAAGTAATAAAGTTGTGCGTCACTCCTTAACTAATACAGAATCCTGGATTTTTAGACGTTATTTCGGTGACTTGAGAAGCGGTTAAGAAAACGTTTTAAGCATTTTTTAAGAGCGCTTTTTGAATAGAGAAAGTACGTTTCAACTATGATTATACGGGGCATCCTCAAGCATTTTTAGTGAAACTAATACTAAATTTACTCCTGAGGGAACAGGAGCCGGAGTACATAGCTATAGACCAAGGGTGAGGATATCCTCAAACTTAGGTACTAATGCAACTATTTTTCAGACCGAGATTCATGCCATTGAACTGTGTGTATGAAGGTTGGAATATATGCATCTTACACGCAGATCAATTATAATTTTTTCAGATAGCCAAGCAGCTATAAAAGCTCTTGGCTCCTACCGCTACTCCAAAACGGTATGGAACTGTCAGAAGGCTCTAAATCATTTGAGCAAAAACAACAAAGTGACTCTGGTCTGGATATCCGGCCACGCTGGTATGGAAGGTAATGAAATAGTCGACTCCTTGGCCAGAGAAGGAGCGGTATCACGAATCATCGGAGCAGAACGAATACTTGGTATAACTTCAAGTACTGCTAACATGGCTCAACCTGGGCTGAGAGGAAAACTCTCCAGTATTGGCAGGAATTACCAGAATTAATTCATTCTAAGGCGTTTATAAAATACCTCTTGAAATCAAGAACTAAGAAAATTTTAGAGTTAAATAGGATAAACCTGAAAACTCTAACAGGCCTGTATACTGGGCACTGCCGACTAAATTATTATCTGCATAAACTCGGCCTAGCGGAAAACGCTGAGTACCATCTCTGCTTGGAGGATGATGAGAAGGTAGACCACGTCCTATGCACCTGTCCCGCTGTGGAGAGGATCCGATTCTCAATATTTGGCAAAGGGCAACTGCTGCCAGAGGATCTGGACACATTCTCATCCAATAAATTTATCAGTTTCATTAGGAGACTGAGCTTATTGGGTGAAATATAATTAGGAGTGAGCCACAATAGGTCTGCTAATGGCCGCAGTGGAGTGTCCACAAGGACCCACTCATAATAACCCAACCTAGCCTAATACTAAATTTAGATTTAATAGGTAGGTCATATATCGGGTGTCAATTTGAAAAGCTTCCACCCCAGTTATTTCGGGAATGGAGAGAGGTATTGAATAGCATCTTTAACCATGTTAAATGGGATTTAGGGAAAGCAATAGTTGTAGTATGAACAAAGGATCAATCTCCTCATTCTCAGCAACCCTACTTTAGAATTTTATATGACACCCTACCACTTGGAATATCTCGAATAGAATCCCTTTGGAAATGTCTTTCTGTGAAAATTTGATTTCACCAAGTACTTTTTGTGTAATTTAATAAAAATTGTTTTGTGATTTAAGGATACTGCCTTATTGAATACTTGTTTGGATGTCTTCTTATCGAAAAAAATAAAATAATGAATACATCTAATGTTTTAGAAAATTCTGTTGATGTACCATAAGGATCGGTTTTAGGACCCTTATTATACATAATTTATGTTAATGATTTCAACGCCCCGCACTCGATGATGTTTGCTGATATTACACCCATTCTTATTTCCCAATACAAAAAAAATTCTACAATAAGTGATAAAGAGGTTTCTTAAAGAAGTAAGACTTCTCAAGTCTTATGCGAAGACTGAGAATTACGAATGTCAGCCACAAACAACATCTTAAATATGCAGTAACAATTCATGTTTAAAATGTAAAGTGTATAAACTATGCAATGTATTTCTTGATAATCTGTGGCAGGATAACACCTCTTGCTCCTTATGTTGTCACTAGCGCGGAGAGTTTCGTTGCCTGGAGCTGCCGACGGCATGGTTTTAATTCTCAAGCACTTTGCAACGTGATATAATATAATTTATATATAGTGTAGGGGTCGCAGGCTTTCACACTTTACTTCTTTCAATATTGTGATATTTCAATAGATTTCAAGAGCACTGTGGTACCAAAATTTGTCAACGCAGACCAATATGGATATTGTAGGCCGAAAAAAAACAAGCGCGCTCCAAAAATGATGAATTTTTAGAAAAAGAAAACTGTAACTTTTTTTTTGGATACAAATTTGAGTGATATAACCTGTCAACATACAGTGATTACTTTATTAGTCGTTTTAAACTACAAGTAGCATAATTAGATTGACCAAAATCTCCTAAATTCACATTTTTATTACTGTCAGCATCACAATGGCGGTGACAGTAGGGGAGAGTGGGGCACGTTCGGCCTCAGGATATTTTCATGGCGTAATAAATCATAAATACTGTTTTAAATAAATTACACGATATGAATAAGTCAGTTGGACATTTACCTACAAATTGTAGCACGTTATTTTAACTACAATATTTTGCAACTTTTTTTGTTAGTTATTAAAAAAACCATGACGCATATGCTGAATGTATGTAGGGGTATGTTCGGCCACCAAATGGGGAAGTTTCGGCATTTCTGGTATTATAATAGTAATCATTTAAAAGACAAGGCATAAAGTCACCACTCGTTTTTATTTATTAAAAATTTAAATTGACGTAACGAATTATTTTAACTAAAACTACATAAATAGAGGAACATTTCTTAAAAATGTCTACAGTAATTCTTTTGAATAAAGAAACGCAAACTACAAACAATACACCTAAAACTTTATATTTTATTATTATAAACAAACTTAAAAAAATATTGGTAAAAAATTAACTTTATTTAAATTAAAAGATTTTTAGAATCACATAAAAGAGGCAACTATGGAAAAACAAGATTTAAACAAATTTACTTTACATTAAGCCCGTCAAAATTGTAATAAAAAAGTTAAAACCATGTCTCTTCTTGATTTAATAGGATTTTTCAGGATTGCTACAATATCATTTCGACTACATGTTTCAATGTCATCTATTTGTGGAAAGTGAAATTGATTTGTTTTACCCCTTCGCCTAAAAAATTATCCTCAAATGAATTATCTGAATTAATATTTTTGACACAATGCATTGTGGAATTTTTTTGATAAAAATTTTACCAAAATGAAACTGTTAAAGTTCAATATTGTCAATGTCTTGTAAGAATTCCAAACTTACGTTATCGTCGCTTTTACTGCAATAGTCAATAGACGATGTTTTTGACTCATTGGTGGAGCTTTCAAATACTTTTTTCTTGGCTCGTTTAATTTCTTTTTATTTTAATTGTATCTTTAAGTATAAATGCACTGTCATTCTCACGAGGCCTCTTTGATTATCTGTCCTGTCTCCCATTCTTCTGTTTTTCAATTTCTTCTGCTTCAATTTCTTCTATTCTGTTTTTCTCAGGAGTCTCTGTGTATATTCTAGATTTGCCCTGATTAGCTATAGGTTTCCTTCAACTTGCTGGTCGTTTCTCAACTTTTGGAAATGGTCTGACAGACTCAGGACTTGGAATTAAAGAGCGATTTGATTTGTCCCTGTTGTTTCCTTTTTTTGTTATTATTTCTGAACTCTTACTTTCCTCGTTTTCTATTCAATCATCTTTATTGATTGTTGCTGATAGTTCTGCTTTTGATGTCGATAGCTTATTTGTGAAATTTTTCCTCTGCTTCTGTCACTTGTTTTGTTGAATTTGTAATTTCGCCCTTTATATTTGCTTCTTCATTAGGTGTTGATATTTCTTGAGCTGTTCTTGATGTTGGCGGCTCATTGTAAACAAAAGTAGCGGCAAAGTCATCTGCACTGAAAGCGGACGAATTAATCGGCCATAGTCCCAGTTTTTCAAATGAGCTTGTTATATTGGACGGTGAAAATGAAAATGGCTTTTTTGACAGTTTAGGTACCATATGTCTTACAGTGATTGATTTTCCAGGATTACTGGACATTCAATCATTAAAAGAAACTGCACATCTACTTTTGAATGGGCCGAAAACCCCAACATCATGAGATTGGAGTTTATGAGATGTGTGGGGAGGAAAAGATTGAAGAACAATGCCACTGTCCCTGGCATAATAAATAGCTTGCAAAGTTGTGTGTGATTCGTGATTATCCATCAGTAGCAATATTTTGTTATCCGCATTACATTTGGTGTGGTTTATAATATGTTTCAGAGTATTAACAAATAAGTCACCTGTCATCCATCCGAACTTATTTCTGAAGGCGACACTTAATAATCTTCAACATTTATAATTCTCGGAAAGATGAAGATAGGTGGAAGTGCAATTCCTGTAGCACTGATTGTTCCCACAAAGGTTACTAATTCCCTTTTGTCGGCAGAAGATACAAGACCAACTTCTTCTTTCCCTTAGGGGTGACAACTCTTGACGGATTTAAAACCGTAGTTTTGCCTATTTTGTCCAAGTGAATATTCGGTCAGGGGTAAATTTGTATTTGTTCAAAACGTTTTTGTAATTTAAAAAAGAATTCTTCCACTCTTGTTTTATTGAAGCCAATTCCTCCGGCCAAACTTGTGCTCTCCGGTTTTTCGCAAACTTAAAGTTACATGTCTTCATAAAACCACGAAGCCATTCAATACCTGCTTTCTTTCCAAAATTCCATTTTTCCGGATGTTTACAACCAGGCAAAACTTTAGCACAATCATAAACGAAAACTTTTATTTGTTGATATGTCAAGCTATAATTCATATTTGACCATTGATTTAAATAATGAACTAGCATATTCTCTTCTGACGTCGTCATTATTGTTTAAATAATCTTCGACTGACATGGTTTTCAAAATGTTTTTAATACGCGACTGTAACGTCTGCCTCTTTATACCGTAAACTCTGGATGCTTCTCTCTACGACACACTCTTTGACAAAACTTGCCTCAAAGCCTGACGTATGATACCTTCATCTATGTTAGTTGGTTTTGGCTTACAGTCCCGAACCATCTAAAATAAAATCGTCAAACAAACACGGCACCTTCTTGTTCGATGGGGCACTTTCGGCCACCGGCCGAATTTGCCTCAGTAGCCATGGCGGAAAGTCCCTCAACAGGTTCTTATGATCAACAAATTATTTTCCAGGAGTATACCTTATATATAGGTTTTATGACCATTAATAATAAAATTAGATATTTCATCTCAAATTCCACAAAAAAAATATTAAACTTAGGTCCTAGTGGTACGACATAAGCAAAATTATTCTAAAAACTTACTTTTTGTCACCAAAAAAGATACTTTCGTTCGCCATAACTTCTTGGTCGTTGTTAATCACTCTAAAGTTATTTGAGAAGTTGGATTAGTTGCACTACGGAACGTGCCCCCTCACCCCTAAGTATATGTCTGTTTCTTACAAGAAGTTGAATTAGGTGTACTACCAATTTATAGCAATGGCATTGGCGTGATAAAGTTCAAATTTGAATTTTAAATGTCAATGGCTAAATGTACCCCATGGCCGAACGTGCCCCCCTCACCCCTAAGTATATGTCTGTTTCTTAGACAAAGTTGGTCGCGATTATAAAAAAGTAGATGTATGCTGTACCCATATAAAACATGTCACTTTAGGAGTAAAAAAGATATTTGTCTAGAGTATTTATAAAAGTGTTAACAAATACTAAACGAAGTTACATAGTTTTATGAATCCAAATAATATACCAATAATGCGATATGTACATATATAAGTACTACAGAAATCATACATTTAATAATAGTATAAAGAAAACTACCAACTATCTATATTAATCAATACAATACAACCATTAGCAACTTTTAAATAAAACTTTTAATTTTTTCAGTGCTGAGTGATTTTTTTCGTTTATAATAGTTTTGAAAATTTTTTGCTTGAAAGATCTTAAAATACATATAATTTTGCGTAAGGCACCTTAATAGGTATTTTTGTAAAAATTGTATGTAATTTCTTTTTCAGCACGTCTATTTAAAATGTAGTTGACATTTGCCATGCAAGTCTAAATATTTCTACTCTAGTTGAAAATAAATCTTGTTAGTTATTAGATTCTGACTGACAAGAAAATACCCTAAACTATTTTCTAAAATACGGTTTTATAAATTTGTACCAGTCTACTTTACCCAGAGTATTTGCCTAATGTTGTATGTTTTATTGACATTTTTTCTGTTCGTAGTGTCCATAAAAGCCTATTAAATTAAGCAAGTTATGTTTGATGGGGGTCGTCACATTAAGTGAGACACTTTTCGGAGAAAATTTAATTTAAGTGTACATTGACTTTCATGCAGTAAAGACTGGGTTTGATGAAAGGTGTGGGTTTTCGTAATAGTAATAATAATAATAAAAATATCTTATATTCTATTCAATCAAAATATATATTATTTTTTACATAAAATAATTCGATCTATAATCAAATCATGCAAAAAAAAATATTTATTACAGAGCGAAGGTATACATATATAAACAGACTAAGCTTGGGTAATAAAATGAAAAAGAAATAAATCTAAATAAGGCATATAATAATTTTGAAAATAATTAACATGGTGAACAGTTCAAATTTAGTTGATCATTCAAAATTATATCATTGTTTTTTAATTTATTAATTTATAATATTTCTAGAGGCGACAATTTAAATCCGTTATTTTCTATACGCTGCGTGGCGTATCCCGACCTACGTTCTGGGGGGAGGGGATCGAGGTTAAGAAAACAGGTAATAAGTGGGAACTTATTGTTGTTTCCGATAATACGGGATCATCATTTTCATGATTTGGATTTGGAGAAATGTTCTGACAATGAGAAAGGGAAATTGTTCCGGGTAATTCAGTCTACCCACTCTGTTTCGCCCTTACAAATTGTTTTATTATTTTTACTTTTTTTTATTTTAGTTGTTGTATTTTCTACCCTTGTAAATTCATTTCTCACTTAAATGGTATTCATTTTACCATACTGCAAATCGGGCTTAAGAGAGGTCTTGCTCTGCTTTAAATAAAGTCCCTTTTTTCCCCTCTCCATCTCCTATTCCTTTTTTGGATAGACATTTTTTTGGTGTGAAAAACAAGACAGAGTAGACAGTACAGAAACGAGTACGTCCTAGACGAGTGCGTTACAGATACAGATACATGGTTATAGTTGCCGATATCATTACCGAATATTTTTCTCCCGTTACACCGGCCGGTGGAAGAAGTGACATCCATCCGCTATTTTTTCTTCCTTCATCACGAGGTAAGTGCAAGACCCGTAACGGTATTTATTTTATGCAGTTTAATTTACCACTGATTTCGTAATAATTAGTTGTTGTGCAAATGTGGAGGGAGGCAATCCTGCTCAGATTTAAGTATAAAGAACTCAGTTAGCCCTAGTAATACAATCCACTTCATTACATAACATTTTTTATGGTCCTTCGAGCCGGATACTTGGTCTGTGTAGAATTGCTTTACTGCACCTTTGCATAATTTTTAAAATTATTTTTAATAATTCAATATTAAATAGGGTAGAAATTATAACATACTTAGTTATTTTCATAATTTCATACATTACAATTTTACGTATTTAATTCAGTAATTTACTATATTTACAAGTACAAAAACTTTCTTTCTTTGCTACAGTTTGTTTTTGCGAGCAAGTGGTTTTGTGTGACTGCTTGTGTTTTTGCTCAATAGAGATAAGGCTTGATTTACATCTCGGATTTGTGCTACTTAATACTCTGCAGCTTGTTGTTTATTCCTTACTACTATTTATTTATTTTAATTTAATGTAATAATTAATTACTTAAATATTACTTACGTTTAGCAAGGTAAAATTGTGCTACGCCTATTTTTTTTTAGGCCATATTACTTATTATTTCATAAACCTTCGAAATTTACATTTTCTAAAGATGGCTAATGTTCAAGACAAAGTAAAGCGTCTTGCGGCATTACGTCAATTAGATATTTCACGCGTTACAAAAATAAATGAAATTGCTCAGGCGGCACTTAATGATAGAAATCTACATTCTAATTTTAAAGTGAGATACCGAGGTTTGCAAAATTTATTACAAGATTTTGAAAAACAGCATTTGGGTATTATTAATATACTTGCAGTAGGTGAAGAGCCAAACTTAGACGATGAGGAAACAATTTACAACGATTTCATGACAATATATCATAGTGTAGAAGCAATTTATTATGATTTGTTTGAGAAACCCCTTGAAGACAAAAAAAATGAATCTCAAATATTAAATGTTACATCTGACCAAATTAAGCATAATGTTTCTTTACCAAGTATAACTTTACCTAAGTTTCACGGGGATGTTAAACAATTTCCTACATTTATAGATATGTACAATGCTCTAGTACATAATAACTCAAGTCTCTCTGATATTGCGAAATTTAATTATTTAATTTCAACTTTAGAAGGTCCCCCTCTGGCACTTGTTAAATGTACACCAATGATAGGGACTAATTATGTAATTGCTTACAATACATTGATCGAAAGATTTTCTAATCAAAGAAAACTTGCTACGGCTTATTGGAAGGAAATTTCCAATAGTCCAACCTTACATAATGAAAATGCTCATTTATTACGTAATGTTTTAGACACGTTTAATGAAAATTTGTCTGCATTAACTACTTTAGGTTATAATACAGATAATTGGGATTTCATATTGATGAATATGCTTTTAGATCGTTTAGATCAAAATACTTTAACCGCATTTGAAATGCATCATGCTTGCACCTCTGTACCTACTTATAAGGACGTTCGAGAATTTTTATTAAAACACTGTACAGCTCTTGAATCTATTGCTTCTTCTTTCGATAAGAAAGGTAAAAAGGTAGATAATATCAAGTCACAATTTTCTACCTCACCTCGTAACTCAAACTTTGTAAATTCTCAGAGTCCCCGAAGTAAGTCAGCATTTTTTGTTAATACTCAAAAACCTAGTTGCTTTTTATGCAATGGTAATCATATTATTTATCAGTGTACTTTGTTTTTGGCAAAAACTCCACAACAACGTTTTGAAATTGTAAAACAACACAAATGTTGCGTCAATTGCCTTGCTACTGCGCATTTAGTAAATAAATGTAATTCTATAAAAAAATGTCGTAAATGTCAGAAAAATCACCATACTTTGCTACATTTCGAATCAAACGAAACTATACAACAAAATTGCGAACATACAATTGTTACTAATAATTTTCCTCCGGGGCCTTCCGGAATCAATTCTCAAAGTGATACTGCGTCACCTATAAATACCTTGTCCGGAACGTTACCCAATATGCATAATGTTTTGTTGTCCACTGTATTAGTAAATATAAAAGACATCTTTGGAAATTTTCATACAATTCGCGCCATACTGGATTCCGGATCACAAGCTAGTGTTCTTACGCGAACTTGTGCTACTAAGTTAGGACTACCTAAATTTAATATTTCTCTCTCTTTACAGGGATTAGAAAAAATGTGTACGCCCGCTAAATCTGGTGTTCACTGTATACTAAGCCCTGTTGGGAAAGAATTTCTTACTTTTAATCTTGATGTTATTCTTTTAGATAAAATTTGCGAGGATGTGCCCACGACTAATATTTCTACTGACACATGGGCACATATTTCCAATTTAAAATTAGCAGATCCTTATTTTAACAAACCAGGCAAAATTGACTTGTTATTAGGGGCGGATATTTTTCCAAATATTTTAGAAAATGGCCGTCTTTTGGGAAAACCCGACGAGCCGATAGCTATAAACACCATTTTTGGTTGGACGTTACTTGGAAAAATTCCATCACCTAATACAACAAAAGTTAATTCATTTTTTCTTTCGTTAAATAATAATGAAAACTTAGATTATAATTTAACACGTTTTTGGCAAGTTGAAGAAGTACCCAATGCTGAGGTTACTTCACCCGAGCATAATTTATGTGAGAAATATTTTACGGACACTACCATACGCAATTCGGAAGGGCGATTTATAGTGTCGCTACCCTTCAAAATTGAGGCACCAAATTTTGGCGATACACGTTCCATTGCCCTGCGACGTTTCTACGCACTAGAACGTCGTTTGTTAAATAATGAAAATTTGTACATAGCTTACTCAAATTTTTTGTATGAATACTTAAAAAGTGGTCACATGGAACAAGTTCCTCCTTCTCTTACTGATCATAATGTTTATTATATTCCACATCACGGTATTATAAAAAAGGAATCCACTACTACTCCATTAAGGGTTGTCTTTGATGCTTCGAGTCATGCTCCGAAAAGAGTATCCCTTAATGATGCATTACATACAGGTCCTAAATTACAACGGGACCTTGTTGCAATTTTATTAAATTTTCGTATCTACCAATTTGTTTTCACTGCGGACATAAAGCAAATGTACCGACAAATTTTAATTACAACTAATCAACGGCAGTTTCAAAGAATTCTGTGGCGCTTTTCGCCCTCCCAACCTGTCTTAGATTATCAATTAAATACCGTCACTTATGGAGTCGTGTCAGCCCCCTTATTTAGCCATACGCACACTTTTACAATTAGCAAGCGAAGAGAAAGAGTTTCCTTTAGCTTCACAAATTTTAAATACTGATACTTATGTCGATGACATAGTTTCGGGAAGTCAATCATATGAAAATGCAAAATTAATGCAAGAACAATTAATTGATTTATTACATAAAGCCGGGTTTGAACTTCGAAAATGGGCCAGCAACGAGCCTAAATTACTTTGTGACTTGCCAGAGTCTCACGTACTTAAACAATCATTTTCTCTTGATTTAGAAAATACCAATACTTTAAAAATTTTGGGACTTCAATGGAATCCTACTGCTGATAAATTTTTTTACTCTTTTGATAACTTTCAAAAAACTTGTACTAAACGAACAATGTTGTCGCAGCTCGCTCGTATTTTTGATCCTCTAGGGTTTTTGACCCCTCTTACACTGTTTGCAAAATTATTAATACAACAGTTATGGAGTTTAGGTTTGGAGTGGGATCAAACACCCCCTGAACACATAATAAATAAATGGGAAAGATTCAAGAGTGAGCTTCATTTGCTCACAGACTTTCAAATCATACGCCATTTAAATATTAACAATTTCTCTTCATGTGAACTACATGGGTTTTGCGACAGTTCAGAGCAGGGCTATTGTGCAACATTGTATTTGAGAGTGTTATATAATTCGTTTCATATTAAAACCTTTTTGATTATTTCTAAATCAAAAGTTGCGCCATTAAAACGTATATCAATTCCTCGGTTAGAACTGTGTGCTGCTGTATTGCTTGCAAAACTATTTCATTTTGTGCTAAGTACCTTTTCAGATAATATTAAATTTGATAATTTTTTTGCGTGGTCAGATTCCAGTGTAGTACTAACTTGGTTGAAATCTTCCCCTCATCGCTGGAAAACATTTGTAAGCAACAGAGTGACATATATACAAGAAAGAATTGCTCCTAGTTATTGGCATTATATACCGTCCAAATTGAACCCAGCTGATTGCGGCTCTAGAGGTTTTTTTCCCTCCGAGCTTATAAATTATTCGCCTTGGTGGGTGGGTCCGGATTTTCTTTGTAGATCACAAAATTTATGGAACTTACCCGAATTTGATAATTTAAATACTTCTGGCACCGATTTATTAGATACTGACAAAGAAGAGAAAATCATTCTCTCCTCTTTTTTGTCGTTAGATGTAATTGACACCTTACTTGAAAATTTTTCGTCCCTTTCTAAAATTAAAAGAATAATTGCTTACGTTTTAAGGTTTCTCTATAACCTTAAAAACCCAAATAATAAAAATAGTACTAATTTTCTTACACTTACTGAGTTGCATAATGCTTTATTAATCATTATTAAGAGCGTGCAATATATTCATTTCGAATCTGAGATGGTACAAATTACAAATAAAGCTCCTCTGTCTAAAAACCTTCGCAAACTAAACCCTTTCCTAGATTCACATAATATTTTACGCGTCGGAGGTAGGTTGCATCACTCTAAATTAAATTATGATAAGAAGCATCCAATTCTGTTGCCCAGTAATAGTCAATTTACCATTTTACTTATTACCGATATTCATCGTACATATTTACATACTGGAGTACAGGCAACGCATTTTTTATTATCACAGAATTTTTGGATTCTTTCTGCTAAAAAGAGTGATTAAGAAAATAATTTTTCGGTGTCATACTTGCTGGAAAACGAATCCAATTTCATTTCAACCTTCAATGGGTAATTTACCTGATTTTCGAGTGTGTCAAATAAAACCTTTTTCGCGGATAGGTTTAGATTTTGGAGGACCTTTCAAAATTACGATGGGAAAACTACGCGGCTCTAAAATTATGAAAGCCTACGTTTGTCTTTTTGTCTGTTGTGCTACAAAGGCCCTACACTTAGAGCTTGCATCAGATTTATCCACCGAAGCCTTTCTTGCGGCATTAAGGCGTTTTATAGCTCGGCGTGGTCGATGTACTGAAATTTACTCCGATTGTGGAACAAACTTTATAGGCGCTGATAAATATTTAAGGCAAATTTTCAGTGACATTGCTAGCAAGGAGGCAATTAATTGGCATTTCAATCCTCCTTCTGCGCCTCACTTTGGTGGACTCTGGGAGGCAGGCATTAAATCGGTTAAAATTCATCTTAGTCGAGTTGTAGGAGATCAAATTTTGACTTATGAAGAGTTGAGCACGGTTTTAATACAAATTGAAGCTGTTTTAAATTCGCGACCTTTGTCTCCAATTAGCACAGATCCGAATGATTTATCGCCTTTAACACCCGGTCATTTCTTAACATTAGAACCTCTGACAGCTTTACCGGACCCAGATGTTTCTCAAATTAACATACATAGGCTTACACGTTGGCAACTTCTGCAACGATTGCATAGAGATTTTTGGAGTAGATGGCAACAGGAATATTTGCATACCCTCCAGCAGAGGGCGAAATGGCATACTAGTAAATTTTCTGTTTCTATTGACACCATGGTGCTCGTAAAAAATGAAAATTTACCGCCTTTACAGTGGCCTTTAGGGCGCATTATTGAATTACACCCAGGTGCGGATGGCGTAGCACGAGTTGCCACTGTAAGAACCACCAAAGGACTTTTCAAACGTCCTTTGGTGAAATTGTGTCCGTTACCTTCACATTTTTAGTCTCTAAAAATGCCTTAAGCATTTTTAGGGTGGGTGGGAATGTTTCGCCCTTACAAATTGTTTTATTATTTTTACTTTTTTTATTTTAGTTGTTGTATTTTCTACCCTTGTAAATTCATTTCTCACTTAAATGGTATTCATTTTACCATACTGCAAATCGGGCTTAAGAGAGGTCTTGCTCTGCTTTAAATAAAGTCCCTTTTTTCCCCTCTCCATCTCCTATTCCTTTTTTGGATAGACATTTTTTTGGTGTGAAAAACAAGACAGAGTAGACAGTACAGAAACGAGTACGTCCTAGACGAGTGCGTTACAGATACAGATACATGGTTATAGTTGCCGATATCATTACCGAATATTTTTCTCCCGTTACACCGGCCGGTGGAAGAAGTGACATCCATCCGCTATTTTTTTCTTCCTTCATCACGAGGTAAGTGCAAGACCCGTAACGGTATTTATTTTATGCAGTTTAATTTACCACTGATTTCGTAATAATTAGTTGTTGTGCAAATGTGGAGGGAGGCAATCCTGCTCAGATTTAAGTATAAAGAACTCAGTTAGCCCTAGTAATACAATCCACTTCATTACATAACACACTCCCAGTCACAATTCTTTCTTTCAAGACAATTTATCAATTTGCTCTGTTAGCTCATATTTTATGAATTGAAAAGAAAATAAACACCCCGTACTCCTTTCTGCATAATTGCAATGCACTTGCACACCATTTAACACAAACATATGGTTATATAGATAAATAATTATCCGGCTGATGGTGATCTGACGTATTACTGGAAACAGATAAAATAAACTACCAAATTACCAGAAACCAAGTGCAAATGTTGAAAAAGCTATCGTGGCGGATGTTTGACGGCAAGTAGCTTCAGAAAAATGTAACATTACAATTTAAAAGTAAATTTCAACATCAATATATAAGGTATAGTTTGGCGTATTTTATCAAAGCACAGATTATAATCTTAATAAAATAAATTCTTAATGAAACCAATAAAAATAGAGAAATTGTATTATAATACTAACACTAATACAGTGCCATATTGTATAATATAAATATTTAGGACCGGTTTTCTCATCTCCCATTAAATCTCTTAGATAACTAAGTTTCATAGAAACAATTATTGACACAAATGTATCCAAGGAAACTATCTACCAAATAAATTTAATAGATGAAAAGATCAACACTAATGATCAAAATTTTAAAAAAGAGATGAATGAAAAATGGTAGTTATCACAGAAATTCTGAAAACAAAATTTCATTTTCAAATATATTCGTTTTTGTTTTTCTGGTGAATATCTTAAGACTATTTGTTTCTCTTACATTTTTTTGTAAGGTGTTAAAAATCTTTGGCCTTAGCCTAGATAGTTAATATAATTTTTATAGAGTTTACTATTTGGTTTCTATATATATTTTCTTTTCTTGACCGTTGATATCAAATAATATTTAGTGTTTCTTGGAAATTTTCGTCAGTAATACACTTAATTTTTTTTTATTTTTCTAACAATATTTCGGTTTATTAAATCATCAGAGAGCTATAATTTTTAAAACACAGTTATATATGATTAAAAATGTAAGTAGATAATGTAATCTAACCATATCTATGTTTTAAAAAAATTATTAATTGTAGTTCCCTGATGATGGTATAATAAACTGAAACGTTAGAAAAATAAAAAATTATTAAGTGTGTAATACACCCTGTACAAGTAGCTTATTGTAATACACCCTGTATAAGTAGCTTATTGTAACACAGCATCTATATCATATATGAATTTGCTGACTCTAATAAAACGGTTTTGCCAAAGCCGGCGGGTAAAAAGGAGAGTCGAAAGTGATGAACATACGATCCAAGAGACGTCGAGACGTCGAGGTGTAGAAAATTATGGAATCTGTAATTATTATAATTAATTATTTTGGCTATTAGAGTGCCGAATGTGGACGAGTCAGGGCGGACGTAAAATTATGTCTACTACATAGTACATACTTGGGGTAGAAATTTAAATTATTTTGCTCATTTTCAGCTATAACTCTAGAAATTGGTAAATTATTGCATAAGTCTCTTATAAATCTATGTGTGTGCCAATGGTAGAGATGGCAGAATTTGGTGAGATTAAACCATTTTTGTAACTTGCAGCTGAAGAAATATTTTATAGAGTGTTGAGTGCTCTCTCCTACTCTCCAAGAGTTTATTTTATAATTTGTAAAGGTATTTTTTTTGTTTTTTTTTAACACTGAATATTGGAAAATTTATTGTGATGTGTGGGTAATTTTGATTTTTTCGTTTATTATACGTATTATTTTATGAAACCTGTGTTTCTTACTAATTCTCTGTCGAGAGTTCTATCCTAGACATTCCTAGGGCTACGGATCCAGCCTTTGAAAGAGCTAGCGCTACTAGTGTCTGTTCCCCTTGCAGCCCCTGGGGGTGGTGGTAGCAACTCTTATCTTTGATTTTGAGGGATATTGATTATATTTTATTATAATAATGGCACTGGTAGAATTAAGAAACAAACATTTGATTACAGTGGTGACAGCGATAGTTTACCACAAGGGTAGGTAGACGGGAGGTTCACCACAAGTGTACTACTAACCAAAAATTCTCAAGAAGCACTATGGTTTCGGTACTTTTAAAAGCTTATTTGTGATTGTTCTTGTAGATTGTTTATGACATGACATATGACACATATGTCGTTATAAATGTTTATTTTTATAGACATAGAAGCACACATTAAGTAATTACGATAATTGGAGCGTCATACCGATTTGTGCTGATATCTTAGTCATTTTAGCGAGATATGTGAGAGACAGAATGAGTACCGATATATACCGCTTCAACGCCCTTTTCCAAATAGGCACCTCCCATTCAGCACAAGTACATCCAATGTATGTCCAGTTGACTTCCGTAATATATTTATCGGATGTCCAATGGACGTCCATTTGTTGTCCATGAATCTCTGAACACGTTGTTGACACAATATGGATGTCCACTGAATAACAATATACAATACATCCACTGAATATCTTGATACGGACATCCAGTAGATGTCCAAAGTCTGTCGATAGACCTTCGGACTAGTTTTGGACATAAAATGGACATTTATTGGATGTTGCTTGCCATCTAAGCGTGCATGTGTCCCGTGTACGGTGCGCAATAAATGGAATACAAATTTTTCTCCTGGTACTGTTTGGTTTAGTCCTTTTGTTAGATTAGTTATTAACTCCACTTAGACACTAAACTTATAAAGTCGTTCCATTTTGTTAGTTTTAATTAAAATATATTTATTTTAATTTATTTGTTTTTGTTATAAGTTTAACATGTGTATATTAAAAACGACAATCAAATATTTTATTTAAAAGCCTATATGATATAATTTAATTATAATAAACTGTACACTTTTTAAGATCTGAAAAAAAAAATAGATAAGTTATTGAGGTATCTGCATTTTGTTTTGTTTACAAGTGAAACAGTATGAAAATGTGAGGTTATGTTTTTATGTAATCCGTGTCCGGCAGATTTCATAGGTACAGTTCGAGGACATCAGTACAGTTATAAAACACGTGCACTTGATAACTAGAATGCAGGATATGTGTAACTAAAGTGCACGGTGCTTAATTGGAAAGCGGCCCAATTATCTTAATTCCCTAGAGTGTATGGAAATCGACCATACATTATATATATACCCTTTTATTTGTATAAAAGTTGAACAGGATAAAAGGAGATTTCCTGAATATTATTTTTAAAATTTTATTTTAGACTACATTTAATAATTTCAATGCCCTTGTATATATATATGCCACCCCGTGTGTGATGTTATAATGTAAGATAGACTCAACTAAAGAGAATTATAGACGAACAATATTAAATTAGTCAAACTAAATTCATCTCCGTTCATTAACGTCATGCTTAGAATTTCAGTTTACGATGGTACAACACAATCCAAACTCCTCCCAGGACACTGCCAACTGTCAATAATTATTATACAGCACGTGTGTTACGCAGAGCTCACATTTATTCTTAAACAATGGTTGTCCTCTAACAAATATTTGGCATAAGTTGAATCTGTTTTATTGTTATTAAAACTACGTATATGTTCAGAAAATCTTTTAACAAAGTTTCTTCCTATCAGTGATGCCAGATCTAAGGAATTGTCCCTAGTTTTAGGGACAATTTCTCAAAATGTTTGTAACTAGGGAAATAGGGAAATTCTAGGGAGTTCTTACCTTGCATGTGAAATTGCTATTTTTTACCAACAAATATTTTTAAGTTTGAATTATTTATTTCTTCTACTTTCAACTGTACAATTTTTTGTAGATACCCCTAAAACAACGTGTATTCTTGAGCTTCATGCTCGGTCTAGGTAGTAAGAGTTGAAATTGAACACAAAACTGAAAGATTTTTCTGTGCTCTGTGATGTAATAAAAAAAGAAATAAACTAGACACTGAGACTTTAAATGCTGTTTCCGTTATTAGATTTTCCACCAATAATTCGTTTAATGTCATGTAAAACTAATGGCATCAAAAAATATGCACAAAATATGCCAAAATGACTTAAAAATGTATAATAATTATTATTTGTATTTTGATTAAAGTTTTTGATATATCTTTTTATTTTAACGTCATTTTCATTCAAAATTATTGGGACCTACTAGGTATATTTTTTTCAGACATCTAGGTATTTTCAATTGTACTCATCTGGCATTACTGCTTCCTATCTGTCCAATGTATGCTTTAGGGCAAGCTTCGAATTTTTCTAATGTGTTGGTACTGTCTGGCGAAGCAATTAATTGTCAATTGATAATTTAAAAAAATGTGAAAATCAAACATGTTTATTTTATATTCATTTATGAATAGTTACTTAACTAAAGGATGAATCAATCAACTACAACAAAAAATCGTTGATAAATTTCACAAGCGACGAGTTATAATACAATTTAAATCTCGATTTAAATCATCTAATATATATTGAAGTCCACGTGAAGTGATCCACCTTTAGAGAAGCAGATGCGATATTAAAATGAACTATTGAGAAAGTTAGATGTTGAGAGATCTATCTTTTACCAAATCTTACCGACCCCATTACCCCCAGCCGCCTCAAATTTTTTTAAAAGGAGATATAACTATTATGGCACATTATAGGAAAGTTAATAAAAAAGGAAGTCAATAGCGTAGTTAAGTTTTTCCGAAGAGGGTTCAAATTAAGAAAAAATTATACTATTACGTGCTTAAAATGTTTTTATTAATGAAAGGAACAATTTTAATACGATGGTGTATTCAAATGTTTTACAGAGGAGGAAAATCCATAGTGAGATTAGAACGTAAAGAATTTGTTTTATAATTGGTAGTTATCTGCATGAATGCAGTTTATTTTAACAGAATATATTAACAAAAAATTTAAGGGTAGTAAAATATTTGGAATATATAGAGGATAACAATGTCCTCAGTGAATTCGAGTATGGCTTCCGTCGCTTCCCAGCAAATAAACTGAGGTTACTATGCAGGGATTGTATCCTTGAGAAAGCCTTTGACAAAGTCTGACATCGTCTCAGCATCGTCGGCTTCTCCACTCCTATTATAAAAATAATACTAGCCTTGACTTGTCTAATTACCTCTTGCGAGTCGCAATTAACCAGGAATGCTCGCATCACTACCCAGTTTTTTACGGCATCTCTCAAGGTTCATCCCTTGGACCAACTACAGTTGGTATATCTTATACGTAACGGACATCCACAAAAACATACACCATTGTATAATACTATTGCTGTACGCAGACGACACGTCTACACCGCTCAACTCTGACGCCAGGAAAAACTTACTACAAAGACAAACAAACAATAACCACTACGACAGCTGGGGGCCTCATATTATAACCCAAAGAAACTAGGCAATAATAATTATGGAACGATGCACTAAACCGAAAAAAAAAAAAATTAAAATACGACATTTAATGGGAGAGAAATAAATATTATATCTCGCATGGAAAGACAACTATTCTATATCAAAGTAATCTATTATTCTTGAATTTTTATACTTGTCAGTAGGAAAACATTACTTGGCATAATAAATTATTATTATTTCAATAATGTACCAATTGTAAACCAAAAACAGATATATTTTTGAGTTTTATTAGTCTTTAACTCAATATAAGTTTGATTCCTTTGAAGTATAAGTATGTATTAAATATACTCTTAATAGTACACTTCTTTGGAGTAACAGTGAGAGTAAGTATAAGGACATCTTGAAGTAAATTCTTATTTAAACGTTTTTCTTGACATAAGAATACTAGTCTTGGAATAAAACTACAAACAACTTTGCTGGTAGAATTATACATACTATTAACCAATAACTGTTACCCTTGATAGAATACTTGCTAATCTCAATGTGAAGTGTTCTAATGTTGGAACAAGTGAATCGCGCAGTGGTGGGAGATAGAAAGCTATGCCTTTGCCATACAAAGACGATATACCTTACCTACTACGCGTCGAATTGTGTGTGCTGTACTTTATTCATAGATGTTGATTATTATGAAATAATTTATACTTGTAAAGTTACACTTGAAAAAGAAGTATATGAACATTATGACTGTGAAATAGAAGTTAATGAGTCTACGATGGAAGAACTATTAGCAAGTTGGGAATTGGAATCCTCAATTTTAATATTAGAAGGTAAGTTTAATAATTCTTGTTTTACTGCATGCAAGTTATTTTAATTACATTATACTTTACAAGAAATGAATACACAACGTCACTATATTGTAGATGAAAAGGTATTCATCTGAAGTTTAATGGTTGGGTGTAGATTTCCTAAGTTATTTTCCTTTTTGATAATTTTTGCTTGTGTATTATATACAATCTATAGTCAAGATCTGCATTTTTAATGTAGTGGCATTTTATTATACAATACATATACAGGGTGACTGGTAAGTCGGCTTACTACTACTTTTCTATTATATAGTTAGCTACAATGATTTGTTTAAATTATTTATACTTTAATAAAATAAATAATTGTTCTGTAGGTCAAGAAAATTAACTAACATAGGACAATTTACTGGAAATTTCAGAAGAACGGATCATAGAACTTATTCCTCAAATCGGAAAGAGAATAAAATTCATAAAACACTTAAAAGTACATAAAGAAATAATGTGCCCTCCTGTGGTAAATTTGAAGTCTCATATACAGGGTGTTCACGAATGGACTTATACTTGTAAAATTTTTTGTTTTTGGTTACTTAATAAAACTTCATTTTCATTATTTTGAATAGTCCTTAGCCAATCCCAGAAAATCAAATTTGATTCAAATAATTTATCAGTTTCATCTAAATATTGTCTGAACGTTATTTGTGGCATTCTCTAAATTTTTCCTTTCCTTTTTTGGGACTTACTACTAATATGAGACAAAAAAATAATAATATAATTCCTTAACGTTTGAAAAAACACTCTCTGACTAATCTTTTAATGTAAAGTCACAAGCGCAGAGGTTTATTTTTTCAGTAACATACTGGGTAACTAACTATATTTTTTAGATAACGAAGAATTATTCATGTGGTAGTAAGTTCCAAAAAGGAAGAGGAAAAAAGTGTTATTTAAATAATACAATTGTTGAACGATATGAAATTTATCCTGACATTAAGTGGTAAATTTAATAGATCGCAATTAAATCAAGAAAGAAAAAATTTCAGTCAACATCAAATATTTATTGAATCAAGTAATTCATCAGTTCTGTTTAAGTAATAGTTGTTGAACGAAATGACATTTCTTACATTAAGTGTTTAATGTAACAGATCGCAATAATCTCTACTTTTGAACTGAACAAATGAAATCTTAGTTTAAGTATAAGTTAGTATTGAATATAGTTCGAAACTTCCTCTTAGCCGAAGTAGAACCATTATTATAAAGTTAAAAATTAGTTATCATTAAAAGAAGGAGAGTAAGATAATGACTTTTAAGAATAACGTTTTCCTTGATGGAAAAATATCTATTAGAACAACAATGTCTTAATTTAAGAATAGTAGCCTTAAAAATAGTTTAGATTTTTTTCCGTGCGGAGTAACATTACACATCAAAACAATGTTTGAAGTACATTTGAAAAACATTGAGAAAAATACCATGGAATACTATCCACCCTATGCTCCATCATAGAAAATGCCCCACCTTTAACCACAGCCCTAATATGCAAATCCTGTATACGTTATGCCCTTACCTACGCATTTCCCATTAATTTCCCATTTGTTATCCTCTCATATCCCCTACTAAACAAAACAAACTTCAAACATTAAGTACTAAGACTAACGACCAACATACTCCACACGACACCGACCACATACTTACATAAAATTATAGGAACCCCTACATTAAATGATTATATCGTTCTAAAACTACTCCCAGCCCTAGTAGAATCCGTAACAAAACACCTCACTCAATTACATAATAATATACACCCCACGGCCCTTCTCTTCCATACAAACCGACCCTCTATAACAAACATTGTAAATATTATAGAAAACACCATAATACACAAACGTGCATCGTGGAAAAAAACGCAAACACACATCACACAGACAGTGTGCGGCAATGTATGTACCAGCCTTTATGGAATTCAAAGTAAATAGCTAAAATTTTGAGGGCATAAAGTAGGTATATTTGTGCATATGATGACGTCATTTCGAAATCACTTTTGTCACACAAGACATGCGGTCAAGGTCATTATTTTTTAATGGAAATGGTAGTTTTTGGTATTTTTTTGAAAGGACGTATATTTATGAATCCAAAAATATATCATAAGTGTGGGGTTGCATAAAAAAAATTGAGAAAATAATTTCAAATAAAAATTGTGGCTCATTGGGAACTTAAGCTCTGCTCACAGTATAATATAAAAATACTGTGAAAAGAAAATAAATAAAAATACTATAGAATATAAGTATTTATAGACAAGAGCTGTACTTTTATGATGTCTATAAAGTATAAAGTCAAGCATTTGGTAGAAATTAGGTATTTTGGTCTACTAAATCTTGTTTTTAACAAAACAAACATTACCAAAGTGTAATAAAACAGAACGAGGCGGATATTTCATAATATATTAGTCTGTGTAGTTTTAAACGTGTTGGGAAACTATAAACTTTATTTTATAATGTTTGAATGTAAGCTTCCCGCTATCACTTTTATTTTTAATAATCCACGGTGGGGCAATAGTGTGTCTGACATCGATATCTCGAGTTCTATGACAACTAGAAACTTGATTTAAATACATAAGTAAACTAGATAAAAAAGTCTATAACCGGAAATTGTTTTCGAATATACAGGGTGAGCAAAGACGATTCTACAGGGTCAAATAAAATTTTTTTTAAATGAAATGCCATGCATATCAGAACACTTTTTGAAACCTCTTTATAGCCTCCTTTCACTCCTGTATTATTATTGACTTTCTCCCAGCCACTTGGATGTAATGATTTTTTTTTTGTGGAAATTATACCATTTACACGTATATTAAAAATATCACTACAATCACAACTATCGATTTTAGGAAAAAATTTGTTAGACCAGTTATGAGACGTATGTATGATAACACAGCCATTTTCACTTCCCAAAAGTATACAGTATACATTTGTTGAACAATAACTGCAAAATTCAGCAATAAAATTTAAACATAAGGGTTTCTTTTTTCAAATAATTCAAGAGAAGGTATTATAAATAGGTGTGTTACATGATGCCCATAAAAACATCACACCAATAATAATCCAAAATTTGAAGGAAAGGATAATAAATGCTTTTAGAAGTATCACTCCGGCAATTTTATGAATAGTAGAAACCTCATTCCAAAGACGCATAGAAATGTGTCAATCAAAATTGGCAATATGTGGAGCACTTTTCAGCAGGAGGTAAGTGATCGGCCTATAATTCTTCGGGTCGGAAAGATCCCCTTTTTTGTGATACGTGTAAGTGTTAAGTTCCCAATATTATTTTCTTCCCTTAGGTTGCCCGTCGCTGGAATGTCCTCCCGTGGCCTCCGACGTCTCACGGGAGTCGCGCCAGTACATTAACAATAGCCACTCCCCACATCCCGCAGGGTTAGTAACTGTAGATTCCAGAATCGTGTGCCCTAAGCAGACGGAGAGAACCCAGAATGACCACCTTCTGCATTTGGCCTGCCAGCCACTCAGCTGATTTTTGGCAGGCCGGTATGGTCTTCAGTTCCAAGAGCAGCGTAGGCTTTATCTCCCCGAGTACACCGATACTTATGACGACAATTTTGACCAAGTAGCCTTGGGTACAGCACTTGGAGCTTGTCCCTGAGATCGCGATGTCACCTTGAGTTGATGGTCGAGGAGAACTATGTCAGGCTTGTGGCTTAGATTAGCATGACAGTCGAGAACGAGTAAATTCGGCATTTTTCATTCTCGATAATGGACTCAATATATCCGGGGATGTAAGGCAGCACGGGTGTCTGGTTTACCCCGCACGAGTGCCTTAGATGGTAGTATAGCACTCGTAACGATACGTTACGTCGATGGATGTAGACCGAAATCGTGTATACGAGACATGCAAATAAAATGTGCATGAGCGATTCCGGTGCCTGACGGCAGGTCCTGAAGTTGATGTCAGGAACCTCTACCAAGGTGTTGATAACACCATCTTGGCAGGCCATAATTAATCCCTTGGTCTCCGACTTAAGCCAGGTTGACCTGAGAAAGGCGAATATCAGTCTGGTCGATAAACCTAGTGTTTCTATGTTCTTATAGAAGACGCCATGCAGGGGGTTTATCGACGTGCTCCGAAACAGATTTTCCTGTTTGGCAGCTCTAATTCGGGCTTTCAGGCGATTTGGCTGAAGTTCAGTGACTGACTCTACATCAGCACCTCGCCAGCTACCTCACCTGGTGTCGAATGAGATACCAAGTTCATTTGCTGCTCTTTTTGCTGTCTTGATCAATCCTGCTCTGACTCCTACAGTTTCGTGATATTTTACAAACCGCAAGAGGGGATCTCAGCTCCTGAGGATGTTACATGCCATACTTAGTATTACTCTGCCATGCGTGCACTCCAGGCTCAAGAGTCTTCGGCCCCCCCTCTTGACGTTTGTGGTACACCCGAGGAACGTACGATCTAGGATGAATACTTCTGTAAATATTCATCATCTTGCGGGTATCCCGTTTAATTGGCGCAGCTCATCTACCGTTCACTTTACTACTCTGAAGGAGTAGAGCAGAACCGGAACGGCAAGCATATTAGTTGCAGACACCTTGTTCTTCCCCGAAACTTCGGAAGACCAAATCTTTCGGAGACAGCGTCTGTACTTGCCGTGGAGAAAATCCAATAATTTGTGTACATCCTGGATGTGCCTTTGTTGCACACTCAGATATGTATTTGTCTCTCCGGCATCCAGATGTCTTAGGATGCTTTCGTTTGCGAGCTGGGCATCCTCAGAAAATTCCTCGCATCGTCCTCTCTTGAGGTTGACGACTGCACATTTGTCCAACCCGAAATCCATACCAATGGCCCGCGTGTATTCTTCGACCACCCTAAGAGCGTTTTGTAGTTCAAGCTCTTCGGAGGCATAAAGTTTAAGGTCATCCATATAAAATTGAACCTTATGCGTCCGGTTGCTGAGTGGTCCAGATTGGTATCCGCAGGTTTGGTGGAGTCCAACAGACAACGGTAGTAGTGAGATGCAGAAGAGGAGAGACCTCAGGGAGTCACCCTGGAAAACTCTTCTCCTAAATGCCACATGCTCTGTCGTGATCCGCTGTGCACCTGATGTTATTCTGAAGCGAGTCCTCCCGAGCGGCAGCAGCTATTCTGTGTGTCTCACTAGTGGTGCTGGTACGGCAAGGTATTCGAGCAAGTGCAACAATAGCTCGTGCGATGTTGTATCAAATGTCTTGCGGTAATCAATCCAGGCCATCGATAGATTCCGCTTGTATTGCACAGAATCCTGTGTAATATAGCGGTCTATCAGCAGGCTGCCTTTGCAACCTGCCATGCCCTTCTTGACACCACGCTGTTCGTGTATCTACTGGAAGACCAGATTAACATACCTCAGTGTCCTAGCATACAAGATACGTGTGAATATCTTGTAGCAGGAGTTGAGACAAGTGATCGGCCTGTAAGACTGATGACAAGATTCACTATCCCGTGGAATTCCTCAACACTCTCAACCCTCCTGCCTCCTAGCCCACAAGCTTCCTCAAAATGTATACCCCATTGATGTTGCTGCGGAACCCTATTTCTTCAATGACATCAGGCTGCGAGTGGAAGCTCTCCTAGAAATGTTATTGAGGCCACAATGTTTACCGAGTGTACTCGAATGAAATCGGTCTTCATACCACGTATACCTCGCATACCATCGAAGTACTTCTTCTAGTTCAAGAGGATGCAGTTTCCTCTCAAAGTCTGTTTTACTATGACAATTAACAAGTCGCAGGGAGTGTCACGACGTTGGTAGGAACTGGCCTTAGGTTGGAGGCGGAATTGCATCTCTCATGGTCAGTTCTACGTGACATGTTCCAGAGTGAGTTCACGTAGCAACTTGGTGGTCGTAGCACCTGAGAAAACAACCACCAATGTGGTCTACAAAGAGGTGCTGTAGGACAGTGGAGCATTTGCTGATAAAACTTTTAATATATTGTACCGAATTCCACGCAGATGAAGTAGTGTTACATATAATTATCTAGCATTCTTCGTAGTTTTCAAATCGAAGACGACTCCTCGTGATGATCGATTCATCGTGATTTCAATCCTGCGATATCGACATTTGACTACCGTGCGCCAGGTCAGCGTCAACGATAGAACTGTTAGGAGATGGCTAATTGAGGCAAATATATTTTAAATAAATTTTATTACCCTAGATTAGTTAGTTGATACTTATATATACCCTCACTTTGTAATAAAGAATTTAGTCTTGTACTCACCATCTGATGAAGTCACTGTGTGGCGAAACAATTGTCATGAGTTAATTAAATTGTGAAAATCAAACATAAGTATATTTTGTGTTTATTTGCAAATACATCTGCTAGAAGACCAGCAACAGGCCCCGAGCTACTATGCAATCATCGTATGGCCAGACTCTATTTCGGACGCGAACATCTCAATTGGAATATTGGGCAATGGAACAATGTTCCTTTCTCCGAAGAGTCCCGATTTGCCCTGAGGTTTCCAGACGGACGAGAGAGAGTGTGGAGAAAGCGAGGAAAAAGATACTCGCAATGTAACTTTAGTGAGAGGGTAAGCTTCTCTAGTGGGTCTGTAATGGTGTGGTGTGGCATATTACGCGTCTCGCACAGAGCTTGTGTTTGTAGATGGATGTGCTTTAATGGCTAGAAAATACATTAATGAGCTTTTGAAAGTGCATGTGGTAGTTTTTGCGGAGTTTATTGGTAAGCAATTTCTTTTAATGCACGTAACCAGAATTGTTAAAAACTACCACTAAGTGTTAGAAACTGCCATTAGGTATTAGAAACTACCACGTAGTCCTAACCTAAATCCCATAGAAGACGTATGGGATATGCTGTGGAGATGGATCAGGCAACGTTCGTGGGTAGTTGATAATACTGCAGTAACTTAGGGATGCACTGCAAAAAAAGTGCGAAAACATTCCTCAAGAAGTCATCCAATACGTAATTGAAGGCATGCAACGTACTCTTGATAGTGTAATTAGAGATAGGGGAGGTAATACTCGTTATTAAATAAAAAAGAAGTTATTTTATAATTGACTATTCTTTGTTTATGTCATGTACCCAAATTCTCGTCGGACACCTTTTATCCTAAAAATTGAAGTTATGCTTCTAAAATAACTATGTTTTTAAGTGAATAGGTTCAGAAAAGACACCAAGAAACAATTTTGCCAGTTTATTTTACACTAAGGAAAGTTTTAATAATTAAAAATATACCAATTCTTCTTGCCATCCCATTTCTTGTGCCGATCAGTGTATATAACATTTATTATGGATCAATGTTAATACTTTCCACTTGATTTTATTTTAATTAGTATCTACCATCTATACTCTGTTCACTTAAACTTTGCAGCGTTGGCCAGGATAGAGAACAAAATGCGCGCTGATTCTTGGCGCAGACGGCAGGCAGATGTATACAAGTGCAAAGTTATTATAGCGGTTTATTTTCATATTTATATGCAAAGTTTAAGTGAATAGAGTTTAGGGATATTAACGATTGTTCATTCCGCTGCCAGACCTGGAGGACATGTTACACCTTTGGTATTATCTAAATGAGCGTGCTCTATTTACATTTTCTTGCAATTAGTCCAGGTTGAAAGTTTATGTAGCTTTATAACACAAAGCATTGTAGCAACAATTGCGGAGCATTGTATTTACCCAATTACGTATAATGAGTAAAGTAATTAGAAGCCAGCGCAAACAGAATACATTATATGATCATTCATGTCTTCAATTTGTTGTATTAAGAGTAGATTTTACTCATATTCTAAATATTAGCTAACGTGATATTGCAGTTAAAAAAAATGATCTACGTGTATATACAGAACGGCCACGCGTAAATTGACCTTTTTAATAAAAATATACAGATCGAACGAACCCACTAGATACACGACTAACGGTATGCGCAGTTTACAGTATTGCCTCCTTTCTCAAGGGGGTCTTTCTGAATATCTAAAATGAATTATTTATTTATTTAGTTACGTATTATTTTATTTTTTAGAGTAGTTGGTATTATTTTTCTTTATTATTATGTTTTTAGAATTTCATTTTTCTTTCGAAAAAAAAATCAGTGATTATGTGCTGTTCTGATATTTTTCATAATTTTATATATGTTTTTACAATCTGTGGCGTTCCGGAAGAGACACTGAAATTATAAAACATTCAGATAATTTTAGTAAATACGTCAATACGTCAAGATTTCTTTAGATGATCGAGCAACACTTTCCACTACAGCTTTAGCGATACTGAAATTTGTTTTCTTTTTGTCTGTTCTCCACTGCTCTGGTCATTAGCTTATCTCTCCTTGTTGCCAGGCCTCGCCGCCGGGACCTTCAAGAGCCGGTACTCTGAAACGCTACCACAGAGTACTAAGCTATACATAGATGAAAGAGAGCCTTCCCGCCAAAACCAAATTTGTATGCGCATGTGCGGAATCGCCATTTCTTAACTGGTTTATCAATCAACTTCGCTTTTGTCACAGCTTTTGTGTTTACGTTTATTCGTTTACTGTGTTTGTTTATGTGATATGTGAGCTTTTTCTTTGTTTGCATAGTGTTTAATTAATTAGAGATGATCTGTGTTGTGTTGCTTTGTTATTATAAAAATGTATCGAAAGGAGGAACTGTTTGTGTTTTTTCACGGATGCTTGTCGAAGACTGGTGGAAATATATCCCTATTCTCCTTTCCAAAAGATCCTATAAGGTATTTAAAAAAATTAATGATATACATAGACTGACAATATATTAATAATAGACACATAAACATTGTTAATTTTCACAAATCATCAAACAGTGAGTGAACTAAGGGTTTACTGTAATTTGATGCTTTTCTCTGAAATTCATCACATTTGAATAATAAAAACTTCATTATGATGTATGAAACTTCAAGGGATTGAAATGTATCTCGTACAGTATATTGAAATAATAATTATTTCTATTTTCAGAGCTGAATCGTGGCTGAGAGCTTGTAACTGAGATGATTTGCTGACAAAAGTTTGGATGTTTTGCATAAAAATTACAAAGTATGTGGGCACCATTTTGAAAAAAAAGTCTCACAAGGTAGTGGAGCCCGGAAACATTTATTTTAACACGCAGTTCCCAATATTTTTCCTGAAAATTTGAGCGTTTATTAATGTAAGGTATTGCAGTTGATGTTAGTTGCGAGGAACCACCCAGAAAAGTTGTAGTTATTTCTGGTAAGTAATATTTACAAATTACCATGTAACTAAACAATAATAATGGTTTTTTAAAAACCTCACACAAGCACAATGAGCAGTTCTGTTATTCATAATAATGTACTATTAAGGTAACCAGGGTTGCAAATAAGTTTATTATGGGTTACTCATGTAATGCCCTTAGATATTTAATTGCGTGTTTGTGCAAGGCTGAAAGGGACAGTCTTATTTTATGCTCTGCAAGTAGAAATGAATATACTTGGTTTAGTAGAATAACAAAAATATTGATAATGTTTTTATTATTTGTGCCTGGTCATTATCCTATGTAAAGTTTTTATAAAATTATTCATGTTATACAGTTTCATCTATGTTAGTAAGTTTGTAAATTATGTTGGTGTTTTACAGATTATTTATGATTTACTTTTGTTCTCCCACAGTATAGCTTGTTAGCAAAGAAACTTGTTCATATTCAAACTGGGAAGTATTAAAATCAGCTGCGCTGACAAATTTCTCATCTCGCAGTACAACTGCAATATGAAATTCTATTTTTTGCCCAATACTGTAGAAAACAGAAAACTTATTACAATATTACTGTAAAAAAACTTTTTTATATTAAATATATTTACATAATTTGTCATTAGAGAAAGTATTTACCAACAAAAAGTTATTCTTTGGGACAGCAGAAGCTCCGAAGAAATAGAAACTTTTTATTTTGGCTTCTTCTTAGCCACATCCCCCTAATCATCACTCTCCCTAATAGTTTTTTTTTTTTAATATTTGCAGTTATTAGCAGAAAAATAGAATTTCACCCAGGAGGCTGTGTAAGTAATTTCAAAATGCTTCCAAATTAGTCTTTCGATTACCTAATTTCAAAAAATGTTCTACCTTTGTGTAATAGTAAATAATTCAAAATATTAACTGGAAGTTTCAAATGATAGTAGTTTTTATTCGGTTTGAAACACATTGTTATTTCAGTGTATACCTACTGAAATTTAAAGTATACATTTAACAACACATTTCTCTCAGTGTGGACGTAACTGGTACACAAGCTCACATAAATCAGACCATTAAAATCTTATCGGAACTGCAAAAGCTTTCGCCTCTAAAAAGCGTCAGTGTAGTAGGGGCCGTCAGGGCGGAGTATATGTTATGTTATCAGCGAAATAAAAAATAACTCGTGGTGTAAGTGCCTGAATAATTTTTAAAGATATTACAGAATGATTTTAAAATGTGTGTATGTTGTAGACGAATTACAAATTAGCCATTTTATGAAAAGGTGAGTCATTTATTAAACGGTACTGGTGTTTTCGTTTTAAATGCATAATTTTTAATCCAATACTAATAATTTCAGCCCGGCGGCGACGGGTTGTTATTAGATTTATGTAAAGCAATATATAGGCGATTATTTTTTAACACAACATATCATGGGGTTCTATTATTCTATTAAGTGTCAAATTAAGTGTAAGCATATACAGGGTGTTCCATAATTAAATACCTTCTTTCAAGGGAGTGATAGGAATCTCTTCACTCCCGAGAATTGTTTTTCCTCAATTTTTGTCAAATTTGTGAATAAATGTCTTTGTTGGAGTTTAAATAAAGCAAAAAAAATATTGCAAACATATACTTTATTTTACAAAAAAAATATGACACGTCCAGTAATTTGGACAATGGGACTTACTTTAGTATATCAAGTTGTGAATGGAAGTCAAAGAAACATTGTCTTTCTGGAGAAATACACAGGTAAACCTTACATTTTATACAGTAAAACCTAGTTTTCTTAGAGCAGCCAGGATTTCGGCACCTCATATAGGAATTTTTATCATTAACACTGCATATTGGCAAATGTTCATTGCCAGAATTTCTTACATCTTTCGGAGGTATCTCTGCCATTTTGGATATTTTGGCAGGTCGGCTTGTTTCTTGATCATTCTGGTCAGAGGAATTTCCATGTCCCCCGGCTTTTTGGGCTCGTCCCCCAAGAGCAAGAGATTTACCAATGTAAAGTTTAAATTCAAGTAAATCCATAACAGAATTCTTTCTGTCACCACGTGCCAAGCAATCTTGGCGGTATTCAATCCACGAGTCAGTAATTGCCAAATCGATGAAATGCCAGAAGACCCGTACCGTCCATTTTTTTGTTCGCATACAAATGCGATAGTAGGAAATTAATCGGTCACATAGATCCACTCCCCCCATGCAGCGATTATAATTAACTATTGAATTAGGGCATGGAACCAGAATATATTTTGAGTTTTTCTTGTCCCATCTGCGAACGTCTGTTACTGGTGCAGACCCCAATTATGTTGATGCCATTGTAACCGACCTGTTATCCATCCATTTTAACAAAGACATTTTTTTGTCTTCTCTTACCCATTCATCAAATGAACCACGCTTCTCTGACAACAGGTCTTTGTCTTTCTTCATATTGACTCTAACATTCCTAGGAATCCGTTGATTCATAATTGTTCCTACACCTAATATGCGTTTGTTTAGTAAATAATCTAGTAGGTTGACTGACGTGAAATATCGGTTAAAATAAATTATATGACCTGGAGATAAGTCGGTTGAAAGCTTTTTTACCACAGATCCACCAATTCCTAATTCTTTATCGGGAATACCATCTGGCCAAGTTTTAGCACCTTGGTAAATGAAAAAGTCTAATACTAACCCAGAAGGTGTAGCTAAAACAAAATTTTTTAATCCAACGGGATTTGGTTTATTTTTGACATACTGACGTAGACTTGTAGTACCGGTAAAAGGGATCATTTGTTCGTCAACGGACAATTCTTTGGTTCTTTGTAAGGTAATACACTTTTTGCGAACAGCATCATTGATGGGTTGCACTTGCCATAGCCTGTTTGATTTTTTAGCTTCATCTGAAACGCTGAGGTTATTAACTACATGTAGAAAGTTCCTTAATTTGAAAATTCGGTCTCTAGGTAATTGAGTAATAACTGGTATTTCGATTCCCTTCGTAAAATATACTCTTAATCTCGGCAGTCCAAGAATGCCCATGAGAACATGAATTCCAGTCAATACTCGATACTCTTTTCTGCTAGACTTCAACAGTTTTTTCTCATTTGCCTGCATTGCTCGAATGTTACTTTGTTCTGACAAGTTTTCCCAGAAGTCATCAGGAAAATATTGCGAAAAATAATCAAGTGGTGTCCAAAACTCGTGATCGTCATTCAACTCCCATTGTGAATCTAGAAAGATCTCTTCCTGTTGATCAAATGATTCTCTTATCCATTTTTTATCTTTGTTTTTAACTGTTTTCTGTTTTATTCGAAGCAGCTCATCTTTTACTACAGATAAGGGCACATCATCATCCGACTCATTTTCTGCAGACTCAAAAATCAAGTCTTCTTGGTGAACCAGTGACTCAAAATCAACTACATCGACTTCATTTGTACCATCAGGTTCCTCTTCATTTGTACCATCAGATTCCTCCGTGTCCACCTCTTCATCGTCGCTCAAATAGTAGTCGCTATCTTCTAATAATTGTTCAAGTTCTTCATCGGTGAGCGGTCGTTTGAAATCTGAAAAAAAAAACAAATTATTTGCATCAACTAAACTAAGTCCCGATGTCCAAAATGCTACACAAAATGTTTAGCCGGTCAGTACGTAACTATTACTTACTATTTCTGCATGCATTTTCATCAGAGGAATTATTTAATACATATTTTATTGATTTCTAAATAATACCAATCAAAATAATTTATTAGAATGATAACTTACCCCTTTTTTGTTTAGATGCCATCCCTAACCTCAAAACACGTGTACCGGCATAACAGAACTAAACGCGAGACTGACGTTGCCAAATATTTCTCGCTGAATATTTTATTGCGGATAGTAGGTGGTCCAGTGGGCTGCACAGTAGGACGCAAACAGTGCTAAAGCGGATACCGTATGAAAATTACAAGAAAAAATGTGCAGCGGGCTGGACAAATGGAATGAGGAGGATAAAAAATAAATTGAGTTTTGTATATAAACATTTGCCTTAAGTCAGTTCATATGGGAGCTACAATCTCTAAATGAGGGAATATGTACAACATAGTTATTTGCCAATAAATTCGAAAAGTCTTAACTTGCAAAAATTAAATTTGGACCATTTATTAATTTCATAATGTTACATGTTTTGTTAAATGTTTATCTAAATATCATGATTTGTTGGGGTAATTACAAAGGGGATGAGGCTGACTTTTCGCCATAATTTTTACATATTTATAGTAGGAAGAAACGCCAGTGTTAAAAACTGTATAAAAAAGGTTCTCTTACTAAATGTTGATATATCGTTTTGTTATTTGTATTTAAATATTGCAATACAAGATGGGTACACAATAATCGATAGGTAACTACATACCTCTACAAAAATAATTCCGCATTTTTAATTATGAACTGATTTAAGGCAAATGTTTATATATAAAACAAATTTATTAATAGAAATTTTAAGACGTGTCGAAAACATAAGTTAATTATTCGGAAAAATTTATAAAACGTTTATTTCATTGTTGTATCATTTATTTTTTTATTTTACTATTAACCTTATGAGTAAATGAACAATCGTTAAATCAAGTCTATAAATCAACAATAAATTACCGTTGAAATAATAATAAAAATTGTAATTTAAAAAACAATGCTAATTTAACTCAATAGATATTACCTCTATATCGCATACGTTTATGTTACTCTATTACGATCGTTTCTTCAATAGTAAATTATCTATTTAGAATGCCATTTATGTTAGAACACCCTGTATACATCCTATAATACGTATATAATGATAAGTTACATAAAACTAAAATAATATTTTAAAATAGCCTTTTCTCCCTGGTACGCCTATGGAAAAATCATAAAACTTCGCCACAGCACGCGGCCAAGGTATTGTTTTCCTGAGGCCGAGGTCACCGAGAGTGGGGCGAAGCATCAAAGGGACCACCAGAGAGATAAGCTACTGATTATTGTGCTCTGGGCACAGAAGACTAGAGTCATACAGAAGCGAAAACTAGCCTTCACGGCAGGACCTAGTGCGTCGCCACATTATAACCGCCCGTTCTGTCAGATTCCATGAACGCACGTTATTACGTTTGTTTACATTATACGCTTAATGGTATTTTCGCATTTTCCTTTAATTTTCGACAATTAAGTACAATTTATTTTATTTAACCCCGTTATGAAATGTCAAGTTTTAAATGCATTTTTGACGTTACGAAATGTCACATTTTTCATAACTCAGTCCCATTACATAGCTGAGTGATGTAATGAATTTTTACGTAACTGATTATTATCATTTTCCTATTTTAAAGCGGGATTAGAAAAAATTCGCTTCGTTCGCTCGTTTTGGCAAATAATACATTCGTCAAATAAAATTAGTCTTTTCATAACTAATTACGTAAATAACTATTATATCAATATCTTGTGTATTATTTTAAGCTGATCTTTTCGTATTATTTTATTACATATTTATATTTCACTACCTTCAGGGCTGACGAAAGAAGCAGGTAGACGGTTCCATAGCTCCGTGGCCAGGGTTCATACCATCGCTATTAAAATAAATTTATTAGTTATAATTAAAAATATTTTATTTTTTATTTTGCGTAAAAAATGCGTGTTTCAGATGTACACGTTACACGTATTTCATATAAAAATTAAACAAGTAGTAGGCTGCACACTTATAGAAGCATATCGTTAACTACTGCAATTAGTATATTAGTATTACTTTAAATGTGTGGTCGTACACGAATCAGTCATTACCTAAAAACAAAGCCTCAGTGCTGCGACATGACTTCACAACCGCTGGTCCAGGCGAGCCAGTGTACTTAGTCGTGAGCATAGTAAAAGTGAATAATAATAAACGGCGCTAAATTAGTTTTAAAGTTTAGTAAGGGCTTCCTATAAAAACGGGGTTGCCAGTCGTGAACTTAGCCCTTATTGCACTTCATTCGGTTCTTTTAAAGGGAAAACGAAATTTTAAAGCAAAAAACTTGGCGGAATTCATGTACCAAACTATTGTGGAAATGAATATGAAAATAATTTTACTTTCTCACCTCTCAGAGTGAGGAAGTTATGTATTCGTGAAAAAAATTTTGAAAATTTTTATTGCATTTCTGGACGAATCTCGACGAATTTTTTTGAAAGGTCAAAAATTACTTTTATTATAAACTCCACCACACGTCGAGTTTTACTACGGTGAGGAAGTTCTGATCCCCAAGTAATTGGCAGCGGTTTTTAAATTTAAATTTCAAATTAGAAAATCAATACGATAACATAAAACACATTTTAATGAGAAATTTTAAACACGGTTTATGAGGCAATAAAGTCAATAAATAGGAGATTTTACACTAGGATTAACAAACAAGAGTTACAATTTGAAAACATCGAAGTTTGAATGGAAACTTTAACAGTGGAATGTGATTTGGCTAGACAGATAAATTTTGACAGCGTGATCGATGATTTTGCCAGTGGGAGAAAGCAAGAGAAGTTTTGTTTAACTTTTTTCATTTTGTATTAAAATTGTCATACTTTCCTTAATGTACCTACGTGCAAATAATATATTTCAAATTAAAAATTATATGCACTGAAAAGTAGTACTTTTAATTTGTCCCGATCTAAGACGAACCGCCAGTTTGATTTTACACCTGATCCCGTAATGGCTCTCTACGGGCCTGACTACTTTTCATAAATGTATTTGCCCATTATGGATATTCGTATTTTATTAAAATATCACCTGTCATTAGAAATTTTATCTTTAAAATGTAATTGGGATTAATACCATATTCATGGAGTTTCCAACAAATGATAAACATTTATTTCTGATTTTTTTAGGAAATTTTGTTCTTCATAAAAATTGGTTTATTATATAAATAACGAAATTTTTCACTAATTTGTTTGACAAGTAGGTACCTACTGATTTCTTTAAACATACAAATTTAAGCCCCTTTTCTTACTAAATTAAATTCTGTCTTACACCTCTGAGTCAGATCCAAAACCACAGTAACACTATTCATACATACACATTTTCATGTTCATGTAACTTAATTATTAAATTACACTAGAAAGTTTTCTCAGTGTATAATGTGCTGAATGCACAAACAGTGTATTCTGCGTAATAGTTACTTCTTTCAGTGTACCGATAACACATCCTACTGTAACCTAATATTACGTTTTACATGCGCTACATATGAAAAAAAATAATACTGAGTACCAAAGAATTGGAAATATTTGCAACTGAATTGCATCTAAGAAGTTATACATTCTTTGAAGAAAGTATGTGAATTAACATATACTTTACATAAGTATAATACTTTATCTACAGTCACTAACCCTGCGGGATGCGGTGAGTGGCTGTGGCTAATGGCTGGCGTGACTCCCGTGAGGCGTCGGAGGCCACGGGTGGATTGTCCAGCGACGGGCAACCGAAAAATAATAATAATAAAATGCTTTTATTGAAATATTTTTAAGGAGATTGCAATAAAAAAATTCAAGAAACAAATAGTGCCAAATACACTAAAAATAAAATAATTAAACACAAATCAGTTGTAATACAACCCGATTTTAAAAAAGGATATATAATTTTAGGACTTAGCAAGTACACATTTGACACAACATAAAAACAAAAATAAATAAATATCTGTTTTATTATAAGTTAATGATTTTCCATTCTGAAAATGCTAAGATACAGTATTTAAAAAATCATAATACTGTCCAAAGATACTAAAATAATTAAATACAAATCAGTTAATTACAACATGATTTTGTTCTCTATTGACCGCATCTAAAACAACTCCCAAAAGTATATTTGATGGATATTTCACATTTTCTTCATGTCTAACATATCCCAAGTACCACAACAAACTAGCTACATAAGCACATATTCCTAATGTCCTTGCTCCCATTTTCCATGTACAATATGTTCCTGATATAGGATCCACATTTTGATCAGGATTTTCAAGGTAGGAAATAAAAATGAAATGTTTCATCGATTGATTAAAATGAGAAAATATTTTTTGCTCTATAAGTCCTGGTTCAAATAACTGAGTTTGAAGAATAAATTCGTTGTTTGGGTTGCGATTTGTGGTGTCTTGAACATATCTTGAGATAATTGAACTTGGTAGGTTCTTAAAGTTTTCAGCCTTAGGTAATTATAATTTAGGCTAGGAAATCCTTCCAAGTCATATTCGTGAATGTCAATCCAGGGGCCATGACTTCTTGCACGTAGCATTTGATGTTGCTGAACTCTTGTTTGAAGCAAATTAATGTTATCTCCATTTCAAATTTCTAACATACGTTGTGCAAGCTCCTCGTTTGCATCTTGCATGTGAATAGGCTCGTGAAATCTGTTTAATCTAGCGCACGCAATTTTCAAAAAATCTGACAAGTGTACACAGTGTTGAATTGGTATCATATCCCTAAAAAGTTTAAAAACTGATTTTAAATATCCATTTCTTGATTCCACTATCCAAGGTGTTTTTGTAATAATCTCGAACGATTTGCTTCCTCCGTGGTAAACTGCCTTTAATTACGTAACAGGTGAGGTGCATTTTCGTAGTTTAAATTCAGTTCCTCAAGAAACCGAACAGCATCCCTATAGCCACAACGAATATATTCTTGGGTCATGTCATGTAAAAGAATTGCTGCGTCATTATTGCGAATATCCGAGAAGTATGAACCATGTACATCTAAAATATAATCATCCAGAGCGACTACTAGGCCTGCTTTTAACAAATTATACTTTTTATGGTAAAAGTAAGTGTCGTTAAATTCGAAAATGGGAGCTTCTTGGAACTTTTAAATATGTACAGTCAGGGTATAAAATTGCTTTTGGATATTCTGGCTCAGGATTGTGGAGAATGTTTGAAAATCTGCTGACATGGCAATTTATGAATTGTTCTTTATTTTGAACTTCAGGACAATCAAATCATAAGTTTCCAGTTACAAATGTGACCATAAGGCTCTGTCTTACAATGGTAATAGCTATACTTACATTTAGTCGGTACGAGTAATTCAATAGCGTTTTTAAGCAGGTATCTGATAATTCCTGTCTCATTTTTATCAAAAAAGTTATTAAATGTTTCTTTGTGACATTCCTTAAATAATCGCCATATTGTATAGGATTGCGGAATTGAAATAATTCACGAAATTGGTTTTTATTTAAAGATGTAATGGACTTAAAATCATCGTCATCAAAATTGGCCTCATCTGTGTATCTTGAAGATGATACTTTCTGAGCATATTGCCTAATTTTTCTAAACCATTCACCGGTTTCTGGTCCCGTCATTCTTATTCGTAGCGGTATATATATATATATATATATATGAGATTATCCAAAAAACTCAAGTTGTATTAATCCATTTTCGGTTAAATGTTAATTACAGCATCGTGTTTCCAAGGTAAATAAATTCCAGTTTTTAAGAAAAGTCTATTCTTGCATCAATGCTTACTCGAAATCGACAAAGTCTCTGACAAACAAAACAATTCATTGTACTATACTGTATTAAAACGTCCATAGGGATTGCCAATGGATCATCTTCCATTTCAATTATTCTGTTTATTCTTCTTTTACACTTTAAACAAATTCTGAACTGTTCGTTTAACATAATTTCATTAAAACGAAACCGATTTCTATGTAATTTTGCGACATTTTTCTTCCGCTCTTCATTAATATCATTTTCGTCATATATTTTGCAATTTGAGTTTTCCCGACCACAAGTATAACATTGTACCATTTTAAAAAAATACAATTTTACAGTTTTCGTATGAAATAAGTGTTGTCAGTTAATGAATTATTAAAGTGACAACCATAATAACAAAATAACGTCTCAAGGCATACTTCGCAAAATTAAAAAGTTTTAAAAAGTTGATTGAGGAAGCCGTTACTATGTGGTACTTCGATATCACAAGGAAACGAACAAAACACTACTATTCTCCAATATATTAACAATAAATAATTACGTACACATTAATTATAGAAATAGCTTCAAGAAACGTACAAAAAAAGTATTTATTCTTTCAATATTATTATCAATAGTTTGCATCTAAAATACATTTTTTAGAACTTTAAAAGTTATTTTGATTATAGGACACTTCGTTAAATAAATATATATTTCAAAATCCTTCTACTAATCGATTTTGTAAAGGATATTCATATCCAAAGAGGAAAATAATATTTTTAAACTTTGCAAAAGAAGGAATCTTCGGACCTTTTTTCTGGTAGGCTCACAAACATTTTCCACGTATACAAGTGTCATCCTGGGTCATAACATATTGTACATAAAATTTCAGAAAAATCTACTGAAACCCAGGATCCCTCTTGTTCGGATGCCATGTCCTTTACCAGAAATAATTTCATTTTTCAATTTTATTCACAATAAAATAACCAAAACAAAAAAAAACACAAATTTAATTTGAAGTTTCACATCGGTTCCTCAATTTTAATGAGATGAATGTCCCCCACTTGCATCAATAACAGCCTGACATCGTCTAGACATACTGTTAATGAAATATTGACCCAAATTTCTGAAATGATTGTTCTCAATATCGTATTGTGTGTGGATGAGGTTGATGGTAATGTATACTTTGTTGTTTGGATCTTTGCGCGTCTCAATTAGTACCCGTATGATTTAAATAATCAAGAATAAATAGAAAGGTCAAATCTATCTTTGAATAATGGCGAGTATTGGACAACGTTTTATTCATACATATACATATATCATTGTTTTTGTTAATATAATAAATGCATTGTTGCAATATAGCAGTATACGAGCAGGTCGTATCTAATTTGATGCGCAAAGATCCAAACAATAAACTTCCTTTGAATGGAGTCAATGGAATTGAGGTGTGGTCACCTCTGTGGGAATAGAAGTGCCAGAATTACAAGGTTTTGCAGTACATTGATACGTTTCTTACACGATGAGGACGAACATTTTCATCTAAGAAAGTTCTCACCATGAAATTGAGTAATAATATTGTTTACAATGTTGTTAAATAAATACATTTTACATAAAGTTAAATAATTAATAAGAAAGAAAAAACATGAGTAAAGTTTATCTACATAGCCAAAATGGATTTCTTCTGAAACTGATTCAAAATCAAATGGTGAGACAAATGAGACAGATACTTCAGTAAATGCCGAGTAAGTTTTCGAGAAAACTGTATGCAACTGCTAATGAGATATAGGTCAAATGTTCTTATTTTACTATATTGTTATTTTGGTTATTACTTTTAATTCTTTGCTCTAAATAAAGAATTTCGTATCAGACTTTGTTTTTAATTTTCATTGTGAATATTATATAATATGGTGTTAACCTTTCAACTTTATTACTTGTGTTATAGTTTTATTGTAAGTTTATACTTTGGCCTGTTTCAACAAAAAAATCGATTTTAGTTATAGGTAAGGTAAGTATCTATTTCTTAACATGTTTTTTAAACTTCTCTTTGTTTAAAATTTTTATTGTTTCACGAAATACATTATACAATCGAGGAAACAAATAAACAAAACTTTTAGTTATTATAATTTTTTGAGCTTAAGGAACAAGTATGTAGGACTTAATTCTGGAATCATACATATGTCTTTGCCTAGTTTGTATATTTTGTTTTTTACTTTAAAATTGTGGTATAATTATTATCTTAACAAGATAGATTTATTGGGGTTCAAAATAAAACAAAGAAGGTTTAGTGAAGACACTAATTGAGTACTGTGTACTGTACTTTCCAGCCTTATTTTAGTCCTTGTTCCTGATCTATTCCATCCTAGATCCAATTCCTTAGCTACGCTACGCTGATGAGGGGCAATAACTCCGAAACACGTGTCCGTAGCTGCATAATTGTTTCTTTTTTGGGGGATATGGCACTAAACCTTCTTTGTGTTATTATCTTATACAGAGTTCAGATTTTTTACATAATACTTCATTTGGAAAATCAAAGAGTTTTTTGTACATTAATTTAAGGATTTTTTTTTAACACTAATTAGTAGTATTAAGTGTGTATTATTTGTTGCTTCCCAGGATGATATTCCATATCTTAAAATTGATTATATTAAACCATAGTATATAATTTTTTGCAGGTTTTCGCTTAGAAATGTATTAGTTTGTTTTAACATATAAAATAAGTGTTGAATTTTTTTACAAGAATTTTCAATTTGTAGATTCCATTTTTGGCGTGGGTCAAGATACACTTCAGCTGTCATCGTTCTCTCAACGATAAAGAAGTCAGATCGGCCACTGAAGCATATGCCGCCCAACACCTTAGTTGAACCACCGCTACAAGGATAGATTTCATGAACTTGACGACGATTTATACTCCTGACCTAGTCCATATCCTAATTCTGCGATTATCTGAAAATCGACTCACTCTCGTTTCATCGGTGAAAAAGACAGAACGACATTTATGTCGCCAATGTAGATGTTTACGCGCCTATTCCAATCTCGTTCATTTAGGATTTACTGTCAAAGGAAGTCTTTCAAACATTTTCTAGAAATTACTACTCAGGTTCTTGAATGTTTTCGAATCATTTCTATTGATACACGTACTCCAATGGCATTATCTAGTATATCTGCTATGTTTCTTGAGATACAGCATTTCTATTGGCAGCAAGACAAATGTTGGGGTCTTATGCTGCTTGGTTTTTCTTGGGCGACCACTTCTAACCCTCTCAGATGCAGATTCAGTGTTTTGGTACCGTGAAACAAGTCGAGAATTGACAATTTAAGATACATTGATTTCCGCAGCAGATTTCCAAAATCATCAGCATCATGTGGGCCCCAGGGCTATATTCTTGGACCATTCCTGTTCATAATATTTATTAACGATTTTACTTGTAAGATTTGCTGTTGAATTAAAAAAATTATGGATATTAATAATTTAAAAGGTGGTGCAAAATTGCAATATGCTAAAGAGAATTTAGAACTGGTGCATTTTTGTTCCACTACTCAACGAGGACTTCTGCCACACAGCCATGGCTTTGTCCAATAGATGTCATTACTTGACAGTTGACCATCATTTATGTGCAATAAACACTACTGGTTCAAAGACGATTGGGGTCTATATTTGTAGTCGAAAAATTGTTTGATATATATAACACTATTCTATATTAAGTTTCATTATCATTTCAATCATGTTTGTACTTATTGCCTTGTCCTATATCATGTATATGATCTCTTGGATTAACAAAGGAATTGAATTGAATTGAACATAGCTTGGTTTGTCTATTTACAACAGTCTTTAACCACTTCTTACTAGATTACAAAATGTTCGTATACTATGTAAAAGAATTTTAAAAAATTGCTATTAAACAACATAGCATTTATTTTAAATGTAACCTTCTTTCAAAGAACTTGTTTCGAACTTGTTTCAACCTGGATCGATTTCTCTATCAGGAACTATCTCATTGTGTTTAGTTACTATATGTTTAATTCAATCGCAAATAAATTCTTCATTAGGTATTAGGATAAGCAAATGAGTTATGGTTAGTATTAATTATAAAAATTATAAAAAGTAATAGTAAGCTGTAAACATAAAAAGACGTAATCAATTTCACGCCATTTTACTGTAATTTATGACAATCTATAAAATTAGAAGTGCGACCTTGTCTGAAATTGTTGGACGACCTAATAAAAACGATATTTTATGATTTTCCAAAGCACATCAATATGTAACATATTGCGTTAGAATTTTAAGTGGGTGACCATTTTGTAGAAATTTTCTAAAGTCACGTAGTATTTTACGCTAGATACACACTTTAAATACATAAATAGTATTTCTAGAAAAAATAATAAAATAATTATTGGTTATTACATTCTTTCAAAACTAACATGATAACAATAATAAATATCTATAGTTTTTATGTTTCATACTGTCATTCTTATCTGAATATGCTAATATAAAAGTTTAAGGTAGATAGTGAATCAAACACATTTCCAATACATTTTATTGTAGAAACTATTAAAACAATTCAATTCAGAAGCAAGAATTGCATTGAATTTATAACAGTATTCTTAGTATTAGAAGCAAAAAAATATTGATAAAAAAAATATTGGCCCACCAAAAAGAAACATTTACAATACAAAAAAAAGAACCAGGAGAAACTCATAATTAATGTAAGTACTTATTATTTTTTCAAGATATTACCATGCCCTAAAAAAAGTATATTTAAATATTTTTAATTATTATTAATATATTGTAACCTTTAATATCTATTTATATGTATGTGCACGTATTTTGTGTATGTATGTAGGTGCATATATACTTTTATTTATTTATTTATTTATTTTTTATTATTTGTTCCACATGCTATATTATATACATATTTTTTAATTTATACTTTTTACAAATTTTATACATACATCATAATATTATACCTAGGGATGTCAAAAAATGTTCCGTGGGACAGTGGCGTACGCGAAATTAACTAATACGTGAAACAATAAACTGTTACAATTTATAACAATGTATGTAAAACTTACCCTCTTAACTAACTTGATGAACTAACTTGCTTATCACAAACTGGAGAAGATGTGTAGCCATTTTGCAGCATCAGGTATGTTTCTATTTTTGTCTCCATGAGTGATGTTCGCTTTGGTGAAAATATATTCTTATATTTTGAAAATGACCGTTCGACATCTACTGATGTAATACATGCATACGTAAAATAGTCTTTGAACGCACTTAACGGATCCGGGGCTGCACCATCACATATTTGTCTTAATTTGGTAAAACCGGTGTCTTTATTTAACACACTTGCGAACTTTTCTTTAACGCGCTCATTTGTTGCATCACCTATAGCGTGTAGTAGTAGGTTTACTTCTTGCACTATTTGCAGTGACTCCACTAACGACAACGCACTGATTTCTAATTTTTTATGCTTTCATGTAATGGTTTATAGTTCTTCGCAATATTTTTTAAAGCTGTTTCAACGGAAATATCTTCGAATTTTGTTTGGCTTTCCTTAATAGCTGCAGCCTCATCTAGATTAAATTGTAGTATCACAGCTATTATTTGTTGGAAATATCCAGCATAATAAAAAAGCTGCCTGCAACCATGTTTCCCAACGTGTAAGTAAGAATCGGCTGTGGTAGTTCAGGAATACCGGGACACTTGTTATGTAATACACGCAGACGTTTAAGAGATTTAAGAAACATTTTTTTTGTATTTGCTATTAATGCATCCACTTCTGGAAAACCTTTTCGAATAGTTTCTGCCACAAGATGTACAGCATGCACTTTACACGTAACATGTATAAACGTACAACTTTGTTCTTGCAGAGAACATTGTCATTGTCACGGCGCCATCAGTCACAAACATCAACACTTGACTTTTTGACAGTTCAAATTTTTCTAACGTCTCCAGCACCACCCTGGTAATTGTTTCGCTAGTACACTAACTTAGTCTTTTGCTAGCTAGTAACTGTGGAACTGTCGGTTTAAGAGTGTCCAGTACTCGTACTATAACATTTAAAATAGAATTTTTTTTACAATTTGTTGTCTCATCAACAGATAACCACTGCCGCGTATTTTTTAATTCACATTTCATCTTATTTACCATGTCTACGTGTACAGTTGGTAGATAGTTACATAAGGTTGTGCGACTTGGTAACTTTACCTGGGCATTGTATTTATTCCAGAACTCTCGAAATCGTTGTTTATCGAGTATGTGCAGCGGAACATCACAGGCAATCAGCATTAATAATAAATCAAACATAAACTGCGTTGTCGAAGGCACGCCATTTTTTTTATTTTTATGGTGTACACTATTTACTTGTCCACAATCACGCTTATCTCAGCACATCAAATCTTTCTCGCATGAAATATTTTTTTTTATTGGAACCGAAACTATTTGGACAAAAAAATAATATTCTTATAATTTTATTAAAACAACAATTATTCCGTAACTTTAAAAGACTCGCGAAAAACAAAAATATAGAAAATAATTTTAGTAACCATCTTAAAAACTTTACTTTACCGGCAATCAACTCAACAAATTTTCTTCAGCTAGCCCCACGACTTCACATCGAAAATTTTAAATTTGAATTTGCAATGTAAAAGGCGAAATTACGAATTTTTATTAAGAAGGAAAAGGTATCATGGGTGAGGCCCACACAAACGATGCAAACCGTAGACACATGTGTTTCGGACTTATGGTTCTTATCGGCATGGTGATGCTAAGTTGAGAGGATGGTCACAACTTAGGAGAACGACAAGAGCAACCGCTGACAGAGGATATTTCTTCTCGCAGTAACATCTTCCATCCTCTATTATTTTATATTCCTTAGGTAGGGAATTCCACGTAGGAAGCTATAGTTGCCTTCGTGACAATATTGTTTGTCGCCTTGTAAATTGGATCTCGATACGATCCCAGAAAAAGTCGAATCGACCTTGGGACTCAAACGAACTCGATACGTGTTTTTAATCGTAATCAAATCGATTTGAATACTCCTTCTAATCGTACTAAATTTTCTATAAGTATAAAGATTTGAACATTAATTGATATTTATCACAGAAACTTCAAAAAAGCATAATAAAAATTCATTCTGTAAAAAACGAATAATATATCAGTTAAGAAGTTAGTGAAAAAAAAACTAGAATTTAAAATAAAGAATCAATTTGGTTATTAAATATGATTTGAACGAAATAACTACTCAGCGGGCAAATACCCCGAACTGCATTGGATTATACCTTCAAATCATGATAGATCGGTTGCCAATATCATTTGTCAATTCCTAACCAGACATAGACCGGTTTCGAACTTATTAGTTCTCCTCAGTATGCCATATCTATCATGATTTGAAGGGATAATCCAATGCAGGTCGGGGTATTTACCCGCTGAGTAGTTGCTTCGTTCAAATCATATTTAATAACAGTAGTTTAGTCCACCTGGGCTAGAGGTCGCCGCTCTCGATACTTGCTTCGCAAGTCGCTATCCGCCACAGTGACATCTATGATGTCGGTCGGATAGTAGCATTTGAACCATATGAGAAGTTTCACATACCTCTCACCACTACTCAATTTACCTTAGTCAGTATATGACTAGCAGGTTGGCCACTATCATTTGTCTGTTCCATAACCTATGGCATACTGAGGAGAACTAATAGTTCGAAACCGGTCTATGTCTGGTTAGGAATTGACAAATGATATTGGCTATCGATCTATCATGATTCGAAGGTATACCCAAGCAACATTCTGACGACGAACCAACGTTGCTGTTCGTAACTAAAAGTCGGTGTGCGACGTACACAAAACGTCCGGCTGACCCATATTTGTACTAATCTGGTCAATAAAATATGGGTCGATTCGACGTAGAGGACCGACTTTAATCGTTGTGATTACCGACCAAATGTTCACCAAATTTTACGTCGGCTTAAGTTGGTTGTCAGGCTATTACCATTCTTATTTAAAATTTGCCCTTAATCTGACCTACAAAAGTCGGGTGTAGGTAGTGAAAGTAAGCAATTTTGTATATTATTGTATTTGTCGTACCTATCTATTTATATAAAATGGATAAGGCGTGTATATCATTGAGTACGTATTATATACAAAATACTTGGAATAAAATTTTAATAAATCTGGTGGGGTAGAAACTGAAATGAAAGAAATTTCATTGATACATATATATAAAGTAGGTCGAAAAATATAGTGAACCCATAAGAATAATATTTATTTTAAGAACGAAAGTACTATTTTTAGTTTTTTACTTTCAAAAAATATTTCCCTTTCCAAAGAAAGCGCAAATGAAATATTGTTTAATTAATTTTACGAGTAAATAAAAATTTTTTTGCTTAGTTTATTTGAAAAAGAGGCAAATTTTGTGTATTTAAAATAATTGTACACATAATCAACATGGCCGCCTATTATTTTCTTCTGTGGAACCAGAAAATATGGCGAAGGCGGAAATAAGTGCAACTCTTGTTACTAACAGCGACGTCACGGTTAAATAATTTTACCTGCACCAACTTTTAGTAGGCTTTGGTGCAGAAATCTGCACTAACACTAACGTTCATTCCAAACCATCGCGATAATATCCACCGTCTGTTGCAGTTGGTGTATAAATCTTTACTAAATGTCAACCAATACCTGAATTATCGACATTAATTTTGAGGTTATGTTAGACCAAAGCCCAAAAGCCTAACACTAACGTCCAGCCGACGTTGCTAGACGACTAAGTCAGTCAACAACGTCTAACCAACGTTGGGATGTTACCCAAAAATTACCTAAATCTACTTAATCAGTTACCAACGTCTAATCAACGTTGGATAATAATCTAAAAACACACTCAACGTATTAAGTAGATTTCTGACATCAAACCAACGTTCGTAAATGTGCTAGATGTAAATATTAGTTTTGCGAGGTTCAAGCTACGTTGCTCCGACGTATCATAACTATAAAATTTATAACGCTACTTGACTATTATTTGTAATAATGCTGACCTTATAATTAGTAAAAAAGTAGTCGGTAGTCGGTAAAATGTTACTTGGGTAATCCAATGCAGGTCGGGGTATTTGCCCACTGAGTAGTTGTTTCGTTCAAATCATATTTAATAACAGTAGTTTAGTCCACCTGGGCTACAGGTCACCGCTCTCGGTACTTGCTTCGCAAGTCGCTATCCGCCACAGAGACATCTATGATGTCGGTCGGATAGTAGCATTTGGACCATATGAGAAGTTTCACATACCTCTCACTAATACTCAATCAATTTGGTGTTCATTTATGTATACAGGGATGGTTATAATTTTATATATTTTTTTTATTGGGTTATAAATTCTGCTCAAATTTTCTGCCTCCGTTTTTTTATTGACAGTATTATTGTGTCTGCTGATAAGTATCATTTCACTTATTTATCGATTTTTGTAATTTTGTTCATTGTCCAACATTTTAATATTCGAATTGAAAATCATGATTTCACTCGAAATGGTGTCTTGCAAGAAAGGTTTCTTCTTTTTTGTTAATATGTCTTGCATTATACGAGTATTTATATTCATTAATTTGAGTATTTAATAGTTGTTTTGTTTGTCCAATATATACTGCCCCCAACTGCAAGTAATTTTATATACCAAATTTGATTTATACTCAAACAAAAATTTGATCTTCATTGTCGAGTATAAGTTTCCCACTTTTTTCATATGATAAAAAACTATATTAGAATGTTAATTTGTCAACATTTGTTTCATCTGTGGTGAAAGGCCTTCAACATTACATTTTTGTTCAATTTAATTCCGACAAAAAATACCAACATATTGAGCATTTCTGGATACGAAACTTTCATTGAATAAATTATTTATTTTTGATGTATAAATAACAAAACGAAATATATAGTGTGTCCCCCGAATGAGTTCGTAATAGGTGAAATGAACCACTTTTAGATTCTTTTTTTGCACATTTGGGGATTCATCCCTACTTATTTAAAAAGTAATTTTGTTTTTTGCATGCAAAATTTTAAGAATATCCGGATACTTTCATGCTTTTGAGCTTTTCCATTATATCTGCATTTTATGTTAAAACAAATTACCTAAATAACTAAATAATTTTTTTTAGGTACGTGATGGGTATGAAATCGACATACTAATGACTTTTTATTGTAAAAATTAATATTAGACAAAATATTACGCATTGTGTGCTTACCTCAAGTGTTTGGTTACCATTTATAGTAATGAATATACATATAATATAGTACATATTGGAAGACTTAAGATGGAACACCCCGTAGATATAAATATGGAACAAGCTTTAGTTAGCATGTTATATTATACAATCAGTACCTATACGTAATATATTATATTTCGCTACCTAACAATTATTTAATCAATAGCAATACACTATCATCCCGTGTCCCCCGTCCCTACGTTTGTTATCTATATTCATGGGAAAATAGTTCATGATTGATTAATTAGAAAACTAGAAGCATTTAAACAATGCTCTCTAACCAGGCAAAGTTTTCGGCTATGGTGACCCTTTAGTTTGTTTCGCTCGCTTTTCTTTAGGAATTTCCGCACAATGTAATGCAGTTGATAAAGTGACCCTATTCCTTCACTTTAACTTATAAGGAACCTCACTACAATTGTACCATATTTGCATTTTATAGCGGGTCTTTCACAGTGTCTTTTAAACCATTATTGATTAATTTTGAATTTATTATTAGTTCAACATAATACATACACTCTTTGATTCTTAGCATTAGCGTTGGCTGTGACAGAATTGTGTTAAGGTTGGAATTACATAATGTGCAAATAATTAGGCTTTTATTTTTGATTTCTTATAAATATTTAAAAAATCAAACATATTTATAATGGCGTTTGCTATTGTTCTAACAACACGCAAGACATTGTGGAGGGCCTCGAGCAGGGCAGGCATGTAGCGATTACATTGTGTGACTGTTAGCATACTCGTAGAAAAGTTGAGTTTCTTTGGTGTAAGAGGGGTTCCTCTCAACCTTTTTCGTTCTGTTACGCGGCAAAATTCCGCTAGACAAATATTGCGAATAATTTATCTTATTTCATTGTTAACATCCTGTCCTCTTTACATCGTTGGATTTGTTGAGTCCATCCTGGGTACACTACATCAATTGAAAGGTGGTAGTACGCAGGTACCAATCGTCAAATTCTGATTGCCATTATTTGAATACCGAGGCAGTATCTCCCTCTTGCTTTAAAAGGTTGTGAAGAACAAGGACGCAGACCTGATAACTTTAATTCTGAATGAATTTCCGCAAACCAAATTTGTCGGCGGAAGAACCGGTAAATTTGAACTTCCTATGTAAATATGGATATTGTTTTAAGTAATGTATATAGCTGGGGAAAATGTTGTTAGATGAGGTAGTGTTAGTGATTTTGGGGGTGCAAACAATGAATGGTGTGTAAGGAATGTAAAGTTGTATGCGAGTATGAATGTAAATGTATGAATGTAGGCGTTCGTTGTGCGCATTCTTGGGAGGCGACTTCCTGTTTCGTCTCGATATTGTTTTTTTTTGGAACTTAAAAAAAAGAGGGCCAAGATAAGAGGTGAACTGTTAGCCATTTGGCGAGTGGAAGAGGTGTCTTGAGGGTACTTAGTTATTTTTATAAAACTATCCAGATATTTGCTGAGATATAATCCTCAAAGCACTAGTTAAGTTGTGCCGGTAATATTTGTGTGCGGGTGACAATTAGCAATTTTATTGGATTTGTTCTTAAACTCGTCTATGGGTAAGTTCACGTGTTCCACTTTTTTTTGTTATATCTTATATGGGCTTTACTTATAGCATATGTTCGCTCGGAGCCCACTAATTGCTCCCAGTAGTCCCAGAAGTTTTGCTGAGAAGAACCGCAGTTTGCGTAAGTTGGGCATGTTTTTTTTTTAGGGGTTTGTGTTTTTTTTGTTTTGTGTTTTTTTTGTGAGTGTTCTTATTTCCAGGTATTATTTTTCTCTTGCAGGGTTCTTCGTCTTCTCTTCTTCGTTGTTGGAGAGGTTACTTCTTTGGTTCTCCAGTGATTTTTGTTGGGTATCAAGTATTTGTACCAGATTGGCCGTTTGGATTCCATCCCTCCGGATTTAGGCTCTTTTCTAGTAGTTATGTTGTGGTATTTCCCCAGCATTCAGGTTGTCCCGTGATTCTCCTCAGCCCCGCTGATTGTACTGCGTTGGGAACAACTAGCGCGACGTCCTGAACCGACTACACAATCCATGGTTGGCCCCACTCGTTGTTTACCACCGACCACCGCTGGATGTACAGCTAAGTTTAGAGCAATATTTCTACCGGTGGCATATCATTATATGCATCTATTATTGCGCATCTGGTATTCATACATGTTTGTTATATTACTAATTTCCGTCGCCATATCTAAATAAATCTACGTATATAAGGGTTGGGTTATTTATGGGATTTCTGTTATAGAACATAAACTATTATTGTTTTTTTTGTTTTGTATAGATTGTACAGGGATGTGTGCATATATTTCCTTTTAGTCATAGAGTATTTGAATACCAATAATTAATTGCAAATGAATATAACTATATTTATGATGGAAATAACTGCATACCTTTCCTTTTTTTTCTTTGTTATACAGTTGTACCACTATTTACAGATATATCTTCCCTAATTGGAATTATACCATTTTCCTCGATTTTGATAGCAGCGTCTTAATTGACTCGGTTGGTGCCATATCCAACAAGCTGACTTGTGTAATCATAATTAGTGTTAAATAAAATCATAGCATTTGGAATTGTATATAGATTTTCATTCATTGTGTATTGTGTGCTGTGTGTGTTTAACCAACAATCGCCTGGAAAGGCTTAAGGAAACCCACCCCAGCTCGAGCTAGTCGTGCAGTGGGCCAATTCGTGGAAGAGAGCCATTGTATTGGCGCACTAAAAACAAATATTTTTGTTACAATATTTCTCTGCTCTCACTTGTTATATTAAAAAATTTCTTATTTAATTTTAATCCCAAAATAGTAAATTTCCATGCCGCCAGGCATGAATTGCTAGCACCCCTAACCATTCTTCTTTTTCTTTTTTTTTTGTAACAGTTCTTTATATATATGATAGAAAACAGTGCGTCGGCCTAGGAAATGTCACTTCTGAATTAAATCAGTTTAAACATTTAGTGCCACAAGGCTCGGTATTGGGGCCACTCCTGTTTATTATTTATATCAATCATATATTTTACTTCATGTTGCCCGAAATGTGCATTGCTTATGCTGATGACATCCTTGTTAACTTCTGGTAAAAACCTTGATGTTTTCTTACAACAATCTATTCTAATTTCTAATCAAGCAAATACATGGTTTTGCTCGAACAAATTAATGACGGATGAGAAGAAAACTTAGAAATACATTTTTTCTTAAAGCCTAGATACTTTAAAGACTAGTTATATCTCCTTATTTCACACACACATTAGTTATGCAATCACTATTTGGGGTAATTCATGTTATACTGTAAAACTTATTCGTCTACAAAAAAACTATCAGCATCATAACTAATGCAGGTTATAAAGATCATTGCCGACCACTGTTTATGTTCTTGGGTATTATGCCAAACTTTCTTTATATATTTATGCTTGAAATTCATAAAAACTGCCATTTGTTTGACAGGAGTTCAGATTTTCATAACTATAGCATTAGGCAGGCAGATTTTCTAAGGCCTATTGGTTTCGACTGACAAAATCGACAAAAAAATTCACTGAATCTAAAGTTATACAATGTATTATCAAACATTATTAAAGTATTAAATTATAATTCATTTAAATTTCAAATTAAAATATTTGGGGATTAGAACTTCCTCATCGTAGTAAAACTTGACGTGTGGTGGAGTTTATAATAAAAATAATTTTTGACGTTTCAAAAATTCACATTTTTTGACGCTTCAAAAAAAGTCATATTTTGACGCTTCCAAAAAACTCGATGTGTGGTGGAGTTTGTAATAAAAGTAATTTTTGACGTTTCAAAAAAGTCGCATTGGTGGATTATCACTAATATTTTTTTCTGAAAAAAATAATTTTGGACGTTTCAAAAAAGTCACATTGGTGGAATGTCACTAATATATTTTTTTGACATTTCAAATTGACGTTTCAAAAAAGTCACATTGGTGGAATGTCACTAATATTTTAAAATAAAAATAAAAAAAAAATTAACATTTCAAATTGACGTTTCAAAAATGTCACTAATATTTCTTTTGACATTTCAAATTTTAAGAACCGAATTTGCTTATCAACGAACTCAATCTCTTTCTTGACCTCTAGAATATGTGTACCAAATTTGAAAGCTTTATCTCAAAAACTGTAGCTGCTATCGCGAACCAGACAGACAGACACACAGACAGAATTTTTTTGTCTGAAATTTTGTGTATCGTCATAATTCGTCGAGATTCGTCTAGAAATGCAATAAAAATTTTCAATTTTTTTTTGACGAATACATACCTTCCTCACTTTGAAGGGTGAAGAAGTAAAAATAATGTTACATTATTGTTTTCACTTTACTGAAGAGTTCTTTGGTATTCTGACTGACCCTGTAAATTTTCCTATTTTAGAAATAATTTGTCATGGAGCACTCTCACTCTATTTCCCTATGGAGGTATTTGATACCTTTCCTTCTTTTATACATATTGCATATATACATTTCTGTATTTTGTGTATTCTCAATGTTTAATGTTTTTGTTCTGGCAATAAATTAAATTTTCTGACTCAATGTCATTTTAAAAATTGTTATGCTACTTTTGTATAAAACAAATAATCGTTCTTGTCGTGCATTACATGTATCCTTCTTATATAACTTTGTTAATAAATTATTTGATTTGAATATTAATTTTTAGTTGTTAATTTTTGTTGTAATTCAAATTTGTGACCTAACTTTCTGACAATGGAAATATTTGCTTACTTTTCCAAATTTTAATTTTGTATTTTGATGTTTTTATGTTTGTAACAAATAAAAAAATAAGCGCATAATTCTCTCACTGTGAAATCCCTACATTAAGTTGATTTGTGTCAACAACATGCGTGTCATTTTACATCTTTTAAAATGCTACGTTGAGAGTTAATTTTTTTTTGCAATTATTTATACATGGTGTCCCGGAAATAGGTGTAAATATTTGGTATGCAAATGGTTTGACGAAAATTAATAGTGCTTCATATAAACTCTTTTAAAATTAATCCGCCTAACGAATTACACCCTAGTTTTATATTATTTTCTTCAAAATGACCTAAGTTAGAGAGATACATTAGGACCCTTGCACTCGCCGGATTTTGTAAATTAATTCACATATTCTAATATAGTCTTACTAAATCAATTTTTTTTAATAATTTTTACCTAGAAAATGCCTAAATTACTAATTGAATATCAGATTATAGAAGCGTGTCTGAAAACGATGTCCTATTGGCGCGACGTCACGAACTAGGAAATCTCCCCGTGGTGAACGGTACGATACCTATATAGTTCATACATTAATTAAGTACGGGTGATTGTTTCCTGAGATTATTTGGTTATGTCCTGTCTGACCTATTGACATTGCACTGTTTATTTAAATGTGACTTGTTAATAATATAAGTTTCAAGCATCATTTTCCACTGGAAATAATTCTCCACGTCATATTCCAACAAAAAAAAAAAATGAAAATGACAATAACAAAATTGTGAATGTAAGTTCTCTAAAATTATTTTGTAATATGTATATGGTTACTAACATTTAATTTAATTTAAAATATTTTATATTTTTTGCGGTATAAATTTATAAAATATGTCGTCCAATATTTTCTGGATATTGTTGACATGTCATAATTGTATAATCAATTGGATGAATAAATGTATTATTTATTTTTTTTATTTTTTTTCCCGGTTTCCCGATGCCGGTCAGTCCTCCCGTGGCCTCCGACGCCTCACGGGAGTCGCGCCGGCGCATCAACTACAGCCACTCCCCACATCCCGCAGGGTTAGTGACTGTAGATACCAGAATCGTGTGCCCTAAGCAGACGGAGAGAACCCAGAATGACCGCCTTCTGCATTTGACCTGCCAGCCACTCGGCTGGTTTTTGGCAGGCCGGTATGATCTTCAGTTCCGAGAGCAGCGTAGGCTTTATCCCTCCGAGTACACCGATAATAAGGACGACCATTTTGACCGAGTAGCCTGGGTACAGCACTTGGAGCTCGTACCGGAGATCGCGATATTTGGTCCGTTTCTCCTCCTCCTTCAAGGTGATGTTTTTCTCCGCAGGTGCCGAGAACTCGATAACATACATCACCTTGAGTTGATGGTCGAGGAGGACTATGTCAGGCTTGTTGGCTTGGATTAGCCTGACAGTCGGGAACGAGTAGTTCCAGTAAATCCGGCATTTCTCGTTCTCGACAACGGACTCAATATCTCCGGGGACGTAAGGCAGCACTGGTGTCTGGTCTACCCCGTACGAGTGCCTTAGATGGTAGTATAGCACTCGTAAAGCCGCGTTATGTCGGTGGATGTAGGCCGAAATCGCATATATGGGGCATGCAGAAAGTAAGTGCATGAGCGACTCCGGCGCCTGATGGCAGGTCCTGCAGTTGATATCAGGAACCTCTACACGCCACACGCGGCTACGGTAGACCAAGGTGTTGATAACACCATCTTGGCAGGCCATAATGAATCCCTCGGTCTTCGACTTAAGCTCTGCTGACCTTAGAAAGGCGAAGGTCAGCCTGGTCGATAAACTCAGTGTTTCGATGTTCTTATAGAAGACACCATGCTGGGGTTTATCGACGTGCTGCCGAAACAGATTTTCCTGTTCGGCAGCTCTAATTCGGGCTTTCAGACGATTTGGCTGAAGTTCGGTGACTGACTCAACATCAGCACCTCGCCGGCCTCCTCGCCTGATGTCAAATGCGAGACCGAGTTCATCTGCGGCTCTTTTTGCTGCCTTGAACAATCCTGCTCCCACTCCTACAGTTTCGTGATGTTTTACGAACCGCAAGAGGGGATCTGAGCTCCTAAGTATGTTACATGCCATACTCAGTACTACTCTGCCATGCGTACACTCCAGGCTCAAGAGTCCTCGGCCCCTCCGTTGACGTGGGAGGTACATACGAGGAACGGACGATCTAGGATGAATACTTCTGTGAATATTCATCATCTTGCGGGTATCTCTGTCTAATTGACGCAGATCATCTACCCTCCACTTTACTACTCCGAAGGAGTAGAGCAGAATCGGAACGGCAAGCATATTAGTTGCAGACACCTTGTTCTTCCCCGAAAGTTCGGAAGACCAAATCTTTCGGAGGCGGTGTCTGTACTTGCCGCGGAGAGAATCTTTTATTTGTGATACATCCTGGATGTGCCTTTGTTGCACACCCAGATATGTATAGGTCTCTCCGGCATCCAGATGTCTTAGGATGCTTCCGTCTGCGAGCTGCGCATCTTCAGAGAATTCCCCGCATCGTCCTCTCTTGAGGTGGACGACTGCACATTTGTCCAACCCGAACTCCATACCAATTGCCCGCGTATATTCCTCGACCACCCTAAGAGCGTTTTGTAGTTCGCGCTCTCCGGAGGCATAAAGTTTAAGGTCATCCATATAAAATAGATGGGTGACCTTATGCCTCCGGTCGCTGGGTGGCCCGCATTGATATCCGCGGGTTTGGCGGAGCCCAACAGACAACGGCAGCAGTGAGATGCAGAAGAGGAGAGGACTCAGGGAGTCACCCTGGAAACTCCTCTCCTAAATGCCACCTGCCCTGTCGTGACCCGCTGTGCACCTGATGTTATGGTGAAGCGGGTCTTCCAGAGCGGTAGCAGCTGTTCTATGCATCTCACTAGTGGTGCTGGTACCGCAAGACATTCGAGCAAGTACAACAACAGCTCATGCGATGTTGTATCAAATGCCTTGCGGTAATCAATCCAGGCCATCGATAGATTCCGCTTGTATTTCACAGAATCCTGTGTAATACAGCGGTCTATCAGCAGGCTGTCCTTGCAATCTGCCATGCCCTTCTTGGCACCACGCTGTTCGTGTATCTGCTGGAAGACCGGATCAACAGACCTCAGCGTCCTAGCATAAAAGATACGTGTAAATATCTTGTAGCAGGAGTTAAGGCAGGTGATCGGCCTATAATTCCTCGGGTCGGAAAAATCCCCCTTTTTGGGGATAAGCACAGTACGTCCCTCGACGAACCAGTCCGGAATCTGCTGCCCCTCGTTCAACCATGAGTTGAAAACTCGCGCCAGACGGCGGTGAGTGGAAGGAAATTTCTTCCACCACCAGTTGTTAATGCCGTCTGGGCCCGGGGCAGCGAAGTTCTTGGTACCAACAAGTGCTTGTTGGACTTCCTCCGTATTGATTGCCGGGCACACTTCTTCTGGCTCTTCAAGATGTCTGTGACACAGGGCCTCGAAGTGTGCAATTGATGGAGTGTCGCTATTGAATGGACGCGGCGTTTCGTAGATTCCCTTCCAGAAGATTTCGACATCTTCTACAGTCGGCGGATTCTCGACAACACGCTGTGGCTGTTGAAAGAGGCGGGAAGGGTTCGTACGGAACAAATTATTTTGTTCCATACTCCTCACCCGCCTCTTCAATGTTTTCTTATCGCCATGAGCGCTCGGATCCTATCTAGACAGTGCTGCTTGATGGTAAGCATCACTGTCAGATTTAGAGTATGGTGTTGACGTCTTAATCCGGCAGCTATGCGCCGGATCCTGGAAGTAAAAACTCTACCAGTTGTCTTATATTCCACCACACTCTGGATCCGAGAAGCGTGTTGTCTGGCCGACTGTATTTTGCCTTCGATTTTTTGTACACGCCGCTTGGCTTTCTCGACCCCGTGATTGGTTGACCTCTTACGGGGGACGAGTTGCTTCGCGGCGTTGTACACGGCACAGTTGATTTGCCAGATGTCTACATCTTCCGGAATTTCCTCATCGATGACCGCGTCCATTCTAGCCAGGTCTTGTGGCTTTAGGTTAGCCCTGGTGTTAAGGCTAACCCTCGTCCTTAAGTCTACACCGGTGAACTCTAAAGGATGTTCCCCATCAGCTGGTAATTGCCGCGGTGGGACTGCGGCTGGCAGTTCTTCCAGCTGATGGGGTGCCCTTACGTAACCTGTCCTGAGCAGAAAGGATACTTGATCTCTCAGATGTTGTTGAGAGAAGGCGCTATGCTCTGGATGCATTTCGCACCAAAGTGCATGCAATCGCGCCATGTATCCTCCTCGCTCGGGTTCGCTACTCTCACGGCAGGTCAGCAAGTCATCCCGAAGTTCCCCCGTCCACTTAAAGCGTCCGTGTGCGTTGCCAGTGTTGTTATTGTTGAGACCATCCGGTGAGGCCCCTCCCGCCTGTCTCTGACCCCCATCCGCTTGGGGTCGATCGTGAGGGGCCCTTCTTCTCAGGTTATACGGAACCAGAAGTAGTATAGGGGGTACCAGGTGGTTAGCCTTGGTACCCCCCGGCCGATATTAGTCAGGCAGAGTTACCTCTGCCTGTCCTATATTATTATTATTATTATTATTATTACTATTATTAAATTAAGGAATTTCAGACGTAATAAAATAACCATCATACAATTAAAATAATCTTTTGACTGTGGGCAAAATTGTAGCTAATACGACTTATTTCAACCCAATTCATAACGCCATTTTTCATGTGTATTTCTGTTTTATCTTGTATAAAAATTAAACGACTTGCAATCTGAACTCGTCCAGTTACCTAGGAATTTTCCTAACCTGGTTACTTATTTATTTCAACGAATAATGGTGGCATCAATCAAATAATTTGTTAACTGTTAACTTCACGTAACTGTAACATAACTTTTCTATAAAAGGTCGATGAATGCCGGAAAATCTTTATTCCTGTTTTACTGTTGGTCGGCGCGAGGCGTCATGTTTGATTAGTTCCGATTAAGAGAGTGTTGACTTACTATCGCTAATAAGTTCCACAACTTTAAAGTTCTAGAAAATACCCTAACAATGTTACAAGAATTTTAAATAGAACACTCTCAGCTGTCATTACTTTGAACTGATTCTTTGGTAACGCTGTGCAGTCGGTATTACTATCAATTCTCAGTTTAAAGTTGAAAATGCTTTAAAGTAGTACCGCGACGTTGTACATACTGCAGCAGTTACTTGAACGTATAATAACTATACAGTACCTGAAATCAGTAGAATTTATGTAAATGTTACTACACGAGCATACCACAAGGTGAATTTAACACTAAAGTCACAAATTAAATGACAGTTATGTAATGCCTACTACATTAAAGTTCCGATGCCAGTTCCCGTCAATTTAGTATTAGTTAGGTTTGCATCCAATTAAAAAACGTTTTAAACAAAAATTTTTCAGGATATGGAATCGTGTCAAAAATAATGGCAAAAATCCGATCAGAATAAATTTAAATAGAATCAATATTTTCAATAAAAATTAATAGTTTCTCTTATTTCAGACTAAATAATATGATGAGAAAGTACATGAGTGCATCTAAACAATACCGTTTTTTGTCAAAATAAAGTTTTTTAAACTCTAATTTTTTCCAATAAGTTTATTAACTCCGGCACCTTCGCCATTATAGACACTATTGGTCCAATTAAATTTGTTACTAAAATTCAGTTAAAACCCAAGTGCCAGATAAGCAATCAACACTTTATAAGAGATCTCTTCTGTCAAATCACCCACATGCCATTTAATTTTTGTTATATACAAGGTGAATACTTTTTTGATTGCCAACACTGACAGAAGAATCATTACCAAAATATATTCTCATTAAATCTATGAAAGAAACTTATTTAAATTTTGTACATAACTAAAATTACAAGAAAGAGTTATTCCCTTGAAAAAAAATTAAGCATTTCATACTACATATTGCGGGTCAAAAGTAAGCCATTCTTCTCTTAGAGGGAGGAAAAAAATTTTCCCGCTAATTTCTTGCCTAAGAAAGCACTGCGCACATGATCTGATGTGCAACCCGCTGCTTTTTTCTTGATGTCAACGTCGCTTTTTGCATCGAATACTTCGACTAATATGTTGATGATTTTATGACTTTTGCGTTATTTATTTATTTATTTAGGTACACCACCCCACAGTACAAAACCAATTACGGAGTGGGAAGTAACAGCAATTGGAGATAAAATAATAACAGCAATATGACGTAACTACACATAGCACAGGTATTAAAATAAACGTTTACATAGTAATTAATAATTGTAGATTAATTCACACAAAGGTTAGGAAAAAATTCGATTAGTATTTACAATATTGTAATGAAATATATCAAGCCTGTCTTGCACACATATATATATATATATATATATATATATATATATATATATATATATATATATATATATATATATATATATATATATATATATATATATATATATATATATATATATATATATATATATATATTTATATATTTATTGTGATAATAAGGATTGTTGTATTGTTGTATTTTTATTTATTTTTTTATTTATATAATTTGTAAAAATTTTGAATTGTTTTATTAAACAGTTGTAAAAATTGAAAATTTTGTGGTTTATTAAAATTTATGAAAAAGGCGCCAAGCCTTTATTTTAAATTTGTATTTATTTTTTATTTATGCCCTTGTATACCCAAACTAGCTGAGATTTTAATTTACAAGTTTTTACTTACTTTTTATTTTCTTTTTTCTCTCACTCAGGATGCAGGTTCAATTTTGTTCTTTCTATAGTATAATTTCAAAATTTAAATTCACAAAATCAGTACACATAAAAAAAAAACTAAACACTTTCAGAAAACAATAAAGGAGTTGTTTTTAATATAATATTTTTAAAAATGTTAACAAATATATTTACAATTTTAACTTATTTTACCCAACCAAAAATTTAATATCTCGAGATTTTACCTTATTTTCAATCCTTACAGTTGGCCAACCTGTCGTTTCTTAGTTCTCAGCTGTTACCACACTTTAATGTTCAGCTATGGCCGCTTCAATTTCCTACTATACTTGTGTAGTTTATTTACTTTATTTTTTTGCTTTGTGTCCAGCTGGATTTCTTATAACAAGTAAGTACTTACAAAATTTTTTCTTTACTTTATTTCTCTGGCTTGAATTCCTATTTTACAACCTTCTATTTACAATAGTTTACTCCTAACCTTTATTTTCTTAATATTTCTTCTATTTAATTGCATTCGATTTTTTTTAAATTTCAAAAACTCTCTACTTTTCTATCAATAACAATCCACTATCCATTGTTTTCTCTGCTTACTTTAATTTTGTATATAGTAAAATCACCAAATTTCAAAATTGACTAGTTGTGACAAATTATTTTTTTATGTCAAATATTTTTAATTTTGAAAATAAAAACTTTTATATTACCTTTTTGTTGCCTTTTTAATACAATATACTTTTCTTGATACTTTCCTGAGAATTTTCTGTAAATTTGCATGTGTTACGTTCAGTATAAAAATTTTTATCTTTCACATCTCATTTTTTAAAATTTTCTTAACAAGTGCCCTATAATTTTAAACAAACTCCTTTTTATATAACTAGAACTAAATAACTACTGATAACAAATCTTTCATATCTAGGTTAACATATCTTTACTCAAAACTAATATTTTTGTTTCTACCTTTTGTAGGCTGTCGAAATTGGTTTCACCCCTTTTACCACACTTTAACACTGTGTCTTGAGCTACCCCCACTCACACACGAAGCACTGAGTTTCTTCTTTGTCCTAATGGCATGTCTTTGCACATCGATGGATTTCCTGTTTAGTTTTTGATGAAAATATATTTCAACTATGCTGTCACACATACAAAAATCAAGAAATGTTTATGTTTCAACCCCAATATTGGAGAAATTATTATGGCATTGATCTAAACACATTACTGCACCCCTGTTTGGTAAGTTTTATTTCAGTTTATATTCACTTTTACAGACCATGCACTTTTTATGTTTTGTTATGAAAGTTTTAAGATAATTTACAATATTTTCCCCTGTTTATTGATTGTTGCTTTTTTAACTTTTATATAAAGTTCAATTACATTGACTCTATACTAGATTTTCATAAATTTCCCCTTTTAAAAGTTTATACTATAACAATTGTCTCTTTTATAGGTAAAATCTTTCCCCTGAAATTATGCAACTTTTGATACTACTGGAGTTGATTGGAGTGAATTTTTATATGGGACTACATTGGTGACACCTTTTCGATGGCAGGAAATACACAATAGGTCTCTCGTCAGCTTTGCCAGTGGAGATCCAGGACTTCGACTTGACACCTTTTTTCTTGTTTTTTACTTGTTTTTCATTAATTTTTATGGCCAATTTGGCTTTGCAAATACCTTATAACTAACTACATTTTTTTATATGAACAATAAATACTTAATTCTACTACACATATGTTAAAAACTAAATTAATATTGTTTTCTGAAATTGTTCATTTTTAAATGTATGCATGCTACTGTATTTATTAAACCTTTTATTTTTACTGCACGTTTGCACTCTATTTTTGTACCTCTATTTATCTGCATTTTATTATTCTAATGAAAATAATTAAAAACCTTTTAAAATAATTTATAATATTGCTAAATGTGATAATATACATTTATATGTATAAGAATAATTAGTTTGTGGGGTAGGAAGATAAAATGTTTGAAGGCGACGTGTTTCAAATGCAGTGGCATGAAAATTTAACATATTTAAAATTTTAGAGCAGTCTATTTAGCAACTGCTCATGTAGTACACCAACTGTAGGGTAAACATTATCAACTGTATGTGACGTAAATTTTAAATAACGGCGCTGAATATTCTCAATACTATTACAATATTTATTATACCCAAGATTCCAAATAAGAGAGCCATATTCTAGCCTCGATTTAACAAATGCATTATGAAGTAAGTTCAACAATTGAATATTATCAAAACCAGTCGAATTTCTGATTACAAAGCTCAGACTTCTATTTGCCCACAAGACAATACTCTTAACATGTTTGTTAAAACGCAGTTTTGAAGCAAAGGGAATGCCCAAATCAGAACATTCATCTAGTGTGTTTAAAACGGTACCGTTTAAGTGATAATTAAATTGTAAAGGATGATTCTCTCTACTGAAAGATAATACATTACACAAAGGTAATTTATTTAAAACTTACCAGTCATTAATATAGTTCAAATTTCTTTGTAATTGTTCACAGTCATAGTTTTTTCAAACAGTACTAAATAATTTCATGTCGTCAGCATATAGCAAACAGTCAACATTTACAAAAATAACTATATCATCAATAAATAAAATGAATAATAAGGGCCCCAATATCAATCCCTAAGGCACTCCAGATGTAATCAAAAACTGATCACACTTGAAGTCGCGGTATTCTACAAATTGATTTCCATCTGTTAAATAAGACGATAGCAAAGAAATTAATCAATCCGACATACCAAATGATTTTAACTTATTGAGAAGAATACCGTCAAGTCTATCAAAGGCTTTAGAGAAATCGGTATATATTAAGTCCACTTAGTTGCCTGTATCAATAGCCTCAGAGATAAACTGCGTGGCAGAAAATAAATTTGTAACTATTGACCGACCTTTTACAAAACCATGTTGGTAACAACTGACTTGCCCTCGTACATTATTATAGATACCGTCATATAGGGAAATATCAAAAATCTTGGCAAAATTGTGAGTTACTGTAAGGGTACGATAATTTTCAACATTAAACTTATCTCCATTTTTAAAAATCGGACACATTCTCGATAATTTCTACCGATTTGCAAATATCCCAAATGTTAAATATAAATTGAATATAATTGTCAGAGCGTGAACAAGTGCTCAGATACAATCTCTAATAATGAAGGCAGGTATATCATCAGGGCCCTTCATGAACTTATGCTTCAGTTTTAGTAAGGCTTCAAACACATTTACCTCATTGAACATATTTATATACAAGAAATTTGTTGTACAATCTATATTATTAATGTCAGCATTAGAGTCATTTGGGGAATATGGGGTTTTTAAAAAAGAATCAAAAGTATTGACATTGTCTAACGGCTTACTGAATTCAGTATCATTATATTTTATGTAATCGGGTATTGACGCACTATTATGACCAGAACCGTTTTGTATTTAATTTAATATTAATTTGTAGTCCTTTTAAGTAATCGTTATATGAAGTACTAATATCATTTTTTATTTTTGCTCTTAGCTGTTTAAAATCATTACGAGAATTTACATTATGTTTTTTGTAATCTCTCCAAAGTATGGTTTTTTTTCATTATATCCAGAATTATATTAGTTGGATATTTTTTAGGGCGAGACACTGATTTTGGTACATATAATTCAAAAACAGTAATCAGATGTTTATAAAATTCTTCGCATGCCACATTAGGATCCTCAGTTCCAGATAGAAATGATCAATCGATTAAACGTAGATGTTCATATAAATTTAAGAAATTTGCTTTACGAAAATTGAGAGTTTTATTGTTGCTTACTGGAAAGAAATTACTGTTTTCAGACTCTTTCAAAAACATACCTACGTTTAGTGCAGGGTGGTGAGAATCCTCAACTAGTAAAATATGTTCCGATTTATTTCACAATATTTATTAAATAATACTAAATCCAGTAATATGTCATTTATATTGGTTACCTTTTTATATTGCTTTAAATCATAGAAATTACAAAAAGTATTTAATAACATCGTTTGCTCTGTAATAAAATTATTTTGGTAGCAATCTTGATATTCAGAAATATCCTATATATCCTACAAAAAGGACATTACCGTTACAAATATATTGAAGAGTTTCAAACCATTCGAATATTTGATTACAATAGGTTATGTTGAAAAAATAATATGTTAGAGTCGCATTTTCTGTTTGATCTTCTCCTGGTTACACCATTTCTTGAACAAGGCATGTTCCTTTTCATACACTTCTCTTGAATTCTCAGGTAACAAATTCAATATCACATTATTTGCGTTCTCAAGAATATCGGGTGGAAATCTTGGAAAATCCTCTAAATCACTTATCGTTACTCACGCTACTCACATTAATTTTTTAAGAACTATACACAAAATGCAACAACTGAAACAATACAAATGAGAAGTAAAATAGTTTAAGAGTTGTCCTCGTCTATGCTTGGGGCAATAACTTCACACTTGGACGGAGAAGTTACACTTTCCATGTGTACAAATAATTATTTGCTAATTTAAAAAAATCCCTTTAATTCAATTATAGTAAATCAATTTGTTCTAAAATTTAGTACTTCCGCCTAATAATGGTTGGGGGATTTCAAAAAAGATTTCATTTAGGTTTACTAGTTTAAAATCTGATTTGTCAACTTATTTTTGCACGTATATTATGTATTACAGAATAAATGCAAAGAACTTGTCATGATATAACCTACTTTTAAACTAGTTGGTCTGATTAAATCTATGTACAGGGTGATCATTTTAAGTGCTTCCTTCGATCTCATTGCTTCATTTTTCACCTAAGAAAAAAATTCAAAAAATGTACATGTATTTTTTCGTAGAAATCTTACTTGGAAAAACCAACTGAACCTCAAATAAAAAACTTATAGCCGAAAAACTAAAAAATACACAAATCGACAACCAGGGTATTAATGCGGAAATAGAAATATGACATGTTACTCATTATGAATTCGTAGTACATGCATACATATTTTTTAGGTTTAACCGAAAATTACTTAATTACTTTTGTATTTTAAGTAATATACTCTGTATATTAAGCTCAGTTTAAAGAAAAAAATTATTCTGAATTCAGCTACATATAACATGTTATCATTATCTTTCATATTTAATGAAAAATATGTTGGGGTGTAACACATCATCATCATCAAAATTATATAAAAAAGATAATACTGTATTTTGATATATGAGATTGTATTTCATTTCGTTATGTTGCAAGGAGTTGCATATGGATATGGGAGTATACTATAGAGGGCTCAGCAAATATAAACATCAGTCCGTCATTTTATCTCCAATTTTCGTTCACATCATGTAAATTGGACATAGAGGCGTTAGTTAATTTTTTACCGGTGACGTAAAACCGTAATACATTGATCTGTGAATTATAGTAACAAACATTAGAGGTGCTTGTTGTTTAGCACTAGTGTCGGTTAGTCATCCTTTCCGCTGGTTATTATATACAGTCAGTACACAAATAAAAAGACATTATTTGATATAAAAAAAGTATTTATCACTTCCGGTTTCAACGGAAGTGATGGCAACTTTCAAATGTGCATCATGACTCCCTGTACCTTTCTACACCTTTGGATAGTTCGGCAATGTGACATACCTGTATGTTTGGCTTTTATTTTTCAGTATTATTAGCGATATATTAAATGCAGAAAATGCAGTAGGCTTATAAAATTTTGAAATATACATTTCAAGTGAAGTTCTATTGTTTCTTTAATGACTATATTAGTATATTATGTTCAAAGATATTAAGTACAATGGCTTGAAATTAGGTATTTTTATCTGTTTCTATGAAGTAACTTTTTCAAGGGTTCTGTAATTTAAAATTACGAATAATTGCACATATGAATCTAGGTTCACGTATTACCAGAGATGTATAGTATAATATACGTCTCTGGTATTATATTGAGTATCGAATTATTCATCTAATAACCTAAAGAACTTGTATACATTTTTTAATACATTCCGTTATTTTATTATTAAATCTGCTTAAATATTATTTCATTACAAATGAAATTTGTTTAGTTGGCGAGAAAAAGCAGCGTTACCATAACAACAACTTTTCTTTCGTGTTAACAATAACTATTTGCCATTTTGTTGAAAATTCAAATTTCATAACAACCCTAAAGAATTTGAAAAATAATGTTTTTGGTGTCACATCACTTTTATGAGATGTGATTCGATCTTTTAATCGTCTACCGCATGGAATGCAATAAACGACACCTGAATTGACTAGTTGGTCATCTCTGTCTTTGGTTTTAGAAAAAATATTCTTATTTGTAATCCTATACCTGAAAGCGAGTTTTATGTTTGGATAGTTAAAGATTTTTTAGAATTTGAATGTTGTCACCAAAGTATGGTAATGAGTAGAGTTGACAAGTCCGCAAGTCATGGGCGGTGCCAGGTAGAGAAATACCCAAATACGTAAGCAAGACTTGTTTACTATTTTAGCAAAGACTAACATTTGATATTAGTATACTGTTATGCCTCGTGGTATGTACAACGTAATTTATTCCTCTTCGTTGTACTGTTGATAATTTTATTTATTGTATTATATTCTTGTAACTAATTTAATAATAAAGTATGTCAGACCTGTCCAAGGGTAAAAAACGGCCATACGCTGATAAAGTGAATAAATTTATCAGTGAATTCCCAATTCCAATTTAATCAGCTTTATTTCTTATTTTATATACATTTGTAATTAAGGCTACTTTTTATTTTATTTATTTCATATATAAATATATAAAAACAAACAAACAATATAACATGAGGGACAAAGTTGATAAAAAATGGTATCCAGCCAGAACGACAATACCGTCCAGATACGGCTAGGCCCTCCTGGTTGCCGGTGTTGTGGCAGCTCATGTTATTTTTCACCTTTTATCATTGTGCATGGAAGCATTTTCCTGCACAGAAACAAACAATGCGTTATAATTCATAAAACAAACAAATTTTAGTAATTAAAAAAGTCAGTTTACAGAGAACATGTGGAGGACATTGTATGTACCAGGAACAATTCCTAAAAATCCGCTCAAAATAATGATTTTGCTAGCTGGTAAAAGTGGAAATGTTGGTTTAACAGGGTCGAGTACACGTACTATAACATTTAAAATAGATTTTTTTTTACAATCTGTCGTCTCGTCAACACATAACCACAGCCGTGTATTTTTTAATGCACATTTAATCCTATTTACAATGTCTTCACGAACACTTGGTACATATTTACGTAACGATGAACGACTAGGTAAATTCACCTGGGGATTGTATTTATTCCAGAACTCCCGAAATGCTGGTTTATCCAATATGCGCAAGGGAACGTCACAGGCAATCAGTATTAACTGTAAATCAAACATAAACTGAGGTTCCAAAGAGACACGCCATTTTTTTATTTTTATGCCGGTTACTATTGACATGAATTTTGCAGCCGTATTTATTCCAGCACATTAAGTCTTGATCACAAACTTTACAAATTATTTTACATCCATCATAGAATAAATCCGGAAATTCACCGATAAATTTATTCACTTTATGAGCGTACGGTCGTTTTCTACTCTTTACGCTCAACATTATTTAATATTTATTAGTACTCTATGAATCGACCGACAGATAACAACTGAAGTGTGTCGTGTCATCGTCATCGTAAACAAGCGCGCGATGGCATTGGTATTGCGCCCGACCCTGAAACTACCATCGCTTGGCCAGACTTAGTTATCACCCACGTGTCTCTCACATGTGCAGTTTCATTAATCCTTAAATTTTATTGTGCAGCTATGAATAATGTGTTATTGAATGTGTTTATACTTTTTGGTTACTTAGTTTTAATATAAGTAATTACTATCAACGTCTTGTATTTTCCTGAAAAGGGAATCTTGCCACTTCTGGTATTATTTACATGACTATCAATGGTAATATTACTCGACGAGGTTCTAATCTTGTAGCTCGGTCAGCTGCTTATTTTTGTTTCCATTCTCTTCGGTAGTATTATTCTTTCAAGTATCACGTATATTGTCTACCAGAATATTCGTCCTCCAGCGGTGTAGTTCGTTCATTCTTTTCAGATTCTTGAATTTCAAATGAAGCATTTTTTGACAGCGAATTTAAGAGAATTGAGAAGGTTTTTGAAACTTTGCAGTGAAATGTGCTTTTTTCCAATTTCGTGACGCCAAATTCATTGTAAAACACAAATTTGACAGATCTCTGCTTTTTATCGTAGTTATTCTACAAAGCATATCAAACAAGTTTTGTGACAGACGTTTTTATTCATCATTAATAATTTAATTTTTATATCGGTCACCTAGAAGGTAGTAAAGTTTTGTAGTACCTACTGGAGGTCTTGCGTTATATAACTTTGCAACTATTTTGTAATACTATGAAACTTCGTAACATGATTACGTTACATCTATCTACTCTCTATAAAACTACTGGTCACCGCAGATTAATAGAAATGTTTGGTGGGTGACCAGTTCGAATAATTTAATATGTTAACAGAACTTCTACATCAATCTGAGGAACCTACTACGGTCGTTAAAGTTGCCAATAAAACATGATTGCCAATTTTTATTTTGCCTAAACTAGTTGCACTGTTGCAAATAATTTCTAGAGTATAAAAAGTAGATAAAACAATATTTTGTTTAAAAATTCACATAAGTATAAATAATAGTATATTATGTTACTAGGAGAAGGCGAACATTACATGTTGAGCCCAGAAGTTTGCTCAGTCGAGGCGAAAACCGAGGCTGAGCAATTGGGCGAAACATATAATGTGCCTTTTACTCCAAGTGACATACTATTTTTTCTTCAAGCGTCAAAATAAAAAAATTGCGACTTTAATTTCGAGAAATGACATCAAATATGTTCAATTTTGGCAAAAAAATAAAATATTGCTAATACTAACCATTTTATTTATTAATTAAACATAACATAGTACTAACCACTTTATTTATAAATTAAACATATGAGTAGCATATTTTCTGTATAAATTTAAATAAAAATCTCCAATTATAGTAAATGAGCGATGTTTTTTAGTTTTTGTGATGGGAATATTTACTAAGATTAAATCTCCCAAATCTTTTATATCATTAAATTTATATGAACAAGTTCATCGCATCTACAAGCTCCTGTGATTCCAAATATTAGTATAACCTAAAAAATACTGTATTAATTTTATAAAAGTAAAATAAAGTTAGAAAGAGCAAAAAAAAGTTAAAAGTACAAGATTCGAACCCGGACCTTCAATTTACGAGTCCAACACTCTGACCACTGAGCTATATCCGAACTTAATCAAAGCATTCAATTCTTTTTATCTATTATTTTCATAGCGGACAAATATAAAATAACTGGAATTTCACAAATTATAACAAAATTTTTATTTTATATTACAGACATGAAAGGGTCAAATATATAATTTTAAAATGCGTACATACCTTTGTTACTAAATATTTATCATTAGGTGCTTTATTAAGGAATTCCCTTTTGACTTTTTAGGTTAATAATTTTCGCCTTGTCGCTTTAAAAAAGGCAATTAATTTAGAATAGTTGTCAATTTTTACATTGTGTTTGATGTTTAATTTAGATTTTACCATTGAATATTGCGCCCATAGAGTTGAACTTTTCAGTTTTTTGGATAAATGTGTAAAATATGCTATCATCACATTTTCCGAATAAATATGTACGTTATTGTCCTTGTCCCATTTTATAAATTTATCGTACGCATTATCGTAAACTTTTTTGAATTTCGCGGGAATTAATGTTGCCACTGATGAATTTGCAATTTCAGGTAATTCAGGTGGCGTGCACTGCATTTCTTCAGACATTTTTGCTTTTAAATTTGAAAACCGACCCGACGTGAAATTTAAAACTGACAGTTATGACAGGGCTGTCAAAAATGTTCCGTGGGACAGTGGCGTACGCGAAATTAACTAATACGAGAAATAATAAACTGTTACAATTTATAACAATGTATGTAAAACTTACCCTCTTAACTAGCTCGAAACGACCGTTCGACATCTACTGATGTAATACACGCATACGTAAAATAGTCTTTGAATGCACTTAACGGATCTGGGGCTGCACCATCACATATTTGTCTTAATTTGGTAAAACCGGTGTCTTTTTTTAACACACTTGCGAACTTCTTTAACGCGCTCATTTGTTGCGTCACCTATAGCGTGTAGCAGTAGATTTATTTCGTCCACTATTTGCAGTGACTCCGCTAACGACAACGCACTGTTTTCTAATTTTTTTTATACTTTCATGTAATGGTTTATAGTTCTTCGCAATATTTTTTAAAGCTGTTTCAACGAAAATATCTTCGAATTTTGTCTGGCTTTCCTTAATAGCTGCAGCCTCATATGGATTGAATTGTAGTATCACAGCCTTTATTTGTTGGAAATATTCAGCGTAATAAAAAGTTGCCTGCAACCATGTTCCCCAACGTGTAAGAATTGGCTGTGGTGGTTCAGGAACACCGGGACATTTGCTATGAAATGCACGGAGACGTTTAGGAGAGTTAAGAAACACTTTTTTTGAACTTGCTATTAATGCATCCACCTCTGGAAAACCTTTTCGAATAGTTTCTGCCACAGTATGTAAAGCATGCACTTTACACGTACAACTTTGTTCTTGCAAAGAACGGTCTACCGAATGCATTGTCATGACGCCATCAGTCACAAACATCAACACTTGACTTTTTGACAGTTGAAATTTTTCTAACGTCTCCAGCACCACCCGGGTAATTGTTTCGCTAGTACACTGACTTTGTCTTTTGCTAGCTAGTAACAGTGGAACTGTCGGTTTAAGAGGGTCCAGTATTCGTGCTATAACATTTAAAATAGATTTTTTTTACAATCTGTTGTCTCATGAACCGATAACCACAGCCGTGTATTTTTTAATTCACATTTAATCTTATTTACCATGTCTACGTGTACAGTTGGTAGATAGTTACATAACGTTGTGCGACTTGATAATTTCACCTGGGCATTGTATTTATTCCAGAACTCTCGAAATGGTTGTTTATCGAGTATGTGCAGCGGAACGGCACAGGCAATCAACATTAATAGTAAATCAAACATAAACTGTGCTGTCGAAGGCATGCCATTTTTTTTATTTTTATGGTGTACACTATTTACGTGAAGTCCACAATCACACTTATCCCAGCACATCAAATCTTTCTCGCACACTTTACAAATTATTTAAGCACCATCATAGAATAAGTCCGGGAATTCACCTGTGAATTTATTCACTTTGTCAGCAAATGGCCGTTTTCTACCTCTGCGTACGTCTGCCATGCTTTATTTAAAATTAATATAAACAATACAGTACAACAAATAAAATAAAAACACAAAAACAATATGCAATACGCCCAAGTGACTTAACATGTACACAACTCGAAAGCTAACAATAGACTGGACTGGAGAAAGAGTTTCGCGGTCAAGGTGAATGCCGACGACCGTAAGTACATCTGTACTCTACGACCATGATACACAGAAACAATTTGCAGCTTTAGTTATGACAAGTCATAGCTACTTGGATTTTTAATTCATTGTATGATAGGTACATTGCTGAGCAAAACTAAGTAGGGCGGCAGTTATTACTGTACCTATAACAGCTAAAAGCGAGATAAGAAGAAAGGAGTATTAAAAGAGGGCCGTTAACTGGGAGACGGAGCATAAGTGATGGTTGAATACGATCAGCAATTAGTAAATTATCTGCGTGGAAAAGCAGATACATTTATATTAGATATATATATTACACCCTTACTGTCACTGTCCTACTTACTTTTGCACAGCAGTGTACATTGTTTCATTTTTGTCCTAGGAAAAAAATGAAAATATTTTTATTAGTACAAAAATAGGCTCTTTCTCCAGGACGTGTGGCAATATATAATGTAAGTATTGTTATACGCTTGAAGAAAAAAAGATTTTTGGCACACTTCTATTTATTTCGCGTTTGTATATTTCAGATTTCTCCACGTGTTATACTAGAATAAAATTTTACATGATCCTGTTGTATGTTTTATAATTTGTAATACCGAGAGTGTGTTGCTGTGATGTTTACATATATAAATTTTCTTATTTTGCCTCATCTTCATTTTGCAGCTTTACGTAACACACGATTTTCATTCCAACCCTAACCAAATTTATTAAATTTAAATGCATATTTCTCGTTCTCTATTTATGAGGTAAGTTGAACCAACGCGCACATTAATCTTTTTTTTACGTGCGTGGTTAAAAGGTTTATTTTTATAATACTACTTTCTCATTGCAATTTATCATGTTTTGTTAAATGCAAAATAGAAGTACTTAGCGAAATGATAAATTAAATGATGCGAATAAATTTTAATATACAATAGCGGTTTTTATCAAGTAAAGACTTTAACGGAAGCAATATGTAAATACCGCAAGATTTTATATGTTCAAGTTAAAAATAAACCTTAATTGAAACACTTACATATAACAAATAAAAACAATTTATTGAGACGTAACATTATGATATAGGTCTTTCCCACACATTCAATGTCCTATCTGCTGTCTTTAACTAAAACATGTTATTTGTATATTTGAAATCTATGTGTTTCTATGCGTGTATTATGAAAATATGATAAAAAATCCTAATTATTTTAAAATTTGAATTGTAATTTCTCCCATTTTAATAGCATCAGAAAGCTGTTGTAATAATGGTCGGAGAGCTGGCGTCCAAAATGTGCAAGAGTTTTCTCAAAGCTAATTTTTTGAGATTAGGTTACTTTTTAGTGATGGAAAATAACTGTAGAGTCAGCACTTCCGGTACCGGGACACCTGGCGCTGGGACGCTCGCAAAGGTGTAATATTAATTAACGTCTCTAAACTGTTTTCTCAAAGCTCAAAATTTATAGAAAACGAGCAAATATAATATAAAACAAGAATCCAACAGTCAGACAGCAAAATATAGGGACACGTGGCGTCAGCGCTACTTCATACCTGTCAAAAAAATGACGCGTGTCAAAGTGATTTCTCAAAGCTGAAATTCTCCAAAACATTAATTAAAACTATAAAGTTAATAAAGGAGACAGTCAGACTCATTTATGATAGGACCACGTCAGTCAGCAGTCGATAGATGTGAGAACGGTAACTGCGCGCATTAGTACGCCTTTTCTCAATACATATCGTTTATTTTATAACTGAAGGGAATGTGAGTTACCAGGGCCGGCCCGATGGGCAGGCGAGCCAGGCGGTCGCCTGCGGCGCTGAATCTTGGGGGCGCTGACTTGCCGCAAGTCGGTTGTAATTTCTGAATAATTAAATTTAAATTTTAATCAAAAGCACGCATTCCAAATAAGTCCGCACCTGCCCGCCTATCGGTAAGCGTGCTGTATGATAACAAAAAATCAAAGTAAAACCGGCCGGCGGAGTACAAAGTGTTGGCATGGCTATGATGTTTACGTTTTATCGTTTTTATATAGAGCGCCGACTGCCGGTCTTCTTTGACCGAGTTCTGAATTTTCTGTATTTAATTTTATTCTCTAACTAAAAACAAAGAATAAACTACTCTTTGCTAAAGAAGCCAATTGTTGAAATCAGTCTATTATATTAATATTATTACTATAACAGTATAGTACGGTACGCGTTTAAGTTTCCAGTGCTTCAGTTAGCATATTAATATATGTATAATAGATATAACATATCGTGTCATCTTTTGTTGCAGCTTGCCAGCTTGTACTAGCTATCTTCGGACTTTGTATATTAGTTATTAAAAACTAAATTTGCGTTGTGTATTGTGATTGTTGACGTTATAATATTGACATAATTCAAAAAATAATAATGTCTTCGAAATGGTCTGGGGCGCAAAATCGTAAAAGAAAAATGGTAGCTCTGAAAGAAACTGAATATTTCGACATTTATGTCAAAGTTTGTAAAAATTTCAACGTCTTCGTCTTCGAATGAACCACAAATAAATTTTAGTGTAAGCGAAAGTGAAGTCAGTGAAGTGTTTGAAGAATTTAAGGGCGGTGAACAATGGGTAATGGTGCAGGTGCTTAAAGACGACAATGAGAACGTTGGTTGTGCTAAATATCCTGAAGTTGAAGCTGAAATGGAAACTGAAACTACGAAAAATAAAATTGCCACAAAAACGTTGATGGTTCCAATTTACCGCCATGCAAGACGGAATTGAAAAAACAAATAAAAAAGGGCTGCGTATATATCGAACATTTGGAGTCATGCTGATGAAAAAGTGCCCACTGGAATGATTCCAGAGGAAAACGGTTGGCAGTTGATCGATGGCCGATATGATTTCAGTTGGTACGAAGACGATCAGCTACCTAATTTCATTTCTGACGTTTTGATTCAACCGGATGATACACCTGCAGGTAATTTTTGCCAGTCAACTCGCAAATGTGATTCAAAACCTTACTTATTAATGTAATGTATTGCTTAACGCTGAATTTTTGATTTGTACACAGACTCGGAATCAAACACCACTGATGACGCCAAACAATATGGTGCAATCGCGTTTTATTCTGATGAAGATAGTGGCGAAGAACACGACGACGGCAATGATTCTGACGATTAGATGTTTTTTTTTCAATGAATCAATGATTCTTTTTTTTTCTGTTGCAAAATAATTAAAATTATTTTTTTCTTGTATAAAATAACTGATATCTATATAATAACTGATATATAACAATTACAATTATTAAGAAACAATTAAGATTATTTTTTTTATATAAAATAAATGATATGTATTGAGAAAAGGCGTACTAATGCGCGCAGTTACCGTTCTCACATCTATCGACTGCTGACTGACGTGGTCCTATCATAAATGAATCTGACTGTCTCCTTTATTAATTTTATAGTTTTAATTAATGTTTTGGAGAATTTCAGCTTTGAGAAATCACTTTGACACGCGTCATTTTTTTGACAGGTATGAAGTAGCGCTGACGCCACCTGTCCCTATATTTTGCTGTCTGACTGTTGGATTCTTGTTTTATATTATATTTGCTCGTTTTCTATAAATTTTGAGCTTTGAGAAAACAGTTTAGAGACGTTAATTAATATTACACCTTTGCGAGCGTCCCAGCGCCAGGTGTCCCGGTACCGGAAGTGCTGACTCTACAGTTATTTTCCATCACTAAAAAGTAACCTAATCTCAAAAAATTAGCTTTGAGAAAACTCTTGCACATTTTGGACGCCAGCTCTTGGACTATAATCCTATCTCATTAGTTTGTATGGTGCTGCTATAGTGGAAGAAGTCTCCAACATTGTTGTTGCTTTGCATTGGAAAAAAACCATATTTTTTGTGAGTTTTTTTTAGTTATAGCTCTTATACAGGGTACATCATGGTGAGTGGCACATAGAGGTTTTGAGGGGTGCTCTATTCAATGAAAATAATGTCACTTATGTAACACTTCCGCTTATACCGGAAGTCGGCATCACCTTCCTTATTTTAAAAGGCATACCATATTTTCTATGCCAGATCAAATTCTATTCATTATTTTAAGGTAACTTACAATATCATTCCGTATCTAAAAAATCAATGGTTTTTGAGACATTTCGGTTTTATTAAAATCTTATGCGAAAACTAACCCGTAGTTGAAAATTAATAACTTCTGCTATGATAAATTCCAATAACCAATTTTTCTACTTTAAGTTTGAAACCACCAAGTAATCATTACGGTTGTGTGTTTATAGTAAATCACTCAAATTTGTGCATACAAGAAAAAAGTAAAAAAAAAATCATTTTTTTCTAAAAACTGATCAGTGTGATTTTTCAGCCTATAATGTACATAGTATACCATTAACTGGTCCGCGTTGAAAAATTTTTTATACCATAAAGATCTTAAACCCTACTGAAAACATCGCAATAGAACACACAAGGTGAAGCTCTGTATTTTTTAGAAATACGTACTTTAAAACTGCTAATTTTGGTGCAAAAGTTGGTTTGCCTCGCAACGTTAAAACTTCATTAATCGTTACAGCCATGCCGTTGTAACGACCCTGATTTCATCTGCTGAATTGATGCAAAAGCGAGTCGGAAAATCGTGGTTACGACGTTATCCAGAAATATCAGGACGCTGCGGGAGACGTTAATAAGTTAAAATGCTGCTTGATAAACCTAGATTTTTTTTTCCATCATTCTAGGACGTGGCTAATATTTATGCCCCTAAAACCAGGCTACAATTAGGCTGCAAAATTTGGATTTTGTTATATATTAAAACTAAATTTTCGTTTGTGATGAACTGAAAAAACCACGTATTATATGCTTCCTGATTTATTAGGATTGAACAAAGTAAAACCTAGGGGGTGCCCTCCTCTAAATCCGCCACTGGGACACGCAACAAAAAGAATCTTATCCGTATTTACTATTTACTAATACTGTTCTAATATAGTAATTATGCCATGCATGTCATGTAGCTATTTTTTTTAATTGTGTAATTTATAGATGTTTATTGTGTTAGTAATAGTAGGTATATCATTATTTTTTTTAATCAATATCAAGGTAAAGAAATGTTTTGTTAATGAATAAAAATTAGTAGGTTATAGTAGAGTTATATTGTCAGAAAATATTTTATATAGGGATATATAAATATTTTATACTCGTTTTCAACTTAAATTAAACATTTCATCTAGGTATTATGAAACCTCATGTAGTCTGTCTGGCGGTAATTAGAAACTTTAGTTTACCTATATAAGATATTTCCTGTCAGAATAAAAAATGCTTGTCAGTGGAGTTTTGTGGGGGTCGGCGTACCAGGCATGAACTCTGATATCGCTGATTTTCACTAAACGTCTACATATGTTATTGGGCAAGAGAAAAATAGGAGGTACCCCCTACCCGAAGCGCGTGGAATAGCGTGGCCCCGGATTGGTGAGATTCGGGTGCTAGAGTTAACAATGCGTTAAAAAATAAAAAAACGGGGATCGTCTCGTGGGAGAGAAGAAAAAAATCGAGGCAGTTGGGTTTTTGTGGGCTCTCCGAAAGGAAGCCAGAGAGTTTTTTTGCAGGCTCTCCGAAAGGAAGGGCAGTTACGGTCGAGACTACCCGGAAGGGAAATACTTTGTTAAAAAACATAGTGAGGGTTGACTACCCGGAAGGGAAGGATTTTGGTATTATTTGTCGAGGCCGGTTCATTTGTTGATTCGGGCGCCGGTTAGCGGAAGAAGAGAAAAGACCCGAAAGGGCGAAGATTCGTAGTGAGGGTGCAGAGTGCAAAGTTCCGAAAGGGTTGTATCAAGGTGCCACCCAGTTGGACAACCAGCAGCCGCCGCCCAGAGATGGATGCCGTAGGGAAAATTATGTAAGTAAAGTGTTTTAGTTGTCCTTCATTAACCCTACGTGCGACGTATCGTCAATTAGAAATTATTTTCGTTTTATCTGTTTATTGATTAAATATATTTTTGTCAAAATTCTTAATTAGTTGGTTTTCATTTTGGAACCCACACCCCTTTGTTCGAAGAAAGAAACCTCTCGTCCCTTAACAACAGGGTCGTGCACCCAAGCGAGCACCACGCAAAGTAGGCCGCCCCCCTAGGTACGACAATATAGAGAGGCTATGTTTCTTTTCTACGAAAAACTACGGATAGTTTCTGAGGCTACGATAACAGTTTTTAAATTTCCAATTCTTCACAACCATTCGAATGCTGGCGAATGAATACAGTGTGTAAAATGCCAAATGTCACACCGAGCTCGGTAGCGCAGTGGGCAAGAGCGTTAAGTGACAAAAGTAGCTGGTTTTCTGCCTATCGACTCCCGGGTTTAAATCATGACGTCGACCCTGACAAGGTCGAAGGGAGTAGTTGTTTTTCCACGTTATTTTATTAGTATAGCCTCCGCTCGTGCAGCTTGGGTTTTCAATTTGAGGATTGTCTAATTTATGTGGTAATTTATGTGTATATTTGAAAACTGCCAAATATTAACAAAGACCGATTGAACATGCGAGATGGACGCAACAATAATTTATTTATTTATTTCATTTACACTATTCAACAGGACGAAGGACACAGTTCTAGGGACATTACAAAAAAAAAAGATAAGTATATGCATAATTCATAAAACATTGAAATTCGACAAGCTAAATACTAAATATAAGTATACACAGAGAACAAATAAAATAAGAAATATGCCAAAAAGTCGAAGAAAAGAACAATCCATTACCAAAAATGGTTTGCTGAAGTAAGAAATTTTGAACTCCTTTGACGTTTGTTCATTGTTTTCAAGTATTCCGATATCACAGACCTTGGACTACCTTATGGATCTACTTGAATTAAACAATCTCAGTCAAGATGTAGTAAAAGAATATTTTAAACTCACTAAACTTCGCATGAAACAAATTTTTTTTCGCTTCAACGATAATTTCTTCGAACAACATCAAGGGACAGCAATGGGTAACTCTTTGTCACCATTCATTGCCATCTTCATGCACAGATTCGAGATGGAAGTAAAAGAAGAATTCGAGTATTTCCCCAGGGTTTGGCTTAGGTATGTAAATGATATTTTTGCAGTGTTCGATACAAAAGTCGCTGATATTGATAACTTTGTATCGAAATTAAACAGTCGTTTCGCGTCAGTTAAATTTTTATTTGAAATTGAAAAGTCTAGACAACTACCATTTTTAGATTAATAATTAGAAATTGTGAAAATAAGTTAGAATCTGACATATACAGAAAATATACCAGTACTCTAAGATATATCCCTAAGGACTCTTACCATTGTGCTCAACACAAAATGGCGAGATTTAATTTTCTAGTCCATCGTTTAGTATGCTTCCCCATCAATAAGGAGAGGTTTGAAAAAGAAAAGGCATTGATTAAGGATATATCTGCGAGTAATGGATATTCTGTAAGTTTAATTGATAAAATAATTAGGAAACAAAAGTTTAAAGAGACGCTTCGAAATTCCTCGACCTTTCAAAATGAAAGAGAAAATCCGAAATTTGTATCGATTCCATTCGATCTTCGATTCACCCATGGTATTGGTAAGATTTTTAAAGATGTAGGTATGACAGTGGTTCATTCATCAGGAAACAAACTACAAGTTTTGGATAATCCAAAAGACAAAATTGAAACAAACGAAAAGTAGGGGATTTACGAATTTAGCTGTAAGGACTGTAATCAAAAATATGTTGGACAGGCTAGACGATCAATTCAAACTAGATTCAAAGAGCATATGGCCTATCTCAAACTTGATAGAACAGATAAGTCTAGTGTTGAGCAACATGCGTTTGAGAACAACCATAAAATAGATATTAGCAATTTAAGATTAATTAGGAATGTAATAAATATTAGAGAGCTGGATGCATTTGAAGGCTTGGAAATCATAAAATGTAGAAATAGTATGAATAGTGAGAGAGGGCCTATCCCAAATAGCCCACTTTATTGGTTAGTGGGTCGTGAACCGTGACAATAGTTTAGGCATAAATAGGGTAGATTGTTAGCATAAGTTTAGTTTTAATCATTACATGTGGTGTTATTATTATTATTAATCATCTTCAGATGATGCCAACTTGGTTGACGAAATGCGCGTCGAGTGCAGCATATAGTATTTTGGTGTTTCGTGGAAAACTACGTCAGTGTTATTAACTTTGGACAATAAGGAATTCCCTAAAAAAAATTCAAGGTAAGGTATCGTTTCATTTATGCATGTAAATCTAACACATAACCACCTAAAGCCAACCCTGGTTTTACGTTATATCTGATCGGTAAATCCCACGTATGATTATTAAGTTAATCAAGTATTTTAGTTAACTGTGTACTCGGCTGTGAATTGTGTGGTGTTTAATATTTGCTTTTAAAGTATTTTCATTATAATAAAGCAACAGTAAACGTGTTAAAAATACTATTTAGGGCACTTTTTTGTAACACATGGCAGACAAAAACAAATTGTTTCAGTCACTGTTTCAATCATTTATAAAGGCGACAAGAAAAAGGATTTACAACAAAGCACTGTTACAATTTGGAACAAAATAAAAAATTCTGATCACTTATCAGAGAAAGTACAAAATATTATTAACGAAAATTAGGCATTGCTATTGAAGACAAAAGTAGTCTCTTGAGCCTTTGGGGCAAATCTATGACTTCAAGAAAAACTAATTTCAAAAGTAACAAGCACACTAGTGATCACATCACATGCGGCTTCCCCTGTTACTGTTACAGAAACTGCTACACCATCTACTTCAAAAGAGACATAGCCGAGTGTAAAGCAAGCACCCACAAAAAGCGCAAGATGACATTAGGGGAAAAATAGACCTAATAAACTATGATTTAGTTTATTTATACAAAAGAAAAGAAACTGGGCAGTTGACAGATGAACAGCAGCAAACAATTAAACAACTTGAAAAATCGACAAATAAGTTAGAAAGTGTTTTAAAGAAGAAAATTGCAGACCAAGTAAGACAAAAAAAAGTAGGTTGGAGAGAAAAATGAAAATTGATGAAATTTTGGAAAAGAATTCCGAAACTAACAAAGTACTCAAAAAAGAGGTAAAGTTGGAAGTCCATGGGTTGAAGATGAACAAACGGATCCGTTGAAAACGATTGTAGATATTGCTATTCATAGTTCTGCCTCACATGACCAGAGAAATGAAGACATATTGTGAAGTATTAAAACTTTGGACGAATTGTTGGCAGAAATCAAACGTTTTGTTTTTACAATAAGTAGGAGTGGCCTTTATTTGCGACTGCTTCCTAAGCGGTCATTCTCTGAAGAAGGAAAACGTCATGTTGTTACTGTTCCTGTGAAATTGTTAAAAGCCAAAAACCACACTCGTAAACATCATATCGACGAAGTTTTTTGTTGAGCCACAATAAATAATCTTGAGATCATTGCATCATTACTGGGCCCAAAAGAAGTATGTTTTTTAAGTCAGGATGACAAAGCCAGGGTTCCCATAGGACTAACGGCAACTAATAAACAGGCACCAATTCTAATGTATGTAGAATACAAGGTGAAATTGCCCGAGCACGATTTTGTAGTAGCAGCCAAACACAAACTAATTTCGTCGGTTTATGCTGGCATTATAATTCAAGAAAATGGCAATGGCAACCCAAGAGCTGTCGGATATTCAGGACCTACCTTCATAGCGATTAGATCTGGAAAGCATTCACCATCAACAGTACTTTCCCACGTCCTTGATTTTGAGTCAGTTTTGAAGATTCCTGAATTTGACGTAATCACTAAATACAAAAATGACATTAAATTGATTTTTCTTATGACCGTTGATAGAAGGCCAGATGAGAATCCCAGATACCAGAAAGTAATTGAAGTAAGAATACATCATTTTGTGAAGTGCAATTTAGATGCCTTTTTTATAGCAACAAATGCACCTAATTTCTATTAGGTGCATTTGTTGCTATTAACCGAATTGAACGGAGGATGGCACCTTTGTGCAAAGAACTATTGGGTGTAATTCTTTACCATTAATTTCTTGGGAGTCACCTAAACGCAAAGGGCGAGGCAATCGATCAAAATTTAGAGGAAAGAAGTTTCGAACAAAGTGGAAATACTTCTTGCTGAAATCTGGAGTAATAGCATAATTGACAAATTTTTTTACTATAGCAAAATATGTGTGCCATGAAAACAGTGATTTGGAAGAAAGAAACTTGGAGTCAAAAGACACCGTCTGGTTTTTCTCACCATGTACGAACGAGCCAGTATTTTATTCAAATTGTTAAATGCCATAATGGAGATTGTTGCTCTAAGACAAGAAGTTCACTATTTAATTTCTTACAAGATCTCTTTGTCCCTCCAATAAATCAATTAGAACAAACTGATGTTGGTCTTAAAGCTTCTGCAGCTGCTAAACCTATGCAAGGCGTTAAGTTTCCACCACTTTTAATTTTAAAAGTTTGAATCTAAATGAGATACTACCACCTAATCATATTAAAAACTTCAACGTTTTACCCTGTGACTTTATTGCCCATCGATAATCAAATTTGAAAACTCGTATGTGTAACAATTACAACATGTACTTTTCTTCTGTTGCAATTTTGAGGAAATATCAGAAAATGCATACAGATTCTGATATAATAACCAACTTTACAAAGGCGAGGCCAGTTAGAATTGCAGCGAGAAGACAATGAGAATTAATGGCAGTTCTAATTAATGAAGATAATGAAGAACACGATGTCGAATGGATCGAGGAAGACGATGTTGATCTAAATGGAATTCAGCGTTATCACGAAGTTTATTCCCAACATTAAAATGCCAGAAATAGCAACTTATAGGTACTTGGTTTTTTTGTTTTTATATTTCTTGTATTATGTTGTTTTGTATTTTTGAGAAGTTTATTTATTTACTCTGCAAAAATGAAATATGTATATTGACTTGTTTAAAAGAATTATTCTGTACAAATAATCCAAAACCTAAGAAAGAATTTTTCTTTAAAAAAATATGTATCACGATTCAATTTTTTTTTATTTTTACTGATTTACATAAAAGTTAGTCTGACGTAAAAGACAGGGGGGATCGGGTGAGCGTGGCAATGTGTGACACAAGGAAAGGAGGGGGTCAAAAATTGTCAAAAAAAGTATGACATCATTTATGGACGGCCCCTTACCTAACACTTTAAGTGACACCATCTATTTTCTAAAGGTAATATTATCTAATTCATCATTGTTGTCGCGAAAGAATTATTAATTATTTGTAAATTAAATTTTATTAAATGAAAAAAAAAACCGTCCGCCGTGGTGATTCGAACTCATATCAGTAACGTGCCCTACTTCCAATCGTAGCACGATGATGCCACATCGACGAATTTAGGACAAATGTTCACGAAAAATAGGCCGTAGATCGTTCGAAAGCAACTGATTCCAACTGTACGAATTGCATTGTGCTAGAAATACAGGTCCATTATAAGCACATTCTGGATATAATGTGGGTATTGGGAGGCCTATTCGAATTTTAGACACAGAACAGTTCATTTTGGAACGTATTGATGATCATTGATCAATCATTATGTATGAATAGTCGCCGCTGAAATTCATGATGCAAACCGTACGGCTTAGAAGACACTTCGTAGAGCCTATGTGTAAAAGCTAGTAGCCTTTACAACATACGAATTTTGTCAAGAATGGAATTATTTGGAATGACCATTTATACTTTTCTAAAGAAGGAATTGCCGGTATGGTTCCGGTATGGTTGAACAGCATTGGGGAGAATGCACTCTTAAATTTTTAAAAAAGGCCGATAAACGGCAAAAATTTACCATAGCGGTAATTTTCAGAGGTTATAGTTTATATATTCATATGTACAAGAAAAAATTGTCATACCTCTAGGTTAAGGGAAAGTACCTACCACAGCAGGTGGAAATTTACCCTTTAGGGGTGAAAATTAAAATATAGTGGCAAAGCTGAAACTTTAACAGCTTCTTGGAAAAATAAGTAGAAAACAATATGCAAATAGCAAAACCGATAAAATGGTGGAAAGTATGTGCTATGCGACAAAAAAGATTTTAAATGAGTGCAAGAAAGAAGACATTATGAAGCCTTCCGCGCGAGAGGGGCATATACAAAAGTATACAAATATTTTATTATATTTAATATAATCATACACTATGTAAAATTTAACAATTTCTTTGAAATATTTAATTTTTTATATTATTTCAGCTATACAAATAATACCCTGAAAATACTTTTTTTATTGTTTCAAAAATTATTTTAAACGCAGTCAATTTTACTGTGTTCGCTTATTTGTGTATTTAAGTTTTCTTACAATATACATAAAATTATTTTTGTAAGATGCGCAGATGGTTTGGGTCGAAAGTGTAAAATGATGGAGATGATGATAAAAAAAGTATAAATTTTCATTCCAGAAAATTCCAGCCTTGACAAAATGCGTATGTTGAAAAGGCTACTTTTGGACTATTAATTTTATCTATTTTACATATCTAATGTGTACAATCTTTACAACCTGAAGATCATACCTGTCGTATTCAGTTCTGTAAATGGATTTCGCGGCAATAAAATGAAAACCCGAATTCTGTTAACAACATTATTTACGGATGAGATCATGTTTACTCGCAATGGAATATTTAATCTTCATAACAGTCATTCGACAGGCCTGCAATTCTCTTATACGCCTATCGAGATTATAATTATAAATGAACGAAAATAATTTCGAACAGTTACTGTGAGCCAATAATTCCAAACACGGTGAAAAACATAATTTTTTATTTTTAAGTTGTATTTATTTTCTTATACTGCAGTTATCTTTAACAATTTAGTATAACCTGTCATTTATTTGAATACAGTAGGTTCCTAAACACTCTGTATAATCTATATGTCTTGTATATAGATACGAATGCTCAAAAATTTCAATAGGCCATAATGCTACTTAAATAATCAGAATAATCGTAATGATATGAGAATTAGAAGGATAGGACTTTTTAGACCATTAAACAAGAATTATTGGGAATCTTCAGAACATTTTAATCAAATTAATACTAAACAGCGTCCTCTTAATATGCCTTGATATATTTTTTTAGACCAATAAAAGTTTTTTAATATGGTGACACTTGTTAATTATCCGCTAGTGTGAAAACTACGCATAATATTTTGGTCACGCAATTTAATAGAGTAAAATTTCCAGGCCTTATTTCTCCTACAGAGAAGTAAATGTAATTATGGATGATTTACCAATTTACTTGTGCGGCCAAATTTAATTAATTTGGTTAAACACAGGCGCAAAAATAGAACAACTGAGGATTTGTAAAGGAAATTAAAACGATAATTAGGCACACAAAAATTAATTATAACGATAAATGCTTTCTGTTGTCAATTCAAATTTCCTCTATGAAAATTCTTTATTAATAGTGTCCTTCCCTCATACATGCAATTAGCTAGTAAGATTAATGAAATTATTGATTATTTTACTACTGCTATTTTTAGCTCACGTTCGTTTCATGTCCTTTGTTACGATAGTAGACGAATAATGAAATATTTTGCACCATTTGTTTTCCTTTTTCTTAGTGGGCGTATAGTCTGATTCGCCTCATCGGTCCTACCCCATTTCCAATATTATTGTGAATATTTGTGTAAGCATTAGTTAGAGTCAAATTTTGTTAACACCGCATTAGAATTATTTTTTATAGAAAACCGTTAATATTTCAAAAATATTAATCTGTCAGACAGAAATATCTCCAAAATTAAGTCGCTAACGCTAACGCTAACAATACGTTTTTTAAATTATGATCTCATTGATAAAAAATACGATTTCTGGAATTGGTCTTCCGCTATTGCGCAAGAAAAAAAATAGTCTCTCAAGGCATTTTTTGAAACTACCAAAGAGATTTTGTAGTCAAAAAATTTATACCATTTAAATACCAATTGATTGTTGATATTGAATAATTTCATAGAGATATATTCCTTACTAACTTTTGACTTGAGGTGGGGACCTCTAACGGGCTTAAGTCCTAGATGTACAGAATCCACAGTTCTATATTCCTTTCTTAAGAAGGTGGTATACCTCAACAACTTGGTCTGGTCCGAACGAGTTATCTGTTCCTCACACTACCAAACCGATTTTAACATTTTAGATATGTTTTAAAATGTATTTAGTAGTTTTCTAATGAAACATAAGCTGATTGGCTAGTAGATTCAACTAAAGAGTTTTTTTTCAAACTTAATTGAACTAATTAACTGAATTTATTTTAAATAGTAGGCATATATGACAAAATGCGTCTCTACTGAAATTAAGAGCAAATTATAATATTGAAAACAATAATTTTTCAAATGTCTCTAAATTTAGGTTGTTTTCCTCAACTGTGGAAATTTGTTGTCTAGGTAATGTCTTTGAATCCATAATAGCTGATTGCTTTCTTCTAAATTTCAAAAATATTATTTTCCAGGAACAACATGGCTTTCATCTTCGTCATACTGGTCAGACAGAAACAACCTTGTTGTTCATTAATTGTATTGCAAATTGTATTGAAGATGGAGGGTAAGATACTGTTTACATAGATTTCGTAAAGCTTTCAATCGAGTTGACCATAAGTTTGTGACGTTGCTTACTTCCTCTTGTCTGTTGTCTACCTGGACAAGAGAGGAAGCGTCATTTTGGCACTTGGTGATTGCAGCGGTACTTTTGAACTTTTTATTTCGGTACGTTCTTGTGCGCTAGTTCCTGTTTTAAAGTGTAGGAACACCACTTTATTCCATCAGCGGAATAATAGAAGCTAGGGTAACTCAGTCAAGAAATGGAATGCCAAGCGGTTTTGTGTGTGATTGTCGTTGGCGTAGCAATGGACAACTTTACCTTACCTGCCGAAAATGATTCTCGGTGTTCAATTAAAATTTAATACTTATACCTTTGCTTTTAAATAAAAGGCAGAATTTAAACTGCACTTATTCTATTTATTTGTGATTGATTTCATAGAAGAAAAAAGACCGAATACACAGAAAAAAATATGTATATATATATATATATATATATATATATATATATATATATATATATATATATATATATATATATATATATATATATATATATATATATATATCATATCAATATAATTTTATTAAAGAAAAAAAAAAAGAAATGTAAATATTAGTTCTTATCTACAAGCAAGCAGCCTAGGAACCAAACAAAAGGTTATGCTACAGCGAAATTTCGGAGACTACTACGACGGTTCTTATTATAAGCAGGAAATATGAAAATAATTACTACGAGTAGTTATGAAAGCGATTTACTGTTACTGGTGTCCACGGCAAGCGGTTAGTGTTTAAGGCGAAATTACGACAGACGGGCGGTGTTAAAATATCCAGGTGCTAGTGGTTACGGAGTGCAGGCGTGCTACAACGGGAAGACGGTATATATGACTTGTTACTCGCGGATGTGCTATATCTGTAGATGAGCGACTTATGTCTCTAGCGAATACAAATATCAAATGATATGGTTACTATATTACGCCACGCGGCACGGTGAGGCTCTTTTCATAGTTCTAGAGAAAAACCTTACTCGTGCTGAACAGAACGGTTCACACATTAATTTCCGCGGCACAATGAGGCTCTTTTCACAGTTCTAGAGAAAAACCTTATTCATGCTGAACATAGCTGTTCATGTATCACTTCCCGCGGCACGATGAGGCACTTTTCACAGTTATAGAAAAACCTCACTCGTGCTGAACCTACTAATGAAGCTAAAACGTATTTTGCATACTAGGTATTGATAAAACGAGGGGTTATTACATTTATCTGCGAGCCTTTTTGTTTCACCACTTAGATGTAATGGCTACGGATGGGCAATTATACCGCTGGGCACGGTAAGGGTCATTTTCACAGTTCTAGAGAAAAACCTTACACGCGCCGGTTACGACTGAAATGGGATTCCAGAACACAGGTCTAGTTTGGAACTCTATCTTTATGTCCACAATAATATACTGATAAGCGGAAGTTACAGATGCTCGTCGTTAAAATAGATAAACCCGGATTTACTTGATAAACTATGATATTTTCTGAATATCTCGGGCCGTTCGGTATTCGTAGACTATTAACGGACAAGAGAATGTAGCAGAAATTTGAACACAAATGGTAAATGACGGAAATGCACCAAAATCAACAATAAAGCAATAAAATCGTGAAAAAAATTCTTACCACTGTCGGACTCGGCGGAGCATACTGGAGTTCTGGAGCTACTTATTCGGTGTGGTCGGCGTATCTGACCACTTGTCAGAAGTGTCTATTCTTCGTTCGTGCGTGCAGTTTTATTCACAGATCCCCACACGGAAATCACGTGCCTACGTATTTCAAAGGATTCTGAACAAGTTGCGCGCGTCGTAAATGTATTTCAAGCAAGCTTGGCGTACTGTGCATAAACAAATTCCCTGTGTTATTTAACATATTACACAAATGCTTATAAAATATTCCGACACCGGGAATCGCTTTCTTATAATTTTAAAACTATACATACAAAAAGAAATCTTTTAAAACGGTTATGGATTAATATTTTACTATAAATCTAACAATAAATTATTTAAACAAAAATAGAAGTATACTCTTTTATCATTAACAACTGCTCTCAACTCGGTTTTGAATTAAACTAAATTAAATTAAATTTTCGACGTCTTACTTGGTGGCTGTTTAGTAGAAACACAAGTGGTTAATCATTGAGATAATAAAATAACTTAAGATTACCCTGAAAATAAATCGGTTTGAAACAATTATGTTTAGTAAATAATTGTTAGTCCATATAATGGACTTTTAAAAAACTTGACTCTGGTTCAAAACGGTTTTAAAGGAAACATTCATACTAGTTATAGTATACAGGATGTACCAAAGTGACAGATGAACCCAATTAGGTGTTACTATAACAGAGAATTGTTAACGGAAAAATCACTTCGTTACAAGTTATTAAAGCTTCAATATTATTGGTAATCTACTAATATGGCTTAAATCATATTTGACTAATAGAACACAAGTGGGTAAAGTTGGCAGTGTTTCATCACGTCAAATTAATGTTAGATCAGGTGCCCTGCAAGGAAGTTACTTGGCGCCTATCTTGTATTTATTATTTATTAATGATATCTCCATAAGTATTAAATTTAGTAGATATTTATTTTTGCTAACGATTTAAACTATTTTTGAAGATAAAATATACGTGTCAAGATTGTGGAAAAGTGTAACAAGATCTTCCGTAACAAACTGGTGCTCATCTCAAATTATGGAGTTAAATATATAATAAGGGTAAAATCAACACATTCACTCGTAAAAATAATATTACTGTATGTAATTATTTTATAGATAACATTAGAACGAGTAAGACATGTAACTGATTTGGGTGGCAGCTGGGGTTGATGTATTTTCGATTGATGCAAAAATCTGTCAAACATCGAATATTTCTCTGATTTTCACTTCTCTCAAATTATGCGATTTGACAAAACAACGTTTCACCAATTTATCACCAAAACTAAATTAATTATATCACATAGTTTATGAAATAGTCGGGTTTTATGAAAGGTTATAGCACTGCTTCTGCGTTAGTGAATATTTGTGATGAAATTTTCAATTCGTTAGATGAAGGTAAAGACTCTGCACTTGTTTCATTTGTTTTCTCTAAAGCTTTCGATTAAATTAAAATATTATGGACTTGACAACATAACCAATTTCTTTAGGACATATTTAGAGAATTTACACTCTCGTCCTCAAAGAGTAGTTTTTGGAGATACTTTTGAAACATTTGCACCATAACATCTGGTGTTCTTCAAGGATCAGTGTTAGGTCCAGTTCTCTTCTTACTATATAGCAGATATATTTAAATGTGTCAATTCAATAAAAATGCAAGATTACGCTGACGACATGACACCCAACTTATCTCTTCATTTGATCCCAAATCTATTAGAACAGCTTATAAAAAATAAATACAGGAATTTCTCACTATCAATCAAAAGAAAATTAATTAAAGCTTAATCCGTCTCGGTTATTTACTATTCATAAAAAAAGTTAAGCCTTTCGTACAATCTAATTGATTCTTAATATAAATAATGAACCTTTGAAAATTCTGAGTAAGGTAAAAAAATTGGGTTTAATATTCGACGAAAGCATGCGCTTCTCTGATTACATTATGCAATTGATAAAAAATCGTATGTTGCATTAAAATTACTTTATTATAATGTTAGTTTAATAAAGTATAAACTACGTAAAGAACTTTGTCAATAATTTTACCAATATTAAACTATTGTAACATATGTTACATTCCAAGTTTAGACAAATTAACTGAATCGATTGCAAAATGTTCAAAATAGTTGTTGTCGGTATATCTTTCGTTTAAGAAAATATGACTACGTTTCTACCAAAATCAAAGAATTTAAATGGAACAATACTGAAAATTTGTCAAATATTCTGTCAGTATTCGTTCATCATCTATATATTTCTTCTACGCCATCTTATCTCTGTGAAAAACTAAATTTTAGATATAATTTTCACAATGTAAATGTAAGATACGTTCAAAAATGTTCATTATCTACATTCCAAACAGTCATATTTCAGAGATCTTTTTGCTACAATGCTGCCAAAATTTACAACTTTGTTAACGATCAGTATATTATCTGCAAATAGTTTTCGAAAAAACGTAAGAAATTTTTGACTAATTGGTCGAAGAAAATGATTTCCTTAACCCTAGAATACTATCATTATTGGAAGATCGCTTAATACTATCGACACGTAAAATTTACTTAAAATGAAAAAACAAGCAATATAAAAATAATAGTATTTATTAACATTTATTTTTATCAACTAAAAAGAAATAGAAACATAATTAAAACGAACATTAATAAAAATAGTAGTTATCCAGTTTTTTTTTTTTAAGAACAACTAGGGCATATTTTAACTTGGTGCTCGCCACATATTGGTTTTTGCATTTCGAACAATATGTTGTAGTCATCCTCTTCTTAGCGGTAGGACATTTATGACAGTATTTTCTCGGACCTTTTTTATTACTATTGTTGTCTTCTCCTCGAGTTTCCTCTACCTCACTTTTTCTTCCCAGGACATCCTCAATAATTTTTTTTAATTCATGACTCATGTTGGTTACCGTTTCCAATCGACTAGTCTGATGAGCCTCTGATAGTTTTTTATGTAGTTCTAGCATATACATTTGTCTAGTAATTGGCTTTTCTCCCTCGAGTGATGACATTGTGTGAGTAAATCACATAAGAGTTTATAGAGGCCATATTTATCATGTTATAAAAAATGCACATAGGCCACCTTTTTGTTTTCCGATTTGCACACATGTTTTGACACATCTGGTCAAAAGTGTCCACTGCTCCTTTAGTAGCATTATAGGTGTGGATGATTTCTGGTTTCTTGGCTGTTTTATTAATAGTTCCAGATGATGTGTGCATTGTAGATAAAAGTGTAACTATTTTATTGGTTTTTGGTTTATAGGACACCAATGTGCTATTGGAACTGAAGGCAAACAATGATGTTCCCAACTGGCGTTTTTTATCGTTTTCGACCAATGATGGTGGAATGTGGGGCTTATTCTTCCGAATTGTTCCAACAATTGTCATGGTATAAGGTCTATAAATCAGTCTGTCAGCTAAAGGTACATTAGTGAACCAATTGTCCATTGTAAAGTTCCGGTTCGTACCATAAATTGGGGCAGTTAAAAGTTCTACAAAATAATCCGCTAAGGGACGCCCGTTAGTCTGAGTAGATTTGTCCAAATATGGACTGGCATTTATAAGATATTTTGTGGAAACGTCACATAATAAAACCAATTTCAGTCCGTACTTTGCCGGCTTATTTGGAATGTACATCCGGAACGGACAGTGGCCTCGAAATCCCACAAGTTGCTCATCAATCGTGACATACGAACTGGGCTTATATTTTGTCCTATAAACTTCAATAAATTCTTCCTAGATTTCAGATATGAGAGCAAAAAGAGTGACATTCCTTCTTTCAGCCCTAGTTTCCTTGTCATCAAACCTTAAACAAGCAGTTAAGAAGTCAAACCTTGATTTACTCATGGTTGCCCTGTATCGTGTTCCACAATAAGAAGTATCAAACATTATTTTTGATGATAAATGGTTATCCTTCATAATCGCAGCAAGTATGTAAATTCCTAAGAGGGCTTTCAGTTCAACCAAATTTGTATCAGAAAAAGTTTGTTTTGACATTTTATAATTTTTATTTGATCTATTAATTTCTTGATTGGTGCATAATACTATTTTATTTAGCATATCGTCTGGCAAAAACAATTGAAATATACGCAACGGATCCAAAATTTGCCTTACTTCAGGGACAGGACCCGGCCTTATGTGAACAATGTTTCTGGCAGGAATTTTTCCTGCTACTTTGGCTTTAGAACTCCACTTATACCCATTTTTTCCTTCCAAAGTTTCAAACTCAGGGATCAAAATATGTTCTTGGGTTTCCTGAGGGGTTTCTATGAGATCCTAAAAATGTTTATATAGGTAAGTAGTGTTTTATTTTTGCATGTTTGCATAACTTACCACTACTTCCTGAGAATGTGGTGTAGATGTCACTGGCTCGCCAGAATCATAAGATGCTTGTCTTGGCTTCTTTTTAGGTATTAAAGATCCTGCGGGTTCCCTAGAGATGCTAAAAATATTAATAGGTAGGTAAAGTGTCCTATTTTAAAAATAGGACACTTTACCTACCTATTAATATTTTTAGTAGTAAGTTATATAAAGTTGGAAAAATAGTATTTTTCCAACTTTATATAAATTACTACTGCTTCCTGAGAGTGTGATGTAGATGCCACTGGATCTCCAGAAACATTAGGTGCTATTCTTGTCCCCTTTTTTAAATACTGGAGGTTTACTGAACTTTTTCGGTTCCCAAACTTTTCTCAAACATGTTTCTAAAGCATCTCCTGGGTCGTCTTCTTCAGGAAAATAATCTGGGTCGCATAAACTATCGTCAGATTCACTATCTGTAAAGTTTTTTTCAATCTCAACATCATCGTCCACTTCACTATCACCACTTTCATATAAGAGTTGTTCAAGTTCGGCATCTGTTAGTCCTTTTTTTACTCATTTTCGCACTATAAAATTCCCGCACAATACTATCGATACGTCAGACTTACGTATTAAAATTTATCTCGTAATACTATCGGTACGTAAAATTGACGTGCAGTGATTCAAATTATGGTACGACACAAACAGTTACACTTGTAAGATTGTACTAATCTGTGTGAAATGTCTATATCTTAAACAGAGCACTGCTAGCGGCTGAAGTGGGAATTTAAAAGGGCGGGGTTGCTGCAAAGGAATTTTTGAACAAATACGTAATTTTTACGTATGATAGTATTCTAGGGTTAAATACATAAAATATCATCTACCGTATGGTTTTCTTTCAAGTTTTGCTAAGTTATTAATTTAAATTTGTATTGTTCTCAATATTTGACATGAATGAAATATAAATGTCATCTATAGTATTGTATTCACCTACTAAATTTGTAAGAAATCGGTAAAACATATTTGAAAATATTATGCAGACAAACCGTTTCCGATGTCCCACGAGGAGACCATGAAACACTCGTAAAAATAGCTATTAAAATTTTACACTCTCGAGGAGTGTGGTCAAATGGATAGTGGTGGTGAGAGAGACATGACAAAATGAGAAGGGGTGGGAGTGGTCCCAGTCGTCCTGGTCCGTACTTACCAAATTTGAAAGAAATCAGTAAATCTTTTTTTTGAAAATATTGCAAAAAACTGGTTTCCAATGTTTCCCGAAGAAACCCTTGTACTCCTCGTAAAAATCGGAAAAATTCAAATCAAATAAATACGGGACCCTTAATATTCGTTCCTCTATACGTGGTTAATATATATATTTTTTTTTTACCATAATTATCAGCCTGCATAGGTTACTTACCGTGCGGTTTACCTACAACAAAGTAGTAACAATATGTTTGTAGGTTCTGGATTGTCCAGCCTTGCAGTTACACATACACACACACCCACACACCCTCCCACACATACTTCTATTCACTAACATTCATATCTGGGGATTCTAGAATTATTCTCATATCATGTGGAGATGATTTTAGTGCAGAAGTCTCCAAGCAGACTAAAAATTTGTCGTGATTTCACGTCTTTAGCCTGACACAGTATTATGTGTCCGGCTTTAAAAAACTTCTTCACCCTCGATGAAGGGCCACCTTTTATTTTCTAAATAAAGGAGAATATCTGCTGAGGATACCTGCACAGATGGCATTGGTCAATAGCATACAAAACTTTAAAAGTCCTTAAATATTCTCTCATAGTCCTTATATGTAGATTATTTTTTTTCGCCAGTTTTCATTCGACAGACAAAGATAAAGAAGACAATTTAAAAGATGGGCGCTACTGGTAACAAAATTACTGCACAGTAATGTATTTTTACTTCACTACTTAGTTTGTTTTTGTATTTTTGTGGATTTATTTCTATATGATAAGATTAAATGTAGTAGCATTGGCTAGACTTGTACTGTTAATTGTAAAATTAAATTTGTAATTACTTTTAATGAAGAAATATTTTTTGGTTGCTCGATGCTAGACGGGGTCCTCCTGTGGCCTTCGAATTTCACAGGTGGAAAGCCAACAAATTACCTAAAGTCACTCCCCACATCTCGCTGGGTTAGTGGCTGTAGATTCCAGAATCGTGTGCCTTAAGCAGACGGAGAGAATCCAGAATTATCGTCTCCTGCATTTGGCCTGCCAGCCAGTAGCCTGCTCTTTGGCAGGCCGGTTTGGTCTTCAATCCTGAGAGCAGCGTAGGCTTTATCCCTCCGAGTACACCGAGGACGACCATGTTGACCGAGTAGCTTTGATACAGCACTAATAAAGAAATTGTTATTATTGTTATTGTTATTATTATTATAAATATCCTCGTCGCGCATAATAAAAGCATTCTTTTTCTGAACATTTTTTTATGGTTGAGTTCCGTTCGGAATGGACTGAATTTGTTTTCATTTGTCCTATCCTGGAGATTACCTTAAGTAAAAATTAGATACAAAGGACACACACATATTATCTATCATCTTAGATAAATGAAAAAAAGGTTTTTATCAACAGTAAAAGCACAAGAGCTTTTTTTTATCGGATAAATTTCTCTTTGTCACGAAATAATTTTGCCAATCAGTAATTTTATAAGAAAAACTGACATGAAAAAATCGCGAGACCGCAGGTCGAGCGATTTTGTCAAATGTCAGTTTTTCGAGCAAAATTACTGATTGGCAAAATTTTGAGTTAAAAAGAAATTTATCCATAAAAGAAAAAGCTCGAGTATTTTTTGGCAAGATAAATTAACGACAGAATATGTGAACGAACAACAACAATAATTATCTTTATTTATACAATTATTTAAAGGAACAGTTATTAAAAATACAGTTGTTATAAATTGTTATATATTTTTATCGGTGATAAAAAACGATGCACCTATTTTATCGCTGTCAAAGTGACAAAAATGTGCTGTCAGATAGACTTTTTCATATAGGAGTTCATTTATCTAAATAAATAAGTTAATCTTGTTTCCGGATAAAACCCGATATAAAACAAATTATTAAAATAATAGTATACTCATAATCTATTTTCATGCTTCATTATGGCTATAGCTGAGGATAATTTGTTTAAATCGTTGGTTTACACCTATATCTCTGGATTTGCTTAATTAATATAAATGACATTTTCGCAGAATTTTAATTTAGTAGGATTTACTAAAATGGAATATTTTACTTACTTTTCAATTAGGTTGATTAGATTTTTGGCATGCGAATGATTTTACGTATATAACTTTCAGGTAATTAAGTAAATTACGGTGTAATTTTTAATTCAAGTGAGTCTGTTCATAATAAACCTAATAAAAATTATAACTGATTTTTCCGCAGAAACTAAAAAACGGTTTGTAATATATCACTTGTGTACAGTCAAGCAATTTTATTTCTTCATTAATAGAGTTGGCAAGTCATGCGGCTGGTCAGTGGTGCAACAGCAGGTAGATAGATATCCGGTGAGGCAATGACCGGCTGGCGGAAAAATCGAACGAAGCAAGCCGCGAGATTAGTCCATTATTGTATATTCCTCTCCGTTGTATTTTATATTGTATTGTTGATATTTTATTTGTTGTATTTTATTGTTGATATTAATTTAATAATGTCACACGTGCGCAAGGATAAAAATGCTGACAAAGTGAATAAATTTATCAGTGAATTTCCGGATTTATTCTATAATGGTGCTACAATAATTTGTACGGTGTGCGAGACAAACTTGATGTGCTGGGATAAATATGATGGTAGACGTCACGTAAATACTGTGCAGCATAAACCTAAAAAAAATTGCGCGTCTTCGAAAACAGCAAGAGACTAACTGAGTGTACTGGCAAAACAATTACGCAGGTGGTGTTGGAGACGTTAGAAAAATTTGATCTGTCAACAAGTCAAGTGTGACCGATGGTGCCGCGACAATGCGTTTGGTAGACCGCTCTCTTCAAAAACACGGTTGTAGGTTGGTACATGTTACGTCTAAACTGCATGCTTTACATCTTGTGGCAGAAACTATTCGACAAGGTTTTCCAGATGTAGATGCATTAATAGCAAGTACAAAAAGTGTTCCTTAAATCTCTTAAACGTCTTCGAGCATTTTACAGCAGGTGTCCCGGTATTCTTGAAACACCACAGCCGATTCTTATACGTTGGGGAACATGGTTCAAGGCAGCTTTTTATTATGCTGAATATTTACAACAAATAAAAACTGTGATACTACAATTCAATCCTGACGAGGCTGCAGCTATTAAGAAGAGCCAGACAAAATTTGAAGATATTTCCGTTGAAACAGCTTTAAAAACTATTCACAAGAACCATAAGAGACTACACGACGCCATACAAAACTTACAAAACAGTGCGTTGTTGTTATCAGAGTCACTGCAAATAATGGAACAAGTAAATCGATTGCTACACTCTATAGGTGACGCAAAAAATGAGCCTGTTAGAGAATAGTTCGCACGTGTGTTAAAGCGACACACCGGATTTACCAGATTAAGACAAATTTGTGGTGATATTGATAGTGCAACCCCAGATCCGGTAAGTGCGTTGAAAGACTATTTTAAGTATGCCTGTATTACATTAATAGATGTCGAACGGTCGTTTTCAAAATATAGGCATATTTTTTCCATCACAGCGAACATTACTCACGGAGACAACCATAGAAACATACCTGATGCTTCAAAGTTTTTACAGATCTTCTCCAGTTTATGATAACCAAGCTAGTTCATCAAGTTAGTTAAGAGGGTAAGTTGTGCATACATTCTTATAAATTGTAACAGTTTATTGCTTTTGTTACCAGTTAATTTCTTTTATTACGCTTATTATGATGTGTACGTCTATGTCCCGCCGCATATTACTGCCAACTCTGGAATCATAATCAATCAGGTATTCAAATAATTAATCATTAATCTTAATCAACCAGGCTACAGCACTTTTAATCCTTAATCACTGATTACTTTTCAATAAATCAGTGATTGCATTCAATCATTGATTGCTTCTTTTAATCAGTAGTTAAAATCAGCTCATGCCTAATATTAAAACTATTCGATCGGCCCGACACCAAGTGCGTATCTGCTTAACTGCCTACTATCTATAAGACTATTTATTCACCATACGACTTGAATATGATCAATCTATCAATGGCATTCACTATTACCGTTGAGAGACTATTTTCTTATAGTGGGCTGATATATTCTCTCAGAAGAGAACACCACGATGAAACGATTTAAAAATAAATTCCAAATTGGGGCAATAATTGTATATGTTACTTTATGTTTTTTTCTTGTTTCGTTGTTTATTGTTTTATAGTTTAAGCATGTATCATGGGACATAACTATAACTTATAGTTCAAAATACTCATTATTTTCTTATTTATTTGATATTTATATGAAGAATAATGGAAGTGTTAGGAACACATTTATTTCATAAGAAATTTTGTTTTGTTTTTGATTTCTTTTTTATTCACAGTGAATATTTAATTTATTGTTAAATTAAATATTATTAAATAAAATAAAAAATAAAGAATTTCCAACTTTTTTATCATTGAATTTTTCTAATTTATAGGTTAATAATTAATCAGTTAATATTTCCAAATTAATCGATGATTATTTCCAATGTGTGGATTAATTATTAATATTAATCTGTGAATAAACACTAATCGATCATTAATCTTTAATCAACTTTTTTTTATTAATCAGAACAACTCTTCATTTTAATAAGCATATTATATAAATAGGTACCTTTTGGTCTCTGTTTTAAAACTTAATAGTAATTAATGAGACATTTCTTATTACATTTATACCACACACCAAAATCAAAAAGAATCGGAAGAGCAATACGCTTTAGTTTACTTTTTGCAATATTCGTAAACATGTCATCAGTAAAATGATGTGAACAAATTTTATAACTATCACATAGTAGTAGTGTTTACTGGTTTTATTTTGAAAGTGCTCTCTTTCAATATTATTTACCCAAATAGAATATCTAATAAACAATACTACGAAATGTTTTAATTGTAACATTTAAGTATCTACCTTAACTGATCAAGAGAATAACGGAATAACCTTACACAATATTCCGAGTTGCTCAAACAACCCTTCAAAGCACAGTAATTTTTTCTGCTATGGCAAGACAACAATAAGTCCAGAAACAATAACAACAACGGTAATAATAACATACCATATACTTAACACCTTTGAATATTGAGATAATTATAATCAAAGCTTAACAGTCATACAAATAATAAATAAAGATTAAACATAAACACTTGAAATCTTGAAACTCGAAAATTAGGTTACACCACCATATGCAATAAAACTGAAATCTGTTCATTTCATTTACATTTTGCACTTGTGCAAATTTGTCTCACTTCAACATTCCTTATTTGCGTTTTTTGCGTTAATCTACACTAAACTGCAACAACCATGTAGTTATCTTTAACGAGCTTATATCGCAGATACACGAAAGTTTTACATCTCTTTTGAAAGATGGTGATTCGAGTAGGTTAGCTCATCTCTCATCAACTTGGTTCGGCCAGGTCGTCTGGGTTTGAAAAAAGCAACTTTTTAACTTACGTGATAATAACAGAGTGGCCCATTTAAAACCTCCCACTACCCTTTCTTCTATTCTATAAATTTTCAAGAAAAACGCTGAAACACATCGATTTTGTTTTAAAGGGGGGACGTATAACCGTGTCCAAATACCTTCCTTCATCCCCTATGCGGGGACGCCAACCTTTAAAAAATGGGAGTAAGTTCTTTCAATTCTCTTTACAAAAGTGTAAGGTTTTTTAAATTTGAGGGAACAGTTTTTGAGATATCGCATTTTCGAATGGTATGATCTAAGAAGTTAAAATTCACTACGCAAGAATATTTTATTAAATAGATCATATTAGTGAGATGTGACATATTTATACAACCTACGTAAAATAATCATGACACACTGGTTGCCTATATGTAACACTAGAACTTAACCCTTATGTTCGTGAACATAAAGGAGACATCTTTGATAGTTAGAACACACCACAGAATTTTACTTTTTTTCCCCCTTTAAAGAAATATTTAAGAACTTTTACTTACTATCCACCATGCACAAGTTACTACAGGGTGTTTCACCAGGAAATGCATCGATCGATATAGGGAAAAGTAAGCACCAGAAAATTTGGAAAATTTAAAGAATTACTAACGGCACTGTGATCAATGCAACTAAAATAATTACAAGCATCTGGCACTTCCGGTTATACCAGAAGTCGATACCAACTTGCTTATTATAAATAAAATACCTTACATATTTTAGGGTTTTCGAAAAGAGCATAAAATTCGTAGTCAAAAACATGTAGAATACCCTATGCCTAAACCCAGCCGTTTCAAAGATATTTGACATTTTGAAAATTTTTTGACGTGAAATGGTTTACAGTAACCTATATAACTTTCTTCGTGTAAAAGATACTCATTTGCTTTTTGGCACGCAAAAAAACCATAAGGTGAGCTACGCTATACAGTTTAAAGAAATTCAATAATGGTATACCAAGTGTTCCATTTTTGAGGTTACATTTTGTAGACTTCAAACCGCGAAAACTTGCTTAACTCAAATGGAACACCCTGTATTTTTTTACATCAAGTTATGTAATTTTTTTTTTTGATATAAGCATTGTGGGGGATTAATTTACAACTTTTTGAAATATTTGTGATTTTCTTCGAAATTCAAGAATTTTTAGTGAAAAATTTAACAAATTAGCCATGATTAGAAACAATTAGTAATGTCAGTCATTCCCTTATGTCAAAAAAATGCCACCGCGTTTAAATTAGACCCACGAAAACTTTTTGAATTTGTTTATTATTTATGGAGAATGTGATAAAGTAATATCAAGAACTTGTAGTACATATGCTACTCGATATCCACAAAAACGGAAACCGTCACCAAACACTGTAAGACGCATACTGGATAATTTTAAAAACTATGGCTCTGTCAAGGCAAGAATTCAAAAGCGGAAGCCTATTGTTGATGACGAAAACGTAGAAATAGCAATTCTGGGATATTTTCATGCATTTCTAATGTTGTCATTAAGACAAGCCGCTCTGGAATCGGGACTATGCAAGGATTTAGTTCACAGAATTTTAATTAAACATAAATTTCACCCGTTTTCGTTCCAAATGGTTCAACGATTAAAAGAAACAGATTTCCTAAGAAGAGAAAATTTTTGTGAATTTATTCTAATAATGTCTGTAGGCGACGATTCTTATTTGGAAAATACTATATGGTCAGATGAAGTTAAATTTACCAAAAAGCGAACTTTTTAATCGACAGATTTCGCATTATTGGAGTGACTCGAATCCTCATATGTTCAGGGAGCGAAATTTTCAAGAAAGTTGGCAGTTTAATGTTTACTGTGCCATAAGAAACGATATAGTGGTGGCATTAGAATTTTATCAAGAAAATTTAAACAGTAAGTTATAAAGATTTCTTCCTCTGCTAATATGTATAGTTAATTTTTTTGTTTTCGTTTTTTTTTTAAGTGAAAGATATCTAAATATTTTACAAAATTTGAATAATAACTGTTTAGAAAATTTACCTCTCACCAAACATAAAAACATTATTTATCAGCCCGACGGTGCTACCCCACATAACGCGTATTTGGTAAAAAAATTTTTACAAGAGACTTTTTACGATCAATGGATCGCCAATAATGGACCTTTCGCCCCCTCGCTCGCCCGATATATCAATTTTAGTTTATTTTATTTGGGGAACTATTAAAAATAAAGTTTATGAGAGTCCATTAACAACTATTGAAGATTGTATGCAGAGAATAAGAAATCAATTTCAAAACTTATCACAGGATTCAATTAGAAGAGCTACTCATGAAGAACTAATTCGAAGGTGAGAAAAATGTGTGGAGATTCGAGGGTGGAATTTTGAACAATTATTAAATTAAATGAAATCATGTTTTTAGTAGATTTTATCTTAGGTATTTTAGTTTATGCAAAGTGTCTTCAATCCAATTAATAGGCATATTACAGTGTTTAGTGTTACTTTCCGTTTTTATGGATATCTATTAACAAATGTACTACAAGTTCTTGATATTACTTTATCACATTCTCCATAAATAATAAACAAATTCAAAATGTCTTCGTGGTTGTAATTTAAACGCGGTGGCACTTTTTAGAATGACTAACATTACTGATTGTTTCTAATCATGGCTAATTTAATAAAATGTTTACTAAAAGTTCAAAAATTTCTAAGAAAATCGCAAATATTTCAAAAAGTTGTAAATAAAACCCCCACAATGCTTATATTAGAAAAAAGGAATTTAATTATGCATAACTTGACGTAAAAAATACAGGGTGTTCCATTTGACTTAGGCAAGTTCTCGCGGCTTGAAATTTACGAAATGTAACGTTGAAAATCGAACACTTAGTATACCATTATTGAATTTCTTTAAACTGGAGAGCGTAGCTCACCTTATGTTATTTCTGAATGCCAAAAAGCAAATGAGTATCTTTTACACGAAGAAAGTTATAAAGGTTACTGTAAACCATTACACCTGTCAAAATTTTTTAAAATGTCAAATATCTCTAAAAAGGCTGGGTTTAGGCATAGGGTGTCCTTCATGTTTCTGACTCAGAATTTTATGCTCTTTTCGAAAACCCTAAAATATATGGGATGTTCTGTTTATAATAAGCAAGTTGATATCGACTTCCGGTATAACCGGAAGTGCCAAATGCTTGTAATTATTTTAGTTGGATTGGCCACACTGCCGTTAGTAGCTACCTAAATTTTCAAAAATTTCTGGTGCGTACTTTTCCCTATATCGATCGATGCAGTTCCTGGTGAGACACCACGTGACTAATTAGTTACCTTAACTAGTGGAGTCGTCCTGTCAGTCAAGGATGGCTGAAAACTATTCTCTTGATACATACGCATGTGCAAAAATCCTCATCAGATACTACCTCAATATGAAAGACACACAATCACAAGTTAAAAGGTAGCTTTCATAAACGATTATAACCCACGTGACCAATTAGTTACCTTTAATACAGAATCATCGAGTCATCCTGTCAGCATAATATGGTTGAAAACTATTTCTTAGACACACACGTATGTGCAAAAATCTTTATCGGGTACTAATATGAGAGGCACAAAATCACAAGTTAAAAGGTACCATGAAATATTGTATGAGAAATATCGTTATACAAGGCGTTTAATATGAGCTGTCCCTGTTTTTTAAACACAAACAGATTAATTTTTGTGAATATTGGATTGAGTGTTCAATTTTACATGACAAAGATATATATACACATTTTGTACTTTTGAAATAATCAAATAATGAATCACAAATATGTATGGTCAACTTTACGTCACAGATTTCATATCGCAAGTGAGTTCTTTATAGGTTTTGTGCTGTTTGTTGTTAATTTTCTCATAAATTTAAAGAGAAACTTATTCATCTTTTTTAAACAAATTTTACACTAATAATGAGAGAAGTGCTCATCATATGAGCAATTATCTGTACAAATATAATAACAACCATCCTACATCTTTATTATTTGACTTTAGTTCCCAATGATGTAACTATATATTGATGTGTACCTAATACATATTTCCAAGAAAAAAATATGCGGCGAAATTTCGACAACTTTGCAACTCAGATGATACCACATGTGTTGTCTTTTATGATGGTGACATATCATCATAATACACTCTTTTTTATAGTAGTATAAGTTATTTATATCTTTTAACGCTAATGTTTGACGTAACAGATGTTATGATAAGATTAATTGTATTTGTTTATGAATGCATTACGTTAATAGACAGTGGTTAATACTATTTTGACTCTTATACAAGGTGTCCTCGAACCCTTTGGCCAAACTTTGGGAGGCAATCTACATTGAAAGACGATATGAGTTTATGCTGTAACAAAATATTGAAATAGCTTTATTTCTGAGATACAAATTACTGAAAGGTATATTTTCCAGGGGTATACAATTGCATCGCGGTCGCGGTACATTCTATCAATTATTACTCAAAGGAGCACCAAGTGTCTAAGCACTAGCCTATGTAATGAATTTGATGAATATGATACCATCAGAAATTATTTGAGGAACTTCTCAGTTATATTTGAATACTTGACTTCATTATCATAATGGGATAGGATAATTATTGCATTAAAAATAAATTTCAGTTTATAAAGTCAAAACTTTGTAAAACAACTAATTGCGACATACACAACTTGAAATATTTAAATTCGAAACGTCCTAAGTTTAAGAACTAAAATTGTTTACATATTTTGTCAAATTATTGTTAACATCTTATAATTTATAAAGGTATGTAATTTGGAGGCGGAAGATATTTGTTCTTATATTTCTTTGAAATAATTTTATAAACTATTGTAGTTTCACAATTTATGTATAAAATTACATAAAAATGTGGACTTACAAACTTTTCATAAATATCATTTTATATTATTTATTTATATTCATATAATATAATTTACGCTGATAGCGGCCAAGATGAGGTAAAATAGTTTTACGACCAGTTTTACTCCCCTAGATGTAACAATCTCAGATGATTCTTAACATAATACAATACCTTTTTTTTGGATGAAATAAGAAATAACGCTATTCAAATATAAACTATTTTAAAAATACTTAAAACTAACAAAATTAATTCGTCTTAATGTTTCATAATATTTTCAATCATCAAGTTAAAATATATTCTCTCCAATATTTCCTAAAAAAAAGTTCCCTAGCATTTGACCAATATTGAATAAATAAGTATTTATGACATTTCAACAATATCTTAATATAAAATTACGTTAACAATATAAAATAAAGACAACAGCTATGAAAATAACTGACAAATTTGCCAAACTGAACGCTAAAGTTGTTTTCTATCATGACCTACTATTTAAGTTACGATTAGGGAATTACAATGTTTAAAAACAAATAGCTTTAAAACGATAACTCCTATCGAAATTTAGTAAGAGCAAATGTTATGCAGTTTTTAACATTGGCGCTTTTTTCCGATTTTAATGTCTAAAAAAAATCCTAAGAAAAAAATTATTTTATTATATTTTATTTTATTTCATATACACATCCTACAGGTAGAACCCAATTACAGGATACAAAACACTTAAATAAATTTAAGTAACAAAAAGCAAAAAATTGAAAATCTACCAACAATTAGAGTTAAAAAAAATATATAAATATTACAACGGAAATGAAATAATAAACATTAATATAATACATAGTAATAAATTAACACTAACTAACAATACATTATACTTTAATTAAAATATTGCTATTCAACAATACACAATAGCAATAAAAATAAATATAAATTGTACAAAACTACACAAATTAAAATATTGTCATTCACTCATTAAATACAACTTTTTTAATTTTGTCAATGGTACAAGAAAAAATATCAGTATTGTCCTCCACGTTGCAATAGTTTGCGATCATTTGATATAAAGAGGATGCTATCATAATATTAGTATTAGCTGTAGGAAATTTAAAAATGTGGTTGTGACGTGATGATATTCGTGGAACTTTAAAATTAATTTGGTTTAATATCCATATACAGTCAACTAAATTATTAACCACCTTGTTAAAAAAAATTATAAATTGTGCCGCCCTACGTTTTGCAAGCTCGCATAGACTGAGACGTGCAAGTAAAATATTGTTTTGAATGCCTCTTTTCGGATATTCACTATCAAGTACGTATACTGCTGATTTTACAAAACGTCGTTGTATTTTTTTCTAAAGATCAAATATATATATTATAAATGGGACTCCACACTATTGATGCATATTCCAACCGCGATCTAACAAATGAAACATAGAGCACTCTAAGCGTACGCAAGCTACCAAACCGCTTTGAATTGCGAGGTCCAAGGCTTTTATAAGCCGGCGAAGTGGTCGTTTCGATATGCCGTATGAAAGATAATTTAGGATCAAAAACAACTCCAAGATCTTTTATGTAATCTGGCCTTTGTAATATTAAATCATCCAGTTTATAATTATATTTGATTGAGGTTACTTTCCTCATAAATGTCAGAACATTACATTTTGATCCATTTAATGGTAATATATTATTCGCACACCAGAGATTTATGTTATCTAATGCTGTCTAATGCTGTCTCAGACTTAATTTCGCAAAATAGTTTTAAGTCGTCCGCATATAATAGATAATGTACTCGATGGAGATTAGCTGTGATATCGTTGATAAACAAGACAAATAAAATTGGTCCCAATATCGAACCTTGTGGTACGCCTGACTTCTGCAAGAATTTGCCAGACCTGTATCCACGGTATTGAACAAATTGATACCTATCTAGCAAATAGGATTTACGAAATTTAACTATTGGCCTGGAAAGTCCAAAGTTCTCAGATTTAGTTAATAAAATACCGTGGTCAAGTCTGTCAAGTCTGTCAAATGCCTTGGAGAAGTCAGTATATATTACATCTACCTGACTTTGTTGATCTAGTTTGGCGCTGATATACTGGGATTTACACACAAGGTTTGTGACTGTAGACCTGCCTTTCACGAATCCATGCTGCTCAAGCGATATCATACCAGATACGTGATTGTATATGATTGCATGTAGAATAATCTCCAACAATTTTGCCAAGTTACAAATGATGGTTATTGGCCTATAGTTTGTTATTTCATTTCTATCTCCTTTTTTGTAAATAGGGCATACCCTCGAGAGTTTCCATAAATCAGGAAAACAAGAAGTTTCCAATATTAAATCAAAAATTATAGTAAGTGGGCCAGCCAAAACTGATGCGCAGTCCTTTATTATGAATACTGGTATTAAATCAGGACCCATAGTCATGGTCGGCTTAATCTTTTTGATAGTATTCATTACATCATTTTGCGTGACAGAACTAATATTTAAGGACAACACGTTTTCTGAATTAAGAGCATTTAAATTATTATTACCAGGTTGCGTAAAGGAGTTAGAGAAATGATCAGCGAAGCTATCAGCTAATAATTGAGGATCTTCAATAGTTTCATTATTATATTTTAATATCGAAGGATTAGATAAGTTATTGTTCCTTGTATTTATGTATAACCAGAATTGCTTAGGATTATCTTTTATATTATTTTCGATATTTTGAAGATATGCCGCCTGCGAGATATTTACATCATTTTTTATTTGAAATCTCAATTATTTGAACCTATTTAGATCCTCATATAGTTCTTTTATATTTCTGCCAAGATTTATGTTTTTGTTTTATTTTGTTTATAATTTGACCATTAAACCAACCAGGATATGATTTAGAAGTTGGTATTCTCTTTGGAATGTTATTTTCAAATATTTCTTCAAATGTATTGTTTAGGACTTTAACAGCAGTATTTGCTTCTGTATAATTCTCCAGAAAATGCCAATCAGTATTTGCCAAATCTTCATATAGTGTAATAAAATTTGCTTTCCTAAAATTAAAGTCGGTACTGGATTTAAGTAGACGTTTAGACGGACTGGATTTACTAATATATATATTAATGAAAGTGCTGGGTGATAGGCATCCTCCGGTAGAATTATATCAGGTGGCTCACTTACTGTACAATTTTTGTTATAAAAAATTAAATATAATAATCTGTTTTGATTATTGAAAATTGAATTGAATTGTGTTAATGCTAAAAAGTTTATGAAGTTCTTTAATTAACTAAAGTTAGGAGTAAATGTATTATTATTAAAACAATGTGAATATTCTGGTATATTAAAATCACCTAGTATTAAAATATCAGAGTTACAAAGGTAGTTCAGAGATACTAAATATTCAAACAAACGTTCATAAACCTCGTTGTTGCAAATATTCACCTCATCTGTAACTTCCCCAACAAATCATGATATTTAGATAAAAATTTTACAAAATATATAACACTATGAAACTAATAAATGATCAAAATTTAATTTTTGCAACTTAAGACGTTTCAATTTTATTGTAAAATATGTTTGTTCTACTTAACCTCTTCCCTATGATCTGATTAAGAAAAATATTTATATACAAAACTCAACGTATTTTTTTCTAGTTCTATTAACCCTTTGAAGGTACTTAATTATAAGACACCCTTCATAAGAAATCAGAATTTACTTTTAAAATTACTATGGCCAACGATTTGCAAGTTCTTCGAATATTATCTCGTGTTCTTATTTTCATAACAAATTCAGTTAAAGCCAATTTTGTCCGTTAATAATTTAATAAATTTTGTATTATTTTTTATTTCAAAGCAATCGGTTGTTATCTTTAAAGTTTGCAGTCAAATTCTCCTATTTGTGAATAAATTTAAATTTGTATTACATAAAACGTAACCCGAGGCTGTGCAAAAAATTATCAATACAACGTCCGACTACTTTTTGTACTACGAGTGTAAGTAAGTTGTTTTAGTTAGTTATTCGGCAAGTTTGTGTTGAGTGCATACGTAAAGAAATATCTATATTTTTAATGCAACCTTTTAGTTTAATTTTCCTATATATTTAAAGTGTGTAATTAATTGTAGTGTTTGAAGTGTGTTTTGTTTGTTGTTGTTTTGTGAAATATGATGAAATTGATGGTACTGACGAACTGCTTTTGGAAAAGGGCACGAAAGGTAGCTTAGTTTGTATATTTAAATAATTGTTTTATAAATTTTTATTTGTTTAATAGGTAGGATCAGAACGAGAGAAGATAAGAAACGTTGTACAAGGTAAGATTTTTTTATTATACACAGCTGAGTTTTTCATTACAGTGTGGTGATAATGTATGGAACAAATTCAATAAAACAATCCAGGAAGGTTTTCACAAAAAATCCTCATACAGGTAAATTTTATTTTTCAAAAAGGCATCTACTTTGATAAATGGCATTCTTTGATTGTGTTTTGTTTTCGAAATAGGGCGTGATCGGTATTTTTTTTTAAATAGCAACATATAACTTTTTGTATAGATTCGTATAGAGAACGCTTTTCTGCATACGTTGGCATAAAAAAATGACATGCTGAAGAGGAAAGTTTTCAAGATATTTGACTTTAAAGCTTCAGTTGTTTTAGTAGTTCTTGGAAAAATAGGCTTGGACAACGATGTCCATATCACCATATCTAGAATTTAAACTTATAATCAAATTCGTCAAAAAAATATGAGATGAGAGTTAAGAAAATGACAAAGACTTCACAAGTTAAAAAAAAATTGTAATAAGGAAATTTCGATTCAAAAAACAAAATTTTTAATTCATTCTAAACTAAACTAAATTGTCGTGAAAGTAGAAAATTACTGTTAATCGAATTAATAATCTGTTAAAATATTAAATTAATTAGGTAATAATTATTACACGTAACATGACCTTAAAATGGACTTTTAAATAAATGTTAAAAATTTTGACGACTGAAGTTAAATATCTCGAAAACTTTACTCTTCAACATGCCACTTTTTTATACCATCGTATACAGAAAAGCATCCTCTATACGAATCCATAAAAAAATATGGGTTGCTATTTTAAAAAAATGCTGATGACATCATAGCTCAAAAATAAAATGCAATCAAAGAATGCCAGTTATCAGAAAAGATTCCTTTTTGAAAAACAAAATTGTCTTGGAAAGTTTTACTAAATTTGTGCGTCCGACTTCCAATTCTCTAGTTCTATGATAACTAGAAACTTGATATAAAAACATAAGTAAACTAGACAAAAAAGTTTATGACCAGAAATTGTTTTCCAATATACAGGGTGAACCAAGAGGATTCTACAGGATTAAGTAACATTTTTTAAATGAGATGCCATGCATATCAGAACATTTTTGTGGCCTCCTTTCACTCTTGAATTATTATTATTGACTTTTCTCCCAACCACTTGGATATAAAGATTTTTTTTATTTTGAAATTATACCATTTACACGTGTAAGTATATTACAAATATCACTACAATCATAACTATCGATTTTAAGAAAAAATATGTCAGTACGAGTTATGAGAAATCTGTGTGATGACATTCAGCCATTTTTACTTTCTAAAAGTATACAGAGTGGCCAAAAAGGGTTTTTAAATTTACAACATTTTGAACTGAATCTTCTAAATTTTTTCAAATGGATGTACGATTGAAAAACGAACATTTTTTGTATATATATTCCTATGGCTATTTGTGACCATTTTCAATTTATTGAACAATAACTGCAAAATTCAGCAATAAAAATTAAAAATGAGGTTTTTTTTTCAAATAATTCAAGAGAGGGTATTGTAATAACATGTTACATCATGTCCATAAAAACATCACACCAACAGTAATTCAAAATTTGAAGGAACGGATAATAAATGTTTTTAGAAGTTCACTCCGGGTATTTTATGAAAGGTAGAAACCTCATTCCAAAGACGCATAGAAATGAATGTCAGTCAAAATGGGCAACATGTAGAGCACTTTTTATAATACCTTGAACTACAAAAAAAAAAATTTTTTATGACCGAATTTTGCAGTTATTATTGTTCAATAAATCGAAAATGGTTGCAAATTGCCATAGGGATGAACGTACAAAATATTTTAGTTTTTCAATTATACATCACATCGTTCAAAAATATACAGGGTGTTTCATTTGAAAAAAATTGAGAAAATTCAGTTGAAATAGTTGTAAATTTAAAAATTATTTTCGGCCACCCTGTACACTTTTAGGAAGTGAAAATAGCTAAGTGTCATCACACATATGTCTCATAACTGGTACTAACATATTTTTTTCTTAAAATCGATAATTGTGACTATAGTGATTTTTTTAATACACACGTGTAAACGGCATAATTTTAAGAAAAGAAATTATTACACCCAAGTGGTTGGGAGAGTGGAAGGATGCTATAAAGAGGTTTTAAAAATTGTTCTAATATACATGGCATTCTATTTAAAAAAATGTTAGTTGACTCTGTGGAATCGTCTTGGCTCACCTTGTATATTCAAAAATAATTTTCGGTTATAGACTTTTTGTCTAGTTTATTTATGTTTTTAAAGCAAGTTTTTAGCTATCATAGAACTCGAGAATTCGAAGTCGGACGCACTATTGCCCCACCTGGTATATAAATAATGTAGAATACCAAAATAAAAGCACGGGTTTACGTAGGTAAATATATATGATGTCCAGACGTCGACAATCGAAAGAGAACCCTATTAAAAAATTTCAACATTCATCTTCTTTGGTTCGGTTCCAGAGATATAGTGTGTTGAGGTTTATTTTTTTAAGTTTCTATTTTAATTATCCCTCAAACAAATTGAGATATCACCATAAAACGTAATACATAGTTCACAAGCAATATTTACTAGCTGTTTTAATAATTCAGATATACTGGGTCTTTTAGTTTTCGAGTTCATCAACCGTTTAAACCTCTTAATTTCTTTTATACTAAGCCACTGGAAAATATAGATTATTCATTCAGAATGGCTAGTCAATTTGAAAAATTTTTGTCAATTAAAGGTTTTCGATATTTCGCTCCCTTTCTGCATAATTTATTTAAAAACATGTATAAAATTACTTAATAATCAGAAAATAATTAGTTTTACCTTAGGCAAGTATTTGGTCAATGAACTGCACTAGTGTGACGTACGTTTTTGAATGAATTATGCAAAATAACTTTTAAATGAATAATAAAAAAATTACCAGTGGCATAGTATAATAGTTTGAGGGGTTTAAAATGGTAGATGGACTCGAAAACTAAGAGACCCACTATATCTGAATTATTAAAATAGCTACTGAATATTTCTCATGAACTAAGTAAGAACTAAGTTTTATGTAGATATATCAAACTGTTTGGGAGATAATTAAAAAAAGAAACTAAAAAAAAAATAATAATAATTTCAATGCTTTGTATCTCGAAATACAAACGTATTAACGTATGTTTATTAAAACGTTTTTTCCTAAATTACCGAAATCTTGGTACTTAAAAGTGGGCCCACACTGTATATTTCATTCTTTATCGAATTAAACTAATTATTGAAAATTTACGTGTAGGTAATAATTATTATTATGAAAATCATATATGTAGTTTGATATGCAGGTTGCTTCTAAAAGGTATATCAATTTTTTAACGACATATATTGGAGATGAAATAAAGTAAATTCAAACCAACATACATGTATGCAAAAATGCATTTCTAAGAAGCTGCAGCCCTCCAATGTCAGCCCTGTTGATATTTTGCGATATTTTGAGATGTATTTATAATATTTAGCATGAACTGATTTATTCAAGTGTTGATTATTTTGGAGCTCTACTTTAACAATTTGAATAAGGGGATGTAACCATTTCTACCCCTCGAACTTTTTTTATCGTTTCGCCTAGGCGCAAATAAAAACAAAAACAAGAATTAAAAATATACAAAACTTTTTTACAGAAATATTACAAAAAGTATTACTAAAAATACAAAGGGGTTAAAAATGGGTAGTGACAAAGTATGTTCACTCCATTTCTATGCAACTACGTTCAATATTTTATTTCAAACTTACACAAATATTACTTATTATTGTTGATAAGCAGGTAGCAAATTATAACCAAATTATAAGGATATAAAGAGATATAAAAAATATTTATTACTATTTTTACCAATTTAAAATGCTGTAGCTGCGGATGCATTTTTTACATGAAAATGAAAGCCTGCATAAAAAAACTACAGAATAATAATTTGTATAAAAATGTATTGTATATACAAAAAAAAACAAGCGTAAAAATGGGAATTATATCCACTAAATTTAAACTATAGAGCTAACAACCTGAAAATTTCCTAAATAATCAACAGTTGGACAAATCAACGCACACCAAAAATTATCAAAATATTTCAAAATATAAAGGAGATATCGTAAAATATGTTTATATCCTGGGCTGACTTTAGAGAGCTGTAGCTCTTTAAGAATACATTTTCGTATGTGGGTTGAGTTCAACCAATTTATTTCACCTCCAGATTCAGTAGTTAAAAAGAATGATATATATTTTAGAAACACCCAGTATAAAGACAAAAACTTGGCCGATCAATTTATGATATAAATTTTGGTGAAAAATCTGGAATATATTCAGAGACCAACCTACATTTTCAATTTTAGCATCCATTTTAATGTTGGTGGAGTAAAAAAGAATATTTACTCTTAGATTTATTTTCATAATTTATTTGTTTATCACTAAAATTTCTGTCTAGGCTTAAATAGAAGACAAGATTGCGATTACGGAACTGTTACACATTTATATTACAAATGAAATCCACAATATTGCGCGTTATTAACAAAAATCATTTTGTTTAAAAGTAATCTTGATTTCTATTTCTATAATTTTAAATTATCGTTGTTTCTTTTATCTGTAGGGTAAGAAACCAGTCCCTTACAGTTCTGCTAATTTCATCGTTCTGTTAATTACAATTTCATATAGGGAACTGTAGAGCCGAAATCTTCCTTGCCAGCTTGTTCATTAAGAATCATTTAAATTTTTGGTGGAATGTTCAATATAAGACACACCGTGATTTGTGGAAATTTCCAAAGATTTCAATTAATTTTTTTATTTGTTCATTTCCTTAGCGCCTTATATAATTTGCTCGCTTCGAAACAGGCACTCTGGGAAAGTTGATTTTCGAAAAAAAATTGTAATTGGCAGTCGTTTTAAAATAGTGTAACCTAAATTTTTTGAAGAATGATGAATTATTAAATGAAAATAAAAGGATATAGCTAATCACCATATACATAAAAAAAACAACAAGAATTATTTACGTCGGTCGATCGTCAATGAATTTTTTTAACGATCACGAAAACTGCATCACGTTCCAAAAATATGGAAATCTAAATATGGTCAATAATTTGGCAATATCCACTTCAATTAGCCTTATTACTATCGCAAAATTATGTATAGAAAGGATAGAAAAAGTTAATTTAACATTTAATAAAACATCATAAACGCCATTTTTATTATTACAGTGGCTTGCCTTTGAAGGACAGTGCTATTAAAACCTAAAACATCTTATATATCAAATAAAAACTACAACTGCATGTGTTACAGAAACGTTACACATTTACGAATAAAAATTGCAGGCGCTTTAAAAAAATTACAATTTTCTAAACTTATTTTAAATATGTCGTTTTCCTCCTATCTTCAATTTAAAGCAAATAGCGTTAAAATTAAGTCAGTATTTTCCAAACAAGATTAATTTAATTACTAAATAAAATTTAAATACTCGAATCCTTTTGCTTCTATTTCGAATCTGTTCATAAACACACTAGCAATGAAGAGTGACAAAGAGTTACTTATTGCTACCTCTTCATGCTGCTCGAAGAAGTTGTTACTGAATTGAAAGCAATTTTGCTTCAAGCACAATTTTGAGAGTAATTTTCTACTACTTCTTGCCTAAGACTATTTGAATCGATAGATAGGCAATTCTGTGGGACTGGCACCCTCCGAATAATGAACAAACATCAATTGAGGTCAAAGTGTTACCCTCTTGCAACTAAATGTTATACTATCTTTATTAATGATATCATAAGAATTAATGACTGGATAGAGTTTCACTCCTCCGTCAACCATTCTGATAGTACACTAGTTAATACAGGGTGATTCATAACCTTACTATTTTGTCTAAATTGTCGTGACCGGTGAACATTATTTGATCATTTGTTACATTTTTATTTTTTTAACTGCTTTTTTAATTTCTAATATTTCTAATAAATCTAATTTTTTACCTTTATCTTCTGAATGAAGCAAGTTGTTATTATCCAAATCTATGAAATGGTTATATTCTATACAGTTGCTAATCTTATAAGGTCTAATTGATGCATTTATAATTTCTCTTGGGGACTTCTGAATGACCAGCATAAAACTCATTAAGAATATTTTTCCTTTGTTTCACATATTAAATTATCCATCAAACCCTCTTGATGTCCATTATTTTTGGTTATGTTCTTAATTATTTTCTCTTTTTCAAAATTTGTTATTTAAATATTTAGTTATTTTTTAATATCTATAAATTTATTAGAAATATTATAAATTAAAAAAAGCAATTAAAAATAATAAAACAAAAACAAACGATCTAATAATTTTCACTGGTTACAACATTTTAGACAAAACAGTATAATTTAAAGAAATTCCTATCGTTTAATACTATAAAATTTAATACTTTATTCTATTGTGCTGCCCAGATGTGATATATGAGTAAGAAACACGATTTAGATTCTAGTGTCATTTACTCTAGAAAAAGGCCTAAAAATCCGAGAACTGTGTAGAGTTTTAATAAAATATTTTTTGAAACATTTAAAAGTAAAAAGTTTCTTTATTCTTAATAATTTTAGCAATGTTTACAAGCAGCCAACCGGGGAGTCAGTTGAGTGTATTAAAACCATCAATGTCTATCAATTTCTATGGAAATAGATCTGTTTGGTTTTAAAATTATTTTTAGTTTATTTACAAATTTAGTAAATACATATTTTTAAAAAAATTGTAATTGTTTGTATTACACTCTAAACGTATTTATCAAGTTCGAAGCTGACATAACAGAACTTGCGTTTGGAAGATTGAGATGGGATAGAAATAATGGTTTAATCCCCACACACTTGTATGATAATCCAGATGTTCTAAAAATTATTACTTGCAACTAGTTAAAAGGTTGAGGACCAACCTGTGGTTACATAAAGGCTGGACCGCGATGCTCTATAATGTGTAGAATATGTACTTGCGAGGAATGTTAAAAAGTATCAACCTTAATAAACCTAATGATCCACAAGACTTAGATATAATCGAAGATATGGAAAGTAATATTAATAATTTTGTTGAAGACGAATTATCACAAATTACCGAAGATGATAATGAATAATAAAAAAAAAATAAATACATAAAAATGTATAATAAAAAGCAGTTGTGTGGCTTCATGGTCGAGTGGTGGAGTGCCGGGCTCGATCCCCGGTCGAGGAGCTAGGATTTTTTCTAAATTAGAAATTAATCTTAGCATACTCGGATATTGGGTGACTGTCCATTGTCCCTAAATGTGTAGCAATCTCTCACACAAAGTACATTGAGGTACTTTCAGGGACACAGGGGTTTGATTACCTGTTTTGTTTAATTTAATTTAATCATCTGTTTAAAAAGTATTTTAGTACGTGCATAATTAATTAAAGATTGCTCTTTGTTTCTATTAGAATTTAACGTTTAACATCTATTTGAATTTATTAGATACGAAATGTACGATATTCGTACATTTTTTATTATTAAATAAATAAAAATATAAATATTTATTACAAAATATCATATATTATTTAAAGAGAAAATAGGACTTACTTGACATTCGTCAATGTATTACTTTCAGAAAAATAAAAAAGGAACCTACTTCGACAATGCATTTAAAAAAATATGTACTGCATAATAAAATATTGATTTTTTTTACAAATACCTATTTTTATTTATTAAATTTGTAAAATAACTAAATACAATTTTAAAACTAACAGGCCCATTTCGGTATGAAATTCAATTTAGAAGAACTTTTAACTCTTGATATTGTTTCATAAAAGTGATAGACAATGAGGTATTATTGGTTTTTTAAGAAAATTGCACTTTTTATTCCCGAAAAGGAGAATGGAGGGGAAGCACAGGATCTTTTGCGCGGAATGCTTGTGGATATTTAATTTGACAGAATAACACCTACCTATGTAAAGAAAACCATTGCGAGTAAACTTTCTTTGCCTTTTTCTGGTTCTACTATAAGTTGGTAGGTTTATGATCGAATTATTGAACCAATAGGATGCAGCGACGTTTCAGGTTTATCTATTTTTGGCAGGCAATACAATTTACGTACAGATTATTGGATACATATCCCACTCAAGATTTAAAAAATGGTTTTTAGTTTTTTTTTACCTATGATAATAAATTTATTTTTATTTAATAATCTTAGACTTAAATGAATATCGTTAGGGTAAATTAATTACATAAATATATTTGTTTTAGGCTTCGGGTTTTTATTTAAGACCAAAATCAGCAAAATAATCTCTGTACAAACAACAAAATTTAAAGCAATTTCTTAACGGATTTGAAAATGTCCCTGCCGGTAAGATTCTAATAAAACAGAACAATCATTTCTTAAATTCTAAAGTATTAAGAACAAATATGAAAAATATAAGGGAATATCCCTATCACCTATTACAGACACACAGAAAAAATATTACCTTTATTTCAAATCCATGTTAATTTTGGTCCCAACACATAAATTGATTGGGATGAAACCATTCACAAAAGTCAACATAATAATTAAAAAAAAAACACAAACGCGATTTAAAATTAATGCAGATTTAGAACTTTGTCATAAATAAAGAAAATATTACTGTACCCGTAGGCGTAAATTAAATAATTTGCATGTTGCCATATGAAATAAATCCACCGAGTTAAATTCTGGCGACGCGACGCGCGAACGCGATAGAGTAAAAACTGATATTGAATCAACTTCAACTTACGCCAGCTTGAAATGTTTATTAGTAGGAAATGATATTATGCGTGCAAGGTTATCATTCTCAGAGGTGGTTAATTTATCGATTATTGCTGGAGAGTAAAAGTGTTTTTTGCAGGTAGATATTAATTTTTATTATCTGGTAAATAAATAAATGATCGTTATAATGTTGACATTATGTAATATCGCTAAGTACTTATATCAAGACATCAATTATTGATATATGCCAAGAACCTATTAAACGATTAAAACTATTAATAGATTTATTAACGTCGGTGTAATAGTTTGAATGAATATAGAATTAATTTTTGAGTTCTTCATGGTTCTCAAGTTAAGCCAGGTCAAGACGATTTTTAGAAATGTCGATTTGAATTCAATTATCAAACTATTAGTCCGTGCTCCAGAATAGAGTACCGTGTCCAAGTAGGTCGCCGAGATAACTTTAGTAAAAATTATAGAAAATGATCCCCACATCAACGTTATCTTAATTTCTTCCAAAATTGGCAGATTTACAAAAAAATTAATCGAACATTTTTTGGCTTTCGATGCCAATATCTCGCAAACAGCGAGATGCGCTAAAACTTCTGTAGAATTTTTTGAGGTCCATAAAATGTCCTAAAAGATAAGGATAAAATTGTTCTACAGCTATCCAATTTGGTGGAAACTGCGCGAAGTTACGGCTTCGGACGGTGGTCGTGCCCAACGCTTAGAGATTTCACGCGGCTTTCTGAAAATCTACAAATTTCGTGTCATCGGGACAAGTGATTTTTTGTTAAAATTCTGTATCAAAATAGACTAGTAATTTCCGGCATTTAAAAAAATCACGTTGTTTGACGATCTGGCGGCCGTTTGAAGAATGTCTAAGAACTTCTCGAAGTTGCATAATTGCAGCTCATTCATATCGAAATTTTTGTAAATTCATTGCGAGATCTGAAAAATTACTTCAGTACCGTCATTTTCAAGAATAGCATAAACATACTTTTTTAACAAGCATTTATTCCATGAAGGAAATTTTTATAAAATATTTTTTATTATGGTACAACAATTTTATTAAATATAGAATGGATTTTCGTACTTTTCTCTGGTATTGCGCACATACAAAAATAGTAGCATGCTATTCCAGCAGAAATATACGACCAAGTTACGATTTGTATATTTTAAAATAAACGATATTTCTTATTTATCTGATTTCAAAAATATCAACACGTGTCATGTTCAGAGGTCGGATTTACCAGTCGGATATGACGTAAAACTAGGGATGGCTTTAGTTGGTTATATGTCAGATTTGCATGCATATGTGGAACGATATCATACCTTAAATTTTTTTAGCGATTTCCGTATTATCCAAAGTTGATAAAGACAATTTATTATAAACACTCACTCGAAGAGAACTGGAAATATAGGGGGATATTCTTAACTCTAAACTGTTCTAAATGTTTTACCTTTCGTTAAAAATCCATTTACATTGCGAGAAGGACCACTCGACGTCGACAGATGTAACTGGTGCATGCTTAAAATATGTACTTTCGCGCAAAGTCACTACATTCATGCCCGGTGTAGCAAAGTTTACTTCTTTGCCGTTTAAAACTTCTATTACACCTATCATCGTGACAAATCCGTGATTTATTTTTTAAACAGTTTGGAATTTTGTTTGTACCCTCACAGCAATTTCTTCCTGTAATTGACAAATATATTGTCGAATATCGAGCACAAAGTTTATTGCATCAACTGTAGTAAATTCTGATGTTGGCTGATATTGAAGATCCCGTATGGAGGAATTCGTGAAAATCTTCCGTGTATGGTCTCCAGATTTTCTTGAACAGTTTGATCCATAAGTGCCTGTTGCGCCTCTGAAACAGCAAACGCCTAATTTGGATTTTAACTGCTGTATTAGAAATTCCTCATTTTTAAAATGACAATAATAGTACGATGCTGCCTCTAGCCAAGTTCCCCATCATGTTATAATGGGCACAGGAGGTAATAGAGTATTTGGTAGAATTTCATGAAATAACCAAACACGACTTGGTGCTTTAAGAAAAACTTTCTTTACACGATATCAAATGTTTAACATTAGGATAGCACCCCTAATAGTTTCAGAAATCCTATGAAGCCCATATACTAAACATGATACATTGAAGTATATTCTGATATGTTTTCCTCAAAATTCTTCCTGCAGCTGCCATATAATTTACTCAACCAGTAAGAAATAATAAGAACTTGTCCTTGTTTTCTGCATATTTCTCATCCCAAAACTCTTGTAGATTTGAATTCACTACCTCACTTTAGAGGCGATTAAGTGTCCGCTCATTGAACAATTTTCCTCCAATGCACCCACTAAAACATTCATCTTAAACCCGCAAGCATTGGTGGTTTCATCCATGCTAAGCCAGATGTACTTCCCATTAAGCTCAGAAGAAATTTTCTGTCCAATATTTGACACTTCATTGATAAATATTTTTTTCTTAGTGTAGACTCCGAGGGCACGTTAACATTGGTATATTTGCTATTAATACATTTTTCCAAAAATTGCTAAAAAAGTGGATTGTCTAGTTTCGACCACGATATGTTATATCCTATTATAAATGTCACTAAATCTAAGTTAAAATTACGTTGCATGTCACTGTAAGAAAAGTTTATGGGTTTCTGGGGAAAATGGCTATTAATATTTGTGTTGCATGACCACGAAATTGCTTTGTCACATCTAGTGCAATACAATTGTCTACTATCAAATTGAAAATCGGCAATATCGCGAATCCAAGAATTTACTGTAGCTTCCGTGCGTCGGTTTAGTATGTTGTGACATTTTAACTACACGTTTTTAGTACCCACGTCCGAAAGAATCCACGTTATGCAAGATACTGTTTGATCGCGTTATGTTTTCTGCCCTCCACGTAATAATGTAAATTACCAGTATACTGCAATTTAAAAAAAATCTATTACGCATTACGTTTTTATTTAATATAGTGCAATCCCCGATAAAACTAAGTTAAGCATTAACATTGTAAAATTAATTAAAATGTACTTAATATGTTACATGACTTTCGACTTTCTTTTTGTAGTTTGTTTACAATATATTATATTAAATCCAGCCTCTGGTAAAGTTATCTCAAAATGTTTTTTGAGGTATCTGGATTTTGGTATTAAAATATAGCTAATAATTTTATTAAATGTGGCATTTGAAAAGAAGAAGAAGAAATAACCATAACAAATATTCATTTTTGAGAAACTTTATTTTGACAAGTACACTGCATCTTTATTTTAGAAATGCAGTTATTTTGTTTTCAAGGGCAACTTCATTTAACAAAATTTAACGAAATTTTATTACTAACATCCAAATATTTCAAAAACTTTTTGCTACATGACATATATGGTAAAATTAGTGATCAGATAAATAACAAAAATAAATTTATTTTAAAACATACAGGGTGTTCTATTAAACAATTAAAGATGTCATATTTCTTAAACGCAATGCGCAAATGTTTTTTTTTTATACAAAATTTGGATTCTGCGAACAAAATTAATAATGAAAATCTTTACACCTTTTTGATAACTTCAAAAATAACTAAATGACTCCAAAATAGGACATTTTCGCGCTATGACCCTGTACATATTAATTAATATTAATAATATTACTAATTATTAAATTGAAATTTATGAAATGAAATTTACATAATTAAGAACTTAAATTTCAAAATGTAACTTTACTAAAAATCAAAATTTTCGAGAACCAAGAAAAACGGGGTGAAAAATTTTCCTTCTGATTACGAAAGAAAAAAATAGTTCGCAAATATTTTACTAATAGTCTAGAAGTAATCTGGGGTGGCAGCACATTTTTGTAACTTTTTTTTGTCAATTTTTTTTCCCGCAAAACTCTTTCCTTCAGTACTGATAGTCTTCCCTTCAAATATTGCTTGGGTTCCATGCTCCAATACTGAGAAATGGTACAACCTAAATCCAACAGCCGCCACTGGAACAATTAAATTTGAACAACGCACTTTCTATTTCACATGCTCAGCAAGTGTTTTTTGATTCAACTATTCAGGAAGATTTGGCGTACATACACTCTCATTTTTCCAAAATTCCTTTAGCCATACGCAATCTTGACAGGATATTTCATAATTAACACACCAGTATTTCATCTGCATCAATACATTTTCCAGGTACCTGGAACAATTGCTAAACATCGAATTGTGGACCATTTTACAGGAAAAGAGGTACATCTTTCGGAACCTAATATAAACGTGCCCTCTGTGAAGAATTTCATATCCTTCAAATATGTAGACGTTGAAAGATCGTTTTCTGCATATAAGTGGACATTAAATAGTAAACGTCACAATTTAACTTCAGACCACATGGAACAGTTGTTAATAATTTATTTTAACACCAGTGGTACAAGTGAATAATAGTAGAGAATTTTTGTAGCATCTTGACATCGGCCATTGTGTAGTGTGTCTTGTGAAGTATTTAACTCCTCGGTCATTTTGGATACCATAAATAGTAGTAACCAATCACATTTGTAAGGCAGGAAACTGTTTATCATGTTTGTATGAGCGGTTACATAAATGTGGTATTACTCTCTCCTGGATCCGCCTGTGATATTGAGGTCATGTATCGGATTCCAACTATACTTATATGTAATATACAGAGTGTAAACCTCTAACTGTTCATTGTCTCAACAGTAGGTGGCATGCTCTGTCTTGTATATTTGCTTGTGCCACATTTAAACATATTCCTTTCAGTGGGTGTTGACTAACCAGAAATATATAAAGCGGAGCATGCCGTCCACTGTTGAGATGTAATAATATAACAGTTAGGCCTGATTTTTCAATCGTGGGTTAGTTAAACTTGCACTTTTAGAATTCGAATTTTTTCAATTTTACATTTGTTATGGAAGTGGTTATAGCAACAAATATTTTATGCATGAGTTAACTTTTAGTTGAAGTGTCTTATACTAGAAATTTATCGATTTTTATGAACATATAGTGCTAGTTAACTTCCAACTTATAGTTAACTCACGATTGTAAGACAAGGCCTTAGAGGTTTACAATTTATAGATAAAATTATGTATATATATATATTCCAATTGAAGGATATTAGCACAAAACAAGTCTTTTCTAGTTTAGGTGATACCCTCATACTAATATAGATAATTTTATTAAAGAATTTGAATTTACGTAAAACGCGACTAGCACGAGACGCGATCGCGTAATCTGCGTAATGTTGTTTGCGACTGCGATGAGCTCGGCTTAGAATAGACCAAGATGTGCTGAGACCGCGAGCTACAAATACTTTTTCCTTATTAGAAAAACGGCATACCGATTAAGAACATCTAGAACGGGAATAGCTTCTACACTCATATCATTTACAATGAGTCCCGAATATTACGTTAGTTCATCATGAAGTTCGCAATCGATTTTGTAGATAGTTTTTGCGAAAATATAGTAATAATATCAACGTCTTAGCACATTTACTACGATTCCATATTTATTCGCGATGAATTTTTTAATTCACTATAATGAACATTGGTGAGCTGACGCTGACGTAAATAAATATTAGGCACAAATATGCATGACATTACATGACATATCAATTTAAGAATTTAAATAAAATCTCTACTTGCGGTAAAGATAAAAGGTCTACAGTATATTTTGTAACAAAGTGATTTTTCCGTTGATTTTAGTTCACTTTGGTACACCCTGTATACGATAACTTGTATTAATATTTCTTTTAAAACCGTTTTGAACCAAAGATAAATTTATATTGCAAGTCCAGTATTTGAAATAACAATTATTTCTCCAATATAATTGTTTCAATTGTTGTGGTGGTAAGTACGTCACAATTTTTATTTCTGATTTTCAGTATGTTAATAATTAACAATCCCAATTAATACAGACACCTACCTCACCGAGAGTTTTATATTCGAAAATAAAATGTTTTTTGTAATAAAACATATAATACATTACCAGTATGTGGGAAAGCATCAAAATCCCCAGCTGACCGTAGATTAAGATTAGATTGGAACCCCAACGGGGTTGCTTTTAAATAAATAAAAGGTAATGACAAATTTTATGTAATTTAGGACAAATATTTACTAGACTTAATTCGCAGAGAGAAAATTCTCAGAATCTACGCTCCTATTTCGTATACTCTCGACAGTACTTTCTCATGATCATCTCAATTTGAACTAAAAGAAATAATTAATTTTAATTGAAAACAAATAAAATAAATACGATTATGATAAATATGATAAATACGATAAATAAGATAAAAAATAAACAGGATAAATAGGCTAAATGAGATAAAAGAATCAAATGAAATAAACGAGGTAATTGAGAAAAATGAGACAAATAAGATAAACAAGATAAATAGGATAAACAAGATAAATAGGATAAACAAGAGAAGATAAATAAGGTAAGGACGATAAATACGATAAATGAGATAAATAAGACAAATAATATAAATAAGACAAATGAGATAAACGGAAGCTAAACGAGACAAACCACCCAAACGACACAAACGAAACAAACGAAATAAAATAAATGTAATAATTTGTTTCTCACCCATTTTAAATTGGATATGATAAGAACCATATTTCTCAGTAATGATTAATCTGACGAGAAATTTTCAAGAGTTCTTCTCGACACGTTTTTTCATTCTGAACAATTTTTAGTTGAAACATTTTTTAATTTGATACAGATCTTTTTGGGCTTCTTCGAGACGTGTCCTCCCTGGTGTATCAATTTGAATCATTCTGAAAAATTTTTAGTTGAAACATTTTTTGATTTGATAAATTCTTTTTGGCTTCCTAGAGACGGGTCCTCCCCAGGGCATCAATTTGACTGATATTCAATAGAGTTCTTCATATCACCTCCCATATATTAATTTATCATGTTTCAGATTTCCATTTTGAAACATGAAAAAATCAGGTTACAAAAATGACCTATGACACACAGACACAGACATAGAAACATACAAACACACAGAGGGCATGTCGATTCGGATAAATTGTCTCTTTTTTGGTCTCAAAATATCAATTTTCATCATAATTAGGAACTAGATTTTTTCACGATGGCAATACTTTTTCTACCTAGATAGATAAAGATAAAAAAAGAAAGTAAAATAATTCCTTGTAATCATGAAGTTCATAGTTTTTGTAATTACCAAGCGCCATACTTTGCCCAGCCAGGATAATTTTGCCCACAATGGCATTTTTTATATAAAATTGGTGGTAGGGATTAGAAGTTAGTAGGATACTGCCTACGCGCATAATACAGTGAGATCTGTTGTAAGAGCAAAGTGAGTTGCTGACATCGGTTAGTTAAAATAGGTGTAAATTATAGCATTTTTAAACTCTGGCAGGTAAGCTTTGTACAGTACTTATTATTCGTGTTTTTGATCTTTAATATGGACATAGGATGCATTGTTACTAAATTACGTATTTGAAATTTATCATCCATTTAGTAATTTATCCTCAAAGGGTATGTAGCGACGTGGGCAATGTTGGAAACTAAAATTATAGGTTTATGTAATTTCAGGTAAGATAATCGCGTAAACAGTGTCATTTGGAATTTTTATATATTTTTAGATACTTATGGATAAACACTAACATACGCTGGGTATTATGTGAGCTTCATACTGAAGACTGAAGATGAAACTGAAGAAGATAACTGCGTTGTGAGAAAATCCATGAAAAAGAAAAAGTTAAAACAAGGTGAAGTCTTCCTTTTCCCAGATATCGAAGACATAAGTTTGATCAATATCTTAGACATTAAAAAAATCTACCACATCCTTCTGTTGATAACACTATTATGTATAACATAAATTTGACTGACTTTGATGTTACCTAACACAAATACATAGACTAGAAAGAAAACGTACTGAGATATAATGTACATTTTAAGTTCATTTTTGAAAACATTTTTTATTGTTACGCCACTGGACTGTGTAGACTGGTTAGATGAGACTGGAATTGTACGCTAACGGCCGGAAATATTCTGGACTGCTCTAGATCGTGTGAATGGGTGTATAAATAAGACACATGGTGGGCCGAATCTTAATCTTAAGTTGAACGTGAACGAGTAAAGAAGAAATAATAAAGAGACTTATAAGTGTTCAAGTGTGATTATAGTTAAGACAGTAATTAATCTATTGTTGTTATTTGTTAATTAGTAAATAAAGTAGTGAATAAGTGTTACCTGGACTTTCAATCAACGAATCTACGAGTAGAGGTGTTTGTGTGGATAGCAAACACGTAACATTATTTTTATGTTGGTCTTAGTAGCACATATATCAGTACACCAATTGATCTTTACACTGCTTTAGTTGAAAGTAGGCAAAGTATGGCGCTTTTGCGGTACCAAATTTAAACAGTTTTCGTTTTGTGAGACGTGCCATCAAATTTTACAAAACTTTTGCCTCTGTTGTTCTTCTATGAATTTTCTTTGAAATGAAAGTTGTTTACACTCCTTGGTGTAAAAAACTTACTAGAAATAAAAAAATCATTAATTTTATTAGATTTGGTGAGCTTGTCACTTTGGGCGCCAATGTGTTCTACACATCATATAATCACCAATTGAGAAACGCGTTGAAATATGCCTGGGATGTTTTTAATTGCCTCGAAACTCTCATTAATTTTTTGTCGCTAAATATCAGATACTTGCGTTGTATACACCAGAGATTTCAAATGATCCCAGGAGTAAACATCCAAAGGGTTAAAATTTGCTAGTAATTTTCTTGTTTCTCGATTAAAATTTGTTCTCATCTTAAATGGTCCATCCTTGATCTGGATTCGCTAGCATTTCAGTATTAAATTCTCTGCCATTTTTACTTTCTTATCTATTGATAGAAAAAGTATTGGCGTCGCGCGTCGTGAGAAAAAACCAAATATCAGATTATGATGAAAATGAACGTTTTGAGACCGGAAAATAGAAAATGTATACAAATTGGCATGCCGTCTGTGTGTCGCAGGTTATTTGTTGTGACTGCATTTTCTCAAACACGTCACAACATGGAAATCTGAAATTTTGCATATAATATCTGTGATGTCCAAGAACAAACCCTACTGAATGTCAGTGAAGTTGGTGCACCAGGGAGGGTACGTCTCAAGGGGCAAACATTTTTCTACTTCAAATCAAAGAATGTTTCAAATGAAAATTGTTCATAATGAGGAATGTGCCGAAAGGAACCTTTGAAAATTTCTGTTAAGATTAACCGTTACTAAGAAAAAAGTTTAAAATTAATTTCATTCAATTAAAAAAATAAAGTCGGTGTCTGCAGTATTTTCTCATCATATCTAATAAATGAAAATGAATTATTTCATTTCATTTCGTTTGTTTTGTTTACCTTCTTTGTCTCAATTGTCTCGTTTGTTTCATTTGTCATCTCATTTATCTCATTCATCTATTTTATTTTATTTATCATTTATCTTAGTTCTCTTATTAATTTTGTTTATTTTGCTCATTATAATTATTTTATATAAATAAATAAAATAAATGGATATAATATTTTCAATTAAAACTATCTATTTCTTTCATGTCAAAATGAAAATTTAGATGAGAATGTATTGTCGAGGAACATCTAGCTGCGACCGACTTTTTTATTAAATTCTCTACCATTTTGGTATTACCAGACAATGTTCTATGAAATGATATCATTAAGATTAGTTTATACAACGGAAAGAATCCAATTCCTGCCTTGAGGTAAATAAACATAACCACAAAGATAAATATTTCCTATCCGTATCTTTTAAAAAACCCTATTTTAATGAATGAAGATATACCATATGTTTTCGTTATCTTATTTATAGATACTACCTAGTAGATTGAATAATAATAATAATAATAATAATAATCTTTATTGTCTATAAGACCACAAATATATGGCATCAGACTCGTCAAACAGTACAAGTTAAAAAAAACAGTTGAATAAAAATTGTAAAATAAAATAATAGAATTAGGTTAATATGAGACAATACAACATATTTACAAATTGGTTAAAAATTAAGAAGACAATTAAGTGATAATGTTATTAACAGTTAACTAAGAGTTTTTAATTACAATAATTATATAAACATATTCACCATATTTTTGTACAGAAGCTAACTTAAATTTATATGTTTATATGTTAGACTCTAGATATTCCCTAATACTATAAAAACTATGTTGAAGAAGCATGCACCGGACTTTAGTTTTAAATGTTTTTTGGCTTTCTATTATTTTAATAGATTCAGGAAGTTTGTTAAATAATTTTATACCTAAATATTGTGGAGTCTTCTCATATAGCGAGAGAGAATGATTGGGCAATGTAAGATTATTTTGACCTCTAGTATTATATTCATGATTAAAATTGTTTGTTAAAAATGATCTTATATTATTCTTTACATAGCATAGTGTTTCTAATATGTAAATGCAAGCTAGAGGTAATATACATAATTTTTAAAAAATACTTCTACATGAAGTGTAAGCTGACACACCTTCAAAATGAGAAGAACCCCAAAAAATTATGCCATACTTAATTCTAGAATAAAACTGCGCATAATAAAATGATAATATTACTGATTTGTTAGATGAGCTTCTTAATCTGTACAGTGCGTAACAACTTGGTACTAGATTAGTACACAACTGGCTTATATGCATTTCCCAATTCAATGTGTTGTCCACGTACACTCCCAAAAATTTTGTAAAACTTACTTGTCTGATTGATTTGTTATCTGTTTTTATCAGGTAATTTTCTGATTGTTTGGAATTCCTTGGGATGAAATGAATAAAAACTGTTTTGCTACCATTTATAAGTAGTTTATTATTGTTAAACCACGAAACTAAACTGTTTATTTTGTTTTGGGATTCTGTCACTAAGTCAGGAATATTTGTGTTTGAGCTTATATATGTAGTATCATCTGCATACATGATAAGGTGTCTTTCATTAACAAGATTCGGTAGATCATTCATAAATATTATAAAAAGCAAAGGTCCCAATATAGAACCCTGGGGTACACCACAGGATATATACAGTATATCAGATATACTGCCATTTAGCTCAACAACCTGTTTGCGGTCTGATAGATACGACGATAGCCAGTCACCCAGCTTACCCCTTATACCATAATTTGATAATTTATCTTTGAGCAGAGTATGATCAACAAGATCAAAGGCTTTGCTCAAATCCATGAACACGCCTAGACTTTTGAGATTTTTATCTAATTGATCAATTAATGTACTTAGAAAACTGAGTATTGCTGATTGTGTCGATCTACCCCCACGAAAACCATGTTGAGCATGACCTAATACATCAAATCTAGATATGAAGTTCATAATTCTATTGAAAACTACTTTTTCTAGTATTTTGGAAACTGAAGATAATAAAGATATAGGTCTATAGATTTCAACCAATGATTTATCTCCTTTCTTGTAAATAGGTACAACCTTGGCTAGTTTAAATAATTGTGGAAATATTCCTTCAGAAACAGACCAGTTTATCAGATAGGTTAGTGGCGCTTTTACGTATACTACAACTGATTTGAGTATGTTAGAACTGATATGATCCATACCAACAGAATTAGATTTTTTTAAGGTCACCTATTATATTGAAAATTTTGTTTTCCGTCACGGGATCTACGAAAATAGTTGGATACACTTTATTTATACTAAACTTATGCTGATCGCTTTTATTTGCAAGTTCTGAATGTAATTTTCCCGGAGTCTCTACAAAATATTTGTTAAACTGGTTAGATATTATTTTAGTGTCAGTTATCGAGTTCTTATCAACTTTCATCTCAAAAATTTGATTAATTTTAGTTTTCCCCAAATCATTATTTATAATTGACCAAACAGCTTTTGACTTATTACTGGCACTAGAGTAAATTTTATCATTGTGTAAGCGTTTTGCTGCCTTTATTGTTTGGCGATAAATTTTTTTATACCTTTTATAATTACATATATCCTCCACATTTTTCGAAGTACTAATTTTTGTGTAAAGCAATTTCAGTTTCTGAGATGAAACTTGTAAACCTCCTGTTACCCAACCTTTTTTTCTTTTATTTGATTTAATATACGTATAAGGAAAACTGATATCAACATAATATAATGAACTACTCATAAATAATTGATAGCCTTCTAATGTTATTGCTGTATAAACATCCAGCCAGGTTTCCTTACTTATGTTGTGCAAAAAATTACGATAATGGAGAACTATCATAGATCGTGGTCTTAGAATTTAGTAAAAACTATTTATATATAAGTTGATCTGAGAATTTTGAATATTAAAAAAAAAGTAAATTCGTATTCCTATATTCTACTGAAAAAATATTGACTCACTTTTCATGGATAACAGTGATTTGCAGGTTTTTTTGTTTCTCATATGGCGATTGGTGTTTTTTATGTAGTTGTCTATGCTGATTCCAAAATTTGTTTAAAAATGTTGTATTACCCACAGTCCTTTAGAAATTTAAATTTTATTTTTATTAAATCTATAACTTTCTCAGTATTTACAATACATAAAGAATCACCCCCACCACACATGCATATTCTGCAGTGTTTGTACTAAACCGAAAATCCGTACATTCTAGTCATATTTTGTTGTACTGTGCAGTGATAAAATTAACGGAAATAATATTTTCAATTAAAGCAATTTATTTCTTTCATGTTAAATTGAAAATGAAGATGTGAAAGTATTGTCGAGGAACATCTAGCCGCGACCGATTTTTTAAAATCACTTTAGTGTAGAAAAAAGTACTACATTTTACATACTTTGACTAATACCGTAAAATATGAAATTCATGCTTCTAAAAAATTGAGGGGGGGGGAAATTTTTTTATAAATATTTTCTTAAAACACGTCAAGAGCTACAAAAAACAGTATTCAGATGTATAGATACAGAAAACTGGTCGAAATTAATTAGTCAGTGTAATCTGATATATAAATTTAATTTAATGTACTGGAATCTCTACTCCACTAGGTAATACATCAAAAGAAAGTGTCGATCTCATCGCATGGTCAAATTGCAGTGGCAGGAGAAGCCACCATTTGATAAAGAAACATCAAAGTAGTTATCGTCATAAATCAGTTATCATGGCAACTATTAGACCAGTCAAATTAAGCAAAAATCAGGCCCAATTTCACGATAATTTCCAACCATTCCCGACCAATACCATTCGATTCAGTTTTTTTTTGAATTCTCATGGTCAATTTTGCCGTAGTTATATGAGCAAGAATTTAATTTATAAACAATTAAAAGTTGTGAAAATGATGAAAATCGATGTTTCTAAATATTCAACTTCAAACGCTGCGAAAACGGCAACAGATAGAGAAAAATTGCTCAGAACATTTTTTTAGAGCGTTAAATTCCCTTCAAAAAATTCCACGACGGCATATCTCTACGATGAATAGTTAAGGCGTTACAATGAGTTAAATGTTTATTATTTTTCTACTGCGTACTGGTCAGCTGTATACGCAACGTGCATGCGCGACTAACGGGACCATTTCTCACGTAATGGCTGCCTGCGCATACCATTTCAAAGTGGACTTGCTTCAAATCATTCAATTTTTTTTCTTTCAACAGTTTAAATTATAGATATCTATTTTTGTTAGATATATACATTCGCTAACGTTGTAAAAATAAGAAAATTATGAAAGATTTACAGCAAGTCTACTTTAAAATGTTCTGCGCAGGCAGCCATTACGCGGCGTACGAGTCTGTTGATCGCGCATGCGCGTTACTTGTACAGCTGACTGATATACAGCAGAAAAATAATAAATATTTAACTCATTGTAACGCCTTAACTATTCATCGTAGAGATATGCCCTCACGGACTTATTTGAAGGGGAATTTAACGCTCTTAAAAAATGTTCAGAACAATTTTTCTCTATCTGTTGCCGTTTTCGCAGCGTTTGAAGTTGAATATTCAGAAACATCGATTTTCATCATTTTCACAACTTTAATTGTTTATAAATTAAATTCTTGCTCATATAACGTACGGCAAAATTAACCATGAGAATTCAAAAAACATACTGAATCGAATGGTACTAGTCGGGAATGGTTGGAAATTATCGTTTTGAAAACCCTTAATTTGACTGGTCTATATCACCGGTCGTTGTTTATTCATTTGCTGGCCATGCCCTCCGCCAGTTTGAGGGATCGTACTCATATTTTACCCACGTAATTTGATCGACCGTTTCTATCCTTATTTTATGCTTACAATTACTAGCATTGTATTGCCTTTCTCGCGCTCATTGTTAAATGTAAATATAAAAATACCAAAAATAAATACCAAATAAATACTAAAATTGAATTTTGCTCAGTCTGTATAAGAAAACAATAAACTATAACACGAAGATACAAGACCTTGACAATATTTTGGCATTATTTCTTGGGTTACATTGATGTACAGGGTTATTCATTATAAATTACCCACCCTTTATCATCGTTATTATTGCCCATAGAAAAAAAAAAGTTTTTGTAACGAAGTGATTTTATTTTATAGAATTAAGTTAGGTAACTAGGTGCTATTTGTCTGTTTCGAAAAATATTTTAACCATTGTAGTGCCGCGCCCTTAATAGTGGTATTGTCAGCTGATCATTAATAACAGTTTAATTGTTAATTATAGATAGGTAGTATTGATATGTTTTTATGAACATTCCACATATGCCGAGTGGCCGGTAGTACGTGGATCGCGAAACGAGAAGCGCGCATTGTGTCCCGGTACCCTTGTGCCCGCGCTACCGTTAAGGAGCCTGAGACTGAAAACAATCAAATTAGTCTCCATCTGACCGCCAACCGAAGCACCACGCCGACTTGGACAGTAAGTAAACTCGTGAGTATAAAGACATAGGTATTTTAAATTTAATGCGAAATTATTCTAAGTCAGTAAACAGGTGACGTAGTAGTATTGTACCGCGCATGACTACCGTGTCTCATCCTACTTCTGCTTTTGGCAGTGTTTAGTAGCATGACAAAATTAGTCCCCGTCTGACCGCCAACCGAAGCACCACGCCGACTAGGACCGTAAAGTAAACTTGTGAGTATAGAGGTACATAGGTATACAAATGTAATTGCGAATTTTTCTAAGTTGGTAAAAGGTGACGTAGTTGCAATATTCCGCGCATGACTACCGCGCTCATGCTACTTCTGCCTTTGGCAGAGTTTAGTAGCTTGAGGATTTTTCGAACAAGTTAGTTGCCGTTTAGCTGCTGACTGAAGAACCACGCCGACCAGCATAGTAAGTAATCTTGTTGTGAGTATAAAGGTATAGGTTTGTTTAAATTACATTCGGGTGACGTATTGCTATATTCCGCGCATGACTACCGCGTCTCATCCTACTTCTGCTTTTGGCAGAGTTTAGTAGCTTGAGGATTTTTCAGAGCATCCAGGACAGTCCGTTGCTGCCGCCCGTACAGACCAGACGTGCCGACCCCGACCGCTCCAGAGAGGAAGCAGCCCAGGATACGGAAGTAGGTATTAAGGTTTGGTAAATAAAAAGTATTATTTGGCTGGTGTGTATTTTCCGGACATTGTTTAGTGTGCTTGTATTAACGTTTGGCTTCCCCCTCCTGGTATCCGTCCGTCGTCTGCTTGTGACCGATTAATTTATTGCTGTGTACCTTTTCACCGCTTCATTCACCGCATTATCGCACCGCTTGACCGCCCGCTTACTGCCCCGCTCGCCCGTAGTTAAGACCGTTGTAGTATGAAGTTGTAGTTACTAAGGTGTATATAAAGTGTAAATAATAATTAGTGTGTAGAATAAATGTAAATATATTGAATGAGAGTCTGTTCATTAACTGTAGTGTGTAAGTTACCTTTTTCCCGACCCCTGGCTTATCCGTTTCTTCACTGTAGTTGCCCGGCCTCTATCGTCCCGCCGATACAGTAAAGTGGTGTTTCTGCACTCTAAACAGAAACTGGCGCCCGAGATATCCGTACCATAAGCACCGCCGTAGTGTTGGGCGTCAAAATGACACTTCTGCTCTTGGGTAGAGCAGCGAAGTACGTCACATTTTCAATAAAAGTTGTGTGGTTATCACTATATTTTGTTAAAATACTATCAAAAGTACAGTAGCGTGCAGATTTTAGGGGATACAAAAAAAATAATATATTTTTTTCAATAGGGTACCCTGTATATTATTAAATTTTTGCAATGATTATGGTATATGTTACCCTACTATATATACCGTTTTTGAGTTATTAAACGTCGAATATCTTAGTTAAACTAGTTACTGTAAATATGGAAAAGTTAACATTATTAAAGTGAGCTATGAAAATGACAACTACTATGTTTGATAAGTGACATTTCTTTCATGAAATAAACAAAATGGTTTACAGTGAGGAGGAAAAAGTCCAAATATTTACTTGTTATATACAAAATAACAAAAATAAACGTGCATCAAAAAGAGCATATAGGGTGTTGTATCCAAATCGTCGAACACCATAAGAAAAATACGTTCAAAAATATTTACCGAAAGGTGAATAATACCTCCACTTTTTGTAGAAAAAGCGTGTAGTTCAAGCAAACCAGGAAGAACAGCTATATACTGCTTCATTTCGAAGGCAAGCCCATCCATATTTATTCGCGAATAGACTTTTCTGAAACATTGTATTATTTTTTAGAAAATTCTGAATGTAGTATAAATAATGCAGTCGATCAATTTGGTAAAAGTTGTTCCAAAATCCGACGTACGAAAAAAAATAACAGCTACAGACCATATAAAATTTTACCTGTACAAGTTTTAACAGAGGCTCATAAAAGGAAAAGACTGGACTTTTGCCGCCAGATGATTCAAAAGTTGGGTGAAGATCCCGATTTTTTTTACTAAAATATTATGGACTAATGAATCATCCTTTTCTACGGCAGGAGTTTTTAACAGGAAAAGTCAAAGGTTGTGGGAAAACAAGCACAACAGAAAAAGATTGGTAAAACAAATAAAAAAAATCAGGAAGAAAAACTGTTAGCGTTTGGTGTGGAATTTTCAGAAACGAAATTTTTGGGCCTATATTTTATGACTATACTTTAACTGGAGTTACCTATCTGGAAATAATTATCCCATAAGCAGAAAATATTCTTTTGCAGAATTTTCCGGAAGTTGAATTTGGATACAGGATAGAGCAACTCTACATAGGGTCCTACTCGTTCGAGATCACTTGAATAATGTATTCCCAATATGGATAAGGAATAATGAGCCTATTAAATGGCCACCTAACAGTCTGGATTTGACCCCAATGGATTCATTTTTTTGAGGATTTCTAAAAGGCATTGTCAATAATAATAATAATAACAGTATTCAAGTCATTAAATACAGGATTCGACTTGAAATAAACAATCTTAATGTAAATAATGAAGCCATTTCCGGTGCGATTATAAATATAAGAAGACGTTATCAATTATGCATTAACAATAATAATGGACACATCGAACGTCTTTTATAAGTTATCATTTATTTATATTTAAATTTCCTAAATAAATCTTTGTTATCTATTTTGTATAAATATTTGGATTTTTCTTCCTCACTGTAAACCATTTTGATTATTTCATTAAAGAAATGTCACTTGTCAGATCACTTTAATAATGTTAACTTTTCCATATTTACTGTAACTAGTTTAACTTAGATATTCGGCGTTTATTAACTCAAAAACGGTATATGTTACCTATGGTATATATTTGAAATCAGGAACAAAGGATCATTTCAAAAATTTAATAATATACAGGGTATCCCATTTAAAAAAATATTTTTTGTATCCCCTGAAATCTGCATGCTACTGTACTTTTGATAGCATTTTAACAAAATTCAGTCATAACCATACAACTTTTATTTAAAACTTTTTTAGGCAATAATGACGATGATAAGGGGTGGGTAATTTATAATAAATAACCCCTGTACCTAGCGCAGTTAGCTAGAGCACGGTAAGTGACAAGCATGACTAATCACTGTCTATCTGCTCCTAAGCTTGAATCTTTGCTCCGGAAAATGGTAATATCGGAGGAAATGGTGTGGTCCATGCTTTTTGAAGAGTAATCTTTATCGCAGTACTTCTACTTTAGTATTTGGGGGATTCAATTTATATGTGTGCCGTATTTGTAAGTTCATAATGTCATCCCATGACAGACAATGTGGTCATTTTGAATATTTCAAAGTCTTGCGTGTTATCTGTTCCACCCTCTAACTTTACAGCAAATAGAATTAATTTAATTCTTATCTACATAAGTATACTTTCAATAACCTTTCTTTTGATGCATCACAAGGGATTGCCATTTAAAATTTCTAGGTTGGGTTGACTGGTGAGGTGAGGTTGAAAGTTGACAATTGACAATTTTAATACTTACAGAAGTCTACTATCCCTTCGAATCTACCGAAACGGTTCTTCAAAATTTCGATTTAATTTTCCGTTTAAAATTATTTCGGACAAAAGCTTTTAGTGGGACATATTTTATCTATATATAATGAAAAGGAAAGGATACATATATCATTTAATGTAATAAGCATCTACCAAATATTGAAGGGAAATAAATTAAGTGCTAAGGACTATATTAATAACTGGTGATGGATGATGTTTGCTTATTAAATTATGATGAAATGAGGTGTGGTAGAATCCACAGATTAGTCTGTTAGGTAGTATAACATTTTTTTATCATTCGCATCATCTTTGAACAATATAATTGGTTTTATCAATATGGTTGTGTTCGCAGTGTATAATAATCTTTAAGGATCGATTCTAAGTTTGTTTAACTAGTTTGTTACGTCGAGTTTCAACTTTTCTTTTTTTGGTGTTTCAGCAGTTGGTAGTCGTTAAAATTTAAAACTGCGCTTTATTCCAACAACGTGCTTTCTTAATATATTTGTTTAGGTGAGCATATATTTTTTAAAAATTTCATTTTTAATTTTTCGACGTTTTGTAAAATTTATTTCTAAGCACCCTTCCCGACAACATGCGTTACTGGACAATGTCGGAAAGTAGATCTTTATAGATCTAGTCCGGAAATTTTTTGTTTACACTAGTCTGGAAAATAAAATTACGAATCATTTAATAAGGTTTATTTGCAATTATTAATTAATAATTATAACTGAACGATTGTGCTGTTAAAAAAGAAGATATAGAAACAGTAAACATTAAAAACATTAGCTTTTCCCTCCCTACTGAACGGATGTTTCTATATATCCCTCAGCTACAGTTTGAGATGTTCAAACTTTATGTCTTTTCAAATTACTGATATCTGCACCAGCATTGGTCAAAAATGTAACCGAACTGCGACAAACAAGGCGTGCATTTTTAATTCTGCAGACATACATCTTTCAATTTGACTGCATGACTAGGGAGGTTTCCGTTCTTTTATTTCAGTAGTTACATTACTGCAGCTTCGCTTCGCGTTATTTTATTACCACTGCACGGCAGATATGCCTGCCGTCTGCACGCAGAAATGCAACCGTCTTGAGCATACCTGCAAGAGATGCAAGCATGAGCGTTGTGTTTTTTGTTGTTGTTTATATTAAAATCAGGGACAGCTTTGGCGTTTACGTCGTCTCGGACAAAAAACAAATTGCCGCCCCTTTTAAAGTTATTTCTTCTCAATAGAAGATGGTTTTAATTTGCAATAAAAACATATATTTAAAAACAAACAAGTATTAAGACTTAACACTTGAAACAAAACAGTATAAATTAAAATAAAATAGAGTTGCACTACCTATATCTACCTAGTTGTTATATTTTAAAATATTTACTTAGTTTTAAACATACAGGGTGCAATTTTACCGTTATTATGATTTAGATTTTTATCTCACTTATACCTAAAATCTAAATAGAAAACAAAAGGTAGATACATAAAACCAAAGTAACACATTATTTGTTTGAGTTATAATCAGAAGCATTTTTTTTTCACTTTTAATTCTGCAAATTTTTTTATTACCTCCTTTAAGTTTATTTGATCCGCAATTTCATGTTCAATTGCTAAAATGTCCAAACCGTTTGGTCAATTTTTCGTAGTAGTTGAGCGTAAAAAGGTTTTGATTAATTTTAATTTGGAAAAACTTGTTTCTCCACTTGCTTCTGATATTGGAATAATCAGTAGTATTCTTAAGGCAACACTAAGATTTGGAGCAAAATTTAGCATTGTTATTATTTAATGAACATCACTTGGACTTTCTTTTTTGCCCAAAAGTGCATAAACTGCAGAAATTTCATCTACTAATTCTAGACCGTTAATGTCAGCTGATTCACCATCAGACAAAATATTTTTCAAATCTTTGCAAATCTTTATCAGTGTCTCTTTAGGCATGGTTTTCAAATCATATATATTATATTATTTGAAAATGGTTACTATGGTGATCCAGTTGTTCAAATAGACTATCTAATGCATTTAATGCTTGATCAATAGTATAGAAGGAAAATTCTATTTTGTATTTTTCTTTGGGATCTTCTATTGGTTCGCCATTTTTCTTCTTACGCGGTGTCACACCATTGTTGATTCAAAATTGGCTCAATGTTAATTTCATTAGCCAATTCTCTTGCGTCAATAATAATTTCATTGAAAATCAAGTGCTTTTTTCAAATCAAAATTTTTTGTTTGCATAAGCTTGCTTATGGGATTAATACAGTTTAAAATTTTATACAATATGACTATTGAACAAAAAAAATTTAAATTGTTTAATGCAACTTAGCAAACTCGAAGCTTCGTCTCTTATTGAGATATCGATGTCTTGGTTTTCATAAATGCTTAGCAAAGTATCGAATATTTCACCAAGTTGAAATCTTAAGGGCGTTAAAGCTTCTATTCTGCTTTCCCATCGAGTATCACTCAAAGGTTTTAATGTTAATCCTTGGACATGTTTTAAAAATATTGCCCATCGAAAAGTAGAAGAGAAAAAATAAATATATTTCATGAAGCTCATCAATTATAATTTCATACAGTTGTCTTCCTGTAGATCCTTCCACAGGTAAGAACCCTAAAAAGCTTTTGTAGATTTTTATTTTGACAACGTTTGAATCAGAATCAGACTTATTGATGGAAACATACCTAATTATCAGGGTCATTTGCTTCACCTTATATACCTTCACTATCTATAGTTGTACAACACTTTAACCTTTGACTGAGTTCTAGCCAGGATTTTTGAGCCCGAATATGATTTTTTAGGAATTTCGTAATCCTTTAAAGTTTTAACGATGTGCTTCCAGCTTTTAAAACCTTCTTTTGAAAGGAAACTTGACATACGGCCGTAAATTTTGCAGCAAAAGCAATATATGCAGTTTTTTTAAGTGAAGTACACTAGCCAGTCTCATAACTTGCTCTCTATTTCTTCGACCAGTGCCATCATAAGGATATTTGTATTAAACAATGGTTTAGGTGGACCTTGTCGCACTAAAAACTTCTTTCGGCATCCCCTAAAATTCTGGGCCACAATGCTGGATCTGTGCCTAAAGTTTGTACAGTGCATTCCGTGGGTAGTAAGGTGGGGTCAGTTTGTAGAGGTAGAGTGCTACTAGTGGTGCCTTCTGTAAGTACCAAGGTGGTGTCAGTTGGTAGGCTGTTTTCATTTGGTGAAAAAGTTGGATTAGAAATATCGTGTTTGATTGGTCTTGGTCACCAACACTCACTGATGATTCCGTGTTTTCCTTTTTATCTGAATTTTTGGAGATATTTGTTTTGGCACTAATGGTACTACCGGACCTACCCTGTAAATAATTGTGTAGAGCATCAGCTTGTTTTTCCTTTTGGGTTTCCTTCCTAGCCTTCGCTTTTCCGGACAATTTTCTTTGCCCGTCAGACATTCTAAAACAACATATTAAACAATGCAAAATACGCTAGTTAAAATAAGCCACGGCGTTGCTAAAAATAAAAAATTGGAAAAATCTTCAAATCCAATTAGTCACTGATTTAACCTGTCTCACAGTTTTGAAAAATAAAATGCTTAGTTTTAATTACCTACTTAAATTATTTTTAAATATAAAAACGAATTTCTTAAAGTTTCGGGCTAATTTTCAACCCCCCTTTTGGAGAAAATAGTTAATACTTTTTAGTAATTAAAACTAGGCATTTAATTTTTTCAAACTGTGAGACAGACTAAGCCACCGTCACCGATTAATCGTATTTGACGATTTTTCTTCTTTTATCTTTTTATGCAACGCATTAGCTTATTACTACACAAATTTATAATTTATTAATTAGTAGGATTTTTTCAAAGATTTTTTCTTAGGTGTGGTGGATTCCAACAAAATGGACAAATTGTGAACCACCACAACGAACATATAAAAACTAAATATTTAAAATTGATACCTATCTAATATTTCTGAATTTTTAAGATGGATTTTTTGTGTCTCATTTTTCGCGGCGAAAACCCCAAATAAATTAATAAAAATCCGTCACAACAAACATACAGTAACTATTTAAAAATGTATAAGTATGTATTGTGGAAAATATTTTTGAAAATAATTCTTTTACCACTAGGTATTTGCAGAAGTACTTACCTTCAGAAATTGACAAAACACACAAAAGTCACTATCCCCAACTAAACTAAATATTTTTAATATTTATAAACTTACTTCAAGGATATGTTATCACCGGTACTGACGTATTTGTAATAATAACACAATTGCGCTTAGGTGACTCTTTATATAGTACTTAGTTTTAGTTAGGAAAAAAATCAACAAATAGTGTAAAATTCATATTAATTGAGAATAATTAATTGATCAATATTTGGTTCACATTAAGGGGGAGAAAGTGTCGCCCTCAGGTTCGCCGCCCCAGACAAGGGTCCGGGTTATCTGCCTCTAAAGCTGGCCCTGATTAAAATAAAGGAATTACCACAGTCTTATACATATTTCTACACAGCTGTTATTCACAATGAATAATAAATATAGTAATAATATTTAAAATCATATATTTTTCTTTTTAGGGATTTATAGTTAGGGTCATGTTACTATACAAAACAATAACAAAAATAATAGACCAAGTTTTTATTTGACATAAAAATCGTTGTTTCAATGTAACGCAGATCTGCTAGCAGCTACCTGCAACCATGACGTTATGCAGAGCAAGACTCCATTGTATTGCAGATTTACTACCGAATGAAAAAACATGTCCAAAAATGTTCGGTGAATTGCTCCGAGTTCGGTAGTCTCAGCCATTGTGTGGTCTTACTCGGAATCTTCCCAAATGTATAGATGCCAATGAATTAAACTGTGCTATGTCCCTTGCAGTATGTACATGAAGAGTCGTTGTGTAGATATTTGGGGATCGCAGAACTACACAAATAAAAGTGGTGTGATTTTTATTAACAGCATTAGGTTATCTGAACATGTTTAATAAAGGAGAATTATTTAAATCTACTATTTGGTTGTTTAATATGTTGTAATTTTTATTCCTATTTAATTTATTAATAAATTAAGTTTTTTACTTTTTCCACAAATACATAATATTGTATTTTGATTGTCATCAATTATTGTATGACCAGAATCTGTTAGGTGTTTATAAAAGTTGGAATGTTGTTTTTGTGTGTGAATATGTTCTCTATATCTTACCTCGAACAATCTGTCTGTTTGACCTATATATGAGGCGTTACATTCTGGACAATCTAATCGATATACACCACATTTTTTAGAGATATCAGTTTTTTTTGTTTTGCATTGAAAAGATATCTGCCTATATTTTTGTTAGAACTAAATGATGTTTTAACATTAAATTTGGAAAAAGTATTTCTGATTGAATAGGAGAGTTGAACTGAATATGGTAATGAAATATATGTTTGAACTTTTTTTCTACTTTAGGGTTCCAAAGAAGGAAATCCACCGTCATTTAATTTTCGCATGCGTCAGTTCCCACCTGCCTGATTTAAAGCATCAAAACGTCATTTTTATGCTTTAATATTTTTTAGCTGTAAAAATGTTTCTATTGAAGATATCTACACGTTCAAGATGGCATTTTAAAGCTAAAGGAAAGTAGTTTTTGTGCAAAGAATATAAATTCACGCAATCAATACCCCCGAAAAATAACACGGTGCTGAAAATATGTGTATTTTACTGATTTTTCGTGATTTCTAACTGACTCCAGTGTGCATATCGTGGAAGAAATAAAACCTACAATTGACTCGTTCGGCCTATTCGTTATAAAAAAAAATCTGTTTGAAATTTTGAACTTTTAAAAAATCGCATTATTTAGGCTATAATATGAATGTGTGGGCTACGAGATAAAAATATGAAACTTACAGGATATTTAGTTCTTACCTTGAACTTCAAAGGTCTGTAATGCTTGTTTTGTTAATTTCATCCCTCGTGCGTGTACAGGTGGTTTAAAAGAAGCAAAAATTAGTCATTTGTTTAATTTCTAGTTCAATAATATTATTTATAATTGATTATTTTTAACATGAAAATCGTTACAGAACCTACATAGTACCTTTTCATTGTAATTTAATGTATTCTTATCCTTACTGTTTTCTTTCTCTGGATTCCACTAGTCACAGACTCAACACAGGTCCACACTGCTCTGATGCTCTGCATTGTCTACCCTTTTCGCTCTAAAGCGATCCAAAAACATCGTTCGTACCCCTCGAGGACTCAACGGATCACTTTTAAATACACCAAGGATTCAGTAGCGCCACGATACAGGAGCAATATGACAATATTTAACAAAGTTATTTCAATCAAGTCTGGAATTTTAAGGTATACTCAAACCATTTTATTTAATCTACAACGAATGTGCTCTAAATTAATTATTTCTAAAAATGGACTATTACAATTAATAGATCGTCTGACAGTGTCGAATTACAAGAACACTCCTGTTCTAACGCTATTGTCATTGTTACAAAAATCGTAGGGTATGGCCAATTCCAATTCCAATTTAAAAGATTTATTCATTGTTTAAATACATAATAAGGAACTTAAATAGGATACAGAAAAATAAAATTACACAAAGAGTATGGTAGGGTATGGCCGCTTTGCTGCTTTTAGTAATATTTATTAACAACGTTACTTTTCAAAAAGTACTTAAAGTTTATTTTAAAAATAAACAAATGACTAATATTTTTGCTTCTTTTAAACTACCTGTACAAGTACAAAGGATGAAAATAACAAAACGGGCATTACAGGTTCTTGAAGTTCAAGTTAAGAACTAAGTATCCTGTAAGTTTCATATTTTTTTCTCGCATTCATATTATAGGCTAATTTTTTAAAATTTCAAAATTTCAAGCAGAAATTTTTTGTATAAAGAGTAGGCCGAACGAGTCAATTGTTGGTTTTATTTCTTCCACGATATGTGCACTTGATCTCTGAGAACTATTAGCTGTTTGCATTCAACCGTCGAGACACTGGAATCAGTTAAAAATCACGAAAAATCAGTAAAATACATGTATTTTTAGCACCGTGTTATTTTTCGGAGGTATTGATTGTGTGAATTTATATTCTTTGCACAAAATCTACTATCTTTTAGCTTTAAAATGCCATTTTGAACGTGAAGATATCTTTAATAGAAACATTCTTACAGCTAATAATATTAAAGCATAAAAATGACGTTTTATAAATGCTTTAATTCGGGCAGGCGGGAACTGACGCATGCGAAAATTAAATGACGATGGATTTCCTTCTTTGGAACCCTAAATAAGATTCTCACAAATTTTAAGCAAAATCTAAAATAGTGGAGCAACAATTTTTATTTTAGACGATTCCATATGGAATGACTCAAAAGTAAAATATAAATGTAATTTGAAAAGTTCAAATTTTTATCTCCGCATTTCATTTTAAAGTGATGTTTCCTTTACGTACTCTTGATTTAATTAATACAGTAATATGATAAGTAGCTGGATCGCTCGCTGGATCGAATGTCGGTATTAACGTTTTCTGCTGCTCCTAATAAAACAGAAGCAGAATAGAATCGTTTATGAATCATTAAATTTAATCCTTCGTTAGTATCAGAAGTAAAACTCATGTACTTTTTTAATGGCATACTTTCGGCGAAATTCTTGCTTTTACCACTAATTTTCATTTCAATTTGCATTCCACAGGTTTAATTAATTGCCTTTATTTACACAATGTATGCTGTTGCGATTCGAAATACCTAATAAAATTAAGCCCTGCGGTTAATTAGATCATTACAGAAATATCCATTATGTGTTCTTTCTAATTACTTATATTTTGTATGTGGTAAAATATATTTAATGGACAACTATATGAGTAATTAACGGATTGTTTTTGGGGAAATGTATAAACATTATCCATTATCTAGTCTACTTGTGGTGATAACGGCAACGATCAATAAGGTAAAAGAAGAAAAGATAACAATAAGAAGGTTAACATAGGTATTAGACAACAAATAATCATATAAATTCAACATAGTAACAAATTGCCATCTGTATGAGTATTAGTTTAGAAATAAATGCACACAAAAAAGTCTCAGACAAACATATACTTGAATTGAAATTTTAATTTCAACACCACACAAAGGGTCAAAAAAGATATAGTCAGTTAGATTAGAGCTAAATAAATTTAATCCTTAGGTACTGAAATTTGTTATAATTCGTATTCCGGTGGTATAGGTAAATATAACAAATTATTGAAACACGTCGGATCCGTAAAAAGGCGCCGTTTTTAATTATTCTGAAGCCTTAGTAGCAAAAACATATTTAGAAATTGTAAATGGACAAAATGTTCAACATTTTCAACCTGTAGTTCATGAACAAAAAAAGTCTCCCCATTTATTTATTTATTGTTCATGTTTAGGTTTAGGATTTTAGAAAATTTATACCTTTACAAGAAGAAGTTAATTTAAGTAGTCCTGAGGATGTGTCAAAATACACGACTAATTAACACTTGGTTTTCTTCTTTTTGTTGACCTTACATTTAAAAATATGTAAATAGCCTTTTCCTCTACCATTTTATTTAGATATCTAATTCACCGGATGTAGAAAACTAAATTCAAATGGTATTAATTCATTCGCGACGTCTCGAAATTATTTATTTCCTTCTTCAGGTGAAGAAACTTGGTTCAAATATTTACAACACTGCCACGTTTGGTGATATTAAATATATAATTTTTTCCCTCTGTTGTGTTGTTGATTCTTCACAGCACATACCTATTATTGCAATAACGAAAGAATGCTGTTACGTCACAAAATTATTTCTAATCTACAACGTACGCCATTCAAGCGTGTTCTTTATTTATGAAATAATAAAATGGGTGAGACAGCGCAAGGAGGTCCTTTATATGTAACTGTTAATATCTCAGACTAACGTTGTTGATACGTTATACGAAAACCTAACTTCTTTGACGAAAAAGAAAGAGAGGTCTTACTGTGGTACGTCTCAGTAACAAGCGAAAATAATATCGATCCGTCTGATCCATATATGTTGCCGCCCGCTAATGACTAATAGCGAGCGTGCTTATCTACTCGCTCCTTATGTCCATTGTTAGGACTTCTTGACTACGTGTGGTGGACGAAACGGTTCATGCATTACCTCCCGGAGCCCCTAGTGAGATTCTTTCCACAGATCGAGGATTAAAAACCTCACTTGTGCCACTTCGCGTGCACATGATGAAATTCTTTCCACAGATCGAGGATTAAAGATTTCACCGGTACTTTATTGTAATTACGACTGAGATGGGACTCATTCCAGAGATCGAGGATTAAAAATCCTATCTTTACGTCAATACTAAATAAACAAAAAACCCGAATAATCCCGATGCTTGTCTTACTATACAACACAGAAGTTCAGTTTTACTAACTCGGGCTTTTAACTGTAAACTATCCCTTAAACTTTCAAACCAGAGATATATGTGAGTGACTGGAAATACGTTAACTTTCGTTAGTTAGTGAAAGATTAGAGCAATATGTTATTAAATCAGCTTCAAGCTTACTTTTTATACAAATTAGTTATAGTGAACACGAGTATCGAACGGAACGGTTTATGCATTACTTCCCGGAGCCCCTAGTGAGATTCTTTCCACAGATCGAGTATTAAAAACCTCACTTGTGCCACTTTGCGTGAACCTGATGAAATATTTTCCACAGATCGAGGATTAAAGATTTCACCGGCAACTACGACTGAGATGGGACTCTTTCTACAGATCGAGGATTAAAAGTCCTATCTTTACGTCAATACCAAATAAAATGACAACCGAACAATTTCGATGCTCGTCGTTGAATGGATACCCTAACTTTATTAATGAATCGCGAAATTTCCTGAATATCTCTGACTCATTCGGAAAATAGGCACTTCGAACAAAATAATACAATGGTAAATTCGGACACAAACGGTAAAACAATGGAAATACAAACAAAAACAGTAACTGAGTGCTTCTTGCTTAAGCACTCACTGGAGAACAAGTGATTCTTTCAAGCCGTGTGATTTAATTTATACTAAAATGCTTGCTAAATAATGGTGGGCATCTGTGCGACGCGCAAGCAGATCGACAGCTGTCCGTGGCAAACGTTATTTCAGCTTATCTCAGCATCTCATATTTAAATAAATTCCCTGCGTTAATTCATATAAACAAATGTTTATAAAATATTCCAAGGCTGGTAATCGCTTTCTCATAATTTTTAAACTATATTTCTGAAAAGAAATAATTCAAAACGGCCAAGTACTAATATTTAAAAATAAATCAATTAATAACTTATTCGGTAAATTATTAAACAAATGGAAACATATTTATTTACTAAGAATAAGTGATTTCAATTTGCTTTGAAATCAAACCAAATTAAATTAAATTACTTTCCTTTTACTTGATTGAGTGCAAACACAATAAACGATATATCATTAGAATAATAAACAAGGTAAGATTACCCTGAAAAGAAACTGGTTTGAAACAATTATATTAGAGAAATAATTGTTATTTCAAATACTGGACTTGCAAAAGAAATTTAAACAACGGAAAGATCACTTCGTTACACGATGACGTAACGGCATTCTTTCATGATGTCGATAATAATTGTCTTGCACCGATTGGAGTATAAGTTAATTATGTGCTAGACAAAAGAAATACGTACAGGGGAACTGTTAATATATGTATTGTTACATTATTAGCTTTAAACACGTAACAACACGATTCTCTGTAACACATATTAAATATAATTCTTGAAACTCTCTTTTGCACAACAGACACGAAATAAAATCTGTAGTTTAACCTTATATGAAAACGTTGACAACATAAAACAGTACACATTAATTAGAGCATCCCTAATTTCATCTATATTAGAGAGAGCGGAAAGCGACTGACACAATATCTTATATAATTGATCTATTTTTTTTTACTTTAGCAGAAGTTTTCGTCTAATGGCGGCCCCAGATAATGCGTGTATTCGGCGCATATTCGATTTCGGGGTCCTTCGCGTAGCGTGTGGAAGGCCAACTTCGCAAAATGTTCGTTATTCGTTCATTTCCCACGGATTAATAGTCGGTAAATTGGCGCCAAGCAAAAAAAATGCGAATCCCAATTAATATGCCTTCAGTAGAACTCCTACAAGATTCGCTAGTGGTCGTGAAGAGTTTTTATCGTATTAATTCAGTTGCATCATTCTAGTGGTTGGGAGGTCTTGTGGGTCATTCAACGGAAAGTACTGAACGTAAACAATGGCGCTGGATGCGGGCACAAAAGGTACACCGAATATTTGCCGAAAGCATTCGAATGCGAACATTTGCCAAACCATTAAATGGGGACCTCCCATACTATAGCGAATGCTGAAGTAGATACACGAACATTCGCTTATTTGTCGAATACACGCATCGTATGGGACTGTCTTAACACTCAAATATTTAACGTTTAACCATTTAAAGCAATATCGAATAACAAAATAAATCAAGATAATAGAGGTACGTGTCTAATGAAGAAAGTAAAAGATTTTACTACGTAGTAATTATGACAATCTTGGATTATTTTGAGGAAATTATATAACTCGCCTAGTCCGGGCAATTTTCAAGTTGATTGTAACAAGCTGCCGCTACTAGATGGTGTTCCTTTTAAGTCGTTAACCTAGTCTTGATAGGACTAACTGTATTCCTTGTTGTCGGCAGATGCATATACCTGTTCCGTAGTGAAGAAAGCAAACAGTCAGATTCCGGTCTGCAAATGGTTTATATGTGCTGTTACGGGAATATAATAATAATAATAAAATATAGTAAATGTTAATCAAAATTCATTATATGTAGCCATATTATCATTTTACTTATAACCTTTAACCTTTTAGTTGATGAATATCAGAATTTATAACTGATTGAGTTTTTAATTATGTGGAACTCCACAATTTGCATACAGGTGTACTTTTTCGTGACTTACATAATGGGGTAAATCGTTGATGTACCTATGTCAAGAATATAAATGGCTCAACGCTACCTTGTGGAGTACCTAGTGTTATCTAACGTTTATTTGACAATGACTCTTCAACTGTTATAAGTAGCTGCCCATCAAACTAGATTAGTTTTCTTAGCTTATTGACAACGAATGATATAATTAATGCATCAAATACACTAGAGAGTTAAAAAATATCCCCATAATGAACTAACCAGTAACTGGATCGCTAGTTACAACTTGAACAAGTTCTTCTGGTAGCTGTTTTAGTTAAAAATTTGCTTTTGAGGCATACATAGAACCTTGTGTTCCTAATAAAATCGTAAATCACTTACTTGAGAGAAAACACTCAGTGATGGCACTGTAATTGTTGATATTATTTGCCTCACCGTTATTAAAAATTGGTATAATTAACGCATCTTTTAGTTTTCCAGAAAAGCTATTTCCAATGCTTTATTAATCATACTGGCAAAGCAGTATGCTGATTCATCAACACATTGTTTAATTAAATTAATGGATACTTCATCGAGCTGTGAACTATTTGTTAGCCAATTCCAATATTACACTTTTCAATTCATTTTTAGTAACGGGTTTGAGGCACAACTATTACTAGTTAAAGTCGCACTTGTGCAAGTATTGGACAAGCTGCAAACATGTTGTTGAGGATTTCTATTGATGTTGGACAAATATTTATTGGTAAAAGCTGCTGCAAGTTCTATATTTTCAGGAATAACAGATTCTATATAATTTAGTACTACGTTATCATTATTATTACTTTTTCTGATTAATTCAAATTTACTAATTTGTAAGCATCATAGAGTTTTTGCTTTATTCTTATAATCTATTTATTTCCAAGATAGACTGAATATAAACAAAGGAACCAAATAACTGCTCACTCTTATACACGACACACCTGATTACAATTCTGTAATATAGGCGGGGTTCGCCTTCCTCGATTTTATTGCAGTAGGAAAACGAAGCGTTCCGCGATCACGTGAACATCACGCTCAGGTTTATATTTTCGTCCAGTCTATCTTGAAAATAAATAGAATATAGAATTGTTAATTTTGGTTTTGTTATGGCAGAAATATTTCCCTACATTTATTAGTTAATCATTAATTATGTTATTATCATTACTATTTCAAAACAAGTATTAAATGAAACATTTCTTGTTAGTTTAATATTAATTACAATAAAAAAGTAAAGAATAAATTATGACACTTAAAATCTTCTTAAATCACAAATAATTTATTTAAAGAACTTTCTCATGATTAATAATTATACTTCTGTAGAAATAAGTGTATTGAAATCAGAGTCCATTTATCTTACGCGCTCAATCGTAAAATTGGTAAGACGTAATAGATTTTTTATGTTGATATAAAATCTTTATCCTTTTCATACCCTCGTACTTTTTACCAATTAAAAGTAAGATAAATCCACCCACATTTATTTTTTGCTCGTTTCGATGAAATACTCTCTTAAATTTATCAATTGCGTAACAAGCAAATTTCAGTTAATGCATCAATCTTAGTACCTATATAGTCATTTAATTATCTACGAAACCAAAATTTTCACTTGGTTTGAAGAAAATTTACATTACTATGCCAAAGAAATAATTACATCATGTATGTCAGGCATTTACGTATACAGGGTGGCCCACCGAAACCAGTCCACTCGGGTTTATGGCATTTTGACACAACTTTAGACAAAACGCTTTTATTTCCAAAGGGGATATTTAAATTTACTATTTTCATTAGTACCACCTTAACTCCTAAACGGGGGTGATATTTACCTCGAAAATTGCAATTGGCAAGAGAGATCATATGATGCATTATTCTAAAGCATGTTAAATTATCTTTACAATAGCATTTTAGTTTTAATAATTGAACTATTAGTTTCGAAAAATTGCATTCGAAATATTTATTACCTAATAAAGTAGAATACTCACGTGCCAGTTGGTTAAATGTTCGAAGTGTGTCAGCTTTCATACAACAATAAAACTTTTGTTCAAAATAGTGTCGGATATTCTGTAGCTATTCTGGAGCAATATGACAGAATTCGTCAGTGTTATGTTATTGTGAATCTTCTAAAGAATTCGTAAATTCTATTTATAATGGTCTTAAGAAATTCACGGGCGTAGGTGAGGAGCATGGCGTAAATTACAAAGATTTACCTATTATATCATGTCCATTAACAGTTGTTTATGATTTTCAGCGTACTTGCATTAATAAACCGTCTATAGTATTCTCTGCTGTTTGTGCTGCCAGGTGTATACATTTTATTATTATGAATAATTAAATAACGAATGGTAAACATTCTTTAGGTTACAAAATAAAATTTGTTAGGGATAAAAAAAAACAGATGCTTTATTAATATCTCCAAATTATTAACTTTGTGTTTTGTTTGCCAGTTTTAAAATTTCTGTTAATAAATTTGTAATAATACTTTTTAAAAATAATAATAATACTTTTATTTTCCTGTAAGACAAAAATACATTTATATAGGAATAGTCATACATGTACCACCTACACAATACCTCACTTACTCTACTGTCATAAAACTCATTTAAACTATAAAAGCACTTATCTAACAGATACCTATTTAATTCTCTTTTAAGTAATTAAATTTATTGACAACTTAATTTTTGCCGGTAACTTATTAAAAATATTTAAGCCTAGAGAAGCGGGAGAGTTTGAAGTTATTTTGTATGTACAAAAAGGAATATGAAAATGATCTTTTTGCCTTATATTTGTCATCGGCATAGGGGAGGGGAGGCACATTGAGCCACTTTTTTTCATTCTTATATACATTTTGTTTATAATAAGAAGCACTTCAGATTTTAGGAGTACAAAATCTTGTCTTTTTTCCAATGAAATTAATGTGTAAATTTTAAATTTTTTACACCACCTTTACGGAAAACATATTTTTCATTTGGAAATGGCTAAAAGTGCCTCACGGGTGGGTTAGTTTAGGCCAGCCGGTTCGGAATAATAGTAGGTATAAGTTGTAAAAATAAAATGCCACTTAAAAAATATAGAAAAATATATTACTTTTATATAACATAATAAATATTAACATTAGAATGTCAAATGACATATTTTTAAACAGTAACACAACTATTTAATATCATAGGCTGCCAGGTTCATTTTAAATATAATCAGACCTGCTGCTTTTTCAGTTCCTCCCATTAGAATAGGCTTCTTTATGATATTTTTAGCATCAACAGTGACAATGTCTGTTATATCAGGCTCTGTAAACTTCATTTCACCTTATTTTTTTCTGAACAATCTAATTTTGTATTCATCTCTACCCTGTTTTGCCTCTATTCTCCCAACAAAATAAAATATAATGTACGAAAACGAACAAGGACAAAGTCATTTACCTCAAGTTCACTATAATCTTCATCTTCAATCGCATCACTGAATCAATATCACTGTCATTGTATAAAATGCTTGTCTCACTATCTGAGGATGATTCACTTATCTTGGCTTTCTTTTCTTTTCTGTTTGTGGTTTATTGTTAACATCTCGACACCATGAAGATCCATAATTTTTAAATATTTTATATTTGACTGCCTCCTTCATACTTTTTCTGTCTTGTTCTTTGTTTTCTTGATTTCTGCAAGTTCCTCCAACCTATCCTTTTCTGGTATGTCTGTGTATAATCGTGACTTTCCCTTCCTGTGTGTGCATTATTTTTGGATGCGGACGCAAACGTTCCTGTGTTATCATAGAGGTGCTTGGACTAGGTTTAAGTTCATGAGTTTCATTGTCTTCTTTCATAGAGCTACTATGTAATCTCGGTGGAGTTAATAGGGTTTTACACTTTCATTTATTGTACTTTCTATTATATGATTATATGATTTGAAAGGACTATATATAACTACGTCTAAAGGTTGCAGACTATGAGATGTGTGGGAGGAAATGATAACATCATAATCCCAGTGTCTTTACAATAACAAATTGTACCAAAATTCGCATGACTTTCGTGATTATCTAAGAGAAGTAATATACGCTTATTTTTAGAACAACCCATGTGTTCCTTAATGTACTTTAGCACTTCTAAAAACAGGTAACTAGTCACCCAACCAGACTTACTTACCAACCCCATACGTCCAGTTGTCGCACCATTTAAAATATGTATGATACCTCTGCCTTGGAAAAATTAAAACTGGTGGTACAAAATTGCCAACAGCATTAATTATACCAACAAATGTTACTAGAGAACCCCGTTATGCAGAAACTATCTGGCCAACTTGTTTCTTTCCTCGTTGAGCTACTACCTTTGGGGTGGTAAGCACAGTGGTCAGTGGTCACTCCTATCTTATCAAGATTCTAAACATCTTTCGGTGCGGTTATATTTATTAAATACATTTTACAAATTTGTGAAAACCAATTCAACACCTTCATTATTAAAGCCACACACCCTGGCAAGGCTTGTGTTTTCTGGCTTGCGTAAACTCAAATTTGAATGTCTCTTCGTAAAACATTTTAACCATTCCAATCCAGCCACATTTTATCATCCCAAGATTGTAGATAATGACACTTTAAGTTTTTAGCATAGTCATATGCTAATTTTCAAATGCATTTGTAAGTTAAACCATGCTGTAAACAGGATGCCTTTTTAATGTAACGTTCCAGCATGGTTTCTTGTTCATCCCTGAACACTTGTCTAGATGCATACTTGGACCTTTTGCTAACATTTGGATCACAATCAGAATCATGACCCAAATCTTCCTCAAGACTTTCAATAGTCCCACCTTTTGCAGCATGACCTTTTTTTAAACTGTAAATACGATGTTGAATCATACTACGTTTAATAGCATACACTATAGCTGCTTCTCTCTGTGACATCTTTTTTGTTATTACAGCATTGACTGCTTTTCTGATAACTTCTTCATTTAAAAGCGCTTTGTCACACTTTCATTTATAGGCCCTCACCATCTAAAAATAAAATATGGGTATTTTAATAAACAATAAAAATGATATTAACTATCGGGGCAAATTTTGCCAGGCCAAATCTGTCCCAACCACATGTGGCTCAATCTGCCCCAACTGGTGTAATACATTTAAAAAGATTGAAAAATTTTATATGCATATGAAAGGTTATTTTGTAATGGCTGATTTTACTCTAAAATAAGCTGGTTTAAAAAAATGTGCCATGACTTACCTTGTATTAAAAATCCTTAAATAATACAACTATTTGACGCAAAAGCTTCTTTTTACGATAATAACTATAAAACTTCCTACACACTTTGGAACCTTTGCCAACACATAGTGGCCTCTCTGGGGGACTAGTGGAATTTCGCTACAACCGTTCCTGTCATTATTTGGGGCAAAATTTAAACAAGCTCAATCTTTCCCACGGCCAAATGTGCCCCCTCTCCCCTACACAACAAAGAATGCAATAGTGGTTAAAGTTTCAAACATCTCTCTCTGGCCTCTATGGGGGACTAGTGGAATTTCGCTACAACCGTTCCTGTCATTATTTGGGCCAAATTTAAATAAGCTCAATCTGTCCCACGACCAAATGTGCCCCCTCTCCTCTACATAACAAGGAATGCATTAGTAGTTAAAGTTTCAAGTTCGTTCATGTATAAAAGAAATAAAATAGGACCCAGTACAGAGCCTTGTGGAACTCCCAAATTTATAACTAAATAGTCAGATTTGACTGTATTCATACCAGTATTACACAAATATGTTAGGTCAATATACCATTTACGGTTCAAAAAGGAGGCTTTCCATTCATATGCCCACCACGTCTACCATACGAAGAGAGAGAAATCACAAAATATCCTAACATGGCATTCGCCTGCGTGCATATGTTCGATCAGTTGATGTAAAATGATAGAATTGCCATGCAGACATATTAGCCCGAAACCCATGTTGATTTTCAGTAAAAATATTATATTTTCTAATAAATTTTAACATAGAGTCCAAACAACAATAATCAAATATTTTTGAAAAACCAGATGGGACAATTATCGATCTATAATTTTCCGTAAACTGAAGAGCTTGCTTTTTATGAACTGGAACCACTTTGCCTACTTTGAAAATTTTTGGAAAGTTCCCGTTGAAAAAGAAAAATTAATTAAATAAGTCATGGGTTGCAAGATGAAGCCAATTATTTTCTTAAATAAAAACATTGGTACTTCGTCGGGTCCCGACGAGTTTTTGTTTTTCAGTTTATTATTTAGTAAATGTAACATTTCCTCGCATACAAAAGGCTCAAGGAAAATTGAATGGTAATTGGTAGGGATAATAAAATTTGTGTTATTATTTGTATTATTATTATTTGCATTATTAATATCTATTTTATCAATTATTTTCATTGGAGAATCTTTAAAAAATTTAACCAAATTTGAGGTTACTACACTGGGATCCCCACAAAGCTCACCGTCCTTTATAATGTTTATATTCTGAAATTGTTTATTTTTATTAAACAATTCATATACTACACTCCATGAAGTTTTAGATACATTATCTGATTTAATTATTTTGTTTTGGTAATACCATTTCTTAGTGTTTTGAACTAATAATGCATGTGTCTTTTTTCCCAGTTTTGTAGGTATCAGTTAATTCAGGTCATAAATTATTTAAATTATGTAGATCTTTTAATTTTATACTTACATCTTAACTTCGTTATTAATCAATTTTTTTTCACCACTGGTACAATCATCAAACGCTTTTTTTAATGGAAAATGTTTTTTTAAAATAATATATGGATATGTTGTAAAAGCATTTAAAAGCTTCATTAAAATCGGTTTTTAGGTAAACATTAGACCAGCATTCCACTTGTAACGCTGAACAAAAATTACTTATAGAATTCTCATAAAAAATTCTTTTAAACTGACAGTTTTGTGGTTTATTGTTTACGTTGGTGGAAAACAATTCAAATAATACTGTTCTGTGATCTAAGATGTCATTATTTACAATACAAGCTAAACTATTATCTGTAATAATGGAGAAAATATTATCGATTGTAGTTGAGGTATTTACCGTAACTCGGGTAGGCCACTCAACCATCGGACGCAAGTTAAAACTAAGTAAAATACTTTTAAGACAATTAAAATTATTGTTGTTCTTTGAATTTGATGAAAAATCAAGGTTAAAATCCCCACATAAAGTTATATTTAATGTAGATTTATATAAAAGCTCTAAAACATTAACAATATTAATAAAAAATACATTTATATCACCAAGAGGAGACCTCTAACATATTCAAATTATTGTAGTTATACCAGAAGAATTATCTTTATATGATGAGTGTAAAATATTCGGATTTTTTTTCTTAAAGAACTTTTTCCGATATTTTAGAAAAATTGCTAATACAGCAGTTCTATTCACATGACGTGGTGTGGAAATAAAATAGATTACAATAAAGAAATATCATTGAAATATATATATATATATATATATATATATATATATATATATATATATATATATATATATATATATATATATATATATATTTTTTTTTTTTTGGTAAAAAAATAAAATATCGATGCCCTTGGTAATAATTAAATTTAGTACAAATATCGTTTGCAGTTTCCTAAATATTGTTACTAGAAACTTGTGTATTTTTTTTTTGTAACATCATAAAACGTCTTGGAAAATGCAAAAATATGATTTGTGTACATAACAAGTATTTTTTTATTATAAATATTTACAAAACATTTTTTTTTCAGAATCAGGTGGAAAATTTATCGACAAATTTAAAATTTTGTGAAAAAAATCTAGATTTTTTTATAGCCACCTTTTTGAAATTTGTATGTAGTATGTTTATTATGTACTTATATTAGAATTTTTTTTATATCTGTCGGCCCTGAAAAATGGCAAATATTACCGCTGCCTAGTAACAACAAACGTGACCTGCTTATTTCTTTAACGCTTCCATCACACCACATTAAAAAACAAACAAAAATAAATAAAATATATAAATACGCTCTAAAAGCATAGTAAAACTAACAAAAGTATTTATAACCTGTAAGGCAGTAAACGCACGAAGAGAAACAAGCTGAGATAACCTACTGGTCACCGGAAACCTGTTGATATGCACCATTCATATCAATAGGTCTCCAGCGACCAGTAGTCTTGGCACATGTCGTACGTTTTCCTTCTGTCTCTGCTCGGTAGACTGCATTAAAACGGGCCCGCTATAAGAACAGTATTTTATTTTTTAAAATATACACGTTAGAAAAACGATTAAGTTAATAAATAAAACAAACTAATCAAATAATAAACTAAAAAAATAACTACCTACCTAATTATGAAGCATAATATATTATGGACATATACAGTGTGTCCAATGATTTTGAAAGAGGAGATATTTTTTCATTTGTGGATTTATGACAAACAGTTATTCCTCATAAAAATACCTACTTCCATAAAAAATGCGATTGCAATTAAGAAATATAAAATTTAGTGTACAGTCCCAAAATTGAATAATGTGACAAATACTTACGAGTAAAGTACCCTTAGTTTTAATATTATAGGTACTTAAAATCATCCAATTAAAACAAATAAAAAATTTTACGGGCTTTTCATTTGATGCTGATTGATATGAAGAAACTTTGTTATTTGTGCATTTACGACAAAACTTCATTCTTGATGAAAAAATGTTTTCATCGAAGAATCTCAAAAAATGTATTTATTTTTATAATTTAATACATTTTTGGTTGACAATGTCTTAATTATAACAAGCAATGTAAAGATACTTTACACCTGACCAATTTTTAATATTTTGCACTACTGATCATCCTGTAGGAAAAATCATAAATAAAAATAAATAAAATTTTTGAGATTGTACGATAAGCAGGTATGACTATTTGTCATAAATTCACAAATGACAAAGTTTTTCTATGTCAATCCGTCTCCGAATAAAAAAAATTACTACGTAAAACGTTAATGTAAAATTTAAAATTTTTATTCATTAGATGATTCTAAATAACCCTTTTTTTATCATGTTTGTGTGATATTATAACCGAGGGTACTTTATTCTTGAGCCTTTTTCATGTTATTCAACTTTTGAAATCCATGTACACACAATGGTATCGCGACACCCATAATGTTAGTACCAGTTTTGTCTTAAATACAATAAATTATAGCTACTAAGGTTATCCACAAGATCCAGTTTACAATATTAAAAAGTCAAGTTTATTAATTGAGTTATTAGTCTCAGTTTTAGGAGGAACACCCTGTATAGAACCACGGTTTCCAGAATTTTTAATATTTTATTGACAAAAATTAATATTTTAAAAGTAATATCATGGTACTTCCAATTGTGTTGGATATGTTGATCGAATTGCAAATAGTGTAAATGAGGTAAAGGATTAAAGCTGCAATCAAAAATATATAAAACATAATACATTTATTAAAGAAAACCTACACCCTCAGATACTCATTTTGTGGGATTGGTGAATTGAAATAAAACTCTACCCAAATTATTCACTCTCCTAAATTCCAAGGGATTTTTACGCCAGATAAAAACTTTATTCTTCGCACCAACTTCCTAAGCTAAGTCTAGAATAAATCAGTCTCTGTATTATTTTATATCTTATAATCTAAAATATATGACTAAAATTTATGTCTTGCATCACTGAACATGTTGAAGTGTCTACCATTTTTATTAGTTATTCGCCAACTCTGGATCTTCGCATACTATCAAATTTATAAAGTAATGATATAGATATGCTCTTCTACAGGGTGTCCTACTTTTAACAGGTAGAACTTTCGGTGATTAATCATCAACAAGTAATGGCAGTTTATTATATAAACCATATGTAGGAAAGGCTCCTTTTCGAATTGCAGGATGATAAAATTTGGAAAAATTTTTTTTTTGTTGTCCCAAGGGGGAGGAATTGTTGAGTTGAAATTTAGTGTATTTCCCACTGCCATCAAGCTTTAATGAAAACCCGATGGAACGCATCAGAAAATTTGATACGTCAATGACTGTTACGAAAATACAATATTTTTCAATTTGCCTATAAATTTTGAATAAGAAAAAGGCCTCCTGTGAAGTTCGCCAGACGCAGCGTTTTTGGAAAAATGGCAAAATAGATTTTCTTGCATATTCACATGTTTGCATATTCCTTATCATTGGATTTTGTAATAAAGTTGAAATCTAAATTTCATTTAAAGCAAAGGTATAAAAAATCTGGTTTTAAATTAAGGAACATTTTCGGCTGGTAAGTTGTGTAATTCTATGAAACTAACAATCATATAAATAGACCCCCTGAACATACCGTGTCTTCACTGTAGTTATCCCAGCTTCTATCATACCGCTGATAGAATAAAGTGGTGTTCCTATACTTTAAAAACAGGAACTCGCACCCGACACCGTAATTATAATACAACTAGTAGCAAATAGCGGCACGAATTAGTCGCACAGAAGTAAAGAGCGTCACAAGAGTATACAAAATATTTAAATCAAACTTATTTCAAATAACTCTGATAGAATAACAGTTGTCAGTATATTAATTTGTCGTAGATGAAACAACATAGATCTTATTAATTATGACTAAGTATTGGAGTATTTGGTACTCCCGATAAAAAGACAAGGTCGGTTTAGTGATCTATATTTTGCATGTATATATATCGACATGCGTACTTCCAATTACAACTCAATATATCACGCATTCGCAATAGTGCAATAATTAAACAGGTACTAGGTACCTGAAGTTGGGTGTCCGTATGTAACTAACCTTCCGCAAAACAAAAAAGTCACCATCTGCCGCGTAGATAACAACGAAATAAAATGTTTGTATTATAATTATGTTGTATTTTATATATCGTTTTGATTATTTAATTCCTATAGGAAAATAATATGAATGTAAAGAGGAAATACTAATACTAAGGTATAGGCAAGATGCACAATTTTTTTATATCATAGATGGACAGACCAATAAAAAATGTGTTTTTATATATTCATTTATTTATTTATTTACTTTATTTGGATTAAGGCTAAAAGAGTTATTAACTTTAGGAGCGAATTTAAACACGTTTGAACGACGCATATCTTCCGCCAATATGTTAATGATTTGTACGTAAATAATTAATAAATACAAGATTTATCAATCGTAAACTTGCAATTTAATGCATTCAGGTAGGCTGTCAAAGCCAAAGCTCTACGGTGTGACGTCAGGCCAATTGCGTAAGGTTCGCGATCACGTGGTTTTGCTTGCATAAAACTTTAAATTTTAAATTGAATTACACCGGCACGCAAAAAAAAAGTTCTTTGTACATTTGACGCCACCTACCTCCCGACATGTATTTCGATCCGCTGAATACGAATCTAAAGTATATTTAGACCATAAGCCGTTTTAAATCTAAGTAAATTGTAAAAAACCCTCGAAAATTGCTAAAAATGGCAAAAAATTGTGATTATGTTGATGAAAAAAAATTTTGTAGACCCGGATCGAAGAGGATTTTTATGTAATTTGATATACTGAATCCGAATCTGAAATATATTTGGTCCATTAATCCCTCAAAATCTCAAAAAATCGCAAGAAACCGATAAAATAGCAAAAAATTGCAGTTGAAAAAATTGAAAAAAAATCTATGAAACACGATTAAATACGTTTCTTGTATTTTTTTATGCATAAAATACAAGTCTAGAATCTGAAAATGTGAAAAATTGTAAAATCTATAAAAAATGACGTATAAACAGAATGAAAATTTTTATCATCAATATAATCACAATTTTTTGCCATTTTTAGCAATTTTCGAGGGTTTTTTACAATTTACTTAGATTTAAAACGGCTTATGGTCTAAATATACTTTAGATTCGTATTCAGCGGATCGAAATACATAAAAATTAGGCTTGGTTTAGATCCACAACATTTTTTTTATTACCGAAACCCAATTTTCGCTATTTTTTACGGTTTTTCAATTTACTCGATATTTGAGGATGTACGGTCCAAACTGACTTCAAATTCGGATTCAGCTGGTCGAAATACATGTCGGGAGGTAGGTGGAGTCAAATGTACAAACAACTTTTTTTTTTGTGCCGGTGTTATTTACGAAACAAAATAAAATTTTTTTTTTTTACAATATTTATCGTGAAAATAAAATAAATTTATGCATTTATAAAATGCATGCATCTTGTCTATTGGCTAATTAAATTGTGTCAAACAGAAACAAAGTTAATTTTTCTAATAAGAGAACAGTTTGTTAATGTTAATTTATTATATTTCAATCAAGTGAACAAATAGCAATAAAAAAATTTTTTTGAACAATATATTGGTTCATTTTAAGACTTGCTTGTTTTATGTGCATAAAGATTTTACTCCATTTCATTGAGAAATTTATCCTGCTGCGATGCCATAGTAAAATCTTAAAATAACTTTACTCCCTGTTTAATCAGTGTTTCCTTTATGACCGTTCCACTCGAAGGACAAAGAGGCACGCACACTCATGTATTATACTCAGTAAAGCGTCTAAAATCTAAACTTAGAACGTTAACAATAATTTAGTAAACTGCTCGCAGAAGGTTTATCCGATGACGCATAGAGCACTAATAATAAAGCTGACACCCTGCTCACTTGACTCTATTTGATAACGTTAATTTCACATACGGCCTGAGATACATATTGTTGTTTTTTCGAAGATAAAAGTACGAAATTTGATACAGGTAATTTAACCCTGCTGTTGGGTCATAGCGACCCTTGTCGTATAGGTGTGCAATTTAGGGAAGATAATGACAAATGTTTAATTAACTTTATTTAAAAGAAAACCGAATTTAGGTTAACAATAATAACGAACATAATTAATAATAGTCATGGTAACAAAAATGAAAGGAAAAATCAAAAATAGTTAAATAACTTTTACGATCAGGACACATGCACTTCCCACAAAAATTATGGAATAGCCAAAAATAGATTAAGTTTATGTACTCATTTTATCGTTAAGATTGAAGCAAATTCATTTTTTTTTTGCGGATAGGTTTTTCTTTCCACAGTTCAGTACACCAGGTTCGATTTAACCACAAATTTGTTATACAGGGAAGCACAAGAAGTATGAGTACATCGCAGCAGTTAAACGAATTAAATGTTATATGTTTACGTTTTGAGTTGCGACATCCATCTCCTGAACGTGAACACTGAAATGAAACACGCATTGTAGAAACTCCGTCTTCACTCTATTGAGCTTTGCGTGTCGCACACCCACGGATGCGTGATTCTTAGAAAACACGACTTTAAGAAACTATGAAAATTTCTTCATGCCAACTGTACAGGGAGGGAAAATTTCGATATTTGTATAAGGTAACTCGGTAACTGTAAGAGTTACAAAAAAATGGAAGCCACATTCTCGATCTCCTTTTTCGAGACAAATTCACCGGCGAAAACAAAAATTTGCTATCTCTTTTGTGTACACCACATCGACGAAAATTAAAAATATTTTTTTTTTTGTAATTCAAGATATAAAAAGTGCTCCACATGTTGCCTACTTTGACTGACACATATTTCTATGCGTCTTTGAAATGAGGTTTCTACTGTTCATAAAATTGCCGAAGTGATATTTCTAAAAGCATTTCCTTCAAATTTTGGATTGCTACTGGTGTGATATTTTTATGGGTATCATGTAACACGCTTATTATAACCTTCTCTTGAATTATTTGAAATAAAACCCTCATTTTTAATTTTTATTGCTGAATTTTGTAGTTATTGTTCAATAAATTGAAAATGGTCACAAATAGCCATACGAATGTATGTACAAAAAATGTTCATTTTTCAATCCTACATCACATCGTCCAAAAATATACAGGGTAATCTATTTGAAAATATTGAAAAAATTCAGTTCAAAACGTTGTAAATTTAAAAATTCCTTTTGGTCACGCTGTATACTATTAGGAAATGAAAATGGCTGAGTGTCATTACACAGATGTCTCATAACTGGTAGGTACTAACATATTTTTTCTTAAAATCGATAGTTATTATTGTAGCGATATTTTTAATAAACACATGTAAATGGTATAATTGCAACAAAAAAAATCATTACATCCAAGTGGTTGGGAGAAAGTCAATAATAATACAGGAGTGAAAGGAGGCCATAAAGAGGTTTAACAAAACTGTTCTGATATACATTTAAAAAACTGTTACTTGACCCTGTAGAATCGTTTTGGCTCACTCTGTATATTCGAAAACAATTTCCGGTTATAGACGTTTTTGTTTAGTTTACTTATGTTTTAGTTTCTAGCTATCATAGAACTCGAGATATCGAAGTCGGACACATTATTGCCCCACCCTGTATATAAACGGCACACATTTATTTTAATTTAGGTCACCTCAACTGACATAAAAATTTTGACACATTCAAATTCCGCCATTGTCAGTTTCGCCAAAAGTTACATAGAGTGGACTAATTGCATAACAAAAATTAAAAATGTGGCATAGTAATATAGTCGACACTTGACCAACGAAATCAATGAACATATTCCGTTTCCGTTCTGTTTTAACTAATTTCTGCTAGTTGTAACTCATCATAATGAAGAAAAAGAATGCGCCTATGTGAAAGGGCACTTTGAGGAGGGCCGATCCCAATCAGATGTAGTCTAACCTATTGACAAGCTGCAAGGGTCGATATCTAAAATTCTAAACAGACATAAAAAAACTGACTCAAACCAGACGAGACCAGAACAAGGTCGGAAAAAGACCACTCCCCATCAAAATCGCTTCTTAAGGTTGAGGTGTACAAGGCAGCGATTTGATGGTTGACCAGTACATCACAGAAGTCCTGGAGCCCCATTTTTTACCTTTCGCTCCCGATATTAGTGATGACTTTATTTTAATGCAGAACAACGCACATCCTCATACTGCCCGAACAGTCAGGGAGTATCTGGCAGAAACTGGAATTACCGTAATGAATTGGCCAACTAGAAGCCCAGGCTTTAATTCCATTGAGCATTTGTGGGACAATATGGGCAGAGTGGTTCACACTGCAAAATCTAGGATATGCCAAATTATTTTGTGATCAGATATTTGGAAAACTCTCTGGAGTTAAAACTAATTTAAAAGCGTTTTGAAAATAGTTTGGTCAGATTATAGTGCTTATTTTACTATTAATATCTAGTGTAGTATTTTTGCGTATATTTAGAACTTTTAAAAGTAGTTTATACTAAACAATCACTTAATGGTTACTTTACTTTGCAAATATGATGCAATAAGGAAATTTGATTTACAAAATTGAAATTGTAATGTGTAAATAGGCATAACACTCGCTTAAAATTAAATAAATGACTTTAAATTTGGCAAAATGATCAATCAATAATTCGTTGAAATACAAATCAGTTTTTTAAATAAAATAAAATGTCCATTAAAAACTTTTACAGATTTTTGGTAAAGAATTTTTTCACTGTATCCTAATAACTCCATACGATGTTCTGATAATTTTATCCAAATATTTTATATGTACTTCTTTTTACACCGATTTACTTGAACAAAATAGTGAACATGGAAAACAGATATTTGTACATAGATTCGTGAAAATAGTGGCATCTTTATCTCTCCACCCTATAAAGGATATGGAATATATGGTATCACAATTTACTACCTCTAATCAGTTATACTTATTTTAGAGTGTAGAAACACTACTTTATTCTATCAGCGGTTTGATTGAAGCTGGGCAGCTGCAGTGAAGAAACGGTATGTCCAGGGGAATGAAATTAATTCTTTACATTGCCGGACAGACAGTTACAGACTCCTTACTAAAATGTCTACTAACTTTGAGAAGGGCGAAATCAAGCTTCATTTCTGCCCGATACCAACTAATAAATTGACGCGGGTGGCCGCTCTACGTCACATTTTTGGTGGGGTCTGCGTAAAAGACCGAGAGTTGATATCGCTAACTACTGGAATTAAAGCATTATAAAAAACTCATTTAATCTGCATTTACTTTAGGCGAGCTTTATTAGATATAAATAATGTATTTAAATATAACCATATCGGGATGCAATGTAATAAATAACATTTGCTGGAAAAAGAGCCGGTCTGGAACGACAATTTTAAGAGTAATTAAGTTATTCTAAGAGATTAAATAATAAAAATAAATTGTGTCTTTGTTCAAAAGCAGTTTTAAAATTTAAATAAATATGAATAGTGATATTAAATATGAATGAATGACAAAATGACAAACGCAAAAGACAATTATGTGTCAAATGTGGTAGCATGATTTCTAGATTCTGGCGGACAGTTACGTTGCCTGCATTTTTATTTGTAAAAGAGTTCAAGCCGTAAATGTAAAAATTGTACGGAATATAGTTGTTACATTATTGAAAGCAAAAGGTGTTACTAGTTCACAAGTATTAATTCTAGCAACTGATCCAGCACTGTATGTGCTTAAAGCTGGCACTTATTAAAAACTGCTTTTCCACATTTAATACATGTAACATATATAGTCCACGTGTTGCATTTAGAAACAGTGGAAATAAAAAAAGATACACAGGGGTAGGCGCGTTAATTGCAAATATAAAACAGACTATTGCGAAAATTACTAAACGTGTTAAGAACTTTCGTGTGTCCTGTCCCGACATTCCACTGTCACCACAACCTATTTTAACACATTGGGGAACATGGTTGAGGGCAGTTCTCTTGTTCTCTATTATCACAAGTGCTTTAATGATATAAAAACTTTTGTACTTTAATTAAATCCTGGTGACTCACAAGCCATCTTTGAGGATCAGCAATTATTTAGTAATCGAAATATTGAGGATGATATACAGGGTGTCCCAACCAAAAGTAGGCACCCTGAATAACTTTGGAGATAATTTTTTTTTTTGAAAAAAATGGTGAAACACGTCGACCTTGTTTCCAAAGGGGGCATACTTTAATGTAATACTTGTATATCTGTCATCATCCCTCTACCCTATACGGCCACCCCCTCAAAAATTCAAATGGCAAGGGCAATTCCCTACATAACTAATTTTATTTTTGATGATTACACACAATCGAAATCGTTTAAAAAATCTAAGATATACGGTACTGGGTATTGGAATTTATAAAAAAACTACATTTTTTAATGCTCTCAAATCAACACGAGTTTTTTTCGACAAAAAAACACTTTCCTTGTCCGTTCAGTTTTAGAATAATAAAAGACTCATAAGTATTTGATAGTCCTTGAACATTAATTTGTTCACAACCAATTTTAAATCGAGATACATTTTACCAGAGTAAGTTCTCAAAATGGTTTATACCCTTCAGGAGAGAATAGAAATTGTCAGCATTTATTTTAAAAACGATAATTTTGCTAGAGCTACGGAACGCATTTACAATAGAAATCACCCAAATAGAAGGGTTGGTTCTCAGTATGTTTTACAATTATTGACAAAATTTATGGAAACAGGTTCTGTAGGAAACAAAAAGCATGAACCTCAGCGACCGATTGGGAATGAAGTAGTTGAAGTGGCAGTTCTGGGTCATTTGCAGATGGATAATACTCAATCGATTAGGAAACTAGCTGAGGCTTCCGGTGTATCACGAAGCAGTGTTCATCGAATTGTAAGGGCCCACAAATATCATACATATAAATTTAAATTGGACACGAATTAAACGAAGATGATCCCGATCGTCGGCTTGAATTCTGTGAGATTTTTAGTGAACAATTAAACGGTAATGCCAATCTACTGTACAATACGTGTTTTTCTGATGAATGGACATTTCAGTTAAATAGGGAGGTAAACAAGCACAATTGTAGGTGTTGAAGTGAAACCAATCCACATTTGTTCATTAAAGCTCATACCCAAAGGCCTCAGAAGATAAATGTTTGGGCTGGAATCTTAGGGGATCACATTGTCGGGCCGTTCTTTATTCCTGACAATTTAAATGGCGAAAGGTACCTCGATCTGTTAGAAAATAACATCGACCCAATGATTACCCAAATCCTCGAAGAAGACGATAATCTTTTAGAGGGCGAACTGTTTTTTCAACAGGATGGGGCACCCCCACATTTTGCTATAGCAGTCCGTCAATTTTTGGATAATCGGTATTCTGAGCGATGGATTGGAAGAAGAGGTCCTGTGGAGTGGCCCGCTAGGTCACCCGATTTAACTCCCTTGGATTTCTTTCTGTGGGGAAATTTGATATCGAAGGTATTTGCAACAAAACCCGCATCGCTGGAAGAGTTACGTGAAAGAATTGTTCGAGAATGCCATTTAGTGACGAGAGATGTATTCAGAAATGTTCGTACAGAATTTCAAAACAGATTATACTACTGTATGGAAGTCGGTAGGGGTCATTTTGAAAAATACATACGATAATTTAAACTGCTTCTTTTATTTTTATTTCCCTAACCTAAAATAATGAAACAATTATTTCTCAGGAACGAATCGATAAAAGTTTAAAGAAATGCACAGTTATGTAGAAAATTGAAAGACCTTTCAAAAGATGTATCACTCGACCCCCTTTATAATCCCCTTTGCCATTTGAATTTTTTGAGGTGGTGGCCAAAGTTATTCAGGGTGCCTACTTTTGGTTGGGACACCCTGTATACGATATTTATAACAACTATAATGTAGTATTGAACAGTATCCATAAATTAGAAAGTTCTTCCTTGTCCTTAGCAAACTACTTGACAGTATACAAACTGTATTACAAACTCTGTCTCCGGTATGTAGGTTAGTAAGAGATTTAGTGACATTTTACAAGAAATCCAGGGTACGTAAAATTATGTGATACTAATCGGTGTCTTAATGTGACACATCTTTCAGTTGATAATTTACAACTTTTTTTTAAGTTTGCAAATATCAGCTGTATTGATATCGAACGATCATTTGCGCTGTACAACACAACGAGGGAGGCATTTCTGGGAAGAAAATATAAAAACTGTGTTGGTCATGCAAATGTTGACGCATGTCTTCTATGAGCTGTTGCCGTCTGTACAGGAGAGTTGAAAGGTTAACACTTTTCTAAGCACAAGGTGATATTTATAATTGTGATATTTACAATTTTTGATTTACCACTGTAAGCAAATAGATACGCTGTAATCAAAGATAAATGCGTTGTCGCTTATTTACATATACGCTGGCTCCTGCCTGACGCCACTGAATTACCATAGAATTTGGTCAAGTCTAGTCACTATTTCATCGGAAATATCGTAATGGATGACGAATCACATTGTCTCATTTGAAAATGAAGGGTAATAGTGATTTTTACACTTCCAATATTGAAAAATGTCTAGATGAAGTAAAATATAAACAAAACGGGAAATTTGCCGACAAGATCTTGGTCTGGTATGCTATTTCTGAAGCTGGATTTTCGTGATCGTACGTTTCGCGAGTTTGAGGCGAACTTATGGATGCCAACGTTTATACTTGTAAATATCTTCCAAAACTAGTTAATGTTATTAATATTCATTATCAGAATGATGAAATCATATTCTAGTTCGATCTGCCATCATGTTATTATACCAGAAGAACTAAGAATCGAAAATAACATAAATTTTGTACCCAAAGAAGAAAATTCTCAAAATGTTCCTCATGCGCGACCTGTAGAAGAATTGGGGCACTTCTCAGCACAAAGGTTTACGATAATGGCGGAGAATCCCAAAACGAACAACGCTTGTGGACAAGAATATTCCAGAAGTTCCAAGAAGCAGATGTTAACATCGTCCAGAGAAAGATGATACAAAAATGATTGAAGTTAATGGTCCCCTATTAGTGTTATAAAACTAGTTTCTTATTAGGTACTCTAGGATTACGTTCATATTTCAATAAACATTTTTTACCGTTTGATTAAGACCTTAAATTTTTCTTCTCAAACTTATATTATATATATTTTAAATATCTCGAAAATTGCTAAAGATGAAAATCAAATATTATACAGGATGTTTGGTAACTGGACAGCTACATTTAATGTCATATGTAAATTCTAAGCATAAAACAATGAATAACTTTTTTTTAGATCGAGCTTCGTTTAGGAAATATTTCAAAAAATGTAAAATTAAGACAGCTATGAAAATAAAAGTTTATTTATTATTTGACAGCTTATGACCAACTAATTATTTTTCTCTACGTTGCATTACTTTTTGTTAGTGTTTTATAAAGTGTGTTAAAATGCAGTTTAATAATGAAGAGATTGCTGACATTATTTATGTTTATGGGTACTGTGATGGTAACACGAGAGCTGTGTGTAGGGAAACATCCTGTATAATGCCTCATTTTGAAATGCGAAAGAACATTTATGATATTGGTAACTTTTGTATTTATTATCACACCTCCTGAACTAAACTGGTCAACACTCGAATCGTAATTGAGCATAATTTTGTTCAACCTTGGAAACCACAGATTACAAACGTTTAACTTTTAATACCCATAAACTGAAACAATTAGGACAAACATATAAGTACAGAATTAAACAACAATTGGTATTTTATTTTGGAGTTTTAACTTTGCTTATGCTCAATAATAAAGGCAGGAAATTCAGTAACCCACTTACATAAGACACCTTGTACCTCAGCAAAAATTTATTTCTCTCTTAAAACATACTTCAGTTTGTTGTTACATATGCAGAGAAACAAGTTTATGTTTCAAAGCACTAATTGCTCACTGGGATATAACAACTGGGACTTTGTTTTAAAACCACTGTGTACACAATAATTAATAAGATTGAGTTATTAGAGGAAATACTCCAGGGTATTTCTACGGTATTTGTTCTTGACTACCTCTGTTACCTGTTACTACTAAAATCTAACATGTTGATACATACATATATCAGTGTCTAATTCAATTGAAATTTGATCTAGAAATTAAATGGGATCCTTTAGCTTCAACCATATTAAATACAAACTTAAACGCAACCTCTACCCCTTGCTTTGCTCCCATGTTTACTTCGAAAACATAATGTGGACATTCATGAACATAATATTATCCTTAACTAAATTTATATTTTGATTATATCAAATTTGCTAGTTTATACAGGGTGATTCAGAATCATGCCGAACTATATTAGCATATTCAGCAACTAAAATAAACACAAACAGTTCTATAAATATATCCCATATATACTTTCTAACAGAGCTACGGGTTTTCAAAAGCTCCTCATGGAATTTACGTTTTTCATAATAGAGTGGAAGTGCTGTAGCTAGCGCCCCCTAGAAGTTAATGAAATTAAGTTGTTAGGTATATTATTCACTGGATGGTCCAAAAATATATGCCAGTATGTATCCAGTACAGCACAGTTTAACGGGATATGTAATGGAACCAACCAGGGTTAGTCTCATCTCTAGTAGCCGCATTGATAATATTTTTAGTAATTCTCCTAGAAACTGCATACACTGTGAAGTATTAAAATGCGACATATCCTTTTATATATGAATGATATGCCTCATTTCATCAATTTGTAGAAGACAGTACAGCGATAGAAAATAGTAAAATTATTGAAGGATTAGCTATAAAGTGTAACAACATAATAGAAAGAATGAAAGGCTGGTCAATACGGCTTATTTAAATTTCGAAAAACAAATCAATTTTTAATAAAAAGTTCAACGAAACTGAATCCTAAATGTAAAATTAAGTGGCAAGTCCATTCTGAGATAACAAAATTCCTAGGCATCACGTTACAAAATATCTTGAGTTGGCAAGGCCATATAGATGGTCTGATTGCAAAAATATATTTTTCAATTTATGCGTGCAGATTCATAGCTACTACTCTTTCAATGAATATTTAAATATACAGTAAAACCTCTAAATCGCGGCCACCAAAATTTATTGTGAAAATGGCAGTTATATGGAGATGGCCGTTATTGAGAGAAGGTCAAAAATATATGAAAAATGTTGGTTTTCTTTGTGCTTTCTTTATTAAATTAAATTATACAAATTGAAAAAACTAGCTACAAATATATCTACAAATTAGGTATGCTTATACCTATATAGGTACATACAAAATGAGATCAAACAATAAAAACTCATATATATATATACGTATTTTAAACATTATGTGCCATATTAAATAATTACTTTTTTTTTAATATATTTCAATTGAGTTTTTAATTTTTGTTTGTAAAACTTGAGATTCACGTTCTGTTAAAATTGGGACAATTTTTACAGCTAGTGCACTTTTTATCATTACAAAATAGGAAACATTGCACATCTCATTTCACTCATTACTTTAATGTTTGAAATTCCAGATTCTTCCACATTACTTTCATTATTTAAATCACAATCTTTATCATCAATCAATTCATTGATTACTTCTTGAACGCCAAAATTAGAATTTTCGGTTAAAACATTGCTATCAATACATGCATAATTTTCAAGGCCTATATCACATAATTCAGGAAAAAGCTGGGCCAATGGAATTTCATCTTCCTCATTGAAATCTTCGTCTTGCTGGACATTTTCCCATTTGAAATTGTAAAGCGCTGGTTAAATTAATGCTTTTTTCTGTATCTTCAAATGAACTTTCGGTGCTTGTGAATGTTAGAAGCTTTTTGATCGGGAATTTTCTATAAGCTATCTTAAAGTTATGAATAATCGCTTGATCCAATGGCTGACAGTAGGAAGTGGTGTTTGGAGGCAGAAAAATAATGGTCACGTTGTCTAGTATCACTTCAGGATGGGACGTGGCATTATCCAGAAATAATATGACTTTTCTATTTTGTTTCCTCATTTTTTCGTCAAATTTTTTTAGCCACGAAGTCATAATTTCTGTTGTCATCCAAGCTTCTTTATTGGATACCCATTCTAAAGGCAGTTTGTTGATATGAGATCTTTTAAAGCATCGAGTGTTTTTACTCTTCCCTATACCTAATGAATGGGGTTTTCTTGTCACCTTCCATATTTGCGGAAAATAAAATGGTCAATCTTTGTTTTGCAATTATTTTACCGGCACACTTATCACTTTTTAGAACAAACGTTTTGTTAGGAATTGCAAGGTAAAAGAGTTCTGTTTCGTCAGCATTTTACACATTTTTTGGTGAATAGTCTTTTAATATTACTTGTAGCTTTGTTTTTCTGGATTCAACATGATCCAGGTCAACATCAGCTGACTCACCGCAAATTATTTTAAAGCCTATGTTATGTCTTTGATAAAATTTTTGTAGCCATCCATTTGAGGCTTTAAAACTCGTCATTTTTAAACTTTCGGCTGCTTCTAACGCTTTTTCTTTTATTAGAGGTGGGGAGGTTTTTACTTCTGGCTTTACAGAACCAATTGTAATCTACTTGGTCAATAGCCAATCCTTCAGTTTTGGGAAATTCTCTCCTCTGTTCTGGATTGGAACCTTCTTCAAAGAGTTACTTTAAGTCGGATTTGTTTTTTATAATTTCATTAACTTGTGTCCTTCTAATACCATACTTTTCAGCCAACTGTCGAGCACTGGTCCTGAATTTTTGACTTTCCACAATAATATCAGTTTTGTCTTTACGAGACAAACGTTTTCTTTTCGCGACATGATGATTGTAACAAAATCAAGTTGAACATAAACTAGCTCAAAATCTATGAAACTACAGCCTCTTTATCGCTTAGGATTTTAAAATTACTATGGGAAATACCAATAATTGTTGCATTTATAAAATTCTACCTACGAAGGGTCGAAAAATTTTAGGTACATATATGCCAATAAAATTTATGACCAGTAATGAGAGGTACAATTGCAGGTATTTTATGAAGAAAATTGTCTTTTGAAGTGGCCGTGACCATTTTATGGGGGTGCCGCTATTAGGGAGGTCATTAGTAGGGGTATTTCCATATAATTAGTTTCGAAAATTTGAAAACTGGCCGTTTTAGAGGTGGCCGCTTTTAAAAGGTGGCCGAATATAGAGGTTTTACTGTAGTATGATTAATATGTTCATATGCATTTGTATATTGTGTGTGTTGTAATTGTATAATTTATATAATTTTCTCTTCCCCTCTGCCTGGGACGGCTGTATTAATAAGAAATAAATAATAAACAAACCTATGTGTAATTTACTGTTAGATAATATTTGTACATAATGTTAACTATACCTTTGACAATTTTGATTTTCACTTGCTTGAATAATAGCAATAAAGACCATTATTATTCTTATTATAAAACTGCAGAAGCTATTAATGAAAAATGCAAATTCCATGAGAATCCTTCAAAAGCTCATAGCTCTGTAACGTTTGAAATTCTGGTAGAATTCTGAATCACCCTGTATTTTATGCAATATTTACATTTAGAGGATTAAAGTTTGTGTGCTATGTAATAGAGACGATGCGACGATTAGATACAATTGGCTAGTAGGGTTTCTATATATTATAACAGCTGTGTTATGTGGACATATTACTTATTACATAAATACAGTTTACAGTTAGTATCTAAAACTAATTTCAAACTTAGGCAGTGTAATTATTAAAAGTAATTTAGAATATTAATGTAGTATCGTGATGTAATTTCGCCAAAACTATTTGATAAATAAAACTTAATCGTAGTTACCTAGAGAATAAAGAGCTCGGTCTTTAATTAGTTATCCTAGATACATTATTGTGATTATGCAATATGTGTAGCTTCGTAGCTTTTAAATGATCGGAGGGTGCTGATATCGATGTATTAATTGTGGCGCTGTGGGACTCAGCTTATTGTTGAAATAGGATAGCTCAATGATATTAAAATGATCACTTTAATACTCTTTGAGCTAACCTGTTTAAAATTACTGAAAGCTGACGTGGATATCAGCGCCCACCGGTCATTTAAAAGCTGTATGTGAGTACAAGTAGTTCTTGACACTGCAGAATATGCTAATTATCGAAAGCAAACGCATATGGTCTTTGATCTACAAGTAACTACTAAATCAACTGAGTGCTTATAGTGTTTCATATAACTTACTTAATTTCTACCTATCCTGTTTTCTGAATGGGTTTCAATATGCTGTATACTGTGATTAAGCCTGCCGAGGTCTGAGCAACCTCAGGAGTACCGCAGGGGTCCATTCTAAGACCACTATTATTTAATTTGTCTATTAATGATATAGTTGACAGCTTATCAGTAGAGCTGGCAGAAATATGCGGTGGGACCTAGGCGTACGCATCATCACAAGCGTAATAAAAGAAATGAACTCGTAACAAAAGCAATAAACTGTTACAATTTATAACAATGTATGCACAACTTACACCCTTAACTAGCTTGGTCATCACAAACTGGAGAAAATCTGAAAAAAACTTTTGCAGCTTCAGATATTGTTACCGGGGAACCCCGTGGTACCGTGATTTTAGTTTCGCCCTGTATTAGGATGACTCTTAATACAAGAGGAAACCAAATCAGGTATTTATGGAAAAGCCTTCACTTTACCTGTCAATAAGAACTATTCTTATTGACAAGGAAAGCGAAGAAATTTCCTGTGCCTGCGGCTAGCTGGGTTTTTGGGAGGCAAGGGCCGTGCGTTTCTTGTTCCCTGGGACCATGATTCACTATTATCCACTTCAAATAATTTTATCAACGAGTAGTAGGCGAGGATGAATAAGTAATATAGAAAAAATATTTTTACTTTAAGGGCGCCATCAGTTCTACCAGTGATTACTTTTTCATCCCCCCAACTCAGAACCTACAGAATTTCTGTCTAAGGTAGAGATAGAATAAAAAAATTAATTAATAAAATTAAGTATTTATTCAATCAATAGCAAAATATGGGAAAAATGGTAATTTAGAATTACCAACAAATATATATAAAAGAATTTGTTACGAGTGGGTGAAACTCGTTCACCGAACACAATCAAAAAAGAAAATAACTTGCCACACTCCAGCGAAGGCTGACCTGGGATGGAAATGGTGGCGTGAGTCCTGAAGTTAACGTTTTCTCGTCTGGTATGGACACCTAGTTTCTTAATACACAGTCTACCGATGAAATGAATCGTTGCTCAAAATTGTGGAGCGCATATCACGTTACAGTTATAGATGAGTTCTAGTCATCCAAATAAAACATCCACGACACTAATCCTCTGGATGCAAGAATCGTGACTTTTAATTTGCCATCTTGCAAATATTAATATCCAAATGAAATTGGAAGAGTGCGAAATATAAATTCACAAAAGAGTCCTACTATTATGCAATTTTTGAAATTGCTTAGATAACAGCTTATGTAATTATGCAAGATAATTATGAATTTGTAGATGAATGATGAATTTGCAAGGTAATGATGAATGTGCAAGTTAATGATGAATTTTTGTTAGGATGATGAATTTGATATTAATGATGAATTTGTAAGTTAATAATGAATATTTGTTAGTTAATGATGAATTTTAAAGTTCCTGATGAACTTGTAAGTTAATGATGAATTTGTAAGTTCCTGCGAACTTGCCGGCTTCAGACTATGTATTTAAGAAAGGAATAAATAGAAACATATTATTAGAACATGTGTCACATCTTCACAAAAAAATTAGAAAAATTAATTATTAACTTTTCCTTAAAAATATACATCTTGAAGAGAATTTGCAAGAAAAATAAATCATTTAAAACTATTATTATTACCTGATGGTTATTCACTACTCTACTATATTAAGACAACATTTCAAAAGTTGTTACTAATTGATATTATCGATTGTCTGCCAATAGGTGTTGCCGGTACAAAGTTGATTATTAAAATGGCATATCATCCTGTCTCTGTCAAGGAGGTAAACTAGTTTGATATAAAAAATCAAACTTTATAAAATAAGATATGAAAGTAACTAAAACAAATTCATAATATTTCACAAATAATATTTAATGATTAAATTCTACTATAAGAATAGTCTAATAGTACCAAATAACACATGAATTACACAACGAGATTTAAATTAATTATTCCCAAAAGCAGATCGTAACGCCATCTATGAGCGGTATGATAAGTTGTCTCCCTACTGGTAGGCAGCAGGGAAGTTTATGAGACAGAAAACTTTAACAATAGTAGCCGACGGTCAAACCAACCAAAGGCAGTCGCAACCCTTCTGAAAGGAAAACTATGAAACAGCTGTTCCCCACTTGTTGCGATTTAATTAATATCGACGTAAATATTGAATATTTATCTAATAAAGTAATAAATGATTGCATGTTTTATGTGACACATATTTCTAATTATATTTTCTTTCAGTGTGAAAGCGTTAACTTTGGGGACTGTTATTACAACAAAAGTACTTAAATAATAAACAACAATATTGGATAACGTAAATATGTACAAGATACGATTAACTTAGATGGTAAACATAATAATTCCTTAATTAATATGAGATCGACCAAAGGTTAAACAGAAATTCTTCACCTACTAAAAATACTCTATTATAAACAATTGGGAACCAGATAGATATTTGGAGGTTATTGTTTATTTATCATTATATTCCGGACAGTGACGTTTTTGAACGGAACAATATGATTCTATGATTGTCTCCGCGAGTGATGTTTGCTGTGGTGAAAAAATATGTTTATATTTTGAAAACAACCGTTCGACATCTATTGATGTAATACAGGCATACTTAGAATAGTTTTTGAACACACTAAACAGATTTGGAGATGCACCATCAGTACCATCACAAATTTGTCTTAATCTGGTAAAACCGGTATTTTGCTTTAACACAGACGAAAACTTTTCACTAACGCGCTCATTTTTTGCGTCACCTATAGCGTGTAACAGTGGATTTACTTCGTCCACTATTTGCAGTAACTCCCCTAACGAAAACTCATTGTTTTGTAAGATTTTTATGGCGTCATGTAATCTTGTAAATAGTTTTTAAAGTTATTTCAATGGAAATATAGTCGATTTTGTCTGGCTTTCCGATTGAATTGTAGTATCACAGTTTTTACTTGTTGTAAATATTCAACATAATAAAAAGCTGCCTTCAACTATGTTCCCCAACCTGTAAGAATTGGCAGTGGTGGTTCGTGAATACTGGGACACTTGCTGTGAAATACGCGAAGATGTTTAGGAGATTTAAGAAACACTTTTTTGTATTTGCTATTAATGCATCTAGATATGGAAAACCTTGTCGAATAATTTCTGTCAAAAGATGTAAAGCATGCACTTTACATGTAACATGTACCAACCTACAACCGTGTTCTTGAAGAGAACGGCCTACCAAATTCATTGTGGCAGCACCATCGGTCACGAACATCAACACTTGACTTGTTGACAGGTCAAATTTTTCTGACGTCTCCACAACCAACACCACCCGCGTAATTCCTTTGTCAGTATACTCAGCCTTGTGCCAGCTAGTAGAAATGTAGGTTTAAGAGGGCTAATCGAACCAGTGTTTGTAAGGTAATTTTTCAAAATTTGTTTCTTCCATACGGTTTGGTCAAATTACACCAAATTTGAAGGATCAGTAGTTGAAAGTGTACTAGAGGGTACATGTATATCTATTTTAATTAATTTTCACTTTATGTAGGTAAAATTTATACTGTAAATATAAGTGAAATTTGAACGTAATTATCTCCTGAATTATGATATCAATCGGTAAAATTCGAGGGAAAATTCATACATGTCTTCTAGAATGAATCTTAACAATTATGCTCAGCAAGTTTCAAACTTTCATTCCGTATTATTTGATTAAAATGAATTTTCTAAATAAGTATCTTTGTCACTACAAATGGAGCAAGGAAGTGTTACCTCTATCGGGAATCGCACCTCAATGAAGACGGTGAATAAAACGGCCAGTGAAGGTATAGTCAAGTGCAAAATTATTCAGCGGCGTATGTATAAAAACTTTCTAGAGAGTCACACAGGTATGCGAAGCTTTTTCCCGACTAGGCCTCTTAAGAGGGTCCAGTACACGTACCGACTATAACATTTACAGATTTTTTTTTACAATCTGTCATCTCGTCAACACATAACCACAACCAGTTCTTAAACGTTGGCGGTTTTTTATTACTCAATCCTGACGAGGCTGCAGCTATTAAGGAAAGCCAGACAAAATTCGAAGATATTTCCCTTGAAACAGCTTTAAAAACTATTCTCAAGATCTATAAAAGATTACATGACGCCATGAAAAACAGTGTGTTCTCGTTAGCTGAGTCATTGCAAATATAATGGACGAATTAAATCGACTGCTACACGTTATAGATGACGTAAAAATTGAGTGCGTTAGAGAAAAGTTCGCAAGTGTGTTAAAGCAAGACAGTGGTTTTACCACATTAAGACAAATTTGTGATGGTACTGATGGTGCATCTCCAGATCCGTTAAATGCGCTCAAAAACTGTTTTAAATATGCCTGTCAATAGATGTCGAACGGTCGTTCTTAAAATATAAGTATATTTTTCCACCATCATTCACGGAGACAACCATAGAAACATACCCGCAAAGTTTTTCAGATCTTTTCCGGTTTGTGATAATCAAGGTAGTTAAGAGGGTAAGTTGTGCATACATTGTTATAAATTTTAACAGTTTATTGCTTTTGTTACTAGTTATTATTATTATCAAGTGAAAGTGACTGCCTCATACTACAAGATAACCTTAATGTTCTAAATGATTGTTAAATCAACAATAATTTACCTTTGAATGTATCCAAGTATAATGTCATGTCCTGCATGACAAAGCAGATTAACTAGATCCTTACGTTCTTACCAGAATTGATACCTATGCGATCTTGGAATAATCTTTGATAAAAAATTATCCTTCTCAAATCACATCCATAGAAGAGCAACGGCTAAAACTTATAAATATCTTGGCTTCGTAAATAGACGCACCATACATTTTAAGAATATTGATACAATAAATTGTTGTACACAACTATTATCAGATTTAACTCGGAATATGCTGCCTTAATATAGTGACCCAATTATCCAGTGTATATCGAACATTTAGAGAAAGTTCAGCGTAGCATCTTAAAATATTTAAGTTGTAAAGTAGATGGAATTTATCCCGCTATTGACCATGCGCAAGATGAATTTCTCAACAGATTACCGTTGCAATCTATGGAAGTTAAATCATCCAAAGAAATTAGACGATCAACAAATTTTAAGCATCCTCAATTTTCATATTTCCAGGTCTGCATCAAGACAAATTAATACTTTCTATCTGCCAACTGCTAGAACCAACATAAAAAATACTCTCCTCTACGCAATATGTGCAATAATTGCATTGAGTTACACCAGTCTGTTGACACTTTCAGCTGCAATTTGGCCACATAAAAAAATTGTAATCAAATGTTTTATTTTTCAATTTATTTTAACCTGTTGAATAGTGTAAATAAATAAATAAATAAATAAATAAATAAACACTTTTAGACAGACACCTTATCTACAGAACCACACCTTTTTTATTTTTAAATTTACAAAAAATATTCCTAATAAACGATTATAAATCTATTATATAAAACCAAAAAATACATTTTGAGCAAATTTTACAAACAAAAGTATTAAATGGTATGTCAGAAATTGTTTGTCTTTTCATCAATACTACAACGAGTTTCTCCAACTTGTTGAAGAAACTTTGATCCCCAAATTGGCGACGATTTTATTTCTTGTTCCTAATGACATGTTAATAATAACAACAATATCACTTTATTTTCGTATGCATTACATTGAAGGTAGGCACATGTTAAATAGGTCAGAAAATTTCAAAGTAATTTCCATAAAAAAAAATAAAAAATAATTAGGTAGACAGAATATAATATAATATGTCAAAGAATAAAGTAAAAGAAAATGTTAATTGTATTATGAAATTATAGTAACACTAATTATTGTAAACAACAAATGGTTGGAGAATAAATAAGAAAAAATAAAAAACAGAGATGATTTTATATTTACAATATTATATTTAATGAATTCGTCTAACGTATAACATAATATAATATAACACTTTTTAATTTCTTCAGAAGATATGAATTATTATAAAAATCAGGTTAACCTTATAAAAAATAACGTAGAATACACATTTCCGAAAACTCATGTCGTCGTCCTCAGATTCTGATTCAATCTTCTTCTCCATCTAAGCGTCTTTCTTTTCTTCAACAGCGACTGAAGCTTCAGCAGCAGCAGCAGCAACAATAGCAGCAGCAACAGGTGCAGCACCCCCGATGGGCATGGAACTCAACTTTTGTTGGTCTTGTGCGATAAGCTCGTCAATCAATTTTCTATACAGTTCAGAAATTCTACTTTTTTCAATATCTTTCCATCGGCATCAACTTCTGTCGAGCCAAGAATTTTTTTAAGGTCGGCGGCAGCTGGAGATGCCCTTGCTACCTAAAACGGCCAATAAGCAAGCAGCATTAATGAGATTTTTCTCTAAAGAAATAACGTTATATAAATGACAGCCATTATAGTATGGGCCTTTTGATATAGGGTAGAAATGTAGCGATCGGGACAATATATTTATGATGAGCAGAATATAGGTGAGCTACTCTACTACTACTACTACTATGTTTCTTACATAAATGGCGATATACAAAATACAATATCTCCAAAACGTAAATAGCTGTAGCAATCAGAATCTTAAAGTTTTTAAAAGCCATCCTGCAAAATTCTCGTAAATATTTAACATGTCTTTTCTGAATTTTTTCTGTAAAAATATGAATATTGCGGATTGCAGACAATACCAGCATAATATAATAGCACAATAAAGAAATGGTTGAGGTAAATGTATTGAATTCCTCATTATAAGTTCTAGATATTTGTAGGCATCTGAAGTAATAAAATTAATATGAGGAACAGGTTAATTTTTTATATAAAATAACTCCAGGAACCTTAAATTTGTTAAATCTAATAATTGTGTCATTACCAATTTTGTATGAAAAATTTATTACATTAATTTTCTTCGTAAAAGTCGCATTACATTTTATCTAATTTAATCGATTTAATTGCAAAAAAGTTCACTGAGATCATACACTTATCATTTAGGACATTTTTCTTCCTTTCTTTTTGTTGTTTATGTTATATTCTTACATCAACCTTTGTAAAGTAAAATGAAAAGAAAACAAGCAGGGAATATGGAGAAATATAGTTAGTAATTTATAGCAACAAAAGGCAGATATGAACCCAGTTTCCTCCTTTAGTTGATATTCAATATTAACCTTATTTCTGTTTAAACTGTTAAATTCTTCTTTTATTTAATCTTCTTCTTCTATAGTTCTCTAATGAAAAAGCTGTCCCCGCTATAAAAAATATGTATAATAATTGCAATCACACTAAGAATCAGTAGAATGTGAAAATGGTTGAAATATTTGTTGTCTTCCTTTGAATCTGAAATGTATACTGTACAATAATTAGTATATGGACCAATTTTAGTGATATTTGCTTTTTGGATTTATTTAATCTATTTTTTAGCCTATTTTATTTAAAATTTCCATGTTTTGTAGCAATTAACATTATGTAGGTGCTGTTCTGTGCCGTGACCGGCTCCTTCGCCATATTCCTAACTACAGAATAATTAGCTATACCGGGTGGCCACTGAGTCAATGTACGCCCTCAATATTTTGGTTGTTTTTGAATTTAAAAATTTGGTTTTTGGTACACATAAATTAGATACTAATGGGCTACTTTCAGATCAACAGGAGTGAAAATATCACTTCCGGCTGACTCCGGAAGTGACATCAACTATTTTTTCTTAAATGGAATGACTATATTTTTTTGGTGGTTTCTCATGTTTCAGCGTATGCAAATATTGTGTATAGCTGGTAACACAATATTAGTAACCAATACCAAACTAATAATAGTTCTCTACAGATCTCTACTATTTTTCAATAAAATTAACTACTTTAATAAAACGTCTATTTCACACAACCATAATATTCAGATATAAAAAACAAACAAAATGGTGAGTACTGCCATTACTACAAACGCATTCAAACTTTGTAAAGATTTCGAAATTATTAATTTTACTGGAAAAAAATGTACCAATATCAGAAAAAACGAAATAAAAGTAATAATCTATTGGATAACCATGCATTGTCATTTTAAAATAAAGCTGGAACTATTATAATTATATAAAAACTTTCTGGGTAAGTTTTGTAATAAAAAATAAAAATTGTCCTTTAATTATCCTATTTTTACAGATACGTATTTTGTATTTTAATAAATTTTCTGAGGATGGAGAAGATCTTCTCCGAAACGTAAAATAATATATTTTTTTTCTCTAATAACCTATAACAACCATAAAAACTCAAGAAAACAGAAGAGTAATCCTCAACCTATATTCAATTTCGTGGTTAAGAAACATGTAATTATTATATATACATATATATACATATATATATATATATATATATATATATATATATATATATATATATATATATATATATATATATATATATATATATATATATATATATATATATATATATATATATATATATATATATATATATATATATATATATATATATATATATATATATATATATATATATATATTGAATAGTGGTGAGAGGTATGAAACTTCTCATATGGTCTGAATGCTACTATCCGACCGACATCCTCGATGTCTCTGTGGCGGATAGCGACTTGCATCACAGCAAGTACCGAGAGCGGCGACCCCTAGCCCAGCTGGACTAAACTAATGTGATTAAATATGATTTGAAGGAAACAACTACTCAGCGGGCAAATACCCCGACCTGCATTGAATTACACCTTCAAATCATGATAGATGGAAAGCCAATATCATTTGTCAATTCCTAACCAGACATAGATCGATTTCGAACTTATTTGTTCTCTTCAGTATGCCATAGGTTATGGAACAGACAAATGATAGTGGCCAACCTGCTAGTTATATACTAACTATGGTGAAGTGAATAGTGGTGAGAGGTATGAAACTTCTCATATGGTCTGAATGCTACTATCCGACCGACATCCTCGATGTCTCTGTGGCGGATAGCGACTTGCATCACAGCAAGTACCGAGAGCGGCGACCCCTAGCCCAGGTGGATAAACTAATGTGATTAAATATGATTTGAAGGAAACAACTACTCAGCGGGCAAATACCCCGACCTGCATTGAATTACCTTCAAATCATGATAGATGGAAAGCCAATATCCAATTCCATCTATCATGATTTGAAGGTGTAATTCAATGCAGGTCGGGGTATTTGCCCGCTGAGTAGTTGTTTCCTTCAAATCATATTTAATCATATATATATATATATATATATATGTATATGTATATATATATGTATATGTATATATATATGTATATGTATATATATATATATATGTATATATATGTATATATATATATATATGTATATATATATATGTATCTATATATATATATATATATATATATATATATATATATATATATATATATATATATATATATATATATATATATATATATGTTAAATTCGTTTTCCGGGTATACTCCCGCGTAGGTGATATATGTATATGTATATGTATATATATATATGTATATGTATATATATATGTATATGTATATATATATATATATATATATATATATATATATATATATATATATATATATATATATATATATATGTATATGTATATATATGTATATATATATATGTATATATTGTAACGGCCCAACCCCCCTCTCTCGTATATTTTATTATTTAATTTCTTATTTTATTTCTAAGTCCCACCTGTCGTGAAGCGGCAGGTAACACTGATTTAATTAATTGGCCTTTTTCGTGATCGTCTAATTTTAGTGGTAGGACCCTAAATTTGTTGTGTTATTGTAACCTCACAGGTACGTTTATAAAGTTTGGTATTACTTTGTTTCATTTATCAGATTTACTTTGCTTTAATTTTAGTTGGTATACCTGTAGTAATTATTATGACCCCTAACCTGCACTGCACTGATATCTGTTTTAAAAGAATACTCAATATAAGATTTGACTTTATGTTTATTATTATTAATGTGTTTGGAATTCACTTTTGTACCTGAAAGTAGAAATAAGTCAAGGAAACTCAAATACCGTTTTCACACCTTTTATTTCCATACTGAGACAACTGTCTACAAGAAATATATTACAAAACTTACATGAACAAAACCTTGTTACATGTACGGTGGACAACCGTCCACGAAAAATACATAGCTATTTAGCTAGTTGAACCTGCAATGTAACCAAACCTGGTTACATGCGCGGAAACTTCCGCTTCGTAATTTAAATGACATATGTAGAACTCTACATGTGGGTGCAAGAGAAACCTCCCTTGTATGTGGTACAGAGTGTCCCCTGTCACATGAACCGGCCAGAGGCCGACAACCATGCCTTGTTTTGAATTCGCGGGCTGGTGCTACCATAAACAGTATCACAAACACAATAGACGTTTGGCCAACGAAGATTCGATGCATATGCGGAACCCCGACATATGATGAGCACTGCCCATATTATTTTAAGTTTTCGATGCAGATGCGGAACCCCGACATCTGACGAGCACTGCCCGTATTATTTTAAGCTTTCGATGCATATGCGGAACCCCGACATATGACGAGCACTGCCCGTTTAAGCTTTGTTAATTTGGCCGTCGCCGCTTGTGTTGTGGCATGCTTATGGGAGCTGTAGCCATAAATCATGAATCGGTGTATACTGGCTGGCTGGGCCCGGACCCCTGCTGAGAGACAAGGTCCGTGCCCAGACAACCGCATGTTTTTGTTGCCGGCGCCTCACCGTCTCACCCGACGGCGACACCCTGATCCACATATGGGTAATGCACTCTGATGAAAATTACACATATTGCAGATTCAACTGGACATTAAATTTTTTGGGTATATTATCTTATTTAGACCTGACTTGAAAAATAAAGAAAAAGTTTCAATGATTATCGGAATTAATATTGACTGTTCTAATTATTAGTAAACATGAAATGAGCAGTGCATTATAACAAAAAGGCCCTATCTATTAATCATGTGGTACCACCTGGCAGATATTGTTAAAAACCGCGAATCCCAAGCATATAGAGTCGTACTTTGGTTAGCGTTGCCATTTTACTCGAAACAAAGGAATTGCATTAATTTCATGATCTTTTTTACTGGACTCGAGTACGTAGCAAATGGCAACGCAGTATAATAATTATTTAGGTGACATCCTTACCAATTCTGGTATACACGGAGAGTTCCGCGGGGCCCACTCCCCCGGATTCCTGAGTAACACCTGAGTTACTCGCCTCCATGTCGACGGCGGTGTCGGCGCCTAGCGCACGCTAATGCAGCGCGGCGTCCAATGCTAGTTATAAAGGCAAGACAGGGCCACTCTCTTATTTCTCGACTCCTCAGGACAAAAGCATAGGATTGTGGCTGTCAGAGTCGACCTAGTGCACAGCTAGATTACAGAGAGTCGTACAAACTCTTCGTACCCGGTTCTTTCGAACCAAAGCTAAAAGCTTGGGGTAGTCAGATGTGGGGCACGAGTCTGCCACGTAGAACTGGACAATCTCTTTGTAGCCGGTTCGTTAGAACCAAAGCGTATAGCTTGGGGCTGTCAGAGATGTGACCACGATCGTAAGCCGGCGCGCGTATTTATATGATTTCCCGCGAGTGAATTCGTGGTCCGAGCCTGCAGGTTAGACGGAGATAGGCAAACGCTCCGATTTTGGCTTTACCCACGATGTTTACTTTATGATGCATTTAAGTGAGAAATAATATAATGACTCTATGTTTATAGCATTGGAATTTCTTAGTAAAACTCACAACCCTACGTGTTTACGTTGGTTTGTTTATGTTATTTCCTCTTGACTAAAGAATGCTTTGAGATTTTGTACAGTTTTGTCAATGTTTTAAAATATTAAATGAATACTGTGTGTTCTTTTACTTAGCTGAATAATTTAGACTCTATAGTTTGAATGCATACGTTTTCTGCCAAATTTATAAGAAAATGATTTAAACCTTTTTATGTAATAGTTAATTTGGAATTTAATGATATAAATGCTTGGGAATAATTTAGTTTTATGTAAAAATTATAGGAAATTTATTCGCGATGAAGCAGCCCAGGTCTGGGATGCTTCAATATATATATGTATCTATATATATATATATATATATATATATATATATATATATATATATATATATATATATAATGTTAAATTCCCGTTTTCCGGGTATACTCCCGCGTAGGTGATAGGCCCCGAGAGGGGACCGTGGTTGTCTGAACGACGTTTCGGCAGAATCTCATCTGCCATCTTCAGGTTCTAACAGATAACTGAAAAAAAAATTTTTTTTTTCAGTTCGAGTAACCAGAAGCCGCAGTAAGCAGTTATCTGTTAGAACCTGAAGATGGCAGATGAGATTCTGCCGAAACGTCGTTCAGACAACCACGGTCCCTCTCGGGGCCTATCACCTACGCGGGACTATACCCGGAAAACGAATTTAACCAATTCACCACCCGAAAACCTGAAAAACAACATATATATATATATATATATATATATATATATATATATATATATATATATATATATATATATATATATATATATATATATATATATATATATATATATATATATATATATATATATATATATATATATATATATATATATATCCCGCTATCAATGCTGCGTCCGTTTGAAAGCCAACCTTACTGCGTCTCCCAGAAATAAAATAGACGTATAAGTGTATAATTGTGATTACAGTTAAGACAGTCATTAATTTATTGTTGTTAATTATTAATTAGTTAATAAAGTGGTGAGTAAGTGTTATCTGGACTTTCAATCAACGAATCTACGAGTATAGGTGTTTGTGGGGATAGCAAACCCGTGACAATAAATATTTTTTTACTTTATGTGGATATCATTTATTTTTTTCTTAACTGTGTCTGTTTTACCTGTTTCTTCTCATATACACATGATATGTATGAATTCATTTTATCTTTGTATTTCGCGTTTCAGAATTTTATGTTTTATGTTCTGTGAAAATAAAAATTATTAGAACAAATAATGCTTTCGTTATTTGTTCTATCATCCCAAACTCGACGGTTCCACATTCATCTAATATATAACGACTAAAGAAACGAGTGGATACAAATTTTAATGTTCAAAATTAGTGTTGAATTGTTCGATATTGGTATGTTAAATTATATGAATACCCCACCTTCTATGAAAAACGATTTTTAAAAAACATGTTTCATTTATCCACCTTAATTTTGAAATCGAAAGCAACATTCAAGAAAAATGATAACGAACATCTGATTACCTCTCTATTTTCTGTTTACACTTTTCTATCACAAGATCTTAACATAGTTTTACTAAGATAATTTATCGTTATTCTCTGATTCTATATGGACCTTTAGTAGAGTCACAGTCATCATGCTCAGGCAGCTGCGCTGGTCAGCTGATAAAGGCGCACATGGTGCGGGCGTCGGGGTATTACGCCAAGTGGAAGGTGAAGGTGAACGTCGCTAAGTCGGGAGCTATTGTTTTCACTAGAAAAAGATTAAATAATAAAATAATTACACCTATTTCGATGGGGGGGGGGCAGCCAAATTTAACGATACTACACTAAATTCATCTAAACCAGTGGATTCTTTACTTTTCAAATTATTTCTACTTTTATGTCACTTAGAGTAATGTATGGTACAAATTTTGAATTTACTTGGTTTTCAGATGTCGTACAGGGTTATTCATTATAAATTACCCACCCCTTATCATCGTAATTATTGCCTATAGAAAAAAAAGTTTTAAATAAAAGTTGTGTGGTTATGACTGAGTTTTGTTAAAATGCTATCAAAAGTACAGTAGCGTTCAGATTTCAGGAGATACAAAAAAAATAACATATTTTTTTAAATGGAATATCCTGTATATTTTAATAAATAAATTTTTGGAATCGTCCTTTGTTCCTGATTTCAAAAATGTACTGTATGTTACCCCTACCGTATACCATTTTTGAGTTATTAAACGTCGAATATCTTAGTTAAACTAGTTGCTGTAAATATGGAAAAGTTAACATTATTAAAGTTTGCTATGAAAATGACAACTATTATGTTTGATAAGTGACATTTCTTTAATGAAATAATCAAAATGGTTTACAGTGAGGAAGAAAAAGTTCAAATGTTTACTTGTTATATACAAAATAACAAAAATTAATGTGCAGCAAAAAGAGCATGTAGGGTGTTTTATCCAAATCGTCCAACACCATCAAAAAATACGTTGAAAAATATTTACCGAAAGGTGAATAATACCTCCAGTTTTAGTAGAAAAAGCGTGTAGTTAAAGGAAACCAGGAAGAGCAGCTAGATATACTGCATCATTTCGAAGGTAAGCCCATCCATATTTATTCGCGAATAGACTATTTAGGAACATTGTATTATTTTTTTAGAAAATTCCGAATATAGTATAAATAATGCAGTCGATCAATTAGGTAAATGTTATTCCAAAATCCAACGTACGTTAAAAAATAACAACTATAGACCATATTAAATTTTACCCATACAAGTTTTAACAGAAGCTCATAAAAGGAAAAGGCTGGAATTTTGCCGCCACATGATTCAAAACTTGGATGAAGATACCGATTTTTTTACTAAAATATTATGAACTGATGAATCATCCTTTTCTACGACAGGAGTTTTTAATAGAAAAAATCGAAAGTCGTGGGAAAACGAGCACAACAGAAAAATATTGGTAAAACAAATAAAAAATCAGCCCAGAAGCAGAAAATATCCCTTTGCAGTATTTTCCGGAAGCCGAACTTGATGATATGATTTGGATGCAGGATGGGGCAACTCCGCATAGTATCCTACCCGTTCGAAATCATTTGAATAATGTATCCCAATATAGATAGGGAATAATGGACCTATTAAATGGCCACCTAACAGTCCGGATTTGACCCCTATGCATTCATTTTTGTGAGGATTTCTAAAGCTCCCTGTCAATAAGAGTAATAATAATAGTATTCAAGTAATTAAAGACAGGATTAGACTTGAACTAAACAATCTGAATGTAAATAATGAAGCAATTTCCGGTGCAATTATAAATATCAATTATGCATTGACAGTAATGGTGGACACATCAAACATCTTTTATGAGTTATCATTTATTTATATTTAAATTTCCTTTTTGTTATCTATTTTGTGTAAATATTTGGTTTTTTTCTGCCTCACTGTAAACCATTTTGATTATTTCATTAATGAAATGTCACTTATCAAACATAATAGTTGTCATTTTTATATCTCACTTTAATAATGTTAACTTTTCCATATTTACAGTAACTAGTTTAACTAAGATATTCGACGTTTAATAACTCAAGAATGATATACGGTAGGGGTAACATATGGTATATTTTTTAAATCAGGAACAAAGGATCATTCCAAAAATTTAATAATATACAGGGTATCCTATTTTAAAAAAATACTATTTTTTTGTATCCCCTGAAATCTGCACTTTACTGTACCTTTGATAGCATTTTAACAAAATTCAGTCAAAACCACACAACTTTTATTTAAAACTTTTTTTCTATAGGCAATAATAACGATGATAAGGGGTGGGAAATTTCTAATGAATAACCCTGTACAAGGCAATGAAAGATTTTTGCCAAAGTGCTGTTTTAGTTTTATGTTCGCTACATCAGAGAAACACTGAGCGAATGTATTAACAACTCTTTCAGATTCGCTTATTAAGATTTTTTTCTATATTTAATTCAATTCTATCTATTTTGGATCTATGTTTTCCTAATTTTTTTCATTAACTAATGTTCAAGTTATGCGTACCTTATTAGAGGATTGTTCTATTTTAGTTTTGTAGTAATCTGATTTAGTTACTCTTAAATATTTTTTTTTGTATACTTGCGTTTGTTTCTTATAAGTTTCCTTGCTGTCTTCACAATTTGAATTTTTAATTAACCATTGAAGTTTATTTAGCTCATTTCTCTCAGCTCCTAATGCTTTGGTATACCATGGATTTATCTTATTCTCTCGTACTTTCTTTTTTACAACCCGACAACTTATTTCTAGACACCAAGTTAAAGATTCTAATAAATAATTAAATGCCATATTAACATCATATGTATCATATATATATATATAGGAAAAATCTAATTTTTGGACATTGTGTACAAAACAATTTATATATTCATTTTTTATGTTGCTAAATGTAATATCTTTATCAGATTCGATGACGCTAGAGTTATCTAGTATAATGGTCAGTTATAAAAGCCACTTTAGCATGATACATATCACTTGGAGTATTCGTAGTTAAATAATCTAATATATTTATACCTGTATTACCATGACAATTTGTAAAAATCCGTGTTGGTTGGCGAGTTGTTAGGTTTAATTCAAACTAGTTTAAAATGTCAGTTCAAGGTTTTTTAAAAACTGTTTCCTTGCTATAATCTATGTTTAGATCACCACATAAAGTTACATATTTAGATCTCAAGTACACTGCTGATACAGTTAAAGAATATATCATAGTCCCAGGAAGGTGGTCGATAAATATATACTATTGTTATATGTCATACACTATACTACACATTTCAGCATGACACTCTACCAAACTATGTTTAATTTTTGCGAATTCCTTGACAGCACTTAAGTTTTTATTGCTATATATTAAAGATCATCGGGCTTGTATTTTCTAGAAAAATGGGACGTTAATTTTGTATGTTTACATTACCAATATCAGAATTTTGCAACCAATGTTCTGTAATACAAATAACATTAATATTTTCAAGTTGTATAAATAGCTCAATGTCATCGATTTTATTTAAAATACTTTGTACATTAACATTACAAACTTTTAGACGGTCCAGTTTCATATCAATAGATCGATTCTCAATATTTTTAGAACAATATTTAGCTTTAGCCTTACTTACTGTAGTGTTATCTGGGTAGACGCCACTGGCGGTTCTTCTATAGGGTCATTTGGTCAATGACCTCCCACATACAAATAAAAAAATAGAGTTATTCATTTTCTGAAGTTTAAAAATATATAATATATATATTATTAATATTCTTAAAAAATATATTAAAGTTTCTAGTTCATTCTATGCACAATACTATTCCAATATCTAGATCATTACATTATTCATTTAGAGAACTTAAAAATCTTGGGTCAATCCACAACGTGTCCTCAAAGCTAGCTACGGACCGAATTTATAACGAATTATAGTGAAATAGACTTATGCGCGAATCGTCAGAAAGCAAAAGAGACAGAAAACACTGGAGGGGACAATGTCCCTGACGACCCTGACACGGTAACGTACGAAATTTAGTACAGCAGACGCTAGTCAGCAGTCTTAATGTTGACCACGCATTGGTCGATAAATTCTATTGCGTTGTTTTTAATGTTTTTATTTGTGAACATTTTATTAGTAAATCTCTACTTGTCGTGAAATTAAGTAAAACAGTGTTTTTGGTGTTTACTATTAAATATGAGTGTTGTACAAAATATATTAAAACTGAAAGATGGACATAAGTTGGGTTATGAAGTCTGAGTGAAATTCAAAGGTGGTGGCCGTCCAAAACCTAATATGACGATAAAGCAAACATCTCTTGATAAGAAAAAAGAAGTTAATAGGTATGTTTAATTAAAAAAAGTTATCCTTCAGCAAATTTTATTCATTGTTACGCTCATCAACTAAATTTAATTTTACAAAAAGCATCAAGTCAGGATAAAAGAATAAAAAATTTTTTTTGCTAATTTACATAGCTGTTCTTCATTCTTTGGAAAATTTCCAAAAAGAACAGCCGTGTTAGATAATGTTGTTAAGGTGATATTACCTAAAGCTGCTCCAACACGATGGAAATTTAATACAAAGTGCATAGAGACTGTTTATACCTATCGAACAGAATTATTAGATTGTTTAGAAAAAATCATTGATAATGAATCAGAAAACAACACTCTAAACCCAGCTATGGGTTTAAAAAAAACTACTTACAAAATGAACATTTTCTTTACTGGTTAAATTTTCTTCATTTAGTTATGCCTCATTGTGATATATTGTTCAATCAATTACAAAAAATGTAATATCGATGTCATAACAGTAAATAAGTGTTTTGGCGTTTTTAATAGTAAAATTGAAGATATCAGAAATAAAATTTTGAATAACTATTTGGAGGAGACATCCACGCAGTCTGCCCAGAGATGTAAAACAGAAGAATCAAAAAGGAGAATTTCATTAGAAGTTTGTGATATAATTACATCTGAGATCAAAAACAGGTTTGCCTTCAGTAATCATTTAGCAGTGTCTCAGTTATTTCACGCAGATCGATTTAAAGATTATAAAAAATGCTTTCCTCAAGATATGTTTAAATTAGTTAAAACGGAGTATCCAGTCATAAATCATTTGAAACTTAAAACTGAATTAGAAGTATTATATAGCTGAGAAGATTTTTCCAATAATGAAGGTGCAGTTGCTTTGTTACAGCTTTTTATTAACAACAATTTGTGCAATACTTTTTCTGAAAGTATCAAACTATTAAAAATTTTGTGTACTCTCCCTATGACTACCGTCGAAAGTGAACGTTGTTTTTCCATCTTAAAAAGAATAAAGACATTTTTAAGAAATATCATGGGTCAGGAAAGGTTATCTTCTTTAGCTATGCTTACCATAGAAAGGTCATTACTAAAGAAGATAAAAGACTTTAATGAAAAAGTAATTGACCACTTTGCATCTCAAAAAGACCGGAGGATCGACTTGGAATTTAAATCACTTTAAAAGGTAGGTAATACAGTAAACTTTTCTAATTGACCTCCCTATCTCTTGACTCACGAACCGCCGTTGATAGACGTGGGTATAGAAAAGTACCTTGTAAAATTTCTCCTGAAACACCTGAGTTTAGCACAGTTAGTGTAGATTTCTTTACAGATAAAGTAAACGTTTTCACAAATAATATGATACACAAAACCAAGCAGTTTTCTTTTTGATTTTATTGAATTATTTTGTAAGGCGTATGTATCAAATTAATTGTTACATACATACATCCATACATTTGAAATCATATGAAGACTCAAAATTCAAAAATGTAAAAAAAACGCTGCCAATTATTTGGAGATCAGAACTTCCTCACCACCGTAGTAAAACTCGACGTGTGGTGGAGTTTTTAAATAAAAGTAATTTTTAACGTTTCAAAAAGACACATTTTTTGACGTTTCAAAAAAGTCACATTTTGACGTTTCAAAAAAGTCACTTTGACGTTTCAAAAAAGTCACATTTTTTGACGTTTCAAACATTGGGACCGATTTTGCTCATCAACGAACTCAATCTCTTCCTTGATCTCTAGAACGTGTGTACCAAATTTGAAAGCTTTATCTCAAAAACTGTAGCTGCTATCGCGAACCAGATAGACAGACACGCAGACAGAAAATTTTTTCGGTCTGAAATTTTGTGTATCGTCATAATTCGTCAAGATTCCAGAAATGCAATAAAAATTTTCAAAATTTTTTTCACTAAATACATAACTTCCTCACTTTGAGGGGTGAGGAAGTAATACAGGGTGTTCCATTTAAATAAATGTAACTTTGGTCGTCCCGATTTTATGGGACCACCTGTATATTCTCTGCAGATATTCTAAAATAGTTCATTTGATTCACTACAACTTTTATTTAAAACATTAAAACATTTTTTTTCTAATCGAAAAATATAGAGGTGGGCCTTTTCGTTGGATAACCCTGTACATACATATATTTGGATTATTTTTATAATGCCTAACTGAAGTGTCAGATTTAGTATATTTTGTTATGCGAACGTGCCTTTCACCGCCAACTGGGATTTTTGAAAGTTAAGCAGTTGTTTAACTTTTTGTCATGGACTCATAGATTGCATTGTTTGTCAACCTGCAAACTGATATTCGTCACGTTAATTTTAATCGGTTTAAAAAATATGGAACTTCCTGGGATTTTATATTGAATATTTTATCATGCAATCAAACTCGATAATGATGAAAAATATTTGATGTTGATGTTATGCAAAAAAATTAACTTAAATATCTAACAATAATAAATTGTTGGCGTTAATGTAAAACAAATCAATTTAAATTAAGATCGCAAGTTTATCTAAACCCTGAATGTTTTGCGTTTTATTGAAGTACCTAGTAGTTTAATAAACAGTATATATAATTAAGAGCAATCTTGAATGCCTATGATACCAATGCTACAATGCTAAAATAAACTATTTACTGGGAAATATTTATTTTTCTGGAAAAGCAATTTATTTATTAGCTTTTACGCGAAATGTTAAAATGTAACCGATTTATTTAACTGAACCAATTTTTAATCCAATTAAAAATGATAACATTTTTAAATAATAATAAAAAAAATATTGAATAAACATCTGCAGTCGATTTTTCTAAAAAATCTCAAAAATCTAAAATAAACTTCAATTTGTCCAGAATGAAGTCGATCTTCGATACCAAATAAATAATTTTACCCACTCGGTTACGGTGTCCAAACTTAACGGATGAGGTTATGAGGAGGGAGTAAAAGGACGATGGTATATCATTATGAAACGTACAAGCATAGATACTGTGACAAATACCGGGTGTAACAGGAACATGGTACACCCCCTTTTCTCCTTTAGTTTTGAAGATAATTGATTGAAATTTGCGATATCTTATACACATAATAAGCAGCATATTTTGACATACAAATGATTTATTTTTCACATCAGGTTTCGCCGGAAGTGACACTAACTTTCGATTTTTAAATAGAACACCATGTATATTATTGCATTTTTGAATTCTGCATAATTTTCTGAATCCAACGATACCAAATAAGTGACATTTCAAACGTCACTATTTTTTATAACTTTTAGTTTTCCATCAGTGTACCATGAAGTTTCCAATTTATTCTAAATGACCCGTGTAATGCTAGAAAAATCAAAATTCTGTCAACAATACTAACTTACGTGATTTATGAGCAAATAAAACCAAAATAGTTTTTGGGGCCAAACTCAATTTCTTCAAATGAAACCATATTGGTATTGTGGTACCATTTATTAGTACTATTAATGAGGAATTTATTCATATGTCGTATTAAAATGTGCGATAAATACAAACAAAATTACAGCTAAAAGAAAATAAGAAAATACAATTTTGTTCTAATTACCTTGTTATACATAAGGTGGCTTTGGAAGACAAAAAATAAACACAAAACATTACAACAGTTGTTCAAGATGCTGTCCATTAATGTCAATGCACTTCTGAACTCGCATAGGTGTTTCTCGAAGAACGTTCTCAATTGCTGGGCCGTTATGCTATTAATTGCGCGTCTTACTCATAGCTCCAGGTCTCCGCGGTTGCATAGACAATATTTTTTAAATGCCCCCAAATAAAGAAATCAAGGGGTGTCAAATCAGGTGACCTTGGAGGCCACCACACAGGATCATTCGTCGAAATTACGTTTTCTCTGAATCTCCTTTGAAGATAATCAATTACTATCCTTGAATTATGGGGAGGAGCACCATTTTGTTGGAAATACATTCCCTGTCGTAAATGGAAAGGTAACTCAGCTAAACTGTTTTCAGTTTCATTTTGCAGAAATACCAAGTATCTGGTACCAGTCAGGGGTCCTTCTAATATTATTGGATCAATGATTCTACTACCGATTACTCCAAACCAAACATTGAAACCGAACCGTACTTGAAAGTTACCCTCCCGTAATAAATTTTGATTTTCTTGTCACCAATATTTTGTTTTTTGTCGATTAAATAATCCCAAATTTGTAAACCTAGACTCGTCCGAAAATAAAATCATTCCCAAAAATTCTTTGTTTAGCTGCAAATAATGTTCGTGGAGAACAGAAAAGAGTTTTTAAAAAAGATTTTGAAACGAACACACAGAGTTTATTTCACTTTTTACAATTTACATTGAACGAAGTAGCTGGCTCGCAAGCGTAAACGCATCTGAACAATAAAGCAAAGCATGATAGATACCTAATACAACTAACAGGAAAATGATATATCATATTTCAGATAAGGAGAATGAGTTGCGTACATAACTCCTCCATTGCTAAGAGGAAAATAATACGGTAGTATTATTTTCTGAATTTTTATTTTGGTTATTTTCTATTTTATTTTCACTTTTCTGTTTTTTGTGTGTTTTAGAATACATAGAAATATAATGTTTATATTTGCAGAGGATTTTGTAAACAATGAATATAATAATTGCGGTAATAAGCGTTACACAGATATACAGGGTGATGTGGGAAGTGTTGTCATCTTCGACGGCTTGTAGTCGATGAAGCTGAGTTTTCTCGGCTAGTTTTTGTAGTCTGGTAAGGCCATCTATGCCAATCTTGTCTGGCACTTTCAGGGGATTGTTTTCAGTGTTGGACTGCTCGGTTCCTATCTGGGGCAGCTCTAATGGAGTTTCTCGGACATTCGGGATGTCGTTGTCGTACATATGGTTATTTATTATTATACCACATTTATATGGTATTTGGATTAACTGTGGTTTGTTAATCTCTTTATATCCATGTTCGTTACACTTCTTCTCAATTGTGGTTGGTTGTACAGGTATAACGATTAAGTAGGCGTTATTGATAGGTTCGATAACGTCCTGTTCGAGGTGAACTCGGAGAGTTTGGCAATGATGGTTTGTTTTTCGGTTAAGGAATTTTGGAATGCAGTCTTCTCTGGAGATCTGATACTTGATATAATAGATACAGGAGTCCTCGATCTCGTAACAGGGCTCATCTTCATAGTGGTGATAAGTTGAGTTCAAGATAATATAGGGTTTCAGAGGAATCAGGGTTTGACCGTGTATTGGGATAGGGTATAGATGGTAGTAATCGTAAAGATTTTTTTGTAATATGGGAAAATGTAATATAAATAAAATTCTGTTTTCTTTATAATGAATTTCAGCTTTTAGTGAGGTCGGCTCCTTAAGATTAAATAGCCATAGTAGGGGCTTGTGGTCGGTAACAATGGTGAACTTTCTACCGAATAAATACGGGCGAAAATACCTTGTAAAATTTACTGTCGATAACAATCTTTCTCTATAACTGAATAATTTTGTTCGACCGGATTCAAAGTTCGTGACGCGTACGCAATTGGCTTATCTTTACCTATTACGCCCTGCGATAATACTGCGCCTACTGTTATGTTCGAGGCGTCGGTTGTTAAGGTAAAAGGCTTTGTTGTGAATTCCGGGTACTGAAGGATCGGTTCGTTTGTCAAACTGGTTGTCTATAATAGAAAGGAATCTGTACGTAATTGTTATATAGAATTTGGTTAGTAAAATCAATAGTTAGATCGAGATTTTTTAATTCTTTTAGTCCTAGGAATTCCATCGAAAAATTCATGAAATTGGAACAAGATGAATTCTATTTCATAATTACTTTGAAATTCCTCAAAGGCGAGGAGAATTGCTTTAAATTGAATTTCTTTTTCGCCCAAAGAAGTCTTTAGTTGCGAAGGGTCTCGAAATATATAATTTGGGTAATATTTTTCTACGATTGAAGGTCTCAGCATTGAAGTATGACATCCGGTGTCTATTAAAAGTTTTATCGGGGGTTTCGAAATTTGTATATACGGAAGCGCGTTAACCGAGGCCGAATGTAATTCTATTATGTCGTCTCATCTGTCGGAGGCGACGCGAAAAAATTTTCGTTTTCAAGTTCATTGCTTTCTTCAGTATATTCATGCGATTGGTCAGGTAATGTTAAACAATTTTCATACTCATTCAAATAAGGTTGGGGTGTAACATCAAGTGTTTCGTCATTTTCCTCGTCATGGGCATATAATTCTTGGTTTGTAAATGTAGGTTTGGAAAACTGTTGTTGTTGTGTTGTAGTGGACTGTTTGAAAAGTTGCTCTCTGATTTGTGGGGACTCGAGAAACTGTTGACATGGGTTCAAACACTCTTTGAATAGGTTTATTAGAAGGTTTAAAAACATTTTGAGGTGGTCCAAACACCTGTCTATTAGTTGGAAATTTATGTTGAATTTGTCTTGGCTGAATGTTTATTGCCTGTCTAGGAAACTGGGGTGCTTGAGCAAACTGAGGTGCTTGAGCAAATTGGGAGCGTAGGTTCGAATCCTACCGACTGCGCCAATAATGTTCGTGGAGAACAGGAAAGAGTTTTTAAAAAGATTTTGAAACGAACAGACAGAGTTTATTTCACTTTTTACAATTTACATTGAACGAAGTAACTAGCTCGAAAACGTAAACGCATCTGAACAATAAAGCAAAGCATGATAAATACCTAATACAACTAACAGGAAAATGATATATCATATTTCAGATAAGGAGAATGAGTTGCGTACATAACTTGCACGCTATTCTGCAAAATCCAATTGTACTATTCCATCCTACGTTCGTAATCATTTTCGTACAAGCGCTGGTGCAATTGGTATTTAAAAGATTTATAGTGGTATTTGTGCAAAATTCGGCTTACTGTTTGATGACTGATTTCCAATTCAAACCCATTTTGCCTTAAAGAAACCGTCTTATCAACGTCTACTCGAGCCAAAACATTAATTTCCGTTCCTTCGTCAAGAATGAAATTTTCTTCGGGATCATTGTTGGGCTCACTTCGGAATTGATTTTCAAGACGATTAAAATAATTTCTCGCTGGACATTGTCTATCAGGATATCCTTCGGCATAAATGTCTAGCCGCAACGGCATTTTTTCTACATTCCCCATAAATAATTAACATGTCCACTTTTTCATCTCTTGTATAAATTTGCGGCATTTTGAACACAATTAACAAGAATTTTAAACAAATTTTAAAGACAATAAAAACACCGATAAACCAACAAATGTTTTGACAAGCTAAATATTTCATTGTTTTCAAAGCCACCTTAATTAGTTACTTCTTAACATTTAATTAGAACAAAATTGTATTTTCTTATTTTCTTTTAGCTATAATTTTGTTTGTATTTATCGCACATTTTAATATGACATATAAATAAATTCCGTATTAATAGTACTAATAAATGGTACCACGGTACCAATATGGTTCCATTTGAAAAAATTGTGTTTTTCCCCAAAACCATTTTGATAAACTTTATTTGCCCATAAGTCACGTAATTTAGTATTTTTGATGGAATTTCGATTTTTCTAGCATTACACGGATCATTTAGTACAAATTGGAACCGTTATGGCACACTCAAATGGAAAACTAAAAATTATATTTTAGAAAATATTGACTCTTGAAATGTCACTTATTTGATATCGTTGGATTCAGAAATTTATGCAAAAATCAAAACTGCAATAATATACAGGGTGCTCCATTTAAAAATCGAAAGTTAGTGTCACTTCCGGCGAAACCGGAAGTGAATAAAATCACTTTTATGCTAAAAACTGCCGCTTATTATGTATATAGGCCATCTCAAATTTCAATCAATTATCTTCAAAACTAAAGGAGAAAAGGGTGGTATACCATGATCCTGTTACACGCATAAAATCTTCGGTATCAACACAAAACAACACAGCGAATTCAACGGAAGGAAGAAAGAACACCACATCAAGTTTGTTTTAAAATGAAACTTTTTTTATTAACGGTTCCAAAAATGTTTCCTATAAATATTCTCTCACACTTATTTGAGAAATAATAGCGCCGAATATTTTAAGTGCGTGTATGATCTTTGACAAAATTTGTGCGTTTAACTTACTAAATATGTTGCTAAAATGAAATATTTTTTCGTGCAAGTATTTCAAAATCTCTCGATTTTTTTCATTATGTCACGAAATTTTGTTACCATGGCAAAAACTATAAACAATATTCAGTTTTCTATTTTTTTTTGCATAAAATTCTTGCGTCCTAAATATTTTATCGTGTAATTTTATTTAACTAGTTGACGCAGACGATTATATTTTGACGCGACCAGGATATTTCTCATTTTTATGTGAACTATTTATTTATTTTTATTAGCTAGAACGCGATATGTGACAAACTCTACTAGTCACTATCGGAGGGTTTAAAGAATTCTCATGCCATGCCCCAATACATGTTTTACATAGCCCTTTCTATTTCCTATTGAAACATGGACGTCTGTTTATTAGTTTTATTAGCACCGAACTTTTATTTGCATTAAACTTTTATTAGCACAACTGCAATTTCAATACAAAAACTTCACATTTGTTTGACAACCAAAAAAAAAAACCTATTTACAGAGTACAAGATACTAGCTAATATATCTCAATAATTTAAACTTCTATTTAAGAAATGGCGAAGGATCCGGTCACAGCAACTACTTGTTATAAAACGTGAAAATTTTAATGTTTAGGGGCTTTCATACAGGGTGGTCCAGTTTCCAAGGCGGAAAATTCAGGGAACGGTAGTACATAAAAAATTACGAGTTTGCTACATAAACAGTGCCTGTAAACTGCATCGTTTTTGAAGTAGATGTTTTGAGGTTTTTATATTTTAAAGGATTTTTTTAAATATCTCTTAAACGAACGACAATATCATACAAATATTTGGTGACGTAAAATATCTCGTGGAGCACTCATATTTACCTATTACGAAAGTTTCCGAATATCATCAGTGACGTTAAAATGGGGAGTAGTGACCTTTTTCCTACCAAAACTTTTACGCCACTGGTCCAAGCCACTACTTTTAGATTTAGATTATGATATACTTTACAAAAGAAGTCATTTTTATGATATTTTGATAGATTGGCACCATTTTCAAGTTAATAGCTTGTAAACATGTTAATATTTTTAACTAATTTATGGGCCACAGTTAAGAGAGAATGATTTAAAAATAATGCAGATCTCGTCTAGATGTTAACTTTTGTTGTAAAGATAATCAGTTACGTCAAATTTAATGGATAGATAGACAGATATATAAATAGATCCTTATTATCCATTCAGTAATACACTGGATGTACATGACGATACGTCAAAACAGAATAATACAATAAAATTGGACAATCAAATATAAATATTTTTTGGTCACACACAAGATATGCAAAACACAAATAGTAAATAACACCACTTAAATATTTACAAAATATAAACATTACATTACAAGAACACAAATAATAAATAACAGTACTTGAACATTACAAAATACGAACATTATATATTTAAAAAAATTTTTGTACTGTAAAAGGCAGATTGAACTGGAAGGCTTTTACATGCGTTTTAAAACTGTTATATAAATTAATTTCTTTTAAATAAGTTGGCAAGTTATTGTACATGACTATGAAATTATACTGAGGTGAATCTTTAAAATAGGTATTTTTATGTTTTGGAATTTGTAGCATATCTCCATGACATATTGAATACTTGTGGTATTCATTCAATTTTTTTAAATAAGACATATTACATTTTACATATGTAACGGATTTTAATATAAACATACAGGATACTGTTAACAGGTTATTGTTTTTAAAAACATCCCTGCTAGATTCTTGATGTTGAAGATTAAATATCAAACGCAATAATCATTTTTGAGAAACAAAAACCCTATTTATTTCAGTGGCAACTTCCCAGCATATTATGTTATTGTTAATATGACTGTATGCCAGTGAATAGTATACACTTAATAGACTGTCATGATCTAAACATGACTTTAGTTGCAAAATAGTAAGAAGGCACTATTTAATTTTGCCAAACATAATCAAGATGTTTAGTCCAATTCAGTTTTTCATTAAGCCAAAGGCCTAAAAACTTAGATGTTTGAGAGAGATGAATGACAATTTCGAAATTTACAATAGTTTTTCTTTTGCGAAAATTTAAGCAGACTGTTTTTGTATCATTCAAGATTAAACGATTTCGCTGACACCAAATATCGAGTTCCCGACAAACGACTCTGATATTTTCTGATAGTAGGTCAGGATTTGCCCCAGAAACTGTAATGGTGGTATCATCAGCAAACATCGTAACACTACCCCTACTGATGAAATCTGACAAGTCATTGACATGTAGCATAAATAAAAGTGGGCCCAACACTGATCCTTGAAGGACACCAAGTGTTACATCTTTTGACTGAGATATGTGGTTTTCCAGTTTCACGCTGATCGTTCTATTAGTCATGTATGATTCAATCCAGTTTAGTAGGTTACCACATATACCTATGGTATATAACTTTGTATCAGCAATTTTACATCTACAGTGGCGAATGCTCGGGACAGATCGAACATTAGCGATATTATATATTTCCCCTGATTAAGTTCGGAGCACACAAAATTTAGTAAGCGATAAGAGGCTGATTCTATCGATTTATTTGTTCTAAATCCATGTTGAGCAGGTGATAAAATTTCATTTGTATCTAAAAAAGAAGAGATTGAGTTGTGAACATTTCTCTCCATGAATTTTGAGAAAGTTCTTAACAATGATATCTGACGGTAATTATCTATATTAGTTGGATCTTTTTTTATGTAATGGTAAGACACTGGCAGTTTTGATACTTTCAGGAAAATACCTTACTCATTGGATTTACTAATTAGAAAAGTCAAAGGGGTAATTCTTATACTTTTTAATAATATTATTTAAATTATTTGTATTGAATTTTGAATTTGTTGTCTATGAACAAAAAGATATTATTATGATTCAATTTTTTATGCTGTTAAATAAAAAATTGCATGTTTCACTAAAAAATCAACAGGTATAATTTCTTGTTTAAAATAATAAAATAGAATCCAAAAAATGTGCTTTTATACGAACACTTAATTCCACACGACCATGATGAACAGTATACGGCGCGTTATTTTTAATATAGGCCTAATCCACAAGAATAACAGCAACAATAACAACAACAAAACAAAATAAACACTTCAATTAAAGAAATTGCTCAAAATTCCACTTACCTCAGTGCATTTTGGACACCTTCGAATTAATGAATTAACTACGGCAGATATTGTCGCATGTCATCACAGGCTTGCTGAAGCCTTAAAACTAAATCATCCCTTTGTTAACACTGGGGTAGCATAAAGTTCTTCTTTTAAATTTCTTAAATGTAAAAGTTCAGTGAATTAAGATCCGGTGAACTGGGTGATCAATCACGTCATGATTTATGTCATTCTTCCTCTGTGATTAATTCTAATGACTTCAATAATAAGGTGAAAAATATTCAATTGCAAAAAATTTTGACCTTGTTTGACATTTGTTCATTATTTTTAAGCATTCCAACACCACAGATCTTGGGCTACCTTAGGAATCTACTCGAATTAAAAATCTCAGTCAAGATGTAGTTAAATAATAACTTCAACTCACTAAACTTTGCATGAAATAAAATTATTTTCGATTTAACGATAATTTATTCGAACAACATGAATGAACAGCAATGGGTAACTCTTTGCTACCATTCATTGCCAGTCTCTTCATAAACAGATTTGAGATACAAGCAAACGAATAATTCGAGTATTTTCCCAAGGGTTGGCTTAGGTATGTGGATGATATTTTTGCAGTGTTTGATTCAAAAGTCGCTGATTTGACAAGTTTGTTTTTAAATTAAACTGTCGTTTCGCGTCAGTTAAATTCACATATGAAATTGAAAACTCTGAACAACTACCATTATTAAATGTAATTAGAAATAGTGAAAATAAGTTAGAATTTGACATATACAGAAAAGATACCAGTACCCTCAGATATATCCCTAAGGACACTCACCTATGTGCTTAACACAAAACGGCGAATTTTAATTTTCTAATCCATCGTATATTAAGCTTCCCCCTCAATAAGGAGAGGTTTGAAAAAGAAAAGACATTGATTAAGGATATAGCTGCGAGTAAAGGATATTCTGCAGATTTAATTGATAAAATTATTAGGAAATGGAAATTTAAAGTCACTTCGACCTTTCAAAATAAAAGAAAAAATCTGAAATTTGTATCGATTCCATTCGACCCTCGATTCTCCCGTGGTGTTGGTAAGATTTTTAAAGATATAGGTATGACAGTGATTCATTCATCGGAAAAAGTCGATTTACGAAATTAACTGTAAAGATTGTAATCAAAAGTATGTTGGACAAACCAGACGATCAAACTAGATTCAAAGAGCATATGACCCATCTCAAACATGGTAGAACAGATAAATCTATTGCTGCCCAACATGCGCTTGAGAACAACCTTAAAATAGTACTACCAATTTAAGATTAATTAGGAATATAACAAATACTAGACAGCTGGGTGCATTTGAAAATGTGGAAATCACAAAGTGTAAAAATAGTATGAATATGAGAGAGGGCTTATTCCAAATAGTCCGCTTTATTGGTTAATGGATCACGCTTCTTCGAACCGTCACAACAGCTTAGGTATAATTAGGACTACAGCCAAATCATATGTTTCAATTTCACTGATATATTCATAAACCGAAATAATTGATGAGTAGAGTTAATTTTACTTTATCTTCTGATACTCTAGTAGCTTCCAGAAAATGTTTGAATGTTTTAAACCAATCCAATGCTGAGCGGCAATACTTGAATATGGCTCGGTTTTAAATATCTCAGGTCTGAGTAATTACTCAGGATAAATTTATCCATTTATATTTCAGTTAATTAAATTGTAATGAATAACGTTTTAGAACTAATAAAGGCTTTATCTAACTAAATATGTACATATAAATAATCTGTCATAAGTAACATATGAATAATATCAACAAACTCAGTGACAACCAGATTTATAATATATAACAGTTAACCCAACATAATTATGTTTAATATATACAAGCAATGCGTACACAACTAAGTCGTCAACTGATTATAATGTCTAAAGCCGTGGTTTTTAATAATCTCGCATCCGTGGGTGCGCGAAACGTGCAATAGCTCAAAGATATTTGAGTGGTTAGTGAAAAAGTCATGTTTCTATAATACGTGAATCAGTGTTGTAACGAAATTGCAAACCATTTGTTTCCAGTTTGTCATTTTTTGTGAAGAATTATTTTTGCTCGTCTAGTCCAGATGGCGCGACTGATTTCTACTGAAACAGTTGGTTTGGTAGATTTTTGCACTTATAAAAATGCCTAAATATCTATTTGTATTTATTATTCATACTGTACTCTTAAATGTTTGTCTCTTTCCAAACTATAATCGAGTTTTGGTAGCAGAACGCTACGGTGCTACTTCCTTCTTACTAGTGTAGCGTTCTGAAGAAAACACCTGTAGTTCAGCAGTCTGGTAAAATTTATATGTTTTCTGGTATTATCGTGTAATTTTATGATCATCATTATTTAAAAAGTGATTTAACGTACCTTTGAGGTAATTTTCATAATAATATTGTACCTTATCTTAATTTACACCTTGGGCGAATTTGCTTGTTGGTGATCAGTTGACATGGGTTGTTCTTTGGAACCGCCATCATTAATATCGATTAGTATCGATTTATCGTGCCTTGTTCTTGATTTACCTAATCTTCTCTGACATTGTAATAATTTCGTGTGTTAACTTAAACTAACTTTCGGTTATTGTAAATCTTAGATTTACCCTGCAACAGATGTCGCCATTTTGTATCGTAGTTAATTGTTTTCCGTCTTTGTCTGTTGATGTTTTAGTTCACTTGGTTACGTTGGCTGTGAAGAATGGTGACATTTGGAGTTTGGTACCACTTTTGAGGAAACCTATTTGTTCATAACCTTTGTGAGAATTACCTAACGTGGTGCATTTGTTTTGTGGTGGATCATTTTATACTAGTGCATATATTTACCAACTAGACCACTGTAGCGTAAAATTTTTCTAAATTTAAAATATCGAGTGCTTACTTGACCGTTTACTTAGTACCTATATAGTTAGAAACGCTGCTCTAGTGGAGCCTTGCCTAGTTCTGTGGCAAACATACCTGCCTAGTTATCTGGCAATTGATTAACTTTTAATTAGCTGCAGTAAACATATAGTCAAGCTTTATACCTTTATTTAACTTTATCTGGAATTCGTTATTGCCTCTCTATGAGGAACGAATAAATAATAATTTAACTTTACTTTTAATTTGACAATTATCATAGTGTTTTATATTTAGCAAATATTATTTACGTTATCTTTCTATTTGTCTGTCTGTATACAGACATTCTAAATTCTATTTTCTTCAAGATTACTTTCTTTTAGTAACAAATATCTTAAAATATAGTGAATACCTATTTAACTTTATTTATTATCGTAGCTATATCTAGTTAATTTGTCTAGTATTTTTTCTATTTAACGTAACTTTTATTGATATTTAAGTTAGTTGAAGTCTGCAACTTCCTAAAATATTGTGGGATACCAATCCTAGTTTGTTTAGTTTACAATTTACTCTGTAAATTTGTGTTAACTCTCATATTTTGTCTACGTAGCTGGACAAATCAAACGTCACAACCTATTACCTTATTTTTCGTAAAACTCTCCTCTTCTTATGTAAATACCTGGACCAAGAGAAGAGGATAACTGGTGGATCGAACTGATCATTATGTACTGGGTGGCGTAGGAAAATGATATTTTATACAACTGGCATTTCGTCTCAAGGGTAACTACAGTACTGACAGTGGTGATTCAAACTGACATCGAACCCATTCAGAGCTTAGCCGTTGATGACTTCTTCGCAGGACTAAACCATTTGAAGTTACGTAAGATCTTCGTCCCCAGTAAAAGTTGTTATTTTGTCAGAAGAATTTTTGTGAGAGATCAGTTACCTTTTTTATTTCTCATAACGTCATACATTTTTTTTTTGCTTATTTTGTTGGTCTTCAACCATAACCACTTATATTTTTTAACTAAAAGAGGCCATCTGAGCCAATGTAAATATTGTACGTTTCTTCATACCAGTTTAGTATACTTTTTATTTAATAATATCTTTTATTCTATTTCCTTCCCAACTGAATTCAAGGATTAACGTTATCTTTACCTTTTAAAGTAAACTTTTAATTATTTGGTACTTGCAAAAGTCCTGGCGCCCAGCCTAGATTTTGATGAAAACTCAAATCAATCTAAGCCCTTATTCACGACCTGCTAACTGAGCTACTGGTCAATAAGTACAACCCCCAACTAATTGTGTTATGCCAGCAATTGGGCGAGTGGTGTTACAGTGTTCACGTTCACAAGATGGATGTCACAACAGCACAAAACGTGAACATATAACTTTCATTCGTTCAGCTGCTGTGACCTCACGCTGCTGCGTTATGCACTTCGCACACACACGGATGCGTGATTCTTAAAAACACATGGCTTAAGATATAGGACCTAAATAAATAGCCGAGGTTCTCTACCCCTATGATTGCGACCACCAGTGATCATCTCTAGTAATAATAGACAGTAAAACTGACAACACGACAATGCCATCTTCGGTTTTATTGGCGGTTTGAGTTTTAATGAGAAACTAGTCGGACGTCGCGACGTCAGAAGACTAAATGAAAACATTTGTTAATTTTTTTTAATTCAATAAAATTAGCTCAAAAAAGATTTGGTAAGTTTACATTTTCAAATATTATTGGATAAGCAAACCAGAAATAATGTGGGATGTGCCCATTGTGGGAATTTTTCAAAAATTGTTTGGAATCATATTTCAAAATCAGATACACGAGAGTACCGAACGTAAAAAATTGAAAACTTTTAAATTATTGAACAAATTTCAATATTGAATAGATTTCAATGATAACAAGAATAATCCCCACTGGATCATTTTTCTGTTTAACACCGTATATTTTTAAAATTTAACTGATCCTTGTTATGCTGTGCAGCTAATTTTAAAGCAAACAAACAACTGGTGTGATATGTATGCATTTCAGCAATTTTCTATTAACGTCATCTAACTATTCGACTTATTTAATGGAAATTATTCAAGGAATGCAACCTGTTCTCACAGAAAATCCAATAAAGGTTACAAAGTAGCGTGAAATTTCCACGAAAGGGTACGAATGGAAACCTGACATTTTACTAAATTAAACTCCTCGTATTCTGTTGTATTCTTGAACACGCATTGCACAAATTAAGAGAAATTTAACTAAGTGAACGCCCAAGCCACTCCTTTTGCTCATGTCTCGCCAAAACATTTTTGGTTATTCAAATTAATTAATTATTCTTTTTTTAGCACTATTTGTCATTCTTATTTTAAGCAGTTTAGGAAATCATGCCCTGAAGAAATTCACATCAATTTGTAGACAGATTTTTTGTTACAAGACTGCTTTTATATTAGTAATATAGCCAAATTATATTTATAGTTAATCGCCATTACTGTGTTCGATTCCCTATTTTTATAGGGAATCGAACAAATCCAAATATAAATTTCTACCAAATTTCATTGAAACGAAAAATAGTTAACATTGATTAACAAATTATATAACTTATAACAACGTGGTAGAATAAGAAATACATGAATTTTAAAAGCTTTGGTTGACGGTAAACTGGCACATTATCATTTGTCTTAAGGAGTTTGGATGCCATCCCAGAGTCGGATTTTTTTAACCTAATATTGTCGAGCGCGACTCACTGTTTAAAACGAGAGAATTTGGAAAGTATAATAAACTAATTTAATTGGGCTTGTGGTGCTGGCAAACTGAAAAAAAGTCGTGCAGTAGGTTTGGTGTGATTGGCTGAATGTATGAGAGAGCGCTAGAGTGGCTACAGATCTGTGGCAACGAGATAGTTCCAGTGAGTGTAAAGAGACGGGAATGACTGAATGCCGAGAAGTTTGGCGATGGAAGGTAATGAGACTTTGAAGAGTCTCAGAGAAGAATCCAAAACTACCATGGAATTCGGAAAATCGGCTGGGTCGTGACACCCGGGCTAGTTAGCTGCTTTTTGATTGTAGTAGATATAGGTTGGGCAAGGCCCTCAGACATGATCTGAACCACTGGCGGTTCTTCTGTATGGTCATTTGGTCAATGACCTCCCACATACAAATAAAAAAATAAAGCTATTCATTTTCTGAAGTTTAAAAATATATAATATATATATTTTTAATATTCTTAAAAAATATATTAAAGTTTCTAGTTCATTCTATGCACAATACTATTCAAATGTCTAGATCATTACATTATTCATTTATAGAATTTAAAAATCTTAGGTCAATCCACAACGTGTCCTCAAAGCTAGCTACCTACCGAATTTACAACGAATTATAGTAAAATAGGCTTATGAGCAAATCGTCAGAAAGCAAAAGAGACAGAAAACACTGGCGGGGACAATGTCCCTGACGACCCTGACACAGTAACGCACGAAGCTTAGTAAAGCTAGTCGCCAGTCAGCAGTCTTAATGTTGACTAGGTACGCGTTGGTCGATAAATTCTATCGTGTTGTTTTTAGTGTTTTTATTTGTAAACATTTTATTAGTAAATCTCTACTTGTCGTGAAATTAAGTAAAACAGTGTTTTTGGTATTTACTATTAAATATGAGTGTTGTACAAAATATATTAAAACTGAAAGATGGACATAATAAGGTACAAGTAGTTTTTGTGTTTAGATACGTTTTAGACGGTGTTGTATGTGAGATATTTTGGAAATTTATTCAGCCTCAAGGAACGACATCGCAGCATTTGACAGATGTAATTTTAAAAGAGTTAGAATGTCTGAAAATTAATGAAAGTCCTGAAAAATTGATAGCACAAAGTTACGATGGAGCATCAGTAATGAGTGGTGCTTTTGGACGTGTACAAGCCAAAATTAAAAAAAGTTATCCTTCAGCAAATTTTATTCATTGTTACGCTCATCAACTAAATTTAATTTTACAAAAAGCATCAAGTCAGGATAAAAGCATAAACATTTTTTTGCTAATTTACATAGCTTTTCTTCATTCTTTGGAAAATCGCCAAAAAGAACAGCCGTGTTAGATAATGTCGTTAAGGTGAGATTACCTAAAGCGGCTCCAACACGATGGAATTTTAATACAAAGTACATAGAGACTGTTTATACCTATCGAACAGAATTATTAGATTGTTTAGAAAAAAAATCATCGATAATGAATCAGAAAACAATACTCTAAACCAAGCTATGGGTTTAAAAAACTACTTACAAAATGAACATTTTCTTTACTGGTTAAATTTTTTTTATTTAGTTATGCCTCATTGTGATATATTGTTCAATCAATTACAAAAATGTAATATCGATGTCATAATAGTAAATAAATGTATTGGCGTTTTTAATAGTAAAATTCAAGACATCAGAAATAAAATTTTGAATAACTATTTGGAGGAGACATCCATGCAGTCTGCCCAGAGATGTAAAACGGAAGAATCAAAAAGCAGAATTTCATTAGAAGTTTGTGATATAATTACATCTGAGATCAAAAACAGGTTTAGCTTCAATAATCATTTAGCAGTGTCTCAGTTATTTCACGCAGATCGATTTAAAGATTAAAAAAAAGCTTTCCTCAAGATATGTTTAAATTAGTTAAAACGGAGTATCCAGTCATAAATCATTTGAAACTTAAAACTGAATTAGAAGTATTATATAGCCGAGAAGATTTTTCCAATAGTGAAGGTGCAGTTGCTTTGTTACAGCTTTTTATTAACAATAATTTGTGCAATACTTTTTCTGAAAGTGTCAAACTGTTAAAAATCTTGTGTACTCTCCCTATGACTACCGTCGAAAGTGAACGTTGTTTCTACACCTTAAAAAGAATAAAAACATTTTTAAGAAATATCATGGGTCAGGAAAGGTTATCTTCTTTAGCTATGCTTATCATAGAAAGGGCATTAATAAAGAAGATAAAAGACTTTAATGAAAAAGTAATTGACCACTTTGCATCTCAAAAAGACCGGAGGATCGACTTGGAATTTAAATCACTTTAAAAGGTAGGTAATACAGTAAACTTTTTTAATTGACCTCCTTATCTTTTGACCCACGAACCGCCACTGCTGAACGCCGGGAGAGCAATTGAATAGTTTTATCGAAATTTTTGGATTCTACCACGAAATGTGGTGTGGTGCTCGACGGGCTGAAGGAGCGCGGTAACGTGAAAATAGAATATCATTTATTAAATATGAGTCTAATATTACCTGAAAGTTGGTAAGAGGAGTACTGAAACACTCTCTTAGGGAATAAGGGTGCATAATAATAATAATAAAATAAAAGAAAAAATACTGTAAAATATAAAACAAAAGCGGTGGAGGAAAGAGAAACAGTTGTGTAAAGGTAAAATAATTTTTACTGTACTGTTTTCTCCTGTTTTATATATTATTTACGTCATCATGGCATCCAAATTCCCTAACTCTATTTATCACTTTAAAAGTTACTAAATCTGCTACTTCAGTTAGACATTATTAAAATGATGAGAGTAGATGTTAATATTTAATTTCTGGGAATTATTTGTTGACTGTTAAAAATAATAACCCACCCTCGAGCCGCACCGACCGTCCCGATACGTGGGAGGTTCCGGGAGTAGAACCCTTAGACGAGAAGATGGGGTTTTATGACTTAAGTTTTAAGTAAAATTTTATGTGAAAAGACAGTTGACGAAAATCGATTAAAAACTACAGATCGTCTCTATTATTTACCTACCCCTACCCATTTTATGTTTTGTACATATTTAACAAACAGTTGTTACCATTCAATATAAAAGTTGTTCACGAGCTTAGAGTTTTATTTTACGAATTAACGATCAGGAATTTTTTACAGTGACGGTTATTTATATGTTTCTGTTTGTAAATTATTGGTCAAAAAAAGAAAACACCAGATTTTAAATGGTCAACGTTTTGTCTTCATTTAAAGACATCCTCCGGAATATTGAATTTAGGTACAGAATAAAGCTATTTTCAATTACATTTAATATTTTTCTACATGGCCTCTTTATTAGTAATTACTAATCGAATTCGACGCTTCAATTCTTCAAAGGTATTTTGTAACATATCTGAAGCAACTGGATCTCAAATTTTTTGTTTAAGGTCTTCTAGATTATCTGGTTTCATTCAATACATAACGGTTTTCAGATATTCCCACAGAAAAAAATTAGTAGGGTTTGGTGGCGCCGCGTCACAGGAAGACAACTCTATTCCATAAATTCGGTAGCTGCAATACAAATAAAAATTGTACAACATGTGAACATACGAAACTCCAATAACCGTGTTTTCCGTGACGAAAAGAGGCCCATAAATATGTTCCTGGGATAAAGCGCACCAGACTAACGTTCGAAATTGCACCTTTTTTTAAATTCTCTTGGCGCCACTGTATTACACAGAAAAAAGTGCCTAAGAATCTAAAAGTTGTTTTTTCATAACTTTACAAACAACCAACAAACAACATGTGTCTAAATGCCGTAAAATAGAACTTTAGAACTTAGACGATAGCAAATGTTTGTTCACGCCAGTGAATTTGTCGCAAAAAAGAAGAGATCGAGAATGTGTGTTCCATTATTTTTGTATCTCTTACAGTTACCGAGTTATCCTATACAAACCTCGAAATTTGCCCGCCATGTACTGTAACGGTCCATTTTTAGATATAGTTAACTTTTTATTTAATGCTAATTGCATAATTTGGTTGGAGGGCAACCTTAAAAATTCTAGAACCGACAACTAAATTGTAAATCTTTGATAATATAAGCGACCACTGGACCTTTAGTGCACCAGCGCAAACCTGCGGTGTGGGGACAAGGGGGAACGCTTTTACTAAGACGGTTAGGTTTCAGGACTCTCTGCCGAGTCACGGCCGAGAGAGGATGTGTGTTCCTTTTTGGTATGTTACGTTGTGAGGACGTTATCTTATTTTTTTATATGGAGACAAGACCGGTGCATCGAGACAGTTAGGTGTGTGTTTTTGTACGTTGCTTTTATGGGCACTACATTATAGATTGTGTCTGGTTGAGATGTTATGGTTAAGAAGTTACGAGGCATGTAACCTAAGAAAGCTATGTGAGATGGTAAGGTGATTTTCCTTCCAATTATTATTAAAATAGGTACCTATTAAGTATTAACCAGCCGGCTTCGTTTTGAGTGCGAGCTGAAAAATTGAAAACTAAAATTTGCATCAACAGGCTGATTTGCCGATCTATCTAGAGGTGGAGAAAGCCCCCTAGAGTTTTAATTTTGCTCCTGAACTTTGGGAGACAATGTTATGAAAAGTAACCGTTCTTTCCCCCTTTCAACGGCACTAGTGCGTGTAGTTTTTCAGACGATTAAAAATATGTACTTCTTTTAGACTTGTATAATTACAAAAAGAAAAAAAAGAAAGGCGGGTGGCGCCCTACACAAAGTCCTTGACTGGATTTTAAATGGGATTTCTGTGGTTTTAGTTTTAAGTTTTTTTAAGGATTTATTACTTGTTCCCACGCCCTGAATGAGCCTTTTTTTGTAAAATAAATTACGAATATATGTATTTTTTTATCTTGTTGTTTCATTTGAGAACTACACTAAAGTTAATAAAAATAGCGAGGGCAAAACACCCCGTTATAGTACATACATTACCAAGCAGGGACTATACAACAAAAAAATGGAAAAACGATATAGCTAAGGACATGTATTTTGGAATTATTATTCTTTATTAGCGTTGCGTTGCTTTATGAAGGGATCAAAAGTCAACAATGGTTGGAAACTAGAGTACCTGTATCAATTTGCGGCTATGTGTTCCGATGTGCCACATTATATTTTGATTTATTAGCTTTTTATTGTTTTATTTTTATATGCCAGATGAAAACGAACTCTTTGTGTCAACTGTTCTAAATAAGGTTCTAAATGTGACACAAATTAAATATTGTGTAATGTGTTGTACTTTTCAACGTCCTGTTATTTTAATTCCGAATTCCTTCCTTTGTTTTATTCTTATACCCCCTAGCTCTTTCTTTGTTGTATAAGCAGAAAATTTATGTTAAAATTTAATTTATGTATTTTTCTGACTAAATCTTTATTACAACTAGTAAATGACTAGAATTAGAGAGTTTCAACAACATTCCTTCATTTGCTTTTTACGGATTTACAAATTGGAAACTCAATAGCCTGAATTATTTATCATAATTTACGTTTCTCTTCTTCTCTTATACCTCTTCCAGCGTTCTTTAGGATAACGACAATTTTAACGAAGGGATAATAATTTGTTCTGATATCGCTCCTTATTATCTCTTTATTTTTAATAAAATTGCTTGGTAAAATACTGAAAACATTTCCCTTTGACTCGTCTTTATAATTTGACACATCTAGACTAATCTAAAGATATCCTGAAAATCACTAATCATTTTTTTAGTTTTCTTTAACTAGCATTTCATTGGCTTTGGCGTATAACCATTAGCACAGTGCCATGTAGGTAAGATTGGATAGATTTTTACAATCATTTTTCAGTTTCAACAATTTCATGACACTGTTCTCTTCGTTACACTCATCAGATGAAACTTATGTGGGTTGTGTTAAAATTATGTAAATGTCGAATGTTAAAATAACTAAAATAAAGTGTATTTATTTGATCTAAATTATTTTAGAAATTATTGGAAAATCTGTAAATTAATTATTAAAATTAATTACCTTCGATTCTATATTAAAGATGTTTTTAACTTTCATTTAGTCTGAGGAAAAATACGTAGAAATTAATTACCCATCTGATGTTGATCCATATTTCATCATTAGAAATTCTGTCAACGATAAATTCATACAACTTTCCCATAGATCGCAGCACTAGGTTGTACCAATATTTCTATTTCTAAGAGTTCTTTGTTTAAAATTTTAATAGGAAAGTTATTAAAATTTTTGCTCATAATTTTTAGTTTATTTATAGAGTGTAGAGTTCACGTTCTTCCATCCAGATGATTTGGTTGAAAACAGGGTCGGATCAAGCAGATGAGGTATAGTAAATTAGTGAATTTGCTTTCGTTAGCATCTTTCGAAAGGGGCGTAAAACTTTGAGCTCCGTGTATCTGTGAACTGAGCACGTTTAAAATTAAAACTGAAATCTGTTTTTTATCACACAGATTTTTGAACATGAAATTTTTGAATTTAATAAATTTAAGAGACATTTACAGATCACTTAAAACAGTGGTGTTTTAAATATCATATCTGCCATCTGCTTACAATAAAAATAGTCTTAGTTTAAACAGCAGTTTAGTTTAATTTTAATATAAGAATAATTATTATACTGTTCCTGATTTTCAAATGTGTTTTTATTATGTTCATGCACAGTGCATTGATGCACGTATATGATGTATTAAGTTTATTTGCACATTTGTTTTTTAATACACTGTACATTTCTTTGTAAATAAACTTTATTCTATTATATTCTATGCTATTCTGTTTTATATTAGTTACACAAGAACATCCACATTTAAAATGATACTAGACAATATGTTACTTAAAGGTATGGGTATACAAAATTTAAATTAGATATAGAGTAGATGGTTAATTGAAAAAAATTTCATTTCTGATGTTTAATATTGATACGTATTTAAACTGTGTAGACCGGTTCCAGAGATAGCCCAGAGATGACGTTACTACTATTAAAACGAATTAAATAAGTCAGTCAGTCAAGATTTATATATATGGAACTAGAATTGTATGAAAAGGGCCAGGAATACGAATGAAAATTTTAGACCATACATGGATGGATATACAGGGTGATTTTTTCTATTGGCCATTAGAATTACTATTCAATGAAAATATTTTCAAAATGGTGGCATTTCTGGGTATACCAGAAGTTGACCTCAACTTCGTTATTTTAAATGGAATGACCCTATTATTATTTTCTTGGATTCTACGTAAAATTCTGAGGTTCTTTTGTTGAAGGTTCCCTATGCCTAAAATTAATATTTTTCGAGATATAATTTTTTTCCCTAATTTTAACAGAAAAGGTACATAGTATAAAAATTAATATCTCATTAACGATTAACAGTAAGACTTTAAAATTTGTATGCAGATAAGAAAGAGTATTAAGGTTACCTATCATGTAAAAAAATTTCATATTTTCTTACAACAAAGATTCTAGATGACGTCATCTGTCAAGTACACAAAAATGGCAAAAAGTCATTTTTTTTAAATAGCATACCACCTATTTAATACACCAGTCGACGGAGAAAAAAATGCACTTCTAACAATATATGGTCTCCCTATATCCAAAATGTATAGTTTTTTAGATATTCGAGGTTATTTTTAAATTATCCATGAAAATTAAATAGCGTTAGCATCTAGTAGCCTCTGACAATGCTTTGACATCAGCATTAGTGACAAAACTATTACTAAATAATATGATAGATCGGAATTATGAAGAAAATGACAAATATTTACTCAACATTAAATTCATTAAATTATTTTTCAAAAATAGTTAAAAAACAATGTTAAAATATTAAATTAGTTGTTCAAAATGTTGTCCAAAAACACAAAAAAATTCTTTTATTTACTGCCTGTGTAGTAACACTATAAATTTCATTCGGATCTAAAACTTTAAATGCTCTAGTGACCCTATCCAAAAGTTCTTGTCTATTATTGACCGGGGATCGATAAACTTCATCTCTTATATGACCTCAGAGATAAAAATCTACGGTGTCAGGTCGGGAGATCGTGCAGGCCATCACCATGGATCCAATCGTCTTATCCGTCTGTCTTTAAACATCTGAGTAAGCTCGTTACTGACTGGTCCACTACAATGAGCCGGAGCTCCATCTAGTTGGAACCATCATGAAAACTATTGATTTAGCGGTAAATTGTCTATTTTTTATTTTGTGTACCCATAAGAAATAATGTCAGAAAATAAAACAATTTTAAATTCTACCTGCTTCTGAGCGGACCAAATTTTTTGCTGGACAATTTTCATACTTCTGTTTTAAACAATGTTATGTTTCTCTCTATTTTAGTATAAAGCAATATGCTGCATTTTGAACTGACTTGTGTAAAAAAGTGATTAAGATATACACCATATTATAGGTACTGCGTTCATTCATATGAGCACATAAAACTGTTTACCTGGGTTCGCAGAGCGACCCTAATTAAATTTAATACTTAGATATTAATATTAGTCGTCGAAAACATAATTCAATTTATATCAAAACACAATCTACAAACGCTCAACTACTACCTACCGATGCCTATGAAATAAAATATACAATGAAAATTGATTTAACCGCTATCGGAACTTTGCACTTATGTATATCTGCCTGCCGTCTGCACCAATCATCTGCGCGCATTTTGTTCCCTATCCTGGCTAACGCTGCAAAGCTTATGTGAACAGACTATAGCAATCTTGACAATCAATAATATAACCTGAAAATTGTGGTGTGCTGCTCGAGGCTCATTTTAACTTTATGATTTTAACATCGTATTCTCTACACTCTATACCATCTAGATCTATATCATCTAGATTTTCTGCAAATTCATCAATAATTTTCGTATTTTTTTATGTTTTATTAAGTGTTACATTAACTCCTTGGCAGTTTAAAATTATAAAATATTATTCAATAAGTTCATTGGTTTCATTAGGTTCATTCTTTCTAACTGTGATCTCAGTTAATCTAAGTTGATTTACGGTTACGGAGGCTACATCAAATGAAATTATGCCTTTATTTATACACTGTAATCGTAAAACAACTGAGACTAACTGAGATCTCAGTTAGAAAGAACGCACCTATTGTTTGATTTCAAGTTGAAAAATCAAGAAAAATATTATACCTAACTTTTTATTCTCTGTTGAAGTTCTCGATCTCTACAAACAGTGTATACTTAGTTGTACACAGCTGCACACGCAAAAGAAGAGAACTTCCAAAATGCAATGCAATATTAAAATATTTAGAAAAGAAAACAGTAGGTATATTATTATTTATCCAGAAAATTAACCCCAACATAAAGCCCAAAAAGTTAGATGTGTTACGGGAAAATTTATAAATTATTAGGCAAATTTGAGAGATTGCGGATATCCCTTAGCTTTTTTTTTCTGTTATGCTTAATCTAAAAATATTCTATTTATAAAAATGTTCTATTCTTATTGTAAACCTATGTACCTTTTTACCTTTCCTTATCGTTAACAAGAGCATCTATTAAAAAAATTAACTCTAAATTAGCCATAACTACTTTAATTAATGAAACTTCAATAAATAAGGTTCTAAATAGTTCCTTCAATCACTCTGTTTTTTCAATATCTTGTAGATTAAATTGAATAATATTGATAACCAGAATAGCAATTATTATTAAATTTACAAGGCCATAAATTTTTCAAGAATGTAGGTTAACAATCAACATTTAAAATTACGTACACCAGAATTCCAAACGCCATATGTATTAGATTATTTTCAATAACCAATAACTAATGACCACCAAAATAAGGCTGAATAGTGCAATTTCGGGAAATTTCTAGAACATTCTACTTTGTAATCAGAGGAAATCAGGGAATTATGTTAACTCAAACGTCTTATAGACTCAAAACAAGAATTAATGAAAATACGTTTTCGTCAACGGAAAAGTAATATAGTAATATAGACTAAATGAGGCTTTTTAGTGCTGTTTCGAGATTTTTCTGGAACCATTCCATTATTAAAATAGACATGATAGATATATTTTATAGACTTTCTAGTGTAATAAATTTTATTCGGAACTGACTTAAGTGTCATGACTTAATACCAACAACAAGAAGTATGGCGGAGTAACAAACACAGGACATGCTAGCAGCGTAGTAAGAGTGCATAAACGATCAAGAAAAAAATCACTAAATCAATAACGAAATATTATAAATATGATTCGAGTATTAATGTTCTATTACGGAATAATGAAAATGGAGCCTATATTGACAAAAGAAGATAAAGAAGAGCTGTAAACATAAATATATTATATAATATATAATTATACAGTGTGTCTATAAAGTATGGAATAAATTCATTATTTCTTAAACCAAAATATCCTATATATTTCTCCATTTTTGGATTCTGAATCAAAAGCTCATTCCAAAAATGTCACACTTAGGGTCTGGAATTGATAAGTTGAAAGATACGACCATTTTAATATAAGAATTGATTAATTGTTCATGTCTTGTTTGAACAAATAATAGTCACTAGAACTAACGGTTAGTTAATAATAAAAAGCTGACAGACCCTAAACGATGAATAAAATGTTGCTGACCCTTGCTTATAGTTTCCTGAGAAATGTTGTTTATTTCTGTTCTAATTCTCTCTTTTAATTCAACAATGTTTTCCGGTTTGGTTTTATAAACTAAATTTTTTAGGTCCCACAGAAAATAATCTAATGTATTGAGGTCCGGTGATCTTGGTGGCCATTCGATTGGTCCACGTCTACCAATCCACCTAATCAGAAATATTTGGTCAAGTTACCTTCGAACGTCTGCTGCATAATAGGGAGGCGCACTATCTATATATAATTGATACCATATGCTTTCGACAACAACTCTAGGATTAATTCTACTGGGGAATAAATTTAATAATGTTGGGATGAGATAGCCCATTAAAAATTGGAGATATGCCGGCTCGTTTACAGTTCCATGAAAAAATAGGGTCCAATGATTCTATTTCTTACAATTCTCGCCCACACATTTACATCTTGCGGATACTGTGTGTGCTGTTCCTGTATCCATAGAGGGTTTTCCCTTGCACAGTATCTACAATTCTGACAATTTATTTCACCATTTATTTTGAAAATGCATTCATCGGAGAAAAAAATATATTTGGTCAGAAGAGGATCACCGTTGCACATATTCATCATTGTTTCTCAAAATTGTATTCTCTGATCTGGCTCATCATCACTTAGTTCTTGCACAAGCTGAGTCTTAAAGGGATTCCATTTTTCTAATTTTAATACTGTATATACTGACGTTTTTGTAAGATCATAATCGCGACTAACATGGCGAATGCTGGTATGTGGATTTTCTTCAACAGCTGGTACAATTTTTAGTTTTGTATCCTCGTCAACACCTGGGCGATCTGTTTTGGGTAAATCTTTCACCGTACCAATCTCTCTAAAATTTTTTCAATTTTACTCACTGTCGATTGAGTTATGGGTCGTCATTCTGGATATTTATTATTAAATAAATTACATACTTCTTGTTGAGTTTATATCCCATCACCATACCCAATCATCGTAATAATTTCAATTCTCTGCTTTACATACACACTCATATTATAAATTAAAATAAACCGACAACAATTATTGAGAAACCACTACTGATGTTGTAACGCAAAAATTCAAAATTTAATTGGGATGAGTCCTGTACTATAGCCTTCAACAAACTGAAAGAACACTTGGTGTCGGCACCTATTATGAATTGTCCAGATTTTGATCGTCCGTTCTGCGTGCAGACCGATGCTAGCGACTACGGCCTAGGCGCCATGTTAACTCAGGAATATCCAGATGGGGAGCGTGTTATTAGTTATATTAGTCGCTCTTTAAATCGTAACGAGCGTAAATTCAGTTGTACGGAGAAAGAATGCCTGGCCTTACTCTGGGCCATCGAGAAGTTTAGGCCTTATATCGAGGCTACGCATTTCAAGGTCGTTACTGACCATTTCGCGTTGAAATGGCTAAATTCGTTGACTGATCCGAGTGGTCGCCTAGCGAGATGGAGCGTTAGATTGCAACAGTTTGATTTCGAGGTGATCCACAAGCGCGGGAGAGACAACGTTTTGCCTGACGCCCTCTCTCGAGCGGTTCCAATTGTCGAGAGCGTAGAGATAGTAGCCCCGGTAATCGAATTTCCCAATGCGACAGATCCATGGTACCTGAAAATGTGTGAATTAATTGTCGGAAATCCACTTAATTATCCTCTGTGGAGAGTAGAGAACGGTAGGCTCTATAAGAAAATTCGGAAGCCAGAGTTCGACGCGACTGTGGGTAAACTAGACTGGAAACTTGTTGTTCCCAAGTCATACCGCAAGGAGGTTATCATGACCAACCATGATATACCTACGGCCGGACATTGTGGCGTCTGGAAGACGTTCCACCGTGTTGCCCTTCGATACTACTGGCCGAAGATGAAAACTGATATAGCTCGCTATGTTCGAAACTGTTCTACGTGCATCCAACAGAAGCCTGAGCAAAAAGCACCGGCTGGTCCGTTGTCAGGTCGCCCTAATATCTCCAAACCATGGGAGATGATATCTGTTGATATTGTCGGCCCTCTGCCGAAAAGTTCCTCAGGTCATATGTATATTTTAAGCATACAAGATTATTTCAGTAAGTTTTGTCTATTTCTTCCAATGCGTAATCAGTTGTCTAAAAGTATTGTCAAACTTCTGGAGGAGAACGTTTTCCTTCTCTTCGGGGTCCCACGCGTTTTAGTAAGCGATAACGGTAGGAATTTTACCGGTAACGAATTTAAGAATTTGTTGAGGTCTTACGGGGTAAAGTTTGTCTGTACTCCATATTATCACCCGGAAAGTAATCCGTGCGAAAGGCAACATAGAACCGTCAAAACCATGCTAGCGTCGTACGTCCGTGACAACCATCGTGTATGGGATAAGTTGCTACCAAGGGTGGCATGCGCAATACGTACCGCGAAACATGATAGTACGGGCCAGTCTCCATATGCCGTTAATTTCGGACGAGAGATGATTTTACACGGTAATGAGTTTAAGATGCGTGATATGGCACCGGATTCTGACGTAGACGATCGGCCGCCAGACTTCGATAGATTATTTAAGGACGTTAGAGGTCGCCTTGATAAAGCGTTTCAACGTAGCCAACGAGTATACGACTTGCGTAAACGTGATGTACAATATCAAGTGGGAGACCGAGTGTGGCACAAAAATCACATACTCTCTAATGCGGCACAATATTTCACCGCGAAGTTAGCTCCGAAATTTGTTGGACCATTTGTTATATCTAAAAAAGTATCGCCGTGGGCCTACGAACTGAAAGACCGCGAGGGAAAACCTTGTGGATTATGGAACGTTAGGGACCTTAAGCCTGATACCACTGAGGAACCACGTGAATGATTCGAGCAATAAGTAGCATTCGTTTTTTTGTATTTTGGGTCTTTTTGTACGACACCATAATGTAAGCTTACCACACGTATCGTCTTACTAATAGTTTTTAGGTGTTTCATAGGATTAGTTATTTGAGTCGTTGGATTAGTTCTCCCGATTTGCGGGGGGGTCTATCCGAATCGTTAGGCCTATATCTTTCGGTGTGGCCGCTCGATGGAGGTTTATACCGATGATATTGGATTTTTTGGGGCTAAGGATTCTGATTCTAGGTCTGTTTTGATGTTGATAGTCTAGAAATGACGCCGAAGGCGGTTATACTGGTGGAAATACTCCTCAACCTCGGGAGGAATAATGTTTGTTATTTTATTAGCGTGTAGTAGGTATTAATTAGGTTCTAATAAATTTAAGAGTTAGATGTCAGAATTACTGCGTAATTCTTTTTTGTGAAGTAAGGGGGGATGTTACGTGTCACTTTTTGCTCCACGTAACGGGTTTTAAATTTGAATAAAATGTTTAGAATTACTATAACTAAATCATACACTTTATAAATTTTTCTGGTGAATTTTATTTATTTTACTAAATTAAATTAGTTATTGAAGATAGCCTAGTAAATTCATAATAGTCAGTTGTAAATCTTGTCCTTGTGCTGGTAGATAAACCGCTACCTCTGCTGCGAGAAATCGTACACTCCTTGTAGGCTCGAACACTTGGGGAGCTCTGGAAAACAATATTCGTAGGTTAGATTCGTTTGACCAGCTTATGGATAGTTTAATATGTCCAATTAAATGGTGAGGCCTAGTTGAGGCAATTTTATTAGTGACTATTTTTGGGAACGGTTATGAATAGTTGTAGCTAACCTTATTAGGAGTCCTGCATGGTCTGGGAGGATGATCTTCTACTGGGTAGTGGTCTCGAGGTACGTCCAAGTATGTAGGTTCGCGGGGTATCGTGGGAGCACTCACAGTGGTATATTTCACTCTGCAATGGAATCTGTGTTGGGGTCATTCGGGTTTAAAAACCTATGCCTAGTGAAAATCATCAGATAAGGTATAAATTAGTCGCTAATAAAGGTGGTACTCACTTTATTGAACTGTTTTCCAGTAGTTTTCCAATCACAACACTGGTAAGACTATTCATCTGTCGATTATTTAGGGTTAGGTTCCAGTCGACAGCTGATTACATTTGACGTAGTCTGCCTGTGGTATGAGCAGTGGCGCCGCCGAAGTGGGTTTATATTTTCCGTTAAGAGAACAATGGTTTTGGAATTTTGCTTGTTGTTGCCGATTAGTTCTGGGGTCACGTGCATAACGTGATGGTTATAACCAGTGTAGGTTGTTAACATCACAGTTAGTAGCAGTTTCGAATTAAGCACAACGTTGAGAAATCGTGAGGGTGCCGCTACTGATTATATGTCGTGAGAGCAGGATTTGTTGGAGTTTCGGGAAAATGGGAACGTGAACCGAAATTCTGTCAGTTTGGGATTGGTCACGTGGTTTTTTTGGTGTCGAAAGGTGAAAGAAGATGGTTGGATGTTGGTAGCCGGTCGTAAAACACGTTTATATTTTTGGTAATCATCTTGATGGATTTTTGTGTTTTCGACTTTTGAAACGGATTTCCTATTTGGATGGACTCTGGTTCCAAGTTGTTAGTTGGTATTTTTCTGGAAACCCGTACCGAAAGGGAGTTAGTGGCTACAGCGTTCTTCATCTTTTTTGTAAGTAGCACGTTTTCTTTACAACAATCCTGCTGTGATGACATCGTTTTCTCTGTTATATAGACAATTGTACGATAGAAAAGTAGATGGTCAACCACTGATTGCGGCCCCAAATCTCGACTTCATAAGGGAAAACCCTCTGACGAGAGGTGAGGTTACTTTTCTATTTTTTTTTTGCGAGAGCTTGCCATGAATTAGGGGTGAGTAGTTGGTACTAATGTGAGTATTATTGTTTTAGGGTTTTTTTTTTGGGGTAAGATCTTTTACGACACGATTCCATTTTATTCTCCACGCACATCTGACATAGACAGATTCCATCACTTCTCACTACGTATTCTCAGCTCGCCTGGGAGTAAGGAGACTTCCACGGAGTATCCTGTTGCAAGGAAGCTGTGTCTTGGTGCCCTCGTTGTCAGGTCTCGCGAAAGGACACGCTGGAGTTGGTGGCCAGAAGGTGGGACACGTTTTTTTTCTCCTCGACACCTACAGAGTGATATTTTAGGGCAGGTAACATTCGCCCGACAAGGTAGGGCATTCTCAATACCTACACCTACGCTAAGGTCCACATGTATGAGCTTTAGGCTATACACATGTGCATACACGATTAATTGGTAAATGTTTGTTTATACTTTTATGTTATGATTTACAGATATAAGGTTCACATATCCCTCTCAGTATAATTCTAGTTAGTATCGTCGTTCATACACCCATTTTATATTTTTGTAGTTTAATATCACAATTTACATGGTGCTTTTACATATACGTATTGGTGTTATACAAGTTCACCCCCAAGGTACACTGTCACATGTTAAAATATTATGACCTCGTAATTTGCTGTAACCTCACAAACCTAACAGGTGCACCTACTGGGTCATTTTATAAAAAAAGGGGGAAACCTTGTATACTAGAGTTTACATTTTTATCTTGTATACCTTGAATTTACATTTTTATCTTGTATACCTTGAATTTACATTTTTATCTTGTATACCTTGAATTTACATTTTTGTACTTTACATTTAATTCTTGTACCATTAAAATTTGTACCGATTTACTGATTTAATTGTTCGTAGTTATTCTTAAGTAACCCACACCTACCCACTAGCTAGCCGAGTGTAATCTCCCACGCATCGTCCGGAGTGCACTATAAAAATAATTTTTCTGTAACGTAGAAGGGGTGTGAACAGCCAATACACTTCTTCGCTGGGGGCTCTTTGCATCAGCACCAAATTTTATCCGTTTTCCTCTGTCGTAAGCCCCAGCGTTACAAAATGGCGCCCAACGTGGGGCCCGAACCCACGACCCTGAGATTAAGAGTCTCATGCTCTTGATGTTGTCATGCAGGACTCCTAATAAGGTTAGCTACAACTATTCATAACCGTTCCCAAAAATAGTCACTAATAAAATTGCCTCAACTAGGCCTCACCATTTAATTGGACATATTAAACTATCCATAAGCTGGTCAAACGAATCTAACCTACGAATATTGTTTTCCAGAGCTCCCCAAGTGTTCGAGCCTACAAGGAGTGTACGATTTCTCGCAGCAGAGGTAGCGGTTTATCTACCAGCACAAGGACAAGATTTACAACTGACTATTATGAATTTACTAGGCTATCTTCAATAACTAATTTAATTTAGTAAAATAAATAAAATTCACCAGAAAAATTTATAAAGTGTATGATTTAGTTATAGTAATTCTAAACATTTTATTCAAATTTAAAACCCGTTACGTGGAGCAAAAAGTGACACGTAACAATGTAAAGTATTATTAAGTGATTCACTGTCAAAGACGATAATGATAAAACAAAAAAAAAACGAAATCTAGCTTACTTCAAAAAATTAATAAATTATTATAATTTTACTTTTTTACTCGTTTTCTTTTAAATGGCCGTATCTTCCAACATCAAATTCATACCCTAAGTATGGTATATATTTGGAATCAGTTGTTGAAACATAATTCAAAAATCGAGAAATATATAGGGTGTTCCATTTAAAAAATAGCGTTTACATCATAACGGAAACAGTGATAATGTCATAACCAAAAAAATAAATGAGGTGCGGAATTGAAATTAAAAATTAACTTTTTCGAGGATTATTTCTAAATACTTTTGGTTTAAGAAATAATGAATTTATTCCATATTTTACGGATACTGTATATATAACATGATTTCGTGGTTGAGTGGCTAGTACACTTGCCTCTCACCCTGGAGTCCCGGGCTCTATCCCCAGTCGATGAGCTAGGATTTTTTCTAAACCAGAAATTAATCCTAGCATACTCGAACATTAGGTTTGTGTCCATTGTCCCTAAACGCGTAACCCTTTCCCGCACAAGGTACCTTGATGTACTTTCAGGAATACAGGGGTTGTTTTACCCGTAGTGTTTAATTAAAAAAGTAATAATAATAAAGAGCCAATCAACTTAACCCAAATACTAGGTACTGTTGTTGTTAATAAAGGTACTATGTATTAATAATAAACTAGCACTTCGAAATAAATATGAATAAGACTAGAAAAGCCAGTAGAATAAATTATGCACCTAATATAACTCTTACTAAAACTGACTTACTAAGTTTTCACGGGAGAACTGTCGACAAACACAAACAAAAATGCGACATAGTTGTTATTGTTTATTTTTATCCTCGCGCCGTCTACACACTGCGACGTTTGTAGATAAACTGAATACTGAATAAACACGTTCTAAATCTCGGTGCGTGCTTACTGCGACAACGCTTTTCTATGGAAGCTCAAAGTTGGTTGAGAACTGATCCGAGATACACGGAAATTGTCCAGTGTCTACCAATCACCAATCTCATGGCTCATCGATGCTTATGTGGACACTGGCATCATTAATTTAGAAATGTTGCCCAATCCCCACATTTTTAACATGCTCACACCGCAGATACACACCCACAGTTTTACATCCTTTGCCTAAAAATGTTGACTTAAGCAGGTCCTCAGATTCACTATAATACTCGGATATTAGATGTGTGTCCGTTGTCTCCAAATGTGTAGCCCTCTCCCTCATACAGTACATCGTAGTTTAATTTAATTCTTAATTTTTCCAGCTAATACTAACAATATGTTTTGTAGAAAAATATTAACAGGATTAAATTACTTGCTATAAGTTAAAATTACTGTTTTGCAAGAGATCAGATTTGAAAGATTAAACCAACCAATTAAAAGAAAAAAAATCTAATTGAAAATAATTGTCTTAACATATGGAATACAAATATATCTTTACAATATATCCGTGTCTGGAGCCAACCAAACATCTAAGTAAAAGTAGTAAAGAAAATTTACAATTTTAGACTTATGAAAAGTATAACACGATTACTGGACCAAACGATTTTAAATGCACATTAACATTTCACAAACTTCGTCCCAATTTATTTATGGTCAATAGCTACCGAGAAGGGTTATTTGAGTAATCTCAGCTTTATTTAGGTATACCTTTGGAATCATGGTAAGCAATTTATGCTACCAGAATTTGTTAAGAGATTCTGCTTGTACAGCAGGTGGCACAACGAAACGGGTAGCAATTTAACTTCTGAATAACACAATATCCTTATAAGAATCCTTCGAAACAATTATTTACGATACTATTACCCTTTAAATATAGTATAATTATATTCTACCCTCCACGTTATAATTAATGAAACTATGAGGTCTGTGAGATTATATTCACTTTATTTTAATGATAACTTGCTTAGCAAATTAATGTATTTTATTTTCTTTACAATAAAAATTGGTAGTTTCATCAGAAATTTTATATTTAAATTAAATAAACTTTTATTATATTAAAATACAATGGTTAAATCAAATCTCAGGATATTTTTTCTACTTCTCTCCTTCTACCCTAACTTTCAAGATTTGATTGCAGCTATTTTACCAAAATGTGTAACTCCATAAATCTGCCTCTTTGTATTTTTCATAACTGAATGACATTTCCTAAATGAGGGATATAACACTGTCAAATGTGGAAGATTGACTGAGGTACCTGAATAGTTTGTAAATTTTACAAATTGCTGTTTCAGAAATGTTATGGGGTGAATAGATTTTATCTCTCCAGTAAGTACGTAAGTATCGAAGTACTCACTATTTAACAAAAACTAATTTATTTAGTGACATTTGATTTGATTCAGTAATTCCAGTTTTGATCATTAAATTCCATAAAAATATCTTGAGCATTATATTTATCATATTATACTTATTTGAAATCGTATACAAAAGGCTTAACTTAATTTTTAACATTTACATAATGTACCTTAAACGACGTTTTTATAATGTATTTTTTTTGTGGATGATCAGAATTACCTGTTCAAGTGATCTGTTTAAAGTTGATTCAAAATAGCATAAACTCGGGTGGACCCTTCCGGTGGGTCACCTTGTATGTTAAGGGGAAGACTGTCTAGTGTCCATCAAAATCGACTAATTTGAGTAACCGGTTAATTTCATTTCCACTATCCGACTCTTTGCATTTTGGAACTGAGTGAAAAACGGTTTATTGATTAATTACTTGGTTCGACTGACTAATATTTATCTCATGAATAAATTGATCGATTAAAAAATGTGTCTAAATCGATTACTTGTACGTAATGTTATATCTTGACCTATTCCAGTACAGTGCATACCTAAATGTTACATTACATATTATGATTAGGCAACACTGATCGAGTCCGGCAATGAGGGTCTCGTTTTTAGGCTCACCAGTTGGCGCAACTGACGAGGAAGGTCGCTGTCAAAAGTTATTGGTAGGCGCGGAACAAGTTTATAGGGTTTTATTATAATTATTTCGTACACCAATAAATAAAAAAACTTGCTAATTATGCCTCAGTGTTGTGCAGTTCCATTCTTCAATTCCTAAAGGCGGACATATGCTTCCGAGAGACAAATCTCGCCTAAACAGTGGTTGGTAGCGCTTTGCAGGAATAACTTCACTCCTTTGAAACATTCGTGTGTTTTTAAGGAACATTTTAATCCTGACGATTATGCGTTACCAAAGTAGTCTACTACAGAAAATCATAAATAATAATCATGCACATTCGTTATTTTCATCATGCTCATGCTCATGCTTGATATAATCTACCTTTAAAGACATAAGACACCTCAGATAGGTACAATAATTTCCCTACTGCAAGTAAATTACTACTTTCCCCTTCTGCAATCATTGTGTTAAATGTTTTTCAGCTAATTTTTATAAAAATTACTAAAAACTCGCGTGAAAAAAGCCATAGTAAACATTAACGTCCCTACACTAGCGCCTCACGTGGAGAATTCAACCGCGGTAGCCCCATTGGATGGATGACCGATAGCTCGTCTAATAGTCGGTAGGCTCTTAACGAACTAACCGAGGAAGGCCACTGGCCTGATGCAGCGGCGAGCCCAGGTGGAGGGTCCAGTAGATTTGCCATTATGCCAGCGGTGCAGGTGGGCAGGCCCAGGCGGTGGGTTAGTTGACAGCCGAGAACCGTGGTTCGGAGGCCACACTAAAATGTAAGTCCCTAGGTAAAACGGGACCAATTGTGGCCTGCTTGCCTAGTAAAATAAGAAACTACTACTACCACTAGATATGATTTATCTTTTTTTTCAGAATATTAATATTAACATTACCATCTAGGTATTTATATAATAAATTAGTGGTTATTTTGATATTTTCATATACATATATTATATGAATTTGTCCCCCTTGTTTCCAATGGGGACATATTTTAATGTAATACTTGTATACCTATCATCATCCCTCTACCCTACACGGCCACCCTCTCAAAAATTTCAAATGACAAAGGGACTCGAATGACACATCTTTTGAAAGGTCTTTCAATTCTCTACATAACTGTGTATTTTTTAAAACTTTTATCAATTCATTCCTGAGAAATAATTGTTTCATTATTTTAGGTTCGAGAAATAAAAATTATAGAAGCAGTTTAAATTATCGTATGTATTGTTCAAAATGATCCACACCGACTTTCATACAGTAGCATAATCTGTCTTGAAATTCTGTACGAATATTTCTGAACACATCTGGAGTCAATAAACGGCATTCTCGAATAATTCTTTCACGAAACTCTTCCAGAGATGCAGGTTTTGTTGCAAATATCTTCGATTTTAAATCCACAGGACCTCTTCTTCCAATCCATCGCTCAGGAAACCGATTATCCAAAATTTGACGGACTGCTATAGCAAAATGTGGGGGTGCCCCATCCTGTTAAAAAAACAGTTCGCGCTCTAAAAGATTATTGTCACCTTCGAGGATTTGGGTAATCATTAGGTTGATGTTATTTTCTAACAGATCGAGGTACCTTTCGCCATTTAAATTGTCAGGAATAAAAAATACACAGTTATGTAGGGAATTGAAAGACCTTTCAGATGATTATCACTCGACCCCTTTTGCCATTTGAATTCTTTGAGAGCGTGGCCGTGTAGGGTAGAGGGATGATGATAGGTATATAAGTATTACATTAAAATATGTTCTCTTTGGAAACAAGGTCGACGTGTTTCACCAATTTTTCAAGAAATTTTTATCTCCAAAGTTATTCAGGGTGCCTACCTTTGGTCGGGACACCGTGTATATTCAAATATATGTTTGATTTAATTATATGTATAAGATACTTTATTTCGCAACGCCATGGTTGAATGCAAGGCAAATTCTACTATTTTATTGTTTATTGCAATTGTATGCTTTTTCATCATATTTATTTTTATTATAATTCTACATAAAGAAAATAACAATGCTTTAATTTATATTCTTATGAGGATATATTTCGAAAGCTGGTCAGACTAAAGCCTTACATCTTCATCGTTTGAATTCCGATTTATTTCTCGCATTCTTAGAACGTGAGCATGCCAATATCTGGGATGATGTTCCCTAGATTCAAGGCTGAATGCTTGGCTTCAGTTAGACGGCCCATTATGGATGGAATGGTCGTAATTTGTTGGATACTAAGTTTCCTTAGAGATGAATTACTCGTGCTGGGACCATTGCCTGGCCTGCTTGTTCTCCTATTCTATTCCATTTAAAATCTCTTTATTTTATTTAATTATATACATTTCAAAAACTTAGATGCCTCATGTGCTTAAACCTAACATATAAATACATTTTAAATAGATATACATTAAGGACAGTGATATTATAAGTTACTTCAATTTTGGTGAACCTGCCTGCGGTATTGGTCGAAATCTGTATGCGCCGACCCAGGCCGCTGTCATGGCCCACATACGCTTTGGTTTTTATTATCATTTAGTTTGGGCCTTAGGAAACCACAGGGCGATAGCTATTTTTATGCTATTGCTTTATTTTATATTACTTTAGCTTCTGGCTGTTCGCGTACTTTGTGGCTTATCATGTTGCTCACAGGAAAAAAGCTAAAAAAACCTGTTTTCGATTCATTTGTTTGAGGTGATGGTCTTGTTCTATGGAATCGGTGGGGTATGGGAAGCGGAGGGTATTGGGATGTGTTCTCTGGTAAGGGGGTTGTAGTGTTGTCTGTCTGTCTGTTATGTTACCGTCGTTGATCGTACAACGGTAGTCTTTCGTAAATATACTTGTGTGTATGCTGTATGTTGTCGTAACGTCTAATGTGCGTTATGTCTCTAGTCAGTTTAGAGGTATGTATGCTGTTTGTCAGGAATTTTTGTGCCGTCTTGTTATATAGTCTTTCATGTATGTAGATTAGTCCGTGTTGTCTGTGTAAGTGTTCTAGGTTAGCGTATCTGTTCGCGTTTGCCAGTAGTCTCAGTAATTTGTTTTGTGTTGTTTGTAGTCCTTTGTATTGTGTGTCGGAAATAAAGCTCCATGCAGGGCATGGTATATTAATGTCGGTCTAATTATTGTTTTGTATAGTAGCAGTTTGTTGTCCGTGGTTAATGTACTGCGTCTGTTGATTAGTGGATATAATTTACTTAATGTACCGTATGTGTTATTTATTGTGTTTGTAATGTGTTGTTTGAAAAATAGTCTTTAGTCTAGTGTTAGTCCAAGATATTTTACTGTATTTTTGTCTTGTATTTCGTTGTCGTTTATTTTTAGTTTGTTAAATTTTGTATTGTTTGTGAATTTTTTTGTCATTGTTATTGTCTCTGTTTTCGTTTCGTTGGTTTTTATCTTCCAATCCTTGTAATAATTTATCAGTATGTTTAGGTGGTTGCGTATTTTCTGTGTGGCAGTCTGTGCGTAGAATGATTGTCCGTATACAGGGTGTCCGGAAATAACTTTCGAATATTTCAGTGGGTGGTTCTACACCCAAAAATATGAAGAAAAGTTCATATGAACAGTGGCTCGGAAATGCTTCCTAACGGAGCTACGCCCTCCAAAGATGGTATAAAAAAATTGTTCTTCTTGATTTTTTTAAAAACTACTACTACTCGATATGAAAAGGGCGATTTATCAATTGCGCCTTCAAGAAATCAAAGTTGGCTTATTTCAACCTGATTGAAATGTCATTAAATGTACATAAATAAATAAAATGAACTGAATTCATATCACATGTTTATTATTTATCACTAAAAAATGTGTTCAAAATGCCTCTCATTTATTTCAATGCAGCTTCTCGCTCACTTTTTCATAGATCTCCTTACATTTCTAAAAATACCAGGTTTATATTTTATGAGTTCGCATCCATCTATCACTCTCTGTTCCAATTCTTGAACATTTTGGATAGGGATTGCATAAACCAAAGATTTTAAATAGCCCTATACGAAGTAGTCAAGGGGATTTAAATCCGAAGAACGAGAAGGCTAAACTACAGGGCCACCTCGTCCTATCAATCGCTCATGGTAAGTAGCATTTAAATGTGCCCTAACGTTCAAACTAAAATGTGCCGGTGCCCCATCGTGCATAAAATACATGTTATACATAAAATAGTATGCTACATCGTCGAGCAAATTATCTAAAATATTTTCCAGAAAATCTAATTAATTTTGACCGTTCAAACGATTTGGCGAAACATGGGATCCTACCAAATGGTTATTAACTATCCCCATCCAAACATTGTTGGAAAATCTATCTTGAGGCCTCGATTTAAAAATTTGATGTGGGTTTTCGTCAGCCCATACATGTAAATTGTGGAAATTGACTATTCCATCCCTAGTGAAACCGACTTCATCGATGAAAAGTATTCTAGTTAAAAAATTAGGGTCCTCGTGCCTGTTTCGCCTAAACCAATGACAAAAATTCATTCTGGGCTAAAAATTCTCAGGTTTTAATGCCTGGACTCTCTGTAGGTGGTAAGGATAAAGCAACTATTCATTAAAAATTTCCCAAACACAGCATTTCAGAATGTCCTCTTGTATAGCAATTCTCCTGGTGCTGGTTCCTAGCTTAGCTGTTACAAATTCTAGGACCCTTTCCTCTACTTCTACGGTGCGAGTGGTACGATGTCTACCAAAGTTACTTGAATTATTTTTGAAAGTACCTCTTTCACAAAGTCTGAAATGTAAACTGGTGAAAGTTTTGTCACAGGGAATCTTTCTGGTATCATTAAATGATTCTTCATAAAGCCTACGCGCTTTGGAAGCGTTTCCGTTGGCCTTGCCATATATGAAATGCATATTCGCCATTTTCTTCATATTTTTGGGTGTAGAACCACCCACCGAAATATTCGAACGTTATTTCCGGACACCCTGTATAATCATGTTGTCTGCGTAATGTGTTCGTGTTAGGGTACGTGGGTATGTAGGCAGTGTATAAATTGTATAGTTTCGGGGAAAGGACAGTGCCTTGTAGAACTCCTGCCCTAATGGTTTTAAACGACGACACCGCATCGTTGACCCTTATTTAAAATCTACTGTCTTCGACATAGCTCTATATTAGGCCAACAAGGTACATAGGAAAGTTGTGCGTGTTTTTTAGTTTGTACAGTTTCAAAGGCTTTATCTACGTCAATTAGTAGCATTACTGTGGATTGTTTTTTATTGTATCCGTTTATGATGTCCTGCACGACTTTGCACAGTGAAATTCCATGTGTGACCACTCCTAAAACCGAATTGAATTTCTGGTATTAGGTATTTTTTAAATATTATTTTATTTATTCTTTGTAGTATTATTTTTACAGCTAGTTTGGCTGTGGAATTTAATGATATCGGTCTGTAACTTCCTGGATCCTGTGCGTTTTTATTCGGTTTTAGGAATGACTATTTTCCACTTTTGTGGAAAATATTGCAGTCTTATTATGGCATTTATTATATAGGTAAGGGAGACGAGGGCTTTGGTAGGGAAATTTTAAAAGATTATGTTGGGGAACTTATCGGGACCGGGAGCTTTGTTGTTAGGGAGTTTTTGATGATTTATTTAATTTCAGTAGGAGATGTAAGGAGTATGGCAAGTTTTCTGGGGGGGACTGGATATTGTTGTTGAATAGTATTTGCCTCATTTGTTACCGTTATGTGTTGTAGTGTCGTATCAGGTTGAGATGTATATATTTTTTGTAATTAGTGTGCTATAATGTCCGCTTTTGCTGTGTTGTCCATTATAGCTTGTCCGTTCTGTGTCGTCAATGTAGGTATGGCGTTGAAGGGTTTACGTAGAAATTTCCTCATTTTCCATTATGTATTGTCTTGTCTGGATAGTCATTGCAGTTTTTGATTTCATGTACTGGTTCTGTACTCTGTTTTGTTGCAGCTCGTTAAATCTTTGTTTGTCGATGGGTCGTTTGTGCTTTTGCCATTTTTTTCTTATTGAATATTTAAATTTTATTAGATTATTTAGGTTTTTGGGCAATCTTTCTTCTATGGGCTTTGATATGATTTTATTCGTTGTTCTGTCTCGTGTTGTCTATAGTATCTTTGTGAATTTGTCTATTTCTCTGTCTAGGTCTTGTCGTGTTTCGATGTTATTATTAATTATTGGGTTGTTATTTACATATTGTCAAAGATGTCCCCAGTTTGTGTTTTTGTAGTTGTAGATTTGTCTGTTATGTGTATTTATATCCGTGTTGTGTTTGGTAAATGTTAGTGGGTTATGGTCGCTGGATAGTAGTGGGAGGTAGACGGGTTGGATGGGGCATGGGTAATTTTTATTGATCGATGTATGTGGGAGACATATTATTTGCAAGATGTGGAAGGGGGAGTCGGAACATAAGACTGCTATATTTTCCTCTTGTGCAAAGTCATGCAGTACAGTATCCTTTCTGGTTTCTCATATATTTCGCCATGACGCGTGCTTGGCATTTAGATCCTCTGCTACAGTTACCTTGTTTGTCTGTAAAACAGCTAATAAATCGTTATTAGTGAACCGGTTACTCGGTGAATTGTAAGTAGCAACGATTACGGTGTCGTTGCTTACTTTAATGGCTATGTTTTCTATTATTGAATTATAAATGCGCTGTTCAAATTTTTACTTTTTCAACTAAAAATGGCACATTCTCACTACCAAAATGCATCTGTTTAACATAAAATTGTGCTTAATCCCATTATAAATACGCCACAAAAAGTGTCTAGACGTTTAAAATGCTCTTTGTCCCTTGATATAAGACAATTATAATGTACCTACTTTGTTTACAAACTCGAAACAAAGTTCAGTTTAATTGTCATTTATTATTACCACACTTTTAAAAGTAAATAGTATAGTGAACTTCTCAGTACGTGTCACAACAGGTAAATGCAATAATCCTGAAAAAAACAAATCTGTTGTGAATAACTTCTGTATTTTGTCGAAAATGTGTTAAATAAAGTTTAATTTAAATGTCAAGAAGGTGATATAATTTGTTTTATTTTTACATCATTACATTCACAAAAGATATCTAAAATAATTTTTTTTAAAGAAAATTGTACTACAATTTGTCCATTTTGAACGTTCATGTTGAACTATGTCCAAACATTTTTTGCTTTTATTTAACAAAAAAAAATCAAATTTCTTGTACTAAAATCTACAGCTGCTTAAGTTTAATTTTTTTTGTAACTGAAGATGAAAGAAATGTTAATGTAACGTGTTTAGATTTTTGCTGGTTTTGTTTGATACTGAAAATACGTAAAAATGGACAACGAGCATTTTGCAGGTCTGCTCCTCAATTGTTTATATATATTATCTACACACTGTTTCTTAATAACGCAAAACTCTGCAACACATTTTTTATCTTAAAATGAGGTCATCTATCGATTGGCGAAGTTCTGCTACTACAAACTAGGACACCCTGTACTACTATACTATTTTACTTAAAAAGAAATTACCTGTATCAAGAAATACATCAATTTTTTTTGTTCTGGTTGATCATTTGTTCATTTTGATCTGCAGATATGCCAAAGTAAAGGAAAATTATATTATACTATGTGATGTGCGTTATGATAAAGGAACATTTCTTCTTTGAACTCAAACCGCTTACTTTACAAAGCACGTATTACACATGGCAGTGCTTATGATAGCATTTTTCCCGATTTTCTATTTCATAATACACGGAAAATGTATACAGCTTATCCGTTATACAACCGCTTAAATTTTTTCATTTTCCGTAAACCATAATTCTAATAAAATTTACAGCGAAGTATTAATTAAAGCTTTACTGCTAATTATAAGGTGCTATTTAAATATGTCTAGTAATCACTTACTGTTATTGTATTGGAAAAAAAAGTTTAATAAATATGTAACGGGCCCGGCAATTGGCAACACCTATTTTCAGTAGGCTGTTATGGACACAATATTTAGTTACTGACAGTTCCTCTAACAGATTTGTGTGTGACAGTATATGCAAATTAATTGATAATGGATAATTTTACATTTAGTCAATGTGTTTTTGTTGAAAAGAATTTAAACTAAGTTGGTCAATTTTGTACACTCAAATGAAAGTTTCGTCGAGAGTTTAATGTTAGAAGAATTTCAACAAGGCAAACCATAACAAGGTTTGTACAAGATACTGATAATAAAGGGAATGTTGAATCAAATTTTAGTGAAGGTGTATGGACAATCAGAATCCTCGAAAATATCGAACACGTCAGACAAGCTGTAAGAAGTACGAAACAATTGGCATCAAGACATTCTATTGCTTCGAGAGAAGTTTGCGAAAAATTCTGCATTATGATTTCCACTTTCCACAAAATTCTAGTCATCCATAAGATGCAGAAAAACCTACTCGTGTTGCTTTCTGCAGACAGTTTTTGCACATTTTAGAAAATGATGAAAACCAGATAATTTTTTTTGCAAATGTCAGATGAGGCTCATTTCCATCTATACGGATATCTTAACAAACAAAATTGTCATTACTGAGCAGACGAAAATTCGCAGCAGCTTCATGAAAACCACTTTATGATCATAAAGTTACGGTATGGGGTGGTGTTTCGGCTCTTGGTATCGTAGGACCATGTTTTTTCAAAGGAAATAATGAAACTGTTAATATTCCTCAGAACATTACATTCACGTGTTACAGACATTTTTAAGGCAAATTTGGGCAAAATCAAATATGGTTTCAACAATTCTATACAACCCAAGAACTGAATATTCGTATTTCGGAAGAAATAGAGGGGTTAAAGCAGAATTATTGGGACGAGGAGTGAAGAAAGATATAGGTCAAAATATTGCATTCAGGGAGAGCATTTGAATGATTTTTAGAATTTTAATAAAAAAATTTCAGAACGTTTGAATAATGTAATCACTATTCACTGCAATGAATAATGGATATCATTATCCTTGAGGAAATAATTACATAATTAATGCATTATTTAAGTCATGGATAAAAGTTGCTTATCTCAAATTTGTTTCAATTCATTACTTCTTATCCTAATAGCAGATTTTTATAAATAGATGATACCATTTGCCAGACCTAGTACAAGAGAAAAAAATAGATATTTTGTCTAATATAGTGGAAAAAATTTAATACAGCTGATTGGATTCTCTTTTAATTCAATAAAAGTTTTCAATAATGCGATGTGAGCTTTACACGATGTATTGAAAAAATTGTACCCAAAATAAGTTCTATTCGAATATCTTACGACGCGACGGTGCAAAATAAGTCACACAGGCCGCCACATATTTTGGTGCCTGTGATTTGTTAATTGTTGCTGGGTAATTTTGGGATGCAGAATCCAAAAATACCGTCAGATTTGCTCTATTAGATCTAGTTTTTGAGATGCGGTAAATCTGCCCTATTTTTTGAATCGATAAATAGATAATAAAATCATCTCATCTTTTAACCTATGTAAATTTCAGGTTATTACTATTTACTACAACTGCTTGCTAAAAAAAGTCAGAAAATACGTAGCAAGGTATTTATTTCATAAAATAGACATATACATTGATCAATCATCACTTAAAAACTCTATTTTATAAGTCTTCCTTGTATAAGGTTTACCAGAACAGTTTCGCTGAAGACCTCAGCAGTAGTCGGCCATCATGTGAACATCTCATCTTTCTTGATATCTTTCTTCCATAGTTTTTATATCCTAGGTGAATCTTCCCCCCTGTTCTTCACTAAAATCATCTAGGTTTTCTGGAAAACGATCTATGCTGCTGTGGAGGTAGTGAACCTTAATGCTCATGTAATAACCGAGCTTATTCAAGTTGGAAAGCATCCCTTTCACTAAATCAACGTAATCCTCTGCCTTATGTTTTCCAAGAAAATTTTTCACTACTTGAACAAACAAACACCAGGCATTAGACTCAACCTCGTTCATTGATTCTGTAAAATGTGGATCTTAAGTTTTATCTGAGAACCATAAAAATTCCGGCCCTCAGTTTTTCCGTGTTAATCCTAAGAAATTTATGTGACAAGTAGCCAAAACAAGTTCCAACTCGATTCAATGCTCTCACCATTTACCTCATAAGCCCCAGTTTGATATGCAACGGTGGAAGGATGATTTGGTCTCTCTCAACTAATGGTTCGTTGATGACGTTGCATGTTCCTTCAACCATAACTTTCCTTGCAGGCCATATTCTCTTAATCTAGCTCATTCTTAGCTCTGCTGTCCCAAAGACATAAAAAAACATTTATATTTCATATAACCACCTTGCTGTCCAAGGAAGAAAATGGTTCTTTGGTTCCCGCCAAACCATTGATATTCCAAACATTATGTACTTCCTCTTTCCATTTATCCACTATCGCAAATGTTCAATGCATGTTTTACATATGAAATGTGGAGTCCTGCATTTATCCTGGTCCTCTAACTAGGCACGAAAATAAGCCATATATGCCCTTTGCGCAAAGTCAGAAACTGGTTTTTTGCTTTTTTTTCAAAGTGTACTCATCACACGTGTAACAAAAAACGTCTGGATGATTCACACAGCTACGTCTGCTTATGGAAGCCATAGTTTTTATACAACGTATTTCCCCATGATAACTCCAAAGTACCAAACTGAATACCAAACTGAACTGTAGAATGTGGTCGTAGACACCGGCGACTATCGGCGAGCATGAATTATTTAGTAGGGGGACATCACGTGGTTGAGGGTTGGGTTTTATGGTCATGGGGAATAATCAGTAGGGCTATTTAGACTTTAATTTTAGGTAAGAAAATACTATTTTGGTCTCTGAATACACCATTATTTTATTAATTTTGCATTTATCAGATCAAAATTTGTTATATTGTATCCCAAAAACTAGAGCTCCTACGAAAAAAACCGCGATGTATTTTTCAAATCTGCACATCAAGAATATCTCAAATCAGTGCTTGGTTTTCCCACATCAAGACAATTTTTTTTGTGGACCTGTGTGCTATAATGTGAAATTTCCTACAAAAAAATTTCAGTTCACATTACCATCGGAGCAATCCTTGTTTCAAAAACTGATTTTACGCATAGTTTTTGCTATAGGGCGGCTACAGCTCACATTGGATCATTAAAAAGTATGTCAAATAAAAAGGCATACTGAGCGTCTCTGACAAGAATTATCTGTGTTCCCTAATTTTCTCATACTATAAAAACGATTAAAATTGTTGTTGCCTAATAATGTGAAGCAAATGTCTATGCTCGAAACTGGCAGCATCTATATATAATTTTGTGAGAATAGACCTCTTTTACTTCCTCATCCCTCAAAGTGAGGAAGTGTATTCGTGAAAAAAAATTTGAAAATTTTTATTGCATTTCTAGGCGAATCTCGACGAATTATGACGATACACAAAATTTCAGACAGAAAAAATTTTCTGACGTTGAATATTTGTGGTATTCCTTCAATTTTTTAAAATAAGACATATTACATTTTACATATGTAACGCATTTTAATATAAACATACAGGATACTGTTAACAGGTTATTGTTTTCAAAAACATCCCTGCAATATTCTTGATGTTGTAGATTCGCAGTATTCTTTTTTGAGAAACAAAAACCCTCTCTATATCAGTGGCAACTCCCCAGCATATTATGTTATTGTTAATATGACTGTATGCCAGTGAATAGTATACACTTAATAGACCGTCATGATCCAAACATGACTTTAGTTGCAAAATAGCAAAAAAGGCACTATTTAATTTTGCACAAATTTAATCAAGATGTTTGTCCAATTCAGTTTTTCATCAAACCAAAGGCCTAAAAACTTAGATGTTTGAGAGAACTGAACGACAGTTTCGAAATTTACAATGGTTTTTCGTTTGTGAAAATTTAAGTAAACTGTTTTTGTATCATTCAAGATTAAAAGATTTCGCTGACACCAAATATCGAGTTCTTGACAAACAACTCTGATATTTTCTGATAATACTGATGAAATCTGGCAAGTCGTTGACATATAGGATAAATAAGATGGGCCCAACACTGACCCTTGAGGGACACCAAGTGTGACATCTTTTGACTGAGATATGTGGTTTTCCAGTTTCACCCTGATCATCCTATTAGACATGTATGATTCAATCCAGTTTAGTAGGTTACCACGTATACTTATGGTATATAACTTTTGTACCAGCAATTTTACATTTACAGTGTCGAATGCTCGGGACAGACTGAACATTAGCGATACTACTATATTTCCCCTGATCAAGTTCGGAGTACACAAAATTTATTAAACGATAAGAGGCTGATTCTATCGATTTATTTGTCCTAAATACATGTTGAGCAGATGATAAAATTTCATTTGTATCTAAAAAAGATGAGATTGAGTTGTGAACAATTCTCTCCATGAATTTTGAGAAGGTACTCAACAATGATATATGACGGTAAAAATCTATATTAGTTGGATCTTTCTTTTTATGTAATGGTAAGACACTGGCAGTTCTGAGAATTTCAGGAAAAATACCTTGCTCGATGGATTTATTGATTAGAAAAGTCAAAGGGGTAATTATTATACTTATAATTAATCTTATCAAATTGAGTGTAAAGCCATCTAAACCTGAGGAATTAGTATCTTTTATACAATGTAGTACTCTCATAATATCATCTTCTTCGGTATAGTTTATAATAATAGTGCTTTGATTACTAGCAGAAACTGTACATGGTAGGGATAAGTTTTTCCCAAAATGTTCTGTTAGTTTAACATTTGATATCGTGCTAAAGTATGTGGCAAATTTTTCTGCTTTAATTTCGACATTTGATTCAATCATATCATTTTCATCTATTCTATTATTTGTATTACTTTTCCTTCCAAGTTATTTATTTACTATATTCCAGGTTGCTTTTGTTTCATTACAAGAAGAATTAATTTGATTTTTGTAGAATTTAGATTGTGTTAATTTAATTTTATATTTGTAATCTTTGTTATAACTAGAATCTGTGATATCCGCATTTGTTCTTACTAATCCCTGAGTAGTAAACTGTTTATTGTCAAGAAGTTGTAACACAATTCCAGCACAGTTTTTGCTGCATTCTTCGGCAATGATTAACACTTTATTCCTTGTAGACATAACTTCATTGGTTAATTTGTTTTGCTTATTTTGCTTACGATCTCTGGGTTTGATATTTTCTGTCTGAGGACCCGTACTAATAACATTAGGTTTTTCTTCTTTATTAATTGTAGTTGACTTGTTTTTGTATATCGTAGAACTTGTTTGTGTACTTGTATTTTTTGTACAATTTTTTGTAGAGTTTAATGTTTTTTTAAATTCAGCTATTTGGTTTTTTAATTCCTGAATAGTGTCTCTTGTCTCCTAATTATTTCTCCTGATTCTTCTTCATTTTTTAAAACATCGTTCATAAATAAGTCTTTGGGAAATTTTAACTTACGGATATGTCTCTCCATACTTTCATTGAATTCTGCAAGTTTCCTAAAGGTTTTTTCTAGTTCGTTTCTTGAATTTTCTACATTTTACAGCATAAAATTTTATTTTCTTTCAGAAAATTAATTTGATTTTTAAAGTGGGTTAAACAACTTTTGTGATAAATACTGCTACATTTAACACAGACAAAATGCACCAAGGGTTTGCTTTTTTAGTATTTGTAAGCAATATTATGGGAGCTCATTTTATGCTGTGCTCGCCACACATACACTCACTACTATGTAATAATATATTTACTTCAGTCTCCTCGTTTATAATTACCCATTTAGCTACTAGTCTTATGAAATAAATTTGCGGCGGGTGTCTTCTGTTTGGAAAACGTTGTCCGTAGTTTATTGCAGCATATCTGGAATTTTTCCGGAATTCGTCGTAAATTAACAACATGTCGACTTTTTCATTTTGTGTGTATATTTCTATTTATTATTGAAACAGTAAAAGTAAAGGAGTAACAATCAATTAATTTTAACCTGACAGTTCAAATAATATTATGTGATTCTTATTTATTTTCGAAGGCAACTTAATTTATTTGCAAATTATTTTAATGCGTTAAATTAACATTTTTCATACGAGATGAAAAGTTTTAAATTTGCCACAATTCATTTATAATGAAATCCGGTATACTTACATCAATTTAAAACTTAAATTATGATGATTATTATAGGGAAGGAAAAGATTGAGGTTACTATTGGAAAAAAAATAGTGCCCAAAAGTGAGGAAAAAAATATTTAAAATTTTTTTCAAATAATTTCATTATAATAAAAAATATTCACTTCGTATTGCACCCAAATATCAAAAATGAACCATATTATGATATCTAATGCCTACTTGGAAAACTTTAATTATACAAAGAGTTTCAATTATTAATTTTGAATTTCATAAAAAATTTAAATGTCCGCCATATTTGAGGATAATGTCAAAAGTTTTGGTTTATTATATAGGGTGAGTCAGTTTTTTGTAGACAAACTTTAACAGGAGATAGAACACATGTTTTTAAAAAAGAAAAGTTCCTATAAACATCGTAGTAGGCTTCGTTTCCAAGATAAAGGGTGTTGAATATAATTTTTTTTTCTCGAATTTTCATTATAACTTATAAACTAATGCTTAGATTTCTTTAATGTTTAGGGGATAATGCCTATTAATTAAGGGGCATAAAACAAGGGATAAGAATGTTCAAAAACTTGCACAGTGGTAGAGTGGAGGGGGTGCTCAACCCCTTTCTTAAACATAACTTCTACACCAATGACTATGTTTTAAAAAAACTTTTATTTTCATTATCTACATACAGTTTAATGTCCCTTCTTCTGTTTCAAAATTCCTGTGCGTTTCCGAGTTATTTTGATTTTTAGTGTTTGATGTGGTACTAAATTAAGTAATTTATTTATTATCAATTATCGGCTAAATATTTAATTCTCTCAACGAAACCTACCTAAATATGGTTTGTTAAGGATTCTAAAAAGCCAAAATCTCTTATTCTTTATCTCTTTCCAATGTAGTCAAAATAAATATTTGTTATATCAAGCCATACTCAAATACAAGACTTTTATAAGTTGAAATCTGTTTAGTACACTAATTTTAACAATCCTTATTTATTATGTGCTGCGTAAATACTAATGTACTGCAACTAAATTACAAAAAAAAACATTGAATGAACATTGATGTCAATGTTTATGGAGAAAATTTTTGAATTTATAACAACATTTAATTAACAATTGTGGAATTAATAACAATTGTTAGCAATAACGATTTATTAAATAACAATTACAAGAATTAATAACAATAACACTAAAATTAGATACTTTGTTCAAAATGTAAACCGTTCTTTTCAATACACATTTCACAGCGACGTACAATAGAACGCCTTAAGTTAACTAAATGATGCACCCTAATTTCATTGCAAGCATCTCTGATGCGATTGTGAAGTTTTTCAAGTGTATTAACCGGAGTGGTATACACTTTTTCCTTAATGAATTCCCACACAAAAAAGTCAAGTGGCGTTAAATCGGGGGATCTGGGAGGTCACGCCACTGGATCTCCACGACCTATCCACCTCCCCAGATAGTTACTGTTTAGCCAATTTCTTACAATTCTTCCATAATGGGCCGGGTACCCATCAAGCTGAATCCAAGACTGTCCTATTAAATTCAAAGGAATGGCTTCCCACATATTACCATACTCTTCTTCTAAAAATTGTAGGAAATTTTCTGAATTTACACGCAGTGGCAAGAAATAAGGTCCAAACACGTGGTTGCCGTAAATTCCAATTCAGACATTTGTAATAAATTCATGTTGAAAACTTCTTGGTCGAATGGCATGTGGGTTTTCATGTGCCCATACATGCAGATTATGAAAATTTACTGTACGACGACGAGTAAAACAGGATTCATCAGTCCACAGTATGTTGGACAAGAAATCTCTATTATTCTGAATGGAGTTAAGAACCCACCTACAATAATTAAGTCTTCGTTCGGCGTCACCTAGACATAAACCTTGAACAGGTTGAAAATGATATGGGCGTCTGTGATTCCGTTTTAAAACCCGGCAAATTTTACTTTGAGAAATACCAAGAGCAACAGCAGTACGTCGAGTACTTGTCGTTGGGTTCCTATTAAATTCACGCATTATCCCCTTTCCAATTCTATCTCGTCCACGGTTGTTCTGTCGGCCCCCATGTACATTTTTCAAACCCTGATTAACAAATCGACGGTGGATACTCACAAAAACGGAATGATGAGGTTGTCGTCTATTTGGAAATCTTCTTCGATACTCCCTAGCAGCGTACCTTGAATTCCCATTTGTGAACCCATAAATAAAATGAATGTCGGCTTGTTCGCTATTTGTAAATGTAAACGACATGTTACACTAATTAAAAGCTGGCAGATCAAATGAAATAACTTTTTAAACTTAAAAACAATAATTAATAACAGTGAAAATATTCAAGATGAAGCAAAAGTGTTTGTAGATAAACTTGTAATAAGTCAAAGTGTCGTTTCAAAATATGACATTTAATACTTACTTGTTTTCCAAGGAGTATAATATTTTGTTGCAATACACAGTTGTATTTGCTAGTTTCAAATGGAAATTAGTTAGCAAAAAACAACGAAAATTGAAACGGAAATTGGTACATACACAAGTTTAATAAAACTTAATGAAACTTCTTAAAACTGTTTGGCAACTGCACAATAATGTATTAATGTAACAGATTTCAACTTATAAAAGTCTTGTATTTGAGTATGGCTTGATATAACAAATATTTATTTTGACTACATTGGAAAGAGATAAAGAATAAGAGATTTCGGCTTTTTAGAATCCTTAACAAACCATATTTAGGTAGGTTTCGTTGAAAGAATTAAATATTTAGCCGATAATTGATAATAAATAAATTACTTAATTTAGTACCACATCAAACACTAAAAATCAAAATAACTCGGAAACGCACAGGAATTTCGAAACAGAAGAAGGGACATTATTCTTGTTAATCTGTATGTAGATAATGAAAATAACAGTTTTTTAAAAAATAGTCATTGGTGTAGAAGTTCTGTTTAAGAAAGGGGTTGAGCACCCCCTCCACTCCGCCACTGTGCAAGTTTTTGAACATTCTTACCGCTTGTTTTATACCCCTTAATTAATAGGCATTATCCCCCAAATATGCAAAAATCTAAGCATTCGTTTATAAGTTATAATGAAAATTCGAGAAAAAAAATTATATTCAACACCCTGTATCTCGGAAACGAAGCGTTCTACGATATATGTCTATAGGAACTTTTCTTTTTAAAAACATGTGTTCTATCTCCTGTTAAAGTTTGTCTACAAAAAACTGACTCACTCTGTATAGAAAATTTTATGCATAATCGGAATATGTTAAAAAGTACGAAGTGTTCCATTTAAAAATTAAAAATTGATGACACTTACGGCAAAACCGGAAGTGATAATGATAATTAATATATGTTCGTCAAAATAAGCCTATTTACTTTTCATACGTGAATTTTAAATTTGAAAATTTTATTCCAATTTAAAAAAAAATGGCGGGCTGATACATGATCCCATTGATAACCGGTATATCTCTAAAATGGTAGAGTATGAAGATCCAGACTTATCTATTGGTCACCAAATACGCCCACCGGCGCTGCAGTATAAAACATAAAAATTTTCCAAGAGAGTACGAGAGCAGTTGTTCTGATGAATATAACACCTTATACCTAACTCATATTTTATGTACAGAGTGACTATTTTAGGCGGACGCTCACTCGACTTCCTCTTTATTTTTGGACTAGGAAAAAAAATCAAATATTGGGATACAGTTTTTGCCAGAAAATTCACCTTATAAATTTGATTTTCAAAATTATTCTCTATGTGAATCAAAAAGTTTGTTTCGTTCCTGAGGCAATAAACAAGTGTGATATGATCTCTTAAATCGGAAGTAATAAATGATTTACAATACATATCAAATTATTCCCAATTAAACACCTTATTCCTCCGAGTAATTAAAAACAAAATTTATTTTTTGAAAATTTTGGCTGCTTGGCCATATTTTCATTAATTGTATTTCTGTTACTATAGTCAGTTTCTCGAAAAAAAAACTAATCTCCGTTTGTGAATTTTAGTCCACCCAAAAGGAAACACCTTGTATAACCAACATGTAGAAGAAGGTTGTTCTTTCTGATAAAAAATTTAAAATAAAATTGGAAGATAAAATTAGATTAAAATTTCATAAACGTCCGTAATAAATATTTTCTTAAGCTTATCCTTGTATGACCTTTCTTGTAAAATCTGGAGCCTCGTTTTGTAGGAATGGCAATTAAAAGAGAGTTATGCTATACTAAGAAATTAACAAATAATTTCGATGAATATTTATATTGCAGCCGTATTTAGAAAATTAGATTTCATTATAGAGATATTTGAGTTTTGTAGTTACAATATAGCCATCTTATTTAAAATTTTGTAATATCGTTACGTTTCTTTAGATCTGAAAGTAATCGGATTAAATTTTTTTGAATTAATTGAAAATGTTGTGAGTTACTCTTAATAAAATTGTAAAATCTATGTAAATAAGATGAGACAATGAGTCATACAGAAAATTCCGCTATTTTAGAAACAAAACTAATTAAACTTTAAGAAAGACAAATGTTCAAATTAATTTCCATTTTGACATATTGATTTTGAGAGAAAATGAATTCCAGCCTGACTCAAACACAATTTGCCAGATTTCTTCTGTAGCAGTTAGTTCTTGTCTAGTATTGAGAGGGGTAATTTAGAATTTATCTTTCATTGTATTCAGAGAAAAAAAGGTCTTGTAACCTCGGCGGCCAAAGTACCGGTTTATCAGTGTCAACATATTAATACAATAGGCAGGATATTGGAGTACAAAAATTGCTGGACATTTGAAAAAAGTATACCGGCGTGCCATCATCATATTCCACCCTAAGCAATATTTCACCGTCTACCGACTACCTTTTACTTATTTCAAAGTCAGAATTATGACAAATAATACCTAATCGAGTATAAACTTAGATTTTATCGACGGAAGTTTTCTTGGACCTCGCAAACTTACTGCTTAAGTCAGGATTATTTACCAACGATGGTCTGACGTTAGAATACGATTTAATAGATTTAGTGACTTTTTAAATCATTATCCAAAGCTGGTTAGAAGTTGATGATTTGAATAAGAATGTTTGGTTAAATTTTTGGCAATCTACCAACGCTGATTAGATGTTAACTTACATGAGAGATAGAATTACCCTTTGAATAATCCATATATATCGTTTGGGCCTTGGTGGAAATTGAATAGGTGCATAGCTATATTGAACAGGAGTGCCACTTTGTTCATTATAGTTTCCAATCTATATAATTGGCACATTGACTTCCTGTTAATCGTTTACTATACTCTTGTATATGACAATATATCTTCAGAAAATAATTCTGGTAATAGCTTCTGAGATTTGTATCCATAAGCTAGTTTAGCAAGCGAATAGCATAGTGTCAACCATATAACCTTGAGTTGAGCTATACATTTTTACATATTGAAACAGAATACGGGTGCAGGTCTATTATGGTTATGGAACGCTTACACGTTGACAAACGACAATAGGTTTGGTTTTTTTAATCATAATATTTACTAGTCGTTGGTGACTAATTAGGGCACGATAATTTTCCCCCTAGTCTCATATATATCTACTTTCATTCTTCCAGATCTCATCAGGGGACTGGTTCATAAACAAGTTATTTATAAAAATATTTAAACTAGGGGTTTTCCTTTTTTTTTGTAACTGGAGGAAATCATTTTTTAAGTGTAAAAATTTTCCTTTTTTGATGAGTTAATATTTTTTTTAATTTCAATGTTTTTTGCTTCTAATGCTAAGAACACTGTTATTTAATTCAATGCATTTCTTGCTCCTAGACTGAGTAGTTTTTTAATAGCTTCTATGATGTAATTCATTGGAGGTGTTGTTTTGATTTGTTATCTAAAACTTTTATACTAGCACATATAGATAAGAATGACAGCATAAAATATAAAAAACTATAGGTTTTTATTATTATTATCATGTTAGATTTGAAAGAATGCTATTGTAATACCTAATAATTATTATTTTATTATTTTCTTCTAGAAATGCATAAATACAAAGCAAAAATATGTCAGATTTTTTGAAATACAAGATGATATGCCAAAAATTTGATCGCGTTCAATTGTAAGCGAAGTGGAACACTCTATATACATTTTTGCGAACAAAATCAGTTTAAACGACTGATAAGACCAGATACAAACCAAAATCGAATAAAGTTGACATTTTCAAACCGTGTCCATTAAATCTTACTGGTTTACAATTAATTCTGGATACACCTCTGCGTGGTAGGTCAAATCGTAATCATGACTATTATATATATAGTTATATAACCTGTCTTCTTATTTACATAAAAGCCAGTGGTACGAAGCAATTTGCATGATATATGGCAAGGGATCTGGATGTATTTAATTTAAATTCTCGAGAATTCGTGCTCGTCCTAAGGAAATCTAATCGCTCGTTATGAGGTGCACCGACGAATATACTATCTGAGAGTACAACAGGTAAAGATAATTGGTAAGTCAAGATCCAATTTAACAACTAATGAACTTCTTTTGGAGCAAAAAATCAAAACATTATAATAATTAAAGCTGGCCGAGGTCACCTGGCCGACGACAGAGCCGTCATATGACTCATATGTTTACATCATATCATAATACTTGAATAAGTACAATAAATGGAAATAAATTTTAACAATAATGTTACATTTTATAAAAATTTGTATAAAACTCACCCTTTTAAGCAGATTTATGAAGTAGTTTGGTTGTCGTCATCACAAAGAGGGGAAGATCTATAGTATAATAGCATCAGGTATGTTTCTACAGCTATCTCCGTCAGCGATGTTCGCTTTGGTGAAAAAATATGTTTGTATTTTGAAAATGATCGTTCGCCATCTACGGATGTAATACAGGCATAAGTAAAACAATCTGTGAACTCACTTAACGAAGTTGTAGATGCACCATCACAAATTTGTCTTAATTTGCTAAAATCAGGATCTTTTTGTAATACACTCTCGAATTTTTCACTAACGCGATTATTTTTTGCGTCATTTATAGCCTGTAGCTGTGTATTTACGTCGTCCAGTATCTGCAGCGATTCCACTAACGACAACGAACTATTTTGCAATTTTTCTATTGCGTCATGTAGTCCTCTATAATTGTTATTAATAGTTTTTAAATCTGTTTCAAGGGAAACGTCTTGAAAGCTTGTCTGGCTTTCCCTAATAGCTGCATCCTCGTTAGGGTTGAACTGTAGTATCACAGCTTTTATTTGTTGAAAATATTCAGCATAATAAAAAGCCGCTTTCAACCACGTTCTCCAACATGTAAGAATCGGCTCTGGTGGTTCAGGGATACCACTTACTTTTTTTGTATTTGCTATTAATGCATCTACCTCTGGAAAACATTTTCGAATCGTTTCTGCCACAAGATGTAACGCATACACTTTACACGTAACATGTAAAAACCTACAATTGTCTCTTTGAAGAGAACGGCCTACCACGCGCATTGCCGCGGCACCATCAGTCACAAACATCAATACTTGACTTGTTGAAAGTTCAAATTTTTCGAATGTCTCCAACACCACATGCGTAATTATTTCGCCAGTACACGCAGTTAGTCTTTTACTAGCTAGTAAAAGTGGAAATGTTGGTTTAAGAGGGTCCAGTACACGTACTATAATATTTAAAATAGATTTTTTTTACAATCTGTCGTCTCGTCAATACATAACCAGAGCCGTGTATTTTTTTAATCCACATTTAATCCTATTTACAATGTCTTCACGAACAGCTGGAATATATCTACGAAACGATGTACGACTTGGTAAGTTAAGCTGGGGATTGTATTTATTCCAAAACTCCCGAAATGGTTGTTTATCCAGTATGTGTAGCGGAATATTACAGGCTATTAACATTAACAATAAATCAAACATAAAGTGAGTTGTCAAAGGCATGCCATTTCTTTTTATTTTGATGTTGCACGGTATCGATATGACGACGACAATCTGTTTTGTTCCAGCACATTAAGTCTTGATTGCAAACTTTAACAATTATTTTGCATCCGTCATAGAATAAATCCGGAAATTCACCGATAAATTTATTCACTGTGACCGCGTACGGTCGTTTTTTACCCTTTGGCGCGTTTGACATTATGTATAATTTATAGGTACAACCTCAGGCATTAACCTTTCAAATAAGACTGCAGCGTAAATCACTTCTAAATCGGCACGTGTGACGCCAGCGCAAGACCGTGGCTGTACTCCAGCCACCTCAGCCAGCTTTAATTATACTTAAAAAAGTAATGGTTAAAAATATGTTTCACTTCTTCTAAATATTTGTCGTCCATGTTTATCCAGATTGGTTTTAAATAAACTGCTGACCAAATGAAACTAATAATATATAATATCTGTAATTTTGAAGAAGAATATCTTCAAAACGATAGGAGGCATCGAGATGCGGTCTTGAAAATGTTCTTGAAAATTTCACCAAAAAATAAACTGGCTTAACTTTGACATCAACCTACGGTAGAATATATTGTATACAGGGTGCACATGTAACTCTTGCAATTTGTCAAAAATTGTTGGTTAGTAAATTTTAACAATTAGGTTTTTATCTATGGACAAATTGAAAGAAACTGTTTTGTGTGTTTTTATTATCTCTCTTTTGGTATTATAGAGGGTGACCCAAAAATTAATCAACAAAATAAGGACATATCTGTTTTCTGTTTTTCGGTTATACTGCTCCTACTCACATGGTAAAGCCTGCACCACCAAAAGTTTTCTGTCATGTTTTCTTCTATATAATTGGCATTTGGTACTCTTGATATCTGTACTCTAATTTAGGTTAAACGATTCGATGTTCGCGACTCGTGGGGAGTAGACACGATTTCATCGTTCCGGTATAGTTTCAAATTTTAGTTATTTTCCGATTAAATCTATCGCCGAAAAATTATATACAGATTTAGTGTGTCCCAATTTAAACTTTTTTGTGTATATAATTAAACCCTACTGAGCTTATTAAAAAGTGAAATTTAATAATAATAAATTCAAAATAATTCATAATATCAAAATACTATAAATATGGTTCTAACAAAGGCGCAAGAAATAGATGTAAAAAACATATCAAAAGAAGTTGTTAAAGAATGTTTAACTGATAAGGACTTTATGGAAACCTTTATTAATATGCTTGCAACTGTTGTTAAAAAAAGTATGTCTGATGCACTGGAAAAAATAGATAAAAAAGGTAAATATGCTAGAAACAAAAATAAGTAATATAGAAGATGAAAATGCATCTCTTAAAAATCAAAATGAAACACTAGTAAGTAAATTAAATGAATTAGAGAAAAAAATAAGTAACACCAACATACAGGGTGAGTCAGCAAATCCGTTTATTGAAGCAAAATTAAATTACCTAGAACAGCAAACTAAACTACAACAATTGCGTATCTTTGGCATACCAGAAACGAGACAAGAAAAGTTGGATGAAATATTATTAAAAATGTTTAATGAAAAACTAGGAATAAAATCCTGTCAGCTTGAAAATTTTCACAGAATCGGAACTTTAGATAAAGAAAATAAAAAAATCAGACCTATTCTTGCTAAATTTACTACTAGGGCAGATCGAAATAATAATAAAAAGAAATTAAAAGGGACCAAAATCGCAATAACGGAAGAACTTATAAAGCCCAGGTATGAACTTTTACAATTAGCTAAGAGTAAATTCGGCAAAGAACAAGTGTGGTAAAGAAGGGAATATTTGTGTGGAACAAAATGGAAAGAAATACTTTATGAAGTCTGAGGAAGATTTAAATAAATTATTCTTGATGAAGTAATAAACCGGCAATATGATTTCGTGTTGTTTCTGTAAATAATATATATATTTTTTATATACATATTATTATTATTAAAATTATTATTATTTTTTATTAAATTAAGTTTATTATTATTGTATTATTATAGAACATATTGTTATAATATGAGGGATTTATATATAGCTTTTTTAAATGTTAGGTCACTAACCCTACATTTTTCAGATTTTAAGGAATATTTATTAAGGGAAAAATATGATATTATTAGATTAACAGAAACATGGCTGTCTAATAATGTACGTGATGTTGCTGTAGAAATAAATGGATACAATTTTATACGTAATGATAGAGGTTCAAGGGGTGGCGGAGTTGGAATTTACTTGAAATCAAATTTAAGGTATGAGGTTTTAAACGACAATTCATGTGAAGTACTAGAGCAACTTTGGTTAAAAATAACTTTCAATAAAAACATATATATTTTGGGTGCATTGTATAGACCACCAAATACTAATTTTCTTAACTTTTTAAATACATGTGAGGATACCATATCTAGCTTGATCCCAATGAGTAATAAGATAGTGTGTGGAGGGGACATAAATATTGACTTTTTAGACTGTGAAAATCGCAAAACTTTACTTTTTAACGAATGCATGGATACTTTTAATCTCAAACAAATAATAAATTGCCCTACACGTATTTCTGGTAATTCTGCGACTTTAATAGATGTCATATTAATTGGTAATGAGATGGACTTTGAAATATCTGGTACTAAAGATGTGTCTAATATTTCAGATCATTCTCTAACTTTTTGTTCTTTTAAAAAATCAAGTTGTCCAAGAAGAATTACCAGAGTTTAAGTTAAGAAATCTTAAACGTATTGATAATAACTTGTTAAATGATCTTCTAATTTTAACACCATTTCATGAAATATTTGACATACAGGATATAAATAACAAAATTAGTTATTTTAATCAATTGTTTATAATTTTATTTGACACCATTGCACCCATCAAAAGTATTAAAATAAAAAAAAATAATCCTCCTTGGCTCACAGATAATGTTAAATTAATGATATCTTTGCGTGAAAAAGCTTTGAGCAGGTATAAAAAAACTGAAAGTGCACAGCACTGGACATATTACAAGAATTTGAGAATCCAAACAAATATCGTAATTCGAGCTGAAAAAAAGAGATACTTAGAATATTGTGTAAATACACATTCAGGTAAAACATTGTGGACAAAATTGAATGATTTGAATATTTATAACAAACACAAAATTAATCATATACCGTGCGAACTCAATAAGCCTAATGAAATTAATAATTACTTTTTAGAACACCTAAACGTTAATACTACACCTGACAATAACTTATTACAATTTTATAATACTAATTTAAAAAGCAACTTCGATTCGTTGTTTAAATTTGATTTGGTTCCAAAAAATGTAGTATATAAATATTTACTCGAAATAAAATCGAAAGCTGTTGGTTCTGATCTGATAAGTGTTGACATGCTTTTATTGTGTTGTCCATTTATACTGATACTGATATTGTCAATACTTGTCTAAGAGACAACGTCTTTCCCGATGTTTGGAAAATTGCACGTGTAGTTCCACTGCCAAAGAAGCGGGATGCAAATTCATTCGGTGACCTGCGGCCCATAAGTGTTCTTCCTGTCCTATATAAGGTTGTCGAAAAGATAGCAAATTTTCAAATCCGCGGTCACTTAGACAAATATAATATTTTACCTATTTATCAATCAGGATTTCGAGCTGGCCACAGTTGTACAACTGCACTAATTAATATCGTAGATGACATATTTGGTGAAATTGATGAAGGGAAAGCTACAGTCATGGTACTCTTGGATTATTCCAAGGCGTTTGACATGATTTGTCATGAAATTTTATTGTCGATATTACATTTTGTAGGATTCTCATCTGGTGCAATTAAATTCATTAAAAACTATTTAAAAGATAGGCAGCAATTTGTTGAAACTAATCACGGTGTATCGGACATGGGTAATATTTCACGAGGCGTCCCACAAGGATCAATTCTAGGCCCGTTATTGTTTTGTATATACACATGTAATTTAACTACTGCTTTGAATCACTGTAAAGTACATTTATATGCAGATGATACCCAGTTATATTATTCATTTGTTCCAAGTAATTTTAATGGTGCTAGTTTGGTTATGAACCATGAATTAAAAAAAATTAGTAACAATGTCTGAAAGTCACGATCTAAAAATTAATCCAACAAAATCCTCTGTGTTAGTCTTTGGCAAATCGCGTTCTTTTATTAAAGAAAATATTAATATTTCAGTAAATGATAACATATTACCAACATCTACAGTCGCAAAAAATTTGGGAGTCGAATTAGATACTGAGCTCAAATTTAAAAAACACGTTACGAAATGTTTGCAAAAAGCATACTCTAATTTGAAAATCTTATATCCTCACCGCCATTTACTAAGTCAATCTCTTAAAATAAAATTAACCGATGCACTTGTGTTAAGTCACTTTAATTATTGTGATGTACTTTACGGCCCTTGCTTAGATATGGTGGATACAAATCGAATCGAGCGAGTGCAAAAATCTTGCCTCAGATTTATTTATGGCATTAAGAAATATGAGCGTATTTCATATAAACTAAAACATGCAAATTGGTTAAATATGGCAACAAGACGCAAATTGCATTCACTAACTCTTTTTAATTTCATTTTAGTAAACAAATGCCCACCTTACCTGTACAACAAAATAAAATTCAGGTCAGATGTACATACCTTGAATCTGAGATTTAAAGGTTTAATATCCCCTCCCTTATTTAAAACCTCTACATATCGTAAGTCGTTTTCTTTTAATATTTATCATTTGTATAATAAATTGCCGCCACTTTTAAAATATTTAAAACCGTCCCTGTTTAAACAGAAATTGAAAAATTATTTATTAAATTGCTAAATTTTGACCTTTACATATAAGCTATAATACCTCCCTCGTACAGACAACTTATATTTACTTTAACTCACCCACTGTTAATTTAATATTAAATTTTGTTATTTGAAAGGCTGGAACTTAGATCAGCAGGTTTCTTCGGAGCCATGTTGTTTTCGGTCTTTTTTTTTGTAGTTGTACTATATTTTTTATTTTAAGCTCTTGTAAATTGAAAACTATAAACTACAGAAAATAAATATTATTATTATTATTATTATTTTTTTTTTTTTTTTTTTTTTTTTCGGTTGCCCGACGCTGGACAGTCCTCCCGTGGCCTCCGACGCCTCACGGGAGTCGCGCCAGCACATTAACCTCAGCCACTCCCCACATCCCGCAGGGTTAGTGACTGTAGGCTCCGGAATCGTGTGCCCTAAGCAGACGGAGAGAACCAAGAATGACCGCCTTCTGCATTTGGCCTGCCAGCCACTCAGCTGATTTTTGGCAGGCCGGTATGATCTTCAGGTCCGAGAGTAGCGTAGGCTTTATCCCTCCGAGTACACCGATAATAAGGACGACCATTTTGACCGAGTAGCCTGGGTACAGAACTTGGAGCTCGTACCGGAGATCGCGATATTTGGTCCGTTTCTCCTCCTCCTTCAAGGCGATGTTTTTCTCCGCAGGTGCCGAGAACTCGATGACATACATCACCTTGAGTTGATGGTCGAGGAGGACTATGTCAGGCTTGTTGGCTTGGATTAGCCTGACAGTCGGGAACGAGTAGTTCCAGTAAATCCGGCATTTCTCGTTCTCGACAACGGACTCAATATCTCCGGGGACGTAAGGCAGCACTGGTGTCTGGTCTACCCCGTACGAGTGCCTTAGATGGTAGTATAGCACTCGTAATGCCGCGTTATGCCGGTGGATGTAGGCCGAAATCGCATATATGGGGCATGCAGATAGTAAATGCATGAGCGATTCCGGCGCCTGATGGCAGGTCCTGCAGTTGATATCAGGAACCTCTACACGCCACACGCGGCTACGGTAGACCAAGGTGTTGATAACACCATCTTGGCAAGCCATAATGAATCCCTCGGTCTCCGACTTAAGCCCTGCTGACCTTAAAAAGGCGAAGGTCAGCCTGGTCGATAAACCCAGTGTTTCTATGTTCTTATAGAAGACACCATGCTGGGGTTTATCGACGTGCTGCCGAAACAGATTTTTCTGTTCGGCAGCTCTAATTCGGGCTTTCAGACGATTTGGCTGAAGTTCCGTGACTGACTCAACATCAGCACCTCGCCGGCCTCCTCGCCTGATGTCAAATGCGAGACCGAGTTCATCTGCGGCTCTTTTTGCTGCCTTGAACAATCCTGCTCCCACTCCTACAGTTTCGTGATGTTTTACGAACCGCAAGAGGGGATCTGAGCTCCTGAGTATGTTACATGCCATACTCAGTACTACTCTACCATGCGTACACTCCAGGCTCAAGAGTCCTCGGCCCCCCCGTTGACGTGAGAGGTACACACGAGGAACGGACGATCTAGGATGAATACTTCTGTGAATATTCATCATCTTGCGGGTATCTCTGTCTAATTGGCGCAGCTCATCTACCCTCCACTTTACTACTCCGAAGGAGTAGAGCAGAATCGGAACGGCAAGCATATTAGTTGCAGACACCTTGTTCTTCCCCGAAAGTTCGGAAGACCAAATCTTTCGGAGGCGGTGTCTGTACTTGCCGCGGAGAGAATCCTTTATTTGTGTTACATCTTGGATGTGCCTTTGTTGCACACCCAGGTATGTATAGGTCTCTCCGGCATCCAGATGTCTTAGGATGCTTCCTTCTGCGAGCTGCGCATCTTCAGGGAATTCCCCGCATCGTCCTCTTATGAGGTGGACGACTGCACATTTGTCCAACCCGAACTCCATACCAATTGCCCGCGTATATTCTTCGACCACCCTAAGAGCGTTTTGTAATTCACGCTCTCCGGAGGCATAAAGTTTAAGGTCATCCATATAAAATAGATGGGTGACCTTATGCCTCCGGTTGCTGGGTGGCCCACATTGATATCCGCTGGTTTGGCGGAGCCCAACAGACAACGGCAGCAGTGAGATGCAGAAGAGGAGAGGACTCAGGGAGTCACCCTGGAAAACTCCTCTCCTAAATGCCACCTGCTCTGTCGTGACCCGCTGTGCACCTGATGTTATGGTGAAGCGGGTCTTCCAGAGCGGCAGCAGCTGTTATATGCATCTCACTAGTGGTGCTGGTACCGCAAGACATTCGAGCAAGTACAACAATAGCTCGTGCGATGTTGTATCAAATGCCTTGCGGTAATCAATCCAGGCCATCGATAGATTCCGCTTGTATTGCACAGAATCCTGTGTAATACAGCGGTCTATCAGCAGGCTGTCCTTGCAACCTGCCATGCCCTTCTTGGCACCACGCTGTTCGTGTATCTGCTGGAAGACCGGATCAACAGACCTCAGTGTCCTAGCATACAAGATACGTGTAAATATCTTGTAGCAGGAGTTGAGGCAAATGATCGGCCTATAATTCCTCGGGTCGGAGAGATCCCCCTTTTTTGGGGATAAGCACAGTACGTCCCTCGACGAACCAGTCCGGAATCTGCTGCCCCTCGTTCAACCATGAGTTGAAAACTCGCGCCAGACGGCGGTGAGTGGAAGGAAATTTCTTCCACCACCAGTTGTTAATGCCGTCTGGGCCCGGGGCAGCGAAGTTCTTGGTACCAACAAGTGCTTGTTGAACTTCCTCCGTACTGATTGCCGGGCACACTTCTTCTGGCTCTTGACGATGTCTGTGGCATAGAGCCTCGAAGTGTGCAATTGATGGAGTGTCGCTATTGAATGGACGCGTCGTTTCGTAGATTTCTTTCCAGAAGGTTTCGACACCTTCTACAGTCGGCGGATTATCGACAACACGCTGTGGCTCTTGAAAGAGGCGGGAAGGATTGGTACGGAACAAATTGTTTTGTTCCATACTCCTCACTCGCCTCTTTAATGTTTTCTTTATCGCCATGAGCGCTCGGATCCTATCTAGACAGTGCTGCTTGATGGTAAGCATCACTGTCAGATTTAGAGTATGGTGTTGACGTCTTAATCCGGCTGCTATACGCCGGATTCTGGGAGTAAAAACTCTACCAGACGTCTTATATTCCACCACACTCTGGATCCGAGAAGCGTGTTGTCTGGCCGACTGTATCTTGCCCTCGATTTTTTGTACACGCCGCTTGGCTTTCTCAACCCCGTGATTGGTTGACCTCTCACGGGGGACGAGTTGCTTCGCGGCGTTGTACACGGCACAGTTGATTTGCCAGATGTCTACATCTTCCGGAATTTCCTCATCGATGACCGCGTCCATTCTAGCCAAGTCTTGTGGCTTTAGGTTAGCCCTGGTGTTAAGGCTAACCCTCGTCCTTAAGTCTACACCGGTGAACTCTAAAGGATGTTCCCCATCAGCTGGTAATTGCCGCGGTGGTACTGCGGCTGGCAGTTCTTCCAGCTGACGGGGTGCCCTTACGTAACCTGTCCTGAGCAGAAAGGATACTTGATCTCTCAGATGTTGTTGAGAGAAGGCGCGATGCTCTGGATGCATTTCGCACCAAAGTGCATGCAATCGCGCCATGTATCCCCTTCGCTCAGGTTCGCTACTCTCGCGGCAGGTCAGCAAGTCATCCCGAAGTTCCCTCGTCCACTTAAAGCGTCCATGTTCGTTGCGTCTGTCATTATTGAGACCGTCCGGTGAGGCCCCTCCCGTCTGTCTCTGACCCCCATCCGCCTGGGGTCGATCGTGAGGAGCCCTTCTTCTAAGGTTGTATGGAACCCGAAGTAGAAGGGGTACCAGGTGGTTAGCCTTGGTACCCCCGGCCGACATTAGTCAGGCAGAGTTACCTCTGCCTGACTCTTATTATTATTATTATTATTATTATTATTATTTGGATGCATCATTTTTAGATTTCCACCTCCTGGTTTTTGAAACGTTCCTCAAAGCAACGCTAAAAGATATAAAAGTGATAAAACTGATAAGCATCAACTCAGTGCTGAAAACAATTGAATCATTTGACATTTCGAAGCTCGAACTGAATGTCCGACAGTGTTTTCCTTGACATATAAGTTGCCATATAATCAGCACCCTAAAATACATAAGCTAACCAAAAATGAACCAACAATGACAATGACAATTAATCAACAAACTGTTGCGGATATTTATGATGGTGTCAGCTATGGTGCGATTTGCATCCTGCAGATTCTACTCAACGAGTTAATTGCAAAGTAAAAACGCGCGCCAATATCCTTGGCTTTGACAATGAACTTGAATAGAAGGAGATGAGGGACCTATCCCACTTTACCTCTAAAGCAAAGATGAATAACATAAATCATGTTAATAAAAATTAAGTTTTCATTAATATTTTGAGTCTCCCTCTATAAAAACTAATAAAATTTCAACCACAAACACCCTGTAAGAGTGCAATTAAAATTAATTAGATGCAACTCAATAAAATCGTCAGTAGGTCATTAACTCTCCACTCATGATTAATATTGATACAATATTTAAATTGTAAGTATTGTGGGGTGTTTAAAGGTATGCCTGCTGAATAAAATTCGAGTAAAAGATCCTTGTTTCAACTGATCGCTGACAGTGAGTCAGTGTGACTCTTTTTCAGAAAAAAATATCAGACATTTCTAAAAACACCAAAAACTGTTTCCTCCAATTTGTCCATAGATCATCATAATAAGACAGATAAAAACCTACAATTGTTTTTTTACATTTTTGGAATCCATGAAATTTTGAGAAATTGCAAAGTTTCATTGTGTATCCTATACCTTGTGGCCACGAGACTAATGCCATGCTTTCAGTTATGAACCGATTTAGACGAAATTTAGTACAAAAATATTAGACCTAATTTCGGATGGACATGCAGATATAGTCAAAATGGCCGCCTTCCGGTTTCTCCGAAAGTGCGTTTGCCTTTGATTTTTTACATGCATCATCCAGTATATTTTACGTTTTTCGGAATCTACAACTCAAATTGCATAGGATAGCGTTGCCAAATTTACATTTTACTCAAGAAATTTTTCTTTTTTTTCAAATTTATTTTTTACCGTAGAAGGCCGTGATTGGGAAAAAATCAGTTCCAGTTGATTCTAGTAGCTCATATTAATAGTGATTTCATCAATTAAATCAATAACAAAGGCCTCATGAAAGAATAAAATGTGCCAAACGTGTTTTTTTTTAAGAAAAAAATTATTTTTTTAAATGGCACCTACTAAGGGACATAATGCCATTAAATAGCAAATTTAATTATCAATCTAATGATAGCCATCATGCACCACTTTATATTTGTTCAAAACTGAAGAATATTTATTATTTGCAAAGTGCTTACTTTCAAGTAATAAGTACCGTGCATTTATTGGAAAACATAGTAAGGCATGAAAATAAATTTTCTAATGTCATGTCTCTCGTAAACTATTCAGATTTGCAAGTTACATAAACTAATTTAAAAAGTACCTATGCATTTAAAATTTTATTTAAAAACAGTATTTTTAGTAGAACATCATTTAAACTTGGGGATCAGAACTTTCTCACCGTAGTAAAACTCGACGTGTGGTGGAGTTTATAATAAAAGTAATTTTTGACGTTTCAAAAAAAGTCCCATTGTTTGACGTTTCAAAAAGGTCACATTGTGATGTTTCAAAAAAAGTTACTTTGACGTTTCAAAAAAAGTCAAATTTTTTGACGTTTGGGACCGATTTTGCTCAAAACTCAAAAACTGTAGCTGTTATCGAGAACCAGACAGACAGACACACAGACAGACAATTTTTTTCTGTCTGAAATTTTGTATATCGTCATAATTCATCGAGATTCGTGCAGAAATGAAATAAAAATTTTCAAATTTTTTTCAAGAATACATGACTTCCTCACTTTGAGGGGTGAGGAAGTAAAAAATAAATAAAATGTTACAACAATTAATTATTTTAATTATTAATGTCCAATGATATGTTCAAATTGTTGCCCGTTTCCCGTAACACATAATCTAGCCCTATATATTGAGAGTCTTAGTTCGTCTTCAGGAATTTCTTGAAATGCACGTTGAACTCTGGCCCTTAAGTCGTCTCAAGTAGTGGGTGATCTGGAGTAAACTTTATTCTTAATGTGACCCAAACATAAAAATCTACAGGAGTCAGATCAGGTGATCTCGCTGGCTACCTAATTGGACCATTTGTTCCAATCCATCTCTGTCCATAAATGCCATCCAGGTATTGCCGAACAATGGCTGCATTACGAAGTCTACGCCATCCTGCTGAAAGAACATGTTTTCTGATGTTCGGAGGTGAATTATTTATATAATTTTAAATTTCATTTTCCAAAAATCCAAGATATTTTGGGTCTGTTAACGATCCGTCGAAGAAAATAGGTCCAATAATTCTTGTCTCTATAATTCCTACCTAGACGTTGAATCCAAATCTTTCTTGGAAATTACCTTCCCTCAATAACCTAGGATTTTTTTGAGCCCACTGCCTTGTAGTATTTCTGTTAAACATACCGTTGTTCGTAAACTTAGACTCATCTAAAAACAGTATCTTTGAAACAAAATCATTATTTAAGTCTTGATTATGCAAAAACCAATGACAATATTCTAGTATTATTTCCGAGTCGTTTTCATATAAATGCTGATGTAAGTTATATTTATAGGAGCGATATTTATTTTTTTAAATATTTTTCTGGCACTTTCCTGGCTCACATTGCATTCGTTTTCTAATTCTCGCAGTGAGGCTGATGGAGAAAATTGAACATAGTCCAATACGTTAATTTTTGCCTCTTCATTGACGATAAACTCGTTGTGGTTTTGATTAGCTGGTTCTTTTTTTAGTATTATTTCCAATTTTCTAAAATAAGTTCTTGGTGGATGCCACCTAAAAGAAAAACGAGGATCGCACAGCACACTAGAATTAATAGCGTTTTTATGACATTCCCCGTATATTAATATCATATCGATTTGTTCGTTTCGAGAATAACGATTGTGGTTATTATGTTCCATTTGGGAAGAAACTATTAAATGCACTCAAAATTAGATGAAGTTAAAACTGATTTTATTTTAATGTTTGCATGACATTAGACACCTTTTGATTTCCATGGCTAACTATTATTTTATCAAACTAAAGGGAGTATTACATATTTTACAATTTAGTAAATAAATATTTTTCAGTTTTAGACAAAGATGAAGTGATGCATGATGGATATCATTAGATTGGTAATTAAATTTGCTGTTTAATGGAATTATGGCCCTTAGTAGATGGTATTTAAAAAAAAAATTTTTTCTTAATAAACAAAAACGTTTGGCACATTTTATTCTTTCATGAGGCATTTGTGATTGATTTAACTGATGAAATCACTATTAATATAAGTTATTAGTATCAACTAGAACAGATTTTTCCCCATCACGGCCTTCTACAGTAAAAAATAAATTTGAAAAAAAAATTCCTTAAGTAAAATGTAAATTTGGCAACGCTATCCTATGCATTTTGAGTTGTAGATTCCGAAAAACATGAAATATACTGAGTGAAGCATTTAAAAAATCAAAGGTAAACGCACTTCCGGTGACACCGGAAGCCGGTCATTTTGACTATATCTGCATGTCCATCCGAAATTAGGTCTAATATTTTTGTACCAAATTTCGTCTAAATCGGTTCATAACTGAAAGAGATATAAGCATGGTCTTAGTCTCGTGGCCACCCGGTATACAACGTATTCTATCGTAGTTTGATATAATGGCCAATCCAGTTTATTTCTGATGAAATTTGCAAAAAATCTTTAAGACCGCATCTCGGTACCTCCTATCGTTTTGAAGACATTTTTCTTCAAAATTACGAATGAAATTGCATTATTAGTTTCATTTGGCCAGAAGTTTAGTTTCAAATCCTGTACGAGAACAAACTAAATTAAACTAGAATTGTTTATCTTTGAAAGGCATTGAAAGTTTTTGTTTATAAAGTACACTCGAGAATTCTAGAGCTTTAAGTTATTAAAATAACCGGTGGACCGCAATCAGACTCAATTCCATTACAGTTTTTCCCCCGTCTATAAAACTGTATTGTTAAAATTTCTTGTTCACCGCTCTATGTTAGCGGTATTCAATTAAACTTTTTTAATTCTCTCGTACAGTTTTCTAGTCTGTTGTCTTATTTCGAATTATAAATGTTTTTCTTTTATTATTAATACAACATTTGACGATTGTTTCTATGTAGTGCAAGTGAAATTATATTAAAAATACCAATATGCAATTCTCATATTTGAGGTATGGATGTTTCAAAATATACGGAATGGGTTGGAACCTTCAATGTGAAGATAACACTAACGTAGTTTTTCATGAAATAAAACACCATATACTGCACTCGACGTGCGAATCGGCAACCAAGTTGGCATCATCTGGAGGTGATTAACACTAACCTTGTCCCAACAATATATCCTATTTATACCACTGATGAAAATCATTAATGGCAGTAATAATATTAATACATTAATTTATTATTTTAATTAACATTTGTTAAAGACGATGGGATTAGCAATTTTTGTAAACTTTAATACAATTAACAGCAAATTAGTTATTTTCGTGTACATCCTCAACAACTTTTGAAATATATATTGTAGTGTTCAATAGGGCCTTAAATTTCACAGCAATATTGTAATTCGCTTTGGACGAGGAGGCAGTACATATACTCTTAGATTATCATTTCATTGGATAATCACAGAATTATCTAATGATGAAACCGCATGTTCTATAAGCTGTAAATACTGTAGGATTCAAATACTTTGGCCTCTGAGATTATAAGAGAATATCAAATATTAGTAGTAAATAAAATTAATATAAACAATTCCTTGTATAAGGGGAATTTACAGTTGTATACAGTGCGCGGCAAATGTAACACATACATTCATTTCCGTCATTAACGCTCCTCCCCTCCATCTTCAAAATATAATCATAACTATATTTTTTTAAATTATAAGGAAGGGGGCTTGAGAGTCACCTCCTTCTAAAGGTAATTTCATCCTATATTCATATCTCCAAGAATTTTTTTTTAAATCAAATCAGCCGTTTTGGAGAAATTCAAATTTTTCATAACAGATGGATTTGAAGGAGGGCATTATAGAATGGCCCGTGAGATCGTCTGATTCTACCCTACTTGATTATTTCTTATGGGATTATTTAAAGCAAAAAGTTTCTGTTAATAGACCTAAAATCTTAGAAGATATAGAGACCCGAAGTTGTTGTTAATTTTTATAATCGTGTAAGTTATTGCCAAGAAATGCAAAGATCTCATTTTGAACATATGATTTAATAATAATTCAGTTGTAAATAAAATTAAACAAACAATTGGGTCGTCAATAATATTGTTACGCCAGTGGACTGTGTGTACTGGCTTCGGGGTGTACTCAGAGATGGCGTGACTAGCAGCAAAACTTAAATTAAATTACCAATTGTCAGGAATGTGCAAGAAATTTCTAGACTGTACATGGATATAGAATATTGAAAAAAAATTTAGAAAGCCTGCTTTGGGTGTGTGCATAAAAGATAAAAAAATCAGTCAGGCTGTTGCCTTCTTGTACGTTGTGTTTGCGAGGTAACGAAGGTACGTTTCATTGTACCCCTTCCTTTCTACATTCAGTTTATTTATTGTAGATATGATGCCTCGATGATTTCCATCCATGTGCAAAAATACTGCAAAGTATGCACATACCATTGATGAGCTATTGACGTCCACATCACACACCCAATACTTGAGGATATTTAAAGGTCATGAAGCATGGCTAATATTTAATTTGATAACAGAGTATTAGGTTAATCTTAGGACCTACAGAAGAATAATAGTACTGGCTATCAAACACGCAACGGAAGTACAGCGAATGACGTACAGAAATTGTTTGATAGCCAGTACTATTATTCTTCTGTAGGTCCTAAGATTAACCTAATACTCTGTTATCAAATTAAATATTAGCCATGCTTCATGAGCTTTAAATATCCTCAAGTATTGGGTGTGTGATGTGGACGTCAATAGCTCATCAATGGTATGTGCATACTTTGCAGTATTTTTGCACATGGATGGAAATCGTCGAGGCATCATATCTACAATAAATAAACTGAATGTAGAAAGGGAAGGAGTACAATGAAACGTACCTTCGTTACCTCGCAAACACAACCTACAAGAAGGAAACAGCCTGACTGATTTTTTTTATCTTTTATGCACACACCCAAAGCAGGCTTTCTAATTTTTTTTCAATACTCTATATCCATGTACAGTCTAGAAATTTCTTGCACATTCCTGACAATTGGTAATTTAATTATAAACACGCAACGGAAGTACAGCGAATGACGTACAGAAATTGTTTATTTTATTTACAATAAACTAAGTGAATAGAGGGGTACGGTGTACACAACGTACAAAAAGGCAACGGCCATATATAAGTCTCTTTCTGTCGCATATACGACTTTGCTATTTTTATCGTTTATGCACACATCCAAAGCAGGCTTTCTAATTAATTTTTTTTAAATACTGTATAAGATACAACATGAGTCCAGGAGCTCAGTCTTAATTTGAAATTGTGCTAGTAAAAAAGAAATAAGTTAGAGACTAAAGTAGCGATTTCCAAGTGTTTAATTGTGATTATAGTTATTCTTCATTACTTATTGTTAATTATTAATTAGTTAATAAGGTAGTGATAAGTGAATTGGAAGAAAAAATATGTCTGGATTATTCGAGGTTTTATAGTGCTTTTCTCGGGAATTAATGAAAACACTGAGCATATTAAGTTACAGTTTTTGAGGATTATTTCTAGACCGATGGTGACTTTAAAGTAGATTTTCGAGAAGTTTCAAGAACATTCTATTTAGAAATCGTTGCAGATACGCGGATGCCTCTAACGATAACGTATTGTGAACTTGTGGACAAGACTGATTGTGTCATTCGAGCAATTTCTAAAACTTCTATTTAGAAATCGCTGCAGATACACGGGTGCCGCTAATGATAACGTGTTGTGAACCTGAAAATAATAACATTGACGTAGTTTTCAACGAAACACCAAAACACTATATCCTGCACTCGACACGCGTTTCGTCAACCAAGTTGGCATCATCTGGAGATGATTAAAACTAAACTTATGCTAACAATCTACCCCATTTATACCTAAACTATTGTCACGGTTCACCGGACCAACACTGTTCGGTGAACCGTGATCCATTAACCAATAAAGCGGGCTATTTGGGATAGGCTCTCTGTCACTATTCATACTATTTTTACACTTTATGTTTTCCAATCTGTCAAATGCCTCCAGATGTCTAGTATTTGTTACATTCCTAATTAATTTTAAATTGCTAATATCTATTTTATGGTTGTTCTCAAACGCATGTCGGGCTACACTAGACTTATCTGTCCTACCATATTTGAGATGGGCCATATACTCTTTGAATCTAGTTTGAATTGATCGTCTAGTCTGTCCAACATATTTTTTATTACAGTCCTTACAGCTAATTTCGGTGAAAAAAAGGGTGAAAACTATTCAGTTGCAAGAAGGTGACATTTTTATCTCCTTTGACGTTTGTTCATTGTTTCCAAGTGTTCCGATACCGCAGACCTTGGACTACCTTAAGGTTCTACTCGAATTAAAAAATCTTAGTCAAGATGTAGTGGAAGAATATCTTAAACGCACTAAAACTTGCATGAAACAAAATTGTTTCCGATTCAACAATAATTTCTTCGAACAACATGAAGGTACAGCAATAGGTAACTCTTTGTCACCATTCATTGCCAGTCTCTTCATGAACAGATTCGAGACGGAAGCAAAAGAAGAAATCGAGTATTTCCCCTGGGTTTGGCTTAGGTATGTGGATGATATATTTGCAGTGTTCGATACAAAAGTCGTTGATATTGACAACTTTGTATCTAAATTAAACAGTCGTTTCGTATCAGCTAAATTCACATATGAAATTGAAAACTCTGAACAACTACCATTTTTAGATGTATTAATAATTAGAAATAGTGGAAATAAGTTAGAATTTGACATTTACAGAAAAGATACCAGTACTCTAAGATATATCCCTAAGGCCTCTCACCATTATGCTCAGTACAAAATGGCGAGTTTTAATTTTCTAGTCCATCGTCTATTAAGCTTCCCCCTCAATAAGGAGAGGTTTGAAAAAGAAAAGGCATTGATTAAGGATATAACTGCGAGTAATAGATATTCTGTAAGTTTAATTGATAAAATAATTAGGAAACGAAAGTTTAAAGAGTCGCTACGAAATTCCTTGACCTTTCAAAATGAAAGAAAAAATCCGAAATTTGTATCGATTCCATTCGATCCTCAATTCACACGTGGTATTGGTAAAATTTTTAAAGATGTAGGTATGACAGTGGTTCACTCATTGGGAAACAAACTACAACAACTTTTAGGCAATCCAAAAGACAAAATTGAAACAAAGGAAAAGTCGGGGATTTCCGAAATTAACTGTAAGGACTGTAATCAGAAATATGTTGGACAGACTAGACGATCAATTCAAACTAGATTCAAAGAGAATATGGCCCATCTCAAATATGGTAGAACAGATAAGTCTAGTGTAGCCCAACATGCGTTTGAGAACAACAATAAAATAGTTATTAGCAATTTAAGATTAAATAGGAATGTAACAAATACTAGACATCTGGATGCATTTGAAAGCTTGGAAATCATAAAGTGTAAAAATAGTATGAATAGTGACAGAGGGCCTATCCCAAATATCCCGCTTTTTTGGTTAGTGGATCACGGTTCACCGAACAGTGACGGTCCGGTGAACCGTGACAATAGTTTACTTATAAATAGGGTAGATTGTTAGCATAAGTTCAGTTTTAATCATCTCCAGATGATACCAACTTAGTTGGCGAAACGCGCGTCGAGTGCAGTATATAGTGTTTTGGTGTTTCGTGGAAAACTACGTCAGTGTTATCTTCATATCAAAGGTTCTAACCCACTTCAGGACTGAAAATAATACTATAATAATTGACCTTTTGTGAAAATTTTAGAACATTTTGTTTGGAAACCATAGGAAATACGTGAATGGTGACAACTGGAACGTGTTACAAACTATAAATGAAACTTAATAGGGCAATTTCAGAAAAATATAGAATAGAATAGAGTATCTGTTATGAAAATATGAGAAATATTACACTTTACACTTTACAAAGACATCTAGTAAATAAACATTAAATGTGTATAACAATAATAGAAATGTACAATAGTTGGACATTAGCTTACTAGTTAGTTGCACCTACAAAAACCAAATTTGTACACTATACGTGAAATAAAATTCTGAGTCACTAGTTAGAAGAACTGTAAAATATCATATCTGACAAGGCCCATCAGGGTTAGAGGTCACAGCTCTTGGTACCTGCTTTGCAAGTTGCTATCAGTCACTAAGACAATAATGATGCCTGACAGGTAGTAGCATTGACCACTAGAGGGATACACTTATCACTCACTATGTCTGTCTTGCTTAGTCTGTTTTAGGCTAGCCTGGTTTGCTATTATTATTTGTCTTTTTCATTACTTATGGCATACTGACGAGAACATAAAAAGTTCGAAACCGGTCTATGTCTAGTGAGGAATTGACAAATGATCTTAGCTACCAAACAAGATTTGCAGGTTTAATTTAATGCAGGTCGGGGCTTTTGTCCGCTGAGTAGTTGTTTCCTGTAAGTCTTATTCAGTATATAGTTTAGCCCACCAGGGTTAGAGGTCACAGCTCTTGGAACCTGCTTTGCAAGGCGGTATCAGCCACTAAGACATTAATGATGTCTGCCGGGTAGTAGCACTGACCACCAGAGGAATACATTTATCACTCACTATGTATATCTGACAAATTATGAAAACAAAAAAAATATATTATGATTCTAGTACAAGTTTTAAATGGTCTTTTACACGGTTAGTTCAGTTATCAGTTCCTTTCCATTTCAGTTAAACGATCAGTTGAAAAGTTGAAATATTTACATAACATTTTCAACTTCATTTAACTGAAACTGAAAGAGAACTGATAACTGAACTGACCGTGTAAAATGTCCTGTAGCCTATTTCATACTCAGTTGTGTTCATTATTTTTTGTTTGTTTTTTGATTTGTATATATTTCTGTATTTTAAGATTTTACAGCAGTTGCTTTATTATGTTTTGATTACTTCAGTATTAAAAAATTATAATAAATTTAAAATCATGTTTCATTTGGATACACTATCATTACGATTTACGTCCCCCCAAGAATGCTGTGGCCCCGCCCCGAAAAGCTTGGCTGCCACTGTTTGCTCAGTGTATTAAATCACTACAGTTAGCTGTAAAGTGTATTTTTGGATAATTAAGGTCATTGTTAGCTTTCGACTTTTCTCAAAGAAAGGAATAAATAAAGAGCAATATTTGTAACATGTTAATAATGTAATTAGTCAACTCTTGTCATTGTTTCATTTCTTGCAAATTCAAGCGTCTAGGGACTTACAATGATAATAATGTCTGTCTTGATTTATTGAGTTTGATTTTAAGATAAATTTACGTCTATTGTTTGCACTTCAGATATGATACATTACCCTTATTTCCTGACAGTGGTAGGTGTTGACAAATGACTTAAATCAATTATTTTAAATGAATTACTTTAATAAATCGATAAACGTTAGGTTTTATTATACTAAATTGAACAAAAATACTACATTATTCACAACATGTACTATATCAGTGAAAACCTATACATTCCCAATAAAATATTATTTAATTTGAATGATATGATATAATTCGTAATAACAGGGAGGTTCTCAGTGGTTCTTTTATGCTAACACTAAAGCGCAGTTCCCACAAACACCAAGAATCTGCGCACTATACTCAATCTTGTGTTTCGCCAACCAAGTTGGTATCATCTAGAGATGAAAAAATTATCTTGTACTGTAAAGCGGACTATTTGGCGTAGGTCCTATGTCACTAGGCATATCATTTTTACATTTTTTGCATTCTAAGCTTTCAAATGGATTCAGTTGTCTATTATTTGTTATATTTCTAATTATTTTAAAGTGCTAATATCTACGTTATAGTGGTCGTTAAACGCATATTGAGCGACATTAGACATACCTGTTCTTCTATATTTGACATTAGTCATATGCTTTTTTAGCCTATCTGAATCGATTATTTCGTTTGTCCAATATATTTTTGATTCCAGTTCTTACAATTTCGTAAATCCCCATAATTTGGTTTTTGCATTGGCTAAATTTTATCGTTTATTTCTTGAAACCACTATTATATTAGTCGTCTGAAATTTACACTTCCTGTCAGAAGATTTTTCTATTTCGAATCTGTTCACGAGGAAACTACCAATGGAAGGTAATGTAGAGTTACCTTCTTAAGGATGGTCTTTTATTATTTATATGCTGAATTCAGTTAGAGGAAGCCATCTCTCTGAACCATGAATATTCTGATCTTTTCTTTATTTTTGTACTCTCTATGTGGATATCAGTTACCAGTAGACTGATATAATGGGTGGTCCAAAGCATTTCTATGCCAATTTAATATAGTACATTGCATTTACTATATAGTGTACATATGGTAGGAGTAGACTCAACTGTTATGATTAGTTGGTTGTCTATTTGAAAATAACCAATACTCAATTTTGTGTGAGACGGGAGACAGCACATATCCCAGGGATTATGATATGGTATCGAGGAGTACATTGAAGTAGATTTCTCTAATCTTCCTAGAAAGTCACATGAATGCACAAGAACACATCAACAGGGCCTAGGAACCGGTTGTATTACTGTATCTCCAGAGGTTGGCAAACACTATTTTCTAGCAGAATAATGCCAGGTCCCAAATTGCTGTTATTACCAAAGATTTTGTATAAGATGCTGATGTGAACGTCCTCACATGGCCTGCAAAGTCACCTGACCTTTCACCAATCGAACACGTATGGGACATGTTTAGCAGATGGTTAGAGTTTGAGATAGCTTAGAACATAATACCTTATGAAGTAATTAAAATTATTTAATTTCTCTCATACAATTTCTGTTTGCACCAGAAAATGTAATGATGTATAATCGGCAAACATAGTAACACCACGTAATGAAACGTCATATTTATTTAATTAAATTACAGGTCAGAATGCAAAGAATCGTATAACAGAATGACACAAAGCAAAATACAGTAAAACTTCGTCATTTAAAGTATAATAAAATGCTGTTTTATAAAAGCTTCGTATGAAAGTTGTGGAACAACATTTATTTGTATGTATGCAGGTAAATGCTGTTTGCCATGCAATACTCATTTAATGCGTTTAAATCATCATTCAAGAGAACGCAACATTTTAATTTATTTTTGTTTTAAGATCAGCGTATAAAGCACACTGTGAGAATTGAAAACTATCTATTAAAAAAAAGAGAAGAGTAGTGTTCCAAGGTAGGATCCTTGGGGAATTCCTGCCGTTATCTTTACCTATATCGATGAGATACTATATAGGAACATATTAGCATAAAATAAATACTAGTATGACTTTATCTTTTAGTTGTTCCAGTTTATATATTGTTACGTTTTGTTTTAATTTAACATCATATAGCTGGTGGCCTATTTAGGTGAACATCCTGTATACGATTTATTTTATCTAAAAGCATACACTTTTAATTTAATACGTAATACAATAAAATAGAACATTAGAAAACTTCATGGTATCCGCCAAGTTCATTTATTTTCCAATCTCCGTTTGTTAGTTCGTAAATAGTCTCCAAACCAAATCTTGCTGAACTTATCATGTGAGAATATGTGCCATACGAGAATAAAGTTGGCCGGTGCGACCAATAAAAGTCACAAATGTTTGTGCCGTATAAGGAAGGAAATTCGGAAGAATAATACGGAATAGTAATGCGGAAGAAAGCAGATTTAGAATTGTTTCAAATTCCTGATAGGTCACTGAAGTAAGAAAAAGTTATATGAGAAATTTAAAAATGATGCTGACGTTTTCATATTGAGAAAACGGGATTAACTTATTGAAAAAGTGAAATTAGTGTAAAGACATTTTTTATAAGGATTGAAAAAATATGTTATTGCGCTGACTTGTGTTGTACAGGAACATGAAAGGAAATTTCCTTTTATAATATCTTTAGATTCTACATGTCAACTGATATCGTAATACCAAATTTCATTCAAATCAGTTTGAAAACAAAAATTATATCAAGAAATAAAGAAATTGTCTAACTTGAGTCTATTTAGAATTTTTCAGGAATGGAAATAATTTTGTAAAATTTGAGTTTTCTTTTTGTTAAAAATAAACAACTTTTTTTTTAATTCAAACGTTCCTCTATATCTGACGGTTTATGAAATTCCGAATGGGAGGAATTAAAAATGACCCATCCCCATCCTGCAGACATATTTAAATACGAACATTAGTTCTGATATTTTTTGTCATTAGAAAATGATTAGTAAAGTTGCTGTCGCTAAAACTTAGGCCTATGTGCAAAAAATATCGGTTCGAATCGATTAATCGAATCGTTTATCATAACTCGAATCGAATCGCGAATCGATTCGTAAGAAACCATATTGAATCGAATCGATTCGCATGGAACTGATCGAATTAATTCGCATGAGACTGAATCGATTCGCATGAAACCGAATCGAATCGAAGTTACGATTACTAAAATAAGCTGGCGGGGAATAACTATGTGGTTCTCTGAAACCTGTTTTGCACATTTTATATTCTCACATTCATATTTGAAGAATACTAATTGTAGCGATTGATTACTAGTTATACATTATAAAGAATCTGACATTTTATTTGCTTCGTATTTATGTATCTCTAGAAAAAAATAATGAAATAGTTACTGGGTATTACATAAACATCCCTTCAAACGTCATTCTTATCTAACTAAATGCGCTATTGTAAAAGTTTAAGGTTGATAGTAAATCAAATACAACATTTCCAATACATTTTATCGTAGAAACTATTAAAACAACTGCTTAATCTAGAGACCTGAGTTGCACTGAATTTAATAACATTTTTTCCTTTTTTTTTTTTTTTCGGTTTCCCGATGCCTCCGACGCCTCACGGGAGTCGCGCCGGCTCATCAACTACAGCCACTCCCCACATCCCGCAGGGTTGGTGACTGTAGATACCAGAATCGTGTGACCTAAGCCGACGGAGAGAACCCAGAATGACCGCCTTCTGCATTTGACCTGCCAGCCACTCGGCTGGTTTTTGGCAGGCCGGTATGATCTTCAGTTCCGAGAGCAGCGTAGGCTTTATCCCTCCGAATACACCGATTATAAGGACGACCATTTTCACCGAGTAGCCTGGGTACAGCACTTGGAGCTCGTACCGGAGATTGCGATAATTGGTCCGCTTCTCCTCCTCTTTCAAGGTGATGTTTTTCTCCGCAGGTGCCGAGAATTCGATGACATACATCACCTTGAGTTGATGGTCGAGGAGGACTATGTCAGGCTTGTTGGCTTGGATTAGCCTGACAGTCGGGAACCAGTAGTTCCAGTAAATCCGGCATTTCTCGTTTTCGACAACGGACTCAATATCTCCGGGGACGTAAGGCAGCACTGGTGTCTGGTCTACCCCGTACGAGTGTCTTAGATGGTAGTATAGCACTCGTAACCCTGCGTTATGCCGGTGGATGTAGACCGAAGTCGCATATATGGGGCATGCAAATAGTAAGTGCATGAGCGATTCCGGCGCCTGATGGCAGGTCCTGCAGTTGATATCAGGAACCTCTACACGCCACACGCGGCTCCGGTAGACCAAGGTGTTGATAACACCATCTTGGCAGGCCATAATGAATCCCTCGGTCTCCGACTTAAGCCCTGCTGACCTTAGAAAGGCGAAGGTCAGCCTGGTCGATAAACCCAGTGTTTCTATGTTCTTATAGAAGACACCATGCTGGGGTTTATCGACGTGCTGCCGAAACAGATTTTCCTGTTCGGCAGCTCTAATTCGGGCTTTCAGACGATTTGGCTGAAGTTCGGTGACTGACTCAACATCAGCACCTCGCCGGCCTCCTCGCCTGATGTCAAATGCGAGACCGAGTTCATCTGTGGCTCTTTTTGCTGCCTTGAACAATCCTGCTCCCACTCCTACAGTTTCGTGATGTTTTACGAACCGCAAGAGGGGATCTGAGCTCCTGAGGATGTTACATGCCATACTCAGTACTACTCTGCCATGCGTACACTCCAGGCTCAAGAGTCCTCGCCCCCCCCCGTTGACGTGGGAGGTACACACATTTTTTTTTTTTTTTTTTTTTTTTCGGTTTCCCGATGCCGGTCAGTCCTCCCGTGGCCTCCGACGCCTCACGGGAGTCGGGACGGCGCATCAACTACAGCCAGAATCATGTGCCCTAAGCAGACGGAGAGAACCCAGAATGACCGCCTTCTGCATTTGGCCTGCCAGCCACTCGGCTGATTTTTAGCAGGCCGGTATGATCTTCAGTTCAGAGAGCAGCGTAGGCTTTATCCCTCCGAGTACACCGATAATAAGGACGACTATTTTGACCGAGTAGCCTGGGTACAGCACTTGGAGCTCGTACCGGAGATCGCGATATTTGGTCCGTTTCTCCTCCTCCTTCAAGGTGATGTTTTTCTCCGCAGGTGCCGAGAACTCGATGACATACATCACCTTGAGTTGATGGTCGAGGAGGACTATGTCAGGCTTGTTGGCTTGGATTAGCCTGACAGTCGGGAACGAGTAGTTCCAGTAAATCCGGCATTTCTCGTTCTCGACAACGGACTCAATATCTCCGGGGACGTAAGGCAGCACTGGTGTCTGGTCTACCCCGTACGAGTGCCTTAGATGGTAGTATAGCACTCGTAAAGCCGCGTTATGTCGGTGGATGTAGGCCGAAATCGCATATATAGGGCATGCAGATAGTAAGTGCATGAGCGATTCCGGCGCCTGATGGCAGGTCCTGTAGTTGATATCAGGAACCTCTACACGCCACACGCGGCTACGGTAGACCAAGGTGTTGATAACACCATCTTGACAGGCCATAATGAATCCCTCGGTCTCCGACTTAAGCCCTGCTGACCTTAGAAAGGCGAAGGTCAGCCTGGTCGATAAACCCAGTGTTTCTATGTTCTTATAGAAGACACCATGCTGGGGTTTATCGACGTGCTGCCGAAACAGTTTTTCCTGTTCGGCAGCTCTGATTCGGGCTTTCAGACGGTTTGGCTGAAGTTCGGTGACTGACTCAACATCAGCACCTCGCCGGCCTCCTCGCCTGATGTCAAATGCGAGACCGAGTTCATCTGCGGCTCTTTTTGCTGCCTTGAATAATCCTGCTCCCACTCCTACAGTTTCGTGATGTTTTACGAACCGCAAGAGGGGATCTGAGCTCCTGAGTATGTTACATGCCATACTCAGTACTACTCTGCCATGCGTATACTCCAAGCTCAAGAGTCCTCGGCCCCCCCGTTGACGTGGGAGGTACACACGAGGAACGGACGATCTAGGATGAATACTTCTGTGAATATTCATCATCTTGCGGGTATCCCTATCTAATTGGCGCAGCTCATCTACCCTCCACTTTACTACTCCGAAGGAGTAGAGCAGAATCGGAACGGCAAGCATATTAGTTGCAGACACCTTGTTCTTCCCCGAAAGTTCGGAAGACCAAATCTTTCGGAGGCGGTGTCTGTACTTGCCGCGGAGAGAATCTTTTATTTGTGATACATCCTGGATGTGCCTTTGTTGCACACCCAGATATGTATAGATCTCTCCGGCATCCAGATGTCTTAGGATGCTTCCATCTGCGAGCTGCGCATCTTCAGGGAATTCCCCGCATCGTCCTCTCTTGAGGTGGACGACTGCACATTTGTCCAACCCGAACTCCATACCAATTGCCCGCGTATATTCTTCGACCACCCTAAGAGCGTTTTGTAGTTCGCGCTCTCCGGAGGCATAAAGTTTAAGGTCATCCATATAAAATAGATGGGTGACCTTATGCCTCCTGTCGCCGGGTGGCCCACATTGATATCCGCGGGTTTGGCGGAGCCCAACAGACAACGGCAGCAGTGAGATGCAGAAGAGGAGAGGACTCAGGGAGTCACCCTGGAAAACTCCTCTCCTAAATGCCACCTGCTCTGTCGTGACCCGCTGTGCACCTGATGTTATGGTGAAGCGGGTCTTCCAGAGCGGTAGCAGCTGTTCTATGCATCTCACTAGTGGTGCTGGTACCGCAAGACATTCGAGCAAGTACAACAACAGCTCATGCGATGTTGTATCAAATGCCTTGCGGTAATCAATCCAGGCCATCGATAGATTCCGCTTGTATTGCACAGAATCCTGTGTAATACAGCGGTCTATCAGCAGGCTGTCCTTGCAACCTGCCATGCCCTTCTTGGCACCACGCTGTTCGGTACACACATTATTATTATTGTTATTATTATTATTATTATTATTATTCTTATTAGAACAAAAAAGTATTGATGCTAAAAAATACTGACTCGCTAAAAAGAAAAATTTTTTACACTTAAAAAATAATTCCTGCAATGATAATACAAAAAAAATACTCCTAGTCCGATGTATATGTGTTTGATTCATTATCTATCTAAAACTTTTATACTAGCGCATTCAGATAGGAATGACAGTATAAAATTTAAAAAACTATATGTATTTATTATTGTTATCATTTTAGGTTTGAAAGATACCCAATAATTATTATTTCATTATTTTTTTTAGAAATCCTTACTAGTTGGTACATTATATTTATCTATTTAACTAATATTAGTAGTAATGGTAAGTCATGTAATATTTTTATCCATTCTGTGATGTAATTACCTGAACAAATTGCATTCCCAGCTAACCAAGGTTCTCATTAAGGTGTTGCAGATTTCTGCATTTTGTAACATGAAGCTAGTGAATCGACAGGAAATAAATATAGATACATCTTAACCGATTTTACAGTTCTAGGACAATACTAGATGTCGTTGATATGCAAACATGTAGAAGTTTAACTGAATTTTTGGTAGGTAACACAGTAATTTTCATAAAAAAACAAGGTATGCAATGCGGAGTGTTTCGTTAGTGCTACTGTTATATAAAATGAACAAAAATTAATAGGCAGGAACTATATACATCTTCATGAAGCACAGATTTTAAAAATGTCTTCCTATGTAAAGGATACGTTGAAAAAGTTTTACTACACAAAGCATTGTTTCTTATTGGAAGATTTTTTTATTTTGATATATTAGATTATACATTAAATTTGATGCGCCGATTCCATTCGATAGACTGATTCTATTCGATAGGCTGATTCTATTCAATAGGCTGATTCGATTCGATATGCCGATTCAATTCGATCGGCTGATTTGATTCGATATACCATTTCGAATAATTTTTTTTTCTTGTATCGCTGAATCCATTCAAACAGAAAATCGATTCGATCGGTATATCGTTTTTTGGCCCAGGCCTAGCTAAAACAATATCAGGAAAACAAACGTTTTAAATATCAAATATTGAAGAATGAAGTTGTACATTTTTCGCATTACATTCATTTGAGATTAGATCATAAATTTTGTAAATAACTTTTAATAATAATATCTATAAAAATGTAATAAAATTAGGGTACAATTAATAGATAAAAACTTTCCATTCAAACAAACGGAAAAACTCATTAGGCATTTGCTATAAATAATGTCCTCTAAATATTGATTCTTATATAGATAATTATTTTATTAATAGAATTATCAGATATTGACCAAAAGATTATTACGGTATAATCCCGAACTAAATATATAATACTTCATTATAATACTTGTAAAACAACAGATTTTCTGATAATGGCCATCCTTTTAGTGCAACAAACAGTATTTAAATATTGTCACAAAAACATAACCATCAGAAAAAAATTCATGATACTGTACGTATTTCAAATATATGTGGTCACATGAAAATCGTCCAACCCTAATCTCGTGAACAAAAAATGATAGCGAGATAAATCTAATGTCACTTTTTAGACGTCACACTGCGTAATCTCTGTCTCATCAACACTCACTTCACCGCCACCCAACCCAACTTTGAAATCTTACATCGGATCCTTCCCCTTGTTATCAAATTAAAGGTTTTTAAAGTAGATTTGATATTATCGACAATAAAATCGATATAATTTTTGAATTTGTAAGAACAACAAATTTTCCGTAGGTTTGCAGAAATTGTTGCAAAATGGAATAACGGTTAGTAAAATGGGAGTTAAATTATTTATAAGAAATAAAGATTATACTAATTGTTCAAAATATTCTCAATTAGTTGAAGTTTCCGGTAGAATATTATAAACGATAGATTTTAAATACAACCAGAAAAAAATCAAGGGGTATTAAGCCTGAAGCATTGATGGCCACTTTGTGGTGCTGTTCTCTCCAAAAGCGATTAGCAACGGCAACAGGATCGCAACACCCAACTGCAATACGATGCTGTGCTAAGATTTAAATCTGTCTGTTTCCACCTCACCTACCATAATCATAATTTTTATTCTTGAATCAGCAATTTTATGTAAAATTATATATTATAATATCAAAGTTGTTTCAGATGTTTCTGACAATATGTTGTCATATGTTGAACCAATGATAACGACGGCCGACGAAAGTAGTAGAGGTACAGCGGTATGAGGCCACCTACCAACGTCGTCTTATGGGATTACGACATACATTTTTTTATGATTCCTAGAACCTGGGACCTAGATGTTAGTATCAGGAGAAGGGGGAGTTTAGAGGCTTTGGCTAATAGCATAGGACTTAGATTTTAGTATCGGCGGAATGGTAGATAAGAGTTTTTTACCAATACATCGGATATATCTACGATGATGGTTAAGAGGGAAGAGCTAAGAGGGTTTGGCCTATACCAGGAACGTAGATCTGGAGCTAAAATGTTATTAGTGAGCACGACAAATGACAGCGTTTAATAAAAGTAATTAATTATATATGTCAAGGCAGTAAGATGGCAGCTATATTCTTGAATCTACATGTTAAGACAGGCTAAGACTTGTTATTTTTAAATGTAGATATATATGATGACGTCATAGAGTATTTGTAATATGTCCTTTTAGTTAAAATTATTTTATTTTTCCAGGAATTTTTTACTATTTTTTCGCAAAACGCTACAAGCACTGCCAATGAGAGCAATTAATTATACGTCTAGGTAATAAATAATAAAAAAAATCAAAGATAGCAGCAGTGTCTGTAGATTATTTTAAAAATAAAAGTAATTAATTAAAGACGGCTGCTACTTAGGCTACATGTCTTTGATATAAAATTTAATATTTGAGAGAGAGAGAGAGAGAGAGAGAGAGAGAGAGAGAGAGAGACACCCTGTATATTTCTATGTAATAATGTTAAGGATGGCTACTTCAGCTACATGTCTTTATGATCTGAAATCTAATATATGAGAGTGATACACCCTGTATAGTGTACAGGTACACTCTCATATATTGGATTTTACATTATAAAGACATGTAGCCCAAGTAGCCGTCTTTAATAAATTACTTTTTAAAATAGCCTAGAGACACTGCTGCCATCTTTGATTTTTATTACTTATCACATAGACGTATAATTAATTGCTCTTATTGGCAAAGCTTGTAGTGTTTTGCGAAAAATATAAACAAGTTCCTGGAAACTTGTATAAAATAATTTTAACTAGAAAGACATATTACAAATACTCTATGACATCATCATATATTTACAATTAAAATCACAAGTCTTAACTCGCAGATTTAAGAACATTGCAGCCATCTTATTATATATATAATTAGCTATTTTTTAAATGCTGTCATTGGTCACGGGAACTGCAAAAACATCCAATAGCTACACCTCCAACGGCCATCTTTGACATATAATTACTTTTATTAAACGCTGCCATTGGTCGTGCTTACTACTAGATACGCCTCTAGTAGCCATTTTTAACCCCAGATCAACGTCATCCGTCTCTTAGTTCCTCCCTCTTGGCTACACTCTTAGATATGTCTATAGTATTGGCCAAAATCTTCCCCTCCCCCGATACTAAAATCTAAATCCTTTGCCTCGGATATTCCACCGATACCAACATCTAGGTCTCAGGTTCTAAGACCCCCCACGTAAATGCACCCAGCCCCACTTAACCATAAGTCATAGTCTCATAAGACGCGACGTTGGTAGGTGGCCCCATTTCAGCACTACTCTTAAGAAAATCTGCAAAATAAACCTCCATAAGAAATAACATGGTATTTTGAGTTGGAACTCTCATAGCTTATCTACTGATAAAAATTTTTTAATACAAATAACTGTTCACTTTTTGAGAAAAAGGTACTTCAAATGGCAACAGCCAAGGCCTCTGGGCAATTAAAATCCGGCATTGACCTCAATCCATTATCATCTATAGTAGTGTATTATTAATTTAATAGATATAATATTACTATGCCCCGACGTAAATCCTCCTTCTGTGCTTTTAGAGGAAATCTTTATGTAATGCATTTTAAGATTTGCTTAATTCAATGTTTGAACAAGTACGTATTCAGCAAATTTCTAGAAGTAGATATATAATTATTAGAGTGGCATTAAATATGATTTTCCCAAAATGGTTTAACTTAAGATCTGATTTAGTGGAAGATGATTTAATTAGCGACTTATAACTTATAAGTCATAGCACATTGTTTTGTTTCCCTTGAACTTAATTGGCTTGTTGTTTATTTTTCTGACAGTGGAAAACATTTAGTTTTACACACCTAATTTAATATCCCATTTATTTTCTTCTTCGGTTTAAGTCTACGCTGAACAATCTCTCCAGATTTAGAGCAACAGAAAATGTTTATATACATAGTAATTCGGTATTTATTTCACTAACATACAAGATCGATTCAGAATCTAAAACTAAGAAAACAGTTAAATAAACGTTAAATATATTTCTTTGTATTTGTTTAATAACATATAAACGGCTTTATTTTTTTTTAAATTTTGTATTTAACAACTAAGCACAAAAATGTATAATTTGTGCTATGAGTGGCTATTATATTGATATCCACTGGTGTCGATATCCCTATTAAGATCGGGTGGTGGCCATATTTTTACCAGTATTTGCTAGGTCACCGAATAAATGATGAACATGTTACATTTTTTACAGTTTACAATCAATTTTCAAAAAAAAAAATCATACCTTAAAAGAGGAATAGGTGTTTAAAATTTATTTGAGTTTGAAATGTTAGAAGTTATGAAATATGAAATAAGGATTTTGATACCGATATTTTATTTATTATTTCTCAAAGCTTTATTTTTATAAAAGTAACAAAAAATAAAAAAAACGTTACATGTGGGAAGAATTTCCGTCTAAATTATTTGCATAAAATTCAATTAGACTTCGCTAATTTCTCAAAATGTCACCGAACTTTCGTCAATATTCTTCTGAGCTTTTGCTTATACAAGAGGGAAAATGTTCCATCTATTCACAACTTTTAGATATACAGGGTGTTTCATGTCAAAGATTTCACGAGATAACTCCTCAGGCTCAGCCATAACACAGTCATTAATACGCCATCTCATTGTACTATATGATAAGCCAATGGTAAATGAAAGTAGCAAAATATTTAATATGGAAGAACAAATTCTGGAAACCATTGACAACTCTCCTGGAACTAATAACATAAAAACTGCTGCCCAATTAAATGTTCGTTATAAAGCAGTATGGAAATTTATTGTATTCTTATTATATTCAATGTATTCAGGTTTTGACACCAAATGATTATCCTATTTGTGTCCCTTAGTCTCAGTGGTTTTCAGAAATGACTGCAGCTAATTCCTATTTGCCTGCTATTGTTTTATTCACGGATGAAGTTGGAATAATTAATTGTATAGTTCAATATTCAAACAGTAGAATATTGAAATAATTGAGAAAATCGATTAATATTCGACTAATTTGAAAATTTTATTCATTTGGATAATCGAATGAAAACTGAAACGAATATTCGTATTTTGAGAGTAACAAAATTTCCAGTGCGTTAATATTTAGTAAGTGATGTAGCACCAACAAAAGTAGCTACTAGACGAGCTTCACGACAATGTGTCGAACCCTTTATCAGTTTAAATGAGGTTCTACAAGTTTCTATTCTTAAACCCCTGGTGGCTCCCATTAATTTCAGATTTTTACACGGTGCAAAAATCTCGTATCGCTCACCATTATGCTGATGATTCACAGGTAGTTACTAGTTCTTAACTTGACCAATTACAAACTTACCCTTTGGAGTGACCTTCAGCTATCTCTGTGAAAACCTATTTAAACATAAGAAAAGTAATAGTTTTGGTCTTAACCATCTGAGAATCTAAACTAAATCAATATTTAATAGACTAATGAAGTTCTAACCAACATTTTATAAACCTGTATAAACCTAAGTTTATGATTGGATGAATATTTGAGATTGGAAGGTCAATATCTCCTCAACCGATTAAGATTCACAAATAATATTTTAAATAGTTGTGGGAGATCAAGAGTGCCGTATTAGAAAATTGTTTTTAGTTCTATAGGGTGTTTTATATAATGGTGGCAAATCAAAATTCTCTTGTTTTAAACAGAACACCATATATTATTTTATAAATTCTTATAAGTTTCTTAATTCCTGTATATCATTTCTGACATGTAGGGTGGTTGCGATGTTGCAAAATTATTCAGCTTTTTCCGAAATAAAATATATTTGAGGCCCAATAATAAAATTGGCGCGAATCACATTTTAATTGATTTGACATTATTTCTATTCTCTAAGACCATGTGGTAGCTTCCAAGCCTATTAAATTTGAATTCAGTTCTACATGGTGTTCTCTACGGAATATTTTATAATGCGGTGCCCTCTTGTTCATCAACTTTTATTTGAAACATTTTCTCATATCTCAAATGGTTAACGAAATACTGATCGTCCACGCCCTAGTGGCACCCACAATGAAGTTTATACTGACACCTCACCCATATTTCATATTTGTAATTGTTTCGTAAAATTCTTTATTAATTTAATAGAAAATAAATATATTTAACATTATTATCATTTTATATCGACTAGAGAAAAATGTATTTATTCGAGTGAGGCTAGAATTACAGAAAATGATACCAGTTTTGACATGAAAGCAATATATCGTAGTACATTCCACTAAAAAATGATACCTCTAAACTGAAAGCAACAAATTTTGTGTGAGGGAAGTTTGTGTATTGGTGGAACTAAGTTTGATATCATTTTACTACTTAACTTAATTTTTTTTAAATACTTTATAATATAATGTTTCTGTTACCCTGTATTTGAATTAGTTTTCTCGAGATTGATGATGACCTAATTTTTAAAATAATTAATTTTATTTATCTATACCACAATAACCACAACCACCCACTTTTCATAGAAACGGATTTCATTAGCTTTGGTTTCCTTACGTCATATTTTCTTACTTTTCAGGCTCTCCGTATGTTATACATGAAATCTGATATTACTAAAATGGGTGTAGTAACATGCAGCAACTTTTATCAGCAATAAAACTTTTTGAGATAGCAATAATAAAAAAAGTTTCCCATATGATGCCAGAATATATCTAGCCGCTTAATCAGCAATAATTCGACACGATATGTAAGTATCTATGGATATTACATAAACAAATAATGTGTCAAGTTTCACGCTTGACATATTCTAAAAGGAGATAAATAACTTTGACAAAGGAAACAGATTCGTTTTCCGAAACGTTAGGGAATTATATTTTTACTTTTGTGTCTCATATTAGCACCCTCTGACTAACCTTTTGACGAAAAGTCACAAGCCCAGAGGTTTATTTTTTCAGTAAAATACTGGGTAACTAACTATATTTTTTAGATAACAAAGAATTATATTATTCATGTGGTAGTAAGTCCCTAAAAAAAGAAAGAAAAACTTAGAGAATGCCACAAATAACGTTCTGAGAATATTTATATTTTATATTTGAACATTAAAAAATAATCTTCCTAATACCATTCGAGAGTGAGAATAAATTAGAAAATAATTCTCCGGTTCTTTCTTAAACTTGTTGCCATTCGGCAATAGCCACTTGAGCCCTACGGGATCTCGTGTCTATTACCAAGCAACAGGTTTTCGAAAAACTGTCGAATTATTTTCAATTCATTCTCCCTCTCTTGTGATATTACTACTGATTATTGGCAATTATTAGACAAGTTGTGTTATTATCACAGTTGTGTATTACAAATTAGTTAAACACTATTTTAAGAAAAAAATATTTCACATTTGAGAAAGAAAAACTCGATTTAAAAATGTTTTATTATAAAAAATTACAAAATTATCCAGCTTTTAAAGAATACAACCGGACATCCGAATAAACGTTACACCTATTTCGTTTTTTCTTTCTGGTAGAATTTTCGCAACCAGGAACAAAACAATGCATTTTTAATTAAGCGCACAGAGAAGTTCTACACTAAACAATAACCACAAAATGCCACTCAAAAACTAATAAATACAGAACAAATCTAATAAAACTGACAAATCAGGCAAAAAGTACAATAATTAAAAAATCCAGTCACAGCACATCATATAAACAAATTGTCCAAGGATGACAATTGACAAATCGAAAATCGAAATCATTAATTTCTACCAATAATAAATTGAAATGTAACTAGATTGCCCACAGTATGGCGGCCCCCTATACAGGGACATTTTCTCAAGGTCGAGCAATACCAATTGGAGATATAGAATATATTAAGAAATTCGTGCCCTTAGGCTTGATTTGTTAGAGCAGTCCTTCGTAGAATTGGGAGACGGAGTTCGTCGGAAATATGTGTAGTTAGCTTTAATCCAATTAATTTGGTTTCTGCACATTCCGTCGGCGAATTTCTTCGGCAATTTTCCGCGCCGGATAGCTCCAACAAACCAAGCCTTTACCTTGGTTTGTTTATCACTGAATTTGTGTATATCATTAAAATTTCCTTGCCGGTTTTTTAATCATAAAAATAAGTAAAATAGTAAATTAATTAGATGTTATAAAATTTAGATTTTTCGAGGATATCAAGAGAGGCAACAATAAGTAAAGTTCGCAACTTTTTTCCCCACAAAAGTTTTGTATTTGAAACTTTTAAAAGGATCAGAACTTTACTCGTTCTGAAAACATGGCGTGTTTAAATAAATAATGGCAATTACTTACATTACATATTTCGTACTTATGATTTATTACTAGGAAATTAATACTGTTCAATTAGATAACTAGAGAAAAAGACTGTCATTTTCCAAATAAATTTATGAAGGCTGCTAAATAATTGATATGGCCCCAGACAACATTATCTTTTAACACACAATAATAATTTATCTCAGTTTATCGTACATAATTAAATTATACCATGTGCTTAATACTGGATATTACGATTAGTTTTTATCTATATAACTGTATAAACATTTTTTCAGTAAACAAAATGCAATCAAAACACTTTATACGATAAAAATGCCTGAGAATCAGGGAGAGGAGACTGGATCAGAGTCCAGGAACGGTAGCTACTACTACCTCATGGTTGACAGAAGGACATACGTAGCGAAATAAAAGCAAAATTATGAAATGAAGAATGAAATACATACCATTTGGTACAATATATTATTCAGAATGACTGAAATCTGCCATCATATTGGCATATATGGCCATAACTAATATTCGTTCTGCATACGTAATTGTTATATTTGAGCAATTTAATATCTTTCTACAAGGAAAATTAAAGTTTTAAATAAGTAGTTATTTTTACGTATTTGTACAGTAAATAAAACATAAAACATTCCAACATACATGAATAAAAATAAACATTTGAAATTTCCAAAGGGGTCAAATGACCGGTTTGATCCCCCTGCGGACGCCAATGATGTCAGTTATTAGTTGTTGTAACGAAGTGATTTTTCCGTTAATAGTTAGTTTCCTATTGTAATCAGACTTAAGTGGGTTTTTTGTTCACTTTGGCATATCCTGTATGTATACGATAACTTGTGTTAATATTTCTTTTAAAACCGTTTGGAATCAAAGTTAAATTTATTTTACAATTATTTCTCAAACATAATTGTTTTAAACCGGTTTTTTGGAGTAATCTTAGTTTGTTCTATTATCCTAATGATAAATCGATTATTGTATTTGTGCTTAATCAAGGAAGAGGAAAGAATTTGAATTTAATTTAGTTGTATTTCAAAACAAGTTGAAATAATTTATTTATGGTAAAGAGATAGGTATGTTTCTATTTGTTTTAATAATTTACCAGATGAGTTATTAAGTAGTTGATTTATTTTAAATATTAATATATGTCCGTTTCAAATTATTTATTTTAGGATATATATTTCTAAAATTATGAAAAAAGTGATTCCCAGCCTTGAAATATTTTATAAACATTTGTTTATATGAATTATTGCAGGGAATTTGTTTAAGTACGATGCGCCGAACTAGCTTAAATAGCGTTTGCCACGGTGCTCAACTTAGCAGCACGCAGCTCCAGTGTGCGCCACCGCAACCAGGTAGTGACAACAATTACTTTGACTGTTTTTATTTTTATTTCCATCATTTATTGTTTGCGTCCAAATTTCTGCTGTACTAGCTTGTCCATCAATTACGAATTCCTTCGATTCCGATCGGCCAGAGAAATTCGGGATCCCTCGCGATGATAAAGTCAGGTTATCTATTCAACAACGAGCATTCGGTTGTCATTATTTATTGTAGACGTAAGGATAGGATGACCTTAGGTTGAAATCTTATCTCAGCCATAGTTTACATAAATGCCAGTAAGGTCATAAGTCCATGAGCTTAGGTTATGACTTTACTCGGTACACACGACACGGCACAAGTGAGGTTTTAAGTCCATGATCTTAGGTTGGAATCTCATAGAGTGCCTCGGGCTGTAATGTATTTATTATCCGATCCGTCCGACATCCGTATTCACTCACTATAAATTGTAAAATAGACAGGCTCGAAGCTGATGTGATACCCTATCACCTTTATCTAAATTAACTTCGTATATTTTAAAAATACTCACGCATATCTCTGGTGTAGTCAATTCAAGGGACAGTTTGCCCTAAGAAACGAGTTGGTTAACTAAAACCTCAGTATTATATAATCAGATTAGCCTCGGGAATACACGGTTGTCATTATTTATGTTAGACGTAAAGATAGGGATTTAAGTCCATAATCTTAGGTTGAAATCCAATCTCAGCCATAGTTTAAAGTACCAGTAAGGTTTGAAGTCCATGATCTTAGGTTGAAATCTCATGAAGTAGTCTGGGATGTAATGTATTAGCCGTTCCGTCCGACATATGTAGTCACTCAACATTAATAACTAATAAGGGACATCAGTAGTTAATCTAAAGTTATAACAATTTCGCGATTAGACAGTCATATATACCGCCTGTCTCCTGGACTGACCTCCTGCACTTGTGTCTTGCTTGTTGCTGCACCGACCGCCTGCCGTAATACCACCTTAAGCATTAGTGAATATAGTTATTAACCGCTTGCTGTAAATACCTGTAGTAGTAGCTGCCGTAACTGTGCTTTATTTTGAATCACCGCTTGCTTGCTTTTGTAGATGCTTGTAGTAAACATTTAAATATTGCCTGCTGATAATAACGTAGTAGTAGTTTCTGTAACTTAACTGCCTTTATATAAAGAATCACCGCTTTTGCATTATCATAAACCTCTTGCGTGATTCCTTGGTTGCTTACTTGTAATATGACTTAGTATCTACATTGCATTAAAACATAACTGTTGTATTTATTTATTATTGTTTTTTATTCTTCTGTGAAGCAGTCTTAAAATAAAACAGAGTAAGTAAAGTTGAAGTTCTGCCTTTTATTTAAAGCAAAGGTTTAAGTGATAATTCTGTTTGTACACCAAGAAACACATTTTTTGGTAGGTAAAAGTGAAGTTGTTCATTTCTACTCAACCGACAACCATACAGACAGACTCCTGGACATACCGTTTCTTCGCTGAGTTATCCTAGCTTCTATGATACCGCTAATAGAATAAAGTGGTGTTCCTACACTTTAAAACAGGAAGTGTGCTCGAGATTATACCGTAATAAAAAGTACCGCTGCTGCACTAAAGGGTGCCAAAGTGACAAATGCCAATTTGTTTTTGTCACATTGTTAAGGACGCGATAATTACGTTTCGTTATAATTGAAATTGTGTTGTCGTTATTGTGTTTCGTGCTTTAAATTTCTACCTAAACTGATGTAGAAAGTAGAATAAGTTTACGCATGAATGGCTCTTGTGAACTAGGCGCACGTTAAACGCATGTATTTGTTTTGAATGCGGTCTCAAAACTCTGTGAATATACTTTAGGTACTTTTGATCACCTTGGTTAGATATATGTTGAATAGCTACAGGAAAATGTTGTTTAAAACTCATTTTGTTCTCTTAAATGTGTAACATAGCTATCTTTGTTTTCCATCTTTTTGCCTCATTTTCAGGTTTCACTTATATATTTAAAATTGTGTTGGCAAATATTGAACAAGCATACGTAAAAAATAGTTAGTCGCATTTTCTAAATTTACACGCAGGCGTCTACAGCTCTAGGCACGGCCCTGCAAATAAATACCGCAAAATTATTAAATCTTTTATTCCTTCATGAATGTTTAGAAAATCCTATTTACGGATCTTTTAGTTTGCTATAAACCATTATATATAAACCTTGCATTGCATTTCAGTATAAGATGACAATGCAATTTTCTTCTCTCTGCAGTAGCCGCCATTTCTGGAATTCGAATTAAGTATTGTTGTCTTTTAACATACACTGGCATGTAACTTATGCTACGTAGAGATTTCATTTATATTATTTCTCACAGTTAAATTTGTTTCAGTTCAAAAAATTCTATATCTTTTATACTGTTGTAATTTTTACAATTCTAGGAGAGCAGTTCAATTAATTTATATTGAACTATACAATGTACATATTGGAGTTAAAATATACCTGAAATGAAAAATGAAAAAAAAAATAAACAGCGCTTCCTTTGTTACAAGACAAGGTTAACAAAAACTTGGGACGATTTTCAAGCTCAACTACATATCTTGGTACAGATAATAAAAAAATGGCGTCATCCTAGTTTACGTGTGGACGTTATCGAGATTTTTTAAATGGACCCATGTACCTTTTTATAAGTTCTCGACAAAGTATTCAAATCTCTCTTAAATCATATGTCATATGTAGCCTGTCCGAGGTGGCTGGAGTACAGCCACGGTCTTGCGATGGCGTCACACGTGCCGATTTAAAAGTGATTTACGCTGCAGTCTTATTTGAAAGGTTAATGCGTGAGGTTGTACCTATAAATTATACATAATGTCAAACGCGCCAAAGGGTAAAAAACGACCGTACGCATACACAGTGAATAAATTTATCGGTGAATTTCCGGATTTATTCTATGACGGATGTAAAATAATTTGTAAAGTTTGTAATCAAGACTTAATGTGCTGGCACAAAACAGATTGTCGTCGTCATCAACACCGTGCAACATCAAAATAAAAAGAATGGCATGCCTTTGACAACTCAGTTTATGTTTGATTTATTGTTAATGTTAATAGCCTGTAATATTCCGCTACACATACTGGATAAACAACCATTTCGGAAGTTTTGGAATAAATACAATCCCCAGGTGAACTTACCAAGTCGTACATCGTTACGTAGATATATTCCAGCTGTTCGTGAAGACATTGTAAATAGGCATAAATGTGGATTAAAAAATACACGGCTCTGGTTATGTATTGACGAGACGACAGATTGTAAAAAAAAATTCTATTTTAAATATTATAGTACGTGTACTGGGCCCTCTTAAACTAACATTTCCACTTTTACTAGCTAGTAAAAGACTAACTGCGTAAACTGGCGAAATAATTACGCGTGGGGTGTTGGAGACATTCGAAAAATTTGAACTTTCAACAAGTCAAGTATTGATGTTTGTGACTGATGGTGCTGCGACAATGCGCATGGTAGGCCGTTCTTTTCAAAGAGACAATTGTAGGTTTTTACATGTTACGTGTAAAGTGCATGCGTTACATCTTGTGGCAGAAACGATTCGAAAATGTTTTCCAGAGGTAGATGCATTAATAGCAAATACAAAAAAAGTATTTCTCAAATCTCCTAAACGGCTTTGAGCATTTCACAGACAGTGTCTTGGTATCCCTGAACCACCAGAGCCGATTCTTACACGTTGGGGAACGTGGTTGAAAGCGGCTTTTTATTATGCTGAATATTTTCAACAAATAAAAGCTGTGATACTACAGTTCAACCCTAACGAGGCTGCAGCTATTAGGGAAAGCCAGACAAGCTTTCAAGACGTTTCCCTTCAAACAGATTTTAAAACTATTAATAACAATTATAGAGGACTACACGACGCAATAGAAAAATTGCAAAATAGTTCGTTGTCGTTAGTGGAATCGCTGCAAATAGTGGACGACGTAAAAACACAACTACAGGCTATAAATGACGCAAAAAATAATCGCGTTAGTGAAAAATTCGAGAGTGTATTACGGAAAGATCCTGATTTTAGCAAATTAAGACAAATTTGTGATGGTGCATCTACAACTTCGTTAAGTGAGTTCACACATTGTTTTACTTATGCCTGTATTACATCCGTAGATGTCGAATGGTCATTTTCAAAATGCAAAACATATTTTTTCACCAAAGCGAACATCGCTGACGGAGACAGCTGTAGAAACATACCTGATGCTATTATACTATAGATCTTCCCCACTTTGTGATGACGACAACCAAACTACTTCATAAATCTGCTTAAAAGGGTGAGTTTTATACAAATTTTTATAAAATATAACATTATTGTTAAAATTTATTTCCATTTACTGTACTTATTCAAGTATTATGATATGATGTAAACATATGAGTCATATGACGGCTCTGTCGGCCAGGTGACCTCGGACAGCTCTAGTCATATGTCAACAAAATATTACAGAAGTCACACAGAAAAAAGTCTGCCTTCTAGCTGTCCTGCATTTCCCCCGTCCCCTCACGATCATTGATGGTCTGAACTTCGGAAATAGTACTCTTAAACTCTTAAGAATAAAATAATAACTTTTTAAAAGATATTTACCGATTCCCTCATATCCTCATTGCATGTAAAATAATAGATAAAATGTTGACATTTTAATTTAAATGTTATGCTAGGAAATAAAGTGAAGGAATTTGCCATGGTAACAGCATTCCGAGATGAAGTTGTGGGATGGCAAATAAACGTAACACATTTTTTTATAGCAAAGGAAATCTATTCCGAATCCCGAGTTAAGGTTTAATGCTTCTTCATTTACATACTATTTCTATGGTTTTAACTGAAAATGATCCAACTTTCCCACCACCAAAATCCAATCACAGAAAAATACATGCAAAGCGAGACATGCTATACAGATAAAACACCACGAATGGGGAATACGGTCATTTGTATGCGCAATTTACGTTTGACCGTTAGCAGTGGAGGGGGATCCACAGTCGCGAATGGGTGATCGCGGTTCAGCACAGCTGATGCGATACTGCTACCTAGCTCACTTTGCACGTTTACGTTATTATAGTTAAGTGGGTCGGTAATTCTCGGGTGTGTCATACAGCGTTGGCCAATATTCAACGGATAAATGTAAACTGCTCATACTAATGACTAGAGATCGGGAGAGAGCGATAAATTTCAGAGACGACTTTTACGTAGATATAATATTATATTTTAAAATAAATTGGGTATCATTTTCTTGGTAAAAGTTTAAAATACGGAATGAAATGAAATATAATAACTCTAAAATTTTTTGCTAATTATTATTTTCTAACTTTTACCAGAACTTATCACAGATAAGTATAACATATATCTTTTTACACAATTATTTTCCCGACTATTTGTCAAATGACTGAAACTTGGATTATAAAAATGATTATATGCACATTATGTTCAGTACGACTGACTCGATAATGTTATTTTTAATTCTAACTACTCTGTTCAGTAACACCAAAAATAAATAAAACCAAAAGTACTCACCAGTTGAACAGTCACAAAAAAGGGCCATACTGACGAAGCAAATATGTAGAAATACGTGTCGGTGGATGTTTTAAAGTTTTGAAGTGTTTGTTCAACTTGTGAGTACTTTTGTTTATCTCTGTCATTTTATCTGTTTACATGCGTATTTAGAACAGCAGTATGTAGGGCAGTACAAGGTCACATCCCAAATCAGAGTTTCATTAAAACGAGTGTGTAAATTCCTATAAACAAATCGTATCGGTATTAAAGAGCCTGTCCAATTTCAACGTACTAAGAACCCACAAAAATATATTAAATTAATCATTTTATTTTCTTTTTATTTGTGTTATTGTAGATATTTGTGGCAAATTATATTTTTGCCTTGGTTGGGGTCAGCGGGTCCCTATGTTGACTTTATAAGGACCTATGAATTTTTCCGGTGTTACACCTGAGCAGTGGGACCCTGGTAAATGTGCATGTTTGCCTTCTCTGATTGTATTTTATTTTATTATCGACTAAAGTCTGAAAAATTTATTATTATTTACGCTCAAAATCTTTAATATTGACCCAAAGATAAAAAAGTTTTTGAGATACTTAAATAATATAAATATAGTTTAAAAAAACTAAAAAAACACGCTTTTAAACAATGACTTCACTGAAGTCATTGCTTTTAAAGCACATCAAACTAAAAGTGAAAAATAATTATTAATATAAACTGAAAACAATAATGAACGAAAAATACTAGTATTATTGTGAAAAAAGTGTGGGTTGCTCGATATACGAAAAATATGGCACAAAGCGCCCCACTCTTTTTTTTCACAATAATACTAGTACTTTTCGTTCATTATTGTTTTCAGTTTATATTAATAATTATTTTTAACTTTTTGTTTGATGTGCTTTAAAAGCGTGTTTTTTAGTTTTTTTTTAACTATATTTATTTTTCACTTTTTAGTTTGATGTGCTATGAAAGCGAGTTTTTTTAGTTTCTTTAAACTATATTTATATTGCTTATTGATGCTGATATTATAATAATATTACGATCCAACAGATACTTCTGAAAAAAAAAATATTTTTTTTCAGCCATAGACGGGATTTGAACTCACGCCCTAGGAGTCCGTCGTTTCGCGGCGACTAAGACTTGCGCCTTAGCCCGCTCGGCCAACGAACGAACTGAGAATCACGGAATGTACTAACAGTAATAAGCCACTTGCTCTCACGCAGAGGATACGTGAGGAAAGGACTGGCGATCCTGATCAGGATAATGATATAAACTTATCAAATTATTGTATTGTTACCGGTTCTTCGTAAGTGTACAAAGTTTCAATTAAATCTGTCCGTTTAAAGTGGGTCAAAATCGAGTCCAAAGAGTCGGTTACAAACAAACAAACATACAGGTGAAGCTAATAAAAGCGTGTTAAAAAGAAAAGAAATGACCTAAATACATAGGTACACTCACCATCGCCTCTTGGAAGTGGCAATGAAATAAAGTGTATCATGATCAAAAAGCTTACAGTTTTGTCTGTTGTTTGGCCCAGAATCATTAAAATTGGTTAAAAGGCAAAAAAGTTGTAAACAATTTAAAAATTCAAATTTTTTGTAGCCCACCCGGTATAATATCACGTTATAAAGCAAGTGGGAAAAATCAAAATGTATCCCTTTCAGCACGAATTAATTAAACATTTATTAAAATGGAAAATACCCCAAAAATTGATACATGGAAAAAGCTACGAGAGCCCTTGTATTAAATTTTACAACCAGGAAATATCATATATTTATAAAATTCAATTTCTTGGTCTGGACAATAGAAATAATATATGCAACGTAATAATGGATAATATATTGCATATATTATGAAAAATATTAAATGCCAAGGAATGTTTTATTAAATATTGTTTTATATTTATGAGTTTAGCGAAACGTAAATATGTTAATACACCCTGCGACTTCACCTTAGACTTTTCTGTTTTAATGAATATTTTAAATGTACCACTAACTATCTGTTTGTAATTTAATATTCAAAATTGCAAATTACTTCTATGGAGAAATAATAACAAATAGTATTTTATACATTAAAACAAAAAGCGAAGGTTGTAAAATTTCGTACAAAACGGTGTGAACATATTAATAAGAAACATGTTAACAGCTATTAAATATGATTTGAACGAAACAACTACTCAGCAGAGGTCGCTGCTCTCGGTACTTGCTTCGCAAGTCGCTATCCGCCACACAGCCCATGCTGTCGGTGGGATAGTAGCATTTGGACCATATGAGAAGTTTCACATACCTCTCACCACTACTCAATTTACCTTAGTCAGTATATGACTAGCAGGTTGGCCAGTGTCATTTGTCTGTTTCATAACCTATGGCATACTGAGGAGAACTAATAAGTTCGAAACCGGTCTATGTCTGGTTAGGAATTGACAAATGATATTGGCTACCGATCTATCATGATTTGAAGGTATAATCCAATGCAGGTCGGGGTATTTGCTTGCTGACTAGTTGTTTCGTTCAAATCATATTTAATAACAGTAGTTTAGTCCACCTGGGCTAGAGGTCGCCGCTCTCGGTACTTGCTTCGCTATCCGCCACAGAGACATCTATGATGTCGGTGAGATAGTAGCATTTGGACCATACGAGAAGTTTCACATACCTCTCACCACTACTCATGTTAACAGCTCTTAGAAATCCCTAAGACACCCGAATCTCTATCTATCGAAATATTGCCGGTGCATTTATTAAAGAGGAACTTTTTTATTATTTGTATGTCATGTTCTGTGCATGTAGTTTTCCTTTATCTAGTAGCTGTACATTGCATAAAATATATACCAAGTGTGTATAAAATTGTTTTGGGCAATATTATAGAAGACGTATGAAATAAATTTTAGTGGGTGACAGTGAATGAAAAAACTTTCTTTCGATGTAATAGTAATAATAATAATAATAACAATAATAATAATAAATGGTCTTTATTAAGAAAAGTACGTAAGGTTGTTAATGTTATACTAAGAATTTGATTGTTTAAAAGAATTTGTCTCTATCAGGCAGTAAAAGTCGGGATATAAACTCTGTGACGACCCACCCCCACGTCGTGTATTTAGTTTATACTACGGCACCAGTTTGACATCCCTCCCACCCTCGTATATACTTTTATTTTATTAACATTATTATTTAATTAATTCTTATTTTGATAAGTTTTACCTTGTCGTGAAGCGACAGGTAATACTTAATTAATTGGACTTTTTCGTGATCGACTAATTTTAGTGGTAGGACCTCAAATTTGTTATGTTATTGTAACCTCCCAGATACGTTTATAAAGTTTGACATTACTTTGTTTCGATTATGAGATTTACTTTGATTTAACTGTATTACCTACTTTTACTAATCATTATGAACCTTAATCTGCACTGCATTGATATATGTTCTAACAACGAAAAGTATAAGTAAGATTTGACTTTATATTTATTATTACTAATTAGCTTAGAATTCACTTTTGTACCTGAAAATAGAAATAATTCAAGGAAACTCATATAACGTTTAACAACTTTTATTTCGGTACGTAGACAACTGTCTACACGAAAAACATTACATTTATCCAGTTGAACTTGCAATGTAACAAAACCTTGTTACATGCGGCCTAAACTTCCGCTCCGTAGTGTAAGTGACATATGCAAAACCTTACATATGCTAGACAACTGTCCACAATAAATACATTTTACATATGGTTGAACCTGCAATGTTACAAAACCTTATTACATGCAGCGGAAACTTCCGCTCCGTAGTGTAGGTGACATGTAAAACCTTACATATGGGTGCAAGACAAACTTCTCTGGTATGAAGTACCCGAACGTCCTCTGCCAAATAAGACAGACAGACGCACATAACCATGCTTTAGCTGAAGCGCGGACACGATGCCGAAGTACAACAGTACTCTAAATACAAATAACCTTGCCAATTAATATTCGGTGGAACAACTGTCCAATTGTTTGTTAGGCTTGTCGAATACACCCCGCCGTCAAGGCTTCAACCAAGGTGAAACGAACTACCTCGTAGAGTTTTGTAAAGTGTTGGCAGACGTCAATTGCATCCAGGGCACGCGTACGTAGGCGGTGGTCGTAAAACATTAAATGATGCCCAAGGGGTGCCCACCACCCAGACCTCCTGTCGAGAGATAAATTCCCATGGTCAATACTTCAGAGAGTTGAATCAACAAGCATGTTGTGTTATCGACATCTGGCCGTACCGACCTAACAGCTGACCGCTCGAATCCCTCATACAAGGAGTGAAATTTGATAAAGTTACATTGCCGATTCAGCTGAACCCTATTTATTATTTATATCATCTTATCCTTAAACCTGACCTAAACTGATGCGGACAAATGAAAGACAGTTCCAACAACTGATACCTGATCTTATTAGAGTTAATATTGAATGTCTTAATTATTAATGAAAAAGGTATTGAGAAATGCATTATAAAAGGTCTATCTGTAAATCATTTGGTACCACCTGTCAAATCCTATTAAACCGCGAAACCCCAAGCATATAGAGTCATACTTTGATTAATGTTGCCATTTCACTCGTAACAAAAGAAACTGGTTTAATGGAATGAAATTTAGTGAGTCCATGTACGGAGAGCATGGCAACACGGTATAAAAATTATTTAATGCTATCCTTACACATTCGTGTATACACTAACGCTCCTTTCACACTATACGGTTTTGACCGTACGGCAAAATGCCGTACGGCTGTAGGTATGAAGAAATGCATGGGACCTTTCACATTATACGGCGACGGTAAAATGCCGCTCCCATGCCGTGCAGCAGCCGTGCCTTGTTACTAAACTGGAAGGCCGCTGTACGGAGCTTTCGACACAGTGGCCTACATGACTAAATGCATGCTTTCACATTGGACGGTTTTAAGTCGTACGGCATCGACAGCTAGTTGTGTATTCAGTGTTTAAGAAAATAAAAATACAGTGAACAGTTTAGTTGAAAGTGAATAAGTAATAATAATAAATTATATCCTCGGTGTATTGTTTTGTTTACATAATAATTTCAACATGGATCAAATTGTTGAAGTTTTGATAACTTTAGTCGAACTAAGACCTGTTTTGTGGCACAAAACTCCAGATGTGTATAAGGATAGAATTGCTACCAGAAATGCTTGGCGGGAAGTTTGCTCAGCACTTAAGCAAAATTTCAATGAAATGGAAGACAAGGATAAAAATGTGTTTGGTAATGTGTTACGTCGACGATGAATCAACCACAAAGCAATAATTTGTTTACGGTTCATACTAACCTATTCTCTGGTCACTGTGTTTTTATTTTCTGAAACACACATTCACAAATGAAATTAAAATATCTAGAATTGGTCACGGCAAAAAATCGTACAATGTGAAAGGAACAATGTCACGGCAAAAAATCGTACGGCATTTTGCCGTACGGTCAAAACCGTATAGTGTGAAAGGAGCGTAAAGAGTTCTGTGGGATTTACTCCCCCAGGTTCATGAGTAACCCCTGAGTTATTCGTCTCCATGACGGCGGCGGCGTCGGTGGTTATTGCACGCTAATGAAGCGCTTCTCTGAGATGGTGGATAGCTATAGCGCAGAGGTAGGATCACTCTCGCAGTTCCCGATTCCGAAGGATCAAGGCGGGTTGCCTAGGGCTGTCAGAGATGTGACCTGAAGTACAACTTTGCCACGGAGAGCTGGACAATCTATTTGTTCCCGATTCCTAAGAATCAAGGCGTATTGCATAGGGCTGTCAGAGTGTGACCACGACTGTACGCCGTCGCGCGTATTTATATGATTTCCCGTGAGGGAGTTCGTCGTTCAAGCCTGTAAGCTTGAGGGGGTAAGCCAAACAGTAATTCCTTAACTGTGATGTTTTAACTAAACTATAACACACGGTACTTAAAGTGAAAAGTGACAGAATGACACTATCTTTATTAGCCTCGACCCTATTCTTGGTAAAATCTCTTTCAACCCTACGTGTTTATATTACATGTTTTCAGCTAGCGAACGCCTTGAGATTTTATACAGTTTTGTCAACGTTTTAAAATATTTAAATGAATACTGTGTGTTCTTTTACTTAGATGAATAATTTAGACTCTATAGTTTGAATACATACGTTTTTCTGCCAAAATTATAAGAAAATGGTTTATCCTTTTTATGTAATAGTTAATTTGGAATTTAATGAGAAAAATGCTTGGAAATAATTTAGTTTTATGTAAAAGATATAGGAAATGTATACGCGATGTAGTAGCCCAGGGCTGGGATGCTTCAAAACAATAAATTAAAAAATGTATTACACAAGAACCTGGGATACAAAACAATGTGTAAAATTTAGAATTTGCACCATTAACCTCGGTAGATGTGGAATATTCATTTTTCTTGTACAGACATATGTAGAAACTAAATCGTTCAAATTTAACAGCCAGAAATCCAGAACGAATATTAGTTGTAGCGGTATGTAAATACATACCGCTTGATACAATGCATTATTCAGAATGACTGAAATCTGCCATCGCATTAGCATACATGGTCAGTAATTGATCACCTCAAAACTAATATTTTTTTATACTTTTGTTTTATTTATCTACGTATGTCCTAAGGCAGTAGTAATAATAATAATAGACTTTATTAGCATACTTTGCTATACAATCAAGAATACAAGATTTACAACACTAATCAATGGAAAAAGGACAAAGTACTTAACTAAATACACATACATAACTTAATGTTTACAATTTTTACAATTACAATATAATATGGTCATGGACAGACACAAAGAATATGAAATCTGTATAATATATTTTATATTGTCCATTTTTCTTTTACATGGACTGTACACTTTGTTTTAAATATATTTGAATTTTGACTATTTTTAACCTCACTTGGTAGGTAATTATATAACTTCAATCCCTTGATAAATAATTGGTTTTCACCAAAGTTTGTGTTTGTTCTTTGTATATAAAAATTTTGTTGACCTCTAGTTTCATGATTATGTATGTCACTCACAAAAGTACATGTATCAAAAAGATGTTTAGGTAGCATATTATTCGATAACTTATATATAAACAAAAAAACATTCAGCATAATAGACTGTCTTACAGACAATATATTTGCACAGTCCAACATAGTTTTAACTCTTGTATAAATATTACAATTCAATATGTTTCTTAGTGCTTTATTTTGTTTAGTTTGGAGGTCGTGTATTTGAGTATTGTTAAGCATGAATATAATTGTGGGGCAGTATACGAAATGTGGATGTATTATAGTATTATATATTATTCGTTTCGTCCATATGCTCAGAAATTTACTAATCCTAGATAGGTAATTAACTTTTTTTGGAAATTTTTTTGTTTATATACTCAGCATGTTTACAAAATGATAGGTTTTGGTCAATGACTACTCCTAGATATTTAAATTCATTAACATTTTCAATTGCATGATTATTAATTTTGATATTACAGTTCATCTCGTTATTTAAATTATGTTTAGTGCCTAGTAACATAACTTTGGTTTTTTCTACATTTAACATTAAATTATTCTCCCCTAGCCATTTAACTATATTTTTTAACTCGGTATTAAGCGTTTCACAGATTACATCCACATCATTACCAACAATATATAACAAGGTATCATCAGCAAACATTTGTATATCACAGTTTGTTACTACATTTACAATATCGTTTATGTACAATATGAACAATACAGGGCCCAAGACCGACCCCTGCGGCACACCATAATCGACATCACGGCTGCTTGATATTGCACTTCCGTATTTCACAACCTGATATCTTCCCATTAGATATGAGCAAAACCACTCCCACACTGAACCTTTTATTCCCATTTTCTCCAATTTCATCAATAATAAAGATCTGTCTATAGTTTCGAATGCCCTCTTAAAGTCTAAGAATATTGCACCAACATATTGTTTATTACTTAAGGCTTCCTTCCAATTCACTAATACTGACTGTATAGCCGTTTCACAAGAATTTAATTTTCTAAAACCAGCCTGATGTTTTGTTAATATATCGCTATCGGTTATGAACTCTAGTAACTGATCTTTTACAATTAATTCTAATAATTTCTCATATGGTGGCAGCATGTTTAATGGTCGATGTTCATTACATAATATTGTATTGGTCTTCTTTTCCACTGGGACAATTGTTGATTTCTTCCAATTTTGTGGCACTGCACCCGTTTCAAGTGAACAATTTATTACATCCATTATTCTATTTCCAATAGACTCAAATGATAATTTTAATATTTTTGTTGTGATTCCGTCTATATCACTGTTCTTATTAGGCATCATATAGACATATTTACGTAATGCGACAATATCTATCTTTTTAAACTGTGTCCATGTTGTTTCTGTTTGTTTAATATTCCCAACTGCAAAGTCATAATTATTGTCTTTTATAATATTTCGAGTTATTTCGTCAATACTGTCAATAAAATAATCGTTGAAGGCTTCGCATATATTTTCTTCACCCCTAATTATATTTTCGCCACATTTAACCTCATTTTTGCAAGTAGCTATTTTACCACTTGTAAGTTCTTTCAATGTTTTCCACATTCTAATAGCATCACCACTACAATCATCTATTTTCTCTTTGTAATATTTAATTTTGTGCTGTCGGATCAACGTTGTTACTTCATTTCTTTTTATTCTAAAGTTTTCCCAATCGTTGTTTGCATTTGTAATTGTTGCTCTTTTAAAAAGAATATCTCTTTCAGTTACTTGCTTTTTTATATCTTCACCCCACCAGCCATTGGAAGAGTATTTTGGATTCATTAGTATTTTCTTTTTTGGTGCATGTATATTCAATACTTCTGTTATTTGGTCAGTGAGATTGTTTGATAATATGTTTACATCTGTTGTACTTGTGGACCATGGTTTATCTATTAAATCCATTTGAAAATTCATTTCCTTGAAATTTTTGTAGCATCTCATATTTATATAACTTGGTGCATGTATGTTATCTTTATTGCAATTTATTGTTATAATTGCATGATCGCTTATTCGCGGAGTTAGGTGTACTTTAAATTTTAGTTTTTTATCATTAGTTACGATAAGATCAATCATTGTATTGCTATACTCAGTGATTCTAGTAAACTGATTCATAATTTGATGTAGGCCTAGTGTATGGATACATTCACTAAGTTTGTTTTTATAGTAACTATCTATAGCCATATTTATGTTAAAGTCACCTATTATAATGATAGTGGTACCTCCATAGTCATAGTTATTTAATATGTTTTTTATCTTGTCTATAAATATAGTGTGATTTGAATTTGGCGAGTGATATACTGTAAGTATCGTTAAACATTGCCCATTTATAGTGACTTTTGTGCCTAATATCCAATAGTTCATATCAGCAGCTTCCTCAATAGTTTTAGTGTATCTAACACCTTCTCTTATGTATATTAATACACCTCCAGTGTGCCTGCTAGTAGAAAAGCAACATTCATATTTATATCCTGTAATTGCTATCTCACTTGGTAATATTTCATTGGTTATATGTGTTTCTGTTAAACATAGAACTGTCGGTTTATTTGATGCCACTATCTGTTCTAACTCATCCTTATGAGATGTCAACCCCTGTATGTTTAGATACATAATTTCATTGTTGTTTGATTGCTATATTTCATAATTTTTTACTTTCTTTCTTATTGATTGAATTATTCTCTCGTAGCACGGACAATTTCTGTTAAACGTGGAATGATTTATATCCAATTTAAGATTGACTTTTTCATTCATGTTTCGACAATTTATACATATTGGTGTGCTTGTAGTGCACTCTTCATTTTCATGATTATTAGCGCATTTAAAACATATCTTTTCATTTTTACATTCTGTCTTTATGTGTCCAAAACAACCACAGTTGAAACAGCGTATAACATTATAATATTCGTAAATTCTGCAGCTTCTAAAGTTTACGTTTAACTTTTCCTTTTCCAGTAGTTTTTTCATTTCATCAGCTTCAACTTCAAATATGATATTACCGGAATTCTTTTTTACCATATATTTTTTTAGTAGCTTAATTTTATTCTTTATTTCCATTTGCATATTATTTTGTTGTATAACTCCATTTATTATTTCTTCATCTGCCATCGTCACCACTTTTTCCTCAACTCCTACCACAATTATTTTTGGATTTTTCAATTCTGTTATTCCTATTGTATATTTGTCACTCAGTGCGTCTATAGCTTTACTCTTCACTTTATCTAATGATTGCTTATTTGTACAACTTATTGCCGCACCTCCTTCTCTAATTCCTTTTATTTTTTTCTATTCCTACCGCCATTTTTGTGGGATCAATTTTACCTTGAATTTCTCTTATTGTTTCCGTACTATTTTGTTTTCCAATAGGCTTAACAATAATTACTGGCTCTTTAATAACATTTGCATAGCTCCTTCCAGTGCTTGTAGTTGCAATCTTATTCACATCTAACTGTATGTTATTATTTTGTTTCAATTGCTCAATGCCTATTCTTAATTCATTAATTGTTTCATTTTGTTCTTTTACTAACTTTGTCAATTCTAGTAATGCTAGTTTAATGTCTACATTTTCAATGAGCTTTCCTCTATGTACTTCCTCACAATTATTGCAATAATATTTTAATCTGCATCCCCCTTTAAGCGATACGGACCGTAATTGGGTAGCACTCATTTTGGTGCATGAGTGACATGTTGCTTTTTCACATATTGCACATATTATCAGTTTATCTTCACTTATATTTTTTACACATAGTATGCATTCCATTATTGTTGTAATAATGTAATAAGTTCTAATAGTTAGATATTAATGTAACCACACAGTGTATATTTTAATAATTACCCTCGGGTCCTTTTTAAACAGATGTTTTTATGCCTTCAGCCTTCGACGAGCTGAGGTACATTTTGTTAAGGTTCCGTCCCTTTTTCACACGTGTTGGCCACTTGTTTACGAAGATATAGTTTCCTATTATATTTATTTCACGTTTGGTCACTATTTATTAAATTATTAATTTTATCACATAGAAAGTTTTATATTTAATTATATCGATCTATGTGGAATTTTTTTAAGCTCCATTCTCATATAATTTTGTCATATTCAGTACACTTTTGACCGACTTTTTTTGGCGATTTTACTAGAGCGTTTCACCACACGTCTGCACTACACGACAAAATACAATAACTAGTAGCTACCGGTCCTGGACTCGGGACTAGTTTCCCGACCCTGGTAATGAAATGGCTAATGAGTGGAATCGGCTTTGAACCATCCTTTTTACATATTTCATAAAGAAATTTTCTTTATAGAGGGAATGCATTTAGACTAAATACCACAGAACGCTAAATACTGGAAAAGTTTGTATTATACCTCGTGCTTAAATGAAATTGTTTACGCTTACTGGCAGGACTTAAAAAATCCGCTTACTTGTTATATGGCCTTTTTTATTACTATAGCACGATTTACTGGGACAATTATTTAAAAGTTTATATAATTCTTGCTTAATAACTTTAAAATCTCACAGATTAACTTTCATAAAAAATACATTAACAATAATTTAAAAAAAATGTCAAATGTCGACCTCGAAAAAATCAGTATTGTGTAAGAGATACTTATTTTCTAACTGCAAATTTATTTTATTCAGTGAATTTTACATACAGGCAAATAAATAAAGTTCCCATAAAATCTTTATTTCCGAACTATATTAGTATTATTATAGCAGAATAGTATGTCGGACTATTTATAGATACTCAAGGTTGAGAATAGTATTAAGTAAGTAACAATATATCAAATAAATAGATTCTCACATACCACATGGCCACTGAATCATATTAAATTGCAGAAGTTAAGGAAGGGGTAAATATTTCTGTTTACTTATATACATACATAGATAAGTTCTAATAAACTATATTCACTAATTATATACCGGGTTAATCTCAAACAAGGTGCAAGCATGTACTTAGATTCTTTGTTTTTTAACCGATCTTAATGAAATTTAATAGACTTTTAGTGCCTATAAATTGTCATCTATTGACATATTATGAAGAACATATTTGTGACTTTCTGTTTGACCGGAAGTGATATCAGCTTTTTTGTTTAAATATCAGTCCTATTTTCTCGTCCTGTCGATAGAGAAAATAATTCTCTGTACAACCGTTTTTGAAAATTTAAAATCGATTAAAAAATGACCTACTGGCAGCCGATTTTACTTTTACTCAGTTGGCCATGGAATAAGTATAAGACACAATATTTTCAAATATTGTATTTTCGATATTTTTAAATATCTCTGTGAAAAGTGCCATTTAAAATGGGATTTTTAAATACAGTATCCATATTCTTATTGCATCGTTTTGAATGAAGACAAGCAAACTGGCAGATAAAGAAATCTAGAGACTTTCAAAGTTATATATTTCAGAAATATTTGTAACAAAATTTCATTTATTTGTATCTAATTAAGTTTGCCTTTGTGAAATTATCACTAAGATTTCTTATCAATTCACAAATAAGAAATATTTAGTCAATAATTTTCTTTTCACGCTGTTGTTTCTAATGGCACTTTTGTCAAATTCTATGTAGGAATTTCCATTATTATCAAAAGCAAACACAAATTACGTTGTTTTGTACAGGTTGATAGGGTTTGCTGTTGAGCGGAATATTAGCCAGGCCTCAATATTTAGGATAATAAAAAAATACAAATTCAAAAGCTATAAATATGAGTTCATCGTTCATCAGCATTTCTACGAAAGAGTTGGTCCTAGAAGAATACAGTTTTGCACTGTTGCAAAGTTATGACCAAGATAACGAATTTTTAAAATATATTCTCTTTTCTAATTCTAATTAATTCAATTTTGATTGTGGGTTATTGTAAATATTGAAAGCAGACTCATTAAAATAATGTATTTTTTCATATTTGCAAAATGTTTTTTTTTTTAAAAGAGTCAAATAATTTTAATTGTTATTTGTTTTTCTGATTGAGCCAACCCCAATTTGGCAAAAAAAAACAAGCTGTTTCGCTAAAATTCTTCCTATTCACTTCAATATCGGCAATGAAATATGCCGACTGTAGAAGATGGCAAGAGCTTGAAAGTAATCTATAAAACAACATTTAACAGTACCCTCTAGTAACTGCAATCTTAGAGGCTTCTGCCGCAGTATCCCTGAAGAACTAGATGAAATGTTCTCAGTTATAAGTGCGCACAAAGTCTTATTCTTATTGTATCAAAAATTAATTATAGCTAAAATGAATAGGCTATAAAATCACAGTTAGTGACCTTTAATCACGACATACTAGAGAACCCCAGTGGTTCGTTAGCAAAAGGAACTACTAGGATATCATAAAGATTCTAACCTCAAAAAGTAGTTACTGTTAACGGAAGCAAAAATTAAACTTTGTACTTCGATATATTAAATAAATATTAGGCAGCATATACTAAACCGATGATGGCGGAAGTTTCATAGTAAATGTGACGGCTAGCAGTAAGAGTAATTGAAGGGGTGCTCAACATCAAGGTATCCACAAGTGATTATGTGCAGATGCTCTTGACCTGTGATATCCATATGCGGATATTCTAAAAAAATGCGCTGTTTAACACTTTTACTGCATGATATAGCTATCATTAAGCTATGATTCATCTGGTGTAATCCCTAGATCCATATGCTGACACTCTCTCCTGGCAGCAGAACTATAGCTGGCCAGTTGTGGCCCGGCCCCAGAGGCCCGCAGGTTTGCCGCCCCTGTGCTTCCCCTAAGTAAGGGAGACACATGGACCGCATCACCTGCTGGTCTCAAGGATATCCGGACCGCCCTGGCCCGCTTGTTCCGCCGCTCTGGAGGGGTGGTCTTCTCTGCAACCCTCTGCCGCTTGGAGCCCTTGGTCGGAGGCTGAGTAGCTGGAGGTCTTTGCCGACTCCCAGGTTCCTCTACCCCCCTCACCGAAGCAGGAGCAGAAGGGAGTGAGACAGGTTGCCTTTTGGCTTCCCTTCTTTCCTCCCTTCTTGCCCACCTTGCCTTAGGGCCCCTCGTGTTAGAGGGTCGGTCTCTGTGCGCCTGCCTACCAGTCCGGTGCTCCTGGCTTTCCTTGACGGTAAGCCTAGAACTCGGGGCCGGTTGGCTGGCGCTCGCCGAAGCAGAAGAGGCTAGAACAGAGCCCTCCAGCTCTACCGGTCGAAGTGACTCGCCCGGCACTGAACTTTTTGGCCTTCTGCTCCTTCCTCCTGCTTCTGGCTTTCTTCCTATACTCTTTCCTCCTTTCCCTCTTTTTCCTGAGGGCATCCTCGGTGACTTTGTCCGTGGTAGAACCTTTCGGTCCCTCCTCAGACTCGTCACTAGGAGACCTCAGAAGAAGATCTTCCTCCTGGTGAGGTAGCGGCTCGGTGGCCACCACCTTCACTTCTGAGCTAGGGAGCTCTGATTCAACGGGTACGTTGACTTTTTCTTCTTTCTTTTCTTCTTCTTCCATTGGTTTTTTGGGGGGGTTTGTGTGTCTAGATGTCTCTGTGTGTAAGTGTAGGTGTGTGTGTGTGTATAGTGTTGATGTATGTGTATGCTTGGGCTGTCTGACTCCTCGGATTCTCCCTTCTCCAGGTGAAGCACAAGGCTAGGCTTTATCCCGGCGAGAAAAGTTGACAGCCACTAGTGAAGCCCCCCGAAGAAAGCAGCAGGGCCCTATTCCAGGCGCCACCTGGCACTATTACAAACTCCGGGATTATACACCGGGTGAAAGGGCAGCCCCCTACGCCGGCTATGCAAGGGTGGGCCCCTATATTATCCGGCGGCACTGGGTGTACCATCCCCAGCTTCTTTCACTGCTACCTCTCCAACACGATCCCAATCCAGGAGCCCCGCCTCGAATCTCCCCCTGGAAGAGGGCGAACCCAGGAGTCTTTCTGACCAAGCATTTGTGTGTAGGTGTAAGGTGTATATGTGTGTGTGAGTAGATCTCTCTTAGTCTGGCTCTTCCCCTCGGCCTGTCCGGCATGGGAGTCCCTGCCGGTAGCTAAGCTACCGCCGGCATAGCCCTCAGTTCATTAGAGCACGCAAGCCCCCTCACCGCGAGCAAGGTGAAGATCCTTCGAGGCACTGGTAAGTCTGATGCATTGTGAGGAACAGGTCTTAAGGCTGTTGGCAAATTCGGATATTGGATTTTTTTGTTTTTTTTTTTTAAATATCCTTCAGTTCTTGTTACACAAAAATAGCAATCGTCGAAATGATTGGTGGGTTCTCGCCATACCATTGAAACCGCAAAAGGCATGCTTTTTCTTTTCCCCTTCATCCACAGCACTAGTGAGACTTACACAACAAACGTGGGGAGCCCATTGCTTGTCGTGATCTCCATCTAAAACTCCAAAATATAGAAAATACGCTTTTTTCACATTTTCAAACAATCGCCTCGCTGGTGACTTCATAAGAAATTCTCCACAAATGTAACAAAACTTGTTGTGAGGTTTTGCAACTTAGGTGCGTTTGACAACATTTTTGTCGTAACAGAGTTATGTAGACAAACAAAAACACTTTTTAACGGACACAATTGGGCACTTGGAAGGTCAAAACAAAAATGATATTGAAAATGTCCCACCGTGCTTTGTTCTTCTAAAATTGTCGACCCATCATAAAATTTATTACCTGGCAATATAATAGGGTCTATTGTGTTCACACAAAAATGGTACGTATTAGGATTTGTTGGATATTTTTTCAATTAATAGGGAGGTCTGGTGTGAGATAAAGTCTGGGAATGCCAACAATTTTAGGTATGTGGATATCCTAGTACATATATTTATGTGCGGATCCACTGGTGTGGATATTAAAATGTTATAACTGCAGTTTTCTTTACCGTATGCAAAAGATTCTCACCAAATTTAACGAAACTTGCGAAAAAAGAGATTAAGCGTCATTTTGCTTATTGCCATGATTTATTTAAGGTAAACTATATTTATTTGTAACACCAAGTGTGGTGACCTATTTAAGTTTTATACAATGTATATAATATGAAATAAATCTTTTAAATTGGAATTGGAAATTGGTATAATTTTTAAATTGTTTGCAACTGGTATACTGAGAAGGGCAAAATGATCCTTATTTCCTGAAAATAATCGACTTACAAAGTTTAATTTATGCTTATAGGTATTTCAACAGCAAATACTTTTTTTGAGTTTAAAACCTTTACGACATCCCAATACGTATGGCAAAAGAACCACTGATGCATGACGGTTCTCGAGTATATCGCATTAAAGGACCATTACCGATTTTCTATAGGTTCTATTAAAATTATACAACTGGATCACAGTTTGAATTTATAAACTGGAGTATTTCCATCATTTATGTTGTGCAAACGTTGCGTTGGATCTAATTTCTATAAGATAGTAACATCTAAAAAAAACTTGCTATTATGAAAATGATTGTAGTTTAATGTATGTACCGTTTAGTTTGTGCTGATGTAAATAACTTACTTTGTATGAAACACGAAAACAGCAAAAAAAGTTTGTTTGCTATATATACATTTTTTTATACGAAATGTGTTTAAGACCACGTTTAATCTATTCTAGAGGCTTGTCACGTTAAGTAAAGTTACTTCTTTAGGCATGGCAAAACAAAGTAAAGGATTTATGTTTTGCACTCTCCATAACTTTGTGGAAAGTTTATTACAGTTAGTCCTAAAAGTTCATCGAAATTAGAAAAGGCTTTATGAAAAATTATTCATTGAATTAACTACTTACATCTTATCCTGGATAATTAAAGGGTTGTTCTAGGGTTCTTGATGCATCTGAAAAGATAATCACATTAATTATAATAATTAGAACTGTGACATCCCCCCCTCCCCGTCGTGTATTTAGTTTATACTGTGGTCACTACGGCACCAGTGTGACATCCTACCACACCCTCGTATATACTCATATTTTATTAATTTGATTATTTAATTGATTCCCTTTTGATAAGTCTTACCTTGTCGTGAAGCGATAGGTACTGCTTTATTAATTAAATGGCCTTTTTCGTTATCGTCTAGTTTTAGTGGTAGGACATAAATTTGTTTTGTTATTGTAACCTTTTCAGGTACGTTTATAACATTTGGTATTACTCTGTTTCGTTTATGAGATTTAATTTGATTTAATTTGATTACCTACTTTTACCAATTAGTATGAACCTTAATCTGCACTGCACTGATATATGTTTTAAAGAACTACTAACATAAGAAAGATTTGACTTTATATTTATTATGACTAATTTGCTTAGAATTCACTTTTGTAAATTTTGAAAATAGAAATAATTCAAGGAAATTCATACAACGTTTTAACAGCTTCTATTTCGATACGTAGACAACTGTCTACATGAAAAACATTACATTTATCTAGTTGAATTTGCAATGCAATAAAACCTTGTTACATGTGGCGGAAACTTCCGCTCTATACTGGAAGTAACATATGTCAAACCTTACACATGGGTACAAGAGAAACTTCTCTTATATGGGTGACTCGAACGTCCTCTGTCAAGCTAGACAGACAGACGCAGATAACAATGCTTTTAACTGACGCGCGGACACGATGCCGCAGCAAAACCATACTCTAAACACAAATAACGCTGCCAATTAATATTCGGTGGGACAACTGTCCAGTTAATTGTTAGGCTTGTCGAATACACCCCGCCGTTAAGGCTTAAACCATGGTGAAACGAACTACCTCGTAGTGTTTTGTAAAATGCTGGCAGACGTCAATTGCATCCAGCGCACGCGTACATAGGCGGTGGTTATAAAATATTAAACGATGCCCACGGGGTGCCCACCACCGGACCTCCTATCGACAGACAAGGTCCCATGGTCAACACCCCAGAGGGTTGAATAAACCAGCATGTTGTGTTATCGACATCTGGCCGTACCGACCCAACAGCTGATCGCTCGAGTCCCTCATAAAAGAGGTGAAATTTGACAAAAGTTCCATTGCAGATTCAGCTAAACCCTATTTAGTATTTATATCATCTTATTCTTGAAATTGACCTAAACTGATGCGGACAAATGAACGACAGTTCCAACTACTGATCTTATCCGAGTTAATATTAAATGTCCTAATTATTTATGAAAAAGGTATTAAGAAATAAAAGGTCTATCTGTAAATCATTTGGTACCACCGGTCAAATCCTATTAAAACGCGAAACCCCAAGCATATAGAGTCATAATTTGATTAACGTTGCCATTTCACTCATAACAAAAAAATTGGTTTAACTAAATGAAATACGCGTACGGAGAGCATGGCAATGCGGTATAAAAATTATTTAATGCCATCGTTACCTATTCGTGTACACACGTAGAGTTGCGCGGGATTTACTCCCCCGGGTTCTTGAGTAACCCCCGAGTTACTCGTCTCTATGGCGGTGGCGACATCGGTGGTTATTAGACGCTAATGAAGCGCGGCTCCGGGTGCTGGTGGAAGCTATAGCTCCGAGGCAGGGCCAATCTCTTATTTCCCGATTCCGGAGAACCAAAGCATGAAGCTTAGGGCTATCAGAGAGTTGACCTGGAGTATAACTATGCCACGGAAAGCTGGACAATCTCTTTATAACCGATTCCGTACAACCAAAGCGTATAGCTTGGGGTTGGGGAGATACCCAAAAGTTAGTTCCCTAACTATGATCTTCCAACGAAACTATAACACACGGTACTTAAATTGAAAAGTGACATAATGACACTATCTTTTTTAGCCTTCGACCCTATTCTTGGTAAAATCACTTCCAACCCTACCTGTTTATGTCTGTTTGTTTATTTTACACGTTCTCGTCTAGTGAACGCCTTGAGATTTTATAAAGTTATGTCACCGTTTTAAAATATTTAAATGAATACTGTGTGTTCTTTTACTTAGATGAATAATTTAAACTCTATACTTTGACTACATACGTTTTTCTGCCAAAATTATAAGAAAATGATTTAACCTTTTTATGTGATAGTTAATTTGATATTTAATGAGATAAATGCTTAGAAATAATTTAGTTTTAAGTAAAAAATATAGAAAACATCCGAGATGAAGCAGTCCAGGGCTGGGATGTTCCAGAACATTAATTTTTTGGTTATAATAAATACCATAGTCTTACAATTATTCACAAGAAAATTTTCAAAGGGAGCTTAGAATTAATAGCAGTTTATATTCCAGAGTATTTTTAAGAAAGTTTACGCCTGCAAATATATAAACTTTATATTTTTGTAAATATCAATTTTAAACTGATTATTTTTAAGTATTTATAAAGTTATTGAGAAGACTGTTGAAATGGAAATCTTTATGAATAAAATTATTTGATACAAACTTCTTAGTTAGCAGATTATTTATGCATTATTTAATTTGGTAAATACCTCTTCAAAACAATATGCTATGTGCACATTGCTTTGACGAAATATTTGTTTCTTTCGAACTGTCCATTATTTAAAATAATAACTTTTCATTAGTTAACTACTTTCTCCAACTAAAGTAGTTTATTTTAGATTATTTAAATAATTCATCTTAACTAAATTTTAAAAGTAGTTCTTTTTTTAAACAATAATATTAATAGTAATATTTATTTACCAAAGTAAAATACAATAAAAATTCATTTTTGTTATATAGTGTTGTAAATAAATAAAGAGAGGGAAATCCAAAAAAAGGTAACCTTGAATATGGGCCAAGCTAGTTTATATAGCTGGGGTACTTGTGTAAATACACTCCTTGTCAAAATTAATGCATAATTTAAAATTTACCGTAAGTTTCATGTTCAATATTTTCTGAACATTTTTCTCGATTTGGATGTTTTTTTTGTATTGTGAAGTCATTCCTCAGAAATCTTACTATTCTACTGATTTTCATTCAGAATACTGTTTTGAACATATACCGGATGTTATACTGATACTGTTCTTTTTCCAGGAAATTTAAAAGACCTTTGGAATGCACTAGCGACCTCAGAAACTCCCTATGTTTTTACTGACTTCCCATTTTATGCACACATATGAAAATAATCGCGGTCCTAGTAGGCTTTGGTAAAAAAAAAACATTTAAATTTAATGTCACAATTTGTATTAGGTTTGCTTTCTGCACTTTATTTTGAGTTTTTATTTTCAAATGATGCCAATTTCAAGATATAGTTGCAATCTTTCGAAGCCTGATTGAGTTATAGTTGTTGCCCTTTACGAAGAAGGTTATAATCACACTCAGTTAGCTCAGCGGTTTTATGTGGTCCAGTCAAACATTTCTAGAATGTTGCAGCGTCATAATTAAAGCTACAAATCGTTTCTGTGTATCATGGTCGTAGAGTACAGATGTACTTACTGTCGCCTGCATTCACCTTGACCGCGAAACTCTTTCTCCAGTTCAGTCTATTATTAGCTTTCGAGCTGTGTACACGTTAAGTCACTTGGGCGTATTGTATATTGTTTTTGTGTTTTTATTTTATTTGTTCTACTGTATTGTTGATATTAATTTAATAATAAAGCATGGCAGACGTACGCAGGGGTAGAAAACGGCCATTTGCTGATAAATTGAATAAATTCATAGGTGAATTCCCGGATTTATTCTACGATGGTGCTAAAATAATTTGTAAAGTGTGCGAGAAAGATTTGATGTGCTGGGATACACGTGATTGTGGACTTCACGTAAATAGTGTACACCATAAAAATAAACTTCGACAACACAGTTTACGTTTGATTTACTATTAATGCTGATTACCTGTGATGTTCTGCTGCACATACTCGATAAACAACCATTTTGAGAGTTCTGGAATAAATACAATGCCCAGGTGAAGTTACCAAGTCGCACAACGTTATGTAACTATCTACCAACTGTATACGTAGACATGGTAAATAAGATGAAATGTGAATTAAAGAATACACGGCTGTGGTTATCTGTTGATGAGACAACAGATTTGTAAAAAAATTCTATTTTAAATGTTATAGTGCGAGTACTGGACCCTCTTAAACCGACAGTTCCACTGTTACTAGCTAGCAAAAGACTAAGTCAGTGTACAAGCGAAACAATTACCAGGGTGGTGCTGGAGACGTTAGAAAAATTTGAACTGTCAAAAAGTCAAGTGTTGATGTTTGTGACTGATGGCGCCGTGACAATGCATTCGGTAGGCTGTTCTTTGCAAGAACAAGGTTGTACGTTTATACATGTTACGTGTAAAGTGCATGCTTTACATCTTGTGGCAGAAACTATTCGAAAAGGTTTTCCAGAGGTGGATGCATTAATAGCAAGTACAAAAAAAGTGTTTCTTAAATCTCCTAAACGTCTCCGTGCATTTCATAGCAAGTGTCCTGGTATTCCTGAACCACCACAGCCAATTCTTACATGTTGGGGAACATGGTTGCAAGCAGCTTTTTATTATGCTGAATATTTCCGACAAATAAAAGCTGTGATACTACAATTCAATCCAGATGAGGCTGCAGCTATTAAGGAAAGCCAGACAAAATTCGAAGATATTTCCGTTGAAACAGCTTTAAAAAATATTGCGAAAAACTATAAACCATTACATGAAAGCATTAAAAAAAATTAGAAAACAGTGCGTTGTCGTTAGCGGAGTCACTGCAAATAGTGGACGAAGTAAATCTACTGCTACACGTTATAGGTGACGCAACAAATGAACGCGTTAAAGAGAAGTTCGCAAATGTGTTAAGTAAATACACCGGTTTTACCAAATTAAGACAAATATGTGATGGTGCAGCCCCAGATCCGTTAGGTGCGTTCAAAGACTATTTACTTATGGGTGTATTACATCAGCAGATGCCGAACGGTCGTTTTCAAAATATAAGAATACATTTTCATCAAAGCGAACATTACTCATGGAAACAACCATAGAAACATACCTGATGCTGCAAAATGGCTACACATCTTCTCCAGTTTGTAATAAGCAAGCTAGTTAATCAAACTAGTTAAGAGGGTAAGTTTTACATACATTGTTATAAATTGTAACATTTTATTGTTTCTCATATTAGTTAATTTCGCATACGCCACTGTCCCACGGAACATTTTTGACAACTCTAGTCATAATAAAACAGGGACGAATATGAAACAGCAGGTCAGGGTCGGTAAAGACATATAGGGATATAAAAATGTGTATCTCCCTTGATAAGAGTGATAAGAAGATGATTCGAAAAATAAAATGGTAACAAAAGATAAGACTAAAGTGTGCTGTTTGTTGAAAGTTTGTGAGGTCGCTGGTGCACTGCATAGGATGTCTTAAATTTCCAAGAAAAAGAACAGTGTCATTATAATATCCGCTACATGTTCAAAACAGTATTATGAATGAAAATCAGTAGAATACAAAAAAAAGAACATCCATATCGGTGTAAATGATTCAGAAAATAATTGAACATACTACCCATTTTGAAGAGGCTGCGTGAAATAAATATGGAGTTGTTGAATATATTGTCTTGGAATATAGTATTTGGACGTTATATTAAATTAAAATTAAAATAAATAAATGATTTACAAGACAACATGATTCAACACACAGTTTAAAACACATACAAACACACAAAAAGTGACATAGCAAAAAGATACAGAATTTGTGGCGTGGCTAATGATGTACGTTCAGGCGTACAAAATTAAATAATTTTTATATGTAGTTGTTTTTCTTTATGTCGTGGATTCATGGATACATCCTGTACATCAAGTTAAATGTTGCAGAATCTTTGAAGGTAATTTGAGTTGCTTTCGTATCTGAAAAAGAAAGAAATTTAGATAAAGTGGAAGATAATGAAATGATTTTGAATTTGTTTAAATAGTAGACGTGTTTAACATAATGAAGCTACAGAAAGCTTATTCGTTATATTGAACATGTAAATGAAACATTGTAATTAGATTTAAGTTTAGTTATATAGTGAAAAGTGAATGAAAGGTGAAAAGGACGAACGAAGTTCACAGCGTAATGAAATAGGATGAAGTGTATATAGATGTGTAGGATAAAGTACAGAGAAGAGGATTAGAAAGGAGGAAAAGGGACCCATGCCATGAAAAAAATATATGGAATGAAAGTTTGTAAAGCAAGATGATGTTGACATCACTATAGAAATTTGGATACCTGGGAAGAGTTGTCCGGGAAAAAAGTAAACAAATCTAGGTTGAGAGTTCCATTTCGGATTTGAAAGTAGACACACGTTCAAATTCAGCTCCTAACAAAATTCGAAATTTATAATTAAATCATAGAAATTTACATCGAATTTGAAGAATATAAATAAAAGGAACTTACAAGAAGCATAAAAAGAACAAAGTTCATATGCAAAAGGTGTAAAAGAAAATAATAGCATATTTCTCTACAAAGAAAAAGACAAAATTGTTAATATAGAGAGAATTGTAAAGCAGATCAAGTTCCAGACAATCAAGTAGATATAAAAGAAAAAGGCAAAAGTTAGCAGACAATTGAGAATTAAAAGGATTCAGGACGCATGCTAGTATATAATCTGTACTTACCTATACGAAGAAGTTTAAATCTGAGTCTGAATATAAAGTTAAATTCGTTAATTAATAAATTTCTTGTATTAGGTTAAGATTTTTGAATCTGTCAAACATAAAGTTATTTAGTCACAAAAGGTGCACCAATTTAGAATAATTTATCTGTTTTCAATTTGAAAAATTTAAATTTGACTGATTCTGTTAAGAGGCCTAGTCGGGAAAAAGCTTCGGATAGCTGTATCACTCTCTAGAAAGTTTTTATACATGCGCCGCTGAATAATTTTGCTCTTGACTATACCTTCACTGGACGTTTTATTCACCGACTTCATTGAGGTGCGATTCCCAATAGAGGTAACACTTCCTTGCTCCATTTGTAGTGACAAAGATACTTATTTAGAAAATTCTTTTTAACCAAAAAGTTTGAAACTTGCTGAGCATAATTATGAAGATTCATTCTAGACGACATGTATGAATTTTACCTCGAATTTTACCGATTGATATCATAATTCACTTATATTTACAGTATAAATTTTCCCTACATAAAGTGAAAATTAATTAAAATAGATATACATGTACCCTCTATTACACTTTCAACTACTGATCCTCCAAATTTGGTGTAATTTGACCAAACCGTATGGAAGAAATAAATTTTGAAAAATTACCTTACAAACACTGGTTAGATTAGCCCTCTTAAAATACAAAACATTTCATTATCTGACTACAAAATTTATTTATAATTGAATTAAAATTTATGGCTATCTGATGAATAAAGTTAGATAAGATAATTAATTAATTAAACAATCAAATATTGAAAATCAAGATCTATAATATTAAAATTTAGTAAAATTGACCTTACTTCTGAAGTTTAAGAGTCTCTAGAGTTAATTGAGTGCATGCTGAAAATTGTATCCAGACAGTGAAAAAAAATTTTAAGTAAATAAAAAGTCAAATTTGACATATTGTACAAATTTACCTGCAGATTAGGCAAGTCACAATACGTGAATGTGTTCATAATCGCAGATACACATATTTATACAATTAATTATTACATTATTACAAAATTATAAAGTCTTAAAACAAAAGTAAATAATTTATTCAATAATAATACATAGAAGAAAAATCTCATATATACATATTATAATTTTCTTCTAATAATAATAATCTATTGTCACCATTGATTGAACACTAAAACAACTTTTATCAAATCTACGTTCTTGCATATCCTACACATTTCACAATGCGAATGCAATGTTGTCATCGTGAAAATGAAGCCACTGTGTACATAAGATAAGTAAAAATATGACAGGATATTTCTTTTTGAACTTATCAAAGGAATATGATTATATACAAACCCCTTTGCGGCTTTCACTGTATATTCTTGTCAGAAAGGGACAAATGATATCCAGCTGTGCTATTAGTCAACGTCTACTGAATACGAAATTTTTTATTACGGTTTTGAAATTAAACAAATTTACATAGAAAATATCAGATTTGGTGTATGTATAACACTTTTCTATTTTAAAATAAAATGCATATGATTTAAACAAAGTTTAAGGTTTAAGGGAAGAGACAGGATCAATGTGCTTTATGCTAACTTTGATACCTATTGGAATGTTGCTGGTTTTAGTAAAGGCTGATGAAAGCATTATAAAAAGGATCTTTCGGAGCCCTTTTGATGAATATATTAATCTAAAAACATTACCATTTGAAATAAACTTCCTTGGAATGTTAAATAAACTGTATTGTATACTTCAAAAAGTATATTCATAATAAAAGTATCCAAAATGCTATTTACAGAACGAGTATTTATATTTTTATAATTCTATAATTTTTGAATTTTTAATAATTCAAATTCCATGTAATTTTCACAAAATTAAGATTTCTTTTTGATTTTTTTTATAACTTATAAACGGACCCAAAACACCATACTATACTGGACATGAGTTTCGCCAACCAATTTGACAACATTTGGGGTCGATTGAAACTGTTTTAATTATCTCCAGAAGGTGCCAACTTGGTTGGCGAAATGCGCGTCGAGTGCAGTGTTTTGGTGTTTTGTGGAAAACCCAGTCAGTGTTAGCATAACATCAAGGGTGTCAACCTCAAGATATAGATCCAGTTATTTTTTAAAACTCCTTATGTAACAACTAAATATAAAAAAGTCTAATTTGCGACATATCTGTTGCTTATAAACATTAGCGCCGAAATAGTATCCGGTGTTTCTTTTTTTGCTAGTATTTGCTATGGCAGTGAATAAATGACAAAAAATTGTATATTTTTTATACGTTTAGTCTTTGAAAAATAAATCTCTAGGAATTTTTTAAAAAATATTTGCGAATGAAACAGAACATTATGTTCAAACGTTAGTTGAGTTTGATGCAAAAAACTGTGACCCACTAACTAATAAAGTGGATTAACTGGAATAGGCTGTCACTATTCATATTATTTTTTATACTTCGTGGTTTCCAAACTTTCAAATCCATCCAGATTTCTAGTATTTGTTACATTCCTAATTAATCTTAAATTGCTGATATCTGTCTTATGGTTGTTCTCAAACGCATGTGGGGCAACACTAGACTTATCTGTTCTACCATATTAAAGATGAGACATATGCTCCTTAAATCTAGTTTGAACTTAACAAGGGATTAAACTTTGCTTTACCTGTCTCTGAAGGTATTTTAGATGAGATTGTTGCAAGTGTTGAAAGTTCAACTTAACACCTTCTTGATTCCTCTAATGGATTTGTTAGAGAAACTTGTAGAAATCAAATCTCGACAAATATTATCACTGAAGTAAATAGAAAGTCAAAATCTACAGGAGGCAAAAAAAATTATCGAACGGTTGCGTGAAAAAAATTGTGTGTACGTAAAGGCTGATAAGGGCAATAAAGGTTGTTATTTTAGATGAAGAGGATTATTACAAAAGGGTAGACAATATGATTAGTAATGGTCATTATCAAAAATCCATTACCAAAAGTGATTGCTGAAGTAAGAAATATACATACTTAAATCCTGAAATAACATTGTTACTCCAACTTTAAATAGGAGGTTACAAGTATCTAACCCAACTGTACCTAGATTGTATTGCTTGCCTAAGATACATAAACCACGAAAGTCGGTATGTCCTATTGTTTCACCTATCAAAATGATTAACAGAGGTGTTCGAAAATTTACCTATTGCACACCACCTAGTTTGTCTGTGATTAAGTCCAATGATTTCATTAATAAGGTGGAAACATATTCAGTTGCAAGAAGGTGAAATTTTGATATCCTTTGACGTTTGTTCATTGTTTTTAAGTGTTCCGATACCACAGACTTTGAACTACCTTAAGAATCTACCCGATTTAAACAATCTCAATCAAGATGTGGTAAGAGAATATCTTCAACTAACTAAACTTTACATGAAACTAAATTACTTTCGATTCAACGATTATTTCTTCGAACAACATGAAAGAACAGCAATGGTTAACTCTTTGTAACCATTCATTGCCAGTCTCTTCATGAACAGATTTGAGACAGAAGTATGTGGACGATATTTTTACAATGTTTGATAAAAAAAGTCGTTGATATTGACAACTACGTTTCTAAATTAAACAGTCGTTTCATGTCAGTTAAATTCACATACGAAATTGAAAACTCTGGACAACTACCATTTTTAGATGTATTGATAAAATGGCAAAAATAAGTTAGAATTTGACATATACAGAAAATATACCAGTACTCTAAGATATATCCATAAGGAAGGACTTTCACCATTGTGCTCAACACAAAATGGCGAGTTTTAATTTTCTAGTCCATCGTCTATTAAGCTTCTCCCTCAATAAGGAGAGTTTTGGAAAAGAAAAGGCATTGATTAAGGATATAACTGCTAGTAATGGATATTCTGTAAGTTTAATTGATAAAATAATTAGGAAACGAATATTTCGCTTCAAAATTTTTCAAGCTTTCAAAACAAAAGATAAATATATATAATATTATATATTTTTGGAAGGCTGTTTTCATGCTCTTCTATATTCTGTAATACCCAAATAAAAAGTTTGTATCATAATCTTCTTTAGAGTTTCTCAATTGTTTTTCTGATATCGTAAGTAAAATCTACCCAAACATATCTAAAACCCACTTACTACTTTTCTAACTCCAAAAATAAAAAACTTAAGGGGGTTGTAAAAATAAAAATGACCAACCGGTACATACAGATTCACAGTCTCCAGTATTCCGAATACCATTTGCTCAAATAATATACCAATATATCGACCTCAATTAATCGTTCATATACCATTTCCAAAAGGTGTTTCAATAAGAGCACAAACATTTGAATTGCGCCAGTTTGGATGTCATGATGTCACAAGATTATGACGTGTCAGGTTGATAGGAGACAGATGGGAGTTAGTAAACATGGATAGAACAACCCGTCCTGATTGTTAAACATTATTATCAAAATGGTGAACGTTTGATTGCCACGATTAGTAAAGTGCGTCCAATTTTCGGTCGAAATAATGTTCCTCATTCATCTACTGTGAAAAGAATAATCGAAAAATTCGACAGCACTGGTTCATTACTGATATGAAAGACACGATACGAGCTCGTAGAGGTCGTTCAGAAAAAACGTCACGGCAGTTCGCGAAAGCGTGGCCGAGAGACCAGAGACGTCGATTCGTCATCGTGAACAAGAATTGGACGTTACAACAGCCAATCTTCGGCGTATTCCCACAAAAGATTTGCATCTCCACGCCTACAAAGTCCAATTGACTCAACAACTTCTGCCAACAGACCATGCACAGCGAAGAGAATTCACCAATTGGATCTTTGAACAACAAGAAGTGAATGCCGATTTTGTGAACAAAATCATTTTCATTGATGAGGTCCATTTTCACCTCGATGGTTTCATTAATAGGCAATACTGCTGCATTTGGGGATCAAAAAATCCACGAATGATTCATGAGAAAGCAATGCATCCAAAACGTGCCACTGTTTGGTGTGCATTGTGGTCTGGAGGAATCATTGGGCCGTTTTTCGTTGAAGTCGAGGCAAGTAATGCAGTAACGATGAATGGCGAACGTTATCGTACTATGATAACCCAGTTTTTTGTGCCTCAATTGGAAGATATTGCTCTCGACGACATGTGATTTCACCAGGACGGTGCCACTTGCCATACCTTCCATGAAACATTGACAGTTTTGCACGAGTTTTTTACTGGTCGTGTCATTCTCGGTTTGGTGACCAGAATTGGCCGCCACGCTCTTGCGATTTAACACCTTTGGACTTTTGGCTGTGGGGTTATCTGAAGTCACAGGTTTATGCCAATAAGCCCTTGACCACCGACGCATTGAAGGTCGAAATTAGATGCTATATCAACGAAATACCGCCACATGTATGCAACATCGTTATTCAAAATTTGTGCCAGCAAAGCCGTGGAGGCCATTTATCATTCCATACCTAACTCCCAAATGTCTACATTATAACTTAATAAATATTTCAATATTTTGCTACAGAAAACCATGTTTTATTGAACCTTGAAATATTGTGCTCTTATTGAATTACCCTTTAGTATTCGTAAGATTCGTATCAGATTTTTTCATACGAAAAACCATGAAATTTTGCTTTACAAATCTTATAGCTGATTTATTAACGTGTACATAATTCAACTCTGTTTTCTTTTCAAAATATGTACAGGTTATTTAAGATGGGAACCGTACTATACCGGGTAACACAGGAGACATGTAACACTCCGTAGCATGCTTATTTAAAAAGATATTATTTTGAAATTTGGTACACTTATATAATGCGTGATTGTCCTTTTTTGAGTACAAAAAATTTTTGTCCACCACCTCCGGTTTCATCGGAAGTGACATCTACTCTGTTATTTTAAATAGCACCCTGTATATTTTTTTTACCTATCTGATTCGTCTCTAGATTCTCTTTTCAACCATGTATCGGAACATGGCATTTGTTTTTAAAATGACAGTTAATATCAATTTTAGTTTGTTAAGTCTAGGTGGCCCTGATATGAACCTTGGCAGATATTGATGCGTATTGTGCCGTGATATCGAAAGACCTCTGGCAAGCAACTTTGTGCCTCATATTTTTTTTGGCAATAACCAGTAGCTGAACAGACTAATAAGATCTAACTTATTTAAAAAAAAATCTCTAAACAACCCACGATATCTTAAAAACCAAGATAGGAACCCCATTTTTTTACTTCATCTAGTTAAAAAATACTTATTTATCTTTTATTTTTGTCCAATACAATTGCTGTGCCTATCATATTTTACTTTCTTCATTAAAATTAGTATCGAATGTTATTGCATAGTAATGAATATTGTACTGCAACAAAAATATTTAGTAAGCAGGCGGTGGAAACAAAAGAAGGTAAAACGACGCGTCATTTTGATTTGACAATTAAGAATTGTTTACTTGGCAGTAATTTAAGTATTTTTCATTAAATTATACCTAAGTTATCACGTTTTTAACTCTACTTTGCCATGTATTCACGAAATGAAAAAGCAGATATGCTACTAATCTATGGCGAATGTAAAAAAAATAGCAGGCAGGCTGCTGTCTTATATGAAGAAAGATTTCCCGAAAGAATTCATCCACCAAACAACTATTTTGTGACAGTTGAACGGCAATTCAGAAGTGAACCAGAAGTACCGGAAAATAATTTCATTATCGATGAAGACTCGGAAATCAATGTACTCGCAATTGTCGAGGTAGATCCCACGATTTCGATAAGACAGATTGAGGACCAAACCGGTGTAAATCGAGAATCAGCTCGACGCATTTTGAAAAAAAAATAAATTTGAATCATACAAGTACCAAATACACCAGCATTTATACGAAAATGATTTTCAGAGAAGATTGAACTATTGCAATTGGTTTCTGAACAGACACAATTTGGATAATAATTTTCATGAACAAATTTTATTTTCCGACGAGTCCAGGTTCACTAATTTGGGATTATTCAATCGTAACAACACCCGTTATTGGGCACAAGAAAATCCCAGTAATATGAGAGAAAGTGCATATCAGGAGCGATTTAGTTTTAATGTATGGTTAGGAGTAATTGGCAGAAGAATTATTGGGCCAATAATTTTTGATGGTCCATTAAATGGAGAAAGATATTTGGGATATTTGCAAAACCAGATACAAGATTTTTTGGAAGAACTGCCACCTAATGTTAACCCAATAATTTTTCAACAGGATGGGGCTCCACCACATAACAGCAGAGTTGTGGTGAATTATTTAAATGAGAGGTTTGGAGAAAACTGGATGGGAACAAATGGGCCCGTTCGATGGCCTGCAAGGTCACCAGACCTTACGCCGCTTGATTTTTTTGTATGGGGCCACCTCAAGGAAAAAGTTTATAGGACTCCACCAACAAACAGAGAAGACACGGAAATGAGAGTCAGAAGAGCCATCGATGGGATTACTGAATTACAGTTAGATAACGTACTTAGGGCTACCGTCACGAAAACGCGATTGTGCAGAGATAATAACGGACAACATTTTGAACATCTGTAGTAAAAAAATGTTTTTGTATGTAGTACTTCAGTAAATATTTTATTTTAATTTCATTCATTCGTTGTAAAAATGTATTACATAGTGTAATGGTTTTTCATCAATTTTGTTTAAATGTGTTTTACTGATGTTTCTTATTTATTAAAAAAATCGTTTTACCTACTTTTATTTTGTTTCCACCGCCTGCTTACTAAATATTTTTGTTGCAGTACAACATTCGATACTAATTTTAATGAAGAAAGCAAAATATGATGGGCACAGCAATTGTATTGGATAAAAATAAAAGATAAATAAGTATTTTTTAACTAGGTGAAGTAAAAAAATGGGGTTCCTATCTTGGTTTTTAAGATATCGTGGGTTGTTTAAAGATACTTTTTTTAAATAAGTTAGATCTTATTAGTCTGTTCAGCTACTGGTTATTCCCAAAAAAATATGAGGCACAAAGTTGCATGCCAGAGGTCTTTCGATATCACGGCACACTACGCATCAATATCTGCCAAGGTACATATCAGGGCCACCTAGACTTAACAAACTAAAATTGATATTAACTGTCATTTTAAAAACAAATGCCATGTTCCGATACATGGTTGAAAAGAGAATCTACAGACGAATCAAATAGGTAAAAAAAACATACAGGGTGCCATTTAAAATAACAGAGTAGATGTCACTTCCGGTGAAACCGCAAGTGGTGGACAAACATATTTTGTACTCAAAAAAGGAGAATTACGCATTATATAAGTGTACCAAATTTCAAAATAATATCTTTTTAAATAAACATGCTACGGGGTGTTACATGTCTCCTGTGTCACCCGGTATACATATATCGAAAATTATGAAGTCAGCTTTTGATTTGTTTAGCTCCTATTACTTTCTTATACCTAATATAAAAAAGTATAGTAATCGTGATTTTTTTTCGACCTCGAGATTTTAATTGATATATACGTTTTGAACCCTTCTGGATCCATTCTATTTTCCGAATGATGTCTGTCGGTGCATGTGTGTGTGTGTGTGTGTGTGTGTGTGTGTGTGTGTGTGTGTGTGTGTGTGTGTGTGTGTGTGTGTGTGTGTGTGTGTGTGTGGTGCGTGCGTGCGTGCGTGCGTGCGTTTGCGTGCATTTGTGTTTATGTTGGTGTTTGTGTGCGTTTGTGTTTATGTTGGTGTTTGTGTGCGTTTGTGTTTGTGTATGTTTGAATCCGCGATAACTCAAAAAATACTAATGGGAGACTTTTCAAATTTGGCAGTTAAGATTGACAACAACATTTTAGGTGACGCATTAAATTTGGTGAATGTGGTACCATCAAAAGAGACATAATGAATGAAAGTAGAAAAAAGGTACAATTTCGGGAAAAAAATTAAAAACTTTTTATTGCATTTCTGGACGAATCTCGATGAATTATAATGAAAAAAATATAACTTTATAAAAAAAAATCTGTCCGCATGTCTCATCGCGATAGCAGCCACAGTTTTTGAGATAAATCTTTCAAATTTAGTACACTTGTTCTAAAAGCTAAAGACAATGAAAAATTCGGTGATGAGCAAAATTGGCCAGCTAAAAGGGCGCCCACGAGATCCAAACTTTTTTTGTGTTTGACTACAAAAAAAATATATTCTTGATGAAAGATTATAAATCATGTCTACTATATCAAGCGAATAAAATATATTTTCCAAGTACTTAAATAAAGCTGATGTAAACTGAAATATTTGACACATTTGGCCACATAAAATGGGGTTAGGATATACTGAACAGTTTGATGTTTGAAAAGTCAAATTTAGTTACAAAAATGACAATGTCAAAAACAAAAAATTATTGAAGCTGATAATTAATTATTTCAAAATTTTAATGAAACATTTCAAGGTACGCTATTAAAATTTATTTGAGGTAAGTGAAGAATTAAATAGAATGATTTTTTTTAGATCAGGATGATATGTACTGGTATAAAAAGGTTATGTGCTGGCCACATCAGATATTTCTTTATATGCAATTAAAAATGTAATCCAATACCGAACAGAAATATGCGAAAAAAGAAAAAATAAGCTTTTCCTTTCGGGATTATATTGATTTTATGTTCAGTTCTGTCAATAATAAGTTTTCCTTATAAAACGAACGTTTTTTTGTAAAAAAATATTTTTTGCTGTGCATATTACCTGAGAAGCGGATTAGGTTTATTCAGTTCCAGATAAGTTTGGACGGCTGAATATAAAATTTTGTAAGATTAACTGTTTGAAAAGGACTTTCGAGAACACGATGTCATTATTATTTTATTACGTATTTACGTCAGTTTTTACATGTACCTTTATATAGAACCGTCAATTTGGAGCTGGAATCAGGGTGATATATTGTATGCGATAAGTGTAAGTTTTTTATTAAAAAATCTGTGAAAGCTCCATTAGCTTGGTGAAGACACAAAATTATGCCAGGATACGAAAGACACTTTTTAAATATTCCTGCATATTTTGAACCCTCAAGATATGGTAATGGTCGGCCTAGAAAGTGATACTAATAGATTGTGATTTCCATTTAATCGTTAAGTGAATCTTAAAGAGGTTAAAAGAACTTTAATGCTAATCTCTTGGATATCGGTCCCCTAATCTAGGTATATTTTTAAGTGGTAGGTATATATGTATAACGTAGAATTTGACGCTAACAGAGATAGGATGTTTAATGATAATTAACGCTAAAAATTAATTATGCTGTACGTAAATTAATTCTACTTAGCTCCATGTTTTATTAAATTCTCTAAAAGCAATATTTATTTATAATTAATTTGTTTCCTTTGCTTAGGAATTGTCCTCTGTCGGAAATGTTCAATTAACCTTTTGCACTTTATTTTATTACACAAGGGACAAAACAAAAAACAAAAAATAAAAATTTCATTTCTGAAATTTGTTTCATAACAATTATAACACGCTGAATTTAAATATCGAACGGAAGTTGCCTGTATGTATGAATATCTGTCATTATTCAGTTTCATTCCTAAAGCTATTTAAACTTGCAGGATACGTATATCCTTTTATTTGATTTATAACAATTAAAGAAAAATACTAAAGAAATTTTGCTCATCATGCAGAAATGAAATGGAAATGCGAATCGTAAGTTCCAATTGTTTTAATTTTTTTAAATCATTCGCCATTTTGTTCATTGGTAGAAAATTTAATTCGTATCAATTATTTTCTATTTGCGATTGTAGGCTAGTACTATTATACTGTGTCCAAACTTTAACTTAACACAATAAATTTTAGGGAGTATATTACATAAATATTTGCTTCTAAAATTTGAACATTTTGCAATACACAGGGTATCCAAATTTCTGTGCCAAAGTTGGACATTTTCAATGTAACCTTTCTTGCTTTTTTTTAAAGAAACTATTTTTTTTTAAGTAATTTTCGCTCTATTTTATTAGTTTATGTGTATAATTATTAAAATGAACTATAGCACAGCTAAGTTAGTTAATATGGTATATGCAATAGAGGAAAGTGATGAAAATTATCTTTTAATATCACAGTTGCATGCCCAGAAGATTCCTGAAGTAAAACTTCCCGAAGAAAAATCTTTCACAATATTAAAAGAAATATTTGATCGTACTGATAATACTACTTATGAAAACAATGCAAGAACAGAAACTATTCTGAATAAGAATTAGAATTGCACTGTCCGTGCAATTTATAATTTAGTGTACGTGAAATCGATTGTGATTTTGGCATAAATAAATTCAATTTCAAAAGCTTTAAAGATAATAGATATCACCCTTACCACATTTAACAGCATCAAGCTCTGGAAGTGGCTGATTTAAAAAAAAGTTTAATTTCTGTTAGTGGACCAGCCAGAAATTGATCGACAATGGAAATTTTCTCAATTTTATGCTTTCCACGGATGAGGCAACATTTTACAGAAACGGTTTTGTTAATCGGCGTAATATTCATTATTATGACAGCCAAAATCCACATATTTTAATGACACTGGATTTACAACATGGTAGTGTAATGGTAATGACGGGGGAGGCTGACGTCTGGCAAGTAGGTCGCAGATGGGCACTTTTACCAACCCCAGCTAACCCCTCAGCCGTATATTTCTCTTATTCTTTCCAATCTTCTAATGAAGGTCAGGATGCCACTCAGTGCGAGAGAGCTCATCTTCTTTCTTAGAAGCGCCTTAGTACCGAAGATGCAATGCCTCAAGCACCCGAACGCTTAAACTGTCTCAGGAAGTGATAAGACGTTTCTTCATCCCGCATTCTAAATTTGTGGAGTCTTTCTCAACATATATCATAGATAGATGTCTCCTAAGTCTGCAGTGTCCTGTCAGAACTCTGATTAAAAGATTCAGAGTATCTCGAGTCCAGCCCAGTAACCAAGCCGATCTTATCTTGTTCGGCTCCGTCACAAAATCTCGTGTTTGCTTATAGGGCCTGCTGATCCTCCAATGCTTACTTGGTGTCTCGTAGGCCCACTAATTGAGGGACATAATGACCCTGTCTAGTTGTGATGCCCAACATAGACTCAAGTCCCAGGCAGGGTTCCTCAGCTCAAAGTCTAGCACAATTCATCGGCCTTCTTGTTGCCTGGAACCTCAGTATGTCCCGGGACCAGTATTACTTGTTTATGCCTGGCAAGCCTTTCTAGAGCGTCCCCGCACACTTGAGAGCTGATTTCGTCCTGGAGAGTATACCGCTTTTAGCCTGGTTGTCGGAAAAAGTGTATACCATCTATTCCGCACTGTTCCTTTCCTCATCCTTACTTGCCACCGCTAGGATGGCGTAAAGCTTTGCCTGGAAGATCGTGTCCTATAATCCTAGAGCAAAACGCTTCTGTACTCCTCTGCCTTCCAGATATATTCCCGCCCCGGAGGATGGTCTGGTGGCTAGTCGACAATCGTCTGTGTAGCACAACAGAGAATCCCGAGGTAAGTCAATTCTCCCCTCACTCCACTCCTCTCTACTTGGAAAAGTGGGAGTATATTTTCTTTCCAATCTTAGCTAGTCTTTCGCTTCTCTTACCTTTAGGGCAGAGAGGCGTATTCCCTCTTCAACAGTCCAGCAATTGCTTCGTGAACTTCAATTGTACCTGAACATTGCTAGCTCCGAAAATCCCACATTTTTAGATAGGCCAGCATAGCCTCCCTCTTTATCCAGGAGTGAAGCATTGACAGGCCTAGCAGAACCTCCAGAGCAGCTGTTGGTGTCGTTCTCATTGCGTCAGTGATCCCTAGATAAGCTAGTGTGGACTTTGCCAGTTTTAGGGACGTGATCGCTCTGCTCACGATTACAACATAAATAATGGTATTGTTTGGGGAGGCATAGTTCTCGATTACATCACTGGACCACACTTTTTTTAAAGGATATTTGACAAAATCAAATCAAATCAAAAATATTTATTGTACAATTAAAATAAACAGTGTTATGTCCCTCGTCGGACACCCGTTGCCGACCTAGCATCCCCGCATATGAGAACGAGGGGGCAATCGTTAGGTCGGGCGAAGCGGGGCCGATCCGGGCTTAAAAATAACAATAAACAATAAATACAACAGCTAAACTAAATAATTTAAATTGTATAATAACATCAAAAATGAGGTATAGTGTAAATTGGTGCATGTAAATTTTGATTTAGGTATACCACGGCGAATCAAATTGCCACAATAAAAAAGCTCGTCTTCAAAAAATACTGAGATAGAGAGCTGGAATGTGCAGCTCCACTTATTTTCACGTAGAAACATATTCTTGTATATTTATAATGTTCCTCAATTTACAGATGGTTTTCTTATAACTTATAATTTGGAAAAATTCTTGGAGGGAATTTAGAAGACAAAAATAAACAAAAAGAAAAGTAGAGAAAGGTGAAATTTTTGAATTTTGGTACCCTATTTATACCGTGTGGAAATTAAGTAACGCATAAATTCAGTAATTCCGTTGATATTAATTTTTTGGAAAAAATCTCAAAGGGGTATAGCGATTTTAACTTCAGCAAATATTTTCAGTCTATTGTCAGTTTCTTATGTTATTTATTTTTTAAGTTATGACGTTATCGACTTTTTTTTTTAAATGGCAACCTATATTTTTTATTATTGATTTTGGTAGTAGTCTTTATTCCGGTTCTGACCGTATAAAATTTTCAATACGTTATATTTAAAAGAAATCGAGAAAAACAGTCTTAAAGTTCAAATAACAAAAATTCATTAAATTGGGAAAATTTATCTAGTTGCCGGTGTATCACATTAGTTCGATTTTTTCAACTATTTGTATAATTTAGAAATAAAAACGAATGTGCCGTCGATAACTTTCCGTCAAACTTAGGCAACTAGATAAATTTTCCCAATTTAATGAATTTTTGTTATTTGAACTTTTAAGACTGTTTTTCTCGATTTTTTTCAAATATAACATATTGAAAATTTTATACGGTCGGAACCGGAATAAAACTACTACCAAAATCAATAATACAAAATATAGGTTGTCATTTATAAAAAAAGTCGCTGACCTCATAATTTAAAAAAATAAATGACATAAGAAACTGAAAATAGACTGAAAATATTTGCTGAAGTTAAAATCGCTATACCTCTTAGAGATTTTTTCCAAAAAGTTAATATTAACGGAATTACTGAATTTATGCGTTACTTAATTTCCACACTGTAGAAAGGACGTGTGGTTGAAATATTGGTAGCGTCTGGTAAGGTAATTTGGGTTTTATCTGAAAAGATTATTTCAGTGATATTGGCGGTTAGCGAACTACCAGAGAATTTAAATACATATGTATTTGACAGGTGAGATGTATTTGAATTTTTTTACAAAACGTCTTTCTCCGCTTTTAAGAAATTGACTAGCGAGGTCTCTATATTTGACCATCATGGATTTCTTTTTATGGGTTATGTCAAGTGTGTTGTGTATTGTACGTTGCCACTACAAGAGAGCATGGAAAAGTAGGATTAGCATAGAGATCTTGAAATACTTAGAAATTTTCAAATTTAATTTCGGAAAAGATTAGAATTTTGCGTGGTGGACAGTTTGAACATCTTTTTAAAAATTGTGTTTCTACTCATTGTTGTTTTCTCAATAAAGTTGAAAGTAGTGGAATTAAAACTTTATATCTAAATTGTTTTTTTTTGTGTTATTTCAATTTATTTAGTTGCACAATTATTGTTAGACAGTTGTGAAAGTCTCAAAAATCATCAGGAATAGGCACGAGGTTATGCTTATAAAAGCGAAAGGAAATATAATATTCCATCAAATATACAGGAGGTTGCATTTAAAACAAAACAAGATGAGTCAAATTGAAAGGTTTCAACTTTGGCACGAAAAATTCACTTTTTGCGTATTGCAGAATGTTAAAATTCTAGCAGTGGTATCCTCAAATCTGTATCTCATATGCTAATTTATTATATTAGGGTGAAGTATGTATACAGCATATTATTTTTAGTATTAGCCTATATGTGGACAAATTTACAGAAAATAATTAATAATTTGGCAACATTGCAATCAAAGTGCATAAATTTTTATAGTGGTATAGAGAATGAAATGATTTAAAATTCAAAAAAAAAAAATTAATGAGATGTTCCAATCAAAAAAAAAGTGACTATGCACGCCAAATTTCTTGGGTCACCCTGCATATCTCGCAATAATTTTGGACTGTGCTTTACTGCATGTCGTTCAACCCTGTTTTTGAATTATTTTCCTATCTATTCAAATAAAAAAAGGTATAGAAGATTGATGTACTAATATTGTATGTGTCATTTTTACTAATTTAAATATTTTACTTATTACAATTTCAGCCTATATAAGAATATTTAATATTCTGGCCAGTGATAATTATTTCATGTGCCTATCTCAATAATTTTTTACATTTCACGATTTTACAAAATTAATCCAATAAACAACAATGAATGCATACACTAAATGTAAATAAACTCTGTTTACCTTTTATGAAAATAAATCCTAATGTAATCAGTTGTATATTTATTTAGGATTGTTGAATTAATTAAAACGGGGTTGGTGTATTTATAAATATGAAATATTTATTTTAAAAGTCATAAGTTCATTTATATTTTTGTTACATGAAAAATAAAAAGTTACAAGAGAGTTAAGGATACAAAAATTTTAACGATTGCGACAGCTGTTCGAAATATAGTTTTGCAAAAAAAAGATTTTGCAAAAAAAAAAGATGCAAAAATGATCACTCGTCCTCCTAAGTTGTTTCCTAGACAGCTCGTAACATATTCCTAACATTTTTTTCAAAATTTGGAGGAAGATGTGTCGATAGATTTCAAATGTCATTAAAAAATATTGATTTTTTATAAAGTTACAGCATATTAAAATTTGCACATTCAAAAATTAATCTAAAATAAAATTTCAAAAGGTGATAACTAGACTGGGTCAAATTCCATAGTAATTCAGTGGTGTCAGAAGTGAGCCAGCGTATATGTAAATAACCGACAATGCATTTATGTTTCGATTACGTACACTTATTTGGTCACAGTGTTTAATAGACAATTGAGGAGATTTTTTACAAAAGTCAAGAAATCCTTTAATCTTAGTTCTGAGGAAAATGGATATTTTGTAAAAAGACTCAAACAAATATCTAAAGGTAAAATGTCATTGATAGTACTATTGATGAGCATCTTAATAGCACACATCAACATATTCGGACTTGTTGAATTTTGATTAAATATTACAGCTGGCGATACAAGGAAATGTTTCCATATTATGTGCTGCCATCTCATATCCGATCTTCCAAAAATAAGCATGTGTAGTTGATTTCTATTGTTCAAATTTTATTATACAATTTAAAATGTTTTTTTTATTTTTTAGGTGTTGTATTGTTTTAAAGTTTCTAGTTTTAAGTCTGGACTGGCCCGCTACGCCAGACCTAACAATTGCACTGTCGCCACCATACGCGGGGATGCTAGGTTGTCAACGTACCGGATGTCCGGCGAGGGCATGATATTATGTTTTTAATTGAAATAAACTTGTTTTGAATTTGAATTTAAAAAAAATATTATGTGCGTGAGGGCTTGTTCAGTTTTGCTGCAAAACTGTAATCTCCAGAGTTAAGATTCCATAGGACTTGTATACGATTGCCGTGAAAAATGTTTTATTTTACTTATTTTTAATGGAGCGACTTGTTTAGTTTTCGTACAAATTATTTATTTTCTCCATTGAATTTTCAAGCTACTAATTAAGTTTCAATATAAATCTTCTGAGGACTAGTTTCTACTTAATATTTTCAGCTGAATTTTGATACAAACAGATTTTTCCCATATCTGAACTTGTTGAGTTTTGCAGAAAAGCGCTTCAATTGGAAATTTTACCTACATAGTTTAGAAAAGTGCTTACCATTCAACTGTCCTGCAGATACGACAAAGGCTCAGAGAGAACACGTGAAAACATTTACACGAGCAACAGTTTCTATATTTGCAAGCTGTACATTTTCAACTGAAATATGCTTCTCACTGAGACCGATTAATATCACATACTTTTGTATACCCTGGATTTTTGTGCAAACTGTCAAAAAAGCTCATACTAACCCGCATACCGGGGACATTTATCAAAATTTGTAATACAGTTTGTACACTATCAAGCAGTTCAAGAGAGTAGGTATGTTAGGTACAACGAAGAAGTTTCTAATTTGTGGATACTATCCAATACTATATTATAGTTATAAATAGGGATCGGACTTTTAAGTTGTTAAAATTATATAAAGAAGTAGGCAAATAAGCAAATAAATTCATGAAAACAGGTTCTCTTTTTTGCTTTTAGGTTGTTACCTGAAGTGCAAATTTAGGTTATGTTATTTTATTCATGTTTATTATTATAATAATAAAATAGATACCTCTAAGTAACCTTTAAAGAAAAATATATAAATATTCACGATTACTTAATTTTAATAGTAAAACATTTTAATCATAAATTATGATTTTGATTATTCGTATATCACACTATTAGTTTTTCTAAATTCTCTTCCATCAACCTCTGACTTCTGTCGGACAAAATGGTCTTTTAGACTGAAAATGACCTTTCCACATCACGTTATAGGTAATTTTGAAAGGTTTAACGTACACATTTGTCCCAAGTTGCTTTATTGCATCAACAAGAATTTTAATATTAGCTTCTACATAAATTAATTAATTTTTATGTTTGGTTTGTTAAAATACATTTTGGAATCTTTTAAAGATTATACAGAATCAGAATCAACATCCTGTACGATCTAAAAAATTAATTATTTCATGACGAAACAAATTCAATGAAAAACCTGTTTAACCCATTCAAAATTGTCACAATAAAAAAGCATTTAACCAAGTGCCCGTCTCGTTATTATTGACTCAGGAGGTCACGTCAGGTGAAATTTCTGTATATCTTTGTATTCTAGTTGGAGCACTCAAAAGTATTTTTTTTTGTATTTAAAATTCGTCCTTTTATGTTTATAAACAGAAATTTAAACAAGTTCAAAATAGTATTGGCAAGTGCATAAATAGAAAATTTTTAAAAAAGTAATAGAAAAAGTCGAAGGTTGTTTAAATAGACCCAGTAAATAAAACAGGCAAGTTCCTAGTAAAATAGGAGATTTTAAAAATTATCCTAAAAAAGGTAAGAAAAGGCAGTATCAAAAAGAGCTCAAATGATTCAGAATTTTACAAAACAAGTTTGTATTTCATTAAAAAATTAGTGCCTGAAAAACTGGCGAGAGGTTTTTTGCCTGTAATCCGATCTCTAGTTATAAATAACGTGTACCGTGCATATCATCCTCAATATATAGTTGCTGAGCCTCAGATATGGCTTGTGAGTCACCAGGATTTAACTGAAGCACAGTAGTTTTTATGTCATTAAAATATTTGTGATAATAGAAAACTGCCTCCAACCATCACATTTTAAGTCCTCAAATTTCCATAAATGTTTACAAATATAGTCCACAAATAGCTTTTTGCTTGACATTATAACTGTTATTAATATAATAACTAACTCGACGCGTAATGTAAATATTTGTAATATGTACGTCCATTGCGACCCTGATGAATTACTCGGATAATGGCCCAGTCTAGACAACTGTATTTTTTTTTCATGAAATTTGAAATTTATTGACATACGAGAGGGGTCGTCTTTATATTCTCGGACTGGGCAGTTTTAAATTTTGATAGAATTTTCATTAAGTTATATGTCTTGGAATGTCAATTTCCAGGACAATTGCAACATTGTTATTTTCATTAACTATTAGTTTGTGTTGTCGTGCATTGTTAATTCCTCAAAATAAATAAAATAGATTACCGTGATGCTATAAATTTCCTTACAAAACAGGGAAAAATTCCAAAAATAATTTTTGAAGAAGTGTTTGTACGGGAATGATTGTCCTTTCAAGTCAACTATTACTTGCGAGTGGTCAAAACTGTTTAAATTTGATCGAGAATCATTGGATGATGATCCCTGTCCAGGTCGTTCTATTGACGTGATCACTACAGATGTAGCTGAAAAACCAAGTGTCTGGTACTGAATGATGCAAGATTAAAGCAATTATCAGCTTTATTAGAAATTTTAGAAACCACGGTTCTCAGAATTCTACATGACTACCTTGGATGACAAAGTTTAATGCAAGATGGGTTCTGCGAATGTTTTCGTAATTCCAAATGCCTGTTCTGGTAGAGACGTGTGAACAGTTCTTGGTGCTTTGTGGAGACGAACCAGAAAATCCGGGTATATGGTTAAAATCTGGATATATTGTTAAAATTTGGGTACATGGTTTGACACAAACCTGAGATTTTCATGTAAATTATCTAGTTCAAAAATCATTTGCTAAACTTAAATTAATATTAATAAAGAAATTCTTAGCTCAAACCTAAAGTTAAAATGGTGTGATTCTCTCATCTTGTTATCTTTGTCTTACTGTGATATTGTGTATTGGCCTGCTTTAATTTTCAGAGAAAAGGATAGTCTGCAAAAAATTCAAAACGCATGCTAGAGGTTTAGTTATGGACTGCGAAAGTTCGATCACATTTCGGCTAGCCTATTGGCATCGAAATGACTTAATTTTAACAAAGGATTTCAGCCCCATATGTCGTGTGCAATATTTAAGATGTTAAAATCTCAAAAACCTGAATACTTAACAGCCAAATTAATTATAAATAGTGATCTACACATGCGTTCTACTCGTCATCGTGACTACTTTGTATCCCTAAGCATAGTTCAGCCCAGTTTCAGCGATCAATTAGTTACAACGCTGCAAAGATTTTTAATGCCTTAACTGATAATGTTGTCACTCTTATTTATTAATTCTTTCAAAAAAGTTTAAAAAACCATATATTTGCCAATAGAATATGTTAAATGTAGTATGTATATGCTTTAATTTTATTCTTTACTATCTTACTGTATGCACATGCATATACATTTTTTTTAGTATGTATGTGTGTATTGTGTAGTTTTGATTTTAAATTTCTTCATTTACTCATGCATTTGTGTATAATCTTTGATTTATTTTCTTGTCTTTTGTACACATTATTATATTGTAATTACTATTTTATTTGGTTACCAATATACTCCTATTTTGTTGGTTGTATGGAAGAGCATATTATATATGAATACCGCCATCCCATTCTTTGTAATAAATTTCTAATGTTACATATTATTATAATTATTATTATTCTGCAGGAAAAATAATGGCACCCATTTTTTGGCACTGTTAAGGAATTTTGCATATTGATTACCTGAAGAAGGGTAGTAGGTAACGGGTATTAATCAAGCTTAATGCATCGCATTTTAAATTGAAAGACAATATCTAGATCAATTAGAGTAACTTTGAAAATCATAATGACATTCATGACATCTCACCTAACCTAAATAAGCCCATTTTTTTCGTACATTTCAAAAAATCTAGGGGATTTCGTTTTCTTATTGTAACTGGAGGAAATCATTGCTTAAGTGGGTAAATTTTTCTTTTTGGTGAGTTCATATTTTTTCAATTTCAATATTTATTTGCTTCTAATACTGAACACACTGTTGTTTAATTCAACGCAGTTCTTTCTCCTAGACTAAGCAGTTGTTTTAATAGTTTCTATGATAAAATGCATTGAAAGTGTTGTTCTTGATTCATTATATACCTAAAACTTTTATACTAGCACATTCAGATAAGAATGCCAGCATAAAATATCTATCTATCTATTTATACATATATAAAAGCTCAAAATGTTTTCTTCTTCGGTTCCTCAAGCGACTACCGCTTCACCAATTTTGATAATTTTTTTTTTTTTTTTCAATGAAAGGTCTCTACCCTCAGATGGATCATGAGACATTTATATATTTTTTTAATCACCATTTTCATATGTAAAACAAAATAAATAAAAACTAATGCATGTTAGTGTATGCTAAGCGCGGCGTTACTTGATGCGACCTCTACCACCGACCTCTTAAGAAATGGAACTAATGCATCTTAGCCGGTTTGGCCAGAGACAACCACTGTGCCAGTGTCACAGAATCTGTGCCAGTGTGCTGTTCGGTTATTGTTTATACTCGAGTTTTCAGTAACTTTTCTGCAAACAGGATTATTTATATGTGACTTCGAGTTTTTACTTGCTTTGCAAATAGGAATTTAAGCTAAGTATTTTTAGTTTAGTTTACTACTTTTATTTGTTTTTCAGAATAAACCTATAAACCGACATGTTCCTATTGTAGGTCACGGAAATTGTTTATTTCGTTCTGTTTCGCATTGTTTATTTAATATCGTGAGATACGCATGCAAGTCGTCGAAAAAATTAAAAATGAATGGGAATATTATGAAGGTTTTATTGTTGGAGATCCATCGTATCGGTTACCGATTACAAATTCCGCTGAATACGAACATTTATTGTCTTTAGATGGCAAGTTCGCCGGCCATGTCGAATTGCACTGTATTAGTCAGCTGTTTCCTGATCATTTGGTTAGAGTGTATAGAGATAATAATAATAACGAAACTCTTGATTATGGTACTGGAAATATTATTTCTAATTTACTTTTTTCTGGTAATGTTGATGCAGGACATTATAGTGTTTTAGAATATCGTCCTGTCACTAATGATGCCGATGTGGAAAACGCACTCTACAATGTTGTGCAACATAATATTTCAAAAAAACCTAAATTAAGAAAGACGTTGACTGGCAGTAGGGAAAGGAGACGCGAACGCACACAAAAACGTCTAAAATACGAAAAAAAAACCTGCTTTACAATTCAATATAGATGTGCTGTTTCTGATACTGTCTCAAATGTAACTCCATTCAACTTAGGTAACTCAAACAACATATGTAGTTATTGCTCTGCTCGGTACTTTTCATGTGAAAAAAATTCGGCTGGCTACTTTGGTCTTTGTTGCTGCAATAAAAAGTTCAAATTACCGGAATTTCGGATTCCTGATAAAATGAAAGAATTATTTACAGGGAATGACGAGATATCGAAAAATTTTCGAGATAATATTCGACAATATAATAATGCTTTGTCGTTCGTGTCATTCGGGGCAAATATAAAATTACCTTCCGGATATGGTCCGTATTGTTTCAAAATTCTTGGTGTAGTACATCATAAAATTTCGTCATTATACCCTCAAAATGGAGGATGTGCTTCTTATGGACAGTTATACATTTTAGACTTTTCCGAAGCCAATCAAATTAGACTTGAACATGCTGCGAACAGTTCCTTGAGAAAAGACATTCTATTAATTTGGTAATGCGTTTTTATCACGAACCCAAATAAGATCCTCTACGATATAATGATCCTACAAGTTCTGAAGTTGCAGCTGTTTTTGAATCCGCCGACGGTGCTCCACCTTCTCATAGACATATTGCTGTTTACGCACATGGCGGTGGAATCAAAAATATAGATTTTGACAGTATGCATTGCGAACCGATGTCATATGTATTAATCTGGCCGTTTGGGGAACCAGGATGGCATATTTCAATGCCAACTGGAGGAGAGCGCAAGACTAAAATTCGCCAAAATATTTCTATGCGAGAATATATCTTACAGACTTATGGTTCGAGGTTTAACTTTTGTAGGAGACGTCAGTCCAATAACTAATGCTGGGAAGTTAATGCAGCAGATGATTGTTGATTATTACTGACGCATCGAAGGCGACAGATTGAAATTCATCCGTAACCAACAGGTGAAATTGCGAGTAGATACATACGTTGGTCTTGCAGACGCTTTACATTTAAGGGCCGACAACGGAAACTTAAAGGCTGGACGTGTTGTTATTTTACCTTCATCGTTTAGTGGCAGTCCTCGAAACATGATGCAAAATTATCAGGACGCAATGGCCATTGTAAGAAAATTTGGTAAGCCAGACATTTTTTTGACGTTTACATGTAATCCTTTATGGCCTGAAATTACAAATAGCATACATTCTTATGAAACTGCTAATAATAGGCCAGACGTTACTGTTCGCGTGTTTCATGCAAAGGTAAAGGAACTCTGGCGTTTAATTAACCAAAAACAAATATTTGGCGAAGTACTAACATATTGTACACTGTTGAGTTGCAAAAGAGAGGTTTACCTCATGTTCACCTAGAAAAGTCTAAAATGTATAACTGTCCATAAGAAGCACATTCTCCATTTTGAGGGTATAATGACGAAATTTTATGATGTACTACACCAACAAATTTAAGGAGGTGCTGTAACATGAAACTATCGTCACTCACGTGCATTTTCCAATACACCCGCCGTCGATTTTCGAGGGGGTTACGCTAGTAAAAATATATAGGTATTTATTATTATTACCATGTTAGGTTTGATAGAAAGCTTTTGTAATACCCAATAATTTTTTTTTTTCTAGAAATGTATGAAAACAACAGTTTAAAAATATTTTACAAACTGTCTAAGAAATAACTGCGATCATTTCTGCAACTTTTTTTTCGTTCGTAAATTTTTTCTCTGCAAAACTCTTTCATTTAGTTTCGCTTGACAGTTATACCATAAAGTATCACTTGGGTCCTATGCTCCAATACTAAGATATAGCATAACCCAAATTTCACAAGCCGATACTAGTTTATACAATTTTTTCAATGTATGACAGTAAAGCGATATCAATAGTTAGTAGTGGCAGAGGCTTGACTATTATAAGTTGGAAATAAATGATATTTTATTTGCATTACCTACTTTCGATTTTCCACCGCTTTATCTTTTAATTTAAAGTTTAATGCATACTTTAATTACAAACAAATGATGACTTTTTTTGCCGTTTTTTTTTGCAGTACCATTACTAAAGCCTACAGCTTAACACAGCTAAAGTTAAATTAAACTTTATAAAATAAATGGCGGAGAGAGTTGTCCTTGAAAGTAAACTGATTAATCTATTTCAGAATTCTTGTTCATTAATTTATCTTTTATATCTCAGAATTAATGCATAATAATTAATTTTTCATTGGCTATGGAAGATACAATAATAAAATAATAAATAATTTCTTTAAATATTTGCAAAACAACTTCCAAATACTTTTATATAAACTATTTTCTTATTAACCGCCTGTTTATTTTCAACAAATAATAATCTGTTGTATGGTACGTTATTGCACACCATCGCCTGCAAAAGTAACGTCACTTTTGTCAATTTTGGAACTTATAGAATAAGAAAAGGGACATATGCTTTTCTTGCGCATTAGAAAATTTGAGTATCCATTTGTTGAACTACTATCTAATGAATTATAACCTATAACTTTAAAACTTATTAAATTCAACATGTAAATTACATAACAGAGATAATTATGTATGCTACAAAGAAGGTAAATATCATTTACCAGCCGAAGACGAGTTTGCAGCCAAAGGATGGATGTCAATAGAGCTTGAGATTGGTTAAATATACTTACCTCATATAAATTTATGCGAAAATGCGAGCCGCCATGTTACTATCTACTGTGACGTCATTCTTGTAGCAAACAAACAAGCACAAGTAACGCTCGGTATAGATTTTTATTTTTATCACATAAAATAATGAGTTCCCATCGTTATATGTGGTGTTTGGTGCCAAACTGCAAGAATACAAGTGTAAAGACAGCACAAAAGTTGTTTATAAAACTGCCAGAAGATATTAAAATTAGAAAGGCTTGGTTACAATTTACTAGGAGAGACCTCAAATTTATTATCAAGTAAAAGTATATTGTATTTTTGTGAGGATCACTTTGATGTAAGTACTATCTTGTCTACTTTCAGTAGCTTTGAACTTTACAGCTAATGTAAACAAGTGATGTCTTTCATATATCTGCCACGTTTGTAATTTTGAGGTTACGATGAAGATTGTCTAATAAATAATGTTCCAATTACCTACATTATGCACACTTTTATAAACATAAGTACCTAGTTAGTAGTAAACAAATCTACTTAATATACTTACACAGATTGTTTTTAATGTTCCTGAATTCGGCAGAATAGAAATCGGGATTAGATGCAAAGAATTTAACTACCATTATTGTGTCAATTTATGTCAAATTCGTACTGTTTGCTTTTAAAAAATCGCCCTCCATGATTAATTATTATAAACTTGAAAAAACAACACGAAGTCAGTCCAAATATTCACAATGCAGTCACGATAAGATAACCGTAGATTTTGCTTACTACAAGGGTGACGTCACATTTAAAACCATCATGGCAGGTAGCGTTTTGTAACATATCGTTCGCAGACTAAAAAATTGCAATTTTAAAATTGAAATAATAAATCAACCTTGTGTTTTTGTGAATGCAAACTGATAATTTCTGTTTTCTTATTCGATAAATTATCGTAGACATATAATTTAATATTTTATTTTTTCATAGTGTCAAACACCCTATTACAGGAGTTTGTGGCAGTGATGAATTGTGAGGAATAAACGTAGATAATGTCAAAGAAAAAAGATGATGTTATTGTCAATATTCCATATTCAAAATGGAATGTCACATATAATCACAATTACTGCACATGGCGAAAATAGTGTGTTATTTACATATCGTTAAAAATATAACATAAACATAAAATTATAAATAATAAAATATTAATTGGTGATTTTAGTAAATATTCACTATGACTAAGGTTTGTCAATGCTTGGTTAGCTAAATTATCCGTCAGTTAGTAACTTCTCGGCTAATAAAATTCACCCATTTGACACTAACCGACGGATAATTTTGCTAACCATGCATTGAAAAACCGGGCCTAAGTGAAAATATTTACTTCCCTAGGAAAATAATAATTTACTTACTTCCCGTCGTCAATATCTACCAATATTCTTTGGTAAAATCAATATCTTCCTAGAAACAATATTATATGGCATACTTACTACAGTGGAAAAAAAATATTTAAAAACGTTTGGTACCGGAAGAGATTCAAATTTTGTAACATATATACGTCAAACAAGTTTTGACAATAATTTGGGGTGCTAATTTTCCTTCAAACCTTAATTACATTGCTGCGAAAAAGTATGATGGCCATCTCAGATGGATATATTTTCAAAATGGCGGAAAATCAAATTTCAGTAAGCAGTCGTATTTGTACCTCTGATTATTATCAAATAATTATCTAATGTTAATAAACATTTTAGTAATGAAAATTTATGATATTTGCAATCAATTTTGTTCCTATCAATTTTATTATATCATTAACGGTTTTAGAGAAAAATAAGAAAAAAAAGATGTATTATGCTATACTGCCATACTAAGCTGACAGGTCCTAGCTAACAAAAAGTAAATTTAGAGATATCGCCATTTAAATTCTTTTCTATCTGTCATCTCTTAACTGACAAATAGGGAGTTTTTACTTTGGAATTGTGTGATTTCAGATTGGATTGTACAAATAATTTGTCTTATATGTTTCAGTTAGAACAATATTTGCTTTGGATTGTAAGGTAAGACGATTTTCTTAGTATCTAGTTTTCTGCAATGGGTTGGAACCTTTAGTATCTAGCTTGCACACGGAAGATAGGACTTTTCTGCCTCAGATATTAAATACAATTTAGTATTAGAAAATATTATTAGCACAGAAATGATAAATTCTGTCAGTTAGGACCTTTCATCTTAGCACGGCAGTAGAACGATTTATTTCCGTAATTTATAAAAAATTCTTCAAATAAGAAATAAACAATTTTTGTTAATTTAAATGTATACAGTGTATATGTATTAATCTACGTTCATCGAAGTGTAAATTAGTAATTATTTATTAGCGTGTTTGTTATAATTAGATAATACTGTAATTATCAAGTACGGATATTCTGGAGGCATTGTGTATTACTTTTTTTTAATAATTTATTTAACGTCGACCCAAATCCGCTACCAGGGCCATCACCAATGCCAGGAGATCATATCGTAGATACACGGAACCCATAGTTATGGATCCTTCTCAAAAGATGGTGATGCGAACAGGTCCGCTTATTCACTATACCTCATTGACTTGGTCTTATTGGTTTTGAACTCGGGCGGTTTGGGTGGAAGCACACGTCACTGTCTTTCATACCACCAAGCCGATTATTTTACTTGTTTAGTATTTTAATTGTGTTTATTGTGAATTCTGTGCTAGGTTTGTCATGGCAACACCGCGTTGCAACCATTTTTAATCAAAGCAGTAATTGTCATAAAAAAATAGATGGATGTTTACAAGTCCCGCTGCTTTCAGATGAAGATCAATTTCATATTATCAGAATAAATGTGGTAATTGACTAAAGAGCGGTTTTAACAAAAAAGAAAAAATCGCTCTTGCAACACACCATTTCGAGTTAAATCATGATTTTCAATTCAATAATAGTAAAATTTTGGACAACGAACAAAATTACAAAAAACGATTAATAAACGAAATAATACTTATCAACAGACACAGTAATACTGTCAATAAAAAAACGGATACCGAGAATTTGAGCAGAATTTATAACAACCTGATAAACGTTTTCAATTTCAATTGAAAATTCAGTTTGCAAAAAAAATTAGAAAACGTTCCGCAATTAAATTTCCCTCAAAGAAATATGCCCAATTATTTGTTTATTCAAAATACCGCACCACGCATTCACCTTTTCTGAATACTGGCGTCGACAGTTTACAACCCAATGAGGGTTTTCAACGGACCAACTTCGCGTATTTTGAGAGTTAACTGTGCCATTAGTTATAAATGTCGCTTGATCTGAGGATAAAATATTTTTTAAAAAATTACGGTTGTTCAAAAACTCTCCCTGACACCAAAAGCAATATTCCAGCCGCCTTTCTTCGTCTCCTTCTTATAATATGTGTAAGAAAATAGGCTTGAAGGGACGTAATTTATTTCGACGGAAGCATCACCAAATTGTATCCCTGAGTACATTTAAAATGGTGGACATTCTCCTTAGACTACACCTTGGATTTTCTCTCACAAACTGAAGAATTTCTGCATCTCGAACATGATCCCTCACACGTTGTTTTTGTTTGTTGCACACTTTACCAGTTCTATTGAATAAATTATTAATTCACCAAACTTTTACATGGTCTATGGGAGTCGATCTGGATGCCGATTATTAAATTCTGTAGCAGTTTCCCTCGCTCTACGAGAATTATCACCAACTAATCTAACAATTTCCACTTTTTCCGCAGTTGTAAGCATTTTAATTGATTTTGAACAAGTTTTGTTAATAAAATTTTTTGGTTAAAAAAATATCTACTATGGTTTTTTGATTTCTTTCATCTAATTTAGCATCGTAGATAGCCTTGCATTTAAATATGGAAAGTGATTTTGTGGTCTTAAAACCTCTAAAACCTCTTAAAACCTCTATCTTTTGAGACCAGTTTGATTTAAATCGGACAAAATATAAAAGAATTATTACGCTGTTACACTCTTAAGTGAGACACACTGTATGTAAGTGAGATTAGGGAATTTATGAAATTTTAAATTCTCTAAATGTTAGCATTTGAAATTTTGAAGTGCATTTTGATCTACTAGATTTACTAAATTATATAGAAAATATTTGTTATTTGTGGTAGTCCTGAAGAAGACAATAAATATTGTCGAAATGTCGACTTAATGAGAAATTGAGGTTTTCTTACATTTTCATCCAATTTAGTTCCGACAAAAAATATCAACATATTAGATTACATTATGTCAAGAATCCACCCCATTATAATTTAATGCACATTGCCTCCTGAGTACTATATCTGTTGCACTTGATGCCCCACGTTGGGCGCCAAATACAATACATACTTCTGGAGCCTGGCTTCAAATTGAAGTCAACTATCTTGTTTTTTATTAATGGTATGTAGTTGGTATTCTTCCTAAAACACCGAGATTTTTAAACACCCATTCGTTTTGAAAATTTTTAGCTTTAAAATTACAAGTACACAGTTTCATGCAATTCATGTAATTTTTATACAATTTTTCTCAAAATTTTTCTTATACAACCCAGATTTATGATATATTCTTGATATCAGAAAAACATTCCCTTTTAGAAAATACCAAAATCCACTCCTACTGCTACTAAAAAAAATAACCTTGACACATATCTTTTGAGACAACGGTGAAAAAAAATACAAAATAACCATAATATGCACAGGTAAGATACATTTGTGTATATTCTGAAGCCATTTTGACATTTGTATTTATTTTTATTTCCTCTAAATATTATTTTTTACGCCGTATACAGTGGATTTAACAAGAACGGAGAAATACATTTGCCGCCTACTAGAAATACAGAAGATATTCTTTATGAATCATTTTGAGTAGATAGGGATGTTAACGTTTTAAAAGCTCCATTTTGTAGGAAAATTAGATACCTCCATTAGATTTACATTGTTTTAAGGTTTGCTAATATCTACTTAAAAACAGTTTTGCAATGAAATTTTCTCGTAAAGTGCAACATCTGCATTAAGCACTTAAGAGGATTTAATTTTAGGATGCATTATCCGGTGCACACATCGAAAGCTCTGGTAATTTATTTACCACCAAGGAATGTTTGATTTGTGTATATAGCCACAAATAAACAGTGAATAAATGAACTTCTTTCATCGGATTCGAAATTGAATGTGATTTATCAGATTAATAATTATATTCGATCTTTTAATTTAATATTTCCCATGCACAAAAACAAATATGGTGTACCTAATAGCAGAAAAAATTCAAATATTCACCAACTGAAATATTATACAGCAATATTTTGTTCTTTTATTTGATTAACTTTCGATAAAAAATGTATCGCTCTACCCCCTTACCCAGTAAATTGCAAACGTAAATAATAAAAAAAAATATTAAGAAAAGAAAAACAGCGCAAAAAAAATAGATAGAGCATTAAATTCTGAGTTCGGCAATGTGACACACTTGAGTGTTTATCTTTTGTTTTTCGTTATTATTAGCGATATATTATTAAATGCACAGAACGAGTTTGACATAATACAATAAAATAGTCCTTAAAGAAACAACTCCATTTGAAACGTACATTTCAAATTTGTATAAGCCTACTGCCTTATCTGCATTTAATAATATATCGCTAATAATAATGGAAAACAAGAGCCAAACACTCAAGTATGTCACATTGTCGAACTCAGAATTCAATGTTCCATCCAAAACTGTAAAAATGTACAAGGGTGATGATAAAATTTAGAAAGTTGCTATTATTTTCATTGAAACAGGAAGTGATAAATACTTTTCTTTTACGTCAAATAATGTCTTTTTATTTGTGTACTGACTATACAGGGTGAACGCCCCAGAAGGGGACTCCTGTTGATATTAGTAACACGAATTGCGAAAAAAAATAAATAAAAAAGAAAGTTGAAAAACTGACCTACCGTACCTAAAATACCGTTAACCTTTTGTGGACCGCTGCATTGCTCATCTGACCCATGAACATGATTTGTTTATGTAAGTTCTTTGTAAATTGCAAAGGTACAAGATAAATCCTTTAAAAAAAAAACTTCACAAAAAGCGGCTATTCGGCGGGCTTTGATATTCGATCATGTAGAAATATGGAGACAGAGGTGGATTCAGCTCACGTTTCACAATAGCAATTATTTTCACTATCACTTATTTTAATTTAATTAGTTTCATAATTTATTAACACTTGACAATTTTCTTAATTTATTAGGTAGTCACAAGAGTAGCCATATTACAATAAGTGTTCAAAATTGTCACCACCAACCTGCACACACAGTTGAGCCCTTCTTATCCAATTTATACGTACATTCTGAAAAATTAAATAAAAATATAGTAACCTTTTCAATCACTAACAATAACGTAACTGAATGTTTAGCAAAAAGCTCCTGCAGTATAACTTCATACCCTTCCTATTTAATTTGTCATAGAAAAATCACAAAAAAGCGTAAGGAGTAGTAGGTTCACGGCGACAAAGTGCATCGAGATCTACATAAATATTACATTTATTTATTAACAGGAAACAAAATTTCATAAATTCATTTCAGGTCGGCTCTGTTAGTGGACGGCATTCATTATTACGTCGGCACCGTTTGTGCGGTAGCACAAACGGTGCCGACTTTCATTTACCTTGAGATCAACGGTCGGCGCTTTTGAAGGGATTATGTTGAAAAATGCCATCGGAAACAAGTGGCAAAAAGTGGTGAACCAATTATTGTAAAAAACAAGGTCAATGTCGTAGTCACTGAACCTATCTTAATTTGTTTTCAGTTAATAGGATCTCAAAATGTTGGAGTAATTTTATTTATTTTTTCTCGGAAACTATAGCACATAGATTTTTTATTTTTTTTATATGAACTTACTATTAAGGGATCTACCATCCCTTAAATTTAATAAAATGTGTTAGAACTCACCCTGTATATAATATCATTTTTTATGTTAAAAATCAAACAAAAAAAAGGCTGAACCATATCTCAGTGACACCCGATATTTAAAAATGCACCTGGCTTGTTTTTTAAATAACTTTAGAATGGTCTGACCTACAGACTTCCAACATGATTGACTCAATTAATTAGGGGAGGGTAATGGACTCCATGAGTGGAGAGAAAAAAATGTATACAGAGTGTTTACATTTTGGCATTTTAGTCTCCTATTTTGACGGGAACATTTTGTCCATACGCCAATACCTTTTTAGTAAATAGATTCAAAAGAGCAGTTTCCTTATAAACTTTTTGATGTCTTGTACAAAGTTCATATTTCTCACGATTACCACATAAAATAGTAAAGTTCGAAACAATGTACCAACTCCGCTCTTCAGAAAATTAATCAAACTCACTAGTTTTTATGTGCATTTCTTGTCCAAAAAACTAAGAATGTTTAATTAGTGTAGTGTATTTCATTAAAATTAATAAAATAGTGTCGTTAGTTAGTTGGTTGCCTAATTTAGAGAATTTTAAGTTTGGTCAACCAATATTTTTGAAAATTGATTGGAGAATAACCTTAAATGTGCCATCAAATATTATGACCATTATTTTATACACTGATCCATTCACTTTTTAAACGTTTACTAATATTTACCAAATAATAATACATAGGGTAATGTTTTCCGCACTGAGGGCAATATTTAAAAATTAAATCCGGTCCTGGAATTTTACAAAGTGAAATATGATTATAATTGGACTAAAGGAGTATTATAATATTTGTACTAAATTTTATTCAAAGATTAAAGCCGTTCCAGTTATATGACCGACTACAGTTTTAGCCGAAAACCATAAAACACCCTGTATCTCAAAAACGGTTTACATTCAAGGGTAAGTTTGGGGGTGTTTTGTATTCAGCTAAGTGTGCTATATCTTCCATTACTCTATGTCACTTTCAATCTTGGACACTCTGTATACATACATTGCATATAAACGATTTTTTAAGAGGGTATAAAAGGTCAAAATGAACGATTTTATTACAGTATCTGGTATTTACACGATAGAAGTCACTTGTAAACACTATCTCCTGTTTCAAAATTGTTTAATATAGTAACAACTACTTCTAGAAAAGTTTTCGTCCCTATCGATGTTGGCTTTATTAGTTTTCAGATTATTTTATACTACATTCCGCAGTGCCTATTCTTTGATGCGAAACCAATATCATTATGGTATTTGTAGAATATTGACAAAATATAACAATGTTGTTCGCTGCGCTTTGTAATGAACACTCCCCTAAAAATATAAATTAACATTTTTATATACGTAATATTATTGACTTTGATTTATAAGTGAAATTATGAACAATTTTTAAAGAATTTGTTTTCACTAGATACAAAATTGAAATTTAAAATTGCTAGTCTAATGACGTATACACTCACAGTAAACTACAACTTATTAATCCGATATGTATTTATATATATATATATATATATATATATATATATATATATATATATATATATATATATATATATATATATATATATATATATATATATATATATATATATATATATATATATATATATATATATATATATATATATATATATATATATATATATATATATATATATATATATATATATATATATATATATATATATATTTATATATATATATATATATATATATATATATATATATATATATATATATATATATATATATATATATATATATATATAACTATATATATATATATATATATATATATATATATATATATATATATATATATATATATATATATATATATATATATATATATATATATATATATATATATATATATATATATATATATATATAAATGCACAGTGAGAGTAAAGCCGGTTGGAAACAAACTGAGTCTTATTTATTATTATACAGGGTGAGTTATAAAGAAGTGGCCATAGAGTAACTAGATATTATTTGGTTCAAAATGTTCAAAAGATTTAAACAAATATGCTTAAGTAAAATGTGTCTTGTTAATGAGATAGCGTTGAAATTTTTTTCTAATTATTTTTTGGGCCCCTCAAAAACTACTGAACGGATCAAGGTCAAAATTGGTACATGCATGTTTCTTGCTGTGAGAAGTCATAATTTCATATTAGTTTTTACCTAAGTTCAATACAATACATTGAATGATAAAAATGATATCTATTTTTTGTTCAGAACAGCTGTAGGAACATTTTTAATTGAAATTATGATATACTCACTAATTCTAAGTAAAAGAAGTATACTAATCTGAAGTTACTAAAATCAAACGTTTCCGAGACATTTAAGAATTATTAGTTAACTGAGATCTACACACTACGCAGTATTTTCATTATTTACACCAATTAAACGTAATATTTGAAATATATCATAATTTCTATTAAAGATGTCCGTACAGCTGTTCTGAAAAAAAAAATAGGTAACATCTTTATCGCTTAATGTACTATATAACTGTCAAAACTAATATGAAATTGTTATTTTTCACCACAAACAACTTAGCTGTACCGATTTTGAACTTGATGCGTCAAGTACTCTTTGAATTGCACTCAAAAAAATCCTTAAAAAAAATGGTTTCAATACTGTATCTCATTGACTAGGCATATATTACTTACGCATGATTGGTTAAATCTTCATATTTTGAGCCAATGAATCTCTAGTTACTCTACAGCCCATTCTTTATAACTCACCTTGATCATTTAAAAATGAAGTAACTTTAAAATATTCTTACGAGCTGGAAACTGGATAAAATATCAATTTTCTTTAACTTTGTCGCTCACATTCAAAGAGATGGATAGTATATTTATTATGTAGTAATTTCTGAGAACATTGTTCATATAATTTAAATTAATCTTCTTACTAATAAGATGATTAAATTTCCAATTAGTTTTTACTTATATTATTTGTTTTGTTGTAATTTGGTTAATTAAAAAATAATGAAAACATTCGGTTATGTGAACCGTGACTCACTATCTAATAGAGCAGATTATTTGGGATTGGCCATCTGTCACCATTCATACCATTTTTACACTTTGTGATTTCCAAACTTTCAAATGCATCCAGCTGTCTCGCATTTATTACTAATCTAAAAATTGCTAATATCTATATTATGGTTGTTCTCACACGCATGTTGGGCAACATTAGATATCTGTCAAATCTGGCAGATTTGCGATGAGCCATATGCTCTACGAATCTAGTTTGAATTGATTGTATAGTTTGTCCAACATACTTTTGATTACAGTCCTTACAGTTAATTTCGTAAATTCCTGACATTTGTTGTAGTTTATATTCCGATGAATGAACCACTATCATACCTATATCTTTAAAACCTCTACCAATAGCACGGGGAATCAATACAAATTTCGGAATTTCTCTTTCATTTTGAAAGGTCGAGGAATTTCGAAGTCTCTTTAAATTTTCGTTTTAAGATACATAAACTAGGAAAGTCCTGTTGCGTCAGCAATTGAATTGCCGAATTACTACCTGTCAAAATAGTGAATAGAATAGTTCCAAAGTTTACCTGTTGCACCTCCTAGTTTCTCTGTGATTAGTTACAATGATTTTATTAATAAGGTAAAAAATATCCAGTCGCAATAAAGTGAAATTATGACGTTTGTTCATCATTTCCAAGTTTTCTGATACCATAGACCTTGTACTACCTCGAGGATCTACTCTAATTGAATAATCTCAATCAACAATAATTTCATCGATATGAAGGAACAGTACTGGATAACTCTTTGTCACCATTCATCGCCAGTTTCTTTATGAACTGATTCGAAACAGAAGCCAAAGAAGAATTCTAGTATATTCCAGGGTTTGGCTTAGATATGTGGATGACATTTTTGCAGTGTTTCATACAAAAGTCGTTGATATTGTCAACTTTGTTTCTCAATTGAATAGTCGTTTCGCGTCACATAAATTCACATATGAAATTGAAAACTCTGGACAATTACCATTTTTGGATGTATTAATTATTAGAAATAGTGAAAATAAGTTAAAATGACATATACAGAAAATATGTCAGTACTCTAAGATATATTCCTATGGATATGGCGAGTTTTAATTTTCCAGTTCATCGCCTATTAAGCTTACCCCTCAATATGGAGAGGTTCAAACAGGAAAAGGCATTGATTATGGATATAGCTGCGAGTAATGGATATTCTATAAATTTAATTGATAAAATTTAAAGAGACAGTCCAACCTTTCCAAATGGAGGAGAAAACCCGAAATTTAGTATCGATTCCATACTATCCTTGGTTCACCTGTGATTTTGGTCGGATTTTTAAAGATATAGATATGACAGTGGTTTATTCATCGGGAAATAATCTACAACGACTTTTAGGCAATCCAAAAGACAAAATTAAAACAAACGAAGGTTGGGGATTTACGAAATGAGCTGTAAGGGCTGTAATCAAATGTATGTTGGACAAACTAGACAATTCAAACTAGATTCAAAGAGCATATGGCTTATCTCAAGTATAGTAGAACAGATGTTCCCAACATGTGTTTGTAAACAACCATAAAATAGATATTAGCAATTTACGATTAATTAGGAATGTTACAAATACTAGACAGCTGGATGAATTTGAAAGTTTGGAAGTCACAATGTGTAAAAATGGTACAAAGAGTGACAGAGGGACAATCCCAAATTGTCCGCTCCGGAGTTGTATCCTTGAGTTACACGTACCTTATCATTTCAGTCACCATCATGGCATGGTAACATGCATTCGTGATTAAAACTTCTTTTAAAAATTGTCTGTCATCGCCACTTATTATTTCGTACGCACTTCAACCTAGATCGAAACGATACATTTCCTGGCAGGAAGACCATGACCACACTGTTATGGGTTGCAAATGTCAGATCCACAGGTTCAGCTTTAAAAAATAAACCGCCTGGTAGACCTCACAGAATTCGAACATTAGAGAACATCCAAGAAGTGAGAGAGCTCTTTACTCAATCCTCATAATGTTTAGCTTGTAGGCATACTGCCGCTATGGGAATATCTAATCGGGGTGTGAGGACAATTATGCACGGAGACCTTCACTTCTATCCGCACCGAATGATGGTTGTACAGTAACTTAATGGACACGATTGGGTCTACAGCAGAGCAGCGTGTCAATCTTCCAAAATGTTTCACCGAACGCAATTGTGCTCCCAAGTGACGAACCTCACTTTAATTTATCAGGCTGCGTTAACAAGCAGAAATTTCGCTACTGGGCAGAAAACAACCCTTGACATGACGGCCTCTCTACAGCCAGCATGTTACTGTCTGGTGCGTTGTTGCTGATTTTGTAATAGGCCCGTACTTTTTTGAGGAGGAGAGGCAAATCGTTAGAGTAACTTCTGATCGTTATATAGAGATGTTGCGCAACTAAACGAACTTGTAAATTCATCTGTATGATTCCAACAGACTGGTGCTCCTGCTCATACGGTGAAAGGATTCATGAAAGTACTAACCCCCGGTATTATTAACATTTTAAAGGAACCTTTAACTGAAAGAAAGTTTTAGTGACCAGAAAATAAATAAAATATAAATATCAGATACCAATCCAAACATTTAAATGAATAATTAGGCTTAATTGCATTCATATATCTCGATTTATATTTTGCTGGAATTATTGATAATACATTTTCTTGTCACTAAAACTCCCTATAAGCTAAAGGTTCCTTTAACATGTTGATAATACTGGTGGTAACAGAAATAATTCCAGGGTGCTTAATCTCACTGCGAGATGACATTCTGTGGCCAGCACAGTCAACCGATTTCGCCGCTTATAACTTCTTTTTCTGGAGGCATTAAAGATGTAGTCTCAAAACATAAGCTGGGGACAACAGACGAACTGAAAGTTGCTATCTGACACGAAATCGCAGCAATATCGTTCGATATGATGAGGAAAATAAAGCGGAACTTAAATGTATAGAAAATGAAAGTCGGTATGGCAGAGAAGTTTTAAAACAATGTTGTTCATTCAGACTGCAAAATAAAATTTTGAATAGCATCTATGATGCCTCTTTTGTATACCTAACAGTTATTTTTGCCACACTCCTACACCAAATTTTATCCAAATTACTTAAAGTGTTTCAGAGCAATTAAAAAAAATGTTTTGAGAAACTCACGCTCGAATATGGTCAAACGAAGCATTTTGAAATATAGGTAAGTATAGTTAAATCGCCTTATTTTGAACTCAAGTAGTAAAGAAATTTCCATGTACTCTGTCTGTATATAGGGCTAGTTTTTATCTCATATCACTTAATTTTAAATAAAGTTGATCTAATACATGGCTGAGTGAGTGTTAACAATTATTCTAACTAACCAATTTACTCTGTAAAAATCATGTAAGGCATCCAAAAGTTGAATATATTTTTATTTCGTAAATTAATAACACAGTTTTCAATTGACATGATCGTTTTATAGTTTTATGCCTTTTCATTTTATATTTGACAGCAAGGAATTAATCAAAATGAAGTTACAATGGAATGCTATTAAAATGATGAATGCCCATGCCCTCGCAAAAGTATGAGTATAATGGACAATAATGCCAGTAAAACATTTACTGGACACATTCGCCTACAAATGTACTGGAATAATAAACTCTTGGTATTATTTCATTTGTTATATAAACAAACTATGAAAGAGAAAATGATATAGACACACTAACAAATAAACTTTTTTATTATAATATACAGTGGCATTTTAGAAGAGAATACAAAAATGTTTGTCACTTTTCAACTTTAATATAATAAAAATGGACGTTGTTGTACTTGGAAAATTGTATTTGCTCCTTCCTGAAAACGACGGGTGTTATCCTTTTGAAGAAGGTTTTACTGCTGAAGGCGCAATCCAAGCAGCTGAGCTCTGCTTTCGAGGAGGTCCAACTACGGAACAAAATCGTTCAATTTCACCTGAGTAATTAGATGTGCTTGTGCTCTATATCTACTACTGGATGATGCACTTCTGCATTTCAGATGACTTCCAGCTGACGGGGTGCCCTTACGTAACCCGTCCTGAGCAAGAAGGATACTTGATCTCTCAGGTGTTGTTGAGAGAAAGCGCGATGCTCTGGATGCATTTCGCACCAAAGTGCATGCAATCGTGCCATGTATCCCCTTCGCTCAGGTTCGCTACTCTCGCGGTGGGTCAGCAAGTCATCTCGTAGTTCTCTCGTCCACTTAAAGCGTCCATGTTCAATGCCTTGATTGTCAACGTTGAGACCATCTGGTAAGGCCTCTTCCACCTGTCTCTGACCCCCACCCGCTTGGGGTCGATTGTGAGGGGCCCTTCTGAAGTTATAAGGAACCCGAGTTACAGGGTACCAGGGTGGTTAGCATTTATCAGGCAGAGTTGTGTCTGCCTGTCCAGGGTGCACCGCGCGAAGGTTGCCGGTCCTTTGTACCCAACATTATTATTTTTTTTTTTTTTCGGAATATCCGATGCCGGACAGTCCTCCCGTGGCCTCCGACGCCTCACGGGACTCGCGCCGGCGCATTAACTACAGCCACTCCCCACATTCCGCAGGGTTAGTGATTGTAGATACTAAAATCGTGTGCCCTAAGCAGACGGAGGGAACCCAGAATGACCGCTTTCTGCATATGGCCTGCCAGCCACTCGGCTGATTTTTACAGGCCGGTATGATCTTCAGTTCCGAGAGTAGCGTAGGCTTTATCCCTCCAAGTACACCGATTATTAGGACGACCATTTTTATCGAGTAGCCTAGCACTTGGAGCTCGTACCGGAGATCGCAATATTTGGTCCGCTTCTCCTCCTCCTTCTAGGTGATGTTTTTCTCCGTAGGTGGCGAGAACTCGATGACATACATCACCTTGAGTTGATGGTCGAGGAGGACAATGTCAGGCTTGTTGGCTTGTATTAGCCTAACAGTCGCGAATGAGTAGTTCCAGTAAATCTGGCATTTTCGTTCTTGACAACGGACTCAATATTTCCGGGGATGTAAGGCAGCACTGGTGTCTGGTCTACCCCGTACGAGTGCCTTAGATGGTAGTGTAGCACTCGTAATGCCGCGTTATATTGGTTGATGTAGGCCGAAATCGTGTATAGGGGGGCATGCAGATAGTATGTGCATTAGCGATTCCGGCGCCTGACGGCAGGTCCTGCAGTTGATGTCAGGAACCTTTACACGCCACACGCGGCTACGGTCGACCAAGGTGTTGATAACACCATCTTGGCAGGCCATAATAAATCCATCTGTCTCCGACTTAAGCCCGGCTGACCTTAGAAAGGCGAATGTCAGCCTGGTCGATAAACCCATGTTCTTATAGAAGACCCATGCTGAGGCTTATCGACGTGCTGCCGAAACAGATTTTCCTGTTTGGCAACTCTAATTCGGGCTTTCAGGCTGAAGTTCAGTGACTGACTCTACATCAGCACATCGCCGGCCACCTCGCCTGGTGTCGAATGCGAGACCGAATTTATATGTTGCTCTTTTTGCTGCCTTGAACTATCCTACTCCCACTCCTACACTTTTGTGATGTTTTGCAAACTGTAAGACTGAATCTGAGCTCCTGAGGATGTTACATGCCAAATTCAGTACTACTCTACCATGTGTACCCTCCAGGCTCAAGGGTCTTCGCTCCCCCTGTTGGCTTGGGAGGTACACACGAGGAACGGACGATCTAGGATGAATACTTCTGTGAATATTCATCATCTTGCGGGTATCTCTGTCTAATTGGCGTAGCTTATCTACCGTCCACTTTACTACTCCGAAAGAGTAGAGCAGAACCGGAACGGCACGCATATTAGTTGCAGACACTTTGTTCTTCCCCGAAACTTCGGAAGCCCAAATCTTTCGGAGCGGTGTCTGTACTTGCCGCGGAAAGAATCCTTTATTTGTGTTATATCCTGGATGTGCCTTTGTGGCACACCTAGATATGTATAGGTCTCTCCGGCACCCAGATGTCTTAGGATGCTTTCGTCTGCGAGCTGCGCATCTTCAGAGAATTCCCCGCATCGTCCTCTCTTGAGGTGGACGACTGCACATTTGTCCAACCCGAACTACCGGCATACCAATGGCCCTCGTGTATTCTTCGACCACCCTAAGCGCGTTTTGTAGGTCGCGCTCTCCGGAGGCATAAAGTTTAAGGTCATCGATATAAAAAAGATGGGTGACCTTATGCCTCCGGTCGCTGGGTGGTCCATATTGATATCCACGGGTTTGACGGAGCCCAACAGATACCGGTAGCAGTGAGATGCAGACGAGGAGAGGACTCAGGGAGTCCACCCTGGGAAACTCCTCTCCTAAATGTCACCTGCTTTGTCGTAATCCGCTGTGCACCTGATGTTATAGTGAAGCGAGTCTTCCAGAGTGGCAGCAGCTGTTCTATGCATCTCACTAGTGGTGCTGGTACCGCAATACATTCGAGCAAGTGCAGCAATAGCTCATGCGATGTTGTATCCAATGCCTTGCGATAATCAATCCAGGCCATCGATAGATTCCGTTTGTATTGCGCAGAATCTTGTGTAATACAGCGGCCTATCAGCAGGCTGTCCTTGCAACCTGTCATGCCCTTCTTGGCTTCACGCTGTTCGTGTATCTGTTGGAAGACCGGATCAACAGACCTCAGTGTCCTAGCATACAAGATACGTGTGAATATCTTGTAGCAAAAGTTGAGTCAAATGATAGGCCTATAATTCCTCGGTTCGGAAAGATCCCCCTTTTTAGGGATAAGCACAGTACGAACCAGTCCGGACGCTGCTGCCCCTCGTTCAACCATGAGTTGAAAAGTCGCGCCATTATTATTATCATTATTATTATTATTATTATTATTATTATTTCCCGTAAAAGCGTTTGATCTCAGTCATCAAGAAATAGCAGGTAATTTTCAGTCTCGCACATGACCATGGAAATAGCAACAAGCATTGATTTATGGGTGCCTTTTAGCCAGTCTGTCAGTGATCTTGAACATGAGTTACTGCAAAGTTTTGGAGCCCAAGCTTTATTCTGATCTTTATCCTTGCAGCCAAACTAAAGCTTTCTTAAAACATATACACTGACACATACTCAGAAGATAGTAACAGAGTAAATGGGAACAGATAAACAGGAACAATATTCCCAATAAGATTTAATGCGTTGAAAGACTTCAAACTTTACAGAGAAAATAAAATATGGGATGGTAACAGACTAAAGATAAATGAGAACAACATTATCAATAAAATATATATTTAATGCATTGAGAGTACCGACTTCAAACTTGGCAGAGAAAATTATTTTCATAGTAGCTATGTACGCGAGATGTGTTATAAAAAACTAACCAGTGTCGTCGGAGTTAAGGCGGGTTGGGGAACGTTAATAGACCATTAGTAGTATACTACACACCCACAATACGAGCTAATTCTGGCAAGTAGTTTAAAAGATAGAACCTTAATAAATGTTGGGCAAAACCAATAGATCACCCTGTAGCAGAATAAAAAAAGGTCTCAGACATTTTCAATGATCATTTCTAGTTCACTCAAGTGATCTCTATAACTACCATAACAGTATCTCCCTTTCCTCGTGAATCACCCTATATAAAAAAAGTTATTTGCCACCGAATGGATTTTGTCGAAGTTTGTCTTGACTTCATTCAAACACCGTGTATAAATAAACTGCTACAAGACACAATTTAAAAATGAAAATTCGAGTTTTCCTAATTGTGTTGTAGAAACAAAAATTAATTAAAAATTAGCCATTTATAGAGATTTTGCGAAAAGGGAGAAGATAAATTAAAAGTAGCAGTGATACTTGAACATCAATTTTAAATGGACGTAGTCTTGATGGATATTCCAATTGGCCAGCAAATTGTCTCTGTGCTCAAATAACCATCTAAAATAATTATGCAAAATCACAGTTCTTCCTCAGAAGGGAGGAGTTTCACCCACTGACCCTCACACTATGTCATTTTATAGAAAATTTTGGTATAATATGATTTGTTAACTGTTGAATATATGTATATCACTGTAATGTTAAAAAACTATAAATAACATATTTAATATTAGTAATGTACATAAATGAACTTAAACTAAAAAGTTATTGGTGATCATATAAAACAAATTAATTGAAATTAGTGAATACTGAACGCAACCCACGTTCAAGTTTTATTGAAAGAGAATATTAATGAATATTATATATAATTAAGAGCAATCATTGAATACTTACCATTCTAATTTTGATGTATTGATAGCAAACAATAATGTTCAATGAAAAGGAATCTATTAACGTTTACCCGATTGTAATTAAATTTAGAAATTAATTTAAGAAGTTAAAGGAGAAACCAATTTCTTTATCGGAATTTTATTATCTTTATTAATTTTAACTGGTAAAATTCTTAAACTAAAATTAATGTATAAATATTAATAAAATAATAATCGAGCTCACAATAAAGAAGAAATGTTTACGAATTTGTATTGTTTGATAACAAAGTCATCACAGTCATCGAATGAATGACATGAACATATTAAAATTTTGCGTTATGATAACTAAATACACATTCCATAACATGAAAAGCCTTACCGTTTCACGCAACGATTTCGCTTTGTCCAATTTTTAATAATTAAATGCGCTTAATAAGCAGAAAATGAATCCCTAATTTCTTGAATTTTAATTTGGGTTAAAATATACTTGTTTCCTCCTGAAGTTTACGATGGGTTTTGTCGAAAGCGAATTTTAAGAAAAGAGAAGGAAATGGAACAAACAAGGGGTCAAAGCAGAACAAATTAAAGAATCTGAGACCAGAGTGAAGTTTAAATGTCTACCGAACAATGAATTCAATGATAACGATAACAAGTTTGTGAGTGCCTGTTCAGATGTAATTTTAAATAAAAATCAGTTATTAAGATGGGATTTATTATTTTGTAGTTAACACATTAAGAAAAAAATTGTGAACCATGAGCGTTATATGTATTGCAAAGCGCACTGCATATTTTTTGTGCACACAATCATTGAAAGGCTTATGGTAAAAATCTATATACGATATCTATAGAAGGTATTATTTTCTTTCCTCAAATGCTGGTAGAAAATAGAACATTCTCTCCCTAGGGAGAAAAGTATTTTCTAACCAAATTCTTGACTATTACATTGTTACCTTGAAATCTCAATGTCTGCTAAAATGTCAAAATATACGTCAAAATTAAGGTAAATTCATTATAAGGTGTTATAATGTTTTATTAATTTTAAACAATACAGCTCATTTTAGAAACAATTATAATTAACATTTCAATTTTTGTTACGATTTACATTGTTTAGTCACCATGACGACCATCTTTGAAACTGGTATTTTAATATTCCACGGTTTACTTACTATTCAAATTAATATTAAAATTGTCATTGTGCCAATATACGAGTACATTAAAGAAATGTTATGTCCCTTTCACCCGTTTTTTATATTAGCGGTCGTAGAAAAAATAATATGTATAACATGGAGGAAAGTGACATTTCATCGCTTGGATGATTAAACTTCATCCGTGGGATAAAATGTTACACTTTCCTCCCTTTTTATAAAAATAGCTATTAATAATATGTTTATGTAGTCTAATAAGTCTGGATTAATAGATTGTGACGCAGTAAGTGACCATCATCCTATTTTTTGCAATTTAATTTTAAGGAACAAATGTGTATTGATAAAATAATAACATCAGAGATTTTGAAAATTTTAACATTGATAATTTTTTTAAACGACTTAATTTATTATGGCATACGCTGATTGACACCAATAATATAGATAACAAGATAGCTAGCCCTTAAGAGTTGTTAGAGTTACAAAACACAAGCACATATAACCAGTAGATTATTTCAACTACATTTCATAAATCCACTGAGCGCTCTGTGACTTCGAATGCAGGTGATTGCGTCACAGGCGTAGTATTTTACAAGGATACCATGGGTGTACGGAGCAAATTAATAAAATAAATAATTATTAGTTAGGAAAGAAACCACGGGGTTTTAATGCTTGTGAAGCCAGGTGTATTATATTTCATTTTTTAATACTTTATATGGTTAAAATAAAAAATCTGTAGATTATCTAGATAAATGAAATAAAAGACACAATAGGCATAATATTGTATTATTAATAATTGAATAATGAATGCTAAACATTTCTTAGGTTACAGAATAAAATAGCTAGAAAAAAAAAAAAACAAATAAATTACACAGGCCGACACACATTTTGGTGTCTGTGATTTGATAATTGTTTCTGGGTAATTTTGGGATGCAGAATCTAAAAATACCGTCAGATTTGCTCTATTAGATCTAGTTTTTGAGATGCAGTAAATCTACCCTATTTTTTGAATCGATAAATAAATAATAAAATCATCTTATCTTTTAACCTATGTACATTTCAGATAATTACTATTTACTACAACTGCATGCTAAAAAAAGTCATACGTAGTATGACTTTTTTTAGCATGCAGTTTCATAAAATAGACATATACATTGATCAATCATCACTTAAAAACTCTGTTTTATAAGACTTCCTTGTATGAGGTTTACCAAAACAGTTTCGCTGAAGACTGCAGCAATAGTCGGTCATCATGTGGATATTTCATCTTTGTTGATATCTTTCTTCCATAGTTTTCATATCCTAGTTGAATCTTTCCCCCTGTTCTTCACCAAAATCATTGAGGTTTTCTGGAAAACGATCTATGCTGCTGTGGAGGTAGTGAACCTTAATGCTCATGTACAACCGAGCTAATTCAAGTTGGAAAGCATTTATTCCACTAATTCAACGTAATCTTCTGCCTTATGTTTTCCAAGAAAATTTTTAACTACTTGAACAAACGAACACCAGGCATTAGACTCAACCTCGTTTATTGATTCTGTGAAATGTGGATCTTTTATAAGCTGCCTTATCTGAGAACCATAAAAAATTCCGGCCTTCAGTTTTTCCGTGCTAATCCCAAGAAATTTATATGACAAGTAGTCAAAACAAGTTCCATCTCGATTCAATGCTTTCACCATTTATCTCAAAAGCTCCAGTTTGATATGCAAGGGTGAAAGGTCTCTCTCAACCAATGGTTCGTTGATGACGTTGATAACTTTCCTTGCAGGCCATATTTTCTTAATTCAGCTCATTTTTAGCTCTGCTGTCCCAAAGACATAAAAAAACATATAAACATATAACCACCTTGCTGTCCAAGGAAGAAAATGGTTTTTTTGGTTCCCGCCAAACCATTGGTATTCCAAACATTAGGCACTCCTCTTTCCATTTGTCCACTGTCGCAAATATTCAACGTATGTTTTACATACGAAATGTGGAGTCCAGCATTTATCCTGGTTCTCTAACTGGTTGCTAAAATACGCTAGATATACCTTTTTACGCAAACTCAGAAACGGGTTTTTTTGCTTTCTTTCAAAGTATACTCATCACATGTGTAACAAAAAACGTCTGGATGATTCACACAGCTACGTCTGCTTGTGGGAGCCATAGTTTTTATACAACGTATTTCCCCAGGAAAACTCCAAAGTACCAAACTGAATACCAAACTGAATACCAAACTGAATTGTAGAATGTGATCGTAGACACCGGCGACTATCGGCCAGCATGAATTATTTAGTGGGGGGGGCATCACATGGTTGAGAGTTGGGTTTTATGGTCATGAGGAATAACCAGTAGGGATATTTAAACCCTACTTTTAGGTAAGAAAATACTATTTTGGTCTCTGAATACACCATAATTTCATTAAATTTGCATTTTATTAGATCAAAATTTGTTATATTGTATGTCAAATACTAGAGCTCCTACGAAAAAACCGCGATATATTTTTCGAATCAGCACATCAAAAATATCTAAAATCAGTGCTTCGTTTTCCAGCATCAAGACAAAAATTTTTTTTGTGGACCTGTGATTAAGATTTCCAAATTATTAATTTTGTGTTTTGTTTGCCAATTTCAAAATTTCTAATAATAAATTTAAGACTGTAAAATATGTTCGTATTTTTTTCTTAAAGCACTTATTCTTAATAATAAGTGGAAGCAAAATACTTTCAATTTACATTCTTAAAATTACTTCATTAATGGTTCTTGCTATTGTAAAACAATAACTCCTATAGTAAAATCAATAGACTAAAGTAACCATTTTTTCCACGAGAAAATATGAATAAACTTTCTGTAACTACTGCAATAAATGTTAATTTTACATTTATTTATTATTTCGGTAATATACACTCGCAAGAAAAGTCTAGGGATATTCTTATAAAATTATACAAGACATGAAAGACACATTTGCTTGTTTTATTTTTCTAAATCAATGCAAGCCACTTAACGGATGGTCAACATAAATTTTAGGGATTCCAAACAATTTACATACAAGGTGTTCCATAATTAAGTGCCTCTATTCAAGAGAGTATAGAACTATAAAAAATAAGTTGAGTTTTGTATATAAACATTTGCCTTAAATCAGTTTATAAATAAAAGTGCGCAATTCTTTTTGTAGAGGTATGTAGTTACCTATCGAATATTGTATACCCATCCTGCATTGTAATATTTAGATACAAATAACTTTAAAGCGAATCGACATTTAGTAAGAGGATCTTTTTTTATTCAGTTTTTAACACTAGCGTTTCTTTCCGCTATAAATGTATAAAAAATATAAGATAAAGAGTTATGGCGAAATTTCATCCCCACCACCTTTGTAATTACTCCAACAAATCACGATATGTAGATAGAAATTTAACAAAACATGTAACATTATAAAATTAATCGTGGTCCAAATTTAATTTTTGCCACTTCAGCCGTTTCGAATTTATTGGCAAATAACTATATTGTACTTACCCTCTTTAAGGGATTGTAGCTCCCCTATGGACTGTGTATATACAAAACTCAACTTATTTTTTATAGTCCTATTACCCTCTTGAAAGAAGGTATTTAATTATGGGACACCCTGTATATTCTTTAACTTTATGTAAATCTTTCACCCTGTAAAAAACCCGCAAATAATAGAACCTCAAGATACGTTGTGTTAAAAATAATCGCCTATATATTGCTTTACATGAATCTAATAACAACCCGAAGCCAATATATGTACCGTTGCACATATGGAAATTTTAAAACACGGTTAAAAGAACACGTCCGGTGTATTAGCTCATCCTCAGGTTTTTCCCATTTCGCCAAACATCTAGTAGATAACAACCACACATTTGATAATACTCTTAAAATATTACATTTAGGTGACAGAGGAAAATTGATTAATAACCTTGAAAGTTTAGAAATCCTGAAAGATTCAAGAGATTCCAACACATTATCTCTGAACTCACAGATCCAATTTCAATCTCCATTGACTTTCTCTGTGGTTGTCTAATTTATTTTATATTGTAATTTTTTCTACTGAAACCTGTTCCACGTGCTCGATATTATAACCTCAATTTCTTAGAAGTTAATATTTCCACCACGTTTAAATGCAATTTCACCGCTATCATCATCTGCAGTTGAAATATAATTAATTCCACTATTGTAAAAAGAAACCTGGTGCACACATAGTTTTCTACCTTAATTTTAATTTTATTTTACGTTAGTTCTCAGATAGTCCGTTAGAGGGCACTATTTTTAATCTATTTTCATTTTAAAAAAAATATTTATCCCCTATTAGATTTTAACTATTGTAGTGTATGTATGTGTTTAAAAGAAGCACGTTAAATTTTAGAAATTTTATTAAGAGTTAATTAGATACTAACAAACATTTTATATCTTACATTTATTTATAATTTGACTATGTTGCAAAACTATTTTAATTTTAATTTGACTATCCTGGTTTTTATTTATAAAAATGTAAGTATTATATAAAAATGAACCTCCTTTTTACACATTTCAATTATTTAAATTTTACATTATTCTATATTATAATTTTAAACTAACGTAATCCTGATTAATTTAAATAATTTCAATCTTTCTTGTACAAAAATTTTATCAAACATTTTTTACCAGTAAGTTTTTACTAGTAAAAAATTGAAATAATTGTCTTCTGTATTCCTGTTTTTTAAGTTTTATTAACTTATTAACATTTATTTATGTATGTATGTAACCACCATACTCATTTTCTATTGTAGTCCTGTGTCTGATGATGTGAAGTAATTACTTGTTCACGAAACCGGTCACATTAATAAAGGAATTTTATGAGAATTTTTCTTTTCGCTTTATCATGAATAATTACTCATATGGGATCAACCTACCTACGTTTCAATAACTTTTATTTGTACACTTTTTACATGAGCAAACTATTCCCCCTCTTTTCTTATCGTTGCCATTTTAAAATAAAATAAAATGCATACAATTGTCACAGTAAACCAATTACGCGTAAAGCACTTACACTATGAGTTATTTTTTATTTCGCTGATAACATAAACCCCGATCTGAATGCCACTACTACAGTGATGTTAGTGATGCTTATCAGAATAACGGGTCAGTATAACCGCACTTGAAGGTTTCCGACGGCGAGGCCTAGCTATAAGGAGAAAAAAGCTACTGGTTATATTGTGACACAAAGACTCCTTTGTTCACTGGATACATAAAAATTGATAATGAAATGCAGGGATAATACATTAAGTAAATACAAATCTACAAAGTCTGAAAATAACTGGGTGTTTTATAAACGATTAATAAATTACACTCTAGTCAAAAAATGATTGAAAACTACAATGACTCAACAACTGAGATAGTTCTATTAGATATACTCCATGCAGTCGACGTTACGTATTTCATACACGCCATGATTGTGAAAAACATATTTAAATTCGGCTGTCCATCGGCAAAATATTGCCAGAGTACTGTTACAAAAGAAGATTTTTTTATGATTTGTGTGTCATGTTCTGTGCATGTAGTTTTCCCTTACCTAGTAGCCATACATATCTACCAAGTGTGTATAAAATTGTTTTGGGCAATATTATTGAGGACGTACGAAATAAATTTCTGTGGGCGACAGTGGATGAAACTTTCTGTGTAATAAGGTTTTTAATGTTATATTAAAAATTGCGAGTGGTCAGAAGGTTCGTCCTTATCAGACGGCAAGAATCGGGCTATAAACAATAAACTAAAAAACGTTTTACACAGGAACCTGAAATACAAAACAATGTGTAAAATTAGTGAAAAATATCTACGCGGTTTGTCAGTGCCTATACATGTGAAATACTTAGAATTTGTACCATTCATCTCGGTAGATGTGGAAAGTTTTCCTTGTAAAATCATATGTACAGACAAAATCGTTTAAATTTAATAGCCACGAATGCAAAACGAATATTAGTTGTGATGTGACCATGTATGGTAATGCGATGACAGACTTCAGTCATTCTAAATAATATACTGTATTAAGCGGTGTGTACTTCATTATTCACTTTATAATTTTGCTTTTCTTTCCATAAAGTTATGTTTTACATTATAATTCGTCGAGATACGACAAGAAATGGAACTAAAATTTTTTAATTTTTTTTTTCCGAAATTGTACCTTTTTCTTCTTTCATTCATTGTGTCTCTTCTGTTGGTACCACATTCACCAAATTTAATGTGTCACCTAAAATATTGTTGAAAATCTTAACTGCTAAATTTGGGAAGTGACACACACACAAGCACACGCACACGCACACACACAAATCCATACACACACACACTCGAACCGACAGACATCATTTTGAAAATAGAATGGATTCAGGAAGGTTCAAAACGTATATATCAATCAAAATCTCGAGGTTGAAGAAAATCACTATACTTCCTTATATTAAGTATAAGTAAAAATACGATCATATGTAACTGTGAGCATTCCTACTAGTGCCCGCCTTGTCACCATGTTTGGGTGGCAACACAACACTGTGCTTACCATTAGCATGCTGTGTCTATTTTTATTAACACGCTTTTATTAGCTTCACCTGTATGTTTGCTTGCATGCTTGCTTGCTTGTTTGCTTGTTTGTTTGTTTGTTTGTAACCGACTCTTTGGACTCGATTTTGACCCACTTTAAACGGACAGATTTAATTGAAACTTTGTACACTTACGAAGAACCGGTAACAATACAATAATTTGATAAGTTTATATCATTATCCTGATCAGGATCGCCAGTCCTTTCCTCACGTATCCTCTGCGTGAAAGCAACGGCTTAATATGTAAGTACATGCCGTGATTGCCAGTAAGCTCGGTGGTCGAGCGGGTTAAGGCAGTAAACGCGAAACGACGGAATCCTCGGGCGTGAGTTCAAATCCCATGGCTGAAATAAATATTTTTTTTTTTCAAAAATATCTGTTGGATCGTAATATGTTATAATATCAACATCAATAAGCAATATAAATATAGTTTAAAACAACTAAAAAACACGCTTTCATAGCACATCAAACTAAAAAGTGAAAAATAAATATAGTTTAAAAAAACTAAAAAACACGCTTTTAAAGCACATCAAACTAAAAAAGTGAAAAATAATTATTAATATAAACTGAAAACAATAATGAACGAAAAATACTAGTATTATTGTGAAAAAAGCGTGGGTTGCTCGATATACGAAAAATATGGCACAAAGCGCCCCACGCTTTTTTTCACAATAATACTAGTATTTTTCGTTCATTATTGTTTTCAGTTTATATTAATAATTATTTTTCACTTTTTAGTTTGATGTGCTTTAAAAGCGTGTTTTTTTAGTTTTTTTAAACTATATTTATTGATAGTCTAATTGTTTAACACATGCATTTGTATTGTAATTTAATTTAGTTTTCATTCATCTCTTCATTTTTATAAGATGTAAGCACTATGTAACAATACTGTAATTAGTTGAATGTAATAGCAGTTCTTTGGAATCAATTCCTTCGAATAATGACACTTTATTTTCTATGTTTCTGAAAAAGCATTTTACTGTACAACATTATCTCAAAGAACTCGCAAAATCTTATTTAATCAGCAGGAAATTGAATAATATCCTAAAAGAACGGAAGGTATCCAGGAAGAAGTAAGTTGAGAGTAAATTTATTTTAATGATATTGCTATGCTTCCCATTTCCCAATTGAGAGAAAGTTTTTCTGTGAAGGACATGGACAAACCTAACGTAAATAAGTTTTATCTTGAGAACATATTCATGTGTAAAGTTTTAATTTTATTTTGGAAGTAGATATATTTACCATTATTTCGTTTTCATTTTTAACTTTAGGATAGTCACAAAGTAGTTTATTATGTGATAAATTTTTACCTTTACAAATGAAATCGTGTCACAAATAAAAAAATATGTCGTTTTCACTTCTACTCATTTTCAGATAAAATTATTATAAAATACTAATATACAGAGTGGGCCAATAGTCTGGAATACTCCAAATCCTGCCAACCAAAGTGGTCATGTGTGTTTACTTCACGCAAATAGGTAAGTCCATTCACTTTCTGTAGTCCTTGCTAAAGGTAGATTTAACATATTATAACGTTTGGGACCATAGAACAACAATTAATTCTTGGGTATGCAACTTTCGGAAGAATTGCATTTGTATAGAAAGGTTTATATTCCATCTGGTTCCGTAGTTATGGTTTAGCATATTTGGCGATAATTTAAACATCCACAATTGTAAGCTTATAATTTTCTTATACCTAACAGTCTTATTTCCCCATATAGTACATAATATAATTATATAATATAATGATTGATATAATAAATGCAATAAATGGTCTTAAATCGAATGCAAGTGGTATTGATGGTATCAATCTAAATATGCTATTACTATGTGCTCCTGTCATTATGAAACATTTGTTGCATTTAATAAACTGCTGTTTAGAGATGGGTTATTTTCCCAGTGCATGGAAGACTGCTTTAATTTTTCCTTTGCCGAAGGTCCCAAATCCAGTGTCTGTAAAAGAACTGATGCCTATAAGTCTTTTCCCAATCCAATATTATCAAAGATTCTAGAAAAAATTGTCTATGTACAAATAAATGAATATTTTTCAAAAAATAACATTATTCCAAAACACCAATCAGGTTTTAGAAAGGCTCATAGTACAACAACTGCATTACTAAACCCCCATGATACTATTATCACAAATCTAGACAAAAAAACTTGCGACAGTACTCATTATGTTAGATTTTTCCAAAGCATTTGACACCATCTGTCATGAACTCATATATGCTAAACTGAAGTATTATGGTTTTGACCCCATTGCACTGTTATTTTTTGAAAACTATTTAAAAACACGGTCTCAGCTAGTGCGAATTGGAAGCACTGAATCCTCTGTTGGAAATGTGTCATCGGGAGTTCCACAAGGATCAATTTTAGGTCCCCTGCTTTTCATTGTATACACGGCTGACATGTATAATAAAATAACACATATGTCTATGCAGACTAATGCGGATGATACCCAACTGTTGTTTCACTTTAATAGCGACAATTGTCACCAAGCAGCTCTTAGTATTAATCAAGACCTTAGTTATATTGCAAGGTATGCTTCTGAAAATAACTTAAAGCTCAACGCGTCGAAATCCTCCGCTATGCTCTTTACTTCTGCAGCTAAATATATTCAGCTAAAGCCTATCATTACTTTAAGAATAAGTGATGATCTAATTAGTTGGTGCGATTCTACAAAAAATTTAGGACTTTTGTCTGATATTAATCTTCGTTTTACTAAACATGTAAGTAATTTGATACAAAAAACTTATCTACGCTTAAGACTTCTATATGCAAATAAAAAAAAATTGAATATCAAATTAAAGAAAAACTTTGTGAAAGCCATGTATTGTCCATTTTTTATTATTCGTTTACTATCCTTGTCTTGATATGGTCAATAAGAAACGTATTCAAAAGGTACTTGCTGTCGATATGTTTTTGATCTTAGAAAATTTGATCATATCTCTAATAAAATTAATCAGATACAATGGTTAAAAATGGACAATTTATTTAAGTATTTTATTTTGGTTTTTGTTCACAATTTATACACAACTTCAACACCCCTCTACCTTAAAGAGAAACTGATTCCGAGAAGTACTATTCATAATGTTAATGTTCGTGGCAGAGACACATTAACAATGCCTCTGCATAGCACTTCCATGTTTCAGAGATCATTTTCGTACAAGGCAATTTATTTATACAATAAACTAAACCTAGATTTTAAAAAGTATACCGTTCCTAATTTTAAAAAGAAACTCAAAAAATATCTTTTAGATCAGCAGTTACTTGGCAACTCATTTTAATTCTTGATATTTTTTTCTCTTTTTTTCTTTCTCTTCTGTTTGCATAATTTTTGGGATAATCTACTCATTACTTTTACGTTTTACTTTCTTTCTTTCTTTTTTTTCATTTTTTCAATTTAATGTTACTATTATTTATATTTATATTTTTTACATTGGGTTAAGTGTAAGAATAGCCCTAGAGCTAAACTTCGCCCAGGGAGTAAATTAATTATTGTAAAATTATTAATTTAATAATTTATTATTATTATTATTATTATTATATATTATATTTATTTATCCCGTAATACCGTACAAAATAGGTATAGACAAGTTACTTACAAATATGATTTAAAATACACATGTTAGTTTATTTCAAAATTAATTGTAACATAAAAACTTCGGCTTCTATGATGGCAGTATAGAGATTAAAGAAGCCGACGGTTTTTAGGTAGCAAATAAGTTTGAAATTAACTGTAAATAAAATTTATAAGTAAAACTAAAAATAAAACACTACGATAAAACTGTCAATAATTTAATTATTTCGACACACTATAAAAACATTCTTGAAGCAATAAATTTGTTTCATATTTTTTAAAACATTTAATATTTGTTGTATTTTTATCATGTTGAGATAGCTTGTTATAAAATACAGGATTTCTTTCAAACATAGATAAGTTATGTAATGGTGTTCATAATGTCTCTGCGCCCCTAGTATCATAATTATGGTACATGTTATTTTTGGTAAATACTTTTGAATTCTCCGTAACCAAAAGTAATAAGTCTAAGATATATATATGCATGCGATTATAAGTAATTTTAATTCTTTAAATAATTATTTGCATAGTGATAGTCGTGAAACTCCCATAATAGATCTAACAGCCCTCTTTTGAAGTCGGAAAATTCTAATGCTGTGGTGGGAACAACCCCAAAATATTATAACATATTTAATTCTTGAATAAAACTGAGCATAATAATATGACAACATTACTTTTGTACTACTTAACTCCCTTAATCTATACAATGCATAACATGTTGGAGAACATTTTTTACATAAAACATCAAGGTGTGTTTCCCATTCTAAATTATTATCTAAGTATATTCCCAAAAATTTTACCTCACCCCGTCAGCTGGAAGAACTGCCAGCCGCAGTACCACCGTGGCAATTACCAGCTGATGGGGAACATCTTTTAGAGTTCACCGGTGTAGACTTAAGGACGAGGGTTAGCCTTAACATCAGGGCTATCCTAAAGCCACAAGACCTGGCTAGAATGGACGCGGTCATCGATGAGGAAATTCCGGAAGATGTAGACATCTGGCAAATCAACTGTGCCGTGTATAACGCCGCGAAGCAACTCGTCCCCCGTGAGAGGTCAACCAATCACGGGATCGAGAAAGCCAAGCGGCGTGTACAAAAAATCGAAGGCAAGATACAGTCGGCCAGACAACACGCTTCTCGGATCCAGAGTGTGGTGGAATATAAGACGACTGGTAGAGTTTTTACTCCCAGGATCCGGCGCATAGCTGCCGGATTAAGACGTCAACACCATACTCTAAATCTGACAGTGATGCTTACCATCAAGCAGCACTGTCTAGATAGGATCCGAGCGCTCATGGCGATAAAGAAAACATTGAAGAGGCGGGTGAGGAGTATGGAACAAAACAATTTGTTCCGTACGAACCCTTCCCGACTCTTTCAAGAGCCACAGCGTGTTGTCGAGAATCCGCCGACTGTAGAAGATGTCGAAACCTTCTGGAAGGGAATCTACGAAACGCCGCGTCCATTCAATAGCGACACTCCATCAATTGCACACTTCGAGGCTCTGTGTCACAGACATCTTGAAGAGCCAGAAGAAGTGTGCCCGGCAATCAGTACGGAGGAAGTCCAACAAGCACTTGTTGGTACCAAGAACTTCGCTGCCCCGGGCCCAGACGGCATTAACAACTGGTGGTGGAAGAAATTTCCTTCCACTCACCGCCGTCTGGCGCGAGTTTTCAACTCATGGTTGAACGAGGGGCAGCAGATTCCGGACTGGTTCGTCGAGGGACGTACTGTGCTTATCCCCAAAAAGGGGGATCTTTCCGACCCGAGGAATTATAGGCCGATCACCTGCCTTAACTCCTGCTACAAGATATTTACACGTATCTTGTATGCTAGGACGCTGAGGTCTGTTGATCCGGTCTTCCAGCAGATACACGAACAGCGTGGTGCCAAGAAGGGCATGGCAGGTTGCAAGGACAGCCTGCTGATAGACCGCTGTATTACACAGGATTCTGTGCAATACAAGCGGAATCTATCGATGGCCTGGATTGATTACCGCAAGGCATTTGATACAACATCGCATGAGCTGTTGTTGTACTTGCTCGAATGTCTTGCGGTACCAGCACCACTAGTGAGATGCATAGAACAGCTGCTACCGCTCTGGAAGACCCGCTTCACCATAACATCAGGTGCACAGCGGGTCACGACAGGGCAGGTGGCATTTAGGAGAGGAGTTTTCCAGGGTGACTCCCTGAGTCCTCTCCTCTTCTGCATCTCACTGCTGCCGTTGTCTGTTGGGCTCCGCCAAACCCGCGGATATCAATGTGGGCCACCCGGCGACCGGAGGCATAAGGTCACCCATCTATTTTATATGGATGACCTTAAACTTTATGCCTCCGGAGAGCGCGAACTACAAAACGCTCTTAGGGTGGTCGAAGAATATACGCGGGCAATTGGTATGGAGTTCGGGTTGGACAAATGTGCAGTCGTCCACCTCAAGAGAGGACGATGCGGGGAATTCCCTGAAGATGCGCAGCTCGCAGACGGAAGCATCCTAAGACATCTGGATGCCGGAGAGACCTATACATATCTGGGTGTGCAACAAAGGCACATCCAGGATGTATCACAAATAAAAAATTCTCTCCGCGGCAAGTACAGACACCGCCTCCGAAAGATTTGGTCTTCCGAACTTTCGGGGAAGAACAAGGTGTCTGCAACTAATATGCTTGCCGTTCCGATTCTGCTCTACTCCTTCGGAGTAGTAAAGTGGAGGGTAGATGAGCTGCGCCAATTAGATAGGGATACCCGCAAGATGATGAATATTCACAGAAGTATTCATCCTAGATCGTCCGTTCCTCGTGTGTACCTCCCACGTCAACGGGGGGGGGCCGAGGACTCTTGAGCTTGGAGTGTACGCATGGCAGAGTAGTACTGAGTATGGCATGTAACATACTCAGGAGCTCAGATCCCCTCTTGCGGTTCGTAAAACATCACGAAACTGTAGGAGTGGGAGCAGGATTATTCAAGGCAGCAAAAAGAGCCGCAGATGAACTCGGTCTCGCATTTGACATCAGGCGAGGAGGCCGGCGAGGTGCTGATGTTGAGTCAGTCACCGAACTTCAGCCAAACCGTCTGAAAGCCCGAATCAGAGCTGCCGAACAGGAAAAACTGTTTCGGCAGCACGTCGATAAACCCCAGCATGGTGTCTTCTATAAGAACATAGAAACACTGGGTTTATCGACCAGGCTGACCTTCGCCTTTCTAAGGTCAGCAGGGCTTAAGTCGGAGACCGAGGGATTCATTATGGCCTGTCAAGATGGTGTTATCAACACCTTGGTCTACCGTAGCCGCGTGTGGCGTGTAGAGGTTCCTGATATCAACTGCAGGACCTGCCATCAGGCGCCGGAATCGCTCATGCACTTACTTTCTGCATGTCCCATATATGCGATTTCGGCCTACATCCACCGACATAACGCGGCTTTACGAGTGCTATACTACCATCTAAGGCACTCGTACGGGGTAGACCAGACACCAGTGCTGCCTTACGTCCCCGGAGATATTGAGTCCGTTGTCGAGAACGAGAAATGCCGGATTTACTGGAACTACTCGTTCCCGACTGTCAGGCTAATCCAAGCCAACAAGCCTGACATAGTCCTCCTCGACCATCAACTCAAGGTGATGTATGTTATCGAGTTCTCGGCACCTGCGGAGAAAAACATCACCTTGAAGGAGGAGGAGAAACGGACCAAATATCGCGATCTCCGGTACGAGCTCCAAGTGCTGTACCCAGGCTACTCGGTCAAAATGGTCGTCCTTATTATCGGTGTACTCGGAGGGATAAAGCCTACGCTGCTCTCGGAACTGAAGATCATACCGGCCTGCCGAAAACCAGCTGAGTGGCTGGCAGGTCAAATGCAGAAGGCGGTCATTCTGGGTTCTCTCCGTCTGCTTAGGGCACACGATTCTGGTATTTACAGTCACTAACCCTGCGGGATGTGGGGAGTGGCTGTAGTTGATGCGCCGGCGCGACTCCCGTGAGGCGTCGGAGGCCACGGGAGGACTGACCGGCATCGGATATTCCGAAAAAAAAAAAAAAAAAAAAAAAAAAAAAAATCGTGCAAAGGACCGGCAACCTCCACGTTGGTGCACCCTGGACAGGCAGAGGCAACTCTGCCTGACTAATGCCGGCCGGGGGGTATCAGGGCTAACCACCCTGGTACTCTTTATGCTATGGGTTCCTTATAACCTGAGAAGGGCCCCTCACAATCGACCCCAAGCGGATGGGGGTCAGAGACAGGTGGGAGGGGCCTTACCGGATGGTCTCAACGTTGACAACCTAGGCATTGAACACGGACGCTTTAAGTGGACGAGGGAACTACGGGATGACTTGCTGACCTGCCGCGAGAGTAGCGAACCTGAGCGAAGGGGATACATGGCGCGAATGCATGCACTTTGGTGCGAAATGCATCCAGAGCATCGCGCCTTCTCTCAACAACATCTGAGAGATCAAGTATCCTTTCTGCTCAGGACAGGTTACGTAAGGGCACCCCGTCAGCTGGAAGAACTGCCAGCCGCAGTACCACCGCGGCAATTACCAGCTGATGGGGAACATCTTTTAGAGTTCACCGGTGTAGACTTAAGGACGAGGGTTAGCCTTAACACCAGGGCTAACCTAAAGCCACAAGACCTGGCTAGAATGGACGCGGTCATCGATGAGGAAATTCCGGAAGATGTAGACATCTGGCAAATCAACTGTGCCGTGTACAACGCCGCGAAGCAACTCGTCCCCCCGTGAGAGGTCAACCAATCACGGGATCGAGAAAGCCAAGCGGCGTGTACAAAAAATCGAAGGCAACATACAGTCGGCCAGACAACACGCTTCTCGGATCCAGAGTGTGGTGGAATATAAGACGACTGGTAGAGTTTTTACTCCCAGGATCCGGCGCATAGCTGCCGGATTAAGACGTCAACACCATACTCTAAATCTGACAGTGATGCTTACCATCAAGCAGCACTGTCTAGATAGGATCCGAGCGCTCATGGCGATAAAGAAAACATTGAAGAGGCGGGTGAGGAGTATGGAACAAAACAATTTGTTCCGTATGAACCCTTCCCGCCTCTTTCAAGAGCCACAGCGTGTTGTCGAGAATCCGCCGACTGTAGAAGATGTCGAAACCTTCTGGAAGGGAATCTACGAAACGCCGCGTCCATTCAATAGCGACACTCCATCAATGGCACACTTCGAGGCTCTGTGTCACAGACATCTTGAAGAGCCAGAAGAAGTGTGCCCGGCAATCAGTACGGAGGAAGTCCAACAAGCACTTGTTGGTACCAAGAACTTCGCTGCCCCGGGTCCAGACGGCATTAACAACTGGTGGTGGAAGAAATTTCCTTCCACTCACCGCCGTCTGGCGCGAGTTTTCAACTCATGGTTGAACGAGGGGCAGCAGATTCCGGACTGGTTCGTCGAGGGACGTACTGTGCTTATCCCCAAAAAGGGGGATCTTTCCGACCCGAGGAATTATAGGCCGATCACCTGCCTTAACTCCTGCTACAAGATATTTACACGTATCTTGTATGCTAGGACGCTGAGGTCTGTTGATCCGGTCTTCCAGCAGATACACGAACAGCGTGGTGCCAAGAAGGGCATGGCAGGTTGCAAGGACAGCCTGCTGATAGACCGCTGTATTACACAGGATTCTGTGCAATACAAGCGGAATCTATCGATGGCCTGGATTGATTACCGCAAGGCATTTGATACAACATCGCATGAGCTGTTGTTGTACTTGCTCGAATGTCTTGCGGTACCAGCACCACTAGTGAGATGCATAGAACAGCTGCTACCGCTCTGGAAGACCCGCTTCACCATAACATCAGGTGCACAGCGGGTCACGACAGGGCAGGTGGCATTTAGGAGAGGAGTTTTCCAGGGTGACTCCCTGAGTCCTCTCCTCTTCTGCATCTCACTGCTGCCGTTGTCTGTTGGGCTCCGCCAAACCCGCGGATATCAATGTGGGCCACCCGGCGACCGGAGGCATAAGGTCACCCATCTATTTTATATGGATGACCTTAAACTTTATGCCTCCGGAGAGCGCGAACTACAAAACGCTCTTAGGGTGGTCGAAGAATATACGCGGGCAATTGGTATGGAGTTCGGGTTGGACAAATGTGCAGTCGTCCACCTCAAGAGAGGACGATGCGGGGAATTCCCTGAAGATGCGCAGCTCGCAGACGGAAGCATCCTAAGACATCTGGATGCCGGAGAGACCTATACATATCTGGGTGTGCAACAAAGGCACATCCAGGATGTATCACAAATAAAAGATTCTCTCCGCGGCAAGTACAGACACCGCCTCCGAAAGATTTGGTCTTCCGAACTTTCGGGGAAGAACAAGGTGTCTGCAACAAATATGCTTGCCGTTCCGATTCTGCTCTACTCCTTCGGAGTAGTAAAGTGGAGGGTAGATGAGCTGCGCCAATTAGATAGGGATACCCGCAAGATGATGAATATTCACAGAAGTATTCATCCTAGATCGTCCGTTCCTCGTGTGTACCTCCAACGTCAACGGGGGGGCCGAGGACTCTTGAGCTTGGAGTGTACGCATGGCAGAGTAGTACTGAGTATGGCATGTATCATACTCAGGAGCTCAGATCCCCTCTTGCGGTTCGTAAAACATCACGAAACTGTAGGAGTGGGAGCAGGATTGTTCAAGGCAGCAAAAAGAGCCGCAGATGAACTCGGTCTCGCATTTGACATCAGGCGAGGAGGCCGGCGAGGTGTTGATGTTGAGTCAGTCACCGAACTTCAGCCAAACCGTCTAAAAGCCCGAGTCAGAGCTGCCGAACAGGAAAAACTGTTTCGGCAGCACGTCGATAAACCCCAGCATGGTGTCTTCTATAAGAACATAGAAACACTGGGTTTATCGACCAGGCTGACCTTCGCCTTTCTAAGGTCAGCAGGGCTTAAGTCGGAGACCGAGGGATTCATTATGGCCTGTCAAGATGGTGTTATCAACACCTTGGTCTACCGTAGCCGCGTGTGGCGTGTAGAGGTTCCTGATATCAACTGCAGGACCTGCCATCAGGCGCCGGAATCGCTCATGCACTTACTATCTGCATGCCCTATATATGCGATTTCGGCCTACATCCACCGACATAACGCGGCTTTACGAGTGCTATACTATCATCTAAGGCACTCGTACGGGGTAGATCACACACCAGTGCTGCCTTACGTCCCCGGAGATATTGAATCCGTTGTCGAGAACGAGAAATGCCGGATTTACTGGAACTACTCGTTCCCGACTGTCAGGCTAATCCAAGCCAACAAGCCTGACATAGTCCTCCTCGACCATCAACTCAAGGTGATGTATGTCATCGAGTTCTCGGCACCTGCGGAGAAAAACATCACCTTGAAGGAGGAGGAGAAACGGACCAAATATCGCGATCTCCGGTACGAGCTCCAAGTGCTGTACCCAGGCTACTCGGTCAAAATGGTCGTCCTTATTATCGGTGTACTCGGAGGGATAAAGCCTACGCTGCTCTCTGAACTGAAGATCATACCGGCCTGCCAAAAATCAGCCGAGTGGCTGGCAGGCCAAATGCAGAAGGCGGTCATTCTGGGTTCTCTCCGTCTGCTTAGGGCACATGATTCTGGTATCTACAGTCACTAACCCTGCGGGATGTGGGGAGTGGCTGTAGTTGATGCGCCGGCGCGACTCCCGTGAGGCGTCGGAGGCCACGGGAGGACTGACCGACATCGGGAAAAAAAAAAAAAATAATCGTCTTTATTTTGAGTATACATGTAGGTATATTACACAATATACACATATATAAATTTATATTGATGTTGGGGTGTGCGCGGCGAAGTTTAGCCAGTGGGCTACTCTTACACTTAACCGCCACAGCTTAATATATTATGATATATACATACATACATATATATATATGTATATATATATATATATATATATATATATATATATATATATATATATATATATATATATATATATATATATATATATATATATATATATATATATATATATGTATATATATATATACACATATATACACATATACATAGAAAAAACTTAACTATACATACAAACTATAAATTAACCTAAAACCTATAGCTAGACATGTACTAGCCTACACAAAAGATTGGTCTAGTTTTGAAAATATTTGAAATAAATGAAATAAGTATGCACCTAAAAATAAAATAAAAAAAAGAACGTAAACTAAATTTCATATTTGTATGTTCCAAGAAAGAAACATATCCAAGAAAGCAATAATATAATAAATACATAAATAACAATCATACAACCAATATTACTAGTTTGATAAAAGATGTAACTTAATTTTTTTTCCTGAACTGATTCACAGAAAGATCTTTGAAGTTATTGGGTGTAGAGTTGTAAATTTGTACTGCATTGAAACTAAATGATCTGGGGAACATAGCCGTACTGTGTAAGGGCATTGTAAGTGTGTTGGGAAATCTGATATTTAAATTGTGTATAGCAGTTCTTAAAACAAGCTCTTCTTTAAGGTAGGCAGGTGACGAATTTATTAGAAGCTTTTGAATAAAAACATGATAGTGGTATCTAACAATTTTTTCCATATTTAGCCAGTTAAGATTAGCAAAAGCAGCGGAAATGTGATCAAATTTTCTTAAGTTGCAGATGAAACGGCAACATGTATTTTGTACTTTTTGTATACGGTTTTTTGTCATTTGATCCAAGCAGGGAAAATATACTAAATCACAATAACTGAAAATAGACAATGCTATAGATATTCCGTTATTTCTTATAAGATATGATTCATTCACTATTTTGAAACGAGGGGTAAAATTTATAAAAAGCGTCTTATCAGTATTTAAAAATAATTTGGATCTGTTAAATCACAGTGTAAATTTGATAAGTAGTAGTTGAGTATTTTCCACAACGTCATGTATATTACCATCAAAACACAAGAGACTGTTATCATCTATAAACATCACCAAATTTCCCTCAGCATGATTAGGCAGATCATTTACCAATAAGAGAAATAACAACGGTCCAAGTACGGACCATTGTTTAGATTTTATTTTGTCAATTTCCACTGAGATCTTCCTGAAAGTTATGAGTTTACTATGGCATTAGTTTTTTCTCTCATTCCATATGCACTAGTTTTTCTAATAGTATTAGATGATCTACTAAATCGAAAGCTTTGCTCAAATCCATAAAAAGTTCAACGGTTGCTTATTTTTATCAGTGGTTTCGTACAATGTGTTTATAAAACTAAATATTGCAGTTTGGGTATACATTTTCTTTCTAAACCCAAAACGCATCCTTAGGGAGTTAGAGGTACTTAAAGAGGTTCAGATGATACTTGCCTTTTCTATTATTTGAAGAAAGGTAAAATAAAATAAACAAAATTGTTGGTATTCACTTAGTTCTTCATGCTGAGTAGGATGCGCTAGGTCATTTTTGGTTAATTTGTAATTATTTTTTGTTCAACTATTAATTTTTACTATAAATTTAGAATTTTTGGACATTTCTAAATTTTGAGTTTGAAAATGAAAGGCTTTTAAGTGAAAATATCCAAAAATTCTAAATTTATGGTACACTTCTAAAAGGGAATCCCATGATTTTCATCACCAAAAGCAAACTAACGCATCTTACTCAGCATGAAAAACTAAGTAAATGCCCAAAATTTTGTTTATTTATCTTTTATCGTTCTTTAAATAACTGAAAAAAAACCAATTTCATCTGCCTCTAACTCCTTAGAGATGCGTGTTATGCCACATGTTTATAAGAACTTTTTGACTTATTTTGATAAGTACTACATGCTGTGGAAGTTTGGAATCCTATTTTAAAAACACCTTGTATACCATTAACTTTAAGTTAAAAAATAAAACCCCGACTCGCACTTTTCCGGTGTTTTTTCGTTTTAGGTCTCCGAAAAAACTCTAACAAATTTGCAAGACTAGCGCATATTGCAGTGATTGGTTTAAATGAAACCTTCAAAAGAAAATTTGGGATTTACATTTCAAACACGTTCATTTTGATTTAAATATGATTTTGGATTACGCGAACTACAAAATACAAAATATTAAAATCAATAGTTTACAAATATAAGTAACTTGTAAACCAGCCAAAAATTGCATGAAAATAAAAACCTTGCTTTAATGGCCAGACTGAAATTTTTGAAAAAGTATTTTCGGTGTGTAAATTCTGAGAAAAAAAGTAGATTTCGTGTTTTTGACTTGCAACGACTATACGCCAATGGTTCCATGACCCCGGTGGTTCCACGACTTAGATTCTAAAAGTAATTCATCACAATATAATAGGGAGGGAAGAAGACTTACCATTTTACATACGGGGTGTACTTTGGTATTTTTTGGATAGTTGTGATTTACTTTTGTATTTTGGTAATACAGACAACGTTACAGTGCAATGGCTGGGTACATGTTTCGAAAGTGGGTAAACAATCGTTTAATTTCTGCATTGTCCAAATTAGATGGGAAATGTGTGGTGGTTATGGATAACGCACCAATCATTCAATGCTTATCCATAAACTACCAAGTTTTTTCTTATGATAAAAAAAACAGTGTAGGAGTTTCTAACAAAACAAAATGTATCTTTCGATGAAGGATTTAAAGAAAAAGGATTTGTGGGACCTAAATAAAACATTTAGACATGCAGAGAGTAAAAAGTATGTGATAGACGAAGTTTTAGACAGACATGGTTTTGAAATTCTTAGGCTGTCCCCATAACATTGTTAACAGAATCCGATTGAAATGACCTGGGGCTGACTAAGACCTATTATAACAAGTACATAAATGAGGAGCCCATGAGCTTCGAATTAATAGCGAAACGCTTTGTGGAATTTCACAATGGACATGTGGACTAACTCAATTAAGCATTGTGACAATTTAATATACAAGGATTCGAAAATATTGATGGGGGATGCTACCTTTAAAAAACTTCCTTCCAACAATATTTCTTTAGAAGAGTCTGATTCTGTTTCTGATAGTTCAGAGTCGGAGTCAGAATCTGATTCTGATGAAGTAATGATGATCGGGGAGGGGCACTAAGGCTAGATTTTGCAACACTATATTTTTAAATTCCAAGGCATCAACCATAGAAAGTGCTATATTATTTTCGGGTTTTCCGTTATGTGTCTTTCTAAAATGTTTAGCAATAATGTTAATCCTTTTTTTTGGTGTAAAAATTATTATGGGATCTTAAATAATTTCCAATAGGTGTAGTGTTGGTATAGCTTAGAAAGCAAGTTGCAGGGAAGAGGTCCCAAGATTGGAATAGCAATAACTAGTCAGCTTTGTGATGATTAGCATGAAAACAAAAATTATACAAACCTAAATCCAGATCAACACCTTTAATTTACAAAACAGACCCATTGCCATGTACCGTGTACTTAGACGTAAAATACGCATTAAATTTTTCATATTTTCTGTTTTCAATATTTTTTGTAAGTATATTTGTAGATAAATTACGGTATCACCTCTTTTTGTGATTTTGTAAAAAAATTATGATTAAAAATTATTTTGAATTAAAATTTAACCCAAAAATTTATTTAAATCGATCTTATTTTTATGCCATGACAATACTGAACATAAAAATTGTTGTTAACGATGCAAAAATCTGTTTTTAGTTAGGACTACAGTAAATTAATAGACTTTACCTATTTGGCACATCCTGTATACAAATTAAAATTTCTAGACTTAATATCTCAATAGTTTTACATTTTAAGAGCTTAGAATATATTCCACTTCAGCAAAGGTTTCATATTGTGTTTCAGTAATAAATTAATATGATATATTGCTCTGGTTCATTTCGTTTACTCGCAGCATTGTAAAATTCACGTTCTGAACTTATCAAATAATGTGATTTATAAACAGAAACCCGCAATTTTTAAAAGCATTTTTAATTTTTCAATTATTGTTATTTGTAGTTGAATGCCTCGCTGGATACCTTATGCACTGCAGTAGATGATTTGTTATTTGTTTCACTGAGTGTAGTTTTCGCGGATTTATTTTAAACGAAAATTTATGTTTTCTCATAATTTATTGCCCCATCTACATTAAATACTGACTAATTTACTGAAATCCTTGTTCACTTTAAACACTAAAAGCTATACATGTCTCCATTTATCATTTGGAAAGTATTCCGTTTTGTGTTTGCACAGGAATATTTACTACAAATAAAAAGGTGCAAATATATGGCACGTGTTTTTGTTCCAACGAAAAAATAGTTTAAAACAGCTTGTATTTGAATTTGAAAGATTTAGACGGGCATCCTTCAAACTCATTTACTATTATATCTAGAGCGTAGTAAATCTAATGCTAGTCAATATGTACGTAGGTAACAAACACTATATACGCGTATGCAGCAGATTATAGTAGGAGAAACCGATTTAGTCACGGGACGTGCGGGGTAAGACGATACAGAACGCAGAGCCGGATTTATCGGTGTTGCTCGCTCGTTTATTTTTTCAATGTAGGTTTGTGTGCTCAGTTTAGCTAGCAACAATTTAACAACTGTAGAAAAAAGTATTAACTTGATATAAAAGTATTGAATTTAAAGTGTTGACTACACGTACAGTAGTTGCACTATTCAAATTCGCTTAATATAAATTGTTACTACCTAGCAAAAACCACGAGGAGGTATAAGCATTTCTTGCCAATAAAGGGTGGGTATGGAATATTAGTATAGAATAAAGAAATAGAAACTAACAAGAAATCTTTAAAAACAAAATAAAAACAAAAAAATACACTCAAAATAGTAACAAAAACAAATATTTTTCTCAATAAATAAACTAAAAATAAATTCTAATAGTAAAGTTATTATTATAATAAAAACAGAAAGACGTATTTTTGTCAAAATGAAAAAAAAAAATAATATTAATAGATGATAACATTCTGAAAATGCATATTTCTAAAGAACTGAACTACGAATGCACAAAAACGGAAAAAAATAATATAGTTGATATCACAAAATTCACTTCTTCACATCACATCACTTCATTTTACCTCACCTCACATCGCCTCTTCCTCTGAATCCTCGCCCTTCTCACCTTTTTCTTAATTTTCAGATGAACTACTATCCTTTTCAAATTTATAATAAATTTATTTCCACCATTTATATGACATTCAGCAATTTTTATTTAATTATCCTCAATTGTAATTACTTTCCTAATCTTTTTTTCCCAATCAGTCCATTCTTCTTTTATGGTGTCATGAGTATCATATTAAGTTTCATCTAGATAATAAATTGGTCTATTTTTCCTATTGAGTTCATTTATCTCATCTAGATATGATTCTCGCCAATCCACTATTCGTCTGCTTTCCATAATCGCCATGGGTTTATTAATAGTTTGATATTTAAATCCAGTTTTTCTCAGCCAAGTTCCTAAATTCTTTTGGTATATTTTGGATGTTAACCCATTTCATTTAGTTTTCTGTTTACCACGTCAATAATTGGGGTTTTATTTTTCTGATGCGCGTCGTAAACTAAAGTTCTTAAAAGGTTTGCGAACGATGGGTTCAGAGTTTTCGATTGACCGGTGTCGGATCCTTGTTTTCTTGGGAGAGCACCTTCTTTCAACTGTTTGTGTATTGAGGGACGGGGAACGTTAGCCAGAGATGCTGTTTCACCTAGTACATCTAAATCATACAAATTAGGGTCATTAGCACGTCGATTCAAAAGATTATTGTAAACATTCAAGCAAATCTGTTTCGCTTGCACGTTCAAATGTAGCCAATGTTTTCTTACTAAAAACACTGATGAACTTTGATTTTCTTTATCACTGTAATCATTATCACTTTCATGTTCACAAACACAATAAGGTGTACACGTAGAAGCCTCCCACGGTTGACATATTTTTACATTAAATGCGATAACTTTCTTAAATTATTTTCAAAAACACACCAGCAAATAAACAGATATAAAATAATTATGCTAAACAAATCGGTAACAAAACTAGCGCGGACCTGAGGTATCACAGAACATAAGTGAAACTTCACCTCGGTCGCGTGCCAACAAAACAACAATCTCTTTTTCCGTTTTAACGTAAGCGGTGTAAAAGAAAGAAGATGTCATGTGTTAGACATTTCCCGCCCCCATGTCGCGTCTTACCCCGCACGTCCCATCTCTAAGCCGATTCCTCTTACTATAATAATCATAGTAAGAGGAATCGGTTTAGAGACGGGACGTGGCTAATAATGATTTCAATTATTGAAATCATTATTAGCCACTCTGCAAGTATTTCGTCGCGACCATATGTATAAACTGTTAAAAATAACCATGCTACTGGTGTGTCCATTTTATGGTACGTCTTACATTTTAAGCACATAGACAAATATAAAGATATAAAGTTTAATGTGAGTGAAGGCTGCATCTTCACCAGATATCCAATTTATATTTATAAATCGCGATTAAATTATTTTTGTCAGTAATACCGAAAAACGAAAACAAATAGTTCATCCTAAATACCGTATTAAATTTTATATATAAAGTTACAGGCAATGCTGATGCGTATTTTTTATTAATAGGCAATACGATTAGTTAGTTTCATAAAATGACACTGAATAAAATATTCGTATTTCTTATTAATAAAAAAAAATACGCATCAGTATTGCCTGTAATTTTATATATTAAATCCATATGGTGGTATTTAAGATGAATTATTTGTTTTCATTTTTGGTTCTCATTAGTACAAACATTTTAACAGCGATCTAAAGTTTTATGTTGGATAGCTGGCGACGAGGGCGTGCTAACACCGTGTGAAAGCCTCTAAATGGGGTACAACTTTCAAATTTGTCCTAACATACAACTTCCACCGCAACTTTAGGGGACGTTGTGGGACATGGCTAGCAGCAGTTAGATACTGCCATGAGTATTTTCAACGAATAAAGGATTTCATTCTACAATTAAATACTAGTGAATCAAAAACCATCTCCGAGGTCCAAAACTATTTAAAAAATCCTGAAGTAGAAGCATCAATGCATGTGAATCACAACAATAATTATACAGTGGTATTGGATAGTATTCAACTATTAGAAAATTAATACTGACGTTATTTTTTACAAAAAAAACCAAAATGCCATATATTGCACTCAACGCGCGTTTCGCGTCCAAGTTGGCATCATTTGGAGATGATTAAAACTAACCTTATGCTAGCAATGTTTCCTATTCATACCTAAACTGCTGGACGCATGTCGGGCAATATTAGAATTATCTGTTCTACGATATTTGAGAAGAGCCATATATTCCTAGAATCTCGTTTAAATTGCTCGTCTCGTCTGTCCAACATATTTTTGATTACAGGCCTTACAGTTAATTTCGTAAATCCACGAATTTTCATTTGTTTTAATTTTGTCTTTTGGATTACCAAATAGTTGTTGTAGTTTATTTCCCAATAAATGAATTATACTTTTTCTCATGATAAAGGAAACAGAAAAATTCTCATAAAATTCCTTTATTAATGTGACCGGTTTCGTGAACAAATTAATTACTTCACATCATCAGACACAGGAATTTTTATAAATATAAAACCAGGGTAGTCAATATATTTATAAAAATTTATATTTATAAAAAATTCCTGTGTCTGATGATGTGAAGTAATTAATTTGTTCACGAAACCGGTCACATTAATAAAGGAATTTTATGAGAATTTTTCTGTTTCCTTTATCATGAATAATTACTCATATGGGATCAACCTATCTACGTTATACTTTTTCTATTTAAAAATCTTACAATATGAATCGAGGATAGCACGGAATCGTTACAAATCTCGGATTTTTTCTTTCAGTCTGAATGGTCGAGGAACTTCGAAGTGTCTCTTTAAATTTACACTTCGAAATTTATCAACCTTTCAGAATGAAAGAGAAAATCCGAAATTTGTATGAATTCCATACGATACTCGATTCAACCGTAGTATTAGTAAGATTTTTTAAATAATAGGTATGACAGTGGTTCATTCATCGGGAAATAAACTACAACAACTTTTAGGACATCCAAAAGACAAAATTGAAACAAGTGAAAAGGACTATGAGCATTGTAATCAAAAGTATGTTAGACAAACTTGACGATCAATTCAAACTAGACTGGAGGAACATATTGTTCATCTCAAATATGGTAGAACAGAGTGTAGTATTGCCCAACATGTGTTTGAGAACAACCATAAAATGAATAGTAGCAATTTAAGATCAATTAGGAATGTAACAAATACTACACCCAATTGAAAGCTTGAAAATTACAAGTGTAAAAATAGTACGAATAGTGACAGAGTACCAATCCCATATAGTATGCTTATTGGTTAGTGAGGCAACAGTTTAGGTATAAATATGATACATTGTTAGCAAATGTTAGTTTTACTCATCTCCAGATGATGCCAACTTAGTTTGTGAAACATACGTCGAATGCAGTACATGACGTTCTGGTGTTTTGTAAAAAAACTATGTCAGTGTTATCTTCACATCAAATGTTCCAACTCACTTCAGGATATTAGAAAATGTTCATTGTCATTAGGAGAGTCCTTACATATAATTTATAATGCACAAAATAAATTACATATTCAAAAAGATAACCCTGGTATGCAAATGAATAAGAGGTATAATGGCATTTTCATAAAAATGTGGGATATGAAACTATGTAATATGAATCGGTATCTTAATGAGGAACATCCTATTAGTGATTTAGAAAGTCTTAAGATAAGCTGAGGCATTCTTTTGTTATTTAAAAAATAATACATTTCTTAAGAACAAACAACTTTTGGATAGAGTTGTGTACAATCGTATTATTTTGTTCTCGGGAATATGTGATAGCTTTTGTACAGGACATTTTTTTAAATTTGTTACAAGCCTGTTCCTTCTTAATATGCCAGTTCTTTGAGTTTTTAGTGTTTTTATAATACATTGTCCTTGATTTATTCATTTGCTACAATAATATTAAAAAGTTCTCAAAAAGTTTTGCTTCTCTAACATACTCGGTGCTCCATTTAAAAAAGACAATTTTTCACCCCCTCGTATACGATTTAAGAAATGAAATAAATGGTAGTGTAATCAAGAAAAATGTAAAATTCTCTGTAAGTTTAGTTTTTGAAAAATTACACCGAAATAAGGGGTGGTATAATTTTAAAAGAAACACCTTTTACAGATCTATCAAAGACAGCCTGTATTATGTATTCAGATACATATTAACTGTAACATTATCTTTTATGTAGGCATGTGATGTAATTTCAGCATACTGTTGTTTAACAAAAGTGTGTGGGAGGATTAAGCTTCTAGATAAATCGTCTCCAGGGTGTTTAATTCCAAAATATACTTATATCATTTTAACTTTGATCTCATTCAGCCATTTCATTTCACATTGAAGTTTTCAAAGCACATTTACTAAAATGAGGAGCATTTTTGTATATTTTTAGGAATCATGCAATTTTTAATTTTTTTTTTGCATCAGGCCTTTTTATAAGTGGGTATGTAGTTTTTGGAAATTTTCAAACTGTAACATAATTTTTAACTAGAATACCTTTATTTTTATAATATTTAAAGCAACTTCTTGTTTTTAATATTAATATATTTATTAAAAAAACTTTAAGCTTTCGTTACCTCAATTCTGAATTTTTAAGTACCTACAAAATGTTGAAAGCTTTGAAACCCCAGTCACTCTTTATGAAATAATATGATGATTAGAGGGCGGAATATATGCAAAGTATTGGAAAAAGTTTACTTAGGGTGCCTGCTCTGTGTGTGTTCATAAAGGATAAAAATAGCAAAGTCATGTATGCGACAGAAACATACTGTGTATCACTGTTGACTTTTTCTGCGTTATTGTGTTTACGAAGTAACGAGAGTACTTCTCCGTCTCATCGTATCCCTTCCACATGTGATCCGGTACTCCTCCAGTCCTCAGAAATCACATCTCCTCCACATCTGATCACTTCCCCTTCTACACTAAGTTTATTGTAGATAGAACAAACAACAGTGTTGCCAGATGCCTGGTAATAACCAAAATCTACACTTTGGAATTTTAACCGGTAGTTGTTAATGGAGCTTCTAATAATGGCATAATCTACGATAATTTTTTGGGAACGTTACTTTTTTTTATAAAAATTTTTACACCTTGAGAAATAACTAAAATCGTTTCATGTAAAGTGCATAATATGCAATGAATACTGTTCCATTTTACTAACTGCGATGAACATTTGGCGACATCTAGTTAGCAATAGGGCGGCATACGAGATTTTGTTCATGCAGCTACGCTAATTTATTTTAGAATTATAAAATAAATGCTACACTGCACGAAAAATGAGAGCTCTACCACTCTTTCTGCAATGAGTGCAGACTGCACGCAGTGCTACATGTGGACGATTTTTTTCAAAGGTTAACGTAATTTAATCAAAACCAACAAGATCAAACCTATAACCAAAAATCAATTAATGACTAACATAATAAATGGTATTTTGTTAAGTTCAGAATGCGTGAAAGAATCATAAAATTCCATAATATTATACAAAAATATAAACGAAAATGAAGATGGTAATATAATTTCTGAAGTTGAACTTGACAGCCAATTGTTATTATTTGAAAAGTTTCTATTCAATATACTTGTAACTGTTTTACTTTTGTTTATTTATTTCTTATAATAAAGTTTTTGAATATTGGCGTATTATTTGAAGTATCTGGTAATTCTTTCTAAAATCTGGTAATTTCATTGTTACTTTCTGATAATCACACCTCCACAATCTGGCAACACTGCAATAAACAATTTTGTGATCACGTGGTGAACTGCTCTCACGTTGCTGTTGTATCATTTCTTTTATTATTTTGTCAGCAGTTAGCGTGGTAAGTTAAACTGGCATTTCTCCTTAACTTAAAAATGTATGTTTATACAACTGAAGAAAAAGTGCAAATTATCAAGTGGTATTACGGCGGTAATACTGCTGAGGGAGTTGCCGGGCGATTCATTTTTACATTTGAAAACCATCCTGCCTCGACGGGTCAAACTGTATTAAACATTATTCGTAAGTTTGAGTCTGTGGGATGTGCGACAAATTGCAGAAAATGTAGTCATTTAAATGACGAAGACGAGCCTATAGTTTACTTAAGGGAAGGTCGGGAAAGGCGGGAAACTAATGTCTGTAGTTTCGTCGAGGTAAATGCACCTTATTCGAATAGACAAATTTCGCAAGAAGTTGGTGTACAAGAGCGAACAGTGCGGAATATTCTGGAAATAAATAAGTACCACTGCAACAAAATTATGACCACCCAAGAAAATTTTTCCCGAAGACTGTACGAAACGAATGAATTTTTGTGAAACCATGATGGCTAATGAAAACGAACATTTCATCAAGAATATTTTGTGACTCCTGACATGATTTTAAATGTCAGGAACGAATTTTATCACCGATTAGGGTATTGCCAGGCGCAACATGGCGACATTTATATATAAAGTAATATTTAGAAAAAAAATGTTTTGTTTCATTTTTAATACGTTTTTTAAAATCTATTTCATTTTAGAATTTTTTATTTTATTTTTGTTAGAATATTTGTTAATTTATTTTTATTTAATAGCAGAATGCCAGTTTACTTTCACGCCAAATGGCCAAAAATTACTGAAAGAATTGCCAATGAGTTTTTTTTATGCATTTTAAAAACAATTATGCATCAAATAGCTAGAAATTCTCGAAATAAACAGGGATACGTAGTTATTTACAGAAATAACAACTATACCCTACAACATTTTGAAATTTACTAACCAAAACATTACCAACAGTGATATCGGCTACTTGATCAGATCGCAGCGCATGACCTAAAGATGAATAATTTATTGGCAGTATTTGCCCCGCTACTAATTACGCATACCAATGGTCATGCTAGCAACTTCGTCGTTTTTGGGAGCTCTAAGAGGATTTACCCCGAGTGGCCAATTCACGCCCTATCATATCCCTTCATTCCACATACAGTTTATTGTACAGATATTAGGTTTCAGGAAAATCTAGCGATTTGCAAATATTCTCTTTTATCTAAAACTAATAAGAAAAACAAAGACAGAGATAGTCTGTCTTTGTTTTTCTTATTAGTTTTAGATAAAGAGAATATTTGCAAATCGCTAGAATTTTCCTAAAAACCTAATATCTGTACAATAAACTGTGTGTGGAAAGAAGGGATATGATAGGGCGTGCCCTCTTTACTTCACAAAGACAACGTACAATGGGGCAACATTGATACATAATACTTTTTCTCTCCCATGCATGACTGCTATTTTTATCCTTTATGCACTCAAACAAACAGGCACTCAAATTAAGCTTTTTCCAATACTATATGTATTTTTTGCATATTTCATCTAATTACATTACATTGCATGGTTCTGAAAAAAACTGTATTTTTGTGCATATTTGGAGATTTTTCGTCTTAACCAATTATCGGCGCCCCGTCGGCGGGCGTAAACTGAGCACCAAATCTATGGGTTTACCTGCCCTTTGTTACATGTCATTTATTGGGGTTTCAGGGATTTCCAATAAAAAAAAGTTCTGAATATCTGGAAGAGTTCTGAGTACCTGAATAGAGTCACTTAATTTCCAAGAAACTTGTTCAAAAATCTGCCTGCCTAATTATAAGATAATATTCTTCGCTATAATGTCCCGGCCTCGTCGCTTAGATACTCCTAGTTCAGTTCGTCGATAGAGTTCAGTGTGAAAATAGTGTTTTGAGAATATTTATTTGATTTTAAAATGTCTAAAATGCGTTCACGAAAACTTCTTCATGGATTAAAAATCTTCCTGAGTTGGAGCTTAGTGGAAATAAAGTATTTTGCAAAGCTTGTGCAAAAATCGTAAGTACCTATCATTTTTTACACGTTACTGTTTTATTTTTCAAAACAGATCAATTTTCAGATATTCAACGATTGAGATTTTCAGTTTATTATGTTTTGACCAGCTGTATAAGAAAAACTGTAACGGCTCTCACTTTCCCATCTTAGCTTTTTACTTTGTATCTAATGACATCCAGTTCGTACTTAAATGATTGTTTTGTTTGAATTATTCATTAACACTTAAATGATTTTTTGTTTTAGATTGTCTGGCCCGTTCAGCAGTCTGTGAAATCCACATTTCAAAATGTTGGAAACCAAACAAGAAGTGAAACGGAGGTGTTTCGTCAAGACTTATGCAAAGCTTTAGTCGCAGCGAACACTCCTTTAAAAAAGCTTCAAAATAACCAATTCAAAGAATTTTTACAAAAATATTGTAACCAAAACATCTCTGACGAATCTACTATAAGAAAGAATGTGCATGCAGTATACAAAAGGGTCATACAGGAAACTAAATTTTCACTGGACAATGACAGTTTTTAAATTATTGTTGATGAAAGCACAGATACTTGTGGTCGATATATCGCACATTTTATTATTGGAGCCCTACCAGAAAATAATCCAAGTAAACCATATTTAATAGCTTCAAAAGAGTTAGACAAAACAAACAATGTGACCGTTACCCGTTTTATTCAATCATCTTTGTCAGAATTTTTCTTGCCAAATGCAATCCCAGCAGAAAAGTTCTTGGTCTTTTTGTCTGATGCAGCCGTATATGGTAAAAGTGGGCCAAAACTTAAAAATATTTTATCCCAATATGGTGCATGTCACTTGTCTTCTACATGGGATAAACAGAGTTGCAGAAACTATCAGAACTGAATATCCCTTGGTAAACAAACTAATTTCAAATGTAAAAAAAGTGTTTTTAAAAGCACCTCTGAGAGTGCAGATGTATAAGAAGCGATTGCCAGGAGTAAGTTTACCTACGGAACTCGTAATTACCCGGTGGGGAACATGAATTAAAGCCGCAATATTCTACGCAGAACATTTCGAAGCTATTAAGGAATTAATTCTAGATATAGAAGACAACTTGCCGTATGTAGTTCAAAGTCAATTAATGCTGAAAAATGCAGATGTAGCTAAGCAACTTGTTTTCATTAAAATTAATTTTAGTTTTATACCAGATAAAATAGTTTCATTAGAAAGTAGAAATTTACATTTAAGCAAATCGATTAATTTTGTTGAATTTTTTTCCGCTAAATGTTAAAAGATTCCCGGTGATTAAAGTAAGAAAAAAATTAGATGCTACCGTAGAAAAGAATGAAGATTTCAAATCTGTACAGTCAGTAAATAGTATTTTTGTTGGTAAATCATCCAACGAAGTTACACATTGGCCTTATAGCTTATTGCCCAAATTGCAATATTACATCGGTAGATGTTGAAAGAACGTTTTCTATATATAAACACATATTTACTGACAGGAGACAATCATTTTTATTGGAAAATTTTTAAAAGCATTTATTTATAAATTCCTACCATACAATTTCAGATTAAAATATTTTCGTAATTTTCTTTTATTGTATTTTATATCTTTTATATTAATTTTTTTCGAAATAAATATTTTCTATGAAATCAATGTTTGTGAGTTTATTAAGTAATTTTACATGTTAAATAAAGGCATATTATTGCATATTTGGCCAAATAAATGCATATAATTGCATATTTTAAATAAAAATTATGTATATATATATATATATATATATATATATATATATATATATATATATATATATATATATATATATATATATATATATATATATATATATATATATATATATATATATATATATATATATATGTATTTTTTGATTGAATTTAAATGCATATATTCCGCTCTTTAATGATGATATTTCAAAAAGCTGGCCATAACTTGATTTATTTAATCTGGAACAGAATAATATAATTTATTAGATATAATTACATACATCTGAATAGATCTAAAAGTAATATCATTATAGTAAGGTATAAACTATTTTTGCTAGTTATTTTTCGTGCGATTCAGGATTGTTTCTGTCTCGTATTTATATTTAGAGGACAACTGTGCAAAAAGATAAGGTTTAGGAGAACTGAAGTTTCATAAGTGGTACTTTGCTATTAAATTATACCTGTTAAAAATGCATTTAAAATTAAGTACTCAAAAATAAAAGAAAATCGAATAAAATGGATTAATATTTTCAAATAATATACATAAAAATTCTGAAGAGGTTTGGAACCAATAATTTGGCGGTACTAGCCCGGAAGTCAAAACATCAAAATAATTCGAATTTTTTTCAATAAACTGGTCTGTTATATGAGCACACAACGTATTTTATTTTACATATTTATTTTACTGTAAAGTAAACATTTTGTTCTTCTAGTTATAGAAAATATTAAAGTCAAACAAAACAGAAAGGTTTGTGCATCATCAGAGTATTCTTCTATTTTTGGATGCTATCACGAGCAAAATCTGATAGTTCTGTTTTAAATGAATCACCCACAGCTTTTGTTTTACGTACTGTTTGATGTGGATAATGCAAACAAATCAACTGTAGATGATTGCCAAATGCTTTCCACAGTGTTTCCTTTAGTTTATTCCTTTTTTTATAGATGCTTTTAAGAATTTTTCTCAAATTAAAGAATATGCTAAATGTTGTTCTTTTCTACAGTCGTGTAAGCATCTCAATAATAGTGCTCTTAGTTTCACTACATTTGTGCCTTGACGACTATTGAGTGTAAGCTTTCCTACAAGACTCGTGGTATTTCAATTCTGCTGCAAAAACATCATAACTCTGAAGCAGCATCTTCTCGTGATTTAGCAGCTTTCTTATTGGACTTTTCTGTAGTTTTGATCCAGACGTTTCCTCTGATAATTTTGTCCTATTAATATCACATAGATTACGTAATTCAAATTCTTCCTGATATTAGATGATACACTTCTGTTCAGTTTTCATTTCGCTACCCCTGTTAGTATCAATAGATCAAATGGTCCACTAGTGAAATTAGAATAATTTTCCATCCATTTTAATTTATACTTTATAATGTCACAAATTTATTTCGACTAATTACAATAGAATAATGTTTCAAAAGGGATGCTGTATAATTCCGACTATTTCAGGAACACAATTAAAATTTGGAAGATGAAATGTAGAAGTATGATAATTTAGATCAGATTGCGTCGGACAACGACAAGAAGAATATAAAAAAGGAGCCCTGACGTTAATACATATAGACAAAACTAAACACCTGAAACGGGAACAGACCTTGAGCTTGAGAATGAAACCACAATAGGCTGTGCCTGATTTAATTACTTGGGCGTTACATTATTTAATATGAAATCAAGTGATGTTGATATAACCAATAAAATAGTCCAAGGCAAGCAAGTAATGTAATAAGATAACTAAACTCCATCCTGTGCAACAAAAACAAGACTACAATTTAGAGGATCATACTAGAAATTGATACATATGATCTTGAGGTCTGGGAATTCAGCAAGAGATGCAGAGAGCGTCTGATGGATTACTGACGACGATGTGGTGGACTGTCTAGGTTAGAACACGTAAGAAATGAGGAAATAAAGGGAAAAATAGTAGTTGATGGTGGTATACTGGACACAATAGAAAATAAGAGACTTATTTGATATCGCCACCTTCGGAACAATGGCCTATAAGAGTAGGTAATGGATGTCGAGGGAAGAAGAAGAGGAACATGTTGGTCGAGAAGAATCTGGAATTTAGACGCAGAAGCCGTGGTACCTACGGAACTTATCTAGAACGATTGGATTGATCAGGAAAAATTTGCGAGAATCGGCTAGGGCTATAGACCCTCGCTATGTGTGTGTATGTGTATGTGTGTGTGTTTAGTTTCCACAGAAGTGGAATTTCTTGCAGTGACCTTGTAAAATCTGATAGGAGGTATAAAATTAAAGCATATAGGGTATTTACATGTGTATTCCTATGAACGTGGGTCTAAAAATTCTTCATTTTAATTATATACGGTTAAAAATGATTCTAAACAAGGTTTTTCAGAATCAAACATTTTCTATAATAATAAAAAAATAATTAAAAACATTATTCTCAAAACATAGTGAAGGTTTTTACATGTTACATTTTTAAAAGTTTCTAACTTTATTTAACAAGTTGAATATTAAAAAAACGTTACTGTAATACTTCTCTTTGTTATATTTACTGCGCACAAGAATTATTACGCAAAAATTAATAATAAAAAAAATAAATTATACACTTGCAACAATTTCGAGCAAACCGATAACAAAGTTTCATTCCCTAATAAATTTTCGAAGAAAATAAAATCTTGCACCATAAATTTACTTAGGGTGTTTATTGCAGTCTTAGTTGTAACTTGTGGAACACACTTTAAAGACATTATATTGTCTGCGGAGATAACAAGATAAATTAAGAGTTAGTTCCTTATACTTTACCTACTCGCATTATCCCAGAAAATTCCTCGACTCTAGATAACATTATAGTAAACTCTAATTTAATATATATTGCTAAAACTACTGATACTGGTATATTTGATCACAATGTTTAAGTAATTTTTTTAAAAAATTGCAATTTTCAGAACCATTTAAGACAGTGTATTATGAAGAAAGTAGAATATTTAATTTAAAGAATAACCGAAAGCTTTCTGAAAGAATTGGGAATATAGACTGGACGTCGTTGTATGATATTATTGATATTAATTTGGCATATAAACATTTTTATAAAATGCTTAATGATATCTATCAAGATATTTCCGGTTAGGGAGGTCAAAAGTCAAAGGTCGTCGTCAAAATTCAGATGGTAAATAATTAAAGAGATCAATCTATCCTGTAAAAATAAACGATTTTTGATATCAGTAAGAAACATTACACAAATAATAAAAAGATTTTAACATATATAAGCAATTATTGTACTTTACACTGCGAAACTAAAATATTACATGACCCTCATAAAATTCCGAATATAAAATTCGTTTAACATGGAATGTTAATCATTTCATAAAAACTGATAATTCTAAAAATACAGAAAATATGTCAATGGAGGTAAAGGGCGTAAACATAATTGATTAAAAGGAAATTGTAAATGCTTTTAGAGGTTCCCTGTTGAAAATATCATCCCTAAAGTCCCAATAAAATTTACATACTATGACTGTTTACAAAAATCTGGTTATAAAAATAAAATCCATTTTACCTTTTCTTCAGCAAGAGATGATGACATCATTAATATCATAAGAAAGTTTAAGCAAAAAATGAACAGGATATAATGACATACCTATGATTATAATAAAAAATAATATTAACTTTATTGTAAAGGCATTAACATACCTTGTTAATTTATCTGAGACCTATCTAAAACTTTTGACTACGTTAATCATGACATACTTTTAGATAAATTGGGCTGCCATGGGATTAAAGATAATGAGAACAACTGGTTTAAAAGTTATTTGACAAACCGACAAATATGTGTGGAAATTAAGGAAAATTCACATAACCGTTCTAAAAAAATTAGATCCGACTTCTCAAAAGTTAAATGCGGGGAGTTCACAAGGATCCATTTTTGGACTAGTTTTATTTTTAATATAAAATAATGATTTGACGGCTAACTTTCCTGAGGCATTTTTTCACAATTTGCAGATGACATTAGCACATTGATGCATTAACTTTATTAGCTCAAAATTTAATAGAGAAAGTCTCAGACTGGTATCTGTCAAATTCCCTCTCCTGAACTATAGTAAAACTCATAATATTATATTCCAACTGTACAAGTTTGAAAAGTAGGTAATGAGAAACTAACAGTGCAAAGCATTTACGATACTATGCGTAATCATAAGCTCATGATATAAAGCTACTCGAGGCTTTATCACGTTTTATCATTGTAAACCATCCTTATTCTAACGATCTGGTGACCCATAGTAATTACTCAACATTGAAACTATTCAATGTTTGTTTACTAACAAATCTTAATGTTGGAATTAAAGTGTATGTATATTGGTGTAGCTTCGTGGTAGAGTGCTTGCCTCTCACCCTGGAGTTCCGGGTTCGATCCGCAATCGATGAGCTAGGATTTTTTCTAAACCAGAAATTAATCCTAGCATACTCGGACATTGGGTGTGTGTTTATTGTCTTTAAATGTGTAACCTTCTCCCGCGCAAGATACCTTGACGTATATTCAGGGATACAAGGGGGTTGTATTACCTGTAATGTCTAATTAAAATTGGTCACCTCCTTGAAAAGCAAGTATCAGTTTTCAGATAATTATATTTACAATCTATGAAATTTTCTTGTCAATGTTGTCAGATTATATTTTTAATCATTAATATCTCAAGAAATTTGAGTTGTTTTCATTTAATTTAATAACATATTTATTATAAATATTTCCTAAACGTTATTTGTGGCATTTTCAAAATTTTTCTTTTCTTTTTTGGGACTTGTTACCACATGAATAATTCTTCGTTCTCTATAAAAAATGTAGTTAGTTATTCAGTATGTTACTGAAAAAAATAAACCTCTGCGCTTATGACTTTACGTTAAAAGATTAGTCAGATGGTGTTTTTTTACAACTAATATGAGACAAAAATAATAATATAATTCCCTAACGTTTCGAAAAACGAATCTGTTTCCTTTTTCAAAGTTTTATCTTTTTTTAGAATATGTCAAGCGTGAAACTTGACACATATGTTATTTGTTTAAAGTCACAAGTGCAGAGGTTTATTTTCTACTAACATACTGGGTAACTATATATATTTTTTAGATAACGAAGAAAGAATTATTCATGTGTTAGTAAGTCCCAAAAAAGAAAAAGAAAAACATATTTATTATTTAAAAAGTCAAAATCTTGATTTTCCATGAAATGTTTTCTCATTTTCTATTTAGTAGTAATAATACTGAGAATCCATGACTGACACAATACGTAACTTAGAAACAAAGATATAAGAAGTACAAAAATTAGAATAAACGTATACTTATTTAATTATACATATTCAACTATTAGGTTATATCAAGTAATTTTAGGTATAATTTTTAGTATTCGTTGCTATTTCCAAAAGAATCTCACCTCTATTGGAATTTTTTTGGTAATTTAATTTTTGTTATACCTTTATTAGTAAATAATGATGTGTCGGAGTATTACTCCAATTTATTACATTGTTATTAATTGACACTGGTAGATGGAGTTACCATCAACTCGTTAGTATAATAGGAGAAATCGCTATAGTGACGGGAAGCAAAGCTGGATTTATCTGTATTGCTCGCTCATTTAGGTACTTTTTCAATGTAGGTTTTTGTATTCAGTTTAGCTAGCAACAATTTAACAATTGTAGAAAAAAGTATTGACTTCAAATAAAAGTAATGAATTTAAAGAAAATGACTACACATACAGTAGTTACAATATTCAAGTTCGCTTAATATAAATTGTTACTACCCAGCAAGAACCGCGAAGGGGTATGAGCATTTCTTGCCAAGAAAGGATGGGTATGGAATATTAGTATATAATACAAAAATTATTTAAAAAGTAACAAGAAACCTTTAAAAATAAAATAAAAACAAAAAATATACTTTCAAAATAGTAACAGAAACAAATATTTTTCTCAATACATAAAATTCTAATAGTAAAGTTATTATTATAATAAAAACAGAAAAAAAGAATATTTCTCAAGCACTGAACTACGAAAGCACAAAAACGGAAATAAATAATACAGTTGATATCACAAAATTCATTTATTCACTTCACTTTACCTCACCTCACATCTTTTTTATTTTCAGATAAACTACTATCCTCTTTTAAATTTATAATAAATTTATTTCCACCATTTATATGATATCCAGCAATTTTTAAATAATCATCCTCAATTGTAATTACTTTTCTAATTCTTTTTCCCTAATCTTCCTTGTTAATTTTCGACACTTCATTACGATTTTTTTATCGAATTTCGGAAAAATATTTCATTTTCTGACATTTTTCTTCAATTTACACCAAATTAATTCAATTGGGTTGAAAATCCATAAATATGGCGGTAATCTCAACACTTTGTGGTCATATCTCTCCGCTACAGTGTCTATAATATACTTCTTATAATTTTCCGTTTGCAGGACTTAAAATAATTGTAACGTAGGTATATGAGTAATTATTCATGGTAAAGTAAACAGAAAAATTCTCATAAAATTCCTTTTTTTAATGTGACCGGTTTCGTGAACGTGAAGTAATTACTTCACGTCAAAATTCCTGTGTCTGAAGATGTGAAGTAATTACTTATTCACGAAACCGGTCACATTAATAAAAGGAATTTTATGAGAATTTTTCTGTTTACTTTACCATAAAATAATTGTGTTTTATTATAATTTTCCTCATAATAAAGATCATGTTCCATGATAAAAAAATTGTAACTCCAGCTTAGTAGAACTCTTGTTAGGAATTTTATACAGTTGTCTCGAATGGTACTTCGCATTGTCAAGAATAATAATGCTACTCGGTTTTAATTTTGGAATTAGGGTATTTTCAAAACATTTCTCAAATATTTCTCCTTCCACATTCTTGTGGTAATCCACGTTACAGTTTTCCATGTTTGTTCTGCACAGTTTCAATACATTATAATGTATTGTATTATCAACTCATCCATCAACTGATCCACAGCGTAATATAATATCAACCGAGTCCCTTTATTAGTGGGCAATCAGATTGGTTGATATTTCCTAGATCCATCAGTCCATCCTTTTTTTACGGTGTCCTGAGTAGCATACCAAGTTTCATATAGCTAATAAATTGGTCTATTTCCCTTTTGAGTTCTTTTATCTCTTCTAGATATGAATTTCGCCAATCCACTATTCATCTACTTTCCATAATCGCTATGCATTTATTAATAGTTTGATATTTAAATCAAATTTTTCTCAGCCAAGTTCCTAAAGTTCTTTCAGTATATTTTAGATGATAATCCATTTCTTTCAGTTTTCTGTCTACCACGTCAATAGTTGAGATTTCATTTTTCTGATACGCGTCATAAACTAAAGTTCTTAAAAGTCTTGCTAACCATGGGTCCAAAGTTTTCGATTGACCGATGACATCGGATCGTTGTTTTCTTAGAAGGGCACCTTCATTCACCAGTTTGTGTATTGTGGGACGAAGAAAGTTAGTCAGAGATGCTGTTTCACCTAGTACATCTACATCATACAAATTAAGGTCATTAGCTCGTCGCTTCAAAAGATTATTTTAAATTTTAAAGCAAATTTATTTCGCTTGCTCTTTCAAATGTAGCCGAATTTTTCTTACTGAAAACACTGATAAACTTTGATTTCATTTAGCACTATAATAACTATCCCTTTCATTTTCACAAACACAATAAGATGGTCGAAACATGTTTACATTAAATACGATAACCTTCTTAAATTATCTTCAAAAACACACCAGCAAATAAACAGATATAAAATAATTATGCTAAACTAATCGGTGCGGTCCTGAACTGATTACAGAAGGTAAGTGAAACTCCACTTCGATCGCGTGCCAACAAAAACAACAATAATTTTTCTCGCCTCAATGTAATTGGTGTAAAAGACGGAAGATGTCATGTGTTAGACATTTCCCGCCCTCATGTAGCGTCACTATACCGATTTCTCCTACTATACTCTACATTTACGTAGAGACTCATGAATCTCATGATTCTGAAATTTTTGTTGACGTTGCGTGTATATAAAGAAGGCAAAAATCAAAAATCAATTTGCAAATGTTTATCCAATTGTTCTGTAAATTTTGGTATAAATTGGTTACAGATACTAAAAGGAGAATTAATCAAAATTAACTATTTTTAATTGTAGTATTTCTATGGAAGTGCAATTACACCTTTTTACTCACAATCCTTTATTTTGAAAAAAAGCTCCTTGAGATCTAATGATGAAGTTCTAGGCACTTCGGAACCGGTAATCAAAATAAAGGATTGTGGGTAAAAAAATTACTTTTATTTCACTTCGATAGAAAAAATAAATAGTATTGTATAATTTACACATCAGCAGTTCTAAGTATCCATGGATATCATATAGGGAAATATGTGTCGATTTTCTCGCTATACATTTTTTATAAATGTTATACAAAACTTTGAGAAAGGGAACAGATTCCGTTTCTGAAATATTAGGGAAATATTTTATTATTATTTTGTTGTTTTATACTAGTAAAAAAAACTCCCCTCCGACTATCCCTTTGACATAAAGTTAGAGGCGCAAAGACTTGTTCTTGTTCTTTCAGTGTTATATTGGATAACTGTATTTTTTTAGATATCAATTTTAGAAGGAAAAAGAAAAATTCCGTAGTACTACAAGAAATTCTCCGTTTCACATATGCACTACTTGAAACGTAGCTGCAAAGTTCGACACCATTTATTTTAATATTTTGTAACTTACGATATTGAAATATTGGATATATTTGAATGCTCCCAAAATGAAATACTGTTGGTTAATATCAACTGTATACAGTGTGTCCGTATAATATGGAATAGATTAATTATTTCTTAAACTAAAAATATTTAGAAAAAATCCTCGGACACGTCTATTTTTAAATTCAATTGCGCACCTTATCCTTTATATTTTTTGTTTATGTCGTCTTCACTGTTTCTGTTATGACGTAATCGAAATTTTTTAAAATAGAACACCCTGTATATTTCTCCATTTTTGGATTCTGAATTAACAGCTGATTCCAAATATGTACACTTAGAGTCTAAAATTGATAAGATGGAATATACGGCCTTTAAAAAAAAACAAGTAAAAAATAACAAACTTTTTTTAATTAATTTTTGAAGTAGGCCAGTTTTTGTTTGTTTTTTGTTTATCATTATCGTATCACGTAATTAATACTTTACCCCAGCAGTGGTTTCTCAATAATTGTTGTCGATTTATTTTAATTTATAACATAAGTGTAGATATCTGTAAAGCAGAGTATGGTGATGGAATGCGAACTCAACAAGAAGTATAAAATTTATTTAATATTAAAAATCCAGAACGACCCATGTGTGGGCGGGGAATTCTAAGAAATAGAATCATTGGACCCTATTTTATCGATGGAACTGTAAACGGACCGGCATATCTCCAACTTTTAATGGGCTATCTCATCCCAACGTTATTAAACTTATTCCTCAGTAGAACTAATCCTGGAAATGTTGACGAAAGCCTGCGGTACCGAGAGGATAGTGCGTTTTCTTATTATGCAGCAGACGTTCGAAGGTATCTTGACTAAATATTTCTGAATAGGTGGATTGGTAGACGTGAACCCATCGAATGGCCACCAAGGTCATCGGACCTCAATCCATTAGATTATTTTCTGTGGGCCCATCTAAAAAACTGAGTTTATAAAACCAATCCGGAAAACATGGTTAAATTAAAAGAGAGAATTGAAACAGGAATAAACAACATTTCTCAGGAAACTATAAACAAAGTTCAGCAACACATTGTCCATCGTTTAGGATACTGTCAGCTACAACAAGGTTCAATTCGAACATATACTATAATTTGTTTTTATTATTAACTAAACGTTAGTTTCAGTGACTATTATTTGTTTACACAAAACATGAAAAATTAGTGAATTCTGATATTCAAAATAGCCGTATCTTTCACCTTATTAATTTTAGACACAAGTGTGATACAGCTTGGAATCAGCTGTTGAAGCAGAATCCAAATATGGGGAAATATACAGTGTGTTGCGTTACAAAAAATATATCGATATCGTCGTAATGTAAACACTGATGATATCATAACCAAAAAAAAATAAAAATAAAAATAAAGGATAAAGTGCGAATTTGAAATTAAAAATCGACGTGTCCGAGAATTTCTTCTATATATTTTTTGGTTTAAGAAATAATGAATTTATTCCATATTTTACGGACACATTGTAGAATCAGCCGAACAAAATACGACGCCTCATACAATACTGCCAGTATCAAATTGAAATAAATCTAGAATACCCCGTTTGCGTCATTGGTCTTTGGAATAAATATATCATCGGCATCATATCGCTTGCTGCTGCTGTTATCGGCTACTGAATGTGGTAAATTTTTATTTTACCTTTATTCCTGTGATTTATATTGTCATACGGAAAATATAATAAATTCTGCTTTCCTAGTCGGCCTTATTTAAAAATTAGTGACTATGACAGATAAACGAATGATCAGCAGTGTGTAATATTATTTTGTAAATATCATAAACATATTTTTTTTACACTTTGGGAAATATCTGGCTTGAAATGGCTAAGAAGCCTTAGTTTTTTCAATTTAATAAATATTTATTATTCTGCATTATATTTAATTCAGACAAATAATTATTTTTCATAATTTTGTTATAATAAGCATATTTCGAAGATTGGATTAATTGACAAAACTAAATGATTTATTTCAGGAATTCTCTTGGCATTTATTTTTTTGTAATTAAATAATTATTTATGAGAAATAAATTTACTCATGAATAACACATTTGTATCTGCCACATTTATTACATCGTTATATTTATTTCATAGAAAGAAATATTTACTATTAAAGTTTATACCCTAATAGCGGAAATAAATATTTAATTCTAATAAGAAATATTTATTCCTCATTAATTTTATTTCTGAGAACTAAATGTTGGCCCTCTACCGGAGAAACCGCGGTAGCGCATTAGACAAGATTTAACAAGACGCCATTGTTCCCTTTTAAGAGCTCTGTGTTAAGTGTTGTGTCCTTTTCGGTAGATGTATAGTTTAATAGAAGAATATGGGTGCTGGAAAGCCTCAAAGAAACTTTTAAAGTTTTTAATGTTTGTACGTGGTAATTTGTTTATCATAGCATATTAAAGTACCTAACCTAGCCAAAAACTGTTTAGTTGTGAAAATTTGTTCAAAGTTATTTATTTTTGTTATTTTTTTAATAAATATGTGTAAATATTTTTCATATATTTATTTTTGTTTACCTTTAATACAGACATTTGTTTGTCTGTATCCTTAACCTGACACATCAATTAAAAATTACAATAAACAAGTCGTAAAGAAAATTGAAAATTAATCTTTATTTGATCTTTCTACTATTATTTGTTAGTAAGTTAATAATAAACTCACTTATTTGATATTTTTGAAAAGTTCCAGTTAAGCACATTACAGTCAAAATAAGAAAAGAATAAAAAGGAAAATCTGTATTCAAATATATCGGTTTAGAATGTTCTTTTTTTATTACTTTCTTTCTTACATAAAAATAAATAGACTATTTTTTTAACTAGGTGTTATTATTTGACCGTATTATTTTATATTATTATTACCATACAATTTATAAGATATTTCGCAGTAATTTTCATTGTATTATTTTTTTCTTGTTCGTTTACGTTTTATTTTAAAGATTATATCCTCGTATCAATTCAATGCAAAACTTTTACTCGGTATAAGCGGTTATAATGGCTGCATTTCCTGATATTTACAATTTTCCTGAATTGTCTCTTAAAATTTGACATAGAAATCCAGATTTATATATAAAAAATTTGAGGTTTAACTGATTCTAACAAGACACATTAGTTAAAAAAATTTAGAACTTTATTAAGCATGAATACCTTAACACCTATGGACGAAGAATTAACATAATAGATATATGTTTTAATCTCATCGTGTCTATGGAGATATTACGAAGTTATAGTTAATGAGAGTAATTGATTATACTGATAGTGATATATTATGTATGTACCTACATCTACGCAAAATTATATAAAAAATTATATGATATCTACCCCATAATTTTTTAGAATATGTTTTATTATAAACAACTCGTGAAGCATACATGTTTTTAATATAAAATACATTTTAATTTCGCAAATATATACCTACCATAACGTTGCTTTAATGACAAAACATCGAATGTGTAAATTTGCCGGTTTCAACTTTTCTGTTGGAAAATAATATATTTCTTTCAGTCTGCAGTGCCAAAACCGCAAATGCGAATATTGAATATTTTTGAAATATTTTTATACTAGGAAACTTATACCTATAAATAAATGACCTTTGGATATTTAACAACAAATTGAACTTTATTTCCCTTCTTTTGAAAAATTAGAAAAATGCACATTCGTTGTTTTAGCAGTGGACCGACAATATGCTTTACAACTTGAGAAAAAAATAAAAAAATATATACTATAATTTTCAGCAAAATTAATTTTTTAATACATCGTACTATAAACAAATCGTGAGGCATACATTTTTTTAATATAAATCAAATTTTAGTTTCGCAAATATAAACCAGGTAAGTAAAAATTTTTATATATATTTTTTTGAATAGAAATGTTTTTAATTTTTTATATTCATTTATTTGTTGTATCCGTATAATTTGTCTTCGAACCTTCTTTGGGTATTAAGTCGCTATTCTATATAAATTGTTTATTTATATTTTTTTAAATAAACCATGCGTAGCAAAAGGATTGTTCAGATTGTTTTTTTATCCAAAAAACCAACCTATGACTAATCCTTTTGGCGCAGAGATTTATTTAACAAATTCTTTAAATAATTTATAAATGGTGGATACCCAAAGCAGGTGCGATGAGAAATAGTTTTTTTTTTTATAAATAAATTAAACAGCGTTATTAACAAATATTAACAATTTATTTAATATTAATGCATATACGAAATTTTCATTGTTTTTTAGAAATATTTGTTCACTATAAATAAATTAAAAACGGAATTAATTTTCCTGAAATTAATGTATTCATCAACAATAAATCCACGCAATTTTCTGTAAAAAGTCTTATTCCTGAGAAATAAATATTTAATGCTCAGAAACAAATATTTAATATTCAGAAACAAATGTTTAATGTTCACAAATAAATATTTAATGTTCAGAAACAAATATTTCTTACAAATAAGTATTTTGATTTAATTGATAATATTAAATATTCGGCTTTTAATCAAATAAATTCCTTAATTCTCCCAGTTAAATGTCCCAACTAAATCATTCTCTCAGTGTAGTATAAAATAATATTTGTCAGAACTACACACAACTAAAATTTATACATTGCTACTAAATGAAATGCACATTTACCTTTTTGAAAAGCACCGATTATAACATACAAATACTGGTAAATATGCTTGTAAAGCTAAAACTAATCTACAAAAAGGAAAATTATGCAAAATACAATAATTGATCTCTAAATCGTGTGGCATAATTATTAAAGTAATGTTTTTTTGGAACCGGAAACTACTTTTCATATTTTTTCTACTGACACGCAGAGAATCATAATTTAACCTTAAGAGACAACTACTATATTAAAAAAAGCAGAATATTATCTACAGCTTTGACTACCCTCTTTTTGAATTTCCGCTCGGGCGGTAAGAACCTTGGAAATAAAATAAAAAGTTTTCGAGATATCACGTTTTAGGGCCCAAAAACGTTTGCGACTATTTCAACTTTAATGCTTATTAAGTGTGTGTTTATAATTTATGTGGACATAATTTTGGGGGCCTGATATTTCAGTCAGTTTTTTGGACACACGTTATCAAATGCCTTGAATAATCATGAGGCCAGTTTTCTTTATTTAAATTTCTAAAGACGAATCCTGTAGGCAGCATTATGGCATCCTTTGCTGATTTATCGCATCTTAATTTGAATTGCTGGTCCGATATTATTTTATATTTTTCTAGAAAATCTTTTAATCCCGTTTTTTCCACTTCCATGGTGGATTGACAAATGTGTTAACTAACAGTATCTTAGAAATTGAAGTATCTTATTCAATAAAGGTGTTGTGATGTTACAACCAATATTTCGATAGGTGTTTATGACTAGATGCTTAGATACCTAATGAATAAAGCGGCTAAGAAACAATATAACCCCGTGTCTCTGGTGAATAAAGGTCCTTTATCCATCAATTTACAGTTGGCTTTTTTTGTGAAAAATATCATAGATACAAATAATTACTCTTTTGTTGTAATAAAATATACAGGGTGGCCCAACGAAAACTTGACATTGGGGTTTTGGGTGATAATAGCGTAGATATAATAAACGCTCGAACAGGTCAACTTTATCTTGGAGGGGGAAAACTAGTTTTCCGAGTTTCAACATCGTCACTACAACCCTCGAGCAGTGGGGTGAACAACCCCTAAAATTTGAATAGGGAAGGAGGAGCAAGTCGTACTTCATTGGAAAGCCCTTTGAATTTAATAAACAGTGGTATGCAATTTTTGGAATTTACATATACCATTTATTATCACCCAAAACCCCCATGTCAAGTTTTCGTTGGGCCACCCTGTATAGGTACTAAATACAAAATCTTCAAATGGAGATAAGGTAGTTGTTTCTTTGCCAAATAGATAAAAGGAAATTATTGCACGTGGGTACATAAAGTTTATTTAGTTGTCAATGACATAACACAATATTTCGCAGGAACAAGGATGTGTTTTAAATTATTAAGCTCCTAAGGCCAGTCAATTTTGAACAATTTGTTCGGTGAAATGAAACTAATTAGCTACCGGTTGAAACCTTCAAGAATCGATAGAGTTGGTTACAGACAAAAATACCATCCATGTATTTTGCTGATCATAAAAAAATTGTTAAAAAATAATTAATAATTTGGTTCTCTGATACCTACCATCACTGTTTTCTGGCAAACGACGAGCGGCAAGATATATATTAAAGCCACACATAGGCAATTTTGTAGGATATGAAAATTTTTTTCTTGATTAATAAAAAATTCGGTGTGTATGTACATCTTATAAATGCACGTTTTTATTATCAGCATTTTTCAATCCATTGACTTTGAATAAATATTGGTAAAAAATAATTGCTTTGTCGAACAATACAGACCTTTTTTTAGGGAAATTTGTTCTCTACGGGATAGGTAAGTTACGCTCAACGAATTTTGAGGTAGTGAATTACACAAAAGCAGAAATGGCTGATATGCACTTTTATATGGACTTGCCAATGGGAATTCATTTGAAACCAGACGTACCTATGGGGAAACGTACTCCAGTGGCAGCTTCCTGACCACAGGACTTTATTCGTCATCATCCACAGGAAAAAGAGACTTTTACTAGAAGTACAGTATACATGGGGAAATCAGAGTTAGAACACAGCAAGTAGAAAAAAATGTTTTTAATCTAATTGAATAATATCTTGAAACATGTACCCGAAAAATTGCTGCTCAAATGAATGTCAGTCATTAATACCGTTTGGACGATTTTGAAAGGACAGAGTTGTACCCTTATCATCCACAAAAAGTGCAAGTGCTACTACCAAGCAATTTTCTTCCGCGAACTGGTTTATGTCAATGGCTAATGTTAGCTAATAATGCGCAGATGCTATCTAATATCCTCTTGTACATTTTTTCGAGAAATGTTATCATGAATATTCATAACAATCAAGGATCGAATCCACATAGAAGAGAATAAAGTAGTCGAATAAAATGTTCACTATCAGTTTTTGGTGAACATATGGGCTGGAATTGTTGGTGATTTTCTCCTTGGGCTCTACTTTTTATATGCAACTTAATGTTAAAAGAGGAACTATACGATTTATGCATGATGGAGCCCTAGTACACTTTAGTCTCATTGTGTGCCAAATTCTGGATATGGCATGTCCTGGTCGCTGGATTGGCAGAGAAGGATCACATATATGGCTTTCTCGATCTCTAGAACGTTCCTTTTCCTTGTTCGTTTCCTTTTCCATTTTCCCTTTTCTTTTTTTCTTTTCCTTTTCCTTTTCCTTCTCCTTTACCTTTACCGTTACCGTTACCTTTACCATTACCATTACCTTTTTCTTTTCCTTTTCCATTTCCATTTCCATTTCCATTTCCATTTTTATTTTTATTTCCATTTACCTTTCCTTTTCTTTTTCTTTTTCTTTTTCTTTTTCTTTTTCTTTTCCTTTTCCTTTTCTTTTTCGTTTTCTGTTGTTGTTTTAAAGTTAAACCATTTCCAGATCCATACTTTTTGTATTATTTTGTTTGCTTTTTTTGAACTCCATGCGTTTTATCGAGATACAACAGGAAGACCTATGTTGCTTACAGTAGAATTGCTTTTTGTAAAAAAATTCACATAAAGCTCTAACATTTTTTAAAATTATAATATAAGTATTTACAGGTAGTTTGTATTAACGTGCGCCTTTTTTTAATTTTTTTTTTAAAAGTTTAAAAACTGGATCACAGAGGAATTTCAAATCCCACGTATTTTTTAAAAAACGAGGTAAATTCCTGTAAATATTTAATTTAAATTTTTTGAAGTAAATATTACATTCTGTACAATTTATTGGCAATTAGATGATTGGAGCTGTAATTATTCGTGCAGAAGAACCTAATATCTTTCTGCATCAATCAACTGTTATTAGTCCCTTGAAGGATTGTGGAGAAAACCCTTTATCTGTAGTGGAGTGGAAAATATATTCCAGTTGAACTAATCTGTCGTACACGATAGTTTGGAAATTATAAATGAAACCACTTAAACTAATAAATTTTCAATCTAATGTAAGTAGTTATTACTTCCTCACCCCTCAGTGAGAAAGTTGTTTTTTGTGAAAAAAATTTGGAAATTTTTTATTGCATTTCTGGACGAATCTTGACGAATTATGACGATACACAAAATTTCAGACAAAAAAAAATTTCTGTCTGTGTGTACTGTGTGTGTTCGCGATAGCAGATATAGTTTTTGAGATAAAGCTTTCAAATTTGATACACACATATTAGTGACATTCCATCAATATGACTTTTTTTGAAACGTCAAAATGTGAGTTTTTTGGAACGTCAAAGGGACTTTTTTTGAAACGTCAAAATGTGACTTTTTTGAAACGTTAAAAAATGTGACTTTTTTGAAACGTTAAAAAATGTGACTTTTTTGGAACGTCAAAAATTTCTTTTAGTATAAACTCCACCACGCGTCGAGTTTTACTACGGTGAGGAAGTTCTGATCCCCAAGTAATTGGCAGCGGTTTTTTCTTCTTATTGTTAATAGTTGACGATTATACATACAGTGATCGGATAAATTCATTAACATTGAAAAAATCTTTTTTTGGAGAAAAATCCTCGGATAGATCAATTTTATGTTATAAAAATACACAATTTTATATCAAATTCAATTTCCGACCATCATCATGTGTTTTCGAATAATAACCACATCGAATTTTTTTTTAATAGCAACCCTCCTATTATTTCTTGATTTCAATAGATCCTTTAATTGTCAAAATAACAACATAAAAATTTTGACAATTTACATAAGAAAATTTTCGAGAGACAATTGACAACTAGAAGACATATATTTGTTTATTAACAAATAATAAATGAAAAACTGTTGCTAAGTAATAAAACTATTAGATTTAATGTTCGACAGCCTTGTGCTTTTATCAAATAAAAACTCTGTTCCTAGTCAAATAAAATTATCAGATATTTTCGAAGCGCCTTATGTTTTTAAATATCAAATAAGTATAAATGAAACATTCAAAAAAGAGGCAGGTTTTTATACCAAATACAACCTATTAGTTTTACAAAACCCCATGGACTTTTAATTGATATGGCACATTTAACAGTGACACAACGGATAGAAATTTTAATTTTTACTGAATGTAGGGATAAGACTAAAACTTAACAAGAGGTATGCAATTTGTTTAATGAAAGATCGACCTATCAGCCGATCCACAGTAAGATTGAGTGTAAATTTAGAGAAACTGGACATGGTAAACACTTTAAAAAATCTGGCTGTTTAAAAGTTAGTGAAGATAAGAGTATTGAGTATGTATTTCCTTTATCCAATGGGGATTAATAGAATTGCATCTGGTTAATTGAACATCGTTTAACACGTAAGTAAATTCAGTTAAATTTATTTTTTTCGTAAAAGTAACATTAAATATGTACAATAAATTTAACGTACGATTATTTGAGTGATTTTAAGACAAAAGGTTCATGTAAACATGGGTCTGCAAATGCTTTTTATTTAAGATACACTGCGGCGTTAAACTTTTTTAAAAAATTTGGTTTTTCGTAAATATCTTAAATATTCGTTACCCAAATTTGTTGCAATTTGGAAGTTTTATTTGCAGTGTTAAGGGGCTAATTAAGCACTAACTTGATAGAATTTATTAAGCCCAGTGGGGCAGTGGTGTCCCGAGCGTCACCTTAACGAATATTTTTGACAAAAAAATGTACGCCACTGACTATTTTGTAATTTTTATATTTTTTTTGGGTTAAGCAACTAAAAACACAACTTTTATGTCTCTTAATTTTTTTTCGGATCTTGCTTAGTTTTCCAGACAAAAAATTAAATTAAATTGCATATCCCTGGACCACACAAGAAACATGGGGAAACGTATCTTTTGGAAATTATCATTTTTTTATAATTTTTTATTAATAACATGTAACTCAAATAATCGTATGTTAAATTTATTGTACATACTTAATGAACACTCTGTATATTGTTATGATATCTCTACCTTAGATATTTTGTGACGTAACAAAATGGTAAATTTATATTTCGTAACGAGTCACTATGACACCCTTCAGTATAGCAGCGGCACTTTGAACTTTTTATTACGGTACGCCAGTTCCTGTTTTAAAGTGTAGGAACAGCACTTTATTCTATCAGCGGTATAATAGAAGCTAGGATAAGTCAGTGAAGAAACGGAATGTCCAGGCGGTCTGTGTGCGTTGCAATGGATAACTTCACCTTACATGCTGAAAATGATTCTCGGTGTACATATAGATTTACTTACTTATACCTTTGCTTTAAATAAAAGGCAGAAGTTCAACTTCACTTACTATATTTATTTATGACTGTTCCACAGAAAAAAAGAAATAAATAAAAACCAATAAATAAATACAACAGTTATGTTTTAATAGAACAAAGATACTAAGCTCTATTACAAGTAAGCAACCAAGGAAACAAGCAAGAGGTTATAGCAATGCAGAAGCGGTGATTGGTTATATCAAGCACAGCTAAGTTGCGGAAACTACTACTACGGTATTACTAGCAGCAGACAATATTCAAGCTTCTACGAAAGCAAGCAAGCGGTGAATCTAAATAAAGCAAAGTTACGGCACCTACTACTACGGGTATTACAGCAAGAGGTTACTGACTAGCGTCTCTAACGTTCAAGGCGGTATTACGGCAGGCGGTTGGTGCAGCAGGTATGGTCAGTGGTAAGCGGTAAAGGAGTGCAAGCAAAACAAGTGCAGGATGTCAGTACAATGACAGGCGGTATATATGACTATCTAATCGCGAGCGTGCTATATCTTTAGACTAGTTCTTAATGTTCTTGTTAGGGTTTCTTGCCTACGTGTGGCGGACGGAACGCGTGCACCTGATGTAATTCTTTTCAGAGATCGAGGTATAAAGATTTCATCGGTACTTGTGCAACTACGACTAAGATGGGACTCTTTTCAGAGATTGAGGTATAAAAGTCTTATCTTTATGTCAATACTTAATAAAAATGACAACTGACTAATAACGATGCTTGTTTAACTATATAGCATAGCCATTCAGTTTTACTAACTCGGGTTTGAATTGCAAAACTGTCTGTTAAACTTACTAAACCAGAGATATGCGTGAATAGATATTCGAGGTTAACTTTCGTTAGCTAGTAATAGCTTAGAGGAATCGGTTATCAAATCAACTTCAAGCTTATTTTCTGTACCAATTAGATATAGTGAATACGAGTATCGGACGGAGCAGGTTATGCGTTACCTGCCGGGGCACCTAGTTGCATCTTTTTCATAGATCGAGGCATAAAAACTTCACTGGTGTCACTGCGCGTGCACCTGATGAAATTCTTTTCAGATATCGAGGTATAAAAGTCCTATCTTTACGTCACTATTCAATAAAATTACAACCGAATAATTTCGATGCTTGTCGTTAAATGGATAACCCAACTTTATCAACGAATCGCGACCTTTCCTGAATATCTCTGGCTTATTTGGAAAATAGGTACTTTGGACAAAACAATACAGCAGTAAATTCGGGCACAAATGGAAAAATTATGGAAATACAAATAAAATGGTCAAAACTATTCTTACCATTACTGGAATGCACTGGAGATCAGGAGCTGAGTGCTTCTAAATTGAGCACTCACGGGAAAGGAAGTATTTCTTTCAAGCCGTGTGAGCAGTTCTGTTCCCAATGTATGATGAGAAAGTCACGTGACTACCAGCGCGTGGAACGGAATTACGGTTGATATGGTGGGGCAAAATTCTTTAAGCAAGTTTAGCGAAATAAGTTTAAACAAATTCCCTGCGTAATTTAATATAAACAAATATTTATCAGATATACTATAAGGTTGGGAATCGCTTTCTCATAATTTTTAAACCATATTTCTGAAAAGGAATAATTTAAAACGGTACTAATATTTAAAAATAAATCCACTAATAGCTTATTCGGCAAATTATTAAACAAATAGAAACATATTCCTTTACTATGAATAAATGATTTCAACTTGTTTTGAAATTAAACTAAATTAAATTAAACTACTTTCCTCTTACTTAATTGAGTACAAACACAATAAACGATTTATCATTAGAATAATAAACAAACAAAGATTACCATGAAAAGAAACCGGTTTAAAACGATTACATTAGAGAAATAATTGTTATTTCAAATACTGGACTGGCAAAATAAATTTAACTTTGTTTCAAACGGTTTTAAAAGAAATATTAACACACGTTTTCATATACAGGGTGTATCAAAATGAACGAACAACCCACATACAATAGAAAACTATTAACGGAAAAATCATTTAGTTGCAATTTAGAAATCAAAACATAATATTTATTTATGCAGAACATGAAATATGATATTCTCTAGTAGTCGGTACTATATACAAACTGTAATTGAGATATGCTCCTATGTAAAACACCTATATGAATTTGATAATAAAATTATATTAACACGTAGAAAAGTTGCAAATTTAATCTTGAAATTTAGGTTTAAATTTAATTTAGTTTCAAATCTGCAGTTATTTTCTTTTACTAACCTTCAATTTCTTTTTTGATTACTCCTGGTTGATCAAGATTTAAATCTTCACTTTTTTCTATACCATTATAACAATTTGACATTTGAAATGACTAATTTAGTTACGTTACAAAAATGTCAATGTCAATAAGAAAAAATTATTAAAATATATGTCATGAATTATTATTGACAGTATTATTTAAAAATTTTAATGAAACATTTCAAGGTACGCTATTAAAATTTAATTGAGGTAAGTAAAGAATTAAATAGAATGATTTTTTTACATACAGGATGATACATACTGGTATAAGTAAGTTCTGAGCTGGCCACATCAGGTGCAGGTATTTAATAACAGTTTAGTAATATTGTTTGTTTTGTTCTTCTCCAATAATTTTCTGTATATTCTTTGTTTAATAATTTATATCTGATTTATTATCATCACCTTGGAAACATCTCTTCTTTTTTTCTCTTTTGTTTTTCCCCGAAATCATTACATTGCAAATTAAATAAAACACAATGTTCATTTATTTAAAATCAAAATCTAATCTATATATGTCAAATAAAATTATAAAATATTCTGTCAATCTAAGTGACATAAACTTCAATTGTCAAAACTGACATAACTGTCATAATTTCATAAATGTCAAACGTGACATAACTTAACAAATGTCAAAAATGACATAACCTAAATTTGCTAACTTGCATAAACATTAAGTAGCTAAATTACTAAATTTAAAAATTTTCAAAATAATGTAATTTTGTAATAAAATTAATTTTAATATTCTAAGAATATATCTTTAAATGTGAAGAGATTAAAATAATTAATATAATCACAAAGGTAAAGCGCCTATAGCTATTTACTCGGTACCGAATATCGATGGTTCGAATCCATCCCGGAGCAATTAGAAATTTCATTTGTAATTTGTTTCGGATTAAGGTGAGAGAGAATTGTCGAAGCCCTAGATGTTGTTCGGACTCCACAATAAACTCTAGGGCCTCGTCTCACTTTACTCAACACAAAATCCTATGATTTTCTGACAGTTACTTTGGTAACTTGAGAGGCTATTAAGAAAACATTTAAGAAAACAAGGCATGAATATCATGACAATATACATATAGTATTTATTCATTTTTAAGCGCAACCTGTTTTGGTCGCATCATACATTAATTTTTTGGAAAATTTTTTATAGATGTTATTTAAATTATTAGAGGCTGAATACAGCTTGACGTTTCAAGATAACGTCATTTATAAATATTATAAATAACAGATATCCAAAAACCGACCCCTGAGGAATGACAGAAGTTACAGTTATTTCGATAGACGTCGAGTTCTTGGTAGACAGGTAACCATAAAAAGGTAAATAAAGGCTACAGTAAAACCGAAATTGAAAAGTTCTTGTAACAAAATACCATGATCAAACCGATCGAAAGCTTTTGAAAAATTTACTTGGCCTCCGCGATCAAGTGTTTCTGATATAAATTGATTTATTCATAGACCTACCAGCAAGAAATTCGCGTTGATTGAAACAAATTTAGGATTTAACGTGCAAAAATAATGTATTAAAAAGGACGCTTTCAGATAATTTACTATTTGAAACAAAGTTAGGCTTTAACGTGCAAAAATAATGTATTAAAAAGGACGCTCTCAAATAATTTACTATTTGAAACAGTTAGGCTTTAACGTGCAAAAACAATGTATTAAAAAGAACGCTCTCAAATAATTTACTAAAGTTATATAAAATAACGATGGGCCTATAATTTTAAACGTAATAGCTACCTTTACACACAACTGACCGTACTTTATTGACGCCTAAGAAAATAACAATCGTAAATTATTGAGTTCGGTATATATAACGTTTAAAATAACAAAAATTTAGGATCATTAATAATTGTTATTATCGAATGGTTTAATCAGATTTTTTTTTATATATAATATAAAAAGCAACTTTCGTTTCCCAATGTATCCAATCAAGTAACATTTCTCATTTTTTTCATTAACATTGTGTAAATCTTCTTTTTGAGCCTACTATTTTATCTTTGATGGAAACAAATGTCAGGACTTAATAGCTTCCAAAATCCTATTAACCTTTTTGTTCGTATATTTTAGCGCTCAGAATCCTTTATTCGAATAAATAAAAGAAACGATATAAAATACATATCATGTTCGTTTTATTATTCTATGGTAAATACATCTTTAAAATGTTCACATGAGGGTTTTTATGATATAGATATCAAAAAGATACAATTTGAGAATAAAGTTAATATTTAACGATGTTGTTAGAGACTTCCAGACGATTCTGTAATCATAAAAAAAGATATGTAAAATATTCGATTATTATGAAATATATAAAACAAAACCTAATGCGTTTTGGGTCTTGCCTCGTGTACATTCCATGTTCCTTCTAGAGTTACCAAGTTGCGCTGCCTGTCCGACGCGTAGTACAGAGGACATGAACACACCGAGTACCGAGCTCGATATTAGTATATACGCTGTACAAGATAGACGTACGATTTCTGAATTTCATTTCGATTATATTGCGTAAGTAAAATAGAAATATCGTATAATTTATTTGTCGTAATAACTTTTTTTTCAACTTTTATCGGCGACATATACATAGGCAGTGCTGTTCATACGCAAAATTTTCAAAATAAAATACCTTGTGCCTTTCTTATATTTGATTTAATTGTTATGATGAGTGTATGCAATATTCTGTTTTATCTACTTTAAAAAAGAACCTTTTCACCAATTTTGGGAAAAATATTTTCCTAACTGGAAATTGCTGTCGAACTTCCAGTTGTAATTAACATCAGAGAGTATAAGTAAAAAAAATCATGCAGAACTAATATTAATAATTTGTTACTAAAGTGTATAAAGTTAATATTACTTAAAAAAAAAAAAAATGATCATGACCTCACCTTGACCCTTACTTAAAAATCGGACTGTTAGTCCGATGCGTCTAGTGAAGCTACAAAAATAGACGTGTCTACTACATATGTGTCAAGTTTCACGCTTGACATATTCTAAAAAAAGATAAATAGCATTGAAAAGGGAAACAGATTCAATAGACACTTGAGCTCTACGGGCTCTCATGTCTATTGCTAAGCAACAGATTTTCGAAAAACTGTCGAAATATTTTCAATTTATTTGATATTTCTACTGATTATTGGCAACTAGCAGATAAGTTGTGTTATTATCACAGTCGTGTATTACAAATTAGTTAAACACTATTTGAAGAAAAAATATTTCACATTTGAGAAGAAAAAAATAAATGGATTTAAAAATGTTTTATTATAAAAAATTAAAAAAACTTTCCAGCTTTTAAAGAAAACCTGTTGGTGTTTGAATACTACCAGACCTACGAATGAACGTTACACCTTTTTCTTTTTTTTTTTCTGGTGGAACTTTCGCAACCAGGAGCCAAACAATGCATTTTTAATTAAGCGCACAGAGAAGTTCTACACCAAACAATAACCACAAAATACTACTCAAAAACTGATAAATATAGAACAAATCTAATAAAACTGACAACTTCGGCAAAAATAATTAATAAATCCAGTCACAGCACATCACATATAAACAAATCGCCCAAAGATGACAATTGACAAATCGAAACCCAATGTGACCAACGCAAAATCATTAATTTTTACCAATAATAAATTGAAATGTAACTAGATTGCCCACAGTATGGCGGTCCCTCTATACGGAGACATCTTTTCAAGGTCGAGCCATATCAAATGGAGATCCAGATTATATTGAGAAATTCGTGACAGCACCATAGACAAATTACAAATAGTTCTTTGACATCAGCACACTCTCTTTAGTTAGTAAATAAATATGGAAACAATGAGAAACATAATCGTTTTAAGCAAAGACAATGACTATGCTTGGTTATAGAATATTTATAAGTAATAAGTGTGCACCAAATGATTTTATACATTAACTTAAACAAAATTTTTCTTTTGGGAATAGAACATCTGTAGATGCCGAATGATAGTTTTCTTTATATAATATTTGTAATCTTGAACTCCTTTGGGAATTTGTACATTTATTTTTGTGCTCTATCAAACTGTTTGATGACTATTAATTTGTATTTGGTCTAAAAAGTAAGTAGACGTAATATCAACTTATCGTATGGATACTGAACTTTGTTCTCATTGACAATATTAATAACTTTTTGTGATGTTTGCTTCAAGGGTTTTTAATACAAAAAATTAAAATTTAGTGACGAAAAAATGCGCTGTAAATATGGACGTGCTAATAAGTGAAACTAGTAACACGACAATATCCACTTTGATTCCATTGGTTGTACTTTAGCACGAAACTAGCCGGTTGACGTCATAGGACTAACATTCAAAACTTTGCTAATATTTTTTTACCTTTTCTGGAATTTAAAAAATTTCTAAAAAATTTAACGAGCCTAGATTTTCACTACTGGATAAGCAACTAAAATTAAATGTGGAAAACATCCATTGTTGGTGAATTAACGAAATTCTAACATAATTCTAATATTATTTCAATGGTAGTATAATATTGGATTTAGCATTCGAAACATCATAATACAAGCTAATTAAACATTTTGTCGACAATCAGTATATTAATTAACATTCTCCCCTATCCAGATTACTTCGCTTTCGGTCTGCCAGCGCCATTTACAAAAATAATTATAACGCGTAATAGTAATTCATTTATTACATCTTTGCTAGTAAAACAGTGATTTATACGTTTTATATCGTTACTTAATGAAACCAAAGTATATTAAATTGCAAAGTCAGTTGTACGGCCTTTTATAATTTATGCTTAGAAGTTATGAAGGGGTACAACAGCATGATTAAACTATTTAAATTATTTATGAGTCTAATAAAACCACTGGAAAAGGATTTCATAAATACAGACAGAAGATGGAAGTTAATATCTTTTCAACATATTGCTCTGTCTACTATTCTGTTGAACAAATATGGCTTTTGTCACCGTGAAAATCACAGATATTTTTAACTCTCGACAAAATTCATTAGGGCAATTTTTATCCTTGTATGTGCAGTGAATAAGAGAAGTTGAAATTTATGATAGTCGTGTCACAGATTTAATACGAATCAGATATCCCACTTGTATCGTCGGCACCAGTGGCGGATTTAGGCTTGCTGCCGCCCTAGGCCCCGTTTGATGCGCCGCCCTTTTTGATGAAATCAATTTCATTAATTTTGATCCAATATTTTTATTTTAAAATCTTTTTATTTTATTGAAATACAATTTTTAAATATAACTAATAAACATTACAGATGAATAAGTAATAAACTTTAGACAGATAAATAATAAATATATTTTTTTAATATTAATCAATTTGAAAATTTCTTTTTTCTGGCTTTGGTCCGCGCAAAAACGTCGATTATATCGTCATACTCAATTTCTTGGACTAGTTGAGCTTCAATAGACAGTAATGCAAGAGCCCATACTTGCGCGTAAATAGGTTTTTACCCTTTTCAGAGTGGAAAAAGATCTTTCTCCTGAACAATTTGTAGCCGGAATACTCAAAAACATACGTAGAGCAATGTTCACATTTGGGTAAATATCTCGAAGACTCCGTGAATGCAATACATTGCATATTTTTTATGCAGAGCGTACATCTTCGGTATTTGCTAAGGAATCTTTGAGTTGACAATGTAATTGAGTACATTCATTCCCTAATGTCTCTTCCAAATCGTCAGGATACTTATTGACTAGTTTATTTGCAAGATTTTTCAACTCGTTCGTATCTATTTCAGATAAATTATCGAAAAAATTGAAATTTTCGTAAAGCTTTTCATATGCACTTATACGCCGGGCCAATTGTACACTCAGAGTGTCTAAAATAGGGTAATAAACTTTGTGCGAAAATTTTCTTGTCCAGAAATAGGTGTTCTTTCATTTACCCGTGACTCATCTGGCTGAATTTTTCTAGTCTTTTTTGCGACGAGTATCATAACGATAATAATCTTGAAATCCAGATAGTGCTTTGGTTTTTTCTTCATATTCAGAAAATTGTCTGCCTCTCATGTCAAGAAATAAAGCCAGAGAACTATAGATCTGCACAACGGATGATAAATCAGCTTGAGATTCTTGAAGCTTCTTACTAGCAGCATTAAAACGATCTAAAATTACATTCCAAACAATGACTAGAATTGCTGTTTCTAAATGCTGTAATTTTTGCTGCAATCCCGTAGCTTCAGATCGCGTAGTCGGTTTCTCATCTCTGCTTTCGGCAATGAATTCCAGTGCATCAATTATTGCAGACCACTCTTTTCTAACGCGTAACATGCATCATGTCGAGCAGATCAACGAGTTTGAGAAAGACTCTTAACTCTTAAATTTGCACGTTGCACGAAAATTTCCCAACGATGTGTAGATATAGTAAAGAAATTATATAGTTCTTTCAAAGTAGAAAAAAAGTCAACTACTTCTGTTACGGATTCAACTGCACATGATCCAACTAAATTTAAAGAGTGGGCAGCGCAAGGAACGTAATCTGCTAAAGGATTAATTGTGTTGATTAGTGTCTGAAGGCATGAATACATACCTGACATATTGCTTGCATTATCATAAGATTGACCACGACAGTTCATTATGTCCAAACCATTATTTTCTAGAGATTTTAACAAAGCATTCTCAATATCTTTAGCTTTATGGCCGATATTTGGTAGAAATTCTAGAAACCTTTCAACAATTTCACCGTTATCGCCCGTTATATTTCAATTTTTTTTCAATTATTTTGATGATTCAAAAAATTGAATATGAAAAACGATGGGATTTATTTTTAATGAAAAATTATTTTTATAAACAAAAAATGTTCTGACTTTTGAATGAATACCAAAATGATATTTAATACATGCAAATCTACCGTATTTCTATTTCACACTAAAACAAATTGAGAAGTTATTCAGATTTAGTAATTTCAAAACGCTTTATACACGTAAGATTAATCTCACTAAAGAAACAAAAAGTAAAGATACAAAAAGTAAAGAACATTACTCGATAAAGACTATAATTGATCTATTAAAAAATTAACATCTTACCCACAGATTGAAAAGTAAATTAAAAAATTGAATTATAATATATTCTATAGAAAATTTTTTATAAAGACTAATCTGAACCAATTTTTAAAATGGATTGTCTTTACTTTTTTTCGCCTCTAAAATTTTGGCATTTCAAAAGTTTTGCCTCCCCTCAAATTATGCCGCCCTAAGCCCGGGCCTCACGGGCCTAGGCGTAAATCCATCACTGGTCGGCACGCTTTGAAGTATGTAGTAAACACTATATTTTTTTTATTTGGATGCGCGCTGTCAGTTCAGTTACGTACTATTTCAATGCACGAGACTTTGTTATGCGCATTTCATTTTCAGTCCCCCATCTTCGCAAGTTTTTTTTAATATTCCTAAATTTTTGGTTTTCTGAACCAAAAATTTTAACGTGATAAAGGAAACACGTTACAAAAATTTTAATTTTCTCGTATCCTGTACATCATAAATGTAATCTAATGGGTCCAAAGTAGGTTTGACATCAAGCACTAAATTTTTATCAAGAATGATATTTTCTCAAAAATTAGTAATAAATTTCCCATTTGTTGTATTCTGGACGCACTGTATATTTGATGCAGCCGTAGAGAAAGTTTAGTGTACAACACATGTAAAAAGTACTTTTCACACTCGTGTGGAAAGTGTTATTTTCAACAGTTGTACAATACTATTCTTTTTTTTAAGTCAATAAAAATATCAAATTCTGGATTTCTTAAAAATATTTCAAAAGGCTAATTTCTTACGTAGATTGAGGTCAAAGAAGTATTAGCAGATGAGAACGACTATTTCATCAATTTGAAACATGTTTAAATTTAAGTAAGAATAAATTAAGATATTACCCATTACACTTTAAAAAATAAGCAGCGAAAAGATAAAAGCGAGCACAATTTACTTTTCAACACAAAATGAGAATAAATCATAATCACTGTCAAATTTTAATGTAAGCATTTAGACCGAATTCGAAACAGTTTATTATTGTTTACTACGAGGTATTTGCGTTGTACAATTAAAATGACAGAATATGTCATCGATATTTAAAATATTTAAAAATTAAATAATTATTCATCGTATGATTGATGAGAGAAATGAAGCATCTGTAGTATCTTTAAAATCAATATCAACAAGTTATTTTGGCACCACTTGAAATATTTTAATATCTACATATGTCGCTTATGCAGCTTATTCGTAATTTGCGCCACCCCTTTTAAAGAAATGTTTATGTTCTATTTATAAAATAAACCAGAATCAGATATATCTTTATATATATGCCCATTAATTTTGGTACAGTATCGAATGTCATTTTTGCAAACCTTACTAGAGTAACAAGGCGTTTGTTCTACTGCCCTATTATTTAATTTAATAAGTCACAAATTATTTAATGGAATAAAACAAAAACAAATACATATATTCAAAATTAGCATGATTTCTTGACTCTCTACTCCAGGCGGGGAAGCGAGTAATTGACCAGACAAATTTCTAAAGAACTTGAAACATAAAAACACAGTCGGAAATCGAGAAATTAAATATGGAAAATTGTTCAATTGGTGTATAATATTTTGTTAGGCGCCACACTCTTTTTAAAGTGTTTTTGTCAAAGTTTCTATGAATTACACGCACTGGTAACGCTAAAACGAGGGAACAAACGTGTACTTAATTCAAACAGTTTCTCATCAAATTAATCGGTAATTTAAAAAAGAGGGGACAGACAATGCCGAGCCACGAGCGAGAGAAGATATGAGTTGGGTATGTTGCAGTGTCCTCTTGGAGATACGTTACATTGCAGTTCTCTGCGTTTGAGATTATCTGTTGCCTTGAAGTTTTTGAAGGTTTGTGAGTAGTGATGGGCGATATATCACGAACTGTGATTTAATCACTGATATTAGAAAATCACAGATAACAACTGTTAGTAAAGTTGGTAGAAAACTGTGACGTGATCACGACTTTGCTATTTCGTTCCCTGGCTGTGATAATAGTATCGTAAAATTCAAGATCAACATATCAACATTCAACCAATACCAATATATCTTTTACGACGATGATAATGATATGTGATATTTACTTAGAGTCGATTTTTGATTCCAACCGTATGTACTAACACGGAAAGCAAGCGATTTCGTGCCTTAGCGTTATTAGGTATGCATTTCACACTATCGGTATAGATATTTATATAAATATCTTTTATTCACTGGGCAATGCGATGTGAGATGTGGCGATTAGAGGCAGGGTCGTGACTCGTGCCGGAACATTTTTGTTACAAGACCAGGAGTAACTAACTACTAAAACCATGCGTAAAAATATTTCATATGATTAAATATACTAGCAATTTTATTGCAAATATTGATCATTTACGTCTCGGTATGAAATATGAATAAAAATATGGAATTTGACAATAAGCAAATGAAAACATTTTTAAAAAAACATCCTTATATATTATAAATAGGGTTGGGCGATTGTCAAAACTCATAATCGATTATCGGTTATTGACAAATAATCGATTATTTCGATTAATCGATTATAATCGATTAATTGATTAAACAAATAATCGATTAAACGATAAATCAAATGATCGATTAATCGATTAATCAAATGATCGATTAATCGATTATTTGATTAATCGATTGTTTGATTAATCGATTAATCAAATAATCGTATAATCGAAAATCGGTTATAAGCTATTAATCGTAAATGCGATTAATCGATTATAGTCGATTTTAACCAGCCTTAATCGATTATTCGATTCTCTTGCCCACCCCTAATTTACGGAGCTGTAGTATTTATCTTAGGGTTATTTTCAATTTTATTTTCATACTGTTTATTTATATGACTATAATACTATATTAATTGTATTAAGTAAAAAAATAGATAATTAGGATGTAGGGCTGGGCGATTGTCAAAAGTCATAATCGATTATCGATTACTGAAAAATAATCAATTATTTCGATTAATCGATTATAACCTATTAATCGATTAATCAAATAATCGATTAATCGATTAATCAAATGATCGATTAATCAAATACTCGTATAATCGATTAATCATATGATCGATTATTCGATTATATAAGAAGAAATAATCAAATGATCGATTAATCGATTAATCGATTATTTTTCGATTATTCGATTATTTTTCCCAGCCCTAATTATAAAACATAAAAAAATAACATTAAAAATAAAATTTTAAATCAACAAAAATTGTCATAAAATAAACAATTAATAAATAAATAGATTACTAAAGTAGCAATTTCACGATTTCACCATTTACCGTCTGTCGGCGTTACATTTGTCCCATACGTGTCGTATGAAAGTCGTGATCACATCACGTTTTAAAATAACTGATATGAGAAAATCACAGTAACGATTCACGCGCGCACTAGTCCCAAAAACATCGGGCACAATACACTGGTTCAGTAGCGCCACGCTGCAGGGGTAATACAACAATGTTTAACAATATTATTCTAATCAAATCTAGAATTTAAGATATAACTCGAACCATTTTATTTTGTTTACAACGAAAGTGATCCAAATTATTTATTTCCGAAAATGGACCGTCATACTAGTTTCTATTAAACAATTTTGTAATGCTGTAAAATAATTTGTGGTACCTTCATTGTACGTATATTTAACAAGACATATTTTTCTAATTACCGGTTGCCCAACGTTGAGCGCCAAATATCGAAAGCCTCATTCTCCGAAAATAAAACGCTTATTTACAATAACGTTTCTTTCAGTAGGTACGATATTCATCAGCTTAAAGTCACCACCTTTCTAGATGCTCTCTTTCTAGCACTATTTGTAGTGAGGCGTGCCAGTAAGAGAGCATCTTGGAAAGTTGTGACTTTTAAGCTAATGACGATCTTACGTGTTACATTGGTTTTATTATCTATTATAGCTTCTGTTAGTTTTCAGCTCCTGATAATTTATGATCAACCCATCACTTACAAACTAAGTGTACAAAAGTTAAAGTTAGTTTGGGGTGGCTTAGTGTACTATATTATTCAGTATTGATGCTTCTAGCTACATCCGCTGGAATGTTTTGTCTTTAATGAATACTAAACCATCTTAAATTTCTATATTTGAACAGTTACCCATCGCACACTTACTATTCTTTGTTTGTAAGGTCTTTTAGTATAATAATATACAACCTAAATAAGTTGTTTTAAATCAGCTGACTGCTATGTGGTTTATTTCTAAGTCAACTTGTATATAAGAAAAAATTATAGCATGAAAAACCACTAAAAATATGTTAACTGAAGTTTTCGTTACTTACAGAAACTAAGCAAATGATATTTATTAAAAGAATCATCAGACGCAAATAATTGTTAAAAACAGAAAAATATAAATATAAAAAAGGAATAGTTATGCTATATTATTTGCATTTCTATGTTTAAGTGAACTACATATACTAATCTAAATATTAAAACAAAGCATAAGCTATATAAATGCACGTAATGTAGTTTAACTTGTAACTACTAAATCACCAAACTCTGTTAAATTATCGTCAACTCTAATGACAACAGTTACAGGAACCCTGGGACAAAGACCTAACAATAGACTATCGGAACATTTAAATGCATTGTGTAAGTCTGGGTGCTTCAATTTACATACCCAACTGATATTCAGATATTGTGTTCTAAATCTGACACAGCTGGGCTAAACGAACTTTAATAACTTCCAGCTTTATGAAATGATTTGTCGGGATTCTGTATATGCAAATAACAGATATTAACTGTTTATGTTATTTGAGTATTTGAGAATATACATCATGTATTTTTTACATGGACGTAGATAAGATGTAGGTTAGAAGAGAGATTTTTGTATTTTATATTCGAAAGGGCTGAAAATTTTTAGAGAAATGTTGACGTTATACAAAAACAAAGTTTTGCAAGCACCATGTCTATTTTTCTGAAAGGACTAAGATACATATTTGTAACAAAAACGAAATGAAATCGGTTAAAAAATGTTATTTTGTGTTAAAACTATTCTCATCTATACGATAGTGTGCTTTTTGAAGTTTGATCAATTCCTACTAAAATATAGTTCTTCAATTTTTTTGTTATGGAACAAATGTTATTCACTTCACATTAAATGTCAAAATACCAATAACTTCCTTACACATTATTTCGAAAAACCATAACTTCTTAAACTTATGGTTATGATATTTCCACAAGCCTCTGTGATTTGTTGCTCAAAATCTTACAGAGGCTTAGGTCGCAAACACATTAGTGAGTAAGCAATAAGCGACCAGCGGTGAACGCTAAGCAGTAGGAACTTCGTAGTTTTGTATGCATAGTTCAAAGCAAACCGTTTAGTCAGTGCAAACACAATCATTAAAAAGCTAACAAAATCACCGCTTACCGCTCGCTAATATGTCTCACCTAATGTTAAAAATATTTTATTTAACGCTCATCACTTAACAATGTGTCTCGCGCCTTAGGTTGCATACTGTAAATGACATTTTTTAAATAATCCTTGAAGGAAAAAATCTACTGACGCTAACTCAGTTGGCCATTAAATGGTCCAGATAATTTAAAACAAATTAGATATCCTTTTTTCCAGATAGTTTCTTACTGGAGAGTAATAATAAGTAAGGACGATTGAATGTGCGAAACTCAGTTGTAACGACCTCGGGAGCCTCGACTGCGTAATCTCACACAAACTCGTGATTATACGGGTTTACATAAACACATTACATCAGCTAACTTTCTCCCGGCATATAGTTTATTTATCGAAGAATGAGATCAGCTTACCTTTCATCACGTATAAATAAAACATATACAGTGTGGAAATTAAGTAAAGCATAAATTCAGTAATTCCGTTGATATTAATTTTTGCAAGAAATCTCGAAGGGGAATACTGATTTTAAGTTTATTTTTTAAGTTATGACGTCATCGACTTTTTTTTTTTTAATGACAACCTATATTTTTTATTATTGATTTTGGTAGTAGTTTTTATTCCTGTTCCGACCGTATAAAATTTTCAATATGTTATTATTTGAAAAAAATCGAGAAAAACAGTCTTAAGGTTCAAATAACAAAAATTCATTAAATTGGGAAAATTTGTTTAGTTGCCGGTGTATCACATTAGTTCGATTTTTCAACTATTTGTATAATTTCAAAATAAAAACGAATATGCCGTCGATAACTTTCTGTCAAACTTAGGCAACTAGATACATTTTCCCAATTTAATGAATTTTTGTTATTTGAACTTTAAGACTGGTTTTCTCGATTTTTTTCAAATAATAACATTGAAAATTTTATACGTTCGGAACAAAAACTACTACCAAAATCAGTAATAAGAAATATTGGTTGTCATTTAAAAAGTCGATGACGTCATAACTTAAAAAATAAATGACACAAAAAACTGAAAATAGACTGAACATATTTGTTGAAGTTAAAATCGCTATACCCCTGCGAGATTTTTTCCAAAAAATTAATATCAACAGAATTACTGAATTTGTGCGTTATTTAATTTCCACATTGTACTATATGAATTTCTCGATTTAAAATTGGTATATCCGACAGTGATACTGTTGTGTTTTCGTGTTAATTGCGTGTGGTATTACACAGTGGGTATTGTAGAAAGAACATTTTCGTTCATCCTGGAAAAATGGCCATTACCTTATGAGACAACAAGTAATATCGCAATTTCCCCATGCTAAAAATCGACTTGAGAATAATATAAAGAACGAATTACGTGATAAATAAATATGACTAACTGTGGAGGAATCCTCTGATGCATGAAATAACAAGTAGGGCACTGTGTCAATTCAATAAGTAAATTCAAATGGGGCACTTCGAACTCATATATGCTGGTCAGTAAAAGGTTGGACAACAATAATGGGGGAACATGGTTGCAAGCTGCTTTTTATTATAATAGGTATTTCTAACAAGTTAAATGTGTGATAATCACATTCACCCACAAGACTTTAATACTATAAAAGGAAGTCATCAGCAATTTAACGATGCACGGGTTAAACAAGATTTGCTCACTATAAATAAAAATTATATGTATGTTGAAGACTACTCTTCTGTTCTCTTGAGTTTTATGGTTGTTGTAGGTTATTAGAGAAAAAATGTTATTTTACGTTTCGGAGAAGATCTTCTCCATCCTCAGATCTTCTCCGAAACGTAAAATAATATTTTTTTCTCTAATAACCTACAACAACCATAAAACTCAAGAAAACAGAAGAGTAATCTTCAACCTATATTTAATTTCATGGTTAAGAAACATATAATTATTAATAAAAATTATGGTATATTATTAACAGATGATATCGATCCATATTATTGATCCATTAACTAATTAATTAACATTTATTTCTGCCATGGTATTTTTTTGGGCGTTTTTAAAATTCCAAAGGTGACACAAATTTTGAAAAAAGTGTCAATTTGGTTTTCGCAGTAACTGCTCCACGGTCCAAGCTGTTGTTAAGGCGGTGCGAGGCATTGAGGTGGTTAAGTTCACGGCACTTACACTATGTGACTTCACCAGGGCTATCGACTGTGTCTCGCACGATCTCCTGCTGGAGAAACTAAATATTACGGAGTAAGAGGGATATCCCAGGATTTTATTAAATCATACCTATATAATAGATCTCAGCGAATCTTAGCAAATAGTGATTTATTAGATTGATTATCTGTAAAATACGGTGTGCCTCAAGTCTTGGAACCACTTTTATTCATAATTTATCTTAATGATATATTTAATATTTTCTTATCTGAACGTTGCATATGCTTTGCTGATGACTCCTCCCTTTTGGAATCTCACCAAGATATTGTTGAATTAAATTATTTGGTCTCATTAGCAGAAGTAAAAGTGATTCACTCCCGATTCATCTTAAAATGAATCGAGATAAAACTCAAAGAATAGTTTTTTTCCTCTAATAATAATTTCATTAATGGAAATAATGAAAACCTCATAGAAATTGCACTTGACGATAGCTTAAAATTGTCAAGACATATTGATAATTTGTGTCGAAAACATTCCACTCAATTATACAGTATGGCCCAAAATAAACAGTACTGAAATTAAGTTGGCGGAGTCTCTATGCGCGCGCCGTAATACCCACGTCAGCTAGTATAGACCGTAGTATAGACAGTAGAGCTTAAGTGTTAAACATGGTGTTAGGTGTTAAGTACAGAGGAAAAAGTTTTTCTGGTGGAGCAATATTTTAAAAAATTAAGTTCAGTACTATTTATTTTGGGTCATACTGTACTTGTTAAGACGATTAAATAAATGAGTTTTCAAACTATTTTAAAAACCTACCACTCTCTTTTTCATTCGCACTTGTGATATGGCGTGCTTTTATGAGGAAACTCTAGTAAATCCATTGGGCGTTTCGTCTGCAGAAACAGGCCATAAGATTGTTGGCTAATACTGGTTTTAATGAACATTATCAGCCTCTATTTATAAAATTTAAAATATTACCACTCCCCTCTTTATATATTTTCTATGCATCACTAGAAATACATAAAACCAAAAATTCTTTTTCCCTTCAATCTGATCTACACAACTATCCCACTAGACATGGTTTCCTCCAGTTCTTTGTATTGTAACTGAAGGAAATCATTTTTTAATTTAAACTTTTTGGTGAGTTAATATTTTTTCAATCTCATACTTTTTTTGCTTCTAACACTAAGAACACTGTTATTTAATTCAATGCAGTTTTTGCTTCTCCAATAATTATTATATTATTTTTTTTTCTAGAAATATTGTATAAAAGTTGTAATTAAATTTTACTTTAACTAAACCTTTCCTGGTATTATGTGCTCATTCTTACTTGATATATTTAGATCTTAGTAAAGACATCGATTAAGTGTATCTTCTTGATTGGGATTTTTAGAATTACAATAATTCTGCTTAAATGCAAACTAAAAAATTATGTCATTTGTTAAAACGGCCTCAGATCATTGCTTGATCATAAACCATATTAAATCAAATGTAGTAACTTTTGGAAATAGAACTAATCGTCAAATTTTGAATGTTACAATTAGTATTAAAATTAATAATTCTTCACTTGAAACCGTTGATCATGCAAAACATTTGGGGCTGTTAATGGATTATAACTTAAGGTTTGAAAAATATATTAACAGTATTATACAATGATCATATTTTGTCTTAAAGATAATTAACACTCACAAACAATATTTGACTGTGAAAATAAAATTGATGCTTTGTGAAACACTGGTGTTATCAAATTTTAATTGTGGGGATAGTGTGTATGGTCCTAACTTAACCAGTCAGTATAAACGTAAAATTCAAACCGTTCAAAACGCTTGTCTACGATTTATATTTGGAATACGAAGGCGACAACGAATATCTCATAAACTACAAGTTGCCAGCTGATTAAATATGGAAAATCGTAGAATTATGCATGCTAATACCCTTTTTCATAACACTGTAATTAGTAAATGCCATCTTATTTACACAGAAAAATTACATATCGAACTGACGTCCACAACATCAATATTAGATTCAATACATTATTAACTCCACCAAAATTTAAAACAGAATTTTTTAAGAGATCTTTCAGTTACCAAATCTGTAAACTTTATAATTCCATTCCACAGGATATAAAGTGTAAAAATATTCATCATTTCAAAATAAAATTAAAAAAATATCTTCTCGCTAACCACCAATAAAAACATAATAATTTTATAAGTATAAAAATAAAAGTTCCTACTATCAGAGCTCCAGTAGATAATTTAAATTTTAGCAAGGCGCAACTAAGTTTAGGTTAAGTGGAAGAGTAACTCATTGACGTTCTCGCTAAATGTGTTGAACTTTGCCTTTTATTTTCGATTACCCACATTGTATCTGTATTGTTTTTTGCTTTTTTTTTACATTATGTTATAGTAATTGGAAATAATAAAGACGTTTATTATTATATTATTATTATATGATGTTCCTATGTGAGCAACCATGTGACTTTCGACAATTCAGATAAATTTCGAATAGTCCACACCTTTATTTTCATCGCGGTCGTCTTATGTGTAACAAATACATGAATGTTACCACGATATCACCAAATTAAGGAAGACTTTTAGGTCTTACAAATCTATACGAGTGGCCACAAAATTAAGATATATCGTCTAGGCTCTTCCTATTCTTTGTGGATAAATAAAAATAGTTGCAATAAGTTGCTTTGACAGGACTCTTGTACCATATATCTTAGATAAATGATTATAAATAGCGGTGAAGTGGACGTATTTGTAGAAGTTTGGGTCAGATAATGTATCTTTTTTTGTCCGTTTCAGTTGTATTCTTTATTGGTAATAAATAAGCATATAGGTACTAAATATCTCTTTATGCTGACTATCTATCTTTTTCATACAATTTATTTATTCATAGGCGTCGACTTAATAAATTTACGGGGGTTGCTCAAGAGAAGACGTGTACACGGGAGAGATTTGCAGGGGATTGGAAACAGTGAAGCTTTCAAAAACAGCAATTTGGAAGTATTTCTGGAAAATACTATACCATCTGACTATGGGTGATGCATACTACTACAATTTTTGTTTGAAACTTAAATTCATAGTCTTAACTGTAATGTCGTATTGCAGTGATAATACTAAATTTTTCGTATGTTTTATAATCGCCTATTACTTCCCAAAAACATTACTGCGAATTTTAATATTTAGGTATACGCCCTGCTAAATTTCGGGAGTTGTTTCAGCAGCCGAACACCCCGCAGTTGACGCATATGTATTTATTTATTTTATAAGCATATAATTTACAGGATATTATATTACAATTAGATTGGGACAAGTTCTGTCATAATTCAGTAGCGCTTTACGTGAGCCAGCGTATAAAGGGTGTCCCAGCCTCGAGTCGGCCAAATGTCTTGGCTCTCTTATAAAAGATATCGAAAAATTTCAAAAACGGGATGATAGAGGGCGCAAAGGTGAATAGTTTAAAAATATTTTGAAATATACAGGGTGATCCATTTAGGCGTGATGACATAAACTTATGTTTTTTTAAATGGAACACTAGGTATATTATTACATATTTGAATTATCCTTTTAAAGACGACTCAAACGATATGCCACTTGATGGGTCTGCGATGGGTCGGTACCATGATATGGGTGAGTTTGTACCAAAAAACATGCCAAGTTTGTGAGCTCACTGTGACGTTGACGTAACAGAAGAACATTTTGAGATCTAGTTTATGCCAAAAATTGTCAAACACCCTGTAGTTTACGCTGCTGTTATCGGATCTAACGAAATCGGTCATTTTATACCGGGTGAATCAGGAAACGCCAAATTTACTTTTTCTCATTTTTTTCAAATAGAACACCCTGTATATTATGACAAAGGAAAACCCTTTGAAAGAGCTTTCCACTGATATACAGGTTCAAGGTCTATCTGTCATGGGTGCCAAGAATTTGATGGCAAAGTGACACAATTCGAGGTTTATTAAAAAATTACGCTCAATTTTCAGTTGTTTTGTGAATTTTCGCTGAAATCGGCTCTTTTCAGTAAGAAAATTTTGAAAATAATTATACTTATACTCGGAGAAAAAAAACCGTACTTCAGTAAAGAAAAATACTTAAGTATAAAATAGTCAACGCCTGAAAATTTAATTTTTTTTCTGAAATGCGTGTATAAATTTATGTCATCACAAGTCTTTTCTAGCCCGACGTAATTTTGTAGCGAAACGATTTATTATTTTAGAACGAAGGTGCTTAATAAACCATAACTTTTCGTAGTATTTTTTTCTCAGCTTTAAAATGGCGTAATCATTCTTCTAAAATAAGACCAAAAAAATACTTTTATTTTCAATTCAATGAAAGATAGTAAAATTTTTGTTAAGTTTTGGAAGCTGTTGTTCCACGTACTATCATCGAAAGAATAAATAAAAAAAAATTGTAGAGATTTTCATAATGCTTCCAACTTTCAATTGATCGAAATAAATTAAAAAAAATCAAGTAGGTACCTGTCATAAAAGTACCAGTCTTGTCAATAGTTCACCTTATTGTTGTAAAATTTCGAGTGTTGATATTTTTCTTAGTATAAACGAGCAAGTAACAATGATATTCACCCAACAAGAGTTAACTGATATGATATATTGTTTGGGAGAAGCTGATAGGAATTGCTTATTGGCATCAAGGATTTATGGAATGATTTACCCCGAGAGACGAGCTCCTGATCCCAACTCATTCAAAAACTTGAAAGAAAGATTTGAGGACACTGGTAATGTGTGTTATACCAAAAGAAAATTGAGGAACATGGTTGTAAATAATGAAGAACACGCATTGACAGTTTTGCTTCAAGTGCAAGAGAATCCTCACATAAGTTGTCGTGAAATTGAACAACAAACCGATGTAAGTAAAACTTCTACAAATAGTATCATCAATAAATACAATTATCACCCCTATCACATTCAATTACACCAAGACCTTTATGGGGAAGATTTTCAAAATCGTATTAATTTCTGCAATATAATGCTAAATAAAATTAACGAAGATGCCCAATTTTTATCAAAAGTTTTATTTACCGATGAAGCTACCTTTCGCAGTAATGGGACAGTAAATCACTATAACATGCATTATTATGCAACTGAAAACCCGCACTGGGTCAGGCAAGTGGATCACCAAAATCGATGGTCAATTAATGTATGGGGTGGTATAATAGACAACCATGTCATTGAACCGAGGTTTTTAAGGATGGGGCATTAAATGGCCGAAGATATCACAATTTCTTGCGTTTGAATTTAGAGGGGCTGCTTCAAGATGTAGATGAAGATGTCAGAGAGAACATGTAGTTCCAGCATGACGGCGTGCCCCCACATAACCATCGATTAGTAAAAGATTTTTTTAACTAATTAGAGAGGGGAACAATGGATTGGTCGTGGAGGACCCATAAGATGGCCGGCACGGTCTCCGGATCTGACTCCTTTGGATTTTTTCCTATGGGGTTATGTGAAGCAGGAGGTCTACAAGGTGAGGCCTACAACCAGGGAGGATATGCAGGAAAGAATCACTGCAATATTTCACAATGTTTCAATAGCTACACTAGCCGATGTTCGAAAAACAACTGAAAATCATTTACGGCTATGTATCAGGGAGAATGGGAACATATTTGAACATTTAGTTTAATTTCCAGTGCTTCCACCCAGTTTCTTTCCACATAAAGCTTTCGTTTCATCTTTTTCTTGATTTTTTTTGTCTGCAGAGAACTATCATGGTGCAGATAAGTTGATATCATTATTTTCGAAATTTTCTTACTGAAAAGAGCCGATTTCAGCGAAAATTCACAAAACAATCGAAAATTGCGCGTAATTTTTTAATAAACCTCGAATTGTGCCACTTTGCCATCAAATTCTTGGCACCCATGAATGATAGACCCTTGAACCTTTATATCAATGGGAAGCTCTATTAAAGGGCGTTCCTCTGGTGTTATAATATACAGGGTGTTCTATTTGAAACAAATGAGAAAAAGTAGATTTGGCGTTTCCTGATTCACCCGGTATAAAATGACCGATTTTGTTAGATCCGATAACAATAGCGTAAACTACACGGTGTTTGACAATTTTTGGCATAAACTAGATTTCAAAATGTTCTTTCATTACGTTACAGCGAGCTCACAAAGTTGGCATGTTTTTGGTACAAACTCACCCATATCATGGTACCGACCCATCGCAGACCCATCAAGTGGCATATCGTTTGAGTCGTCTTTAAAAGGAGAATTCAAATATGTAATAATATACCTAGTATTCCATTTAAAAAAACATAAGTTTATGTCGTCACGCCTAAATGGATCACTTTGTATATTTCAAAATATTTTTAAACTATGTACCTTCGCGCCCTCTATCACTCTTTTTGAAACTTTTCGATATCTCTTACAAGAGAGCCAGGACATTTGGCCGACGCGAGGCTGGGACACCCTGTATGTAAATAACCACAATTATAGGGGATTTATTTGATCGCAGTGGTTGACATGATGATTGTGAATGTTATATAATGTGTTTAGAAGAATGCTTGCCTTTCAATTGTCCTGTATAAATGACAAAGTATCAGATAGAACACGTGAGAAATTCATATGAGCAACACAAATTCTATATTCTCTTCCGAGAAACGCCTCTTTCGTTGTGTGAACACATTTGTGTACAGCGAAAATGAACATGATATTTGCAAACTTAGTTGTAAATTATCAACTGAAAGATGTTTCTCATTGAGAACAATTATATCACATAATTTTGAATACCCTGGATTTTTTCATAAAATGTCACTACTAACATACCGGAGACATTTGTCAAAGTTTGACAAATTCCTTTGAAGGACACTTTGTAGGTATATGGAAAAGTCTTTTTATAAGAAATGAAAATTTCAAGATATTTTTAGATAATTTAATAAGAAAGGTAAAATTTTTCTAAATTATCGATTAAATGTAGTAATTTATTTTGCAAATTTCTTATTGTCAAAAATACTGCAAAACATAATTGAAGGATGTCTGGTTCAAACATGCTAAGTGCCAAAATTACAAAGCTTAGACATCTTCAGAAAACTGAATTTTTAGGGTCATGTGATTTGTAGCTGTCGCCATCTTTAGTATGTTTTTGTAACTATTCAAGACGATATTTACTTACACTTAGCATTTTTCTGGGACATAGTAAATGGTACATAAAATGTTTTTACCTAAATATCTTACAAAGAAGAAAATTTGACACTTAGTACGTTTGAATCAGACACCTTTCAATTATTAAATTTTACAATGTAAAATTAAATTTTTTATTGACGTGTTTTGATTAAGGTTGTTCTTTGTAGTAATTTTCATACCATTCGTTTCAATCGGTACAATTAAATTTCATATCCGTACGTTTTGATAATTTTTTTTATGCGGTAATTTTCATTCTATTCATTATGAAACCGGGCCCTACACTTTTGATTTCTGAAAGTAGAATACGCGAAATTTACCCTTAATCCCGTTTAGTTTCATTGCTGCTTGATGAACAGAGGATTAACTATTTAATCCTGGATTACAAATATAATCTAGGACTATATTGGAAAAATAACTTGTACGAACGAAATTTCTAACGCGGTGTTAAAATAAAGCAGGATTATATTTTAATCCTGGATCATAAGCGTTTTAAAGAAATTTTGATTGCACAAAAATTTAATCTAGAATTAAATATTTCAACACGGTATTAAATATAATAATTCTTCATTTTGGAGAGAAATATCCACGCTTATCACTGTTTGAGAGAATAAAAAAGATTTAAATTGCTTATTTAATGATTGTACGTGTGGATAAAGTAGTCGGTCTTTCATAATGAATGAAACTCTTTAAACGTCTAGTGCTTATTTTGGATCTTCTGCAAGTCTTTCCGATTCTTCACACTCAGTGATCTTAATCATATGGCGACGTCCATAGTCAGCAGTTGCTGGAGCAAATCATGTCTATTCACGAAGGCAACTTTCTACAGTGGCATAGGTTTAATGGATTGGTAAGCGGCCCCAGTTATCACTAAAGCATGGTTATCTATCAGGCCTTTATTAATTTGAATTGCCATAAAGTCTTTGCAAAGGCCCAGTAAACAATTAGAGTTTGGTGTTTACTGTTTATTTTATGTATATCTGGTGAATATGCGGTAATTTTTTGCACAGACTATTCACACTCTGTATTAATCACTCATCTTACATAAACAATATGTTTTTAAATAATGATTAACCTTGAGCATAAACATAGTAAGTAATAGGTTTTCGTTTAGTAATTAATCAAACAATCCTGTATATTTTCACAGAATCTGTAACTAATGGGAAATAATTTCGAGAATAACAAACAGTCGATACATTTATATTTAATTTCGGGTATTATGCCAAATCTAAAAATAAAAATTAGTTACAGCAAATAGGCCAAAATCTATAGACAATAGTAAAAGTGCTGTATTAATTCGAAATATTGACAGATTACTTAAGAAAATCAATGTACAAGACTTTAATTTATACCAAGTAGTTAATTATCAATTAAATTTATCACAGCTATATACACAGCACTATATCAAGAAAAAATGAAAGAAATATATACAAGCTGATGCATTACCCTAGGGAATAATTTTACTAATGATTCCTGATGATATTTCATGAAAAAAGTTCACATTGACACATGAAAGTCACTTTTTTTGGTGATTAATTCTAAACGGCTTGATTATCATATTCTAATTTTAGACAGGAATGAAGGGTGGTAGAACCCAATTTTCGGATTTCGAGTGCCTCCTGGAATTTTGTCCTTCTTTTTTTTGGCCTTTTCCAAAAATATTCTTTAGTCCGATAGGAGAATCCTAAAATTGCATATACTTCATCCCAATAAATGCGTTCATCATAAACTATCTGAACACGATTTTAATAGAAGAATTTAGTTGATCAAATGACTGAAAGAATATACAACAACTGCTGTTACAAAATATTTGTTTCAGCGATGAATCAAATTTTATTTGAATAGTTTTGTCAATAGATACAATTGTTGATATTAAAGCGATAAAATTCAAGTAGTTTCATTTGAAAGACTTACTCAATAGTCACAGAAAATAAACGTTTAAGCTGGAATACTGAGAGATGGTATTATCGAGGGTATTATTAGCATTTTATTTATTGAAGAAAACCTCAATGGCAATATCTATTTTAGACATGTTAGAAACCATCATTAATACTCAACCCATGCATTGGAAAATCAATTTGGTGATGGTAGTAATCTTTTCTTATAATTGGACGAAGACATGTTTCAATATCAGTAAGATAGTGCTCCTCTGTATTATGGTTTACCAGTACTGGAATGGTATGATAATATATTTCTCGGTAAGTGGATAGGCAGCGGATTTGATGCCACTTGACATTCATCAAGAACTTCGGCAAAGAATCGGTCAGTAGAGTACCTATAGAGTGGCCTATAAAGTCGTTGGACCTAATCCCACTATTATTTCCTGTGGAATTATTTAAAGATAAAGTCTACAAAGATGCATAACACCATAGAAGACTCAAAATTATTAAGTTTATTAAAATTATTGTTCATCCTGAACAATGCTAAGTGGTCATTGGAGCACATTTTGAACATTTAATTTAGTTGATCATGTTTTAAATTTTTCATCTATTAAAGAAATTGTTAATTTTAATTTTAGTTATCTTAAAGTTTCTATTATGTAATTACCTACCTAAAATTTGTACTTTTTCTTTACTATTACTATGCGAAAAAAATATATGGTCCATTAAATAACATAACCAAAAATATAAGTTGTCATGTAAAAAAAATATCGATGAGGTGATAACTGACAAACCTGGATCTAAAGAAAATCAAGACGTTTCAAAGTATTACACGGCACAGACGTATTTTTCCATAAAATACCAAAACACCATATACTGCATTTGACTCACATTTTGCCAATCACGTTGGCATCATCCGGAGTTGATTAAAACTAACTTTATGCTAACACTGTATCCTCTTTATACCTAATCTATTGTTAACCAATAGAGTGGCCTCTGTATGATTGGCCCTCTGTCACTATTCATACTTCATATTTCCACACGTTGTCATTTCCAAGCTTTCAAATGTATCTAGTTGTTTAGTATTTGTTACATTCATAATCAGTCTTAAATTGCTACTATCTATTTTATAGTTGTTTTCAAAGGCATGTTGGGCCACACTGAACTTATCTGTTCTACTAAATTTAAAATAAGTCATATGCTCCTTGATTCTAGTTTGAATTGATCGTCTAGTTTGTCCAACATATTATACAGTCCCTACTGCTAATTTTGCAAATCCCCGACCTTTTTGTTTGTTTCAATTTGGTCTTTTGGATTGCCTGAAAGTTTTTGTAGTTTATTTTCTGATGAGCGAACCACTGTTATACCTATATTTTTACAAATCTTACCAATACCGCGGGTGAATTGAGGATTGTATGGAATTGATTCCAATTTCGGATTTTCTCATTCATTCTAAATTTCGAACTGTCTTTAAATTTACACTAGAAACACAAAACAATAATCGTTCAGTAAACTTTTTAGATTTAAATATTACATTAGAAGATAACAAACATTATTTTATTATTTATAGAAAATCTACACACACTGGTGTGATTATCGATCACACTTCCCTGCATCCCTTTTCACATAAGGTGGCAGCTTTTAATTGTTATATTAATAGATTGTTAAAAGTACCTTTATCTCTAAATAATTATAATCAGGAACTTTCGGTTATTAAACAAATAGCAGTAACTCATAACTACAATACTACTTTAATTGATACCTTACTAACAAAAAGATTAAATAAATATGTCCAAAATACGGTCTACATAAATACATACAGAGAAGTTCCGTCCGAGATTCCAAACCGTTCTCTTACGTTCATAGGTCCTGTTTCATATAAAATTTCCAATTGTTTTAAAAATATTTTCCATATCTCCTTTAAATCAACTAACTCTATAGAAAAGTTGTTTGTCAATGGTAAAGACCAAATAGATCCACTGGATAGATGTGGGGTTTATAAACTTTCTTGCAATACATGCAATGGCACATATATTGGTTGCACATATAGAAATTTTAAAACACGGTTAAAAGAATACGTCCGGTGCATTAGCTCATCTTCAGGTTTTTCCCATTTCGTCAAACATCTAGTAGATAACAACCACACATTTGACAATACTCTTAAAATATTACATCTTGTTGGCAAAGGCAGTTTGATTAATAACCTTGAAAGTTTAGAAATCCTGAAAGATTCAAGAAATTCCAATACATTATCTCTGAATTCACAAATCAAATTTCAATCTTCACTGACTTTCTCTTTTGGTTGTCTAATTTTGTTTTTTCTCTACTGAAATCTGTTTTCATGTGCTCGATATTATAACAACATAACCTCATTTTCTTAGAAGTGAATATTACTACCATGTTTAGTGCATTTTCGCTGCTATCACCATCTGCAGTTGAATATAATAAACTCCACTATTGTAAAAAACCTGATTCACATATAGTTTTTAATCTTAATTTTTATTTAACGTTAGTTCTTAGATAGTTCGATAGAGGGCACTACTTTAATCAAGTTTCATTATTAAAATATTCATTCCCTATTAGATTTTAAACTGTTGTAGTGTATGTATGTGTTAAAAAAAAAGCACGTTAATTTTATAATTTTTATTAGAAAGTTAATTTATTAGATACAAAAAATTTATATATCTTACATTTACTTACCCCCTTTTGACCATGTTGCAAAACTATTTTAATTTTGACTACCCTGGTTTTATTTATAAAAATGTAAGTATTATATAAAAATGACCCTCTATTTTTTACACAATTCAATTAATTAAATTTTACATAATTCTATATTATAATTCAAACTAACGTAATCCTTATTATTTTAAATAATTTCAATCTTTCTTGTAAACAAATTTTATCAAAAAAAATTTTTTACCAATAAGTTTTTACAAGTACATAAAAAATGGAAATAATTGTCGTCTGTATTCTTGTTTTTAAGTTTTATTAACTTTTATATTTATGTATGTAACCACCATACTCATTTTCTTTAATTATTGTAGTCCTGTGTCTGATCATGTGAAGTAAATTTACTTGTTCACGAAACCGATCACACCAATAAAGGAATTTTATGAGAATTTTTCTGTTTGTCTTATCATGAATAATTACTCATATGGGATTAACCTACCTGAATTAGTTTCTTTTTTTGTCTTACCCCGCGAACTTCCCATGAATAAGTGTATTTAGATGTACATTTAAACGTGTCCTTTCATAAATGAAAAATAAAATAATGTTCTACAAAAGTTACCTAACGATGTCATTTCCTTGCTACATAAAATGTAATACGAGAGTCAGAAATATACTTTAATAACTCTACTCTTAATAATGGTCTGGTTTCATTTTGTCGTATAATTTGATGCTGGTGAAGAGTGATAAAAAATTGCCTGCCAGTCTCACTCCTAATAGTATTTAATAATTTAATTTTAATACAGTGTGTACAAACTTTATTCATAACATTTATTTTACGGCATTTTATATGAAGCGACGAGGTGGCCTGGGAAGATGAAATAAATGAGTTTTGAAAATAATACTTCACGGAAGTGAAATGGGTGTTAGTTAAAATTTTAATGTTTTGTCAGTTAATGAATTTCTGTTACAAATGTAGTGGAGATTGTTTAATTAAATATGATAGAAGTAAAAGATTTTGTAGCCATGTGGGAATACAGTACCGAGTGTTTATTTTACTAATCCCAATGTAATTTATGTTTTAATAAAGTATGTTTGCTTAAAATAAGTATTTTAAATTATAATAGAGTGTATTAAAGTTTGGTTTTCAACGTTATAATTTTTAACCATGTAACCAAAACTAACGAGGAATAATAATAATAATAATAATAATAATGTTTATTCAGGATTATTTATAATTACAGGTTTCATGTAGTGAATTACAGCACCTAAGATCTGCGCGATCTTGATTGTGCTTCCTTTAGCTGATGTATAATAATTTGTACCTATGAGCAATATAAACTTATTAGTAAAGGGTAATTTTACTTAGTACGTGTGCAAAAGAAAGAAAAATAAACAATGAATTAAATACAGAAATAAAATAAGACAAAGCATCAGTGTAGAAGAAAAGGGAAATTATGTTAACATCTTTTTGAAATCTTTAAAATTATGACGAATAAATATTTTACTTTTTATTTTAAATTTTTTATAACTTTTTATTTCTTTTATGGAGTTTGGCAAACAGTTAAACAATTTAATTCCAGTGTAGTCCACAAATTTCATAAATAGGGTATTTTTGGGTTTTGGTGTGGCAAGATGTTTATTTACGACGGCTCTTGTTTCATATCCATGATTAATTTGAAATCTAAGATGTGAATTTCTATATATAAAGTTGATAGAGGATATTATATATAAGGTTTCAATATCAAATAATTTTATTTCATTGAATAATACTTCTGTAGGATACATTTTAGGTTTATTAAATATTATTTTTAAAATATGTTTTTGAATTATTTTTAAATTTAGCAGTATCGTATCGTACGTTCCGCCCCAGATCGTTAAACCATAGTTAATGATAGATTCAACAAGAGATTTATATATATTGACTAATGACTTAGTGTTCATAATTTTTTGTAACTGATAAAACTTATGTAACAAACCACGAACTTTTCCTACTAAGCTACCGACATGTGCATCCCATTTTAAAAATTGGTCAATATAGATACCGAGATATTTTATTGTCGACGATTTCTCAATAAGATCTGTACAAGTAATACAATTTATTGGGTTTATACATTTATGTAATTTAATGGTTTGTATATTCGACTTACCTAGAGTATTTAAAGAGAAAGTAAGAAATTTAGTTTTTGCGTTATTCAGTGTTAATAAATTGTCATTTAACCAATATTTTATTTTATTAAGACCTATTTCTGATTTATTTTTAACACCATCCCAGGTATCATCAGAAAAAACCAAAACGGTATCATCGGCATATGAGATGATCTGACCAGGGAGTCTGATATTCAGCATATCATTAATATATATTTGGAAAAGCAAAGGTCCAAGTACGGTCCCTTGCGGAATTCCAAAAGTGACTGGTTTTTCTTCGCTATAAACTGAATTTATTTTTACTTTTTGTGTTCTATCACTTAAGTACTCCCTGAGCAGATCACCACATATACCTCGAATCCCATAGTTTTCTAGTTTATCTAGTAGTTTTTCATGCGATACCGTGTCAAAAGCCTTTGCCAAATCTAAAAAGATTGCCAAAGGCTTCTGACATTGGTTCATTGAATCATGAATAGTTTTTACTAAATAATGTACAGCATCTACGGTAGATAAACCCTCCCTAAACCCAAATTGTAAAGGAGAAATTATTTTAAATTTATTGAGGTGCTCTAACATCCTTTTCTTTAAACATTTTTCCACTATTTTTGAAATGTTACTGACTAAAGAAATAGGGCGGTAGTTAGAAATTTGCGTTACATCCCCTTGTTTGAAAATTGGAACTACCGTTGTTCTTTTCAGTATTTCAGGAAATGTGCCTTGTTGAAGAATAAGATTAATTACATATTGCAATGGTTTTGAGAGATGTTCAATGCAAGTTTTTAGAGTGTTAGAACAAATTTCATCTTCTCCCGGAAAACCTTTACTTTTTAAACTATTGATAGTATTTTTTATTTCATTCTCCGTAACTGGATATAAATAAATTGTATGCATTATTTTCTGCAGATTTTCATTTTTATTATTACCTATGTTGTGCTTTTCTTTTATTATATCTTGCGCCATTTTATGTCCTATACTTGAATAATAGTTATTAAATTCATTGCACATTTCCATATTATCTGTAAAAACCTGATTGTCAATTTTAATATAGCTAATCTTTCCGGATTTTTTATTTATTTTTTCATTGGTAGCCTCTTTTATTAAATTCCATACCTCCTTTACGTTATTTTTTGCCTCAGTAAATTTCTGTTTGTAATAATAATTTTTTGTCTTTTTTATTAATTTTGTTATAGTATTTCTATAAAGTTTATATCTATTTTTTATGTCATTGTTATTTGGGTTATTTAAGAGTATTTGTTTAAGTTTATCCCTCTCTTTAATTGAAATTATCAGACCCTGAGTTATCCAAGGTTTCAGTTTTTTTTGTAGAATTTTTATTTTTGTAGCAAACACTTTTACACGTGTTTATTAAAAACTGCAGTTTAAAAATGAATTTTTTCATTGCCACAGATGCATTATATTCATTATATATTTCTTGCCAGTTTTCTGTTTCAAATTTCTTCATTAATTTTCTATAATTAATTTTTTCAATTGGATAGCTTTTTGTCTCATTAAGATTACTATTTTTATTTCCTGTTAGATATAAAATAGTCGCGTAATGATCAGTAATTGATGTAGTGAGAATAAAAGGATGGGAATTAAATATGTTTTTCGTGTTTTTTAGAAATATATGATCAATAGTTGTAGCTGTAGTTTCCGTAACTCTGGTGGGTTTATTGATTTGAGGATAAAATCGTTTCTCACTAAGAAAATTTATATAATCTTGAACTATTATATTATTCCCATCAGTTATGTCTAAATTTATGTCTCCGACAAGTAGTTGTATGTTGTTAGTATCATTTAATTCTATAATGTTTTTTAAGTCACTAATAAATGTATGTTGATCTGTGGAGAGAGGACGATACACGGCAATAATTGTATAACTTTGATTGCATTTTTCATAATTAATTTTAGTGAAAGTGGATTCATTAAGCCTAATATGTTTTAGGTTAGTTACTATTAAAGATTTATGTATGTAGATAACAATTCCATCGTTTTGATTAAAGTTTGCATTATTATAATAAAAAGTGTAATTTGGTATTTCAAAATTGGTGTTTTTTAATTGCCAGCACTCTGAAAGTATGATTAAGTCATATTCTAATGTTGAGGTTTCCAATAAAATTAATATTTCTTCAAAATTTTTTTGTAGACTACGAATATTCATATGAAATAAACTTAAACCAATATTTTTTTTCTCCCATATTTAATATAGTGTTATCTAATAAGGAATTAACATATTTTGTAGAAATACTATCGTAAGAGTCTAATTTATTTAGCAAGTCCACTACTGTACCCATTTTCTTTCACCTCTGCTTTCTTTTTTTCCTTTTTTTTTCTTTCTTTTTTACAAAATAAATTAAAGATTATAGTAATTAAAATAAAAAAAACTATGTATATAAAAAAAATGTAAACAGCAATAAGAACCCGAAATATAAAAATATTAGCGATAAGCGCTGCTTTGTTTTATATGAACAAAATTAATCTTTAACATAATTTTGATTTAAAATAAAAATGATAATTTATTGTATTTATTCTATAAATATTAACAAAAATAGGTATTAGACTTTACCTTTAATTTAGTAAGGACATTAAATTATTCAAATTTTTGACATGGTTGATTTTATTATTTTTGAAAACATTGATTTTCCCATTTTGAGTCCAGACATTTTTAGGACCAAATTCCTCCACTGCTATTTTTAAAATTTCTATTTTCTGTTGAGTTAAGTCCTCTCTTATGACCACCTTCGTGCCTTTTAGGGCTTTCTTCTTATAGAAAACTTCATTTTTGGTCTTATTTGACGAGAATTTTACCAATATGGCTCTCTCTTTGTTTTTAGCCTTTATACCAACACGATGACATACCTCAATATCTCCAGGTTGCAGGTTAACACCAATCTTCTCATTAATTAATTTAAAAACCTCATCTTCTGGTTTTTCTTTTTCCATTTCTTTAACACCAAATATTCTTACGTTATTTCTTCTACTGTATTGCTGAATATTGTCATTCTCAATTTTTATCTCTTCAATATCAGATTTCAAAGACTTGACTTCTTTTTCAAGTGTATTTATACGTTTCTCTTGCTTTTCAAATTTTTTCTTTCAAGCTATTTTCCACTTTATCGGTAATTTTTGCTATTAAATTACTCATCCAATCATCATTAAATTTATCAAGGATTTTTTTCAGCTATCAGCTCTTCTAATTTATCCAACTGTTTCTTATTAAAAGACATTTTTAAGTTTAAAAAATATGATTAACAGCACCTATCGAAATACGTCTACTCGCTTTGCTTGCTCGACATAGAATAACGGCTTGATAGAATAACGGCTTGATGAAAACTAACACCTCTAAACACCATTTTTTTTTAAATCTGACATTTTATTTCCTTTTTATTATGCATTTCCAGAAAAAATAAATTAATTATTTGGGTATTACGTAAGTATCCTTTTAAACTTAATATGATAACAATAAACTACCCATAGTTTCCTCATTTAACATTGTCATTCTTATAATTAGAGTTCGGATATCGGGGAGTCATTCCAGTGCCGTCTGCAGGAACTTCGATAAGAAATGTAAGTTTATGTTATGCGAATTTGTTTACAGTGTATAAATTTTTATATGACCATATAAAAACTAATTTGTTTATGTATTTTCTTTAATTATATAATTTAAAAAACTTTCTATGTATCTAAAAGACTTAGTTCGATTATAAATCAAATTTCGTTTAATAAATATAAAATTCTTTGCGAATTATATAGTTGCATATTAAGTATTCGAGTGTATAGACTACGCGAGCAGTAAAAATAACAAAATAATTTTCGGCGTGGAAAAGGTGAAAGAAAATAATTTATTAAACCATGTAATAGAAAAATTAAATGAGTTGCTTCAAATTGATTTAAAGGTTAGGGATGTAAATAATATCTATAAAATTGGAAAGAAAAATACCGTTATATTGGAATTTATATCCTGTTTACGGAAACAGCTGGTATTTAATAACATTAAAAAATTAAAAAATAGCAATATATCGATATTAAACGATCTTTGTCCAGAAGACCACAAGGGCCAGAGAATTCCCTATGAAAACCTGAAAAAAGCTCGCCAGAAAAACCTCAACGTTTATATAAAAAACCACAAACTATATGTAAATATTGAAACCTTCACAATCACCCAACTAAGAAATGAAAAAGAAAATAGTATAATAGCCACCCCTAGCCTCGTAAACACATTGCTAAAAGAAGTATCTAATCACGTTGAAGATCCACAAAACGCAAAACAGTCTGTCCAAATCTTATCCCACCAGACCGCAAGTAGCAACATAACACCGACTCACAGTGGACGGAAACGCCAAAAAGCTGGCCAAAATTAAAAAATGACCGTGCAGTGCGTCACTTCGGCAGCTCGCAACGCTTCAAAAATCGATAAATTTTGTCTGCAGCGTAAAAAGTCTCAAAGTGCAGTTTTATGTGTCATAAAAATGGATTCTGCATCAGAAAGTTAGTACAATTAAAATATCTCAGTATCAGATCAGTTTATTTATATGGTAATTAATAAATAATTATCGAATTGGAGTGCATTTTTGTACATGCAACGATTCATAAACTCCACAAAAAAAGCCATAAGTTACGCGGTTGGTGATGGTTGGTCTTGAAACTTATTGGAATGTGTTCAATGAACATTTTTTCGAAAGTGTATAAAAAATTAGCTGCATCTTTTTGCATCTTTGCGAGAGACCAAATTGTGCGCGAATGCACGGATGCATGCACATTCGTGCACCATCAAGTGGGCTCCTTTTGAATGGGTTCTCATGAAATGAGAACGTCATGCGTTCTCAACTCATGCGTTCAAAGTCATTACACATTTTTATTCCATTCCCCAGATCCTAATTTTCCCGAAACAAATGAAACACATGAATTCGCTTCAATTCAATAATAATTTTTGAACTATGTATATATTTTTGACCATAATTTTTTTGCAATTCTGTATGGGATTCTTCATCAGCAACCCAAAAAAACTGTATACAAAGTTTTGTAAAAATGCAGCGATAATTGGCGATTTTTGGTATGTTTTGGGGGCATTTCATGGCCGCCATTTTGTTTTTTCAAAATTCAGCTTCGGATTCTTGATCAGCGACACAAAAAACCCCTGTATGCACAATTTCAGTAAAATAGCTCAATGCCTTTATATTTTGGCCAACTTTTCGGCGTCTCCGTCCACTGTGCGACTGGAGGATTATCTAACCCAGATAGAGAAAGAAGAACCAATTCTACAAGCAGTGAATTCAGAAACTTAAGAAACAACAAAACTGTGATAAATAAGTAAGTGACATATCAATGCATCAAACCGATACTAATCTGAAAGTGATTGAACTGAACATTTTTGAACATTTTGTCTTCTATATGTTATTATTATTATTTACTCATTTGCTGAGCTATAAATAAGCATTTATTTGTAATCTGATATTTTTCTTTGCTGACATCAACATATAGTTTTTGATACATACTATCTCTTTTTTTAAAAATAAGATGAAAAATTTTCAAATATTAAGGGAACTCGAGAATTACAATAGTAGTATTTGAGGACGTAGAAACTACAAAAAAAATTTATGCTGCGAAGCAGCAACAAGAACTTATCTATCATTCAACAAAACATAAGAAGCGTGGCAAAAAATTTTAATGGATTTCTAGTGTTTTTATGTTCTTTTGAGAACAGCTTTGATGTTATTGTCTTCACGGAAACATGGCAAATAACAGACGCAAATGATTTCAATATACAAGGGTACAAATAATACTATAATGAAGGATGCTATAACCAAAATGATGGTTGCTTAATTTATATTCAATCGTCACTAAATTTTGAATGTAAAAACACAATTTGCAATGGAATAAGTTTTACCAGAATAAATATTTTAGAAAAAAATAACTCCTATGGTATAACTGCTATATACAGATCCCCGAATTCACCTTGTGAAATGTTTATCGATGATCTTTATAATTAATTGGTGATATAAATATAAATATTTTTGGAGGAGCCGTTAAATGAAAATACCTCTAGCTATCTCAATGCTATGGCCGAATATGGATATGGATATATATATATATATATATATATATATATATATATATATATATATATATATATATATATATATATATATATATATATATATATATATATACACTTATACCAGAATTGAGAGGAAATCAAAATCCTGCACAGACCATATTTTTGTAAGAAACAATAACAACAGCACAAGCGTATTTCCCTTTGTAATCCACACCAGTATCATCGATCATTTTCCGGCAGGCTTAGTTATTGAAACTGATAGACAGCAAACTAAAATAAATTTAACAAAAACAATTAAAACTGTAAATTATGTAGGACTTTTAAAACAAATATCAAATGAAAAATGGTTAAAAGTATATGAAATTGAAGATCCAGACACTGCTGTTGAAGAATTATATACAATTCTGACAGACCTTGTAGATCGGTTTACGGTAACTAAGACAATGATATGCGCTACCAAGAGAAAGGGGTGGATTACATGGGGTATTATTAAATCATTTAAAGAAAGAGATAAATTAAGTAGATTATGTGCTTAAAAACCCTCTGAATTTAGAATTAAAAAATATATATATAAAGCGTATAGGAATAACTTGAATAATTTAATTAAACAAGCCAAACAAACTTATTATCAAAATAAAATTTCTGATGCTAAGGATTCCCCAAAAAAAATGTGGTTTATCTTAAAAGAAGTATCGTGGTTACAAAGAATAACAGATAACGAAATTATATTTCATAATATGGTTTTTACAAATATACCAGAGAAAATGGCTAACAATTTAAAACAATCTAACTTATATAAAAAGCTTAATAAAACGCATTAAACAATATTCCAATAAATAATACTACGTTTTCAACACATTGAGAAGCTTAAAAATAATAAAGCCCCAGGACCGGATAAACTCAGTTCATATGCTTAAACACATTAAAGAATTTATTGCACAACCGCTTGCCTACATATCTAATTTATGTTTTATGTATGGTGTATTTTCTAAAAAATTTAAAGTGGCAGAAGTCAAACCAATTCATAAAGGTGGAGTCAAAAGCTCATACACAAACTACCGACCTATTTCACTAATATCAAATTTCGCTAAAATATTAGACTATTGCATTAAAAGATCGCATTTTAAGCTTCCTCAATCAAAACAAAATACTTAATAATAAACAATATGGTTTTCAGGACAAAATGGGCACCAATGAGGCAATACTAGATTTGACAAATCTATTAAATATTTCTATTAATGAGTCAAAAAAATGCCTTACAATATTTTTAGATCTAAGAAAAGCCTTCGATACTGTGGCGCACGATATTCTCATTGATAAATTGCAATTATTAAGTTATAGAGGTATTCCTTTAATGCCCTTGGAAAGCTATATTAGTCATCGACAACAGTATGTATCTATAAATGGTAGTGATAGTAGCAAACTCTTTATTAATTTTGGTGTTCCTCAAGGGACCATACTAGGTCCCATATGGTTTCTCCTCTATATAAAGGACTTATTAAATATTGCCGATGAAAAATCTAATATAATATCCTACACTGACGTTACTGCTATTATCATTAGTGCTAACTCATAGAAAGGGGCAAAAATAAAGCGGAAGAGATTATGATTAAAATATCAAAATGGTTATACAATTCAAATATCCCTGATATAGTTACAATAAAAGCTCATTTCGTCAATTGTGTTATATATGATAATGATCCATATAATTGTCACCAACAAATTGGAAGAGTAAATCAAGCAAAATATCTAGGTGTTTTCATTGACCATAACCTTAAATGGAATGTTCATTCCAAAGAACTGACCAAAAGAGTAAGAAAATTGATTTATAAGTTCAAACAATTTAAACAAATTTTAGATTTCAGAGCCCTAAAAAATATATATTTTGCACTTGTACAATCTCTATTACAATATGGAATTATTGGATGGAGTGGGTTATCTGAAATTCACCTAGAGCCATTGGTAACCATACAAATATGTATTCTTAATATAATATTAAATAAAAGTATACTATATCCATTTGAACTAGTTTATAAAGATTCAAATGTTCAACATATTCGTCTCTTCAAGCTACTTTAATATCTGCATATAAAAAATAATATCTATGCAAAAATGAGCATCAATATAACACTCAACTTATGATACAACAAACCTTATTTAATACCAAAACCTAACAAATCCTCGTACAAAAAAATGTTTCCTTTATATTGCTCCTAAAATACTAAATCTCTTGCCCGTTGAATTAAGAAATGCTAATAATATCAACTTTTTTAAAAAGAAGACAGAATAATGGATTAAGTGCAATTTAGTCCTCGTGATAAATAATCTTCCCTTTTTATTTCTTGGTTATCCTCATTAAATGAGAATAAGTAAATTAAAAAAAATTATAAATTAGATATATTATTATTTTTAGATTATGTATATATATATATATATATATATATATATATATATATATATATATATATATATATATATATATATATATATATATATATATATATATATATATATATATATATATATATATATATATATATATATATATATATATATATATATATATATATATATATATATATATATATATATATATATATATATATATATATATATATATATATATATATATATAACAACTACGTTAATGTAATTATTAACTAACTCAAGTACATATTATAATTGTAAAAAAAAATATTTTCATCCGTTTATCAATGTTATTTGTATAAACTTCATTCAAAGGCACACGCAACCCTCTGGGTTATTGTGCATTATTGTTTAAAAACAGTACTTAAACAATTTTAGTAAATAATAAATAAATCTTATTCTAGAAATTGTTCATTTTCAATGGTAATTCATTATGTACCGTAAGGTTATTTTTTTTCAATCAATAAACATTGTTATTATTACATATTATTATATGCATTCGAATATCCCCTACAAAATCGTATACCTACCTAATGCAAACTGAATTAGCTTTGCATTATTGTCAGAACGTTATGAAGTGTTTTTAAAGGCACCAGAATGCCAAAGATTTTTTCACGTATTACTATAGAAACTTTGACGATCTATAAAGAAAGTCGTACTACAATTTGATGCTAAAGGAGAAGTTGCTTAGCGAATGCTCAAGAAGCTATATGTGATGAGGAAGTACTGCCGAGACCGACTTTATTTTCTTAATTGAATAAAATTTATTTTTAATCGTTTTTCTTGGTAACGGTAAATCTTACGATAAATTTTCAAGAGTTCTTTTCGACATACTTTCTCATTATGAACAATTTTTATTTAAAACATTTTTAGATTTTTGAGACGTGCCCTCCCTGGTGCACCAATTTTACTGATAGGGTTCGTCCTTGGATGTCACAGATATTGTATGTAAAATTTTAGATTTCCGCGTTGAGACGTGTGAGAAAATGCGGTCACAATAAATGACCTACGGCACACAGACGCACAGACGCGCAGACGCACAGACACACAGACGGCATGCCAATTCGGATAAGCTTTCTATTTTTTGGTCTCAAAACGTTCATTTTCATCATAATCTGGAATGTGGTTTTTCTTACAACTGCGACGCCTATACTTTCTCTATTAGTAGATGAGAGCGTAAAAAGAATTTTTGTAATCAAATTCAATAACAATAAAAAATTTAAAAACGTTTTCTTTATTAATGAGTTTGGAAAATATAAATGAAAATTTAATTTTTCCCATACATTAATGATGCAAAATTCTTCCTAAGATAAATCTACCATTAAATTAAATTACTGTTTTCCTAATATTTTTAATATTAGGAAAACAGTTGTCCGAAGTCTACTTATCACTGAAAATGTAGTCCACAACAACATACGAGTTTTTCTTTATTAAAATATTAGCCTCTTAGAGGTTAATATTTGAAAAATTTTAAAACGTATTAATTTGTATGACCTGAAATTAATTTAAGTATGTGTGGTAATGAAAATATTTAAAAAATAAGTAAAAACCAAACCATATGATTATAATTAGTAAATAATTGCAGACATAAGTACTTTGGGACAATCATGGTATCTATTCCAAATGAAACAAGACCGTAAAGAACAAAGATTGAGGATAGTAAACTCTATCTCAAGGGTGATGTGAAAACGAGTATATGTCAAATTAACAAGGGGTCCGCAGAACCTAATTCCATTACACACTAAAGCTATAACGGCGCACCTAGGAATATGGAGAATATGTAAAATAGAGGAAATTTTAAATATTACAATTTAGTTTACATGATATTTTGCTAATGGAGAAAAACGTCCTATAAACGATATTATATGCCACACAGGAGAGCTACCGAGCAAGTTTTTAAAACACAAAACTTATGGAAGTAACTATACCCATGTTCCGTTAGCGGACGATTTCTCACCATGCAAGAACGATTAGTCTGAAAACAAATCCGTTTGAAATCATAACGGGTGAATTTGTTTTCTATTATTGCATTGGAATGATTAAAACCCAATTATTTCGATTTGATTGACAATTAACAAGAAAAAACGTTAAAAGTATATAGGTAGCTAAAAAAAGTTTCATGAGTAATGTAGAAAATGATTTTGTTAAATGTAGTGGCCTTTGAAAAGAAGAAGATGAGTTAACCATGACAGATATTGATTTTTGCGATACATTACTTTGACAAGTAAACTGCATATTTATTTCAGGAATGCAGATATTTTGTTTTCAAAGGTAATTACGTTTAAGAAAATCTTTAACGATATTTTAATACCAAAATCCAAATATCTCAAAAACTTTTTGAGATAACATGACACATACATGGTGTTTTATTTAAAAAACAAAGTAATGCTTGCTGCTCTATTATGCGTGGCGTGATGAGCGCAGCGAAACGCGGAGAAAAATGTTACATGGGATTTATTTCATGTATTTAAATACAGATTCGCACACTTAGGCAAAGCAATGCGCAGCACAGCGTGTAGAATCGGTTGGGTTGAGATATATTTGAATATACGCTTCATCTCGCAGCGCGGCGCATAAGTAGGCAAGAGGCTTAAGATATCATATTTCTTAAACACGATGCGCAATTGCTTTTTTGATTCAAAATTTGGATTCTGCGGAAAAAAATATCTGATGTTACTTTCTTATACCAGTGTATATCATCCTGATTCTTGATCTAAAAAAAATCATTCTGACACCTTAATAAAAGTTTAAAAGCGTTGAAATATTTCATTAAAATTTTTAAATAATTAAGTTTATCAGCATCCTTCGACACCGTCAATAATAAACCATGTCATATTTTTTAATAATTTCTTCTTATTGACATATTGACATTTTTGTAACTAAATTAGACGTTTCAAATGTCAAACTGCCAAATTTATAATAACCCCATTTTATGAGTTCAAACGTGTACAGAATTTCAGTTTACATGAGCATTCTTTAAATATATTTTACTGACTTGATAAAATAGACCTAATTTATAATCTTTCACCAAGAATATATTTCTTTATAGTCAAATACAAAAAAGTATTGGTCCCGTGGACCGCCTTTAAGCAGGCCAATTTTGCTCATTGCCGATTTATCGTTTTATTTGGCCTTTAGAACATGTATACCAAATTTAAAAGCTTTATTTCAAAAAAATATAACTGCTATTGGGATATTACACACATGCAGACAGATGTTTTCCTAAAGTTATGTTTTATTCATTATAATTCGTTGAGATTCATCCAGAAATGTAAGAATTTTTTTATTATTATTTTTCCACGAAATTGTACATTTCTTCTTCTTTCATTCGTTATCTCTCTTCTGGTGGTACCATATTCACTAAATTTAATGTATTTCCTAAAACGTTGTTGAAAATCTTAATTACCATATTTGGGAAATCTCCCATTAGTACGCGCGCTCACACACACGCACGCACGCACGCATGCACACGCACACGTACAACCACGCACGTCCACGCACACGCATATCCCCGCACGTCCACGTGCATCCACGCAGATCCACGTACATCCACGCACATCCACGCACATTCACAGACATCCAAGCACATGCACGCACATGCACGCACATCCACACGCATCCACACACACCCACACACATCTACACACATCCACACGCATCCACACACATCCACAGACACGAACAGGATTCAGGAGGGTTTAAAACGTATATGTCAATCAAAATCTCGAGGTCGAAAAAAATCACGATTAGTATACTTACTTAATTTTTGTTTTCGTTAGTGAATTTGTCTAAAAAAAGAGAGATCGAGAATGTGTCTTCCATTTTTTGTATCTCTTACAGTTACCGATTTACTCTATACAAACATCGAAATTTGACCACCGTGTACATGTATATTTTATTAAAATATTTATTTCCAGCCATAATACTACCTTTAATACACCGTCTCCTATGATATGCAAAAGGTACATTTTTGGTAGTTCTTTCGATTTTTAATTTATGTCTATTTTTGCTCTTTCTTATTAAATATAATTTTAGTAGGCTTTATAACTTTGATGTTGATAATTCTTCTGTCAAGTTTCTTGATTTTGTGTTACTTCGTCGCATTTTGCCATGGTTATTTATATGAGTGCAGAAATGACATGCATTTTGTGTATAATTGAATCAACGGTTCTATGCAGAGCGCTATCCGTATAGACACGCACCTACTCTGTTATCGAAATTTTAACCGTCTGCATGAACGTCTACATCAAGATGATATCTTTGCGAAAACGAAGAATATTTGCAGGAAAATCTCGAAGTGTCAGAACCCCCACCCACTGAGGAACATATTCTGAAAACTAATGATGACTATTCTTGAACTAGTACTAGAAAAATTGCTGCCCAATTAAAGGATATTGTTTTCAAATTGTTCATATTTTAATACTAAATGATTATCCCATTCCTGTTAATTGGTGTCAGTGGTTTTCAAAAATTACTGCTGCTAATTCCTACTTTCCTTCTACTGTTTTATTCACGGAAGGAGAAATAAACCTTCATAATCACATATGGAACCAAGAAAATTCGTTTACCATAGCGGCAACAAGGTTTCAGCACCAGTTTTCTAAGAATGTTTGGGTTGGGATCATTGGAGATTACTTGATTGAAGCATATATCCTTCGTCCAAAACACAATGGCAATTATTAATTTATTAAACAATATCTTCCATGACGTTTAAAAGGTATGTCTAAATCTGACGAGATGACAACTGTGGTTCATATACGACGGTACTCCTGAAAATTTTTCTTTAAATGTGCGATATTCCCTAAATGCCACTTATAAAGACTGTGGGATAGAGAGGAGGATTACAACTGTGGCTTAGGAGGTTACCATATCTGAGTTTAATAGACTTCTTTCTCCGGAGCGATCTAAAATCACTTTCAAGACAATGATAGAATTCGCCATGCTGCTGGCATTTTTTAACGGTTCGACGGTCAATGGGAGGACGCATTGAGGTTTTAATATGGCTGGATATGGACGTTATCAACACCATATTTAATATTTGCCTTTTATATTTTTTAAATAACCTCAGATAAACATCAAACCGCAAACTACATTTCAATAGCAAATATTTCTATGAGGAGTACGTTTTTTTGTAAATAATTAACAAAATAATAAGGATTTGCTAAAAAAAGTTAATTTCTTCCATTGACGTACAAAATGGCACTTCCGAGCTAAGAAGAAATATATTGCCTATTTATTGCTTCTGTTTAGGAGATATTAAAAGTATAATTTTTTAAAATGTTTTAACATTCTGTATCTCAGAAAAAGACTATCCAGGCCAGATATTTCTTCATAAAATCTTTGACATTGCTTAGAAAACACCCTGTATGGATAAGAAGAAAAAGCAGAAAAATGAGAATAGCTAAACATTTAAATATAAAATAACAGTTGAACTATTGAAGGACTATTCTGTTTTCTACACACCATGTTGAATTATCATTATTTTTAATTATTGCTATAAAAAACAGTAACTTTTAAAATTTTAGTTTCTAGAGAAAATCCATTTGTGTTATATAATGTGTAATAAAATTTACAAGATTTGCGTTACAAAAAATATATCTACATGCCCCGTCATGTGTTAGGTTTATTATTCTTTCATAAATTTCTATTTTTAATTAACGAGTTTCTCATAATTTTATCAAAGTGGTTATTTTAACCACATATTCAAAAACTTCAGTATCATTAATACAGCTGTTCCATTTTCATTGCAACCATATATTTATGACTAGTATAAATATTTTATATTTTTTATGTTTACAGAGGTAGCAATATTGTGATTAATTAAAATTTACGGTTTGCATTTATCGAGCACATTACAGATTTCTCATGAACACTTTCATTTAATTTTTTTCTTTTATTTCTCTCTGTACTTTATCAGCATTTTAGCATTAATATGAACTGTACGGCACTTCTGTAGGCGTAATGACATTGGGTGCATAGCAGTAAAAAGTTGGGGGTTATCTCAACATCGTACAGGATGCTCTAAATTTTCGTTTGTCTAAAGTGATATTGAGATGTGTTTAAATTTGTCGATTTTGCGTTTTTCTGTAAAAAAATTAAACTCCCGAAAAAACTTTTAAAATAGTTTTCAAAAAAAGTCGTATTTTGCCATAATTTTCTTATTTTTGCTAGTAGTTTTGCTTCAAATGACGGGCCTCATATAACTTGTAGAATGAGGAGACAGTTATTATGAATATATTCATTAAAATCTTTTTTTTCGAAAATATGACGACGTTTAAAATATGTTTGTAGAAAAATTATTAAAAAATAAATCGTGACCAGATAGAAGATATCCATTTTAAATTTAAACTAATATAATAATAACATAGTAAGGGTTACAACAGTGTAATACATTTTTTTTATGATGTTACATAGGCGTTGGGAAACGTGGCTAAAGCTAATTGTATTTAAAATGTTACACCACTGGATGAAATTGATAATAGAATCGATATTTATATATGTTTTTCGTCTAATCTCTAGTATTTTTTGTTAAATTGACAGTTTTTGAGTTGTTTTGAAATTTAAATCACAGCATAATTGTCGAGGGGTAAACCTATCAACAGAAATCTGTACACCAAACTTCTACTTTCGAAATACTTCAACAGAATTCCTCTATTTTGGCTAGGAATTCCACTATTTTGGATAGAAATTTCGAAGAAATACACGGAATGTCAATGAATTCCATATAATTCCAGGGAATTCCAAAGATACATATATTTTATTAGGTGGAAATAAATTGCTTTCAAAGAAGACCTTTAAAATCAAATTCAAATTTGAAAGGCCTCTTTTCAGACGTCTTGTGTGAATATGAGTTCTGGTAATACTCAAATATCACAAATCATATCTAGTAATGAGAATATGTCCTCTGGTAGTGAATATGTTCCTTTAAGTGATGAAGAAAGATACAGGGATGAATGTGAAATACCAGAAGAAGTTTTTGAAAAACTTAAAAAATGAAGGGTTAACAGACACAATAAATGACACTTGAAATAAATTATTTGTCGTGGCTGAAAATAAATTATGTTTCTTATACCTCATCTCAATATAACTTAAAGGTATAAAATATGCATTAAATAAAGCGAGTACAAAAATCTTTGCAACAAGTTTATGGTGAAACTTTCACACACAACAACATATTATCATTATCAGTCACTGTGACCGGACTCCAATAGATAGAATTGAAATTGTGGAAACGCTATAAGTGACTAATATTTGTAATTAGACATTTATTTTGCCTCTAACAGATTTCATTTTAAACTGGAATTAGTCCTCGTGAATCTTCAGAAATCTGATAACTAATTTAGGGATATTAAATTTAGAACCATGCATGACACTTCAAAACTGAGAAAACAGTTTAGTAGTGCAGCATAACTTCACATTTGTGATTATTTTAAGAGATTTTACAAAATTGTACTGTGTAACCATCTAAATCATTCAACTAGCAAAAAATGCCACCACACATTCGATTTGTGATTATGAAGGGCTACAATTTCATTTAAAACGATGTTATGAGGTCAAATGCCGATCCATTTTCACTAAATGATGAACATTTTAGCCAGTTATTTAAACTCAGGCAAACCCTCCAGTGTTGGCAAGAGTTACCAGGATTAGTTTATACGAAGGCGTTTATAAAATACCCTTTGAAATCAAGAGCTAAGAAACTTTTAGAGTTAAATAGGGTAAACCTGAAAACTCTAACAGGCCTATATACCAGGCACTGCCGACTAAACTATCATCTGCAAGAAACTCGGCCTAGCGGAAAACGCCGAGTGCCGTCTATGCCTGGAAGATGAGAAGGCAGACCACATATTATGCACCTGTCCTGCTGTGGAGAGGATCCGATTCTCAATATTTGGCAAAGGGCAACTGCTGCCAGAGGATCTGGACACATTCTCACCCAATAAAGTTATCAGTTTCATTAAGAGACTGAACTTATTGAGTGAAATATAATTAGGCGTGAGCCACAATAGGCCTGCTGATGGCCGCAGTGGAGGGTCTACTGAGACCCACTCACAACAAACCTAACCTAACCTAACCTATTTAAACTCAATAAACGAATTGGTGCGTTTCTTACTAAGAAAACGGCCCTCAAAATCTTGCCACTAAACTCTACAACACTGTATATTTAGTTTATAATCTTTAATCGACTGACAACCTCGACCTATCCTTGTTTACGAATCCAACATCTCGCTTTCTCTCATTAAATTAAATACAAAGCAGGAAGCATGAGTTTTCGCTACAATTCTATTCTATAGGGGCGTGTGAGGAGAGGAGTTTTCGATAGAAAGGGTTATTAGAGTACCAAATGTAAGAATCTGACGTCATTTCTCTTTTCTATCAGACATTTCTAATTATTGGAATCTGCCCACTGTTCCGGTATACCTATTTTAAATCAGGAAATTCAGATACAAATTTATTTGTACGTCGCGTGAAAAGTAAACTCATCTTATTCTTCAATAAACAAACTTGAATTGTGAATTGATGTAATGTGTTTACGTAAATCCTTAAGATAACCCCGTGTGTGTGTGTTCGCACAGGCGAGGCTCCAGCGGTCGCTACACCCGAGTTTCGCAAATTTAACAGTCTTTATGTGTTTACGTAAACTCTTATGATTACCGCATGTGTGTAGTTTGAGTAGGCAAGACTCCCTCGGTCGCTACACATAACTTTCGCGTATTCAACCGTCTCTACATCTCGCAATGCCGTGTCTATAATATCACTGACCGACTGGTAATGTTCTTTGCTTGCACTCAAAATCATCCTCAAGTATTTTACACATAGACAGCTTTTTAGGTTGTGAGAAATATCAACACTTTTAAATTTATTACGTAAAAAGTACAAGTAAGTTTAATTAAAACACAAGTTATCCTATAGTTTTGGAAAGTGTTGAAGATATAGATAATGATCAAATATTCGTAAAACATCCAAAGTAATAATTCTAGATTTAAATAAAAACTCGGTTTTAAATACGCCACTGCTGTTATTCAAAGAGCTATTTAATAAACAGGACAAAATAGGGACGCTCCTTTCCAATAAAAATTTGTTTCCTCTTCGACACGGAGAATATTACGTTTAGTACGATAATCCTGTTGTAACCAAATAACACCATTGGTGTCAAATGCACCAGTTATCGCTAAATAACTACCTCGATAGAAATATCAGTCAAATTTATTTGTCAAGTGAAACTAGATATTCTAGTTGTTTATTCACCCTAATGTAACCAAAGCATAGACGATTGGATGTATATGATTAAAGGATTAGAGAAAGTTTGAAGATTCTGCATATTAATATTGCCTCTATGCCGTTGGTCTAACGTCAGCATCAGATATAGAGCTTGGATTACGTTTTGTAGTAAATAGGGATCAGGAGGCAACTGTATTATATAGTAAGTAATTTTAAAGTTTCTTGGTCACGTGTAATCTTGGGAAATGAAAATTTTATGGAATATATGTACATGTGAAAATTAAGGATATACTGACATCGTAATTTTGTACTCGACTAGATATAAACATTTTATCTTTTGCTCAAGTTGTTTTTTTTGATGATTCTTATAAAAAGAAAATAAAAAGTTCATACGGACAAAAGTCATGTTTATTTTTCAGTATAATAAGAAAACTAATGTAGTCACAAAAATGTCAACAATTTTTGACGTTTCACATTCTAAATTTTTACACGGATCTGAGAAAACGTCAGTTGTTCCATTGTAGTTGTAGAAATTCTTAACCCATTTGATCTCAGAAGAGGGCTAAGTAATTTTAAAGTTTTGCACACATATAACAAGAATGAAAACGAAATATTTATATTAGCACAAAACCTTTTAAAAAAGTGACCATTCACACTCTAATATGCTTTGATCTAATTTAATAATATTTGGTAAATACAGTGTTCTTCTAGCGCTCTCCTTGGGTATCAATCCACTATCCTACAAATTCAAATTTCAAGTTCTCAAATTCAAATTTAAATTTATTAGTATTCAAGCACACATACATTACAATCACAATTATATAATGCATAATTCATACAATGGAAAAAATGGCAGACAAAAAAAATAATAATAATACAAAAATGAGGATATACCACGAAGTTGCGAGCACGACCATTGATATGCGTAATTAGTAGCGGGGTAAGTAGTAGTCAATAAGTTATTCATCTTTAAGTCATGCGCTGCGATGGCCCGCCCTTCATCAGATCATAGCAAGTGGCCGATGACACCGTTGGTGGTGTTTTGGTTAGTATATTTCAAAATGTTGTGGGGTATAGTTATTATTTCTGTAAATAACTACGTATCCCTTATTAAATATGATTTAAACGAAACAACTATTCAGCGGGCAAATACCCCGACCTGCATTGGATTATACCTTCAAATCATGATAGATCGGTAGCCAATATCATGTGTCAATTCCTAGCCAGAGATAGACCGGTTTCAAACTTATTAGTTTTCCTGAGTATGCCATAGGTTATGGAACAGACAAATGATAGTGGCCAACCTGCTAGTCATATACTGACTAAGGTAAATTGAGTAGTGGTGAGAGGTATGTGAAACTTCTCATATGGTCCAAATGCTACTATCCGACCGACATCATAGATGTCTCTGTGGCGGATAGCGACTTGCGAAGCAAGTACCGAGAGCGGCGACCTCTAGCCCAGGTGGACTAGTGTTATTAAATATGATTTGAACGAAACAACTACTCAGCTAGCATTGGATTATATCTTCAAATCATGATCGGGGTATTTACCCGCTGAGTAGTTGTGTGTATATTCCTTATACCAAACGGTAAAATATTATATAATTTTGGGCCATAGTAGCAAATAAATCGTTGTGCATGTGCTTTTTTATAAATTGGTGCTATAAAATGTTTGTTTGCTATAGATCTAGTTGTATAAGCATGACTATTATATGAGCAAACCCGCGCCTTATAATTCCATATTAGAGTAAAATAAGAGTATGTATTTTTTTGATTTTGAAGACATTAGCTTCCTTGTATAGTTGTAAGGTATTATATAATCTATTTTTAATTAGTATTCTTTTTAATATACTCTTTTGTGTTGTAAATTTTTTTTGGCATTCTTAAATAATCCTCCCCATTCAATAATATAACAACTAATAATGGATGCAACTAGAGTGTCATAAACAATAAGTACATTTTTTTTTATTTAGTAGACCTTTTGGGGATGAGGTATGGACATCCGTTTAATTTCCGATATTCGATCAGTGAAGTTAAGCAGCACTGATCGAGTCCGGCAATTGGATGGATGAACGATAGCTCATCTAACAGTCGGTAGGCTTTCAACAGACAATCCCGGGAAGGCCGCTAGCCTGATGCAGGCGGAGAGGCGAGCCCGGGTGGAGGGTCGAAGAGACCTACCCAGGAGGTTTGCCACTCTGCTAGCGGTGCAGGCGGGCAGGCCCAGGCGGTGGGTTAGTTGACAGTAGAGGACCGTGGTTCGGAGTCCACGCTAAACTGTAGGTCCCTAGGTAAATAGGGCCCATTGTGACCTACTTGCCTAGTAAAATAAGTAGCTACTACTACTACTACTACTAGTAGACCTTTTAAGAAACAAAATTTGTGAATAAGTATCCTAATTTCTTTTGTGATATAATCAACATGTTCATTCCATCTTAGATGATGATCGACTATAACTCCGAGGTACTTTATTTTACTAACTTAATTTGCGGACACAAACATTTTTTTCTGTGTTAGCAGCTGTTTTATGAATCGATAGATATCCTTTTTGTGATTGATCATTAACCGATAGAGTAAAAGTTAAATATTTTAACCACATTTAAGCTCAATAAGTTCAAATTTAAATATTAATATTATTAATTATTGATATTATTAAAAAAAAATTGTTGAATACCTCTGCGCCAAAATGTAAGTTAAACTTTTCAAATTAAAAAGTCAAAAATTTGCGAACACGCGTGGAATAATAATCGTATTATTAAATGGGAGTAGATATGTAAAGCCGTTTCTGGAGTCGGAAGTGACTTGAGTGGTACCAGGATCTACTATATATTTTCTTTTTCTTTTTTGTGCAGAATTCGGAAGAGCAGTTGATTTTTTTTGAAAGTAGTACAGACGTGTTTTCAATAGTGACAATTATATTAAACAACAAGTCAAAAATTATTTATGTAAAAATACCACTCATTTAAAGATTGCCCAATAAAATATATGTTATGGATACGTCTCCATCCAATTTAAATTATTTCAAATACCTAACTTGCAACGATTTTTCTTCTCCGAATAGAACATTCACTAGTTCTGTTTGCCATGAAAAAAGAAAACTTAAAATACCTGTATAATCTTGCAGCTACGCGTGCAACTCTATTACTTTCACCATACAAATTTCACATATCTAGTCGTTCAAAAGCTCGTTCCCAAACTACTGATCTCCTGATTTATTCTACTTTTCTGATGGGATTTATGTTTCCATAAACCTCATTTTTCAAATAACCCTAGAGCAAACAACTGAGTGAGTTCAGGGGATCTAGGTGGGCATTGTATAAAAACCAGTAGTAGTAATAGCAACGCTCTCCGACGACCTACCATGCTTAATATTTATTTTCAATGGTTTTGAGGATATGATCATTTATGTCCAAATTTTGAGAAGCAAAAAAACAAAAGTTCCCTATTTTTGATGATTTTCATGCACATTTTAAATTCCTCGAATTCAGGAATAGGGAGAATTTACTGATTTTCTTAATTAGAAATTTTTAAAACAAACATGAATTAACACATGCTACCGAGCTACGGTAGCGCAATGGGCTTGAGCGTCAAGTAGCAAACGTATAACTTTCAGCACTTCAAAAGCACTCACTTATGATGGGTGTTTTCTACCTTGATGTACGTTGCGTTAAAAGAGACAACCAAACAACATGTAATAAAAATTTTAAAACAAATTCCTAATAATTAATAGTTTCTCTGATGATGGTGTAATAAACCGAAACGTTATAAAAAAAAATTAAATTAGTTATACCTGACCGAAATCCCCACAAAAATAGAAACTATCAATATACACTTAATTGTATTCAAGCAGCAACAAAAAACATGTTCAACGGACTTTTAACTCAAATTTTATCTACACACTGGCGTACGTGAACGCGCGTACATGAAGGTACATTAATGTGTTGAGATATGCACGTGTATTTGTAGACAACTTATGAGGAATTAACGAAAAACAGGAATAACAAAATAAACAGGATTATTTTCAAGGTTTTTATTGAATTATTAAGGAACAAAACAACAAATTAAAGATATTTTCTTATTTATTCGCTAAATATTTAAAAATCATAAGTTCAATTTCAAATTAACTGTGGAAACTAAAGATAAAAGACAGCCAGAAGTCATAATTTGAGATAATTACTAAGTGTGTTTTTTTACTGTAAGTACATATGTCGATGCATTAATAAAACTGGAATAATTATTAAAAAATTGAATTTTCACAATAATGAATTAGTTGATATGCTTTATATGAACTGCAATAAAAATTCTTTATTAGCATCTTGAATGTACGGTTCTACACAGGTAGAAGACAGGGGTCATGAAGGTCAGAAATTTCGAAAAATTCGATTTTCGGTTTTTTGCATATTCGTATAGTGCAAAGCCTTATCTTTAATAATCTGAAAGAATTTTTAAAAAATCCGATTTACAGCGGTTTTCGTAGTACCCTTTCCCGGGCGGTTTCGGCCCAAGCACCGCGGGAGCCTATTGTACTGGAAGCGCGCTAAGTACGTGGCTTTCTGTAACCCAGGTACTTAATTATAACTGGATTTATAGATGACCCTTTTAATCCTTTACAATATTTTCTATCTTATTAGAATTTTTAGGCATGAAATAAATCTGTACCTGATTTTCAAATGCGTTTTTCTCGAAACTATGTTTTTTTGGACGGTGTACGTGATATCTCGAGAACCGTTAATCCGATTAACACCAAATTTTGACACAATGTTCAGTATGAAATTTGCAACAATCTGTGCCGTGCGTTTTTTGATATCTTTCACCATTTGTGTATTATTAACAATTGAATAAAGTGAAAATTGACTTTTTTTTTCAAACTACTGCCACAAATCGAATTTTTTAATTTTTCAAAAACCCACGGCAGAAATCGTGGAAAATGGTATAAATGACTAAAAAAAAAATTTTTGCGTTTGTTTCAGTTGCATACAGTTCCGGAAATCCGGTACACCGTTTGGGGATGGCAAAAAAATGCGTTTCAACATTTTTTATTGCAACTTTTTTTTTATATAAAAATTGACAATAAAAAAATTTTTTTTTTAGATAATTGAGACATTGCTTTTTAATTTAAGACCAGTCCCATGTTTCTATGTTCAATAGTTGAGCCGCAATTAATTCCCAAAAAAAGTTAGCATTTTTCGCCGCGCGACCTGCATAACCCCCATAAGTGAGTGCTTTTGAAATGCTGAAAGTTATACGTTTGTCAGTTGACACTCTAGCCCATTGCGCTACCGAGTTACATGCATTAATTCATGTTTGTTTTAAAGATTTCTAATTAATTAAATCAGTATTCCTGAATTCGAAGAATTTAAAATTTGCATGAAATTCATCAAAAATAGGGAACTTTTTTTGTTTTTTGTTTCTCAAAATTTTGACGTAAATGATCATATTCTCAAAACCATTGAAAATAAATATGTAGTATGGTAGGTCGTCGGAAAGCTCTTGTAATTCTCTAATCAAATATGAGATAACATACAGGGTGTTCTATTTTCAATAACAAAGTTATTGAGGTTTTGGAATCTCCAAGTTTGACATAAAATTATAGACATTCTGTAAAAAAAATTAAAACAAGATACATGGTTTGAAAGCCCTCTTCTATGGTAATTCACCACCGCATCGAAATTGGTAAGCATTTGAAATTAAAAGAATACAAGGTTTCTTGTAAAGGTGTACATGCGTCAAAATTTCCATATAATTTCAAATAACTCCTGAAATCAGAGAAAGTACATGTTATGTTGTTCATTGAAAAGCTCTTGACGTTCACTAACCAAATATGCAATAATATTTAGGATGTTTCAATTTAACTTAACAAAGTTTAGTACCCAGCTAAAACCAAATACCCTGTATGACTATAAATATTTTTAGAGTATGCAGTGGTGAATGCTGACCAACTTTTGTTTCCAATCTTTTTTTTCTATCTGTAATAGTTACATAGTTATGGAACAAATACGCACTAGGCCCTGTATAGTAGAGATAAAGGGTTGAGAGCAGATACCGCTGTTTCCTCGGCCGTTATTAGTGGTTAATCAAGGATTCTATGTTTTAGGTAAACTTGACTTCGTGACCTCATATTCACGGTTAGCTAACATTACAAAGGCAATGGAGTCAACAACACCCAATGTAGGAATTAAAACTTGTTTCAAGCACGCCTTGCTTAGAAATACCCTTATCTTTTTGCTTCTATCCAAAAATAGCGGGAGTTTTATTATACAATTCGTAAACAAGTATTTCCACACCACCGCATTTTTCCTCTTGAATATTCATGCAGACGCTTAAATAATAAATATATTGCAGCGGAAATTTGCAATTAAAATTGTACGTTTTCGCATACTTTTCATGAATAAGTTTTGTTCGTTTATACCTAAGCTGCTCGTTTATAAACACCTTCATTTTATGAATTTTCAGGACACCTCATTTCACCAGTTCAAACCATTTGAAAAAACTACATTTACATCAACAAGAGCTGCAGTAAATGTGCAGGTATTGTTTTAGTTATTCAATTAGCACTGGGAATGAGACTATTTAAATTTGTTACCTCTGTTATTGCTTATTTCTATTTCTGAGAACAGAAAGAAATAAAATTTGAGTTTTAGTTACAGGAGTGATTCCATTTTTACATTCATATTGCAAAAAATAGGATACGGAGTTTTGTAACACAATACGTACCTACTTGTATGACATAACATATTTTAACATATAATATACGTCATTTAAATAATGTATTCCCAATATGGATAGAGAATAATGGATCTATTAAATGGCCACCTAACAGTCCGGATTTGACTCCTATGGATTCTTTTTTTTTTGAGATTTGTAAAAGGCATTGTCAATAATAATAATAATAATAGTATTCAAGTCATTACAGACAGGATTCGACTTGAAATAATCAATCTTAATGTAAATAATGAAGTCATTTCCGGTGCAATTATAAATATAAAAAGATGCAATTATGCATTGACAATAATGGTGGACACATCGAACATCTTTTATGAGTTATCATTTATTTATATTTGAATTTCCTAAATAAATCTTTGTTATCTATTTTGTATCAATATTTGGTTTTTTTTCTTCTTCACTGTAAACCATTTTGATTATTTCATTAAAGAAATATCACTTATCAAACATAATAGTTGTCATTTTGATAGCTCATTTTAATAATGTTAACTTTTCGATATTTACAGTAACTAGTGTAACTAAGACATTCGACGTTTAATAAATCAAAAACGGTATATGGCAGGGGAAACATATGGTATATTTTTGAAATAAGGAACAATGGATCATTCCAAAAATTTAATAATATATAGGATATTCCATTTAAAAATAATATTATTTTTTGGTATCCCCCTGAAATCTACACGCTACTGTACTTTTGATAGCATTTTAACAAAATTCAGTTATAACCACACAACTTTTATTTAAAACTTTTTTTCTATAGGCAATAATAACAATGATAAGGGGTGGGTAATTTATACCTATTTATACTTTGACCGCGAAACTCTTTCTCCAGTCCAGTCTATTATTAGCTTTCGAGTTGTGTACACGTTAAGTCACTTGGGCGTATTGCATATTGTTTTTGTGTTTATATTTTATTTGTTGTACTGTATTGTTGATATTAATTTAATAATAAAGCATGGCAGACGTACGCAGGGGTAGAAAACGGCCATTTGCTGACAAAGTGAAAAAATTCATACGTGAATTCCCGAATTTATTCTATGAAGGTGCTAAAATAATTTGTAAAGTGTGCAAGAAAGATTTGATGTGCTGGGATAAGCGTGATTGTGGACTTTACGTAAATAGTGCACACCATAAAAATAAAAAAATGGGTGTGCCTTCGCCAACACAGTTTATGTTTGATTTACTATTAATGCTGATTGCCTGTGAAGTTCCGCTGCACATACTCGATAAACAATCATTTCGAGAGTTCTGGAATAAATACAATGCCCAGGTGAAGCTACCAAATCGCACAACGTTATGTAATTATCTACCAACTGAACACGTAGACATGGTAAATAAGATGAAATGTGAATTAACAAATACACGGCTATGGTTAACTGTTGATGATACAACAGATTGTAAAAAAAAATATATTTTAAATGTTATAGTACGAGTACTGGACCCTCTTAAACCGACAGTTCCACTGTTACTAGCTAGCAAAAGACTAAGTAAGTGTACTAGCGAAACAATTACCAGGGTGGTGCTGGAGACGTTAGAAAAATTTGAACTGTCAAAAAGTCAAGTGTTAATGTTTGTGACTGATGGCGCCGTGACAATGTGTTCGGTAGGCCGTTCTTTGCAAGAACAAAGTTGTACGTTTATTCATGTTACGTATAAAGTGCATGCTATGGCAGAAACTATTCGAAAAGGTTTTCCAGAGTTGGATGAATTAATAGCAAGTACAAAGAAAGTGTTTCTTAAATATCCTAAACGTCTTCGTGCATTTCATAGCAAGTGTCCCGGTATTCCTGAACTACCACAGCCGATTCTTACACGTTGGGGACCATGGTTGCAGGCAGCTTTTTATTATGCTGAATATTTCCAATTAATAAAAGCTGTGATACTACAATTAAATCCAGATGAGGCTGCAGCTATTAAGGAAAGCCAGACAAAATTCGAAGATATTTTCGTTGAAACAGCTTTAAAAAATATTGCGAAGAACTATAAATCATTACATGAAAGCATAGAGAAATTAGAAAACAGTGCGTTGTCGTTAGCAGAGTCACTGCAAATAGTGGAAGAAGTAAATCTACTGCTACACGCTATGTGACGCAACAAATGAGCGCGTTAAAGAAAAGTTCGCAAGTGTGTTAAATAAAGACACCGGTTTTACCAAATTAAAACAAATATGTGATGGTGCAGCCCCAGATCCGTTAAGTGCGTTCAAAGACTATTTTACGTATGCGTGTATTACATCAGTAGATGGCGAACGGCCGTTTTCAAAATATAAGAATATATTTTCACCAAAGCGAACATCATTCATGGAGACAACCATAGAAACATATCTGATGGTGCAAAATGGCTACACATCTTCTCCATTTTATACATCAAGAGCTACATTTCCCAATTTAAATACAAAGAAAAGATCGCATCGGTTTTTACGAGGATGGAAAATATCATGTTTAAGTTTCTCATTTCCTTGATAAATGAGTCTTTACCAGTTGCGAATTCTTTAGTCACTTCTTTTTTACATAATTTATACAAACTTCTATACATGTTTGAGAGATTGTTTTCAGTAATGACATTATCGATTGATTCCAATTCGTATTTAACCAAAATAGTGTAAAAACTTCTGTCACGAGCAGCTCTTTCGTAACTTCTTATCTTAGGTAAGAATAAACGTTATAAACAAGATACGATAAAATAAACATTATATTAACGGTACGGCAAATACCAACAAAATCTCTACTATAAAGGTATCACTATATGCACCACAAAGTAAAGATGAAAAGAGCTTCCGAGATTGCGGCTCGCTTTAGTAGAAATCGGAGAGTGTGGGTCATGAAATTGTGGGCGCCATGATCAGTGAAATGAAAAAATAGAGTTAGACTATATACACTATATTACAAACTACTAGTAAATCACAGAATATCACAAGATAGAGTAAACACCCACTATATTACAGCGGTTAGTAAAGATAACTATAAAGATATTTAAGCAATGAAAATTTTTTAGTAAATACTATCTTACATGAGAAAATGCAGTACTTGATGAGTACTTTGTCAAATTTGTACTATATTACACCTAACCTACACAAAGAGATCTAAATTGCATCAACCAAAGGTTGGTGCAATTGGCTGGGTCAATGGTTCATGAAGTATCGGAGAATATAATTTCTACGCGAAACTGAGCAAAACTATTCTGAAATAAACAAAACGCAAATGACAGGTTCAAGGAAGGTGTGAGCCCGTAGCTCAACTACTAAATCATGTCATCTATTACCAAATCCTAAATCAATCTAGCTCAATGTAAACTAATATAACGATATTAGTATAACAAAATTAGGTAAGACAGACTTGTAAAATTACTATAAGTTTTTACACTAATATAACAAAACGCTAGAAACCTCGGTTCTCAAAATAATTACACAAAGGAAGACAGTATGTAATTAAACTCTAGATAACTAAAGCAAGTTATAACGAAATTTAAACATGAGGTGTTAAAATAAGCTGCAATGAATTCTACTATAAATTTAATCTAGGGTAAATACTTCAAGAAAAACAACCATAATCTAAAAAAATAGCTATAGCATGAACAAAGTTATGCAAAATTCAAATATGTATCGTTAAAATAAGCCGCAGTAAACTCTACTCTAAATTTAATCTAAATTAAATGCTTCAGCAAAAGCAAGCATAATCTAATTAATATAACGTAAAGAAAAGTCAACAGCAAGAGTATTTAATCGTAATCTTTTTTTGCAAGTACCATATGAAATATTAAAAAAAGTTACTTAACTTTGGGGAAAAATATGCAGTGGTATTCACAGTTTATTCGATTCCGGTCCTGTTTCCATCCAAAACAGCTATAAACACTAAGGATTCCATATACAGGGTGGGACAATAGTGCGTCCGACTTCGATATATCGAGTTCTATGATAGCTAGAAACTTGATTTAAAAACAAAAATAAACCAAATAAAAAAGTCTATTACTTGAAATTATTTTCGAATATACAGGATGAACCAAGTCGATTCTACAGAGTCAACTAACATTTTTTTAAATAGAATGCTATGTACATCAGAACATTTTTTGAAATCTCCTTCCACTCGTGTACTATTATTGACTCTCTCTCAACCACTTGGATGTAATGATTTTTTTTTGTTGAAATTATGCCATTTACACGCGTATATTAAAAATCAGTAGTCAGATTTATCGATTTTAAGAAAAAATATATTAGTATCAGTTATGAGACATCTGTGTGATGATACTTAGCAATTATTTCCTAAAAGTATACAGTGTGGTCAACAATAATTTTTAAATTTACAAATATTTGAACTTAGTTTTCTAAATTTTTCAAATGGTATATTTTTGGATGATGTGATGTAGAATTGAAAATCGAAAATTTTTTGTACGTACATCCCTATGACTATTTGTAATCATTTCGATTTATTGAACAATAACTGCAAAATTCAGCAATAAAAATTTAAAATATTTTTACTTTCTTATACCTAATATAAGGAAGTATAGTTATCGTGATTTTTTTCGACCTCGAGATTTTGATTGATTTATACGTTTTGAACCTTTCTGAATCAATTCTGACTATATTCCTAATGATGTCTGTCGGTGCGTGTGTGTGTGTATGTGTGTATCCGCGATAACTCAATAAATAATAATAATAATAATAATGTTTATTTATGAATAAATAATGATTACAACAAAATGTACAAAATATCAAACTAATATTTGGAGTAATAGAAATTTATAATAAACATTCATTTTTGGTAAAATAAACATGGAAGAGCCACAAGATTAATTCAATCTGTATGTGGCAAGCGTACAAAATTTTGAATTACACAGTAATATTTCATATTTATTAAAAGAACATTAATAGATAATACAATTACAAAATGAAATAAAAAGAAATAGATATATGGTAGTTCTTTGTCTTTAATATAAGCAAACAGTATAAATCCACTAAGGCATTGCCAGAACATGGTTATTGATTGCCTACACGAACTATGCTATAGAATAATAAAAGGTACAATAAATATAACTTAAGTAAAATGCAATTTTAAAAACATTCTATACATGCACACTCACAGCGACATGTATATAATTGTATTCATTCTGATGCAAATATACATGTTAATTACTAAATTAATGAAGAATGATTGGAAATACTCTTAAGGTTCAATTAATTGGTGTATGGTTTTTCTTTCAATAGTAAATATGTGCAATTTTGTTTGCTTTTTAAACGAATGAATATTAGGACTATCTTTTATGCTTTTTGGCAAAAAGTTATATAATCTAGTTGAGATATGTGGATATCCTCTTTGTCCTATTGTTTTGGATGATAGATTATTTTTGACAAACACATTACTCTTGTTTCTTGTGTAATAGTTATGATCTATATACAATAGTTTACTCTTATTTTTATATTGATCAATGACAATTTTATAAAAATAAATTTGTCTCATGTCTAACATTTTGGTTTCTGAAAATAACAAGTCTGATGGATAAGTCTTATTTTTGTTAAGCAACAACTTTAAAAAAATTTTCTGTAGTACGTCCAATTTTTTTAGATGGCATTTTGCTACTCCACCCCAACCTATTATTCCGTAGGAGAGGCGAGACTCAATTAAGGCATAATATATTATTTTCATATGAGGTACATCAAGTATTTTATTTAAATATTTATATTTACATAATATACTACGGAGAGTTTTTATTATGTTTCTGATATGTACATCCCATCTCATATGTCTATCAAAGGTTATTCCCAAATACTTGACGTGCTCGGATGATTGTATTTCAATTGTATTTTGGTGGTTATTGATGTTTAAAGAATTATAGGTAGGTACATGATTTGCGTAGCAGCTAAACGGTAAAAAATAAGTTTTTTTAAAGTTCGGTGTTAAAATTTTATTATTAAAATAATCAATCATTACATTCATATCCTTTTCAACTTTTTATTTCAGTTCTTCCCAAGAAGAAGCTGTGTAAAAGATGACTGTATCATCCGCAAAACTTGAAATTGTTCCTTCACTCTGTAAACTAAGTAGATCGTTAATATATATAGTGAACAAAATAGGGCCAAGGACAGTTCCTTGAGGAACTCCATATTCAACGATTCGTTTCTCACTTATTTTTGTATTAATAGTTACAAATTGCTCTCTATTAGTTAAATAACTCTTCATTAAGTCATATGCAACACCCCTGAAACCCATATCTTGTAAGACATCCAACAGCTGTGTATGACTAATGGGAGACTTCCCAAATTTGGCACTTAAGATTGCCAACAAAATTTTAGGTGACACATTAAATTTATTGAATGTGGTACCACCAGAAGAGACATAATGAATGAAAGAAGAAAAAAGGTACAACTTCGGCAAAAAATTAAACAAATTTTATTGCATTTCTGGACGAATCTCGACGAATTATAATGAAAAAACATAACTTTATGAAAAAAATCTGTCCGCATGTCTGTAGTATTGCGATAGCAGCCACAGTTTTTGACATAAAGCTTTCAAATTTGGTACACTTGTTCTAAACGCAAAAGACAATGAAAAATTCGGTGACGAGCAAAATTGGCCATCTGAAAGGGGGTCCACGGGACCAAAAAATATATTCTTGATGCAGGATTACAATTCATGTCTATTATATCAAGCGAATAAAATATATCTTCCAAGTACTTAAATAAAGCTGATGTAAACTAAAATATTTTACACATTTGGCCTCATAAAATGGGGTTAGAATAAATTTAACAGTTTGACGTTTGAAAGGTTAGACCTTCAGTTACAAAAATGTCAATGTCAATAACAAAAGATTATTAAAATATATGACATGAATTATTATTGACAGTATCAAATCACGCTGATAATTAACTGTTTAAAAATTTTAATGAAACATTTCAAGGTACGATATTAAAATTTAATTGAGGTACCTAAGTGAAGAATTAAATAGAATGATTTTTTTAGATCAGGATGATATATACTGGTATAAGAAAGTTATGTGCTGGCCACATCAGATATATTTTTTTTGTAATTTAAGAGAAGATACTATAAAAATTGCTTCACATGTTGCCCATTTTGATTGACACATTTCTATACGTCTTTGGAATGAGGCTTCTACTGTTCATAAAATTGCCTGATTGATATTTCTAAAAGCATTTATTATCCTTTCCTTCAAATTTTGGATTATTGTTGGTGTGATGTTTTTATGGGTATTATGTAACAGGCTTATTATAATACCTTCTCTTGAATTATTTGAAAAAAAACCTCATATTTAATTTTCATTTCTGAATTTTGTAGTTATTGTTCAATTAATTGAAAATGGTCACAAATAGCCATATGAATGTACGTACAAAAAATGGTCGTTTTTCCATCCTACATCACATCGTCCAAAAATATACAGGGTGTTAAATTTGAAAAAATTGAGAAAATTCAGTTCAAAAAGTGGTAAATTTAAAAATCCTTTTTGGCTACCCTGTATACTTTTAGAAAGTAAAAATGGCTGAGTATCATCACACAGATGTCTCATGACTGGTACTAAATTTTTTTTTAAATCGATAGTTGTGATCATAGCGATATTTTTAATATATACGTGTAAATGGTATAATTTCAACAAAACGAAAAGAACCATTACATCCAAGTGGTTGGGAGAATGCCAATAATAATACAGCAGTGAAAGGAGGCCACAAAGAGGTTTCAAAAAATGTTCTGATATATATGAAATTTGATTTAAAAAAAATGTTACTTAACCCTGTAGAATCGTCTTGGCTCACCCTGTATATTCTAAAACTATTTCCGGTATAGACTGTTTTGTCTAGTTTACTTATGTTTTTAAATTAAGTTTCTAGCTATCATAGAACTCGAGTTATCGAAGTCGGACGCACTATTGCCCCACTCTGTATAATTACAGATTAGACTTGAGCAAATTTTAATGTCCCATTTTGTTTTCAGATACGTCACAGGTTGAAATTCGAAATTTACCAGTTATGTTTTAACACATTTTTCATCAGCCATGATGTCAGGTTTAGCAGGTCACCGAATGCAGTAATTTCAGAAATTTAAATCATCAGGTGTCCGCGACAGTCGTAGCAAAATTTATATATCATATTAAACTACATGATAAAGCCAATTTACATACGATAAACTTAAAGTCTACTATAGGATAAAATTAATGGCTACCATACGATAAAATTAATTACCATACGATAATATTAGAGATACTATACGATAACATTAGCTGTGTTGCTATAAGCCTGAAATATTTTCAAATATTAATATTAATCAACCCCCACAATCAAAGAATTAACATATCTTATCACTAAAGCAACGAATCCAATTTAATGAGGCACAACAGTTAGACGTCCGTCAAGACTGGCAAGTCGGAGATGATTCTAGTCGATTCTAGCTTGTTCTTCCGGTACAACACACGACACTGGTCAAGATACCAGCTATTTAATCGCGACTTTATCATAATACCCACAATATCAAATTAATTACGGTCAACTATTTTCTAGTTTTACCGGTAAGGTGTTCGTTAATTCCAGACTATAACAGAGATATCTAATTTAATGTTAATACTCGATTTGGCCTATCATTTTAAACTTAATTTTGACTTGAGCGGATGGTCTTAATACGCTTTTAATTTACATATTTCTCCGCACAGATTTTACGTCAAAACTGGCCATGTACGCCGACAACGTGAATCAGCTATAAAAAGTTTACATGGTACGTGTGACGGAGTATTATAACCGATGGATGATTAGGGTTAATTCGGGGAAGACGAAGGCGAGTGTTCTTTCAAAATTTTTTGAATACTAAGATCTTGATGCCAATTTCGATAAATGGGGCCAAAAATCAAACAAAAGAGAGTGTCAAGTATTTTGGGGTACATTTGGCCAAACGTTTAACATTTTCGAACCATATTTAATCAAACCATCCCACAGTGGTTCCGATCTGGTTTAAAAGCGGAAAAAAGTCCCATTTTCTCAAGGTTGTTGTACCTCAATAAAATTTTAGGGGTGTATGCGGAAATACCCAGACCATCCCTTCCTAGAATTTCAGGTCATTACGGCGATCTGCCTGCTTTGTACGCCTGGGTAAACCCAAGCATTTATGTACTGCGCTTTAATGTAATAAAAGTTTGTTTAGTAGCCCGAGTTTGTTCAGAGGTGGTAGTTAATATTTTGTATGCTATTTTAGTGAAATATATATTGGACAGTTTAGTCAGGTAAGCAATTTATTTATTTCACAAGCATTAACTTCTGCATTGTTTCTCACTCAAATCAGTGTAAATTTTGAACTTCACGTAGACCTACAGAAAAATCCCCGCTAGTCCCCGCTCTCGAAAAATATTTAAAAAATAGTTTGAAGTGTCAGTAAAAACATATCAAATATTTGAGGACCACCACTGCCCCAGTTTAAAAATATTTAATTTATTTTGAGTTTCTGTGAGAATGTATTATTTTTCTATACATACATTAAACGTGATATGGCATAAAATAATTAATAATTATTTAATAATAATGCTACGAATAATGTTAATACTAATATTTTAATTTTTAGGAAATTTCGTCCTTTATTGAAAATGTTAACGAGAAGGCAACTTTTCGATATTTTACGACAGAAATCCAGAGAAAACCGCAATATTCAAACAAAGCATCTACTCAATTATTTAGTCCAATACTTTGAAATAGAGGGTAATATTGACGAACAACGACGTCTTCAGAAGGAGTGTAGTCGGTTTTGCAGTAAAGTTTTTGAAAAATTTGAAAATTGCGCGAATACTGTGGATCGATTTTTAAAAAGGAATGACAGTTGGTTAAATGGAGCATTTGTTGTTGAAAAATCAGATTTGGTTCAGAGAAAGGAGCCCTCTGCAGAGCCACAACCAAGTACATCAACTGGTCGTCCAAAGAAATCATTTTTAGAAATAGGAGAAAGAGCGAAAAGAAAGAGAGTGGAAAATATAGCAGCAGTATATGAAGCTGAGGAACTTACATTTGCTGCCAAAAAGTCTTAAAGAAAAGGGTCAACAGGCAGCTTCTAAACTGATTTCAGAAGCTGTGTTCACAACTCCTACTCGTGCTGGAAAGATAAGATCTTCATGGCTCAAGACTAGAGAACGGACAAATGTTATACCATACAATGAAGATGAAGCAGTTTCACTTATTGTCGATGGAAAATTGCCAAAGCACCAGTATTTACTATTAAGAAAAGAGGGGAAAAAACATAACGCTGATATTTATCCTGCCTACCATAGAGTTCTGGATGCTAAGAGAAGATGCTACCCCCCGAAAGAAGCGTTCACTATTACGGAAACCTTGGCAGAAGTACGGCTTCAAGATCTTTTAGATCACACTGCAAAACTCGTATACTTCAATTACAGGGACCAGTTATTTTAAGTTTGACTGAAGAACAATCGAAGGATTTGGTATTATTAGTTAAATGGGGTTGCGATGGTAGTACTGGACATTCACGGTATAAACAACGATATGAGGAGATGGGATTAAGTGATGGTGATTTATTTTTATCATCTTTGGTACCACTTCAACTTTATTCTCAGCAACCAAATCAAGAAAAACGAATTGTATGGCAAAATCCTAGGCCATCCTCTACAAGATATTGTCGACCGATTCGCGTCCAGTTTCAAAAGGAAGCCACACAACTTTCTTTGGCAGAAATGCAACACATTGAAGCTCAAATAGCAGAACTTCAGCCAACTAATTGTACAGTTCAGAACCGAGACATCAGAATTAGATATATTTGCATAATGTCAATGATAAACGGAAAGGTTTGTAACGCCCTTACTGACACATCTTCTGCTCAGATCTGCTATTTATGTAAAGCAAAACCTGTTGAAATGAATAAAATTGATGCAGTTTTACAAAAGCGGATGCGGAAAGGTTTACGCTCTGTCCAGAAGTGTATTTCCACTCATGGCAAAGGGTAGTAAACAGAGTAGGACAAACAAAAAATTAATATACACATGTATATTGAGGATAGCCCTAATATATGCGGCGCCTGCGTGGTGCAACACGTGTGTGACGACATTAAACTTTCGGTTTTAGAAAATAAATATTTCCGCCTCATATCAAATTCGAATAGATACACCTCCATCAGAGATCTACATGAGCGTTGTAACGACATTGTACCCATAACGGATTATATTAAAAATATTTCACAACAATTTTCTGAACATCAATTGTCAAATAGTCCGTTATTAAACAACATCACATAAATTAGGGAGTATAATGCACCCTTTAGAATAGAACACAAATTACCATACCAGTCGTTGCTTTTCTTTCAACAACCCTTGTAGGCCAACATCACCAAAATTCCAAATAAATCTTTGTTTTCTTCTTTTCTTTTTGTTTCCTTTTTTCCGTCAAAATTTCTTTATAATTATTTATTAAAAAATTTACTATATCTTGTAAGTAAATATAATTTTTGGATCAAATTAGAAATTGTAAAAGAAACAAAAATTAAGCGGTGTGACATAGCCGCTCAATAGACAAATTGTCTTAAGAAGGGTTATTGAGATTGGATTTTTCCCTTCCTTGGTAAATAAAATTTATCAGCGATGTATCTTTTTAATCATAGTTTTTTTTTAACCATTTTTATCAATTATTTTTAATTCTATTTTGTTATTTTTTAGCCTAGGCATAAGTTTTTAATGATATGTATTAATTACATCCTTTTTAGGATAGGTGTTAGTATCTTGTTTAATTTTTACATATCAAATCGATTCCATCCCTATCCAACCCTTCAATTGTCACGGCGGCACATCGCACCGTGGGTGTTTGGCTGGCTCTGGGCGTGGTTGTTGAAATGATTTTTTTGTAGATAATATTTAAATATATTGTTATGATTGATTGATTGATTGCTTTCACGTGAATATTCCGCGATAAATTATAGCACAGGGCCGCACTCTCATGCTTCGGTAAATTGAATAGACTTTCCTAATGATTTACCATTAGAAACATGTAACGTAACGTTACACTTTGTTTCTCTGTTATCGAATGACATTGTCTTTTTCCCTTAGAATTCATAATTTTTTTTTTTTTTTGAAATACACCGCGTCTTCATTTGTTTGATATCTTTAGAACATTACTCGTAGATCCATCTTTCTCTCGCTTTTTTATGTGTATTTCCGTCATTTTTTGTTTATTTCTTAACCAGTTAGATAATTTTTGTACAATAATACAGAGAAAAGATTTAAATAAGCAAAAAAGTCACATTTTTTGACGTTTCAAAGAAGTCACTTTGACGTTTAAAAGGTCACATTTTTTGACGTTTCAAAAATTGGGACCGATTTTCCTCATCAATGAACTCCTTGACCTCTAGAATGTGTGTACCAAATTTGAAAGCTTTATCTCAAAAATTGTAGCTGCTATCGCGAACCAGACAGACAAGACACACAGACAGAAAATTTTTTCTCTCTGAAATTTTGTGCATCGTCATAATTCGTCGAGATTCGTCCAGAAATGCAATAAAAATTTTCAAAATTTCTTGCACGAATACATAACTTCCTCACTTTGAGGGGTGAAGAAGTAATAAAGTACTTACCATTCTCAGAAATCATACACATACTAATAACATAATTTTTAAGTCGCCTTAAATACTACATTCACAAATTATTTATGGTTTTCCTAGCAAACTATATGATATATAGTGTTAACATATCCGGTGTCACTGAGATATGATTCATCCTGTTTTTTTTTGTTTGTTTTTTAACTTAGAAAAATAATACTGTGTATAGTCAATACAGAAATAAAAATACATTTGGCATAAAAAAGTATTTGTCATTTAATGGAAATCATAGCAACTTTCTAATTTTTACAGTTTTGGATAGAGTATTAAATTCTGAGGTCGGCAATGTGACATACTTAAGTGTTTGGCTTTTGTTTTTCATTATTAGCGATATATTATTAAGTGCAGATATAAGTTTACTGACAGACGAGTTCTTGTCGTACTAGCATTCCTGTAAAATATTTACCTACTTCTTCATCCTGTGTATGGTATAATCTAATATATTGATTCTGATTAAATTTCCAATGCATTCAAATTGTAATAAATAACTAGGTTTTAAAGTACTGAAGTTTATGAGTTAATAATCTTAGTCGCGAACTACTTCTATTTTTATATTATAAATGAAAAACCTCTTAGTTCCACTGCAAAGACTCTGGTAACTCATTTCTCAATAAATATTGAAAGAAGATGAAGTTGTTTGCCAAGTTTGATATTTAAACAGAATTTATAAGTTCAGTTTCGGTGGTTTCAGTAGCATTCCATTTACGAATGCAAGTAGAAAGTTCTACATATAATCTTGTTTTCAAATAAATTTTATCCTGTACTTGGTTGCATCTTTACAAAGTTTAAAGCACTATTATAATAGTTTGAACATAAGGTGAGAACAGCATTTTCCAACCTCACCGTACTTATTGTGTTCTGTGGTGTTAATAAGCCCTTCTCTCGTGTCAGAAAAAGCGGTGTATGGATCCAAACTTGGAGTTGTTTGTAGTTGCTTGTATGAATTTTATAATACATAAATATATCATTATTATCTGTATATTATTACTAGGACTGAGCATAACGCTGCTTATATAGTGGCGTCATATACCTATAATGATACCAACGCATTTATGAACACAGTTCTTCACAAATTCAGGCAGTCTGTTTTTAAGACTTACTGTGTGCGTATATGTAGTTGAGTGTACAGCGGTTACGATATTCAATAGCGACACTCCAGCAATTGCACACTTCGAGGCTCTGTGTCACAGACAACTTGAAGGGCCAGAAGAAGTGTGCCCGGCAATCAGTACGGAAGAAGTCCAACAAGCACTTGTTGGTACCAAGAACTTTGTTGCCCCGAGACCAGACGGCATTAACAATTGGTGGTGGAAAAAAATTCCTTCCACTCACCGCCGTCTGGCGTGAGTTTTCAACTCATGGTTGAACGAGAGGCAGCAGATTTCAGACTGGTTCGTCGAGGGACGTACTGTGCTTATCCCCAAAAATGTGGATCTTTCCGATCCGAGGAATTATAGGCCAATCACTTGCCTCAACTCCTGCTACAAGATATGTATACGTATCCTGTATGCTAGGACACAGAAGTGTGTTGATCCGATCTTCGAGCAGATACACCAACAGCATGGTGCCAAGAAGGGAATGGCAGGTTGCAAGAATAGCCTACTGATAGACCGCTGTATTACACAGGATTCTGTGCAATACAAGCGGAATCTATCGATGGCCTGGATTGGTTATCGCAAGGCATTTGATACAACATCACTAGTGAGATCCATAGAACAGCTGCTACCACTCTGGAAGACTCGCTTCACCATAACATCAGGTCACGACAGAGCAGGTGGCATTTAGAAGAGGAGTTTTCCAGGGTGACTCCCTGAGTCCTTCTTCTTCTGCATCTCACTGCTGCCTTTGTCTGTTGGGCTCCGCCACACTCGCGGATATCAATGTGAACCACCCAGCGAACGGAGGCATAAGGTCACCCATCTATTTTATATGGACGACCTTAAACTTTATGCCTCCGGAGAGCGCGAACCACAAAACGCACTTAGAGTAGTCGAAAAATACACGCGGGTAATTGGAGTTCGAGTTGGACAAATGTGCAGTCGTCCACCTCAAGAAAGAACGATGCGAGGAATTCTCTGAAGATGCGTAGCTCGCAGACGGAAGCATCCTAAGACATCTGGATGCCGGAGAGACCTATACATGGATGTGCAACAAAGGCACATCCAGGATATAACACAAATAAAGAATTCTCTCCGCGGCAAGTACAGACACCATCTCCGAAAGATTTGGTCTTCCGAACTTTTGGGGAAGAACAAGGTGTCTGCAACTAATATGCTTGCTGTTCCGGTTCTGCTCTACTCCTTGGGAGTAGTAAAGTGGACGGTAGATGAGCTGCACCAATTATACAGAGATACTCGCAAGATGTTGAATATTCACAGAAGTATTCATCCTAGATCGTCTGTTTCTCGTGTGTACCTCCCACGTCAACTAGGGGGCCGAGGACTCTTGAGCCTGGAGTGTACGCATGGCAGAGTAGTACTGAGTATAGCATGTAACATTCTCAGGAGCTTAAATGCCCTCTTGCGGTTTGTAAAACATCACGAAACTATAGGAGTGGAAGCAGGATTGTTCTAGGCAGCAAAACGAGCAGCAGATGAACTCGGTCTCACAATCAACACCAGGCGAGGTGGCCGGCGAGTTGATAATGTAGTGTCAGTTACTGAACTTCAGCCAAATCACCTGAAAGCCCGAACAGGAAAATCTGTTTCGGCAGCACGTCGATAAACCCCAGAATGGTCTCTTCTAAGAACGTAGAAACACTGGGTTTTCGACCAGGTTGGCATTCGCCTTTCTAAGGTCAGCCGAGCTTAAGACGGAGATCGAGGGATTGATTATGGCCTGCCAAGATGGTGTTATCAACACCTTGGTCTACCGCAGCCGCATGTGGCGTGTAGAGATTCCTAACATCAACTGCAGGACCTGCCGTCAGGCGCCAGAATCGCTCATGCACTTACTATCTGCATGCCCCGTATACGCAATTTCGGCCTACATCCACCGACATAACGCGGCGTTACAAGTGTTGTACTACCATCTGAGGCACTCGTACGGGGTAAACCAGACACCAGTGTTGCCTTACATCCCTGGAGATATTGAGTCCGTTGTCGAGAAATGTCGGATTTACTGGAACTACTCGTTTCCGACGGTCAGGCTAATCCAAGCAAACAAACCTGACATAGTCCTCCTCGACTATCAATTCAAGGTGATGTATGTTATCGAGTTCTCGACACTTGCGAAGAAAAACATCACATTGAAGGAGGAGAAACGGACAAAATACCGCGATCACCGGTACGAGCTTCAAGTGCTGTACCCAGGCTACTCAGTCAAAATGGTCGTCCTAATAATCGGTGTACTCGGAGGGATAAAGCCTACACTGCTCTCGGAACTGAAGATCATACCGGCCTGCCAAAAAATCAGCTGAGTGGCTGGCAGACCAAATGCAGAAGACGGTCATTCTGGGTTCTCTCCGTCTGCTTAGGGCATACGATTCTGGAATCTACAGTCACTAACCATGCGGGATATAGGGAGTGGCTGAAGTTAATACGCCGGCGCGACTCCCGTGAGGCGTCGAAGGCCACGGGATGGCTATCCGGCATCGGATATTCCGAAAAAAATAATAAATGAATATCTTTATTTTTGATTAATATAAAAAAGTCATAATAATATAATATTAGTATACTAACACTTTGAAATAATCAGGAATCTCAATGGGGAGTTCACAAAATTGTGCTCTTCCATTTAGCCCATGTATTTGTGAAAAATTAGATATAAGAAAATAGGTAGATACTCTTAACCTAACTTAAAGCTAAGGTTAGAAAATTAAAAAAAAAAAGTAAGAATTTGAGGGCAATGTTAGCAGCGTTTGCATATTTACATTAATTCAAATAGATTTATGATATAATTAATTAATGAAATGAAATATTCTATTTTCATTTCATTAATTATGAATTTAAAGTAACAAGATGTTCAGATTTAACACTAATATCATGGTTATCACTGTGAAAGGAAATTTTTTATACAAATATAATGCATGTTTTGGAATAGGTGCAATTAAGGCATTTTTTACATTAATTAGGAAACGTACAATTGAGTAATATAGAGTTAGTTATATGAAAGGGTAAGATATATGAAGTACATAACTTAATTATGCTAATATTGAAGCCATCACATCCTGGGGAAGAATTTTTTATTTTCAAAAGATTATCTGCAGTTTCCTTCTCAGAAACAAGTCTAAACCAACCTCTGTGTTAGTTATTATATTTTGTGAATAGTAATTTTCCACATCATCAATATCAATACGTCTTAGATTTTGTGGTATACTGACCACAAAATGGTTATTAATTAAATTTGGATCTTGGAGCGTTATAAACAAGTCATGTTTTTTATTATTTATTATATTTAGTGACTTTAGTTCATTCCATAGTGGCTTAGAATTTTTATTGTTTGAAATATAGTTAAAATAAGCCATTTCTCTCATACTATTGCATGCGCGGTAAAGTTTCTTAATTGCTCATAAGCATTCAAGTTTGTTTTCGTTGCATTTTTCTTTTGTATTTCGATTTAGCCTTGTTTCTTTGCGTCATTAACTCTCTAATGTTATCGTTAATCCACGGTCCCTTTTTTTAGTAACTCTAACATCTTTAGTGGCAAGTACTTATCAAACAATGTCAGGAGTTGTTTATTAAAAACATCTAGTTTTTTATCAATATCATTAATGTAGAATATATTACGCAGATATAACTTTTCTAAATCTTTATAAAAAATTGTTTGGTCGAAATGCTTAAAATCTTTGTACGTGTAATAGATGGGTTCGAATTTTAGTTTATTACAATTTTAAGACTATAGTATATCAGTTTATGATCCGACAAAACAATACCAATAACAGCAGTGGAAATCACTGAAGTCGGGTCGTTTGGTAATACCACATCAATTAAAGAAATTCCCCTGGAAGTAATATGACTGGCTTCATTTATAATTTGATGCATGTCAGTGGAGTCTAACATCGATGAGATATATTTCATTGATGGCGAGTTAGTATCAAAAAAATTAATATTAGCATCTATAAAATGTTATCTCCATATGCCATGCAAATAGCTATTGTCTCCTTTAATTCATCATCAAAATATTTGTAGTTTGTATTTTGTATTATGGGGCCTATAGCATACTCCTATTACATAGGAATTGTGTAATACTTGAAATTGTTTTGAATGTAAAGTACTCCACCCCCCTCTACCAACTCTGTCTACTCTTACTATATTATAACCTGGTATGTTTATTGTATAATGGTTTATAGAAGTAGTACGCCATGTTTTAGTTAAGCGATAATGTCATAATTTTTTGCCTCTATGAAATTCTTCAAATCATTAAATTTTGGTATTAATGATCTAATATTTAAATGTGCCAATTCGAAAAAATTATCAATCATATTGTTACATATATTAAAAGAGAGAGAGAGAGAGAAACCAATCTAAGATGCAAGAAAGTACACGAAAATATCTATATATAAGAACAAAAAAGGTATACAAAGTTACAAATACAATGTCAACAAACAAAATATACATTAAAATAGAATTTTCTCTACTCCAGTATCAGTTTTAGCAAAAAGAGTCCAGATATTTTTAAATCCGTGTTTTCTTATGTCAATTTATGGCTTAGATATCTCAAACCAGAATGAATAGATGAAATCAAACATTCACTTCAATGATAAAAGTCATTTGATTAACAGTACAGATAAATTTATTAAAATTTCGGCCATTCATTGACAAAATAATAAAAAAATGTCAACGATATGGCCATGACTGAATAAATATGTGTTGATGAGCAGATGATTTCTTTCAAAGGGCTTCATCAGTTGAACCAGTATATAAAAAATAAGTCACGTAAATGGGTCTACAAAGCATTTGTTTTGTGTTCCAATGGTGTCGTTTATAACTGGGAGCTATATAGTGAGGCACTAGAGCAAAATCCATCGTTTACTGATGTAGGTGTGAGTGGGAATGTTGTAATGAGAGTGGCTAAAGACATTCCAAGGAATGCTTTTCATAAAATATATTATGATAATTGGTTCAATAGTCCCAAGCTGCAAGCGGAGTTATCAAAATTAGGAATTCTCAGTTTAGTGCATGCTAATCGTTTAGCCGGGCGTTCATTTTCTCCTGATAAAGATATGATATGACAAGGAAGGGAGTCAATAGAAGAGAGAAAGACATGTACAGATGGCATTGACCTTACAGCAATCAAATGGTATGATAATAAGCCAGTGCATTTATTGAGTAGTTTTGCTGGCATATACCCTACAACATTTGTAAAACAGTGGGGCAGTGAGATAAAATCAAGTCTTGATGTTACATGTCCGAAAGCAGTCACCATACACAATCAGTTCATGGGAGGGGCCGATTTGGTTGATTTACTTATAACGTTGTATAAAACCACTATTCCGGCAAAAATGGTATCACAAAATTTACTTACATCTAATGGATTTATGTGTAGTGATTGCTTGGCTACTTTATAGGCGCGACTACAAGAGTAACGCTATTAATATTTATTTATATCGTTACTTTTAAAAAAGCACATAGTTTAAGTTTATTTTAAAAATAAACAAATGACTGATATTTTTGCTTCTTTTAAACGCATACACGCACAATGGATGAAAATAACAAAACGAGCATTACATGCTTTTGCTACTACAACTAGCAGCAAAGCGTCCATACCCTACGATTTTTCTAACAATGACAATAGCGTTAGAACAGGAGTGTTCTTGTAATTCGGCACCGTCAGATGATCTATTAATGAGCAAATAAAAAATATTATAAATGTCAAACTATACTACTTAGATAATTTGAATATTAACATACTCATAATTTCATGAAAAAAAAATTATATAATTTCACAATCAAAATTATTCGTGTTCTTAATTTTATTCTAACCAACTTACAAAAATATAAGAAAGAAAACAGTAAGGATAAGAATACATTAAATTACAATGAAAAGGTAATATGTAGTTTCTGTTGGTTCTGTAAGGATTTTCATGTTAAAAATAATTAATTATAAATAATATTATTGAACTACAAAATAAACAAATGAATGATCTTTTTGCTTCTTTTAAGCCACCTGTACACGCACAAAGGATGAAAATAACAAAACGAGCATTACAGGCTTTTGAAGTTCAAGGTAAGAACTGAATATCCTGTAAGTGTCATATTTTTATCTCGTAGCCAACAAATTCATATTATAGCCTAAATAATGCGATTTTTAAAAATTTAAAAATTTCAAACAGAGATCTTTTTTATAAAGAGTAGGCCGAATGAGTCAATTGTGGGTTTTATTTCTTCCACAATAAGTGCACTTGACCTCTGAGAAATATAAGCTGGTTGCATTCAACAGTCGAGACATTGGAGTCACTTAAAAATCACAAAAAATCAGTAAAATACACGTATTTTCAGCACCGTGTTATTTTTCGGAGGTTTTGATTGTATGAATTTATATTCTTTGCACAAAAACTGCTATCTTTCAGCTTTGAAATGCCATCTTGAATGTGTAGATATCTTTAATAGAAAAACTTTTACAGCTAAAAATATTAAAGCATAAAAATGACGTTTTTTAAATGCTTTAAATCGGGCATGCGAAAATTAAATGACGGTGGATTTCCTTCTTTGGAACCCTAAAGAAGATTCTCACAAAGTTTGAGCAAAATTTAAAATAAGCTCGCTTTATCGATTAGACGATTTCATATGGAATGACTCTATGGTTAAGAATAGTCAAGATGGAAAAAAATAAGAAATGCACAAAACCGAAATTAAATTTTTGCATCCAAGTATGTCATTATCATTATGTTGTTATCCAAATAAGCCGAATATTATTGATGTGAAAATGAGTCTAGCCAAATTTAGTCATCTATTAGAAATCGAGCATCTATATAAACTTACTGAATCTGAAATATTTCTCCCAATTATGGAAAAAAAAGCATTACTAATTAAAAAATCCGATGTTAAGATATAATCAATAAATTTTATGGATTAACTAATTTAGTATCTTATTTGCTCCTAAAAATTAGACTCTCAGACACATAAAGCAGTGTAATACATTGATTAGGGTACTTTTTTTCTTGAATACTTTACATCAAGCATGCTGCACACCAGGGTTACCACTAGTGCAATAGATTACATGAAATATTTATTAATTTTAATATTAAAATCCTGAGGCGAATAAGATTTAGGGAAAACTTGATTAAACAGTGAATTCCAGAACTATGCTGTTCACGACAAAAAATATTGTCCAACGGGTATGAAGCTTAAAGGTAATGTGGTGGATTCTAGAATAATACGGATATAGCTCGCTTTTGGTGCCATTAACAATGCAGTTGCTGAACATTGTCCGTGGAAATATAAGAATATTTCAGAAAGTTAAGTAACTTTGTAAAGTTGGAGGCCCAGAGTAATCGCCAACCATAGTTCGATTTTGGATTGATTAAATCCAAAATATTTTTCAGTATGTCACATTTTCGAAACTTTTTTAGTATACTTAGTCGCATTTCTGCACATTTGTCTATCAGTTTCATAGTTCTAACTTATTGGTTTAATCATGTGTTCTACGTCGCCTTATAACATCATGATTCTATATTCATGTTACTTTTTCATTATCATCCCATTTCATTGTAAACTGGCAGAAGTTTACGTAAATTGTTAAGAATACGCATATATTTTTTTAGACATTCCAGAAACGTATTTTCTGAACAAAAAAGAATTTGTATTTCTGTGACCTTGACCATGACCTTAATATGGCTACAGAATAATATCTTTAGACAATTTGATCCACTGTTCTAACCTTTATTAACCTCCAAATAAAGATATGATTTTCCGTAAATTTATGAGATATTATGATTTTCAAATTATATAAATATTTTAGAAAGAAACTGTAAACTTTTTTTTTTACTAATTTCATATGGCCAAATGATTTAACAGCTGTGCCAAAAATTATCAAAATCTGAGTTTAACTTACAAAATTTGACATTTTTTTATCGATTCAGCATGGAAAGACCCATGCCGAAGAGCTCGGAGTCTCGGTGTATTAGATTTTAGTACCAGTTTATATTTAAGATGAATATTTGAATTAAATGAAAATATCCCGAAAGTAATTTTTTCACAAATAGGTGGTATTATTCATCAAATGAAAATTAAAGTATAAAATACGGTACCAAATATGATTATGGTGCACAAATAATTGTGTTATTTCAACATGTCCCTAACTTATCTTAAAATTTATTAATATATGTGCATTTATTTCTTTTGAATGTGCGTTTCAAACATATAGAGAGTGGTATCACATAACTTTTTCAGCTAGAATATTAATCCATTTTTCTTTTCTTTGGACAGATTTATGTTTACGACAGACGGTAATGTAATTTCTTTTAAACTTCCAGGCGTCGATAATACACTGCTATATAGGGCTGAAATACAAAAAATGAGTTTTAAGAAGAATTATTTTTTTCATTATAAAATTTAGCAGCTTATGGTAATATTCTACAATAATATTTTTAAAACTTTTAGCAATTTGGAAGAGTTTTGCAGGAGAATTACCCGCTACATTTCCAGCTATACTAAGAAAAATTATAAATTATGAAGTATAACAGTCTAATGCTTAATATTCCTCACTCTATAACGTTCAGAAAATTGTGTCTATAAAATCAGTCACATAACGTTTATAGAGAGGGTCAAAAGTGTGTATTATTTTTTTATAAGGAAATTACAATTTCTAAGTGTAGTTATAAATTGTATGAATATAATTATGCACTATGTTTATTAAAGTATTAGACATAGTACGTTGTAGGAAGACTGAAATATGGCATCGTATCGCGCGCAGTGTGCACTGTTGATAACTAGATAGAAAATCATAGAAAAGAATTATATATAACGCGAACAGGCCTACATTATTGACAAATTGTAATGCGCCACCTCTTGGTGACATCGGTAGTAATAAATACGCAGCAAACTTGAATTGACCCCAATGAATAAATATCACAGGAGAGAAACTATTAGTAGTGGGGACCCTGCAATTCGAACGATGGAAGTTTGCAGTCCGCCATTTTGATAAACCACGTTGTGCACCTCAGTTTTATGTGTCATGGTCAATACAAAACATATTCGTGATATATTTGTTGAGTTTGGCATTTAAAAATAATAATAATATTCGACTTTATTCAGAAAAAAATATGTACACTACAAGAAATGTACATAAATTCTTTTTTTTTTAGCAATTTACAGGGCAAAGTTTAGCCACATGGCTATTCTTACACTTAACCTTGTAAACCACTTAGGCAGAATACAAAGAGAAATAAGCAAGATACATAAAAGAAAGAATAAAAAATAATATCAACAATAGAAATAACAACTATAATAGTAATAATACATTTGAAATTGCACACATATTCATTTTGTGGTAATGTACAAAATGATACTAAATAACTACCAATTATAGCGCTGAAAATAATGATATAAAGTATGTAAGCAGTAAATACCCAAAAATCATTTAGGCATTACTGGAATTAATAACGCAGGTTTTAATATTTTTACGAAAAACATTCACTGATGATAAGTTTTTACTTTCTTATACCTAATATAAGGAAGTATAGTAATCGTGATTTTTTTTCGACCTCGAGATTTTGATTGATATATACGTTTTGAATCCTTCTGAATCCATTCTATTTTCCAAATAATGTCTGTCGGTGCATGTGTGTGGATGTGTGTGTGTGTGTGTGTGTGTGTGTGTATCCGCAATAACTCAAAAAATACTAATGGGAGATTTGGCAGTTAAGATTGTCAACAACATTTTAGGTAACACATTAAATTTGTTGAATGTGGTACCACCAGAAAAGACATAATGAATGAAAGAAGAAAAAAGGTAAAATTTCAGGAAACAATTTAAAACATTTTTATTGCATTTCTGGACGAATCTTGATGAATTATAATGTAAAAACTTAACTATAAAATCTGTCAGCATGTTTGTAGTGTCGCGGTAGCAGCCACAGTTTTTGAGATAAAGCTTTCAAATTTGGTATACTTGTTCTAAAGGCCAAAGACAATGAAAAATTCGGTGATGAGCAAAATTGGCCAGCTGAAAAGGGGGTCCACTGGACACAAACTTTTTTTGTATTTGACTTTACAAAAAATATATTCTTGATGAGAGATTATAAATCATGTCTCCTATATCAAGCGAATAAAATATATTTTTGTACGCCATATCCTAAAATAACATTTATTGGACAGTTTCAATGAATCAAAACAATGTCCTTATTGACAAGTGAGAAATAAAGAAAAAAGTGTGAAATAAAGAAATTTTATTTCACAGTGTGAAATATATATATATATATATATATACATATATACATATATATATATATATATATATATATATATACATATATACATATATATACAGGGTGAGTTTTAAATGCGTAGTTATATTTTAACCCTCAATATATTTCGTCGAGTACAATTGATTGGCACTATTAAAAAAATTTTTGAAACAAAAAAAAATTTTGAATTTCTGATAATTATTTCGTCCTCCGGCAACCGACATTTTGATGGTCACTGGATATCTGTGTAAACACCGTTCATAGAAATTACGTAACTCAAGGCAGTGTTGCCACTGTCAGCGTTCCGCACAAATCTATTTTAAATTAGTACACATCTGGTAATTTGGTTTCACTTTACTAAAAAAGAAACAAAAATTGAAAATAATCATTTTATAAAGAAGCATATACTTTAAGGAACGGAAAGGTAGATTGGTTTACTTAACACGTGGATGGCACAGAAACATCAGTTGCGAGTATTGAAATAACGCAGACTTAGGACTACAACATACCCGACGATGTCCGTGAAAATAAACAAACTATAATAAAGGGCAAGGAAAAAATGTAGTAAAAATAAACAAACTATAATAAAGGGAAAGGAAAAAATGTAATCTTCATATAAATCTTACTAACGAACTAAAAAATACTTATTTAAAAAAAATATATATAATAAGTTTGTGATTCGAACCCGCGTGCTAGGCGAGTATATTCTCTGTGTTCCTTGCTGACAATTCGTATAATGCGAGGTTATAAGTTGTCTGTCTCACTTTTGAGAGAAACTGACTGGTTCCATGAATCAATCAAACGTCCAAGTCTGGTGGGACAGGACCGTATTAAGATCATTTAATACTTTTGCAATAATGAATTAAGTATAATTACTCACTTAAATTATTAATTGCCATAATCCATCCACAATAGAATTATTTTTTTGCCCAGTTTAGCCAACAAAAAAAATTTTAAATAAGAAATTATTATTGTTGCCCAGTAAGTACCACGTGGAGGTAAGAGCTTTACCTGCCAGGAAGTGGTTGGGGTGTTAGTTTGGGTGAGGCTATGTTAGTAAAATTAACAATAAATTCTGAAAACAAAAACTTAAACTCCTTAATAAATAAATTAAACTATAAAAAATTCTAATACTTACTGAAATAAATAATAAAAAATTGGCATTCTGCACGTACCTAATTGAAATAAAATAATCTCTTCTATAAATAATCCACATACCCTGGTACACAGCAAAAATAAATCACTAATAATAATCAATAATTAAAAACACAGGACTAAAACACACACTAATAACTATTAAATAATATCACAGTTTCCGAGAATAACACTAATCACTAATAAAAATATCACACTTACAATGTCACAACTTTACTCGTTGCAATCTTCTCACGGATGAAACATTAATTGTTACAGTGGCGGTTGGTGGATTTAGGTTATATCATATCTCAGTATTGGAGCATGGAACCCAAGTAATATTTTAAGGCACGACTACCAGTTACTGAACAAAGAAGTTTTGCAAAAAAAAATTGAAAAAAAAATAGAAAAAAGTTACAAAAATGCGCTGCCGATCCAGATTATTTCTAGACCATTAGTAAAATATTTGGAAACTATTTTTTTTCGTAATCAGAAGGAAAATTTATCACCCCGTTTTTTTTTGTTTTCGAAAATTTTGATTTTTTTTTTAAAGTTATGACAATTTGAAATTTACACAATGAAGAATTTAAATTTTAAAATGTCATAACTTTACAAAAAATCACAATTTTCGAAAACCAAAAAAACCGGGGTGATAAATTTTCCTTCTGATTAGGAAAAAAAAATAGTTTGCAAATATTTTGTCTAGACGTTATCTGGATCGGCAGAGTATTTTTGTAACCTTTTCTCAATTTTTATTTAATTTTTTTTTGCAAAACTTTTTCATTCAGTACTGGTAGTCGTGCCTTTAAAATAATGTTTGGATTCCATGCTCCAATATTGAGATATGGTTTAGCCTAAATCCACCAGCCGTCACTGAATTGTTATCACTGCACTTGTAAACATGAACTACAATTACAAATGATACAATTTAGAGGTTAGCATCAGTAACAGTTTTTTAGTTTTCAGCATTATTTTAATTATATAGTATTCTTCTGGGTATTTTTTGTCATTACAATGCCATAAAAGGGTTTTATGTATACAACATAATAATATATTAATATAATTATATTGTAGAGGTACAACAAGAAACAAAACATTTTGACTCCTAATTTCTTTGCAAGAACTTAAAAATAAGGTATTTAAGAAAGTTTTAGCTTTATATTTATTTTTTTATTTAACTAGATGTAATCTTTTGTGTCTCAAATATAAGATGCTTTTTTTGTAGTTTTTTTTGGGTATATTTCTTTAAATAACACAATAAAGAACATCCAGACTATTTAAATATTTTTATTAAAACCATATACATTTTTTATTTTGGCTTCTAAAATATAATTCAAATAAAAAAATTAGTATTGAAAATAAAGTGATTTTATTGAAAAAAAAAACAATTTTTATATTAGCTAACCTATGCATTGTGTATTTTAAATAATAGATAGTACTCTATAAACCTATGTATCAATATAATTAAAAAAGCAAAGTTTATTTAGGTTTTTAAATAAGTTTTAACATGATCCTGGCTAATTTTGTAAGTAGGAATATACAACAATAATTGATTTTCTCCAATAATATTGTTATAGAGAAATGTTATACTTTCGATACAAAACAACAATCCTATTACCCCCATTTTTCTTACACTCTCACAAACAGGTTTGCCAATCGCTAATTCCAAAGATTTTAAATAGTCTGCTGTTTCAGACAATAATTTATTAAAACCCTCAAAATATTGTTTGTTAACAGGCTGTTTGTAACCATACTGATACATATTTCTGGAATTCAAGATGTCAAATAAGTTATTGATACATCTAATAAATTTTACTGTAGCTTCACAATCTTTAAACTGCTCTAATTTTAAAGTTTCGTTTAAAAACTCCAAAGCATGTGCTACAGAAGTACTAAATAGTTGGGTGGCTAATTTAACTTTCATTTTTTTGTTTTTAAAGAATATATGTGATTTTCTCAATTTATTAGCTAAATGAACACCCTCTTCATCTTGCAATTCATTAATTTTACTAAATATTCCCACTGAATAATATCACCGTTATCATCAATAATATTTTTTTTTATCTCCTAACAAATTTCTTAACAATTTAATCATATGACAGGCGTAAAAAAAGACTGCAATTCTTCTGCCACAACTGGGATCAACAAATGTAGATTGTATATTTTTGGGATCAAAATTACACCCTAACTGTTTGGCCAACGTAACATTGTTTGTAGCTCCATCAAAACATATCGAAACCAATAGTAGCCCCGTTTCATTGACTAACTTTAGACACTGTAGCACTACATTTTTTTTTGTTGACCGGTTAAACTATCTATTAAAAAAATATCCAAGAGGAAGCTTCCATGACTCATTAATGCAAACTAGCATGAACACGAGTGCATCCTTGGCTACAGGATGACAGTCAGTTTCAGTTTCTACTCCAAAATCTACAAATCCGTAATACTTCGTTCCATCCCACTCCACATGCTGACGAATTGTCATTTCGTCTACAGTTAAGCTGCAAATAAGTTTATAATCTGTATTCTGTCCTTTGATTTTTAATAGGTCGAAAACTTCTGCTGTAAATCCGGCCTCGCCATTTATATTTTTGTACCACCTCAATATAGTCTGGGTGAGGAAGAGCCGAATTAAAAGTATTACGAACAAAATTGTATGCCTTAACAGAATAATAATGAAGAGTTAATAAAAAAGGCTTTAAGCTGTTCGCCATACTTATGTTTATGGTACATCTGTCTGCAAAAAATTCTTCATTAGGTCGTATCTTACACAAAGTTTCTAATGTTTCATCGGTGACTTTGCCACTGAGTGATTTAATCACCTCAGCAAGCCTAGCAACGCTTTTCTTAACATGGCGAAGACTTGTCCTAAGCCTCTTAATTTTTTTACGAGCTTTAGTCAACTGAGACTTCAGTTTTCGTTTTCGGGGTGTTTCAACCTTAAAAAAATTTACATAATTAATAAACAATATTGGCACTATTATTGAATTTTTGATTATAGATTGAATGAAGATGTTTATTTTTTTTTTTTAATTTAACATACTTCTATTACTTACTGAATGCCAATATTAAATAATAAAGGCCCTGGCAATGCTGACTGAACAATTTGAACAACTTATTTAATGTTTTTTAAATAAGTATACTTTATTTTTCAATAAGTTAAAATACTTAGTAATAGTAATCAATAATAAATTTTACTTAGTTAACTTACTTTAGAATGCCCGCGAATAGGAGAACTTGGGGGTGTTTTATTTTCCACAAAACCCAAACTAGTAAATGACCTTTGTGGCAATTCTGTCCTTTCTATGTCCTGATAAAATCCAGTACTTGTTGATGGCCGTGGTTCATTTAACAAAGATATAGCAGCACTCGTCGATGGTTGAGACGAAACAGCTGTAGTTTCGGTCAAGCTTTTACTAGTATCCTATAAAAAATAAGATGTATTATACCTATGTGTTATTGTTTATATTGTTTAAATCCTTTTAATATTTTATCTACAGGGTTTTTCTTCATATATTGACACTCCCCCTGTCGAGCCCCCTGTAGACTTCATTTTAGGAGTTATCGAAAAATATTAAGTTTTATAGATTTTTCTCAATTTTCATAATTTGCAATCAGAAAAAAATAAATGAATATTGCGAATGTAAAATTTCTAATTGAACTATCCCTATGCTTTATTGAACATCATTCACCTGAATTTAAAAAAAATTAAAGGCCCTTGGAAAATTTTACATTTTCTATATTGATGTTTTTCTGTAAGAAAATCACAAAAATAAATCCTCGAAAAAAATATATTTGAAAATAATAGTATACCTAAATAATACACACCAATTTTTTAATTATATTCTCAAATAAATTTAATAGGTATTTATAAAATAATTTTTCTGCTCATATGGAAACAGTAAATAAACAAAAGTTATGAATAAATACATTATTGTAAAAATAATTTAGGCACAAAATTTTAAATACGTTTCTAATTTTTATAAAATTTTATGTAAGTAAATATTTGAGAACTTCGGAAGAGGTAATTTTTTGGACACTATTAACTTTTTGTTTAATAATTTAAGTAGGTAGGTACTGTATTTTTAATAATAATTATTTTAGTGATCTAAATAAACTAATATTATATATTTCTTTCGAATCTACTTACCGTAATGTCAAAAATAGGTGTTTTAAATGGAGTGAAAAAGGTGACTTCTCAAAATCATAAGACTCCTGGGTAAAATGTAAGTGGCATACATTGGAATTCACAAACATATCTTTTTTTTCCAAATTTAAAGATAGTCTCCAAGCCTCTCTTCTGTCGGTATCCTTTGGAACACAAAAATAATACAATCTTAAGGTAACTATTATGTAAAATCGTATAAAACGTGCTACTGTCAACATTAAATATATTCATCCCCTTTGATTAATCCACATTATTGCAATAATTAATAATTATCTTTGCAAATCTCATGGAAATGGGAAATACGGCTCTGTGTCTCCTTAAACAACGAATATGGCCTCCAAAACAAACATGTTTATTAAGTAACTTACCGAAGTAAATGAATAGATGATTTATCCCTCACACAGTTTGCAGTTTTGTGGTAAACACAACTTTTTATAACGCACCTGGGCATTTTTCACGATATATAGTCACAAAAATAGTCACTAAATCAAAACCTCACTTCCACAACGAACATCGAAATACAATATGGATGCGATCGAACTGTAGAAGATACCGACACACTGCCTGTGATTGGTGGGTGCCAGCAGTGGGGGGAATTGGCAGCGTGCGCCGTGAATTATGTTCTATCTCCCCCTTTCATAAATCTATGTTGGATCCCGATCGTCAAAACAGAGGTGGAGGTCTATGCTTTTACCTACACTGTACCTTAAGATCTAAAATATTAAATACCGATTATATAAGTAAGGAACAACTTGAACAACTGTGGATTTCCCTTAACTTTAACAAAGTCAAAGTATCGATAGGAGTAATTTATAAACCTCCACATATATCCTTAGATTGCCTAAGTGAACTTGAAGAAGTCTTAACCAACATATCCTTGGATACTGATGATGTAATCTTAATGGGTGATGTCAACATTGATTTCCTTAAACAGAATACCTACCTCTACCGACGCATAATCAGTACACTAAGTTGTTTTAATTTAACTCAAATAATTAATGAACCAACGAGAGTAAGTGAAACAACATCCACTACTATAGACATAATATGTGTAAGCAACAATAATAGTGTAATCAAAGTTGGTACACTAGATATGTTGAACATGACAGACCACCGTTTAACCTACTGTGAGCTTAATTATGCTGTAAAAAATATGCCACCAAAAACTATAACTTATAGAGATTACTCCTTATTCAATGTTGAAGATTTTTCCAGTGATGCTAAGCTTATCAATTGGGAATATATAGAGACGTTAGATTCAGCGGATGAGAAGTTAACCTTCTTAAATAGTGCAATATCATTACTATTCGATATGCATGCACCTTACAAAACCATACATATTAAACATAAGCGTCGTCCCTATATTACAGATACAATAAAAGAACTAATTAAACTAAAACATAAAACGTACAATAGGTACCGTAAAACTAGATCCACACCTCACTTACAACTTTATAAAGACATCAAAAACTATCTGTCGATCGCAATACGTAATGAGAAAACTGCATACATTCAGCATCAAATCATGGTTAATCGACACAATCCTGCGAAAATGTGGAAAGATTTTAGTGTCTGGAACGTCCATGGAAAGCCTGCATTTACCATAGAACATGAGTTAAGAGATGTTAATCAAATAAATAACTTCTTTGCAATACCACCTGGAAATATTGATCCTAATACTCTTGATTTCTATCAGTCTAATGAATTACATAACATAAGTAATCTAGAAAATATTAGTACTGTTTCAAGTGAACAAGTTGAGAAACTATTGTACTCGATAACCTCAAATGCATGTGGAATTGATAACATTAATTTAAAAATGCTGAAATATATTTATCCATATTGCAAACTGGCTTTAACGCACCTTATAAACTATTCATTGACAGAAAGAATAACTCCAACTATATGGAAAAGTTCAATTGTGGTGCCTATTCCCAAAGTTTCCAAAGCCACTGAGTTCAAACAATTACGTCCTATAAATATCTTACCGACAATGTCTAAATTACTGGAAAAAATTGTGGCCAGTGAATTAACGAAACATCTGCAAATAAACCACATTCTACCGGACATACAATCAGGCTTTAGAAAACAGCATAGTACCAGTACCGCTTTAATAAAAATTACCAATGATATGGCAAGAGGTATCGACCAGTCAAAAGTAACATATCTTACGCTACTAGATTTTAGTAAAGCCTTCGATGCCATAAATCATACGCTTCTGCTTGCCAAGCTAAGTTACTATGGTGTCAGTAATACTCTTCTGGATTGGTTCATGAACTACCTTATTAATCGTACGCAAGTTGTGAAGTTAGATGGTGATATATCGGAGGTGAGAGATGTCTTAGCAGGTGTACCTCAGGGCAGTGTACTTGGTCCCTTACTTTTTGCAATATATACTGCCGATCTACCTAATATACTAACAAACAATTGGAATATACATCTCTACGCTGATGACACACAACTCTACAAATCATGTCATCCCCATGAATCTAACCAAATAATCAATGAGCTTAACATCAATTTAAACTCCATTAGTGAATGGTCCGAGGGAAATGGATTAATTTTAAATCCATCTAAAACTGTGGCTATATGTGTGGGTAGTAAAATATTAACAAATAGAGCTACTGAAATGCTAACTGTTGACATAATACTAAATAATAATGTTGTTAAGTTAAGTGAGGAGGTCAAGGATCTTGGCGTAATATTAGACCAACATTTATCTTTTGAAGCCCATGTTACGAAAAAATTAAGTGTCTGCTACTTTAAATTCAAGTGTTTGTGGAAATATAAATATGTGTTGCCACAGGAAACCAAATGGAACCTGTTAAATACTGTTATCCTAAGTTACATGGACTATGGAAGTAACATATACTATAGTTTTCTAAATTCAGTATACAAAAACAAAATCCAGGTCTTGCAAAACTCATGTCTTCGTTATTCTTATCCTTATATAGATAGGAGAGCTCATATAACTCCACATTACATCCAGCTCAATATACTTAAAACTGAGCAGAGATTTTCAATGTTGTATGGTACTCTTATTTACAAAGTTATACACTCGGAAACACCTAGTTATCTATTTCACTTATTAAAAAAGAGAGCATCTGTACATTGTATTAATTTGAGAAATAATGATTTATACGACATACCCCAACATAAAACCTCCAAGTTTGAGAAAGCTTTTGAATACACTGCGGCTATGTTACTTAACGAGTTTAAAGAAATATTTTCTAAACCCTCACTTTCGCAGTTTCGTTGTCAGTATAAAAAATGTCTTTTAAATAAACAAAATATGATAGTGGAGGCCTAGTTTAACTGACGTTCGTTTCCTAATTTTAGTAACTTTATTAATTATCATGATTCTGCGTATTATAATATATACACCTATTTATGTACCTAGTTATTTATTTGTTAATTTGTAGTTATATTTGTTGTGTTTTGTCAGGCAAGATTGAAAAATGCTAAGCAATATCTTGTCCTTTTGGGATGTATTTAGTTTATGTTTCTATTTTGTTTTGTTATATTTTATACACCCAATAAATATGTATTATTATTATTATTATTATATGCAAACAAGCAAATTGTTTCTGTATCGGTCTCGGTCGGTCATAGCGGTTTACGAAAATATACCTGGAGAGGCCAACTCACTCTCGCTGTCTTTGTTATTCTTATAGCAATAGAGAAAATAATAATTGGAAATCGTTCAGAGTGAATTTACGTAAACGTTTTTAGCGTCATTGACATTAAGTGTTAGGTAAATGGAGAATAAGTTTAGTTTCGATTTAAGTGCGTGTTGTTCTCTTTGTGCTTGTTTTTATCTCAGTTTTGCGATATTTTAACAGTACCTAAAAGTGCTTTTTGTTATTAGAATAGTTCTCGTCAAAGCTTGGATTTTGTTTACAAATAAAGTTACGTAGTTGTTTTTATTTACTGACTTTTAGTTACTGATTTGAACTAGATTTTCCATCTTAATTCATAGGAATATGCTTGATGTCTGTAATTTGAATCATAAATTGGTTGGTAATGTATTGTACCTAAAAGATAGGTTAGTGTAACTCGCCCATTGACCTACATATCAGGTCAATGAACCAGCCGAACATATGACTTAGAAAACGATTTATTTATTAATAAATTACAGGATTACTTCAAATTATTATAATCGCAGGGTAAGTAACTACTACTTGTTAAAAAAATAATAATTCTTTTTATAAACTTTGAAAAAACGAAATCAAAATTGTCAGTAGCATTTTATGTTTACTGTTTATCGGAAAATTTGGTTTTAGTTTACGAAACACTTGAAAGTTTAATTGATGCAAGAAAAAGGCAAACTTGTACATTTCTTATATTAAAAGGTATTTTAAAATGTTTAAAAATTATTTCAAATGGAGCACTTAATGGCATAAGTAGGTAATTATTTAAATTGTATATGAAATGCGGCAACACTGCTAAAGGTCAATGCACTGTTCCAGATAAAATGAGGAATGTTTCTAGTAATCAGCAGTTCCAAAACAATTTCATCTTATTTTTTTGAAAGTCGATAACTCAATTTTACGTGGGAATTAAGAGAAAAAAATGTCAGTGGGTTTCTACAGATGTCAAGAATCGGTGGTTTAAATATAACTACGCACTTAAGACTCACCCTGTATATACATATATATATATATACATATATATATATATATATATATATATATATATATATATATATATATACATATATATACATATATACATATATACATATATATATATATACATATATATATACATATATATATATATATATATATATATATATATATATATATATATATATATATATATATATATATATATATATATATATATATATATATATATATATATATATATATATATATATATATATTGTTAGCTCAATAGGGTCACCCACACAGCAGTTAGCAAGACACTTAGCCAGACAACTACAACCGTTTGCCGAGGAAGTTAAATCCTACGTGAAAAATGCAGACCATTTCATTGAGTTATTAAGAAATCAGACCGTCCAAGCGGAACATCTTCTAGTGAGCTTCGATGTCATATCCTTGTTCACCAACGTACCCGTAGAGGAGTCACTCGACATTATCAAGCGAAAATATCATCCAGCAGATCATATTCTTAGACTAACTCAACATTGCCTAAATAATACCTATTTTACATACAATGAGCAACGCTACAGACAAACCGAAGGAGCCCCGATGGGCTCCCCCCTATCTCCAGTTATTGCCAATCTCTTTATGGAGGATTTAGAAACTCGAGCACTACAATCTGCACCATTAAAACCAAGCCTATGGCTAAGGTACGTCGACGACACATTTGTGATTTGGACTCATGGAAGAGAGAATCTCACTAACTTCTTAGAACATCTGAATAGTATACACGACAAAATTAAGTTCACCATGGAGGTAGAGACTGACAGTCAGCTACCATTTCTCGACGTACTGGTCAAGAAGAAGCAGGACGGAAGTCTAGGCCACACAGTTTATAGAAAAGCCACTCACACTGACAGATACCTAAATGCACAGTCACACCACCATCCAGCACAACTAAACTCAGTAGTAAAGACATTAGTCACACGCTCGCAGAGACTAGCAGATGCAGACAACCTCAAAGAAGAAATGTCAACTCTTCACAAAGCGCTGCGAAAGAATGGGTTCACACAACAAAGAATACAGAAGTTGTCAAAACCATCTCGGCCGAGAAATCAAGAGGACTCCGAACAACCCATAGCAAAAGCCTATCTGCCATATATAAAAGGAACAACGGATAAAATAAGCAAACTTCTACGTAAACATAAAATAGAAACAACTTTTAAGACTGACAAGAAAATCAGTACCATTCTTCGAAATCCAAAGACCAAAATTGCTCTAGAAAGTCAAGGGGTATATGAAATACCTTGCCAAGATTGCAACAAATCATACATAGGACAGACCAACAGAAAAATAAGTGCAAGACGCGAAGAACACATAAACGCTGTTAGAAAAGACGAGAGAACATCATCTTTAGCTCAACATGTCAAAACTACAGGACATAGGATTGATTTCGACAAAACAAAAACACTAGCCAATATCGAGCATTACAAGTCAAGAATCATCAGGGAGGCCATAGAAATAGAGAAAAGACCACACAATCTAAATACACGAGATGACACCCAAAGACTACCTACCACATGGCAGATGAGATTCTGCCGAAACGTCGTTCAGACAACCACGGTCCCTCTCGGGGTCTATCACCTACGCGGGAGTATACCCGGAAAACGAATTTAACATTCACCACCCGCGAAAACCTGAAAAACAACATATATGTATATATATATATATATATATATATATATATATATATATATATATATATATATATATATATATATATATATATATATATATATATATATATATATATATATATATATATATATATATATATATATATATATATATATATATATATATATATATATATATATATATATATATATATATATATATATATATATATATATATATATATATATATATATATATATATATATCTGTGATGAATGGATATTAGCGTTGGCTGAAATAGGAAATAATATAATAGGAAAGCACGGTTTTCTTAAACATCTACTTTACAGGTTTTAATGACCAACAGCGTAATTGTCAACCACATTACACTTTTGCCAGTCTGAAAATTGAAATTAGATGAGCTAATAAAAACATGTCCTGTAATAGTGACAGAGTATTATGCCGCCATCTATTGCCGACATCAGTACTAATTTCATCATAATTCGTGGTATGCTATCTCAGTTGAATCCCTCTGTAGAAATTTAATTCGCTGACCAGCAACGGGTTGTCTGCCTCTGGTTTACATTACAACATTGCGATTTAAAGAACTCATATCTAGTAATTCAAAACACATACTGTATATACGACGGATGGAGTGACGGTGGACGAGTGGAATAAAATATTTATGAGAGAGAAATCAATAAAATTTTGTTACAACTTATGGTGTATTTGTTTGTAGTCCATCTGACTACTTATATGTACACTTTTCAGTCCTACTGTGACAAGGAACAAGGTGAGAGTACTGAAGAGTAGTTGAGGATTCATTCATGTTGTAAAAAATCTTACATCAGTTATATCTCCTGAGGAATGCGAGAAGCACGAGCCATTTTTTTACAATTTCTTTAGTAGTCATAGACTAATATATGCTATGAAGTTAAAAGTGACTGGAGCCGTACCACAAACGCGAATTGGAAAATATCCCTTGATAGCTTCTATACCAACGCAGGCAGATAAAGATCGAGAATACTTTGACTACGGGTTCACCGCTAAATCAAATTTTAGTAACGAAATGAAATGACACCAAAGTAGTTTCTCTTATTTCTAACTACAGTGCCATTGAACCAGGTTTCTAAAAATTGATTAGAAATTACTCTCAAATTTAGTTTTATTTATTCATTTATAGGCATAACTAGATGTTATATATAAAAAAAGAAGAAGCATATCAACAATTCGAGTGCCAAAGCAACACGTATGGATGGAGAATATATTCTAGATAAACAAACAACTTTCCCTTTAAAGAACATAAATAAGGTAAAAAAAGTAGTGGTAGTCGTTATTTACTCAACTATTAGACTTTTTCAAGGAATTTTTCAAATAATATGAAAATGTTTCTTTACTGGATGTACACAGGAAAATTGTTATAGAATATCTTTCTAAAACTACCTTTCAACTCTGAAGAGGCCAGAGTCACAAAAATTAAAACTGTTGGGAGGTCAAGTCAGTTTGGATGTTAGATTGATTGATCAGCCCCATATTAACCGAGAGACGTGCAGAATGCGGCAAGAAGTTTAAAAGAATTTCTGGCAAATGTGACGTTACATTACATGATGCTTGCTTTGCACCATTTCATACAAAATAAATACTTTTTATATATGTATATTACTTGATAATTTCATGTTTGCAAATATAAATGTTTTTTTATAACTTTGATATTATTTAAGGTAACCTGCCAATAATCAGAATTCTTAAAAAAAGTGGGGGTTTTTGTTAAAAAAAATATGTAGACTAGAACGAATTTTGAAATATATGTTAACATGAATTCATTAACGTATCATAAAGAAACATAAAAGTATGATGAGGCCAGTCAGTGATTCGCATTTATCACGTAGTTTGATTACTACTCTGTCTGTGCCCGTAGAGAGAATAAAAATGTGAACCTTGGAACTTGGGTCTGACTATTTACGCCATCTGTAGTACAAATTTTTTATTCAGGGTGTCCAGAAAAAGGAGACCAATTCGGTAACCATGGAATCCTTGAGCAAAAATAATAGGACATTCACAATGCCATTTTTCATATTGGACACCCATGTTCGATATATAGGGTGTCAAAATTTGAAGTTTAAAAATATTTTTTTAAGTAACTCGAGTATTTAGTAAGATATTTATTTAAAATTTAATACAGTGCTTCAACTTCAAGAATCACATCGTTTGAAGAAAAAAACACAAGAATTAATTGTCAAATAATCAATATAGAGTTCCAGTTTTTAGTATCAGCGTCAATGACTGGCAAACTATATTTTTTAGGTTAACCATCCATTTTGGATTATTTTATATCTCTTAACAAATTTCGAGAAAATGCTTCGTTTTAGAGATAAGTTGAAAAATATTGGTGCCTACTTGGCTTACGGCAATCTCATAATTTTTAAATATATCTAAATCAAGTCAGCCACTTTCGTAAACAAATGGCAATACCCTGGATACAATAGAAGTATTTGTTTACTGTCAAAGTATATCATTTTTTACAAGTTAAATTTTTTATAAGTTAGAAGTGTTCTTGTAATTCAGAAAAACCAACATAGCTCCAAGGAATTGTACCCTCTTCTGAAATGATAAATATGATTTCAATCATGGGTAAGATTTAAATACTTCTGTAAACTGTCAATATTTATTTCTATTTCCCGATTAGGAAAATGTGACTCCAATGCTAGTTTAGCTGCCAGGCGCTATGCCGAAAGATTTCCCAATCGATTTCATCACAGAAGAAAAATATTTTTCACATGAGGTTAACCATCTAAGGGAGACTGGAAATTTAAGGGAAAGATGGAGGGCTAATTGCGGTCGACTTCGTGCGATTCAACTTGAACAGGAAGACGAAATTTTAAGAATTGTTGAGGAAACACCGAAAATTAGTACCAGGGTGTTGGCTAAACAGGTCGAAAACATAGGGAAAACTCAGGTATACACTATTTTACAGAGTCAACATCTGTATCCAATCCATCTCGAAAAAGTACAGGTTTTTTGCCTCAAGACTTCGAAGCAAGACTTGTATTATGTAGATGGTTATGTGAAATGAATAACCGAGATCTACGTTTTATCCGAAACATTTTGTTTACTGATAAAGCTACATTTACGAGAAACGAGATGACAAACATTCATAACACACACATATAGGCTGAAGAAAATTCTAAAATCATAGTAGAGATGAAGCATCAAGTAATCTTTAAAGTCAATGTGTGGGCAGGTGTAGATAATTTTCTTTTGGGCTTCATATTTTTACCAGGAAACTTTACTGATCATTCATTTTTGCAATTTCTTCAAAACACACTGCCCGATTTACTAAATGTATTGCCTTTACACGTAACACAAAATTTTCAGCTAGATGGTGATCCTCCTCATTTTGCTAGAAATGTTAGAAACTATTTGAATCAAATCTATCCTGATCACTGGTCGGGGTCGAGATGCTCTTGTTCAGTGGCCACCCCGTTCCCAGATATGGCTCCCTTGGACTATTCGGTCTGTGAATTTATGAAAGATTTTGTGTATATGGTTTTGATTTTGAGCGAGAGTTATTTAAGAGGAAGAATCCATCAAGCTGGAGTGTAGTTCAAGAGACCTCGTATGTGTTTATAAAAATATGGAGGTCATACCGAATAATTTCTTTAGACTGGCTATTTTTTTATTTCTACTGTTTTTCTGTTACTAACGAATTATGAATAATTTTAAGAAAATTTGTTATCTTGTTAATTATAACAAGAAGCATTAACTTCTAATTTATAAATAACTATAGTTTGTTGAATCCATTGCGCCTACCAATCTTTTGTTTGGGCGACATTGACTTTAGAAATAGTTATTTTTGGCTTCTCCTTTATTATTGATATTTTTATACCTATTGCAAAATTTTAATAGTTTAGTTTTAGTATTTGAAAATTATGATTATGAGATACGGTATGCCGCGTAGACAGCAATATTTTTCAACTAATCTCTAAAACGAAGCATTTTCTCGAAATTTGTTAAGAGATAAAATAATCCAAAATGGATGGTTAACTTAAAAAAGATAGTTTGGGTGTCATTGGCGCAGGTACTAAAAAACTGGTGGGAGGGTCATTGGGTACTGGAACACCTCTATTTTGAATATTTGAATATTTAAAAAATAATGAATATTTGAATATTTGAAATATTTGAAAAATAATGAATCCCTACCGCCATTATTTTATGGACTTCCTAAAATTCATAAAGAAAATATACCCATTAGACCAGTCGTGTCCTACGTAAACGCCCCATCATTTAAACTTTGCAAGGAATTAAATATCTTATCGCCTTCCCTCACAAACTTCGAATCTAAGTATTCTATTAAAAATTCTTTTCAATTTATAGAAAAAAGAAAAAATCTCACAGTTCCTAGTAACGCAAAATTAGTTTCGTTCAACGTAAAAAGTCTTTTTACGTCAATCCCGTTGCAGACATTTTTTAAAATAATAGACAAACTTATAAATAACTCCAATATTGACAGTGACATTAAAAACCAACTAAATTTAATAATTAAAAATTGTACTAATCAAAATTATTTTTAATTTAACGGGGAAATTTATAAATTATTAGACGGATTACCAATGGGGTCACCCATATCTCCCTTACTAGTTGAAATTTTTATGTCCGATTTTGAGAATGTACTCTTTAATACAAAAAACGTTTTAGTTGAAAACATTTTTTTCTGGACCCGTTATGTAGATGATGTGTTTTGCATTTGGAAAGGTACGGAAAGGCAGTTAAATAAATTCTTAGGTCTTCTAAATTCACTTAATATTCAACTCACATTAGAAACCCTCGTCATTTTCCACCAAAACTTTTTAGACATTAATATAAAAAATATCAATAATAGCTTGGAGTTTGACATTTATCGTAAACCTACTTGCACAGATACAATAATTTATAGTAAATCTAAACAATCATTGCAAATAAAAATGGTACCATTCCACAGCTACATACACCGCCTATTAACATTTCCATTAAGTGAAGAGAATTTTAAAAAAGAAGTTAACGTAATTAAAGAAATTGCGAAAAACAATCGCTATAAAGAAAACCTAATAGATAATCTAATAAAAAACAAACAAAAAAAAAATTTACGTAAAGTGTCTTATGCCGGTTCTTCTCAGGAATGCAATAAGAGATATAAATGTATTAATTATAGGCTTAAGATCCGCAATAGAGTTAGTAATAAACTGAATAAACTGGGATATAGAACAATTTCAGTAAATAAAAATAATTTAGGTAAAAAGTTAATTAATAATAAAGACAAAACTGAAAACCTATAAAAAACAGGAATATGGGTTAAAATGTAGTGACTGTGATGCTATATACACTGGACAAACTGGACAAAATGTAAAAAAGCGATTCGATGAACACACGAAATCTATTGTAAATAATGTATATAGCACGGGCATGTTAACACATTGTATAGAAAACAATCATTTTATAGATTTAAATAATGTCAAATTACTCCATTCGGAAAAAAAAAGGAAAGAAACTTAATTTATTCGAACAAGGCTGTTAAAAATAATAAAAATTTAACGAATGAACAACAAATTTTTACCGGCCACCATATTTTAAATAAAATAATTTAGATTTAAAAAAATAAAGTAATATTCAACTTATAAAAACATATTTTACAATAATTTTTACAGTAAGTACCAGATGTGGCTATATAAGCAATGAACACAAATTTTACTGTTCAGTGTTCCCTGTACTCTTAACAAAGACCTAAAAAGCCGAAACATGTATAGAGTTTCTAATAAAATATTTTTGAAACATTAAAAAAGCAAATTACTTTCATATATTTAAAATATTTAATAATGTTTCACAAGGAGCCAACCGCAGAATTAGTTCAGTGTATTAAAACATTTTTTATGAAAACCTAGAAGTTTATCCTGAAAGATGTGGTAGAAGTTCTACATACATGAGAATCTAGGATCAAAATTAGACTACTCAGTCAAAATTACCAGTATACTACTTCTACATGTGTTTAAAGCATCATGAAAAGAGTGTGAGGCGGCGGCAGTTTGATTTTTTATTAAAAAATGTGGATTGCGTGGATGTAAAATGTACAGTCCCCACTATATTGTTCTTTAAATTTCAGCATCATCATCCATGGGTTTAGAAAAACAGCCGTACCTACTTCATTTGTATAGAGGAAAACAAGAACAGTTCATATAAAATAAATTCTAAAAACGTAAATAAAAGATCACGAAAATAATCGCAGTGCTTACAAACCCACTGTGTCTAATACTTCTTTAGGGATAAGGTTTTGCAAATAAAGCTATTTATTAGTCTTAGTTTGACACTGATCTCTTTAAGCATGCATACTTTTTGTACTCAAGAAAAATCTATGCAGTTTTTAGAAGGTAAGATAAAAGATAATTACGTTACAGGAACGATCTGTCCCCACAATTTCCTTTCTTTATGTTTTCCTTCGCTTTATTTACATTTACACATCAGCTTTATTTGTCTGATTTAAAATTTCGTTTTTTGAGAGTAAGGTCAGGAGGCTAAGGTTTAACTCGTCGTAAATCCTCTTGGTGATTTCGCTTTTTATATATTATGACTACACTAATGGAAACTCTTTCAGAGGGAGAGTAAATTTAAATATGATAAAGAAAAATATAGATAGGGTGCACTGTGTGCCGAACTGAAGTAGCGAGAGGAAGCGAATTTAACTAATGTGCCCGATTTTCACAACTATGCGTTTCAAATGTGTTTACTTCTTAGTTTAATTGCGAATATCTTAAAAATAGCGGAGCAACAAAAAGTTGAATAATTAGGTATTCATTATGTGTGTTATTAATTTATATGCACTTTAATTGATTTACATATGTTGTGGAGCGGGGATCGAAGTTCAAGTTATAATTTGTTTGTCAATGTCTCAGGGTATAGAGTTATCCAACGAAATAGCCCACAACTATATTTTGTTTATTTTTCGAGTTAGAAAAAAATGTTTTATATAAAAGTTGTAGTAAATCAAATGAGCTCTTTTAAAATGACTACAGAAATATACAGGTGGTCCCATAAAAGCGGGACAAACCAAACTTACAATTTTTTAAATGGAACATCCTATATTTTTTTTACATTTTTTGAAATCTAGGTTTTTTTATTTCAAATATATAGATATGTTGTATATTATCTTTCACTGTTTTTTATTTATTGCAAATTTTATACTACCAGCAGTTTCATGGTTATCAGGTTCACCATGGATGCAAGACATTTAATTTGATATGTATGCCTTACAAAATAATTTAATAAATTCAAAAAGCAAACTGTGTGGTTTTGTGTGCCATATTATTTGTGAAAACGTTTACTTTATCAAAGCGATACGGGTAACATTTTATTTGGTATAACAGTAGTTATAATAATAGTTATTACGCAGCTGCTTTTTAAATTTGTTAGTGTTGGCAGCCACTCAGTCACGGTCACCATGACCGATCAGTGACCGGTCATTTACCGGTTAGATCAAGATTAAGTTGATCAAATAGCAACGTGTCCAAGGTGGTTACGATCAACTTGACCGGTAAACTTGTCCAAGTTGTCCAAAATTTTAAATATCTCCGAGATTCCCTTAAAAAATTTAATCATGACACTTGACAATTGATGCATAACGGTCAATCACCTATTTTTTGACGAACAAGTTGAAGTAAATCCTCAGTAATAAGGGAGACCAGTAGTATTTTTCATTTTCTTTTTGTATAAAAAATGCCAAAAGTTGTCAAAGAAACCTTCATTTGGGATTTCTTTGAAAAAAAAAAATAAAGAATTGGTGTTAAAAAATATGCACAATGACAGGTTTTGTGGAATGAGGTATCAAAGCCATGCTACCATTGGTGGCTGGTGAGATTTATGTTATGTAATATCTTAGTATTGGTGCATGAAACTCAAGCGATATCTTAAGGCATAAAAAAATTATATATTTTTTATGAAATTCGAAATCTGTCGATATATTTTCCTCCCGTTTCACAGTGGGGTCAAATGCAGATAAAGTTGGCAAAAAATCAAAAATCAGAAATGGCGATAAGTGTTATATTTTTTTCAAAACTAGAATTTAAAGTTCTCTGCATTACATTCCGTTAAGAAACGGGCAGGGGAAACACTCAAATCGTCACCACACCAGTCGAAACTTGTGCGTCTTACTGGCTATTTGTTCCAGAGCGTATTTCGAGTTAGTATAATTTATTCTGTGTCCCATCTGTGAATTGTTTTCGTCATGGAACCTTTTCCTACAGGTTAGTATATTATTTTTTGAATATTTCTATGGATTTATATTAATGAAAAACGTTAAAAATCAAGACAATCACACCACGTTTTAAAATAGAGTAAACATTTTGAGTTTCTTTATACATACTTATGATTATAGTTAGGTTCCGAGCATTTCCGGGTTAATATTTTTACTTATTTTGGTAAAAACACTATTGGTTTTTCAAGATTTCTAATAAAAGTTTGTGCATGTTTGTGCCAATTTAAAATATAAGTTTATATTTACCATGTGGGTTGACTAGTTAATTTTACCTTTTTCATTTAGTAGATTTATTTTTCTTAACTTCGCCTTCCAGGGTCTGATTCTACTAATAATTTTTTTAACAAGACGGACTATGTACGATGTAATGAAAGAATGTAACAAGAAAAACATAGAAGATCGAATTAGTTTCTTGAAGATATACGTAGAAAATCGTACTGAATATCCGAAAAATCGAACTTGGAAAAGGAGATGGATGGAATCCATAGAAAAGAAGATAGATTTCTTAAAAAAAAAACAGAGTATGGCTGGAAACTTACATAGAATTCACAAAATATTATTCAGAAAATTAGAAAAGAAGTCGAGAAAACGTTCGTAAACGTCAGTGAAAGATCGAAACGTCAAAAAACTAAGAAGTTGCGAGCTCAACATTCTCCTGGAGCACTATCATATGCTGCCCAAATGAGTTTACGTTCTTCTGGCCGGATAGATGCTTCTAAAGTCAGACATTACGACGACTTCACCAAAACGTGCTTTAAAATACAGAACTGCGTACAAGTAATTGGACATCCCACAGACAAGAAAACTTCAAGGAACTGAGGCTTTATCTATGTTTATCGATGCAGCACTTACCAGAGAACAATACAATAAAATTAATAGAATCGATTTATCTCGATTTCCATCATATAAAAAAATTCAGTTAGCCAAAAAGGAATGTTATCCCAAAAAGGAAGCAATTATTGTAACGGAAACTTCTGCCGAAGTAAAGGTACAAAAGCTTCTGGATCATACAGTTTTACGTATTTCGAAAGTCCAGGAAGACGTTTTAAAGAGTCAGGGACTAGACAAACTGCGAAAACTATGTTTGATTACTAAATGGGGGTTCGATGGATCCAATCAATTAGAACATAAGCAAAGATTTCCTACGAATCCTGAGGCAACTGATGCAAATATATTCATTGCATCATTAGTGTCCTTGCAACTTATTATGGAAAAACCCGGAAGAACTGAACAAGTCATTATTTGGCAAAATAAAAGGTGTTCGTCTATGAAATTTTGCAGACCCATGAGAATTCGATTTGCTCACGAGACTGCTGACCTGAGAGCTGAGAGTCTGAGAGCTTATATAGATAATCAGATTATGCACCTGCAAACAACAAAATGCACTATTGATGACACATGCTTTGAAATAAGCCACAAAATGCTCTTTACCATGGTGGATGGGAAAGTTTGTAATGCTTTGACAGAAATCAATTCTACACAGCGTTGTTATATTTGCGGTCTTACTTGTAAAGATTTTAACGACATAAATAAAGTATTAAACGCACAAATTAATAAAAAACGTTTGGAATTTGGTTTATCTGTACTACTTGTGTGGATAAGTTTCTTAGAATGCATTTTACATCTTTCTTATAAATTAACTTTGAAAACATGGCAGGCTCGTGAAAAAGGAAAATAAAAAAAATGGTTTCGGAGAATAAGAAAAGAATACAAACAGCATTTAAACACGAGATGGGATTGATCATAGATAAGCCTAAACAAGGATTTGGAAATAGTAACGATGGAAACACCGCCAGACGTTTTTTTCACAATCCTGATAAATCAGCCGAAATTACAGGAATTAGCGTCGAACTAATAAAAAGGTTTAAAATAATATTACAAACAATTGCCAGTGGATACGTTATAGATAATAAAAAATTTAGAACATATGCAGTCAATATTGTAAAAATATTTGTGGACAAATACCCGTGGTATCCAATGCCACCAACCGTTCACAAAATTCTAATTCATGGACCAGATGTAATCGCTAGTGCTTTACTACCATTGAGCAACTAACCGAAGTAGCTCAAGAGGCTAGTAATAAGGTTTTCAAAATATATCGAGACAATTTTTCAAGAAAAATTTCTCGAGAAAAAACAAATGAAGATGTGCTGAACAGGTTACTGATTGCATTCGGCCCGTATACTTCTAGTATGGAAGAAGCACACACGAACAAAAAGGCGCTGAATAGACAGGTGTTAAATATGCTATTGCCTCCAGAAGTTAATTAATCTTCGAGACACGAGATGGGTGATTCCATATCAGATTCTTCTGGTTACGAATTCATCAATTCCAGTTCTGATTCCGACTAAACAATAATGTTCAATTTTTTATTAAGACAACTTCTTTCATAATTAAACTATCATTATATACCATCTACAAAATATTTATTTTTTTAATTTAGAATTATTTTAATATTTTTTTCTTAAAAAATAGTATAAAAATAAATCATAGATTTTCAGGATTTTTCAATAATTTTTTTTCTACGCTTACAAATAACATCTTTATAGTTTAAAATATTTATCCTATTATTAGTTTTACAGAATTAATATGGTTGCAAAGTTTCCTAATTTTGTGTTGATATAATTTTCACCCCTTACAAACTACCTCTTTTTTAATATTTGATTTTTTTAAATAATTTTTCCATAAACCTGAGCCTATTTGTGGGCCATTTGCCAAATTTCAGAATATTTGCCACTTTTACCTGCGTTTCTAAAAAAAAAAATGTGTTGCAAATATTTTACAAATTATACTTTTAAAGTAACGTTTGGGTTCCATGCTTCAATACTAAGGTATAACATAATCTAAATTTCATCAGTCGTTACTGCATGATACTTGCCTGACAAAACGCGTATTAAAAAATTGCCAAACATGACCCAAAAATGTGGAGCAATTATTCATTCCCAAAAAGATCGCAACTCCAAAAAGTGTTACGTTGGGTAAATTCGTAACAAAACCAGCGCGCAACGAGAACATCTGTGATTAATAAATATTTAGGTGAGCTCAGTTTAGACGATGGGCGTGTAAAAATATAATGAGAAAATTATGACACATCCAATTGCACTTTTAATTTTCATTTTTAAAAATGACCGGTTTCGTGACTCATCTTGACTGGTCACGCTGATCCGGCCAGTCACAGAAATATCGTGACTGATGAATTACCCATCACTAATTAAATTATTCTGTAAGACATGTGTCACATTAAGTAAGTGCTTCTCATCCATGGCTAACCTGATGATCTGGCAGATGCTGGTAGTATCAAATTTGCAATAAATGAAAAACAGTAGAAGATAAGATACAACACATATCTAGAATCACAAAAAAAACACAGATTTCAAAAATGTAAAAAAATATAGGGTATCCTATTTAAAAAAATGTAAGTTTGGTTTGTGTCGTATTTATGGGACCACCTATATATTCTTTGTAGGTATTCTAAAAAAAATTATTTGGTTCACTACAACTTTTATTTGAAACATTTTTTTCCAGCTCGAAAAATAATCAAAACATAGAGATGGGCTTTTTTACAAAAATTTAGATTACTTTATATTTATTTTATACTAGCTGAAATTACCTGTATTTACTTAAAACATTCTGAAAACGGCCTCATATCTAAAAGGTAAGAATTAATGACAAGTTCAATGATGGAGTTAACGTGGAAACAGGTGTCCTACAAGGTACCGTGCTAGAACCGATTCTTTTCCCTATATATATGGTATCAATGAAATTGGCAACTTACCTACCGAGGACACGCTTATATTTTATTAGGATGACACTGCCATCTTTTTCCATGGAACAACCTGGAAAGATACATACAAGAATGTATAAAATGGTATGAGAACTGTACAGTAATGGTTGTATCATAGTCGTTTAAGTTTAAGCGTTAATAAAACAAACTGTATGGCTTTTTCCATGTCAGTATCAGATCAACCTGCGAATCATAATATCAAAATACATAACAGCACATATAGCGATGTAACTAACGTCGTATGTAACTGCTCAAATATAAATAAAGTTAGCTAAATACCTTGGTATTTATATTGATTAACATTTAAGATGGGACGAGCATGCAAATCAAACAACAGCAAAAATTCGTAAATTGTTTTATAAGTCCCATATACTAAGATACGTATTTAAGAGTAGTAATGTATTATTCATTGGTTGAGTCTATATTGAGGTATAGCATAATAGTGTGGTATGGTTTATACAATAAAGCTTTTAAAAATCTTAAAGTTTGTGGAAATACAGTGTTAAAAATAATTTTCTGTATAGAACGTAGATTTCCAATATAGATATAAACAAACAAATATTCTCGATATTTAGGGTTTGTATTATTATAATTGTCTGAACTTCTTCATAAAAATAAAAGAAAACTATCCAAATGTTCTACACAAATATTAGACGAGGTCCATCATAACCAACAACTTTATTCAAGCACCTTTTGTCACTAAATGTGATTTGCAAAAATGCATACTGTTTTATGCTCGAAAATTCTTGAACTTACTTCCTGCCTTTATTAAGTCAAGTTTAAATAATAAAGCAAAGTATAAAATTTTAACGAACAAATTGGTAACTGAAAACCAACAAAACTTTGAAAGAATAACTAGTAATTAACGGATTATCTTAAGATTGAACTTAGTATTATTTCTAGTGATGTATATTTTCCGGAAAATTTCCGTATTATGCAAAATGAAATATAAACCCTATGTAAATAATTATTGTATAGTATTATTAAATTAATATTCCTTTTATATTACTAAATATCATCTTTATCAGAAAATTAAAAAAGAAAAAAACGTTTACTGAAAAGTATTCAAAACTGCATTCATTTTATATTCAATATTTGTACTCAAGACTCAAATTACTTTTTTGAGAACTATTCAGAGCACCAGAGTATTCTGAATAATTTTTCCATAAAGTATTCAGTAAAAGTATACAGTATTTGAATACTTTTCGGTATTCATACCCAGCTCTGTCTCTTAATAATGAAGTATAACAAGGTAAGAATTTTGAAAAGAAAAATTCTCCTCTTCAAAATTAAATTAGTTTAAGAGTTGTCAGATTATAGTCTTCTCAGGCGAATTCACATTTTACCTAAATAGTGAAACAAGAAGACGTGAAAATCCTCAGTATATAACATAATTCCATACCTAGTTTTTACCGAAATTAATATGGGCTGGAATTTTTGTTTCCATTTTGGGAAATATTTGAGGCACCTACTTGCAATAGCGACTGCATCCATTTTAAGAAAATTTACAAAATTGACAAATATATTATCAGTCTTAACAAAGAAGGACATTTTCTTTTTTAATTATGTAGATATACTACCTTTGATGAGATTTCACTTTAGGCAAAATTTTTAAATTCCTATACAGATAGTAAAGATCTTATAGAGACTTGAAGTATGGATGCAGCCGATTTTGTAAAAAAAATGTGGATGTGGCTGGTTTTGAAAAAAACTAAAAAGATCAAAAAGCTAATTTGTGCTTGTTTATTTTTTATTATAAGAATAATGTACATAAATAACAAAGTAAATGTGGTTATTCTTCATTAATCCAAATCGTTTAAAAAAAAATTAGAACATTTGCATAAAACAATGGTAACGAGAAACAGTATTCTAAAAAGATAATAAAACAAGGTGAAAATTTACTTAAATATTATGTTGTTCTGTTTCCTCAGGAGTTTCACAAATGGCAACTTCAGAAAGATCAGAGAACAGTTCATTGTCGGTTGATATATTTTTGTAATATTCTAGGAAATCAATTTCTCGCCATTTATCTCCATAATGTTTTGTCGGTATTGTATCTATATCTTTAAGTTTATCTTCTTTTATCATTTTGCCTCGTGGTATCTTCGTCAAATCTATATTTCCAATTTTCTTTCCACGTTTCATCAAACCTTTTGGAACTCCCACTTCTGTTCGGTAAGCTTCTTCGCCTTGCATGAAAACCTCATTCTTTCTTGATTTCGTTAAAATGAATCTTTTAGGCTTTATAACTTTATCAAATGGGGCTTTCCAGTTATTTAAAGGACAATCCTCTGTGTCTAAATATGTTATAGATGCATGTTGTTTTATAATGTCAAGATATTCGTCTGATTTTATTATTATTTCTGTTCTTTGACTTTTCTTTTCGATTTGTGCAAACACCCTGTCTGGTGACAGAAAAGAGTGCCCTACGCAATACAACGCAGAGTGGAGGCGTTTGACAAATCCAATTCTGTTAATAAAAAGTTATAAATACAAGTAGATATTTCATCAAACCCCTTTGATTATTCCTGTTCACCCCATACATAAGAAAATGCATAGCCTATTAATAGATCTTTGGAACTACCTTTCACAATGATAATGTTATATAAGTAAAGTTGTCTTTTGTAATACACTATTTGATCAGGAATCCTCTGAATTGGAAAATTCTTCTGGCAATCGAAAGCTATAGTAACTAGATTATCTTTCTTCGCATTAAAGATATTATAAAATGCCGTATATTTTAGTTTGTGAATTCTTCTTTCGCATATTAATGTATTTTTAACCGTTTGGTCTTTCTCAGATTTTTATCTTTATGCTAACTCAAGACACTTTGAACATACATCCGTACGAGGTATGCCAAAGTCAATGTTGACTTTGTATTAAATATTTTTCTAAAATAAGCACATTTTACTGTCAATGAATCATCACAAGAGTTTTTATACATACGGTGTATTTTCATAACATTTAAATCACTACTTAGATAGACGCGAATAGTCGACTTCGAACGGCAATAATTTGACTCAATGCATTGAAATGTTTTAATGAAACTTATAACTGACCGCTTTTTATCGTCATATAATTTAGTTCGACGATCACCTCCACGAGTTTCTTTTGGTATAACATCAGTAATAAGAAACCTCTTGGCAACACTCTGTACACGATGCTTTTTTAAGTTTAAAATTTTCAGAAATGCATCTCGACAGACAGGAACAGTTTTCACATTTCACAAAATATTTAATAATAGTTGTAGGATTTTCACGAGCACCACTAACAGATCTATGTCTTTTTACTGGGATACTCCAAATATATTTTAAAATAAATCCATCCTTGGTAATTTTCGTTGTAAGGGCATAAAAATTATCATGAAGTTTTCGTACTTCAGTGTCAGTCAGTTCGGAACATCTGTATGCTTTATATTTTGTCTGATGTCTACATTTAGGTTTCACAGGCCCCAAACTCGGCAGATACCTATAACAATACCGATTATTAGTTTATTTTCAAAAGTAACCTAAAAACAATAATTATAATAAGTTAGGTTAAGACTAACACCTGCTGTTTTTTTTCTGATTTTTTTCCACTTGTTTTTATTACAATTTTTTTTTCATGCTTTGTCTGCTGAAGATTTCTCAACTCTCTTCTCCATCTTATTACACTATTACACAACATACAACACCATTTATTATTAATTATAGGTACTATAGGTACTGCAAGCAATCAGCTGCTACCATGCGAAACTGTAGTAACAAATACGGTCGCTATTGAAACAAACTCAATGATGGATGTAGCCGCTTTTGTAGAATATCCCCATATATAAGCGCACATTTTAGCTTCATCGAGTCGCTTTCAAAATAATCTTAGTGTACCACGTTAAAGAGCATATCCCATAGTATAGTTTTCCTCTGTTACAATAATTTTGAGATTATCTAGTTGCAACAAGCACATTAATATTATGGCAATGTTTGGGAATATTTGATTCAAAGATTTTCACAAAAGTGAATTGAAAAAGCGGTGCTAGTGACGTTCTGATATGGCCCCTCTGATTTTTATTTATAGTATGCGGAACTAAATAATCTAGATGACTAAGTTAAAATCCCATCAAAAAATACATAAGGTGTCTGTAGGGACTAAGGTACTGATGACATATGTCTGGTTTTTATGTAGAAACACGTCCCTTTTAATGTCTTCGTTGACATATCAACGATTTTCAACAAATAACAAAGGTGATATAATAGACTTAAAAATGGCTAGTTTTCGTTGAAAACCCCAGTATAATCACATCATATCATCACTATTTCGAAGTTTTTAGTTATCACTTATGAAAAACATTATTATAAAGAAAAAAATATTAAGCTATATACCCACCCCAAAATGGAAACAGCCAACGCAATACGGACACTGGTGTTTCGGGGTATAAAGCTTTTTTTTTCTTTGTATGTATTCTTTGACCACGTAAACTTTCACTTGTTATTCATGTAAATAATAAGAAGTCGAAAAAAAGCTCAACACTTGTAGAAATAGTTTACAAAAGCTGCAGCATCATCAAATTATGGCATCATCATATTATGCATCATTATATTATACATCATCATCATTATATTATTCATCATTATATTATGCATCATCATATTATGGCATCATTATATTATGGCATCATCATATTATGGCATCATCAAATTATGACCATGTTAGGGAATATTTGATTCAAAGATTTTCACAAAAGTGAATTGAATAAGTGGTGCTAGTACGTTCTGATATGGTCCCTCTGGATTTTTACTTGTAGTATGCGGAACTAAATAACGTAGATTACTAAGTTAAAATTCCATCAAATAAAAATAATACATAAGGTGGCTGTGGAGACAAGGTACTGATGATATGTGTCTGGTTGTTACGTAGAAACACATTGCTTTTAATGTCTTCGTTGACATGTCAGCGAATTTCAAATATGAATGATGTAATATACTTAAGTATGGCAAGTTTTCGTTGAAAACCCCAGTATAATCACATCATCACTATTTCGAAGTTATTAGTTATCACTTATGAAAAACATTATTACAAAGAAAAAAATTAAGCCATATACCCACCCCAAAATGGAAACAGCCAACGCAATACGGACATCGGTGTTTCGGGGTGTAAAGCATTTTTTTCTTTGTATGTATTCTTTGACCACGTAAACATTCACTTGTTATTCATGTAAATAATAAGAAAGTCGAAAAAAGCCCAACACTTGTAGACAGTTAACGAAAGCTGTCACTTTGTACCAACGATGCACTCGATTATACTAAAATAAATTAATGTCAATACATAGTAACATACATCCTGACTGATTTATATTTATCAAAAAACGAAATCTAGTCACGAAACTGAAAGGGGTTAATAACTTAGAAATTGCATGTCTTTATAGTTTTCTGATGTTACATTTTCTATGAAGAAAATATCGCCCTTTTAGACTGGACACAGCACATTCTCCGGTGACCTGACAACTAATGCACTTAATGGTGTCGAATAAGGTTGATAAAATGTCAATAATCTCAGTACAATGAACTTTGTAATGATCCCCTAGGGCGAACTCTTGTCTAATATTTTTTTAGTTATGATATAAAGAGCTATATCCTTTGCAGCATTAAATAATAAATACGGTGACGGTTTCTAAGTGGAGATGGGAAAACATAGACGTAGCGTGGGTAGGCGTATTATGATTTATATTTAGAATTCTAACAAGTTAGGTTAATTGTTATATTTCATGTGATTTTAAAATCGAAATAGTCGTCTATATTATCAGCAGTAATAAAGGCAAGGTGGTTTGAATTATAGCTCCGAAAATTTAAGAATTAATAGAAAATATGATAATAATAGGAGTTTTCCTAATACACTTATGTCGAAAATTCAAACGTTTCAGAAATACAGGACGTTGAAGTTATATTTTTTTTTATATATATTCTCATTTAAATAAAATCATTTTTTGAAATTTGGTAAGTACATGTTCCTCAATAAGTAATCATGTTTAATTTTCATTTCCATTTTCTTTCTTCAACCAGATACTCCTTCTTCAACCAGAGGCGTAACTAACGGAGGTGTGATTACCTCTTTTTAATGAAAGAAAATGTACGCCAATGATATTACCTCGTCATCCCTCAAAGTGAGGAAGTTATGTATTCGTGAAAAAAATTTTGAAAATATTTATTGCATTTCTAGACGAATCTCGACGAATTATGATGATACACAAAATTTCAGACAGAACAAAATTTCTGTCTATGTCTGTGTGTTTGTCTGGTTCGCAATAGCTGCTACAGTTTTTGATATAAAGTTTTCAAATTTGGTACACACATTCTAGATGTCAAGGAAGAGATTGAGTTCGTTGATGAGCCAAATCGGTCCTAATGTCTAAAAAAATACTAGTGACATTCCACCAATGTGACTTTTTTGAAACGTCAAAAAGTGCAACTTTTTGAAACGTCAAAGTGACCTTTTTGAAACGTCAAAATGTGACTTTTTTGAAACGTCAAAAAATGTGACTTTTTTGAAATGTCAAAAATTACTTTTATTATAAAGTCCACCACACGTCGAGTTTTACTACGGTGAGGAAGTCTGATCCCCAAGTAATTGGCAGCGGTTTTTTTTGTTTTTCAAATCTAGTCAATTTACGAGTAAAAAGTCTGCTGGTAATTTTTCCGTAAACGTATCGTTTTACAGTTAAACTTTATTTAGAATTCCTTGCAAGTTGATCAGAAGAAGACATGTTTCAAATATAAATAAAATTAAAAAAGCATACCTAACTAAAGATAAATATTTTACAAAAGGAAATTCAAATCATTAGAGGAGCTGCTCAAAATATCCACCACCTATTTGGATACATTTCTGACATTCTCGAATTATGGTATTCACAGCGACAGATATTTGATGTCTACTTTCGTAACAAGCTCCTCTCTTATTGCAACTCACTCGGCATACACCTGGTCTTTCAAACAACCCCACACATAAATATCTAAAGTTGTAATGTCTGGAGATTGCGGTGGCCAGTTCACTGAACTAATCTGGCTATCCAATGCCCCAGCTAATTTTCATTAAGCCATTCGCAAACTACTCGTCCAAAATGTCCAGTTGCCTCCAACTGTCATTGTGGATATCAAAGTTTACATTATAGAGTATATCTACCATATTTCTGAGAAAATCATGGAAAGATTGTGCGTTCAGCATAGCGGATAAAGAATGAGGACCACAATGAGTGTCGTCTATGACACCCAACAAAACATTGACACTAAATTATTATTGAAATGATCGAAGCTGGATTTCGTGGGATTTTCCTCTGCCCAAAAATGCAAATTATGGTAATTAACTACTCCTTCTAGTAAATGAATCTTCATCAATTCATAATATTTTATGATGAAATTCGGGAGTCACTTCCGCGGAATTGAACTGAAATTCAACCGTTGTTTGCGTCACGGGGGTGCAAATGTTGAACGAGTTGTAAATGGAAAACTTTTCTATGATTGCAGCGTAAACTCGAAGTTACTTTTGATTTTGCTAAATGCAATTGCTGTGATGCTCTGCGAGAACTTAGCCTATCATTATCATCAAATATTCTGAGGATTCTATTTTTTATTTATTCTGATTCCCCTGTTTTCATTTCTATTATGCCATAATTTCGTAAACCAAATAAATGAAATCGGCGATGTACATATATCATTGATGGACGCCTGCTGTCTAAAAAACGCCTGCTATTCCTCAGCTACTTGAGCACTATCATATCTATATTTGATCTGCATATTCATTGTGAATAGTCTTGGCATAATAATTATAAAATTAATGTCGTAAAAAATTGATTTGTACAAACTTCAACTTGAAATCAATTTGCAGGCAAAATTTTGTATCATTATTATTCGACTAAAGTCAACTAAGAATAACATCAGAAAGCACACGTAAATGTGATCAATTTACAAGGAATTCTAAATGAAGTTTAATTGCAGAACGGTCCGTTTTACGGAAAATCTACAAGAGGACTTTTTACTCGTAAAGTGACTGTAATTGATTTCGAAAATAAAAAAATAATTCTGATCATTATTGTACCAATTTTCTTTTTTTAAAAAGAGGGAATCCCCCCTGGGCTAACACCTCTATATAAATGTCTATCATTTGTTTAAGTTATTCAGTAGATAATTTTTTTGCAATCGATAGCTCAGTAGCAGTGACAGTTCTGCCCTTAAGTTAAACCGTTAATACGATCTTAAATGATAGTATAGAATTTATTATACTAAAATGATCCCGAAGGTCTTACAGATACTTATTGATGTGTGAAAAATAAACAATAACCAAGAAATTAAATAAAGAATACTTGGTATTACCGAAGTATAGACTTTTGTTAAAGCAGATTTGGTTTTTGTTTGCTTTGAAACTAGTTTCGGATAAAATTGTCTATCACTTCATTTGTTAATTAATACAGAGAGGTATTGACTGCCTTCGATTTGTAAATCGGATTTATTGGCAAACTAAACGCCAGGATTTGTTGTCCTGTACTTGTGGGAAATTATTAATAAAAAAATTATAAATTAAGTTCAGTAATTTTACAAAAAATATCGTTGCTTTTATTAATATTAAGAGTTTTTACGCCAAAACATTTTAGGATCTAATTTATATTTATGTTGTAAGTAAGCCTTTTTTTTTCAAGTTTAACAGATCTGTTTACAAAATTACGCATTTCTTTATAGTCGTTCCAGGAGATATCAGTTTTAAGTTTATTGTACTTAGCATGAGCTGCATCCTTTAGTTTAATCACTAATTTAATATTTTCAATTAGCCAGGGTGCAGGTTGTTTAGTTAATCTCACCAGTTTTAAATGAGTGTGAATGTTAAATAAATGCAACATATTCCACAGTTCTAACATTCCATCAATATTTTCAATTCAGTAAATATTAGTTCAGTTTATATCATGTCAATTTCGGAGAAAGTCTTGATGATTAAATTTAGAGAAATCTCGAAAGGTATAAAGTTTAGGCTCATGTTTCTTTTTTAATTTTTAGTTTACTTGTTACCAATGAGTAGTTAGAGATATTGTTCATTTTTAAAACATTTGAATCAACTACTATATTATCTGAGAATGTAACGATTATATAAATCAGTGTGCTTGAATTGTCCGTAACTCTAGTAGAAAGTACAATTTGTTGGCGCAACCAACTATTGCTATTGCTATTTAAAAACCCAGGTAGCATACGTGTGTTGTTGTTATTTATATTGCGAAGTCAACATTAAGATCTCCTCCAAATTAACAGACTAGAGTGAAAAAATTTCCTTGATGAAATAGGGTGGTTCTTAGGGGGTGATAATCGCAAAAACTGAATAAAATCTAAAACTTTGAATTCGTGTGGAATTCAACCTGCAAATTAACAGAAAAATAGGGTGGTTCTTAGAGGTTTGGAACTGAATAACTGCGTTTCTATAAAAATAAAAAACAAATGACGGAAATATGGTGAAACCAAAACGGATTTATTTATTAAGAATGTATTAAGCAGGAGAGTTTAAAAAAATGGTTCAGGGACTTAAAACAAATCAGATACACAAAAGAAAACTGAAGTTACAAAATATAATAAACACAAAAATAAATAATATATACTTAAAATTATAACTTACAAATTTTAATGGTTAAATTATACGTCATTATCACTTTCATTAGCACTTTCCTCTTCTGAGGAAGAGGTTTCCGTATCAGATGTTGCAGTAGTTGATGAGGAGACAGAGGGATCTACTGGTGCAGATAATGATGATGCCTCGACTGATGGTACTTCTAGTAAAGACAACACTTCAGAACATATAGATGTGCTCTTTTTGGGGGGTAGCTGTCGCAAGGAGGAAATGAGAGGATCCGATGTAATTAGTAATCTATTCAATAGGTCTTGATTGGCAATTACTCTCGAAAATTTGCGCGTATGCTTTTCTCTAAAGTTCTTTAAATCTTTATTACGGGACTCCTGTGCCTCCTCAGATAATTGTCCAATTGGCAAAATTCCTTCCTTGATTATTGTGGAACCATGCAAAAGAATTTCGTGTACTGTGGCAGGCATGTAGTACCAGGGGTACTCCTTGACATATAATTTCGCAGTTTCCAAGGCGTATTTCTTGAAGGCTTCGGGATTGACGGCATATCCAGCAGATAGTGTTCGTAGAACTACACTAAATTTTTTAATGAGAATTTCATCAATTCCAGTTATGGAAGCGGACATGGAGGGATCGTTAAAAAATCTCCTGGCGGTATTGCCATCATTTGTTGTCCCACTGCCACCACTTTTTGGAATATCCACCATTTTTTTGCGAAAATCTTTCTGTAATTTTCTTTTCCTTTCCTTTAAAACCTTTTTTTTCTTGTATATTACGCACTTGCCACTTTTTTATATCTAGTCTATAAGCTATGTGTAACAGACAATCAAAGAATCGTATCCATGTATGAAGAGACGATAGCCCAAACTTCAAAGTATCTTCATTTACTTCTTTTTTCAAGCACTTTTTCTATGTTGTTCATCTCCCTGGGGGTTGCCTTACAAATATAACATGTCTGTGCTGAAGACTTTTCCGAAATTGCATTGCAAACTTTACCATTAACCATAGTCATTACACAAACATACGATACTGATAATTCTTTATTCTGAACTTTGCATTTTGTGGGGATAAGTTGCTGAATTTGATTTTCAACATAACTTCTTTCTTGTACAGTTAATTCGGCTGACTCTTTATGGAATTGAAATCTGATTGGTCGGCAAAATCTAGTTGAAGAAGGTCGTGGATTTTGCCATACTATTATTTTTTCTTTTCCCGGGTTTTCTGAATATAATTGCAAAGGGACCAGGGATGTCAAAAACAAATCACCATCGCCTAGTCCTGACTCGGAAAACATCTGTTTATATTGCGAATGACCTATACTTCCATAGCAACCCCATTTTAAAGCTAATACTAAACTATTTAATGAATCATCAGGTAGATTAGATATAACTGGCTCCTGTAATTTAATTATACGACTTGTCGTATGGTCAAGAAGATCCTGCAGCAAAATTTCTGCAGAAGTCTCTGTGAAAATTTGACCCTCCTTTCGAGGATAGCAACGAGACTTGGCCATTCGAATTTTGTGGTACGATGGATATATATTTGCAAAATGTTCTTTTCCAGTTCGCCTATGAATTAAATATTGGTGTTTCGTCTCTTTGGTTTCTACCAAAATTGAAAGAGCTTCATCAGGTGTCAACGGTTTAGGACTTTGTGATTTTTCACTTTTTTTGCCAAACTTGCCTAATTTTACTGGCTCTTGTGGGAGTCGTGAAAATCGCCTCCGTAAGGAGGTTTGCCGCAGGAGCTTTTCCCTCATGCTTCTAGCCTTTACTTGCAGCCGATACTAGTTCTTCGTGTTCATAACTTGCAGAGAGTTGATCAGCTTTTCTTCGCTTACTTCTTGAACTACTTTTTGAATAGGGTAGTCTAGGACGTCCACGACTAACGCCACTTTCTGAAGAAGTAGGCTGTGGTTCATCGCTGACCTCGTCATCGAAAATAAAAGGCTTGCTTAACCAAGATCCATTTTTTTCTAAAAACCTTGGAATATAATTTGAAACTGCTTGTAGTCTTGAGTAAACGGAACTGCAGAACTTGATTTTCTTCAGTCGTACTGCAGCGGTTTCGTCATTTTCAACGTTGTAATGACGCAACAAATAGTTGAACAAATGTTCAGTCTGAGAAGAATGTCCCTCGCCCTTCTTTTCATACAAAATATCAAAAAGATGTCTCCTTGTTAACATTTCGATGTAATAGGTTTCTGGAAATAAACATGGAAAATTTTACTAAAAGCAATGTGTGATGTGTGTTTTGGTGGTTAAAAAAAAACACGAAATTTTGAAAAGTGAGGTTATCACTCCCTCAGTTTATGCGCTTGTATCTAAAATGAACTCATGTTAAATTTCAGTCAAATCGGTCCACATTTAGGGAATGCTCAACGACCTTAAAATTTGCAAAAGGCGCCTGTTCTATTGTTTTTTAATTTTTATTTTGGCCCTAACATTTTTTTATACTTCCTCACATGACTATAACTGATACCAAAAAGCAGATTTCTAAGAAAAATGTGCGTAAGTTCTGTTAAAATGAAGAAATTATCCAAAAAGCCTGTTTTTCAACTTTAGATACATATGCATAAATTTTTCAAAATTTCGTGTTTTTTTGGACCACCCTAATGTGTGTACTAAATCAACGTTTTTGTAATTGGAGAAATAGTGAATTTATTTATTTTGGAAATAGCGGAACGCGCTTTGATACTAACTACATGCACACGCAGCGTCTGAGAGAATTAACAATATTTTGTAAATGGGGCTGAATGGGCCTACAGTTTTTTGAGTACGGTATTTAGCAATATACAAGGTATTTTTCTAATATTTTTTTTGGAGCATGACCTCGTAGGACTTTTTTTGTTTCTCCATGCAAACCTGACTAATACGAAACAAACAAATTCAGCAGCCCCACGTTTTAGGTAAATAATTGCCATATATATACAAGAATAATTAACATATCAATATATATAAAATAATGTACATACCTTAATTCAGTTTCTTGAAAAATTGCACTTTAAACACAAACGTCTTCTAAATACAATCACTAGTCAAAGTCTGGCTATAGAATGAGGTGGCGATGCAATGAGTCAGTCTACAATAAAGTGTCTTGTTTGAAGGGCTTTAGCAGGTAGAAATTTCGCTTAATGAGTATGGGCCTCCAGAAAAGGATGTATTAGTTATCTATTTAAGTAACAAAGGAATGTGAAATAAATATTTGCACTTTTATAAAAATTGATTTTTGGCCACTTTTTTTTTTTTTTTGGCCCACTGTGGCAATGTGTCATAGCTGATACGTGTACAGTACACAAATTAAGGAGCTCCATAATTTTAAACAAAAAAATGGTTAATTATTTTATGACAATTACACATATTTTGATACAAGTACATTGTAACATGAGCTAAAAAGAAATTGATATAGTTATAAAGCCGTAATGATCACCAACATTATTTATTAATATTTAACGACTCTAACTAATTATACATAATACTTGCACACAACTAAAACAGAATTATTGCAAATTAAATGTATTTATCCTAATTAATAAGAAAGAGAAAAAACAACAGATAAAAAAATAATCTAAAAAGTAAGAAAAAAGTCATTGTAAGAACACAACATTGAATGATATTGTAATCTTTTTAGCTGATGCAGCATTACTCGAACTAACTTCTTTTTGCTAATATCCCTCTTATTTACAAGTTAAAGGTACAGTCGAAGTAGGGGATGAGATATGGACATCCGTTTAATATCCGATATTCGATCAGTGAAGTTAAGCAGCACTGATCGAGTCCGGCAATTGGATGGATGAACGATAGCTCATCTAACAGTCGGTAGGCTGTCAACAGAGACAATCCCGGGAAGGCCGCTAGCCTGATGCAGGCGGAGAGGCGAGCCCGGGTGGAGGGTCGAAGAGACCTACCCAGGAGGTTTGCCACTCTGCTAGCGGTGCAGGCGGGCAGGCCCAGGTGGTGGGTTAGTTGACAGTCGAGGACCGTGGTTCGGAGTCCACGCTAAACTGTAGGTCCCTAGGTAAAAAGGGCCCATTGTGGCCTACTTGCCTAGTAAAATAAGTAGCTACTACTACTACTACAGTCGAAGTAACCTTTTACTCAATTTTTAACAATTTTTTGTGTATTACAATTTCGATATTTTCAGTTGTTACCAGAACAACTGAACTAATCTCGTTCTATAACAGGGACCTTATTTTTGCATTTATACAACAATGGTGTAAAACATCAAAGAGTTTACTCTCTACACTGCTTTAACTTCTAATTTAAAGACTTTGATGCTTCTAAATAATCGATCCTGTTTTATCAAATAATGTAAAATTTGTGGATCCGACATTTGACATTGGAAATATAAGCTTTAGTCAGTAATATTTTTATTTCTTAAAGTTCGTTCTGGCAAGCTTTTACTAAAGTTTGAGGAATTCACAATTAATTTTGCATTAAATCTACATAACTAGACAATACATTGTCATTAAATTGCGAAGGTGTTCCGACCACAATATCTGTTCTAATTTTAGACATGTTCTACTTACACAAAGCAAAACAATCTAAAACTATATACGACTTTCACCATACGCTAATTTCTAAACATTGTAACCGAACACGTTTATACATGTCTCCTATTATTAACACTTGCATTACCAGTGGTAGTTAGTGATAGATTAAAACACACGTTCGTCATATGTTGTGTAGGAATTCGTTAAATTCAAAGCGGTTGAGAAACTGCTAAATAATGTCGCCGATGATCTGATGATCAATTAATTATTGGTTTTAATTTTGAAGTTATTGTGCCGTGTTGGATCTGAGCTTGATAGATAAGTTTTTCTTTGGCATAAATTTACAAACAATTGTTAAATGACTTACGCACAAAATAGTAACAGAATCTAATTAAAAATGAAGTAGAAAAGCTATTAGTCTTGAGTAGTGGTAAGAGGTATAAAACTTCTCGTATGGTCTAAATGCTACTATCCGACCGACATCATAGATGTCTCTGTGGCGGATAGCGACTTGCGAAGCAAGTACCGACAGCGGCGACCTCTAGCCCAGGTGGACTAAACTACTGTTATTAAATATGATTTGAAGGAAATAACTACTCAGCGGGCAAATACCCCGAGCTGCATTGGATTACACCTTCATTGGCTATCGATCTATCATGATTTGAAGGTGTAATCCAATGCAGGTCGGGGTATTTGCCCGCTGAGTAGTTGTTTCCTTCAAATAATATTTAATAGCTATTAGTCTTATTAGGTTTACATGCTCGATAAACGCTTTCAAATAGAAAGGAAGTAACATGCAATCCTTGAACTCTCTGTTATCCCCTAAATTTTTAAAATACTTGGAGATATTTCAAGCTCTAGGATGCGACTAAGGCATCGATAATCAGCTAGTATCTGATATAGTCGCTGTCAAATCAAAATATTGGAGATTTTGCCATTTTTGTGATACGGGTGCCATCTAATAGCTCTAGCCTTTCTATGTGCTATAGTAAAACCAGCTATGTGTGAAGTCGTTAATTCGTAGATAAAACTACGTTATGGTTTTTCGTCTCTCATGTAAAATTTGGTAATCTCCACATAGTAGTTTCTGACTTGACAGCAATGATATATTAAAGGGTTTACGTTTATCCAGTGGGGATCAACAAAATGCAGCAGTACAAGCGACCTTCGATTTCTCCTTATAACATCAAAATGTCGTGGCAAAAACTTGTTTTTGTCAATTGATATCAATGTTGTTTTCTCTTCAATTCCACCGTCAAGGAAAAGCCTAGTAGAACATGTTCATAGCTATAAGATAATATTGATTGTCTGGAAAGTGTTGTTACTTTGGAACCCAGATCAGATAACACCCTACCGTCATATTCTCGATGTGTCTGTCCCACAATATATAGAAATTGATATCAAATTCAGTGATGAAGATGATTTGGAACAGTCATTCCGATAATACAGTGACTCCCAAATGATGAACGAAAAATGAGTACGTTACGTACAGCTGACGATCCGTCTCGCTATAGAACAACTTGAACGTCAACCAAAAAAGGATTTCATAATCGATGCGATCAAGGACCGATAATATATTTATCAATATATCCGGATACATCGCTGAAGATAACAGCAAACAATTAAAAAGTATTTTACACAACAATCCTGGTTCTTTCACAGTTCATTGAATAAAAGATTTACTACAGGGCAAAAGAAGTAGATTGTTTATGGTCTCAAATAAATATGGCGTCTTTACGAATGTTACTCTATTTTAAATATGCGCCAATAACATCTGTCCTGATACAACGTTCGTTTTCAACACATAAATGGATTTTTGCCGAGAGGTGGCAGATTTTAACAGCAGAACATAGTGTGCAACTTTTAATAATATGCTTCGCTTGTAAGGAATAATACCGCCGCAATAACTGTGAATAAGTATGTAGTGCTGCGAAAAAAATATTGATATAAACTACCAATGCCAATATAATTTCACTTTACTATTTCATTTTTAGAATCTATACACTACAAGGTAAGCTATTGAAAGATATTAGTTTACAGTCATAGTTTAAAAAACGTTTGGTACATAAATTAATAACAAATGTTCCCTTGCGCCAATTCCGTTATTGACTCGCCGATATCCAAACTTTAGTCATAAATCTATGCCTGTTTTGTGTTCCAACAGCCTATGTATTACATAAGAGTAAAATTGCGCAAATCTTTTGTGATATAAATTAATCTTTTATCTGTCATCAGTGTTCGAAATTTCAAAGGCGAAAATATATTTATGTTTAACGTCCCATGTTAATAAAACAATTTAATTTTATTAATGAAAGTATTTTGTAAACATTTGGCCGTTTATCACATGCACCACATCATCTCGTTTATATCTAATACAAGCAATAAAAATAGGTCGTTAATAATGTCATGGTTCTTGAAACTTAAGTCATAAACTTTCAAATTAGATCTTTCTTATATTAGTTTATGAGTTATGTTATAACAGACAAACAAATGTTGGAGTACACAGTATTTCAATTCTAATGTTTTATATATAATATATTTTCGGAAAAACAAATAGGATGATAGCTGAAATATTAATTGCTAATTTGATCATAACAATGAAACTAAATTGAGAGAAAATAATAAATCAAAGTCAATAATAATAATAGTACAAATATAAAAACCGCTGCCAATTACTTGGGGATCAGAACTTCCTCACCGTTGTAAAACTCGACGTGTGGTGGAGTTTATAATAAAAGTAATTTTTGACGTTTCAAAAAAGTCATATTTTTTGACGTTTAAAAAAAGTTACATTTTGACGTGTTGGAAACTATACTGTCCTTACGCTGGTGCCGGCCCTGGCGCATTTCCCGGACTTAGGACGGGTGAAGGCAAGAGCGTATGGGGGGATTTTTGGTGGTGTCAGCATTCCATAGAGAGAGGTCCATCAAGGGGATACATAGTTTGGTTGCGGTACATTACAGTACTATGTTTTCATTATTATGAGTATTTTCAACATATTACAGTTAACACTTGTTTTATACCTTGTGACTATTTTCTCCACCTTACATAGCAGCGGTAGGATTATTCAAAAGAGCCATTCGCAAGAACTGATAGAAAATTAGTGAAAGTGCGGAAAAAAACAGTGGATTCGAGAGCGAGTGTGCAGAGGTGCACTGAAGTGACGTACACGCAGGTGAATAAATGGTCCCTCCCCAAACGGCGCCCATGAATGCAGAGGATCCGCATGTATTTAGTGGTCAATTTCGTTGCAGAATAGATGTTAAGTAAATTATACAGACGTTAAAATACAAATATTGGACCCAATATTATTTTAAACAAGGTACAAAAAATTTTGAAATCAACAAGTATTTATTAATTTTTCTTTGTTTAGGAAATATAAGGATAATAGTAACGCTATTTTGAATTCACTTACTAAAAAACCGAACACAAAAAGTTTTTATACTTAAAAACATATGCCATTTAATATAAATCAATCGTTTGACAATTTTGGTGTAGATTTCAGTAAATTAGTTTTATGTTTTTTAATCCATGTGGAAATGATCTTATTTCTGTGACCATAAATATTTTCCAGGGCGCTCTTTATATTTGTTCTATTTGGTGAAGAAAATTAATCAATTTCATTTTTGCAATTTTAGTGTTAAGTAAATGATGGGATGATATGTGACATACGAGATGGGGACAGGTATTGGTGTGTATGATACTATCATTTGAAAATTTCCTTTTGTTTATTTATTTTGCTACATCTTGCAGTATTGACAAAACTGAAGAAAAGTGTTCTAAAAGCAACCTATTTAGTATACTTATATGAATGGAAGAAAGTCAATAATTAATGTGTTTCGATTGAGAAGATTTTGTCGGAGGGAATGATATACTTTAGATGTACCCAAATTTTATACTAGCACATTATAAAGAATTATAAAGCATAACTACTGAAGTACAATGGGCCTTTTCACTACTTCTTAAATCACAAAACAAATATGTTTATTTGATAGATATTCACCTTGTGCAACTCTGTTTGAAATATAAGTCTCCCATTGTTTAATAAAAAAATAAACATTTATTATGGCAATTTAAACACTTATTTGACCTTGAAGCTGAGTGACGTCACACAAACCAGAATCATGTTGGTAGAATTTGCAAGAACGCCTAATACTACTAACATCACACCACAACTGACACAATTTACATTGTTTACGGTTAGTTTTGTGGTTATGTTCTGCGTATTCATTTGCGAATTGTGTTTTGCTTTGTTTCTGCACATTATTGGAAGAAAATGGAGCCAGGATTTTCTAAAGGAAATGCAGAAAATCTGCCGAAAGTTGACTTTATTATGGTGGACGAGTTTTACATGTCAAATTTGGATTATTTATCAGCAGAAGTCAGGAATATTAAAACAAAACGGTAAATCATTAGTACTCTTATTTTCGTGTAATTTATTTATAAATATAATGGAACTACCATTATTTTAACATGCAATTGTTGTTACAATATTTTTTCCTATTTCAATTATACTTACTAATGTCTAATAATAATAATTTTTTAAGAAGAAGTTTGGCACCAATTGTTTTATAGTAACACCAGTTTTCTGAATCTTCTTTTAACTGTAAAATTTCAATAATTTAGCATCAATTTCTAAATACAACTTATTTTCTTACATCAAAATGATCTTCACAACAGTATATGTTTCTGGTTTTCGTCAACTGCTTCTCAACATAAGCTATTTTAAACCATGCTTTTCATCTATTTTCATCTGGTGGAACGTAAACGAAAATTTTGATTGGACAATTCATGTTGTTATTTGTACATGTTGGTACAAAGCACTTTGTAAACATGTTCCACACACAACAATCCAAACTAAAAAGAAACGACTGTCAAAGTCAATTTCGACGTCAACTGTCAAAAAGCAGAGAACCAACTTTGCAATACACCGATGTGTCATGTTCAAGGTCGTAGTCCCTTTGACGTCACTAAGGTGGGTTGCGTGACGTCACGTAAAAACGCGCGCTTTATTTCCGCACTTTTGTTATTTTTTTTTTTCGATAGAAATCGTGCTCAAAAAAAAAAAAAATAAAAATACGGCATGTTTTTTTTATAAAACACTATCACATAAAGCAATAAAAAAAAATCTGTGAAAAGGCCCATTCATAAGGCCGCCACTACTCATAAATGAATTTTATTTCAGAATTTTCTACTAACTTCTGTACCAGAAACGTGTACTCTTCTATTCTAGAACTTTCTAGAACCTTCTCTTCTAGATTGCTTTTAAATCTCAAACCTTCTAAGGCAGTATTCCAAAGTCTTTCTAAATCTCTATCTTTATACATAAAGTTGTATTATAGTGAAAGCAAAAAATTCAGTGATTGTTAGAAATCACTAGTGAAAACTGACGATTACTAGTTGCACTAATAAATATTATATGAGTATTTTTAAACATTAACTGCCAGCAGTTACTAGTAATATTTGGCAGTGAAAGATAAACTTCGTTTTAATCGGGTTTTACTGACTAGAAATTATTTAAAGCACCTAAAATAATTCCCATATTAAAAAAAAAGCAAAAAGACCATAAATAGACCAATTGCTCTGTTATACGTATTCGTAAAAGTAACAGAAAAAATTATCTACGACCGATTCATTACATACTTCATAGAGAATAAAATATTGGCTAATAGCCAACACTGATTTTTTTCCAACAAAACTACTCGTATTACTCCCGCTATTTTTGAATCACTAAACTATATGATCTGTGAAATTGAAAACCGAAATTACGTGGCTGGTTTGTATTTCGATTTCAGTAAGGTCTTTGATCTAGTAAATCTTAATATGCCATTACAAAAATTAGAATTTTAAGGAGTACGGGCCTTTCATCAGGCACTTTATTAAAAACTTTTATTAAAAAAAAATTTAAATTTAAAAAATTCTTTAATTCGGTGTGACTTAAGTAAGACCGAATTAACGATTTTTTTAATTCGGTCTTACTTAAGTAACACAACCCAAACAGTTTGTATTATCAATTAAATTAAGTAAACGGGAGGTATTTTCTGACGAAATGTGGTAAATGTAAGTATCTTCAAGGCTCCATCCTTGAGCCAATTTAGTTTTTGATATTATTTGTGAACAAGCTTACATCTTACGTTGAAATTAGTTCAATCCTCCAATTTGCAGATGCTAAATAAAATAAATCGATTCAGCAAATTAGTAAAACTAAATTTTTTGGAGTAAACTTTGACAAAACGTCTGAGCATATAGAAATTGTTCCAAAGTCTGCACAGTGAGCTTTGCTTACAGGATCAGCTCCATCTAGACAGCTTAAAATTATGCTATGCATATTCAGTGCATCTCCGAAAGTGAGTTTTCTTTTTAAATAACGATTGTTGATGCTAAAACAACTAGTTTTAAGAAAAACTACCACAACAAAATGTTTTGAAAAACCGAGATATTTAAAAATTTTTGCAAAGTTGGTGCTGTGTATTAACCAAGTAAGTGAGAACTAACCAGATCACCCGCACCTTACCACAGTGACAATACATGACGGTTGATAGTTGAGAATTGAACTCTTAAGTTTTATTGTGTGTCAAATTGTTTGACTTTAGTAATTCTTCAGTTATTTTAACGTTATTTTTTTCAGTATTTGTTTCTATTATTTAAAAGTGGCACTTATTTACGAGAAGAATGAACTTGTTGACATGATTCTAATGTATGATGAATGCCATCAGATCGCCCCAGTATCACCACTACGTAGAACGTTTCCCTTTGAGGTTCCACCCAGCCCCAAGCGATTAATTTATCTCGTATGTCGAGCTCTAGAAACTATGTCTTAGAACATCGAAGAAGACATGCTGGATGAGCTAGACCAACTCGTGTATTAGAGGCAGAGGATATTGTTGAGGAACAGCCAACTATGAGTACCAGATAAATTTCTCGTCAAGTGAATGTGTCTCACAGTACAGTTTGGTGTAGGTTACCAACATTATCCGTTCCATGTCCATCCGTTCAGGCTTTATAGTTCCAAGATCACCCAACGAGAGTGCGATTTTGTGTGTGGCTATTACACGAAAATAATGCAAATGCAAATTTCACGAAAAGTGTTTTAGTGACAGATGAGGTTACCTTAACTCGAAATGGGTGAATAACTTTCGGAATACGCACGTGTGAGCATTGGAAAATCAACATGGAAATCGTAGAACACATTTTCAGTAAAGATTCTCAATAAACTTATGAGCAGGTATTGTTTATGTTACCCTTATCGTACCTTCCGAGTTACCAGAGAAATTGAATGGTTGACAATACTTAACTTTTTCGCAAGATACTTTACTGCGTTACTAATGGATGTGCCGCAAAATGTTTACGAAAATATGTGGTTTCTACACGATAGAGCACCACCACACTTTCGACGTTAAGTGCGGGATCATTAGAACTAAACGTTTCCTGACCAATGGAATGGACGTAATGGTCCAGTTTAATGACCTCCGCTGTCCCCAGACCATAAATCCGCTCGATTTTTACTTATGGCGTCACATGAAATATTTAGTGTACAAAACAGAAGTGAACACGGTTAAACAATTGAGAGATAGAATCGACAAAGTAGCAGGAACAATATGTCAACAAGATGCCCTGTTAACGTCGTGTACTGAATCACGGATACACCGAGCGAGGATCTGTATACAGGGAAACGATGATAGCTTTGAACATTTGCTATAGTAGTGACAGGACCGGACTCGCCAAGTTTTAAATAGCCGAAATAGCATTTATTTTGAAATGTAAATATCCCGGTTAATAAAATTTCCTTATTCTTTGTAAAACTACTTATTATAGCATCAACTATAGTCACATAAGAGGAAAACCCCACTTCCAGAGGCATCCTGTATACAATCAGTGATATAGCAAAGTATAAATAGCTTATAATTTGCTGGTATCACTCATTGAATGCTGACAAAATGTTTGTCTATTAGAAAACAGTTTTTCGCACCATATTAAATCTTTCGTACAATACCTGTTGCAGGGTATACTTTACAAATCTGAAAATCTGGACATAATGACTGTAGCATATATATATATATATATATATATATATATATATATATATATATATATATATATATATATATATATATATATATATATATATATATATATATATATATATATATATATATATATATATATATATATATATATATATATATATATATATATATATATATATATATGTATATAATAAAACAATGAATTATCGGGTATCGCCCGCAAAAAGAAAAAAGTGCACGGTGGAAAATGCAAAAATTGCAAATGGCAGAAAGATGCAAACCGTGGACACGTGTTTCTGACTAATTGGTCTTCATCAGCACGGTGTAGCTGAGTTAAAATTATGGACAAAACTCAAAAAAAGACACTAAAGGAAAACCACTGACAGGGAGCAAGTCGCACCTTTGTGGCTTCCACTTGGATGACTCTGGTATGAGAGCATCGTCCAAGCATCGCACACGCGGGCAACTATAGCAACCTGCGTGGGATTCCGGACCCAGGAAAATGAATAAGTACAGAGAAAGAGTAAACCGCGGGTTTATTTACATTACAGTAAAAAAACAATGAATTATCGGGTATCGCCCGCAAAAAGAAAAAAATTGCACGGTGGAAAATGCAAAAATTGCAAATACAGAAAGATGCAAACCGTGGACACGTGTTTCTGACTAATTGGTCTTCATCAGCACGGTGTAGCTGAGTTAAAATGATGGACAAAACTCAAAAAAATACACTAAAGGAAAACCACTGACAGGGAGCCAGTCGCACCTTTGTGGCTTCCACTTGGATGACTCTGGTATGAGAGCATCGTCCAAGCATCGCACACGCGGGCAACTATAGCAACCTGCGTGGGATTCCGGACCCAGGAAAATGAATAAGTACAGAGAAAGAGTTAACCGCGGGTTTATTTACATTACAGTAAAAAAACAATGAATTATCGGGTATCGCCCGCAAAAAGAAAAAAATTGCACGGTGGAAAATGCCAAAATTGCAAATGGCAGAAAGATGCAAATCGTGGACACGTGTTTCTGACTAATAGGTCTTCATCAGCACGGTGTAGCTGAGTTAAAATTATGGACAAAACTCAAAAAAAAAGACACTAAGGAAACCACTGACAGGGAGCCAGTCGCACCTTTGTGGCTTCACTTGGAAGACTCTTATGGTTTGAGAGCAACATCCAAGGATCGCACACGCGGGCAACTATAGCAACCTGCGTGGGATTCCGGACCCAGGAAAATGAATAAGTACAGAGAATAAGTTAGACGCGGGTTTAATTACATTCGTAAAGAATAAAGAATTATCGGGTACTCCCGCAAAAAAAAAAATTGCACGGTGGAAAAATGCAAAAATTGCAAATGGCAGAAAGATGCAAACCGTGGACACGTGTTTCTGACTAATTGGTCTTCATCAGTAGCGGTGTAGCTGAGTTAAAATGATGGACAAAACTCAAAAAATACACTAAAGGAAACCACTGACAGGAGCCAGTCGCACCTTCGTGGCTTAACTTGGAAGACTCTTATTGTTTGAGAGCAACATTCAAGGATCGCACACGCGGGCAAACCATAAGAGTTATCCAAGTGAAGCCACAAAGGGTGCGACTGGCTCCTTGTCAGTGGTTTCCTTTAGTGTCTTTTTTTTTTTAGTTTTGTCCATCATTTTAACTCAGCTACACCGTGCTGATGAAGACCAATTAGTCAGAAACACGTGTCCACGGTTTGCATCTTTCTGCCATTTGCAATTTTTGCATTTTTCCACCGTGCAATTTTTTCTTTTTTGCGGGAGTACCCGATAATCCTTTATTTTTTACGAATGTAATTAAACCCGCGTCTAACTTATTCTCTGTACTTATTCATTTTCCTGGGTCCAGAATACCACGCAGGTTGCTATAGTTGCCCGCGTGTGCGATCCTTGGATGTTGCTCTCAAACCATAAGAGTCTTCCAAGTGAAGCCACAAAAGGTGCGACTGGCTCCCTGTCAGTGGTTTCCTTTAGTGTCTTTCTCTTGAGTTTTGTCCATCATTTTAACTCAGCTACACCGTGCTGATGAAGACCAATTAGTCAGAAACACGTGTCCACGGTTTGCATCTCTTCTGCCATTTGCAATTTTTTCTTTTTGCGGGAGTACCCGATAATTCTTTATATATATATATATATATATATATATATATATATATATATATATATATATATATATATATATATATATATATATATATATATATATATATATATATATATATATATATATATATATATATATATATATATATATAATAAAATAGTGTATGCCAAAAGAAAATATACTCTATGAGAACAATAATTTAAATGTTCCATTTCATAAATCTGCATTTTCGAATAGGGCCTATTCTATAATTGCATTAAAATTTACAAGGCTTTACCTCGACATACCTATTAAACAAATAAATAATATAACTAATTATACATATAAACAAAAGATAGATACGTAGGTAAAGTGTACTACTCATTAAACGAACACTTTATTAATATTTAAATTTAAATGTTAAATTATCTAATTTATCGAAGTTTTTACTATTTTTAGGTCCTTTACATACCTAACATTGCAATTTATTATGTTCATGAATCTTGTAATAATATTACCTTACCTTGTAACGTCGTCGATGTTTCTATATAAAATGACAATAATTGTTTTATTATTATTATTAAATATCAAAATTTGTCCATTCCATTTTTCTTAAAAATTAACTTACAGTACATATATGTGATAATGATAATTCCTCCCAAATCCCCACCAATAAGGGAAGATTCTGTATAAAGGACATATTATATAAAAGATGCTTTTTTCTTAGGAGCTAAAGAAAATTTTAGAAGCTCAGAAAAAGTGTGTGATAAACATACTGTTTGTTTCTGTCTTATTAAGTTTATTTAACACCTTAATCACGTATTTACTGGAACATATTAAATGCTTTTTTGCCTGAGAATATTGAAGAAGTTGTATAAATAAAACGACGAGATGTTCCCTTTGATTTATATTTAATGGAACGATTTATTATCCTAGTTGGACCAAGACAGCTTACGAATGAAATTTCACATGCGACTCAATAGTACCTTTAAAATTCAAAGTATAAAATAGGCCAGGCAAATTGTCATTTTATCCAGAATAAATTGCTACTTTTTTTCGCTAGTGATGCGAATAATATGAACCTAAATCACGTATGCAGTATTACATTTGATATGAAATTAGCCACCACTGCTATTTAAAAAAATATAAAGAAATGAAAGTATATTATAATATTCTTATTCTATGAGTTGGGATATTTATATTTCTAGCAACTTATGGTTGTACCCTGTGAGATTTTCACTTAATTTTTTTATATAGTGTTGTGTGCAATTTCAATGTTACACTGTATAAATTCTGTACGTAATGTCTTGTATTTTTTCATTCCTATTGTAGATAATTTTATGTTATATTTTCTCTCCTTCATCGTTCTTTTTGAAATTTCGGATTTATACATATGTATCTGAGTTCTCCGAGTCATGATTATTCATACTGTAACGATTCAGTTTAATCCTTACAACAAACACAAACAACCAGTTCGATAAAATCGATAGTCTGCCTTGTCACATCTTTCGCAGCTAAATTATTAAATTTGAAATAGAGTATGCGTCGCATTTAACTCGTAATTGAAAACTTGGTTGCCTATATGGCGATAATCTGAATTTATCAAGTCTCCATCGCGAGCCGTATCGATTAGATATGTCTAATAAAAGTTTTGACAAGTATTAAATTGTACCATAAATTTTGGGATTTTCTTGTCGAAACTATAAAACTTAGTTTTCCAAATTTCCTGGAGTTGCCGTAGAGCATTTTGTTGGAGTTCTTATTGGAAACGATTGCTTCGTAAGAAGGATTTAATTTATTAGGCCATATTTCCCACGTTTGAAGTTAGCCACTACCATAGGCTTTGTTTTGGAGAGAAAACCCTCGTAACGAGGTAAGTCTTTTAATCATTTTCGCATTTTGGCTGTCTTTGACTGTTGTCCAAAAGTTAAGTAATGGAATATTTTGTTTTAGGGTTTTTGTATATGGTTATATGTATTAATTGTCCTGTAGAGTTTTGGGTACAGTTAACGTACCATTTCTGCATACAGTTTCACCATATAAAGCATTCCTGGATAGTTTCCTGTTTATAGTTTTCCTTTTTTTGACGGCTCTATCCATCTCGAACCTTGGGAGAGTCGCTAAGTAACTACTTAACAGCGAAGTAGCTACCCGCAGCGAGAGAAAGAAACCGAGAATCATCTGCAGGCTACCAGATAAGAAATATTGCTTGTTTCATTTTATTTTTTTAATTATAGATAGATATATCTTTTACATTTAGGTTTAAGTCATTGACAGTATTTGTTAGCATAAAATTAATAATATCTAAGCGCCCATTCAGGTATATCTCGACCAGTGATAAATCGTACACACAGTTTTATTTAGGTTGTTTTGTAAGCTATACGTGCGCACGTACAGTACTTTGAATTAGTCGTAAATGTACTAAGTATTCCAATTGTATGATACACTGTAAGTACAAAGCCTGGCCTGGTTTTAAAAGTGAGCAGGAGTGCATATTTGTTGTCTGGACAGGACTTTTAGGGCATATCTGTTTACTATTGTCTGTCAATACTTAATCAATAAATAAACTGGTAGTAAAATTTTATAAGAGCAATACTTGTTGAAGCCTAGGTGATTTACGTATCTGTGTTTGTGTTAGATCTTTTTTTTTTCTTTGGTATTCACTTGTTTGCTTGCTTCCCACTTAGAACAAATATAATTTTATTTTTTTTATTTTGTGGTGCGGATTTCTCGAACAACAGGGACTTTTCTAGTTTAAAGTGGCGGAAATAAACTAGTGGCGCCCTTAAAATTTATTAAACCCCCCACTCTTCAGCTGAGCTCGGGAGTTATTTGTTTTGCCGCGCTATCACCGTAATCCGCAGCCAAACTAAGTGGCGTAATAGGTAAAGCGCGTCGCAAATTTGGCGCCCAACGTGGGGCCATTGACGCCTCAGACACTTTAGACGTCGCGACGCATACCGACGCTTGGCGTCGATTTTGACAATTTGTCATATTATTGTTAGTATTGTTACTTTTAACAAATTTTCAGTGATATTTTTAACTTTGACATCTCGACGCCCACCGACGCCTAACGTCTATCTTGTAAGTATCATTTTAATGTTATTTTTGTTGCCTTGACCAATAATTAATTGATTTCACAATTTTATCGTTCCGACGCCCACCGACGCCCAGCGTCGATTTTACAAATTTTTCATTATAATGCTAGTTTTGCTTCCTACAACAGTTATTTACTGTTTTGGACAATTTTTGCATACCGACGCCTTGCGCCGTTTCGCTTGGGACACTGATATAATATTAGTCTACAGGTGTACAATACAATTTTGATTTAGGGGATCGTTTTTGGCGATCCGACACTACCGACGCCTAGCGTCGATTTTGAGTTTTTGGCAATTTTGTATAGGAAGTGATTTCTAGAGTATATTGGTCATTCGTAATTTGGTATGTAAACAATTTCTTTTTTTGTTTTTATTGCGATTTCTATTTTTCTTTGTGTTCGTCATTTGCCTTCATAATGAGTTCGAAGATTAAGTTAGATGTTCATCGTTTATCCAAAGAGGAATTGATTTATGAATTGAGAGTGCGTGGTTTGGGTGATGGTGGCGACTTAACCGTTACAGAACTTAGAACCATTTTACGTAATGCACTTCAACTGGAGAAAACTTCACTTGCGATTAGGAATCCGACGTATCCGTATACGTTTACACAGGATTATGAAGTACTTATAGTAAATATAGAGGATATCAATAAACTTATTGAGGAATTCACGGGAACTGAAAATGATAGTAAATTTAAGGGCATTGTATCTAAAATAGCTCATTCGTTAGGTCGTGTTAACAGATCCAGTCCACATAATGAGACTGAAAATACATGTAAAGCTGATATGCGACTCAAATTACTTTTAGCTTTTGACAAACTTAAAGTGAAAACTAAAAGCAACCGTAGAGATTCGACTGTTTTCGATCTATCGGTATTACGACACAATGTAGATGCACCTAGGGTTCACAGTTCCGCGGTAGAAACAGATCTAGAATCTAGTGATGATGATGTAACGGTTAAAATAAAACCTGTTCCTGTTCGGGACTGGGGTTTAAAGTTTACGGGTAAGAAAGGTGAGATGTCATTCAGTAGTTTTATGGAACGTGTAGAGGATAAAAGACGATCAAGAGGTATTTCTCGTGCTTTATTATTTAGAGACGCAGTTGATTTATTTGAAGGTGATGCATACACCTGGTATAATATGGTTAAGGAATGGGCTACAGACTGGGACTCGTTAGTTGAATTAATGAAAGAACAATTTTTGCCAGCAAATTTTGATCGTGATCTTTTCGAGGAAATTAAGCGTAGAACGCAGGGTGATCATGAAAACATTGGTTTATATATTGCTAGTATGAAGGGTTTATTTAATAAAATGAAACAGCCAGTATCTGAAGATACTCAGTTTGAGATCATTTTGGAACGGATAGATCCTTACTATCAACCATTTATTGTTTTTGAAGAAATATCCTCAGTTACTCAGCTATTATCTGCATGTCGTAAACTTGATGCTAGGAGAGAACTTGCTAAGTCTTTTACACCTCCTCCTCCGAAAAATAAATGTTTAATACCAGAGTTAGCTTATGCTTCCACGTCTCGTAGTTATGCATCTACAAGTGATAGTAGGAACTCGATTCATGGAATTTCGGAAGTATGTAGTGGTAATAATAGATCACAGAATAATGATAGTAATTCTAGTTCGAACAAGACTTGTTGGAATTGTGGTGGTTCCGGTCATCTTTCAACGAGATGTCCAAAACCTCAAGAACGTTATTGTTATTCGTGTGGATTTCGAAATGTTACGGTACGTACTTGTCCGAAATGTAATAGGAAGCCGGGAAACGGCCAATTGGGGCATTAGTAAGCGATCGGCTTATGCCTCTAAACCAGAATTCGATCGAAACTATCTTTCCTGTTAGTTATGTGTTAGATTACGTTTTAGCTCACGTGAAAGGTGACGAGAGACCTTATGTTACCGTGTCTATTTTTGGTAAATCTTTGCTGGGTTTATTAGATTCTGGTGCCAGTCGGACAATTGTCGGTGGTAAGGGTTGGAAAATATTGAAAAGTATCGGGTTAGTAAACTTGGAAAATTGTGACCTTAAATCGGTTACTGTAGCTAACGGTAATAGTTGTGATTGTATCGGTATTTTACGTACACCTGTTAGATTACGTGATGTTGAGAAAATTATAGATATTCTCGTAGTTCCTGAACTGAATCATTCGTTAATTTTAGGTATAGATTTTTGGTTGCGCATGGGAATAGTCCCAAATATTAGTTCGAACGAATGGAAATTTTCTCTCTCGGATTGTATCAATGTCGATTCACTTGAAGCTTTAAATCCGCGTAGTGCCTTAACAGACAAAGAAGCAGACATTTTAAATCAACTTATCGATAAGACTTTTCAGAAAATGGGTGATAAGTTAGGTCGTACTAATATTGTTGAACATAGAATTGAGGTACTAAATGAAGCTGATCCTATAAAGCAACGTTTTTATCCGGTTTCGCCAACGCTCATGAAACATATCGATACTGAACTGCAGGAAATGCTGCAGAAAGATGTAATTGAACCTTCTACAAGTCCGTGGAGTAGTCCAATAGTTATGGTACGTAAGAAGGATAATACCTTCAGATTTTGCGTTGACTATCGAAAATTGAATAGTGTGACGAAGCGCGATGCATATCCCCTTCCTTTTGTGACAAATATTTTAGATAAATTGAGGGATGCACGTTATTTGTCGAGTTTAGATATTAAATCTGCATATTGGCAGATATCTGTGGAAAAGAATTCCCGTCCTTACACCGCATTCACTGTTCCCGGACGGGGCCTTTTCCAATTTAAACGGCTACCGTTTGGTTTGCATACTGCACCCGCAACATGGCAGCGTTTAATTGATCGTGTTCTTGGCGTTGATTTAGAACCATACGTGTTCGTTTACCTCGATGATATTGTTATTGTCACGCAAACTTTCGAGAAACACGTAGAAGTTCTCTCTAAAGTATTTTCTCGATTAATTTCAGCAGGTCTTACGTTAGGTAGAGAAAAGTGTAATTTTTGTCGGTCTGAATTACGTTATTTGGGTTATGTAGTAGATGTTAACGGGTTACATGTAGATCCGGAGAAGGTAAATGCGATATTACAAATTCCAACTCCTACTAAAGTTTCTGACGTACGTAGTGTTATTGGTACTGCCTCATGGTACCGTAGATTCATACCTAATTTCTCGTCTATGATACAACCGCTGACAGAGCTTCTAAAGAAAAATGCAAAATTTTATTGGACTTCACGACAAGAAGAAGCACTTAAGTTAATTAAGGAACGGTTAATATCTGCACCCGTTCTATCTTGCCCAAATTTTGATTTGCCTTTCGTTATACAGACAGATGCAAGCGCGTACGGGATTGGTGGAATATTGACTCAGAACCATCCGGATTTCGGTGAACAAGTCACATGTTACTTATCTAGGTCGCTGACGAAGCAAGAGAGGAAGTACTCTACCACAGAACGTGAGTGTCTAGCAGTACTATGGAGTATTGAAAAACTACGACCGTATATCGAAGGAAGTCATTTCACGGTCATAACGGATCATTGGTCTTTACGTTGGTTAAATAACCTGAAGGACCCAACTGGTCGACTGGCCAGATGGGCGATCAGATTACAACAATATAGTTTCGATATAATTCATCGCAAGGGTAAGGATCACGTAGTTCCCGATATGTTGTCACGTTCGGTTCCCATACTAGATATCATTTATAGCGAGACGGATGTAGAAAATGAAGTAATTTTAGATCGTTGGTATCTGAAAATGCTAAATAAAGTTGAAAACGACCCATTACATTTTCCATCGTGGCGTGTCGTGGGTTCGATTTTGTATAAGTATGTAGAACATAGTAATTTTCCTGGTTTATCTGACACTCAAGATAATTGGAAACGCGTAGTTCCGAAAAATGAACGCAAGAAAGTTCTTGTTAAGTGTCATGATGATCCATGTGCTGGTCACTCAGGCATATTTAAAACTTTTTCGCGAATCTCTCAACATTATTACTGGCCTAAAATGAAGGCGGATATAACAAAGTATATTCGTGATTGTGTTGTCTGCTGTAAAAATAAACCTGAGCAAAAGAAGCCTGCTGGTTTACTTGCACCTCGTCGTGTGGTGGATAAACCTTTTCAAGTTGTATCGTGTGATCTTATTGGACCACTGCCTAGGTCCAATCGAGGTTTCAAATTTATTTTAGTAATAGTCGATAGTTTTAGTAAATTTAGTTTAGTTATACCGTTAAGAAATGCAACCTCAAAGTTAGTATGTACTGCAATGGAAGAACACTTGTTTCTGATATTTGGTCAACCGGACATTTTGATTTGTGATAACGGTACTCAACTTAGAAGTAGGGAATTTCGTAAATTGCTTGAATCCTACCATATCAAACAAGTCTTTACAGCTAATTATCATGCTCAGGCAAACCCTACGGAAAGGGTAAATAAGACTCTTGAGACAATGATTAGGTGTTACATTGCTGACAATCACCGCGAGTGGGACAAAAATGTCTCAAAATTATCTTGTGCAATACGCACTCAAGTTCATGAGTCCACTAGACGGACGCCATACTTCATTGTGTTTGGTCGTGAGATGCCATCTAATGTACAACCTAAAGATGGGAATCAACCTGTTAGTTTTGACATTGATAAAAATGAATTAGCCCGCGATCGAAGTGAAGCCCTTCGGAGGTTATACGCTGAAGTGAAGCAAAGGTTAAAGAAAGCATCCGAGAAAAACAAACGATATTATGACTTACGTCATCGCGATGTTACTTATGAGATAGGTTCCCGTGTCTATCGGAAAAATTTTGTATTATCGGATGCGGCACAGCATTTCTCTTCTAAATTAGCCCCGAAGTATGTAGGTCCATTTATTGTCGCCAAGAAGGTGTCACCATGGACATATGAATTAAAAGATGTAGATGGTAGATTTAGAGGAACGTGGCATGCCAAAGACCTCAAGCCATCTCCTGAACATGATTAATAATACAGTTGGGCGCTACACGCCACCTTTACGCGATACTCTCGATGTCATTTATCTAAGATTCGGACTTTGTATTTACCGTCGACAGTTTTTTTTATTATTTCGGTATCATATTTTCAAGTATTATAGGTTAATAATATAGGGTGTGTGTTTTGGATCTTCTGTTTTGGGTAGCTATTAGTAGTGGCAAGAACTATATTAGGAAACAAAATCTCTTACAGACGGTCAGTTATGAAAATTTCTGCGAAATTTTCTAGGAGGTTCCGGTGGAATTTGTAACGATTCAGTTTAATCCTTACAACAAACACAAACAACCAGTTCGATAAAATCGATAGTCTGCCTTGTCACATCTTTCGCAGCTAAATTATTAAATTTGAAATAGAGTATGCGTCGCATTTAACTCGTAATTGAAAACTTGGTTGCCTATATGGCGATAATCTGAATTTATCAAGTCTCCATCGCGAGCCGTATCGATTAGATATGTCTAATAAAAGTTTTGACAAGTATTAAATTGTACCATAAATTTTGGGATTTTCTTGTCGAAACTATAAAACTTAGTTTTCCAAATTTCCTGGAGTTGCCGTAGAGCATTTTGTTGGAGTTCTTATTGGAAACGATTGCTTCGTAAGAAGGATTTAATTTATTAGGCCATATTTCCCACGTTTGAAGTTAGCCACTACCATAGGCTTTGTTTTGGAGAGAAAACCCTCGTAACGAGGTAAGTCTTTTAATCATTTTCGCATTTTGGCTGTCTTTGACTGTTGTCCAAAAGTTAAGTAATGGAATATTTTGTTTTAGGGTTTTTGTATATGGTTATATGTATTAATTGTCGTGTAGAGTTTTGGGTACAGTTAACGTACCATTTCTGCATACAGATTCACCATATAAAGCATTCCTGGATAGTTTCCTGTTTATAGTTTTCCTTTTTTTTGACGGCTCTATCCATCTCGAACCTTGGGAGAGTCGCTAAGTAACTACTTAACAGCGAAGTAGCTACCCGCAGCGAGAGAAAGAAACCGAGAATCATCTGCAGGCTACCAGATAAGAAATATTGCTTGTTTCATTTTATTTTTTTAATTATAGATAGATATATCTTTTACATTTAGGTTTAAGTCATTGACAGTATTTGTTAGCATAAAATTAATAATATCTAAGCGCCCATTCAGGTATATCTCGACCAGTGATAAATCGTACACACAGTTTTATTTAGGTTGTTTTGTAAGCTATACGTGCGCACGTACAGTACTTTGAATTAGTCGTAAATGTACTAAGTATTCCAATTGTATGATACACTGTAAGTACAAAGCCTGGCCTGGTTTTAAAAGTGAGCAGGAGTGCATATTTGTTGTCTGGACAGGACTTTTAGGGCATATCTGTTTACTATTGTCTGTCAATACTTAATCAATAAATAAACTGGTAGTAAAATTTTATAAGAGCAATACTTGTTGAAGCCTAGGTGATTTACGTATCTGTGTTTGTGTTAGATCTTTTTTTTTTCTTTGGTATTCACTTGTTTGCTTGCTTCCCACTTAGAACAAATATAATTTTATTTTTTTTATTTTGTGGTGCGGATTTCTCGAACAACAGGGACTTTTCTAGTTTAAAGTGGCGGAAATAAACTAGTGGCGCCCTTAAAATTTATTAAACCCCCCCACTCTTCAGCTGAGCTCGGGAGTTATTTGTTTTGCCGCGCTATCACCGTAATCCGCAGCCAAACTAAGTGGCGTAATAGGTAAAGCGCGTCGCAATACACATAATACAATTAATTGGTGATCCGTTAAGTCATAAACAAGTTCTCTCATTGGTTGATTGAGATTCATATTCAGCGACGCAGAAACTGATTTCTAGGGCGAGTGTTATCGAAAATAACATTATTGGGCCATTTTTTATTAACAGTGGAAAAATATATTGTTAACCCAAAATGTAATTCCGATAACAGAAACTTCTTATCCCAATAACAATATTCGATTTGTACTAGATGGGACACCTCCTCACTTTGGACTAGAGGTCAGAAATTATTAGCATTGAAAATGCTTATAGGATCGCAAAGGTTCTCGTATATGGGTATGTTTTCGATGAAAAGTGTAACGCTATGAGCGACACGACACCGACATGGTTTGGTAGTGGGGGGACCGAGAGTAGTGCGGGTGCATAGTGTATCATAGGCAGGCATGGCATATAATACAGAATATTCATATTATTATATCAGTCTGAGCACGCATAATGTAAAAGGCAGCGGTTTCGATATTTTGGTGTAAGTTGTGAACGTAAGATACAAGGTGGCAGTCTTCTGAAAATGGTACTGTTACTTGTTTATACCTAAATTATATACAGATAACACATTAGAAGATTTCGATATCGATTTTTTTTTTAGTATGAAAGATTAATTCTGAGTGGTTTTTACTTGGGTACAATGGATGGATGCGCTCGAGTATGATGCGTAGTGGCTTTTCCTAGAAAAAAATAGATACGCAGTAAGTATTCCTGAGTATAAGTGTAGCGCAGTAGTTTTCCTTGGGAAAAATGGATGCGCGGTAGGTATTCCCGAATACCATCGATACGCAGTAGGTATTTCCGAATACTCTGGATCCGCAGTAGGTATTTCCGAATACTATGGATGCGCAGTATGTATTCCCGGATACCATAGATGCGCAGCAGGTATTCTCGAATACAATGGATGCGCAGTAGGTATTCCCGAATGCTATGGATGCGCAGTAGGTAATTCCGAATACTATGGACGCGCAGTAGGTTTTTCCGAGTCCTATGAATGCGCAGTAGGCATTCCCGAATACTATGGATGCGCAGTATGTATTCCCGAATACCATAGATGCGCAGTAGGTATTCTCGAATACTATGAATGCGCAATAGCTTTCCTTGGGAATAATATTTGAACAGTAGGTTTTTCGGGTACAATGGAAGCGCAGTAGGTTTCCCTAGTACCATGGATGCGCAGTAGCTTTCCTTGGGAATAATGGATGCGCAGTGGGTTTAACAAGGTGTAAAATGTAATATTTTCAGATAATGGAGTCTGAAATACATATAATATTACATTTCCGGATACTATGGATGAGCAGTATGTATTCCTGGATACCATAGATGCGCAATAGGTATTCTCAAATACAATGGATGCGCAGTAGGTATTCCCGAATGCTATGGATGCGCAGTAGGTATTCTCGAGTACAATGGATGCGCAGTAGGTATTCCCGAATGCTATGGATGCGCAGTAGGTAATTCCGAATACTATGGATGCGTAGTATGTATTCCCGGATCCCATAGATGCGCAGTAGGTATTCTCGAATACAATGGATGCGCAGTAGGTATTCCCGAATGCTATGGATGCGCAGTAGGTATTCCCGAATGCTATGGATGCGCAGTAGGTAATTCCGAATACTATGGACGCGTAGTAGGTTTTTCCGAGTCCTATGAATGCGCAGTAGGTATTCCCGAATACTATGGTTTCGCAGTATGTATTCCCGAACACCATAGATGCGCAGTAGGTATTCTCGAATACTATGAATGCGCAGTAGATTTCCTTGGGAATAATATATCAACAGTAGGTCTTTTCGAGTACTATGGAAGCGCAGTAGGTTTCCCTAGTACCATGGATGCGCAGTAGCTTTCCTTGGGAATAATGGATGTGCAGTGGGTTTAACAAGGTGTAAAATGTATAATTTTCAGATAATGGAGTCTGAAATACATATAATATAATTATTTTCAGATAATGGCGTCTGAAATAAATATAACTTCATCGGTGGAATGTAATGAGGCTCCAGGTACTTCTCACTTAATATCTAAAAATGCGGAAGTGTCGACAGTATCGTGAAAAAAGAGAAACTGTTAGAAGGCGACTGTGTAAAAATTCCAAAGCCTAATACTTCTCAGGTAATATCTAAAAATGCAGAAAGGTGTCGAAGATATCGCGCAAAAAAAGAAAAATATGTTAAAAAATGATTGCGTACGGATTCCAACGCATAAAAGTACCACATTAATGGCAAAAAGGTGTCCTAATAATTCATTCGAAAATAATGCTTTAGAAAAGGAAAATAATACAGCCGATCAACATATAGAAGAGCATGTAGAAGGTATTTTGGATAATAACAGTGATAAAGGGATGCCACAAGGAGAGGATTTGGTTATATCTTTTACGAGTACGGCTGCCACAAATGTAAGGGAACGATCTGCTAGTTCCTCATTAAGTCGAATTTCTAAGTATCGTGAAAAAAGACGAAGATTAATGGCTGAGGAAACATTTAAAAGTTATATGAGTAAACATTTCTTTTCGGATAGCTTAGACGAATATTGTCATATCTGCGATCGTATTTGGTGGCGAAGTAGATTGTCAAACGTTACAAAGAAATCTGCTGTAGCTGAATATTTACATATTATTGAATATTATATACATGATACGTTTCTAATATGTTCAAATTGTTTAACATTTGTTCGATGACGAACAATTCCTACTTTAGCCACAATAAATAGTTTCGTATATCCTGAAATTCCTCCAGATCTGCCCGAATTATGTCCAATATCTCAAAGATTAGTATCTCCCCGTTTGCCTTTTATGCAAATACGACAATTGCGCTATTTTGCGGGTTCGAAAAAATTAATTGGGTAAGTGATAAATGTGCCCGTGGATGTGAATACAATGGTTACTAGTTTACCTAGGAAATTGAATGATGATTGTGTAATCAATATAAATTTGAAGAAACATTTATTGAACAGAAGTTCCTATTTGGCCGGATGTATTTCGAAAGCTGATATTAAGGTATGGTTGCAACGATTAGTTGAAACTCCTCTGTATAAGCAGTATAAAATAGAAATTAATTCGGCTTTCTTTGAAAATTTAACTGATACTGATAAATTACTAAGAAGTCGTAAGGAAGTAGACAAGAGGTTACAAGAAAAATGCGTTACTATCAGTTTCAGAAATGAGAGGCAAGCTATCCCAGAGCAAATGTTGAAATTAATTCAACAAACATTATTCTGGGGCGAGGATACTATCTTAAATATGGCTCCAGGACAACATGTACAGCCTTTGGCTTTATCATTTGATGCAGATGCTGAGGAATTGTCATTTCCTACAATTTGCTTTGGACATAAAAGAAATTTTAAAACACGAGTCAGCATATTCAATGGAAACAAGTGAAATCCGAAGACGAGATAGACGAGGGGTAAAGGCTGATCATGTTTTATATATGGCTGCAAAAATTATGCGTTTACGAATTATAGACAGTTTTAACGTTGTTTCGCACCAACAATACTAACGTAGGTTCAATAAAACGAAGTGATTTGGAAAATAGAGAATTTGTTCAACAGACGATGGAGAGAAATGAATCCTTTTTAAAACATATTCCAAATTCAATCCAATATTGGCAGTCACGAAAAAGGGACCTCTTTGCGATGATACGACAATTGGGGAAACCTACATTACTTTTGACTTTGAGTGCCTCTGAAATTCATTGGATGCCATTGTTGAAATATGTTTTTAAATTTCAGCACAATTTAGATAGTATTTCCGATATAACCGATTCTGCTATTGATGGTATGACAGCTACTGATAAAGCTGAAATGATAAACAGTGATCCTACAATTTGCTGTTTATATTTTGATAAATTGGTAGACACTATTATTAATGGTCTGAAGGAAGTTAGCGATCCCTTTGGAAAATATAGAATTTTAGATTATTTCAGGCGTATTGAATTTCAGCATAGAGGTAGTCCGCATTGTCACATGTTATTGTGGCTAGATAATTCCCCTGAAAAAGCAGAGACTGGTTTTGAGAAAAAGTGAAGATATGCCCAAAACTTTGAAATTAATTGCTTTCTTATCTACTGTTGATCAAACTTTATTGGAAGGTGGTCGAGAACTTCAAACCCATCGTCACACACATACTTGCTATAAGAAGAATAGTAAAAAATGTCGTTTTGGTACTCCTTTTTGGCCTATGAATGAGACAAGGATTTTGTTTCCGATGAATCCGGACGACAGAGAGGCAGCTTTGTTAGAACGTTTTCATGTATTGCATGCTGATCTTGAAAATCAAGAATATAAAAATATTCAACATTTCTTCGATGCTCATCTAATTGAAAGTTACGATGAATATTTGAGTTATTATAAAAGCAAATTACGATTGTTCAGGGTTTGAAAAAAAGTTTTCAAAAAATTGTACAATTGCAATCTTTTTTATACTTCCAAATTTCCTTAATTCATTTTCAATGCACTCCGATGGTTGCAAGAATTGCGAAATCTGTGAATTTTTAAATGATATTCACCCAAACCGTTGCGTTAACCGGACTCTATATAATTATGATCCAATAATGGATATGTTGAGCCAAATATGGTTCAAAATTGATTATATTATGTATTGAAATGTATTTTCAATAAGAAATTAATAAGTTGTGGAAGATTATAAAACAAAACTAACATCATTGTGAAATATTTACTGAATTCATTGAGTGAATGGAAAAGACCGTGCAACCTGAAATACAGATGCCTGCATTGTATCATTCGTGTTTGTATTATTATTGGGTTCTTGTGAAAAAAGTAACAGTGGCTTGTTTACGAAGATGCCTTCGGAAGATATAGGAAAGAAGCTATTCCTTGCAGCGGCTTTCCAAATGTGTTTTTCCCAGTTAATGTCGATATACAATTATTATTACTCCTATATAATACAAAAATGCGTGAATGCTGTGTATTAATTCTACAATGTAACTGCTATTTTTTTTTCTAAGTTTTTCACAACGAACGTTCTAATTTTATCGTTCCTTATCTTAAATATTATTGACAAATCTAAATCTTCAACATTGATTGATATATTCAAAAATTCATCCCCTCTGCATGCTTTCGCAATACCCAAGATAAGCGCAACCTAGTATAAAATTAGTAAACATACAATAGTTCATTTTTTTTACAAAAATTTGTTACCTTGATCGTCAAAAATTCATCATCTGAAGCAACAGAATTGATTCTGTTGTATGTATTTTTGATTTCTTAGATTTGTAGCCATCGTTTTTCCTTTTAAGAAAAGTTATTAATTTCAGAAATTTACATATACACTATTATTTCTGACAAATAACATCGCTTTTAGCACTGAATACTGTTCCCAAAAAAGTAGAAGTTTTAACATGTTTTGATCTATCCAGAAAATAGGCTAGCAGCACATTTTCCGTGTGTCTTTGTATTTTTTTCTGCTTACACTACTTACTGAAGTCCTCATTCTTTTTATAAATTTTTCTTGACCCGCAATAACTCCAGTGTGACATCTCCCACAACTTCTATATTATTCATATTTATTTATTCAACGTGTAAATCAAACATCAGGCAGAACAAAATTACTTAATTTCAAAATGGTTAACATTGTTTACACCGATACCTTAGTTACTAACACAAGCCTTCCATTTATGAAGATACCTCTTTCTTTTTTTTTCTAAAATTAGTTTTTGCTTTAAAACGCAGGACCGGAAGTGTATAAATTAGCATCATATGAGCTATTTATGCCTTTTAATCTCTCGTGTAACTATTGTCTTCGTATTCGAGATTAAAAGATGACCTTTAGTCCCTTGGAATATAATACACTATTACTTTTCATGTAGTCAATATTTGAAGCCTCACCACTATTTCTTGAAGATAACAAATTAACCTACTAAAAGTCGTATGTCCTCATTGTAATTCCTTCAACATATCCCCTCCTGTATTTGTACTTAATTATTATTTACTTCACGAATTATTCATGTTAATATCTTTATGTAACATAAAGACCATCATAACCCCTACATCGAAAAGATTATTAGAAAATGTTATTTTATTTGTTATGTAATCCTGTCATATAAATATCAATTCGAGTGAGTTTAACGTGGATTAGTTCGACACAAGTTTCTAATGATATTCGGAAAGAAAGTGATACATTTTTCCTTTCATCTATTCCATTATTAAATTTTTAAACTGAAAAGGTTTTTCCCACACAATCCATCAAATATAAGTTTTTAAGTTAATTAAAAAGGTTTTGATTTTTTCATACTGCGGTAAGTTTAAATAAAAATAACTGAATTTTCCAAGTATTGTATTTCTGGGTAGAATTCCATTAAATAAGTCATTTTGATTTCTCCCAATTATCCATTAAATTTATTCAGTGCATATAAAAATGCTCTTTATAATTTATTCCTATCAAATATTTACTTTCTAAATTGTAATGACCAACCATTATAACTAATAGAAACAGAAACATTAGGAAAGCGAACACTGTTTGGATTGAAAAATTTAATACCATGATTAACTCTTTGTCATCATTCATTGCCAGTCTATTCATCAACAAATACGAAACAGAAGCAAAAGAAGAATTCAAGTATTTCTTGAGGGTTTAACTTAGATGTGTGGATGATATTTTTACAGTGTTTGATACATAAGTCACCGATATTGACAACTTTGTTTCTAACGCTTCACGTCAGTTAAATTCACATATGAAATTGATAACTGTAGGCAACTGTCATTTTTACTTTCGTATACTTAATATAAGGAAGTATAGTAATCGTGATTTTTTTTGACCGAGATTTTGATTGACTTATACGTTTTGAACCCTCCTGAATCCATTCTGACTATTTTCCGAATGATGTCTGTCGGTGCGTGTGCGTGTGCGAGTGTGTGTGCGTGTGCGTGTGCGAGTGTGTGTGCGTGTGCGTGTGCGTGTGCGCGTGCGCGTGCGTGTGCGTGTGCGTGTGCGTGTGCGTGTGCGTGTGCGTGTGCGTGTGCGTGTGCGTGTGCGTGTGCGTGTGCGTGTGCGTGTGCGTGTGCGTGTGCGTGTGCGTGTGCGTGTGCGTGTGTGTGTGTGTGTGTGTGTGTGTGTGTGTGCATTTCTGGACGAATCTCGACGATTTATAATAAAAAAAATTAAACTTTATGAAAAAAAAAATCTGTCTGCATGTCTATAGTATCGCGATAGCGCTACAGATTTGGAGATAAAGCTTCCAAATTTGCTAAACTTGTTCTAAAGGCCAAGGACAATAAAAATTCGGTGATGAGCAAAATTGGCCAGCTGAAAGGGGTTTACGGGACCCAAACTTTTTTTGTATCGGATTTTACAAAAAACATATTGTTGATGAAAGATTATAAATCATGTCGACTATATCAAGCGAATAAAATATATTTTCCAAGTACTTAAATAAAGCTGATGTAAACTGAAATATTTTACACATTTGACCTCATAAAATGGGGTTATGATAAATTTAACAGTTTGACATTTGAAAGGTCTAATTTAGTTACAAAAATGTCAATGTCAATAACAAAAAAATTATTAAAATTTATGACATGAATTATTATTGACTGTATCGAATGACGCTGAAAATTAATTATTTAAAAATTTTAATGAAACATTTCAAGGTACGTTATTAAAATTTAATTGAAGTAAGTGAAGAATTAAACAGAATGTTTTTTTTAGATCAGGATGATATATACTGGTATAACAAAGTTATGTACTGGCCACATCAGATATTTAGATATATTAGTATATGGGAATAGTGAAAGTAAATTAGAATTTGACATACATATACAGAAAAGATAGCAGTACGTTAAGATATATCCCGAAGGCTTGTTATAATTACGCTGAAAACAAAATAGCGAGATTTAATTTTCTAGTACATGGCTTATTCAGTTTCCCCTCAATAAGGAGATATTTGAAAAAGAAATGGCATTGGTTAAAGATATAGCTGTGAGTAACGGATATTCTGTAAGTTTAATTTATAAAATTCCTGACCTTCATTAGAAGATCGAAACGATTCGACGAGGGAACAAGAGAAGTACATGGCTGAAGCGACAGCTGGATGTTGGTAAAAAGGGCCCGTCTGCGGCCTATTTGCCAGGCGTCAGTCTCTCCCACCATTACTATTACCATTACTAGTTGATTCATAGAATAATTAGGAAACGTAAATTTAAAGAGACATTTCGAAATTCCTCAACTTTTCAAAATGAATGAGAAAATCCGAAATTTGTACCATTCCCGATTCACCCAGGGTGTTGGTGAGATTTTTAAAGATAGGTGCCAAAATGGTTCTTTCATTGGGAAATAAACCATAACAACTTTTAGGTAATTCAAAAGACAAAATTGGAACAAACGAAAACTCGGAGATTTACGAAATTAGCTGTAAGGACTACTTTCAAAAGTATGTTGGACAAACTAGACGATTAATTCAAACTAGAATCAAGAAGCATATGACTCATCTCAAATATGGTAGAACAGATGTCTAGTGTTACCCAACTTGTGTTTGAGAACAACCATAAAATAGATGTTAGTAATTTAAGATTAATTTGGACTGTAACAAATACTAGGCAGCTGGATGCATTTGAAAACTTGGAAATCACAACGTATAAAAACAGTATGAATAGTGACAGATGACCAATCAGTCCTATTTACTAGCGAGTCACTCAGGGATGTTCGATAGGGGACAGATCGAGTGACCGTGCTTGCCATAGAAACACCATCATATTAGCTTCTTGTAAGAAGTTTGTTGTAACCCTTGCCCAATGAGGATGGGTATTATCTTGCTGAAAAATTGGAGTTTCTCTCTCATTGCACCATGCCAACCCGAGGGCGCGATAATTTAGAGTAAAGAGTAGGCACAAAAACGATCGGCAGGAATAAAGTCCAAAACTTCTAATTCGGTGATATACTGACGCAATTGACATCCTCTGACCAAAAACTGATATCCAAATGATTTTTTTGGATATTCATTTTTTTTCCACAGATACATCTGTATATATTTCCAAGGTAAATTCTTTGGTAATTCAAACTATTCTGTACTAAAATTGAAAACCTAAACAACTTGTTTTGGGTACAATTTACTACTAGATACTAAAATATGGAATAGCGATTTGCAAATCTCAAAATGTTTATTATTTTAAAGTTCATGCCAGATCCCTCCACATTACCTGTTAAATTGATTAATATGGATGTATATGATTTCCATATTTTAGGAACAGGAACAGTACCTGCTATTCGACATTTTGTTACATTTAGTTTGTTCGCTGCAACACAGATTTTATAATAAGCTCTGAAATCACAAAATTTATGTCTTAACTAGACATATTCATACATATCATATATTGTACTCTACACACAATGTGATTTTCCACAGCATAAATCTAACAGGTGAAATTTGTATGGTATATAAATATTTATTAAAAATAAAATGATAACTTTTTGATATAACTATCACATGATATATAATTTTATTTGTTTTGTTGCTTATTAAATCAAGTAATACAACAATCTATACTTTGTACAGATGGCTACATATTTAGATATAACGAGAGACGGGAGAGAGTTTAGTGTGCTTGCCTTTGAAATAAGCGGCCATCTAATAGAATAAAGTTTAAAACGTTAGAAAATGATTATAAAATTGTATGTCTGTATACAATTTCTTGAATAAAAGGATTTGGAATGACTTGACATAATCTTCCAGTTATATATCTATAAGCTGAAGAAATACACTGAAAATAATTGAATAAAAGTAACAGAAAATTGGACAATTTCCTTCCAGTCTCTTTCAGCAGTGAATTTTTAAAAATTATTTAAAATTTCCACATTTCTTGTACCATCTATCGGTGAAAATAATACAGGAAATCTAATTAACAAAAAATGTTTATTAGAAATTCTCTATCTTAGATGCTATCTAATTTAAGCTCAGTTGTTATAGAATAAATTTCTCCTTGTATTAAATCATCAATTTTATTATAATAGAAAATAAACATTTTTTTTTCTGCTCGCAAAATTTATTGAATTCCTCCACAATTATCGAATGTTAAGCAATGAATGCAATATGAATTGTTCTAAAGACCAAGTACAAATTCGAGGGACCTTTTGTTCTATACAGGGTGCTTCATAAGGAATGTGTAATATTTTACCTGCCGATTATATAGCGGAAATTAATAATTTTTTTGCTTAATAACTGGTGGTCAAATATTAATACTTACTGAGATAGAGGGTGTTAAGGTTATAAAAATAATTCAGTAATGTTGTTATATTTCAGTTATTTTTTCACACATAAACATAGAAGTCGATACAATTAGGTTTTTTCACGTGAGAACATCGAACAAGCTATCATTTTTTGTGTATATCGCATAGAGGGCGCTACGTAGGCTATCTTGGTTTAACAGAATCAGTCGTAATTTTTTTGTACTTCGTTCATTTATAATCTCATTGCAAATTTTCTATTTGACCATTATTTTTAAACAAAAAATGGATACATGTTTTATCTTCATAAAATGCACCCTTATCGAGATATTTACATTTTAGTATATCCTGTGCTTTTCTTTTTTGCAGTGATATTCTCTTTCCTCCTCAAAATGCATAATTTGTACTTAGTTAAAGTAAAACAAACATCCCGATTAATTAAAGGGTAGGTGCTAAAATGTTTAACAAAGTGTGCTATGGAAATAAATGAAATATACTGACACAGATGTATTTATTTACTATCTGTCAATTATTTATTGTGATATTTGAATTGCTGGTGTTTGTTAATTATAAATTGTTTTAAAGTAAAGGATTTTATTAATGAAGAGATGAGAGATATGATCTGTGTTTATGCCAGAGCAAATTTCTCTAGCTTTGCTGCAGCTAGAGTATATCGACAAACATATCATGGTGGAAGACAGCCTAATTACAATATTTTCAAAACTTGTTCAATTGATTAGGCGAAACAGATTCATTTCACCCCAAGAATGATACAGAACGTCCCAAAATTATACGACCTGACCAAAAAGATGAAGTTTTAGTTGAAGTAACTGGTAATCCCGAAACCAGTGCACGCCGTCTGTTATTAGCTGCTGAAATTAGTCAGTCTTCAATAGAAATACTGTTGAAAAAGTTTCACCCGTTTCATTCTACTCCCGTTCAAAATTTACTTCCACGGAATTACCCAACTAGAGTTAGTTTTTGTCGCAGGATGCGAATAAAACAAAATGAAGACCGTTCATTTTACAGAAATATCCTCTTTACAGACGAAGCTACATTTACTAGACGCGGTGTTTTTAACTGGCGAAATAGTCATTCGTGACAACTAGAAAATCCACATTTAATCAGGGAAAGACATTTTTAATATGAATTTAAGACTAATATATGGTGTGGCATAACTGGAAACAAATTTTTAGGTCCAATTGAGCTGCTCCCAATTTAAACGGAGAACTTTACCTAAATTTTTTAAGAAGCCAGTTACCAGAACTTTCTGAAAATATACTACCAATCGAAAGAATAAACATGTGGTACATGCAGTATGGAGTACCACTACATTTTCCCCTACAAGTAAGAAATTACTTGAATGTTTCCAAACCGCTGGATAGATCGTGGAAGTCAGTTTTCTTGGCCACCTCGTAGCCCAGATTTCAACCCAATGGATTCTTATGTTTGGGGTTACACGAAATCCCTTGTTTATTCCAAAACCATAGATACTAGCGAAGAGTTGTGGATAAGAATTCAGGAAGCTACTGATACTATCAGAACTAACCTAGCCACTTTATTTTCTGTGAGAAAATTATTGAGCAAGCGACTAAAACACTGTATTGAAATGGGTGGTGGACATGTAGAACATGTCTCTGAGAGATGTAACACTTTTATTTGTGATAAAGCAAACAGAAAAATTCTCATAAAATTCCTTTATTTGTAGTTGGAAAATATTTCATATTATATACATGTATATATGTATATATATATATATATATATGTATATATATATATATATATATATATATATATACATATATATATATATATACATATATATATATATATATATATATATATATATATAAATATATATATATATATATATAAATATATATATATATATATATATATATATATATATATATATATATATATATATATATATATGTATATATATACATATATATGTATTTTTCTTTTTTTTTTCATCCATGTTTTAATTCATAAGTGAATGAAGACGTTCACCACAGGCCAACAGAATTTGATTTACATTTTAGCAAGGCATTTGATATGCCAGACCATACAATCCTGCATAACAAGCTTGAATTCTTTGGCATCGGTAGCAACTTCCTTAAATTTTTTATGAATTATCTTTCAAACAGGCGGCAGAGTAGTAATGAAAAATCAATTTTCTAACTCTGAGACCACCAACAGATGCAGGGGAGCATCTTAGGTTCGTTGACGTTTACTATTTATACTTTAACTCCTATCTTAAAAATTGCAATATTCACCAATATGCAGATGATACTCAAGTTTACTTTTCTTTTAAACCTAATGAGCTTAATAATTCTGTTCACAAAATTAATTATTCTGACTTAAAGACCTGCTCACCTTCATATTTAATAAATCACTCGCCGAATGTCAATTTCTTAATATATGGAAAATGGATTATGCTGTCTCTAGTAATAAATATGGTGATAAAATGTTAGAAGAACCATTGATCAAATTTACCGGAAAAATTATTTTATTTATGAACTCCAATGAGAGGAAAATCTTTTATGTAACCTGTATTGGTACCATAATAATAATAATAATAATAATACGTACTGTAAGTACGAGTAGTACTGAGTATGGCATGTAACATACTCAGGAGCTCAGATCCCCTCTTGCGGTTTGTTAAACATCACGAAACTGTAGGAGTGAGAGCAGGATTGTTCAAGGCAGCAAAAAGAGCAGCAGATGAACTCGGTCTCCCATTTGACATGAGGCGAGGAGGCCGGAGAGATGCTGATATAGAGTCAGTCACTGAACTTCAGCCAAAGCTGCCGAACAGGAAAATCTGTTTCGGCAGCACGTCGATAAACCCCACCATGGTGTCTTCTACAAGAACATATAAACACTGGGTTTATCGACCAGGCTGACATTCGCCTTTCTAAGGTCAGCCGGGTTTAAGTGGAGACCGAGGGATTCATTATGGTCTGCCACGATGGTGTTATGCAGACCTTGGTCTCCCGTAGCCACGTGTGGCGTGTAGAGGTTCCTGATATCAACTGCCGGATCTGCCATCAGGCGCCGGAATCGCTCATGCACTTTTTATCTGCATGCCCCATATATGCAATATCGGCCTACATCCACCGACATAACACGACATTATGAGTACTATACTACCATCTAAGGCACTCGTAAGGGGTAGACCAGACACCAGTGCTGCCTTACGTCCCTGGAGATATTGAGTCCGTTGTCGAGAACGAGAAATGCCGGATTTACTGGAACTACTCGTTCCCAACGGTCAGGCTAATCCAAGCCAACAATCCAGAAATAGTCCCCTCGACTATCAACTCAAGGTGATGTATGTCATCGAGTTCTCGGCACCTACGGAGAAAAACATCACCTTGAAGGAGGAGAAGAAACGGACCAAATACCGCGATCTCTGGTACAAGATTCAAATGCTGTACCCAGGCTACTCAGTCAAAATGGTCGTCCTAATAATCGGTGTACTCGGAGGGATAAAGCCTACGCTATTCTCGGAACTAAAGACCATACCGGCCTGTCAAAAATCAGCTGAGTGGCTGGCAGGTCAAATGCAGAAGGCGGTCATTCTGGGTTCTCTCCGTCTGCTTATGGTACACGATTCTGGAATCCACAGTCACTAACCCTGCGGAATGTGGGAAGTGGTTGTGGCTAAGGTGCTGGCATGACTCCCGTGATGCATCGGAGGCCACGGTAGGACTGTCCAGTGTCGGCAACCGAAATAATAATAATAATAATAATAAACTTTATTCATTTAACTATATGGGTATTTTTCCACTAATGGAAAACTGGCGGTCCCAAGCGTATTTTACGCACATAACATTATATTGATACGTTATAACTATTTTAAATTGTAATACATTTTTTTCTCATTATAACACTATGAAAATGATAGATCTATATTTCATCTTAAAAAAATCAATTATGACAATGAAGTACAATAAATAATTATATAAAAATCTCACCAGTTACTCACTACTGTTAAAATTATTCACTTCATCACTTTTTTTGTTTACAAATAAATTTCACGCTGATCGCGCTCCAATATTCGCGAGATTTGTTTACCTTAAGCTGTAGAATGACTTTTATGATTTGTTTAAACTTCGTCAGGGGACTGTTTACAAAATTAAAGGACAACTTTTTAGTGTTATTTTATCGAAATAAATATTTCAAATAGAAGTTTTTCCGCCTTGTAATTTTGCGTAACACTTCATAGATCAACTACAAACCGCACTACTTATCAAACTCAAATAGCATTCTTAGATGTTTGTTCTAAGTTGTCAGTAGGGACAAATCAGGGGATTGTTTTTTCAATGGTTGGAACGCAAAAAGAAAAACAAAGAAATATAGATGAATATATCATTTCAATAGTAAGTTATAATCAGAAAAAAATGTATTAGAATTTAAAATAGTTACAATGTATCAATATAATATTATGTGCGTAAAATACGCTTGGGACTGCCAGTTTCCCATTAGTGGAGAAAGATCCATGTGCATACAGAAAACAGCAGGTAATAGTAATTAATGATTACATTTAACCAGATTAAAATCAAAAATGGCGGACAATCTAAAAATAAGCAGAAATAAATAGTATATCATCTAAAGATAAAGTACATACAGTATTATTTTCATAGTTATATAAAAAAAATCGTAAATAAATAAATAGATAATAATTTATATTATGCCATTATTAGATAACTAGACTATTGGAAAATTACGCTTGTATAAATTTGGAAAAGAAAGAAAAAGTAATAAAGTTTGAGGCTCGAAATGCTCCCCCTCAGAGATGAACGCAGCCAGCGGTTTCATTGTTTATAATATATACTTTTTCGATTAAGGAATGTTTGGCGAATTCTCGTAATCTTCCAAACAAGAAAACTATGTTATCTGGACTAAAATCATATTTTGGGAAAGCAAATGATGTAGAGGTATTTCAAAACCTTATGAGCCGGGTAATGTGCAAACTGCGGAGCTTATTCCGAGCTATAAGTATATTTTGAAAACATTTACTCAGCTATCTACCATCTGTATACAATGGAAGCTCGGGATGTTTTTAGGAAGTGGTGAAACTGAGCTGACGGCCGGAGTTATGCCTCTGTGCATATGAAGGTCGAAGCTCATAAGGTTTTGAAACAACTCCTACATGTAGATTTCTTATTGGGCTATTGATGATAATGCGACGCAACGGTTTTCACTACAGGAGAGGGCTTAATCTATGCACTTCATTATTTGCTTTCCTTTTAGCGCCTTTTCGACTTGAAACATCGCTCACTGTATATGTTCCAGTAGTAGAGATTAGTTCCTGTAAAAGATGCGATGGTCATATTATTTTGTCATCAATATATTCACGGAAGGATATGTGTGATGTATATACTCCCACTGTAACGCCGTTTACGTTTACACTGTACCTAGACTACTTTCAAACACCAAATCAATAATTATATCACGCAAATTAACTAATGTAAACAATTCTACTAATCAATATTTTAATTAAAGCTGAAGTGCGTTATTACCACTGTAAATAAATTGCCTTTAGTGATAAAATTTATTATAATATTTGAATAATGACTGATAGCAGCAATCATTTAGCTTATGGCTATAATTACCTTAATAAGTGTGTAATATTGTACAGGATTAATGTCAAAATTAGAATAAATCAGGTAATGCATATAATATTAATGAACCTATCAGTGGCGCCGAGCCATTAGGGGGAGGGGACACAGTATTCTTGGGGGCGCAAATAGTAATGAATGAAAGAACAAAATAATGAACACAACTGAGTGTGAAATAGGCTGAATCTCATCAAAACTTATAGCAGAATCATAATAACATTTTCTTGTTTGTATGTGAATTTATCAAAAACCACATCTAGATCTATATTTTTGATGTATATACTGATAGTCGATGTTATAATGGTGGAGGCGTCATTTAACTGAATTTTTTGGTTTTTGTAAACAGTGTGATAATGAAAATATTTTATCGTATGCGTTTTAATGACATTCCTTCCCCTTCAGCACGTTTTAAAAAATGTGAAATTTTAATCGTTGATGTAAGCCTTCACGGTTGTTATCTGATGTATATTTAAAACCTGGCTGATTAACTGAACTTGATATAATTAAACATTTTATTAAACTTATGTTGTTTAATTTCCCAGAATTGGTTCTATTAAAAATATATAGTGTGGTAAGGTATACCAAATTCTCTGGTCAAAAATTAATTGTTTATTTCTTGAATTTAGAGTACCCACTGAGAAGCTGAAGGCACCAATTTCGTCTGTATGATACTGGTAACCCAACCTGGGATATGATGGGCTAGCCGAGGATTGGTAAGGTGTTCAATTTTATTTTGGTACAACGTTTTACTTGCCATCCCAACATAAACAACGTTACAACCTGTGTTACAAAAACCAACCTAATCTAAAATCAATTGCCACCTCGTACTGCTTTAATAATCGCCGTAAATATAGTAATTATCGATATGAGAAAGCTCAAATAGAGTTCACGGTGTCTGAAAACCCAAAAGCAATAACTTCAAACTAGGATTTGTCGGTTTTTAAAAATTGGGTTTAAAAACAGTTTTTTTTTGCATAAATTTGCAAAATTCGAAAACAGGTTTTTAAATTAAAAAATCCGGTTTTAAATTTAAAAATCCCGTTTTAAATACCAGAATTAATACTCAAAAAATTCAATTAATTTATTCAATTAAAAACGTTAATATTTTGAAGTCGCCTCGAGGTCGGGCACAAGCATATTGTAGTAAAAATTTACTATACTTTATCAGTCAGACGAATGTTAGAAATGAAAATCCACAAACTCATTATATTATGCTTAGAGCTTTGTAACTACTTCCAGTGACGGCTTTTATGCAGACATAATATTGTATCGTAAACACCTACCGAAACATTTCCAAACAACAGGAAAACTAAAATTTATACCTATAACGTGATAAAGTGAATTTTATTTCAAATGTTAATACGTAAACTAGTTTTATCGGAAAATATATAACAGAAAAAAAAAGTTATATTTTTACTTCAGACAAATTTGGGTGTGACGACACACTATATTCTTCATTATGATTCGTGAATAAATATTAAATGATTTGAAAAATTTTACAGATTTGTATGGATTTTAATTATTTTATTTCCTCTTTTATTTATTTCATTTTGTATAGATACAGTATACTTTGTTTTGTTATATTTTTGTAGTTCCATAAATATTAAATAAACTGAACAATTTTAATATGAGAATAAATATTTTTTTATTGTTTTAGTTTTTTTTACAAAAATTTGAAAACCAGTTATTTTCCTATAAAACTAATTTTCAAGCATTAATATCACTAAATTCTAAATTAATGATTACCTAAAAAGGTTCTTATAATTTTGGCATAAAAACGTATTTATTCAATAGCTTCTAAAAATATAGATTCAAAATCATTCATTTTATAAAAGAACACAGAGTATTTATTAAAATATTTTAAATGTTATCAAAACTATACAGAGTCTCATAGGCATTAGCCAGCTGAGAATTTGTAAGATAAATAAACAACTTTACCCAGGGTAGAGTCGAAAATTGTTAGTGCGAAATACCATAATGTCGCTTTGCACCTCAAGTACCATGAGATAAAGTTTCACGTGACGATCACAGCTATGGAGATAATGTTTTGCTATCTGCGTCACGCTCACCGGAATGAGCAGCGAACTCTCTCGCGAGATGATACAAATACGCGCAAGGGTATAGGTTCGTGATCACATCTCCGACAGCTCTAGGTAATACGCTTTGGTTCATCGAGACCGGGATCAAAGAGATTGTTAAGATCTCCATAGCATACTGCAGGTCACATCTCTAACAGCCTTAGGCAATACGCTTTGGTTTTTAGGAATAGGGAACGAAGAGATTGGCGAGGTCTCCGAGCTATACCATACACCAGGACAGAGAGCTGCGCTTCATTATCGTCCGACACATCGCGAAATCCGCGGCTGCTGTGGGTAAACTTCTAGGCAATATGCCTGATCCTTTTCAGAGGACTCATACACCGCACTTCGCAAGTTTGTAATCACCGACGACGTCTAACACCAACATGGATACGAGTAACTCAGGGGCTGTTTATGGGGGAGGACCCCGCAAAACTCACCGTATGTCCGCGACTAGATAACGGTGACATTAAATAGTTTTCATATTACATTGTCATTCTCTCCGTACACGAGTTTATTAAATTTCATTGCATCCAATTAGGTTCTCATTATTACAAATAAAATGGCAACGTTAATCAAAGTACGACGATATATTAATATGCTTGGGGTTCGTGATTTTCATGGGTTTTGCACGGTGGTACCAAATGATTAACAGATAGAAGTTTCATAAAGTTATATCTCCACACATTTTGCTTTAATAATTAATAAATTAAATATTGTAATGTTCTCAGATGTCAAGGTTTGCAACCTTCGTTCATGTTTAGTACCAATTGCAGATCAGGTTTAAAGCTCATATTATTATGTGGAAAATAAATGATATGTCTGTCAAGTTGGATCAGCAATGTAACCTTATAAAACATTATTTCTTGTAGGAAGAGCTCGAGCAGTCAGCTGTCAGTTAGGTTGAGCCAAAGGTAGATAACCCAACATGCTATTTCACTCTGTCATCTGAGATGGTCATTTTAGAACCTTGTCTCTCGACAGGTGGTTCTGTAGTGATTATCCCTGCGGTTTTCCATTTAATGTTTTATGGCCACTGTCTACGTACGCGCGCCCTTGAGCAATTGACGTCTGCCAACACTAAATAATACTACGAGGTAGTCTGTTTAATATTGGTTTAAACCATGAAGGCGGGATGCAATGGCAAGCCTATAGATTGGACAGTTGTCCCATCGAATATTTGCAGCGTCATATATTTCTAGAGTACTCTGTAACTGAGGCATCATGCCCGTGTGTCAGTCAAAGCATGGTTATCTTCGTCTGTCTGTCTAGCTTAGCAGCGAGCGTTCGGGTACTATATACAAGAAAAGTTTCTCTTTTACACATATGTAAGATTTTACATATGCCACTTACATTACAAAGCGGAAGATTCCTCTACGTGTAACAAAGTTTTGTTATACTGTAGATTTAACTAGGTAATTTTCAATGTAGTATACCATTGTATATTTGCAGAAATAAATCTGTCAAAACGTTATTTTAGTGTCCTTGGTTTATTTTTATTTTCAGGTACAAAAAAAGTAAATTTTAAGCAAATTAGTAATAATAAAAGTAAAGTTAAATCTTACTTATACTCTTCATTCTTAAAACATGCATCAGTGCAGTACATATTAAAGTTAATAATAATTGATAAAAGTAGTTAATCAAATTAAATCTCATTAAAAAACAAAGTAATACCCAACTTCATCAATGAATCTGATAAGTTACAATCACAAAACAAATTTGTGTCCTACCACTAAAACTAGACAATCACAAAAAAGTCCAATTAATTGAGGATTACCTGTCGCTCCTTGACAAGATAAAACTCATCAAAGGTAAATAAATAGGTCTTTCATAACCACGGCGTGTTTGAAATACGTAACGTAGAGTGCAGGGAATATGTGAACCATCTGTTAAGTTATCGTAGTTTTCAATTATTTTTTGGAGTTTATACATAAACGGTAGTAACTGCGCCATTGCTAGAACCAAACCAAACACCACCACGAACCGTACGCTTTCGTGTTGTTAAGATAATTGACCTGGGGATACCACTGGGCAAACTGCCAAGCTGCCTATAAGATTATGTGGGAGAGTCCCGGTTACCCGCAAAGTACTTCCACCTTTCTGCGTCGATAATAGTTATACTGGTTGCATATATTACAGGTATATAAATAAACACACCACATGAATTTTTATGTGGTGTGTTTATTGATATTTGTATTTGTTTTACAAGTGCCGACTCTGAAAAATGGAAAATATTTCCGACCCTTGGTGATTGCCAAATAAATGACTATTAAAATCAATTGGTTATTTTTTCAATATGTTTTATTTCCATGGATGAAGCGCTTTACTATTTTTATCACGTGTTCCAAAAATACCTACATCGAAAAAATTCATTTTTAAGAAATATAATGTGAACATAGCAAATATTTACGCAACCTGTGGCTCAGATTAATATTATTTTCAGAAGTAATTGGACATTCAAATGAGAGTTGTTTCAACAAGGATTACACAGACCCGCCTTAAATGGATTAACCACGAACTACGGAATTTTCGTCGTAACACCATGTCGTGACAGATTATATTAAAGACCATAAATACATACATTTTGCAAACATTGTCATTGATTTAAATATAAACAAATGTTTATAATTATTCAACAGAAAAGAATTTTTTTTAACGTTATTGTTATACGTATCTGATACTATAAACATAAGCCAATTACGCAAAGCGAGAGTAAGATGCTTGCCGGCGAGTAAATTCGCGCGAGAGAAAGCGGATTCCGACTAGCTAAACTCAACAAGTATTAGTTACACATACATAGGTTGAAGTCACCCACTCGCTCAGCATCTCATATTCGCGGCTGGCTGTTTATTTATTTATTTATTTTTTCGGTACTTATATGATAAGCTCTTGTTTGGGTTTGGGTACAATGCATAATAAAGAGGTATGGCAAAAATATGTTAAGTTTAGAAATACCGGGTGTCCCAAATTCGAAGCTCACCATTGGGATCTCGGAAACGATAAAAGCTACAAGGTCGGTTATATGGGATAAGTTTTAGAAAATTTCATGCTGATTTTAAATCCGTTAAGAAATCATGGCTAACTGAAACCGTTTTTTGAGATTTTCCAAAAAAGAAAAAACGAAAATCTTGTGATTTCTCTTTTTGGCTGTAGCCAAGTAATCCTTGGCCAGACAGATTTTACACTTTGACATTATTAGGACACTTTTTGGAGAATACTAATATTTTGGTTTAGAAACGAATGCTCGATAGTCTTTTGTTGTCGAGATATCCGAGGTAACATTTGTTTTTCTTATAGGGACCATATTGGATTTTTCATTTTTTAGGTTTCAAATGATGTATCACATGCAGCGAAAACATTTTTTTTCAAGGGACTAATTTAAGAAAAGTTATCCATTGCTTAACAGAACAAGTAGGCCATGGAAAATCAAAAATTCAGACGGCAACTAATTAGTATCTATGGACATAAAATCTACCGTAAATTAATTTATTTGTAAAATTTTCTAAAAAATATCAATTTTTAGACGATCATTAAGGTTCTATTTTTTTATAAAATTGTCAATAAAGTGTTCAGCATTTGAACAAAGCAATCCTCTTCATCAAGGGCATTCTTGCATGCAAAATAGTTAGTAATTAAATTAGCAAAATTTGAAAAATGCTTATCTAAAAACGACCAAATTCACACATAACTTTCAGTAAAATTTAGTAAGCTGTGATTTAAAACAAATAATAAGCATTAGTGTTGACAGCTGTTCACTAAACAGTAGTGGCAATATTGTAAATGGTTCAAGAATACTTATTATTACTGTTCAAGAGTGTGATTATTGCAAAATGGCGCACAAATTCTCAAGTGAAGAAAAATTTTATATGTTAGAATGTTATTTAAAAGTAAATAATAATTCGCAAAACGCATCAGCTTTCTATTTAGAAACATTTCCGAAGATAATGCAACCACATAGAACAGTTTATGGAAGAATTGTAAGCAATTTGTTAAATTATGGGAGTTTTGATAATAAAAGAGACCGGTATAATATTGATAATGTTGACCGCACTAATAATATTCTCGAAGCTGTTAACATAATCATCGCATTTCAGTGCGACATGTTGCAGGCGAAAGAAATATTCCTAAGACAACTGTACACAAGACATTAAAACAAAGGAAATATCATCTATACAAATCTACGATTTTCCAAGCTGTAAACAATAATGATTTTGGTAGAAGACTTGAATTTTATTGTTGGTTTAATCAAAACTGCGAAGAACAATCTGATTATCCATCGAGAGTGGAGTCTTTAGCAAGCACAATTATCACCACTGGGCCACAGAAAATCCGCATATAACTACGCAAAGAAAATTACAAACTAGGCTTGGATTCAATGTTTGGTGCGGTATGATAGGTATTACCTTTTCTCTTCCTATTCTACTCCTATGACCTGCCTAAAACCTTTTCCTTAATTATTATTTTTAGATCGCCATTTAATTGGTCCATTAATTTTTCACAACAATTTAACGAGAGCAGCCTCTCGAAAACTTCTAGAAAATCAAGTTTTACCCGAGATAAGACAGCTGTTTACAGAACAAGAGATAAAAGAATTGTGTTTCCAACAAGATGGCTGCCCAGCACATAATAATAATAATGTTATTGCAGGAAAATTTTGGTAACCGCATAATTTCAAATAGATGACCAATATTGTGATCCCCCGTTCGCTAGATATAACTCCTCCTGATATTTATTTGTGGGGTACTGTGAGACATGAAGTGTATGATTTTGAATGCCCGGACACAATTGATATTTTGGAAGACAGAGTTAGGGACGTTTTTTGGCACAATAAATGCTGATACTCTCAGAAGAGTAATCAGCTCAGTTAGGCGTAGATGCCAAAAATGTATTCAGCTAAATGGAGGTCATATTGAACAGTTTTATTAAATCTCCTTACTTCTTTACTATTATTTCTTCTATTATGTTAATTTTCTGTTATTAAAAGATTTTCTCTATATCGATTATGTTCAGTATTTTAATAGAAAATTAAAATTATTTACACATGTCAAACTGGTAATCTTAATATTACTGTTATTTTTATAATGGTTGGTATTATTATTATATCTATGGAGTCAAAATAACTTCTTGATTTTCCACGGCCTGCTACTTGTTTTGTGAAGCAATGGATAACTTTTCTTAAATTAGTCATCATTTGAAAGCTCTTCTTAAGCGCAATCTGAAAAATTATAAATACAATATAGCTGCCATAAGAAAAACAAAAGTTACCTCAGATATCTCGAAAAAAAAAAGAATGTCAAACCTTATTTTCTACCCCAAAATATTAACCTCCAGAAAGTGTCCCAATAATGTAAAAATAATAAAATTTGTCTGACCAAGGATTACTTAGCTACAGCCAAAAAGAGATATCACAAAATTATCGTCTTTTTGGTAAATCCCAAAAACGGTTTAAGTTAGCCGTGATTTTTTAACGGATTTGTAATCAGCATAAAATTTGCTAAAACTTATCCCATTAAACCGATCTTGTGACTCTTATGGTTTCCGAGATCGCAATGGTGAGCTTCGAATTTGGGACACACGGTATATCAACCGTATCCTGTATTGTAGATAACGAAGCATTATTTTTAGTTTTCGTAGCAATCGGGATTGCCATCCGTATCTTTGTGCCTTGATTCCGATTCAATTATCTACAGTAAAGTATCCAACTGGTGACCATTTATTCTCAAGATATTCCTGTACGCTACAGGGTGTTCATTCTTCAACAATTTGATTAAGTTAATATATGCACCATATTTTTCTTGTATTGATATCCAGTCTCTTACTCACATTCTCTTCCTTCTTTTCCTTTTTTTCTTCAACTACTTCATAATTTGTTAATTATCATTAATTAGACAGTGAGTGATTCATAACAAACATCAGGCGAGATTATCTGAAAACTCTGTATGGTTTTCCTAAAAAGCTCAAGAAAATATCATATTTTTACAAGATGTTATTGGTTATTGTTAAAAATCATAATACATACACCCTGTTTATTATTGTACCTAGCTAGATAACTCAAAATCATCAAAAATATCAAAAATCTTAAGAGTTATATAAAATTTTTTTAATTGAAGTGATATTTCTTTCTGGCGTATACAGGATGTACTTTGGCGTGTCACAAAAAAATGCGTTATCAGAAGGCAGACGGTCTAGAGAAATTAGTCACACTGTATGAATTTCCGTGTAAATGGATTAGAAATAAAATCATGCAATATTCGCTCAGAATAGAGCAAGTGTGGAGTGTTATGTTGTTTAATGTAGTAGAAGAATAAATGCTAATAAATAATATACAGAACGTCGATCGACTGAATTCAGCAGCTTACCTTTTTTTTAGAGTCCTTCTGGTGTGCTGAATGTCGGCCGGCCGGTGAAAAGGATGATCGTTGGCCAATAAATCAACTTCTGCACGTTATTAATAATAGGCACAGATCACTTCAAAGCTTATATTTATATAAGGGTACAGGCGCGTATTCGTTCCTGTTCACCATTGATATCGATACTTCTTATCATCAATTAAAAAACTTAAGTACTAGATTCCCTCTCTAGAGAGCAGCCACTGGAAACTGCCTCACAAACTACTCGAAAATATGTGATTTTAGAGTCCTGGAGTATGATTTTAAAAGTAAACTATCAATAGTTATTTAGGCTTAAATAACGATAACAAATCAATCAATGACAATGTAATCAAAGTTCCTAATATATGAAAATAGGAAAAGAGATCTAAAACAATTCGGGATATGTTTTAAAAATATGGCTTGGTCTAGGCACTATTAACTATCTGTGTCTTGAAAATGGTGGTGCTTTCATTTTATTTTGTCCCACTTTTAAAAGGCTGTAAAATGTTTATTTTTTTAGGTAGAAGGTTTATTAAAAATTGTATTCTAGGGTTTTTCGTAAAGTTTTATGCTGTTAAGTCAAAAATTTTATAAACTGTCACATCAAAGTTATTGATATTACTTATTTTTCTTTAATGAAGCACCTGCATATTTTCATACCTTTCAAAAAAAAATGTAGGTATATATATACATATATATATATATATATATATATATATATATATATATATATATATATATATATATATATATATATATATATATATATATATATATATATATATATATATATATATATATATATATATATATAATAGATATATATACATATATATATATATATATATATATATATATATATATATATATATATATATATATATATATATATATATATATATATATATATATATATATATATATATATATATATATATATATATATATATATATATATATATATATATATATATATATATATATATATATATATATATATATATATATATATATATATAGAAAAAAGTTCATATATACATTGGTCGAAAAAATGCTTCCTAAAGGAGCTACAAGCCCCTAAAGGTGGGCCCCTGAGAAAGGTTTTTATCGAATATCTCCAAAATCGCTCAAAGTCAAATATTGAAAATTTACACAGCCGCTATACTTCTTATGTGTAATAAGATGAAATGGAAATAATTCGAAAAATTTTATCCTGGGCTGTCCCAAACGGGGGGGTTGTGGGGTTAAAATAACCCCAACTTTTTTTGTAAGTAACTATTTCTATTTTTGACGGTAGAATATGAAATTTCAGAGTTTTATACGTAAAAAAAGATACTCTTGATAAAACATCGATAAAATGCACAGTTTTTTGAATAATATCGACTTGAAAATTTTATAACACGGTATGAGATAGGTATTGGGAATCTAAACTAATTTTTTATTAATAGTAGGCCATGAATAAAAAAAGAATGTTTCATGCCGCTATGATATAATTTGATGTTAGAGCTGTCAACAAGGTTAATAAATTTGCATAAATAGTTGTATGATGTAAAATCCTAAGAACGCGTATCGGAAAAAAACGTTTTGTCCCCTTTTCTATTAGTTATTTCATTTGTGCGCCTTTAATCACGATTTTCATTAAGTCGATTTAAAATGCCAAGATTTACAGATAGGAAAATGATTGATATGAATTTTGTGTACGGTTTTTGCAATGGTAGTGCATTGGCCGCAGTAAGGGAATACCGTCGAAGATTTCCCAATAGTAGAGTACCTGGGCGTCGAATAATTGCAGTTCTTTACCAGAATTTGGCAGACCATGGGGATTTCAAAAGGTCTCGAGGCGCAGGAAGGCCACAAGGAAATTATAGTATGGTTATAGTTCTCATTCATTTAGAAAATGATCCACAAATAAGCATTCGAAGAGTTTCAGAAATTTTCAACATACCTCGCTCAATTGTTAATAAAAATGTAAGTACCTAGATAATTATTTATCTTAATTAATAATTTCTGATATGAAGAATGACGGTAATGCAAGGAATACACCCATACCATTTTAAACACGTGCAACATTTAACGGAGGCAGATTTTTTACCACGACAACAGTTTGGTCAATGGATATTAGCGAACAGAAATATTCTTCCTAGCATATTATGAACTGATAAGGCAATGTTCACTAGGAATGGAATCCATGAGTTTTTCGGCGCACAAATTTCCAACATAGATTTTCGGTGAATTTATGGGCAGGAATCATTGGGGATCAAGTAATTGGCCCAATATAATTCCCCAATCGTCTTAATGCAGAGAACTTCCTCCAAAACGACCTTATCGATTTATTACCGTTGAATGTTCGACACGAGGTTCTACAAAATATGCATTTTCAACATGACGGCGCGCCTGCCCATTTTGGGATCAATGTTCGAACTTGGTTACATCAAAATTTTCCAGGCAGGTGGATAAGTCGAGGTGGTCCTATAGCTTGGCTACCTCGTTCACCGGATCTAAACCTATTAGATTTTTACTTTTGGGGTTATATGAATGATTTGGTTTACGCCACTGAAGTAAATACACGAGAAAAACTACTTCAAAGAATAAATCAGAATAAATTCAATTTTTCAACAGCATCAAGATACCCGAGCTTCACCTGTTGTTTCTCAATTATTGTCATTTGTACATTTCATTTTATACGACTCGTGTAATAATAATAATGTAACAAATAAATCAGAACGAATAGTTATATTATTGTTATCAAAAATAGAAAGAATGAAAAAGATATATTATTATTAGTTTGAAGCGGAGACTGTATTGTAATACAAATCAGTTTTGCAAAAATGTAATAGAAAAGTTACAGTTTACTTTTTAGATTTTATAGATACTTTGGGGGATGTAACAAAATATTGTTATTTTTATGGTTTGTGAACTACACATTAACAATATGAAAAATAAATCAATTTCTTGAAATTATGAATATTGCTCCACGTGGCCGCCTTTATTTTCAATGCACTTATTATATATTCTTTCTGTATGGCCTTTAATTTTTAATAAAGTGGCTCTATCGTTTTTAACTTAATGGATGGCATTCTTACTTCTTATTTTTAGTTCATCCAAGGAGTGGAATACTTTTGATGTGACCCCAGAAGAAGAAATCGCATGGTATTAAATCGGGATTATTAAGGGTCCATCGAGTAGTACCCGATTTTCCAATCCATTGCGGATATTTTTCATCGAAAATATAAATAGGTACAATTTTACTGGAGCAGCTTTGTGTGGTGGGGCCTCATCTTGGTGCCATATCAAATTTCGTAATATGGCCAGGGACAAATTATCAAGACGGTCATCAATTTCTCCTTCTTGTATGTTCAAATATGTTGGCCAGTTAGCGAACCATAAAAAATTATTGAATCCAAAACTTGCTCTCCAATTAATCCGTAACAAATACTAACGGACTGCCAACCTTGAAACTTAATTTCCTGTATTTTATAGGAATTTGCATCAGACCAATGGTGTTTATTTTGGCGATGGCAACCTCTGTTAGTAGAAAACGATTACTCATCGGTACACAATATTTTATCCAGAAATGTGGCATCCCTTTGAATAATTTGTTACATATTTCTGCAAAATTGAAGCCTAAGTTCAATATGCGCTGATGTCAACTTTTGCATCTTTCTTAGCTTATAAGGACGAAATTTGTTTTTTTTTAACACTTCGTGTGCTGATCCAATGAAAATTAGCAACTTTCGAATTATGCCATTTAATTATTTGTGGGGAAATGCTCTGATATATGCCATAATATCAGCTTCGATTTCCTCTGTTAAAACAGTCTTTTGTCTAACAGTTCTTTTTCGTTTTATGCTATCATTTCCAAAAAAATTTATGCTTCAATCTATAAAACATTTTCTTAGATGGAACTCTCTTCCCGGGAAATTGCAGTCTATATCTTCTAAGCGCCTTTGTAACACTACCAGTTGGTCGATAAATGTCAAACATAACACACTTTACTGCTATGGAATATCTCATTTTATATTCAATAGCAAGATTTCCAAGAATGATATTTGTAAAGCAAAACGATAAGCTCGGGTATCTTGATGTCGTTGAAAAATTGAATGTTTGATCGAATTTTTATTAATTTGAGCTAAATTAATAAAAATAAAGCACACATGAATCAGGAAAAGAGTATTTTTTCAAAGGTGTAAAAATATACAGGATGTCTCATTAAAAAAATATATTGTTAATGTTAATAACTTTTTCATTTGACAGTTTGTTATATTTTTGACATCATAAAACGTTAGGAAAAACCCTACAATATGCTTTTTTAATAAAGGTCCTAGCTCCAAAATAAGCATTTTTACAGGCAATTAAGAGTTGGATAAAATAAAATGAATGCACTGTACATAATATATTATGGCTCAAACGACATAGTTTTACACCTAAAATCGACCTTTTTAGAGGTTGACGTGTAATATTGGGACACTTTATATTAACACAATGGTTTAAAAGATGCATACTCAAAAATATTTGTTTTTTTTATTTAATTCAAGTCAGTTTTCGTTATAAGTTTAGGTGATCTGTTGTGTTCTTCCTATGTTTATGGTAATTTGAACACAGATCGATAAAAAGAGCCAATGCCAGTTAAACCAGATCATTTATCTTACAGATGTTTGAAAGATAATTTTTAAATATTTGACATATGTTTTGGTAGGTACATTTGAATGCAGATAGGCACATTTGGATACAGATATATAAAAATAATTCAGTTGAGTTCAGATTAAATCAGATCAGGTGCCTACAGTTTTAAAACAAGTGAGATATGTTATTTTAAAATTGGGCGAAATGCTTTGCATAATAAAATGCCTGCGTTTATCAAGTTCCCCTGCGTGTAAAAATAGACTGTGGCAGTTCAGGAACTCCGCGACAATTGTTATGAAATTCTCTTGTATGTTTGGGTGATTTATGAAAACATGATTTTGTATTTACAATAAAACGATCTACATTCGCATAATTTGTTCGAATTGTACTTACAATACGACGCAAAGCATGAATTATATAAGTGACGTGTATCAAATTGGGATATAAATTTGAGAGAAAGGTCGAGTGGATGAATCTTCATCGGTTGCAAACAATAAAACTTGGTCTTTAGAAATTTTAAATCAGTTTAATGTGTTCGTTACTAACTATTGGATTACTTGACCAGTGCCTTCTTGCAACCTTTTACTGGCTAAAAAAGTAGCCGTTGGCTTATTCAACCTCAAAATGCCTACGAAAACGTTACCCATATTGTGTTTCTTGGAATTAATAGTCTCCTCGACAGTTACCTATAATTTCCTTCTTTAAAACTGTTTTCAATTTTTGTTTCCATTGATGCTAAGTAATATTGCAACTGTGAGTTCAACAGCAATTTTCAGTTATTTTAGCCAAAATTAGCGAAACGGTTGTTTTCAAAATATTGCATATACTCAAGATAACAATTAAATCAAATACAAAAATGGCACCTCATTTTGCTTATTTTGTGTATAATTGGAACTGGCTAGATGTCGTTTACAATCTGATAAATGGTGAAAGAAAACTTACGAGAAATCAAACATTCTACACTTGGATCGTACTTTGAAACCAGATATCGCGATATATACATATGGACATAAAATACAGAAATTGTACGTTTACTTTCTAAATATAAGAAAAAATCCTCGAATTCAAAGCCAAAGCTGCATGGGCAATGAAGAAACGCGGACACATAAACAATTCCCACTGACACTGCCAGTGCTGGTGGCGGGAATCGAACCCGCAGGACGATGGAAGATTAATTAATCATACTTACCATAGCGCCTAGTATCGCACGCTCTAGACAACTATTCCACCGAGCCGGCCAGCGCATAGATTTACACCACCGACGTAAGAAATATAAGGAGATAAAATTAAAATCCTCTCTTTACCTTACTCATTAAATCTTTTATAAGTGGAATGAATAACTTTGTGTTTCCTCTAAAATGGGTCGGAGACGTAAGACGGATGCAATAAACCATATTGAATTTCAGTCGAACAGTAAACAAACAAGATATCATTTCTATATCAAAATTATCTTGATAAAGTTTTTGGTTTTGTGTTAATTTTATTTAATCGAAATGGTGAAGTCTGTTTATAAATCAGTTATCAATGTTTTATTTGCCATCTTGGGTTTCAAACGTCACATCATGTGAACACTCCTCTATTGTCTAATGCTAACCCCTTATTTTCCTACCTCTGTGACACTGACATATCGAGCAGTTGAGCTCAGGGTTCGGTCTATTCACGTCCTCTATCTGTCCGACGCACTGTAATTGCAGCGCGATTTGATAACTCTAGTTGGGTTATCTTGCATTTACTTGTAATAATTTTAAAAAATGTCAGCCTCTAAATTACCTAAAAATATATACAGTTTTGCGTAAAGATATGACCATAATAATAAGTTTTATTTAATACAACAAAAATCCTTATATAACAGAAATAATAAATTGACCCATACGTTTTTAAAACATGAAAATAGACATTTTCTAGGATCATTTAATTTATCATTCCCCAAATAGTGTCATATATGCCTATATTTTATTACGCACATATTGAAGGATAATTACTCAAGTAAAAATGTTGGACACGTCACTTTTAAAGGACCTCAATAATAAATCACATATTCTACGAGTTTATGCAATACAACATGAAAGGGGCTATTCTGCCTTTTATGTCGGCTCTTATAGTAAGTGCCCGCATAGAATTTGAAACATGATCTACGTGGGATATGCCATACGTCAAGAAGCTGTAAAGAATTAAATAATAAATGAATGAACAAATTCTGACTATTAAAGTTAACGTTTAGTATAAAAATGAAGGCACCTAGGGCATTAACTAGGGTAATATAGGATAACACTCACTTCCAGTGTTGCCATTTATTTACTGTTCGAAACACTGAGTTGCTGTAAAGGAGAAATAACAAGATCTCGATATTTTGAACCCTCCCTGAATCCATTCTGACTATTTGTCGAATGATGTCTGTCGATGCGTGTGTGTGGGGATGTATGTGTGTATGTGTGTATCCGCGATAACTCAAAAAATGCTAATGGGAGACTTCCCAAATTTGGCAGTTAAAATTTTCAACAACATTTTAGCTCACACATTAAATTTGATGAATGTGGTATCACCAGAAGAGACATGACGAATGAAAGAAGAAAAAAAGGTACAATTTTGGGAAATAAATGAACAAATTTTATTGCATTTCTGGATGAATCTCGACAAATTGTAAAGAAAAAACATAACTTTGTGGAAAAGAAATCTTTCGGCATGTTTGTAGTATCACGATAGCAGCCACATTTTTTTAAGAGAAAGCTTTAAAATTTCGTACACATGTTCTAATGGCCAAGGACAATGATAAATTCGGTGATGAGCAAAATTAGCTAGCTGAAAGGAGGTCCACGGGACCCAAACTTTTTTGTATTTGCCTTTACAAAAAATGTAATCTTGATGGAAGATTATAAATCATGTCTACGATATCAAGCCAATAAAATATATTTTCCAAGTACTTAAATAAAGCTGATGTAAACTGAAATATTTTACACATTTGGCCTCATAAAATCGGGTTAGGATAAATTTAACAGTTTGACATTTGAAAGGTCTAATTTAGCTACAAAAATGTCATTGTCAATATGAAGAAAGTATTAAAATATGATATGTATTATTATTGACAGTATCGAATGACGCCGATAATTAATTATTTAAAAATTTTAATGAAACAATTCAAGGTACGCTATTAAAATATAATTGAGGTAAGTGAACAATTAAACAGAATGATTTTTTCAGATCAGGATGATACATACTGGTATAAGAAAGTTATGTGCTGGCCACATCAGATATTTATTTTTAATAGTGATATTTTTATTCCAACACAAAGTACAGACTATGCGATTAAAGGTTGAAGGTAATATCTTCCAAATGGCCACCTCTGCTTCTGTTGCAATGATAATTCTTTTTAGGAAATTTTCCATAATTTTGTCGCATAATTGCGGAATTATTTCGCCAGTTACAATTTGGAAATTGTGTTTGAGCGCTTGAATCAGTTCTGGGATATTGGCGTACACCTTATCCTTCACATAACCCCACAGAAAGAAATCCAGCGGTGTCAAGTCATATGATCTAGGTGGCCAATTGAAATCTCTGTGACGCGAAATGACAGATTCAGGAAACTACTTATGCAATAAGGCTATTGTTTCACAGCTTGTATGGCACGTATCCCCATCCTGCCATACATAAACGTCTTCCAGATCCAATTTCTCTATTGCATGCCCAAAAAAGTCAGTCAACATATTTTGGTAATGCAATCCATTGACTGTAAGGTAACACCGGCTGCGTTCTCGAAGAAATATGCCGCGACTCCATAAACCGCATCAAACAGTTACTCGTTTTGGATGGAGATGTTATTCGACAATCACTCTTGGGTTTTCGGAGCCACAGATGTGGCAATTTTGCTTATTGATGTAACCTTGTAAGTGGAAATGGGCAAATCTTGTGTCAGTTGGACTTTGTAAGAATACAGGCCTAGATCCTTGTGCAAAATGCGGTGCATGCTGGTTTGTGAAATACCACGAACGTCTTGCAATTTACAGACCAGGATTTTCCGTAACAATTGCAGACACAAGAGCAATGTTTTCATTTGATTTGATTGACCGAGCACGAGTTGGGTCCTTAATATCACCAATCTGCCCCCTACGTTTAAATTTAGCCACTAAATTCACAATTGCTGTATGAGAAGGCGCACTTCTACGACCAAAACTGGTATGGATTTTGCAAACTATCTCCGCGAAATTTTCACAATAATTGTAGTGAGTTCTTACTACCTCTAAGCGTTACTCAAAGGAATATCGATTCATCATTATTAATCACGTTGTTTATACCTGCCAGCTGTCAAATACGGCAGCTTCATCTGTGACACGTAAAAAATGGCGTGAGATTTAAAATAAAACCTCATAATGGAAGACCCATTTCTTCTGATCAAGTAAATAACCCATAGAATAAACAGTGAAAAACAACTGAAATTACATAAAGTGACTTAATGCATTATTAGTTAATTAGTGGTGTAATTACATTAAGAGCCGGTACTTTCAGTCTCGGTTAATACTAACCGAATAATACTGTCTCTCATTGATATAATAATGGTTTCCTCTCATAATATCATCCGATTAGTGATAACCGAGACTGAAAGTACCAGTCCTTAGTGCGTGAGACAAATTGACTTATTGACGATAATGTTCTTTCGGCAGGAGACGCTGCCAGAGAATTTAATAACAAACTTGCACTGAGCATCAATACTGTACACCGCATAAATAAAGTAATGCACAAAACATATTCAAGTCGAATCAGTGGTACAGTGCTTATACGTTAAGCTTGTGACCAAAGGGTCCCGGGTTCTAATCCTGGTTAAGGCATGGATGGATAGTGGCGTTTTTAAAATATTGAGACTGTAGCACAGAGCGTTGTGGTGTGTCAGAACACGGCTAATCACTGTCTACCTTTTTCTGAGTTCGAGTCTCAGCTGAGGCAGCTGTCCTCGTTGAGTGGTGAAAGAGCAACATGATAAACTTTGCCAGGACCTTAATATAAATTAAAAGAAAATAATCCATGTTGAAAGATTAGAAATAATGAAATATTTTCACAATTATCCTCATTCGAGTTTGAGAACTGCTAGTCTAGACTTAAATATACCGAGAAAAAATATTAGAAGGTGCCTTGCAAAAAATAAAATTAAAACATTTATGCCTAATGTTTTAAATATTCTGGAACCGGGAGATGATATTTGAATAACAGGAACTATTTGAAGGAAATTGGTCAGCCGAAAATCCTGATTAGGTCATAAACGTAAAGAGGCAGTATTCACACAAACCAAACGTGTGGTGCAGAATACTCGATAATAGAATTGGTCCGTTCTTCTTTTAGGATAATTTGAATGGAAACCGGTTTTTGGACTTTCTAAAAATGAGTTTGGGACACATTTCATGACTTACCAGATCAGATTTGCCTGAATTTGAAACTTCAGTTAGATGGATCTCCTGTGCTTAATGCAGTGTAGTTGTGTGGGAATGTTTGTATGAAAATTTTAGAAATCCGTGGATAAGTCGAAAAAGTTATTTTATTGAGTGGCCGCTAAGATTCCCTGATATGATGCCATTCGAGTTTTTCCTTTAAGGTACACTAAAGCAAATAGTTTACAGTCAGGACCGCAGTCAGTAGAACTACACGCTAGAATATCTGGAGCATGTGAAGATATTACCCCAGAAGAACTGAGGTAATAATAATAACCGTAAACGTACGAAAAAGGCACCTATGATAAGTAGAATGAAATAAACGTTGGATTAGTGGAAGTAATAAGAATTTGATTAGTGCTGATTTTCTTTTCTTGCATTCCAATAATGTTGTTGAATATTGTTACCAATAAAAATAGTTGGTTTTAGTTGTTTTTCACTTTTTATTTGATCAGGAAAAATGAATTCATATGAACAATGTGATTTTTAATTTGGTCACAGAATTATTAATATGCAATATTTTGTTATGAAATTTGGTATAGGCCCATTTCGAGGGTATCTTAATTCAGCGGTATATTCAGATATCTTGTAAAAAAATCAATAATATGATTTCTTGAATTTTCACCCCCAAAAAAATTACGCAGTAGGCCTTGGTTTTTGTAAAAAAATGTGACACTATGTCTTAAAGTAAAATATTTTGCGCTCTAAAATTCAAAAATTGTTTTCAAAATTGGACAATAAATACAAATTTTTTTGAGGGAGGTGTCCCACTTTCAACTGGATCACACTGTATATTTTGATTAAAAATAATAACATTTGTTTTATTTTCGGTTCAGATCAAGAAATTAGTATATGAGGATGAGGTAGGATAATTTAGTTAGGATATAAATAAATATAGTTAAAAAAAACTACAAAACACGCTTTTAAAGCACATCAAACTAAAAAGTGAAAAATAATTATTAATATAAACTGAAAACAATAATGAACGAAAAATTCTAGTATTATTGTGAAAAAAGCGTGGGTTGCTCGATATACGAAAAATGTTGCACAAAGCGCCCCACGCTTATTTCACAATAATACTAGTATTTTTCGTTCATTATTGTTTTCAGTTTATATTAATAATTATTTTTCACTTTTTTAGTTTGATGTGCTTTAAAAGCGTGTTTTTTAGTTTTTTTTAAACTATATTTATTTTTCACTTTTTTAGTTTGATGTGCTATGAAAGCGTGTTTTGTAGTTTTTTTAAACTATATTTATATTGCTTATTGATGCTGATATTATAACATATTACGATCCAACAGATATTTCTGGAAAAAAAATTATTTTTTTATTTCAGCCATGGGATATGAACTCACGCCCGAGGAGTCTGTCGTTTCGCATCGACTGCCTTAGCCCGCTCGACCACCGACCTAACTGACAATCACGGAATGTACTTACATATTAAGCCTTTGCTCTCACGCAGAGGATAGGTGAGGAAAGGACTGGCGATCCTGATCAGGATAATGATATAAACTTATCAAATTATTGTATTGTTACCGGTTCTTCGTAAGTGTACAAAGTTTCAATTAAATCTGTCCGTTTAAAGTGGGTCAAAATCGAGTCCAAAGAGTCAGTTACAAACAAACAAACAAACAAGCAAGCAAACAAGCAAGCAAGCAAGCAAACATACAGGTGAAGCTAATAAAAGCGTGTTAAAAAATCGGGACAATTCTGGTTTCCATCGGAACGTGGGACGGTGCCCTCTCCACCCATGTTATCCTTTGGACCATAAGAAATAAAAAAGTAACAGTTTTTAATTTTTCCTGATATAACCGTATAGTAAATGCATATACTGTCAAAACAAAAATGAGACGTTTTAATGAATAAAAATGAACAAGATCATTATCAAACTATTGACACTTTATAGGAAACATTTTTCATTTAATATATTGGTCTGTCAAATTTAGTAACTTGAATTGAAATCAACATAAATAAACATTGAAACATGTGCTCGTGCTCGAATAAATTTTATTGGAAAATAAAAAGCATACTTTGAAGAAATGTACAGCAGATTAATTTTTAAAAATAACATGTTACAAGTGTTGTCCACAATGGCATGCTCGATGCTATACGTTTTCCATAACCACAGTCAAAACTATCCCATCAATGCTGTTTATTTCTCTGCTAATTGCATCCATCAAATCTTGAATTGTTGAAGGCTTTGCTAGGTAAACTCACTCCTTTAACTAGCTCCACAAGAAGAAACCTGGGGCTGTTAGATCTGTTCATCGAGAATACCAGTTAACATCTCCGTTTTGCGAATTTAGCCTAACTGCAATTCCCTTAAAAGAATTATGGTCGCTAGGGCTATATGACACATTGCGCCGTTTTGCTGGACCCATAAGTTTGGATTATGTAATTGTCTAAATGCTCGCCTTAGGAAGGTATCAATCATGTCACTGTATCTTGCTCCTGTAACTGTAACTGCTCTACTGTTATTGTCCTCAAAGGAAATAATGACATTGAGAACATTCCGCACAAAACTTAACACGCTGAGGAAGCAACGGGCATTCATTAATAACTCGAGGATTTTCTGTAGCACAGATTTTTACATTATGAGTAAACCTTTTTAAATGAAAATAGGCTTCATCACTTATTATCACGTTTGAATTAATTAGTCATCTTCATTGACGTGCTGAAGCAATTCATGTGTATACCAGGGACATCTAATGTGATCATTTCGCAATTGTTCATGCATAATTTACAATTTATATGGAAGACAATGTCAAGTTTGCATCTTGAAGTTGATACAAGCATTTAAAGCTTATGCAATCATCGTCTTAATGATTTGAGAGAACTTTTTCCAGTCACATTCCGATGCTGAATATTGTCATTTAATCTAGCTGATATTGAGTGACCTGGTTTCGATAAATCCTTTAATACGCCACCTTCGTATTATAGTTGGTTCACTTTTTTAGCGATTGTAACACGTTGTTGCTTAAATTTCCGCCGATTTACCTCAAAGGAATTTTAATTCTTAAAGTATAGCTCAACAGCTGGTGCTCTATTTTTCAAACTTCACCTATCCACCACACAAAACTCCAACCACCAAGGTTTAATTTATGCAAACAACCACTTTCACATGTACTTTGATATAAAAGTCAATAAGAAAACAGGTTACTAGATTTGACGGATCCTTTATAGAGTTAACTATAACTTTTTTTTGTATTATTTGGAAAATTATCGAACTTTTAGAAAGACACAGTATTGATAAAGTCAATGGCTCTTTCATATTTTTTACTATTCCATATTACAAAATATTTCAACCTGGGTTTCCAACATATAGCATGCCGTGTTTTCGTTTCAAAATACTACATAGGAAAGCATTCGGTTAAGCTCGGGCACTCTCCTAGACACAAAATGACCGTAAATTTGTCACAGCCACAGCGCAGAATAGATGCAATCCATGCTCTCCCCTCTACTCCGAAGAATGTACGAGTTCAAACGAAGCTCCCTCCCTATATATTGTGCGGATATGAAAACTAGTGATGGGAATAATCGGGATATTTTTATAATCGAGACATTAGTAATATTGAGTATTTCATAATCGAATTAATAATTCGAAATATTTAATCGAATTAGCCATCGATGACGTCAAAATAAAAATCGAGATATTTGATCAAATTATTATATTCACGACCGCAGAATGATATAAATCAGAATAAAATAGAATAGTGAATAGTCAATAGTCTATTGGCATTTTAGGAAAGTATAATCGGCGGCGTAAGTTTTTTAGGATAACTGAATTGTTTCATTTATAATTTTTATAAACATGAACAGTCTCCGGCAGCACTCTGTGGGGAAGTAGTCTGTCATATCATCTTTCACTGTCTTCCTCTCACCAATTATATTATTTATAAAAATTGTAAATGTAAAATAATTTAGTTACATTTTTGGAAGTTTATACCGCCAATTTTATTTTCTCAGAACACACCGCACACCGGCCGCCACAGCGTCAGCGCGTCTATCTCTGTTGCACTGCATCGAAATCATCAACGTCTCATGTTGTCATGTCCCGCCTCCGTCTGCGCATTTACCTACTCCTAGTACTACTACGGTCAGTCTTTAGTACGTTTACTAATTCCATTAATTCTAAAAGTTTTCCAGTACGAGCAATTTTCTCGTATTACATTTCCTTTTGATACTACTATATTTTTATTTGACATCTCTCTCCTGCGGAGCACTACTATTATAATACTACTAAATTATCTCAAGATATTTTTAAAATAATTAATCGAAATAACTCGAATAATCTTATAATCGAATAATTGGAATTATTTAATTCGATTCTTCCTATCACTAATGAAAACACGGTATAAGGTGATCTGTAGCCTTCCTTACCTAAAGTTGGATTTTATTAAAAAAGGATGTCAAATTTAAACAAATGATTTATTATACGCCTTACCAAAATTAAGTGACAAAATATTTTTTTTTCAAGAAACTTTAAAATCATATATGCAGTAGTTCTTAATTGGGAGTGTAATTCATCAATAAGTTTGGGTAAAATAACTTTAGATCGTGCAGCCGCACCAAAACATTGTTGAACAAAAAAAATAAAGCATGCACCCTGTAAGTTTATATAGTATTATGGGATACATGTATCTTTATTTATCTTAATATGAATGTATATTGTACACATATGTATTATGTTATAAAAAAATCTTTTTTATCTGCATTTATTGTTTATTATTACACTAAACAATGGAGATGTATATTACTCATAAAATTAAATAATTAAAACGCTTTGTTTATTACCAGTCTAATTTTCACTTTATTTTTGTCAATATTACAGTTGGATGCATTCTGGTATCTAATTAGGATGAAGCTAGTTGTAGGACAAAAATAAAGTGAAAATTGAACGAGTAAAAAAACTGTATTTTAAAAATTTAATTCACTGGCGGACAAAAATTTTTTTTTTTGTAACATACCTGAATAGCATATTCCACTGGAATAAAGCCTTCTGATAACAGAAATGTTACCGTTTCCTTGTTACATTAATAAAACATGGGCAGGGATAACATTATTGTTAATATTTTACTAATCTATTTATTGCTATATAACAATATATATGACATACATTAGGCTTACATAGATATATCTACGAAGATAGAAAATAATTTTGGAATAACATATGTTCAGGTAATTTTTTTCTTGTATGGAGGTCAAATCATCTCGCTTTATGAACCAACAATAATCACTTATCATAGCTTGATCCATCGTCCTTGATAACGAATTTCCATTGTCCTGATATCTTGATGAAATCTTTCTCTTTGCTCGTCGCTTACCGCACCTAAATTTCCAGCAAAAAAAATTTAAATTAGAATGCAGAAAATGAATTTTTAAAGACATACGGTAACGAAGCGTTGTTTCGTCCGAATCTAAAAGTTCGTTTACTAGTTGCTTGCAGTTCTCATCCTTCATGTTCCCTAAAAATCCCCTAACTATGCTTACAAATGAGTAAAGCTGCAAATCGTTTCTGTGTATCATGGTCGTAGAGTACAGATGTAGTTATTGGCGCCGGCATTCATCTTGACCGCGAAACTCTTTCTCCCGGCCATCTATTATTAGTTTTCGAGTAGTGTACACGTTAAATCACTTGGGAGTATTGCATATTGTTTTTGTGTTTTTGTTTTATTTGTTGTACTGTATTGTTGATATTAATTTAATAATAAAGCATGGCAGACGTACGCAGGGGTAGAAAACGGCCATTTGCTGACAAAGTGAATAAATTCATAGGTGAATTCCCAGATTTATTCTATGATGGTGCTAAAATAATTTGTAAAGTGTGCGAGAAAGATTTGATGTGCTGGGATAAGCGTGATTGTGGACTTCACGTAAATAGTGTACATTATAAAAATTAAAAAAAAAATAGCGTGCCTTCGACAACACAGTTTATGTTTGATTTACTATTAATGCTGATTGCCTGTGATGTTCCGCTGCACATACTCGATAAACAACCATTTCAAGAGTTCTGAAATAAATACAATGCCCAGGTGAAGTTACCAAGTCGCACAAAGTTATGTAACTATCTACCAACTGTACACGTAGACATGGTAAATAAGATGAAATGTGAATTAAAAAATACACGGCTGTGGTTATCTGTTGATGACACAACAAATTGTAAAAAAATTCTATTTTAAATGTTATAGTACGAGTACTGGACCCTCTTAAACAGACAGTTCCACTGTTACTAGCTAGCAAAAGATTAAGTCACTGTACTAGCGAAACAATTACCAGGGTGGTGCTGGAGTCGTTAGAAAAATTTGAACTGTCAAAAAGTCAAGTGTTGATGTTTATGTCCTATGGTGCCGCGACAATGCGTTTGGTAGGCCGTTCTCTTTAAGAACACGGTTGTAGGTAGGAACATGTTATGCGTAAAGTGCATGCTTTTAACTTTGTTAAGAAACTATTCGACAAGATTTTCCAGAGTTAGATGTCTCCTAAACTTCTCCGTGCATTTCATAGCAAATGTCCCGGTATTCCTGAACCACCACAGCCGATTCTTACACGTTGGGGAACATGGTTGCAGGCAGCTTTTTATTATGCCGAATATTTCCAACAAATAAAAGCTGTGATACTACAATTCAATTCAGATGAGGCTGCAGCTATTAAGGAAAGCCAGACAAAATTCGAAGATATTTCCGTTGAAACAGCTTTAAAAATATTGCGAAGAACTATAAACCATTACAGGAAAACATAAAAAAATTAGAAAACATTTCGTTGTCGTTAGCGGAGTCACTGCAAATAGTGGACGAAGTAAATCTACTGCTACACGCTATAGGTGACGCAACAAATGAACGCGTTAAAGAAAAGTTCGCAAGTGTGTTGAATAAAGACACCAGTTTTACCAAATTAAGACAAATATGTGATGGTGCAGCCCCAGATCCGTTAAGTGCGTTCAAATACTATTTTACGTATGCGTGTATTATATCAGTAGATGTCGAACGGTCGTTTTCAAAATATAAGAATATATTTCCACCAAAGCGAACATCACTCATGGAGACAACCATAGAAACACACCTGATGCTGTAAAATGGCTACACATCTTCTCCAGTTTGTGATAAGCAAGCTAGTTCATCAACCTAGTTAAGAGGGTAAGTTTTACATACATTGTTATAAATTGTAACAGTTTATTGTTTCTTGCATTAGTTAATTTCGCGTACGCCTCTGTCCCACGAAACATTTTTGACAGCTCCACAAATGAGTTCCAAGCTTTAAGTTCCTGTCTGTTGAGTGTTCCTTTGAAATCTGCATCGTCAAGCAATTTTCTAATTTGAGGACCAATAAAATTGCCTTCTTTAAGTTTGGCGTCACTTCATTGCGGAAAAAGTTGTCTTAAGTATTTAAACCCTTCACGATCTTTATTCATAGCCTTCACAAAATTTATCATTAGCCCAAGTTTAAAAAAAGAAAATTTTTAGGGTCTACAAGGGGCACATATTTAACATTATTAGTTTCTGGTTCAAAATATTTCCTTTCCTGCCAAATTTTTTCACATAATGTTTCTTTACTGCACGACTGTCCCACAAATAAGAAAACAACAATGTTTTGTAAATCCTGCTAAAATGGCTATTACTTTTAAATCCCCACATATTTGCCATTTGTATTTGTCGTAATTTTATTTAAAATGGTGCTCATACTGTCATAATCCTCTTTCATTATTACTTAATAAACAATTGGTATAGATGGTTTTAAATTTTCTTTATGTAATAATACAGCTTTTAAGCTGTATTTGAAGAAATCTATGAATAAGAACCACTTAGAAGCGGAATGCTAAAAGTCGTAATCTTTGTTTGTTTATCCAGTAAGATCCACTTCTTAAGTCGAGAACCAAGAAGTTTTACTTATTGTTTTGACAGCCACCAGTCACGTACTAAATCATTCAATTTATTTTGAGTAATTAAGTGAGGGATATTTGATATTTTGTTTTCTTTTAGAATATCCCTCAGTTATTGTTACACAGAAACAGCAATAATTGAATGATTGGTGGGTTTCTGCCATACCACTGGAAACACAAAAGACATGCTTATTCTTTTTCCTCTCATCCACTGCACTAATGACACGCTACAGCTTACACAACAAATGTGGGGAGCCCATTGCTTGTCTTCATCTCTGAGTAAAACTCCAAAATATAGAAAATACGCTTTTTAACACGCTTTATTTTAGCATCACCTGTATGTATCTACGTATGTATCTATCTATGTAACAGAATCTTTCAACGTAATTTTCACCAACTTCAAGACGTCTGATTAAATTGAAAATTTGCACACGTATTAAGGACCGATGACAATACAATAATTTGAATGCGATCGACGCATTTCCCTTAAAAAAAATTTTTCTTAGCGAATGTCAAAGTTGTGTGATCGGCGCATTCGCAAAATAACGGAATCTTTCAACGTAATTTTCACCAACTTTAAGACGTTGATTAAATTGAAAATTTGCACACGTGTTAAGGACCGATGACAATACAATAATTTGAATGCGTATCGACGCATTTCTCTTGAAAAAAAATTTCTAAGCGGATGTCAAAGTTGTGTGATCGGCGCATTCTTCAAAATATAGCATCCATGATAAGTTGGCAGAAAGTTAACCACTAATTGAATACCGTAACTTATACTATACCTGAAATTCGTTTTGTCAAAATATACAGCAATTCAACAATAGCAATACAATAATTTGAAAAAGAAAATGAAAAAAAAATTCCGAAATAAATTCAAATCAATAAATTTTGTAAAAAATTTTAATTAAAAAATTTCGACAAAAATTCTTGAAGACTATTACATTTGTTTTCGTTTCATGTCTAAAAAATAAAAAAATAAATTATAGTTTAAAAAACTAAAAAAAACACGCCTTAATAGCAAACCGAACTAAAAGTAAAAAATAAGAATGAAGTGATTGACAAAAAAATTAATTTTATTGTAAAAAGCGTGGGGTGCTTTTTGCTATATTTTTATGATAACTACTTTTTATTAATAGCTACCAATAAAATGTTTATAAGAATTGATATCAAGCACCCCACGCTTTTTACAATAAAATTAATTTTTTTGTCAATCACTTCATTCCTATTTTTTACTTTTTAGTTCGGTTTGTTATTAAAGCGTGTTTTTTTGTTTTTTAAACTATAATTTATTTCACATTTTCAGACAATAGCCTCACTTGGGACTCCACAACAAAACTTGTCAGGTGAGGTTTTGCAACTTCGGCGCGTTTGACAAGACATTTTTTGCCGTAACAATGTTATGTAGACAAACGAAAACACTTTATAACAGACACAGTTGGGCACTTGGAAAGTCAAAACAAGACTGATACTGAAAATGTTCCACCTTACTTTAACTTGCTCTTTTAAAATTGCGGATCCATCATAAAATTCATTACCTGGCAATATAATAGGGTCTATTGTGTTCACACAAAAATGGTATGTATTAGGACTTGTTTGATATTTTTTCAGTTATAGCGAGGCATTAACAACATAAAATCAGTGTGTCCGCCAGTGATTATCAGCTCGATGGTGTCGGGGGTAGTGATGTACAAAGTTCGTACGAATTCCAATTCTGACAGTACGGAGTTGTTAACGTATAGTCGATAAGTGCATCTGCTCGTGTCGTACCTTTCTAAAGAGATGTAAACCTGTGCATTCCATGAATTTGCGATGTGGGCACGTTAAAAATCCCAATCCCACAACAAAGTGGAGGTTGGGAATTCCAGTATTTATACATGCCCAGTGAAGTTTGGCATTCTTGGCGTCTGTGATTGGCCTTGGTATAAGTGATAAAAAAAATATACGTATATATTCAAAACAGAATTGTACAAAGTAATGCCATCTTCACTAATCTTTTTGTAATTCTCGTAATTCCGTTAGCAACGTATTTATTTTTTGTAAAATTATAAATTAAATGCATACCAGTAATTATGACTGTATATCTCTAATTAAGGATTTTTCTGTAATATGATTAAATAAGTTTTTCCTGAAGGGCGGTTGGAACGTTTGATGTAAAGTTAAAAGTGACGTGGCTTCCCACAAAACACCAAAACACTGCACTCGACGCGCATTTCACCAACCAAGTTGGCATCATCTGGAGATGTCTAAAAGTAACCTTATGCTAACAATGTATCTTATTTATACCTAAATTAATGTCGGTGATGTTTCGGTGAACCGTAACTCAATAATCAATAGAGAGGACTATGTGGAATTAGCTCTTTGTCAATATTCATACTATTTTTACACTTTATAATTTCCAAGACTTCAAATACATCCAGCTGTCTAGTATTTGTTACATTTTCAATTAATCTTAAATTCATGGTTATTCTCAAACGTATGTTGGGCAACACTAGACTTACCTGTTAACCATATTTGAAATGAACCATATGCTACTTGAATCTAGTTTGATTTGATCGTCTAGTTTGTCCAACATATACACTTTTGATTACAATCCTTAAGCTAATTTCGTAGATCCCCACTTTTTGTTTGTTTCAATTTTGTCTTTTGGATTGTCAAAAAGTTGTAGTTTATTTCCCGATGAATGAACCACTATCATACCCATAAAATCTTACCAATACCACCGGTGAATCGAGGATCATATGGAATCGATACAAATTTTGAATTTTCTCTTCCGTTCTGAAGACTCGAGAAATTTCGATGTGTACGTTTCCTAATTATTATTTTATCAACTAAACTTACTCACAGCTATGTCCCTAATCAATGCCTCTACTTTTTGAGGAGGAAGCTTTAATAGGCGATGAACTAGAAACTAAAAACATCATTTTGTCATGAGCACAACGGTGAGGATCCGTAGTGATCAGAGTACTGGTATCCTTTCTGTGTATGTCAAATTCTAACATATTTTCACAATTTCTAATTACACAGGCCTGCAAAATAAAACTTATGGTGGGGGGGTTTCTATATTTTAATGTAATTCTGTATGACTGTTTCATACCGAATCCAAAAATGACTTGCATTTTGCTCTATTACGAAAGGTTTTTTCACAAAGTAAAAATACATGAACGGTTTTCTAATAAAATGTATTAAAATAATGCATTACAGTAAAATACTTCTCATGTTTAATTACAAAATTTATATCAAAATTTACAAGTACCTACGAGAAAATAATATTACAAAAAAGTTGTTACATGTCTCTTTGCGAATGAAAATGCTTTCTTTTACTTTCAAATGAACGCTTAGTTGAAGTCCGTTTATGTGAAGTTTCACCTTCAGAAGATTCTCTCTTTAAACACCAACAATAGTTGTTTCACCTTGTTCTTCACTCAGCGCCCAGAGATTTTCTGGAAAATAGTCAAGATGGGAATGAAGAACATGTAGTTTCAAACTCATATTGCACCCCAATGTTTTATAATTTTCTAACATATCGTTGACTATATTCTTGAAATCAGGATCTCTGTTATTACCTAAGAACTTTTGAACTACATTTTTGAAGTCAACTCATGCAGCCTTTTCTTTATCATTCATTGTTGAGTCAAACACTCTGTCTTTCATTAACTCTCTAATTTGTGGCCCAACAAAAATACCTTCCTTAAGCTTGGCTTCTGATAAACTAGAAAACTTTGAACATAAATACTTGAAGTAGTTACAGTTTTTGTCGAGAGCTTTAACAAATTGCTTCATTAGCCCCAACTTAATGTGTAACGGAGGCAGAAGAACTTTTTTCGGATCGACCAAACTTTCTTGTACAATATTTTTTGAACCAGGTACTAAATTAATTCTACGTGGCCATTCTCTCTTTTTACCAATGTTCACCTCGTGCTCTACTGTCCCATTGGCATAAGAAACAGGGCATTTTAGTATAGCCAGACTGTTGGCCTAAGAGCATACCTAAGATTTTAAAATCTCCACATAACATCCAGTTGTGGTCTGCATATTTCACCTTTTCAAGTACGAGTTTCAAATCTTCATATCTTTCTTTTAAATGATCAGAGTGTGCAACCGGGACTGATGCGTATATATTACCATTATGCAACAACACACCCTTTAAACTCCTTTCAGATGAGTCTATGAACAACCTCCAGTCATTTGGTTGATAAATGGATGCTCCTAACTTGCTAACCAATCCTGGAACATCATGGCAGTAAACAAGGAATCCCTCTTGATCAAAGTATTCTAAAAATTCAGTGTCACATTTTCTATACCATGAGGATGTCGTTCCTGGAAGAAGTAAATTCTTTTCACTCAGTCTAGATCCCAAAAGTTCAGCAGACTCTTTTGAAAGTCCTAAGTCACGAATTAAATCGTTTAGTTCACTCTGAGTAAAAAGCTGAGGCTGAGTACTTTGTAATGAAAAGTCTTCATCCGAATCTTCAATTTCTAATTGCGAATCAGAATCAGACGACAAAAGAGTATAATTCTCTGGTACAGCAGGTACAGGTACATCTGGCCCATGCGCTACTGGCCTTATTGCTGATGGAAGGTTCGGATCAAATATTTTTTTCTTATTTTTAGTATTAAAGTCACTTACGTCACACAAGTAAAAGTAACAATCTTCTGCATGATTGCCGGGTTCCCGCCACAACATTGGTATGCCGAAAGGTAAGGATTTCTTTTTATTTTGAGTCCACTTCTGTAACGATTTAACACATGTATGACAAGCTCTGTGTGGCGCCCATGTTTTGTCTTGGTCTCCAAGTTTTACACCAAAGTACGCATGATAACTTCTTTTCACGAATTCCATAATATTTCTTTGCCTTTTTTTAACTATACATGAACCACAAATGTAATAAAACACATCGGTGCTGTTTTTACAATGTCTTGAGGACATGACGAATTTTTAATAACTTTATCACGCTATTATATACTGTAAGCACACGTTCAACCACAGTTAACTTACTACTGACTACTGTATGTGCTTTTCGAATACTATGTGTATATTCTGGTTCTAACTAGAAACGTCTAGATTAAAAGGCAGTGGTCCTTAACAATTTTATTTTAAAAAGATATGTATTAATTACTAATAATGTCGTTATCTATGTTTAGAGTAAACAGTGCGTGATACACGAAAACTAATAATACTGCAGAGTTCAGAACGACTTACTTACTCTGAAAATGTAAAAAAATTGTAGACCCCTAAAACCATGCAGGCCTGTGTTATTAATATACCTAAAAATGGTAGTTATCCACAATTTTCAATTATATATGTGAATTTAACTGACGCGAAAACAGTTGTATTCTAACTGGCCTGTACTATTATTGAAACTAAAATTTAATTGTCAAACTCAGCCTGCCTGATATAATTAGAAAGATTCTCGTAACGTGTAACGTATTCTGAAAATGTTCAAGATACAAATTTTACTCTCCTGACTTTTTAAACTAGGTACGTATTAGTGATGTCTATTAGTTGAAATTAAATGAAACTTAAAACGTACCAAACTTTGTTACGTACACATTTTAATTCATGTAATTGGTGTCAACGCAGTAGACAAAAACACGCATTGGTAGAAAGAAACAGACATATATTGTTGCGTAATTAATTAATCTTTTGCTACCCTTTGTGTCAAGGTAACCTCATCTGCTTATTAATTTTAGGATTGCCCATGAGCTGTGCCTTTCTATTTTTAATCAACTAAGCCCCAACCACGACATAACTACTGAGTTCCTAGAACTAGAACAGCTAACCTGATAGCTTTAATTACAAACAATAAACATGAAATGAAAGTGTACCTTCCTTCATCTAAAGTGTATGTTTCATATACGTTATTTGTGGGAAGCACGTCATAAGGTGGCGTCAAAGACCTATAGACGTTATAATGATATTAGTCTCAGATTAGCAGATCCATTAGCTGTGACAGTAACACTTGATTGATAATATTCATTTAATTATATACACTAACACAACTGAGTTATACGCTATGTAACAAATTAAAGGATGGTAAGCATTATACCGAGAGTACAACAAAAAACACGATCAAGGGCACCTATGAATTTTCAAACATATTTTTGATTAGATAAATAATATTCTGATTTCATTGTAAAAATCCGTACAAAAATATCCAACTTGTATTTGTCAACGTACCAACTACTCGCTTGAAATATCCAAATTCTAAAGATCTAGTAATTTTAACGTTGCTGAGTTGGTGATGACAACATCAGTCATGTGTCATTTTTTCAATCTCCTAGGCCTTAAATAGCCAGTGAGTTTCAAAAAGCCTTCCTTCTTTCTCTATCAAGAAATTAATAAAGAACACTTAGTATGGCCGAAATAGACATTTGATTTTTGATTGATTCGAAAATAGTTTCAGATAAAGTTGTCTATTAAATCATTTTGTTAGTTAATACAGAAGTATTGATAGGTTTCGATTTGTAAATCGGACTTATTGGCAAACTAAACGTCCAGATTTGCTTGATAAGTTGTAATATATAATTTCTCTTATTAACGACCACTTGCAACAAAGTGACTCTGGTCTGGATATTCGGCCACTAGGTATAGAAGGTAATGAAATAGCCGACCCTTTAGCCAGAGAAGGAGCGGGATCACGAATTATCGGACCAGAACCGATACTTGGCATATTTTCAAGTACTGCTAAAAAAGGCTATCTCAACCTAGGCTAAATGGAAAACTCTCCAGTATTAGCAGGAGATACCCGAATTAGTTCATTCGAAGGCGTTTATTAAATACCGTTTGAAATCAAACCCTAAGAAACTTTTAGAGTTAAACAGGGTAAAGCTGAAAACCCTAACAGGCCTATATACCGAGCACTGCCGACTAAATTATCATCTGCATAAACTCGGCATAGCGGAAAACGCCGAGTGCCGATTATACCTAGAGGATGATGAGAAGGCAGACCACGCCTTATGTACCTGTCCCGTTGTGGAGAAGATTCGATTCTCAATATTTAGCAAAGGGCAACTACTGCCAGAGATCTGGACACTCTCCCACCCAATAAAGTTATCAGTTTCATTAAGAAACTGAACTTATTATGTGTAACATAATTAGGAGTGAGCCACAATAGCTCTGCTAATGGAGGGTCCACAAGGACCCACTTACAAAAAACCTATCACCTATCACCTATCATTCCACGAATACATTTTTGTGAATGTTTCCTGAACAATTTAAACAATAATGATAGTGTGGACATTTTACAATCACTGACACGTGGTTTTCACAAAACACCATATACTGCACTCGATACGCGCTTGGTCTGCCAAGTTGACATCTGGTGATGATTAAAACAATTTTTAATCATCTCCAGATTATGCCAACATGGTTGTCGAAACGCGCGTCGGGTGCAGCATGATATCTTGGTGTTTTCTGGAAAATCACGTCAGTGTTAGCCTCTCATCAAAAGTTCCAACTCACTTCAGGATTATTTTTTACACTGATGTGGCATGGTTTCATCTGAGTGACTATTATACACGAATAGTTAGAATATGAGAATTTAAATGGTTGAAAACCCTCATGAATATATTGAAGCAACCCTGCATTCTCTGGATGGAAATTTCGCAATGAATTTACTTCAGTTTCTTTCATCAAAAGGTGAACACAGCATTCGACCAATATTGGTCCATTATTTTGTTGCCGTATTCTACATGGGTAACAATCACATACACTATCCTGAACTCACTTGCACGTAAGTCACTTGTAATGCAGTCGAAGACTGACAGATGGTTTAACTGCAACCAACTATCTTTAAATCAATCAAAAACTGTTCCCATGGTACCATCCACCAAAAACCTTAGAAGAGTTAATAACAACCCAACTTTTACAAAATTCTTAGGAGTATTTATGGACCTAGACTTAAAATGGAATGTACAAGGATAACATATGGCGAAGGCCTCAACAAAAAGTATACTTGCACTTGGACAACTAGCAAATAGAGTTTCACAACCCGTGTTAAAGGCAACTTTGTATTATTTCATTCCAAATTAAGATAATATGTGATTTTAACCTGTTGCCACAAACATTGTCTATTGGGTTTACAGAGAAATGTCGTTTGGATGATATATCATATAACATGTAGAGAAGAAACTAGATTTGTCTCTATATAATTTGAAGAAATACTTACTCTGCCATGCATCCTTTTATAACACATGTTGAATCTGTTTATTCAGCAATTACAAGATGACAAGCTTACTTGAGGATATTTTCAATAGGTCAAAACTACAGCACACACCACACGTACTACAATAATTTTTTAACGAGAATTTTATGACGATAGAATAGTGGATCAAAATTTGTGGCTATCCCGTGCTCTTCCGATATCACTGTTTCCGATTTCTTCCTGTTTATTTGAAAAACCAGATTTATCTAAACAATTCACAAAATATTTGAAGAATTTCGAAATGCAGTTTCTAAATAAATCGAGATAGTTACTCCAGAGGTATTGCATAATGTCTTTGAAAATTTTAAGAAACGAATGCATCTTTGCCCGAACAATGAGGAGCAACATTTCGAGAAATTGTTATGACTCGTCTCATATAAATTTTAATGCAAAAACGGACAATAATAAAACAAAATTGTAGAAACAAATAATACATATTGGACTTACATTTTCTTCCAAAACTGTTTGTGCGTAAAAAGCCAAGAGAGCTTTTTTGTAGAGTAGAGTATTTTGATTAAGATTTCTTTCTTTCTTTTTACTATTTCGCCACAAAATTGACAAATCAAGAATTTGTGAACATGCTTGGGAAAATGGACATAAAATAAACTGGGATTCGGTGGAAATTTAAATAAAAGAAGCGGACAGCAAAAAAAAAGGAAAATTATGGAATGGTAATAATGGTATTAAACGGGGTACCGTTTAGCATCGGTACCCCGGAGAATTGAACAAAATTAATGTTTTATAATTTAAGTATCAATAGTTCTAAAACAAATAATATATTAAAACAAATTAGGTATCCTTCTTGGTAAAAGTACTATTAAAATATGAAATTAAATGGAAATAATATAGTCAAAATTAAAAATAACATTATTGAGTTAGTTGTACTGAACATAATGTGCATATTATCTTTTTTATAACCCAAATTTCAGCGTTTGGCAAATAGCCGGGAAAGTAATTGTTTAAAATGATATAATATGTTACACTCATCTGTGAAGTTTTTGTACAAGTTAGTAAATAATAATGAGTAATGTTTATCTTATTAAATTTCCATGTCATTCCACATTTAAATAATATATGTATCGAATTTCACGCTACACATCTTTCATAAAAGCAAAACTTTGAGAAAGAAAAGATTTCATTTCCGAAACGTTAGGGAAATACTCGGTGAAATATTTTATGATTTTTATGTTGTTTTATACTAGCTGTAAACGTCTTTATTTATTTACTATTTATTTTATGATATGTACATGTGATAGATAATGCAGTATTTTCTACTTGTTATTATATTCTGTGACTTCGATATATAAGTTTTATTTGTTTTCAAAATAAATCAAAATAGTAATGTAGCTATTAGTATATCATAATTATGTTTCTGTTTAACAAATAATTTACAATATCTTATACTATGTATAATTTTATTTCTATTTAAAAATGGATGGTTTTTTTATAGTTTTTACATATATGTTTTTGTTAGTATAATGTGTTTTAACAATACCTATATCTGTATTTTTTTGGGGGAAGTTTTTAGATATAACATTATTCCACTCCTCCTTTAGTTTTGTCAATACTACTTTCATTTAAAATACCATAAATCCATTTTGATTAAGCAATATTTTCATCTCTGTTTTCTTACATTCAAGGTGATAAAATCAGAGACATTGCGCTCAAATTTACGCATAAACGTAAGTTCTGTTGGGGTTTAGTTGTTATAGCTGAATTTTATATAAAAAAATGAAAGTTTATGTACTGATGTTTCAAAATCTCGAGGCCGTCAAAAATCGTCATGTGCAAAAGGGCACTAAATTAAAAACGAGTTAAACATATAGTGGTAAAAAAAGACAAATTGCGATTTTTTGATATATTTTTTTACAGTAAGTATTTTTAATTATTTTCCAGTATTTTGCCATAGATTATAACTTACGAGAGAACGAAACTTAAAACGGCAATATCTCGGTTTGCAATGCTTCCAAATCTAATTCATTTTATATAATTCTTGCGTTTCCGTCATATTATTTTAAAAACGAAACCCCAAATTAATATTTTATACTCTTTAGAAAAATTTACTCTATTCTCTCTGAACATACTAGCGTATTTATAATTGTCTGACCATTAATAAATAAATTATGCAACTAACTGCAATGCGTTGCAAATTTCCTGCGATTCGTTTGAAGTCGCATACTAGGTGTCTGTCTCCACTACAACAACACATCTAACATTTCATTTTTCCTTCTAGCTCCGTAGCATGTTATAGAAGGGATTATTTTATTCATATTTTTGTTCCAAATTTCGAATAAAAGTAATAAATCATTCAAGTTGAAAAAAAAAGTAACATTTGATAGGGAAAGAATAACCACTTATTTTCTATAATTATTTATTTGTGGCAGCCTATAATATTTCCTTGCATCTTCTTTGGGTATTAAGCCCATTTAAAAAATTTGTTAATAAACCTCTGCCCCAGAGGGAATAGTCAAAAGTTGGTTTTCTGAAAAAATGTTTTTGACTATCAAAAAAGTGTCTCAAACTCTAGTTATCTGGGATGAGTTAGTATGTAGCATATATGAGTGTCATTATAAAAAACAGTTCTGTCAATAAAAGTAATAAAAAATACAATACTGGCGACCAGGATCAAAATTAAAATAAATAATGGTAGAAGGGTATATAAAGAAATTGAAAACGGTAAGGAATTCCATAAAAAGTCACCTAACCAAAACAGAAACTTTCATAAAACACAGGAAAGATAAAAAATTTACATTAACTGAAATGAATACGAGTTGCGGTATATATCGAATATGTTTTGAAAGATTTAAGCTCAATCAAACAATAAATAAAAGTTTGGTATGATAAAGGCTTAAAAAGAGTTAGAGATGGAATAAAGTGATCAATGTTTGGAATTAAAAATTAAATTAGAAGTAATAAACACCAACGTAAATATTTCTGAATCCGAAAAGGATTCTAGTTCTCTCATATCAAATTCTGAACAAAAAAGTACATCTGATAATTTACTTCCACATATTATTTCTTTTGCACCATTAAATGAAGAAGAAACATTTACCAACTATATTAGTAGGTTTGAAATTTGTATGGCCCTTAAAGGAAAATAAACAACTTCAGAAGTCAAAGTGTTAATGCTATTAAATGCATTAAGTCCTTCTATTCATCAAAAATTAAGTGACCTTTGTGCTCCAAAAAAACCTATTAATAAAAATTACGAAGAACTTTTAAAATTCTTAAAGAATATTTGGATCCTAAACCAAGTCAGTGGGCTCAATAACAAATCCATATTACTCCAGGGAAATAAGGTAAAAAAAAGGCCATCTGCGGAATGAGGCCGAACAAGCTGAATTTTTGCAGAGACCTTCGTTTTGATGTTCCAATGAAGCACAAAAAAATCTCATATGCCTACCCTTGTGCGTCTTGAGATATCGAAGGTCAAAGGTCATGAAATTCGTCTTTTCGCGAAAATCTCGCTTCCAGTGCATCTGACGTCGTAAGAACCCATACCAAAACTTACGTAAAATGGTATTTTCTACAAAATTGTTCATACACATTTTTTTCGTACGACCAACCGTTTTCGAGATATAGCATGATAAAGCGGGAGCGCGCATTCGTAATAGGTAATACTGTATTATACTGCAGAGCTATAAATATAAAAGCACTTTTCTTAATCTGTTAGACTGAAAAATTAAATTCCCATTATTAAAACCGTTAAAAATTTGTTTATTTATAAAAAGATATATAATAAATAATTAATAACAAAACAATGTATTATTTTCACACCACTTTTGTAATGAAATGCAAAGCTTCTATATATATAATGCAAATAAAAAACATTTCTTTATTCTAGACAAGAAAAGTATAATCATATTACAGCCGAAAACAACACTACTGCCACCTGCTCCAGACGAACTATTAAATACAATATTCTGTAATTGTAAAAAGGGGTGTGGTGCGCAGTGCGGGTGTAGAAAAGTCAGGCTGCCATGCTCCAAAGTTTGTGGTCAGTGTCACGGACAGGCATACCTGAACCCGTCAACAGAGTTGCAAAACATTGAAGACTTCAGTGACCTTGAGCCTGAAGAGGTTTTGCCAACAGACATAGAGCCAACAGATATAGAGGAAGCGTCTGACGAAGATAATGTGTGGATCGAGGTGCTAGTGGAACCCGACGAAGACGAGGAGGAAGGCAAGGAAACATAAGGCGTGGTGTGGAAAAGAATGTATTTTTTTGTTATTAATTATTTATTATATATTTTTTTATAAATAAACAAATTTTTAACGGCTTTAATAATGGGAATTTAATTTTGCAGTCTAACAGATTAAGAAAAGTGCTTTTATATTTATAGCTCTGCAGTATAATACAGTATTACCTATTACGAATGCGCTCCCGCTTTATCATGCTATATCTCGAAAACGGTTAGTCGTACGAAAAAAATGTATATGAACAATTTTGTAGAGAATACTATTTTACGTAAGATTTATTATGAGTTCTTATGACGTCAGATGCACTGGAAGCGAGATTTTCGCGAAAAACCGATTTTCATGACCTTTGACCTTCGATATCTCAAGACGCACAAGGGTAGGCATATGAGATTTTTTTGTGCTTCATCAAAATGAAGGTCTCTACAAATATTCAGCTTGTTCAGCCTCATTCCGCAGAGGAAGTTTTATTTCTCTGGAGTATATCAGGAATTCAAGAAGGTGGTGAGTTAGTGATGGAATTTGCATCAAACTTTAAAAGACTAACAATGAACTGTAATTATAGTTGTGAACTTGTAAAATCTATTGCTAGTATTTTACTGCGTCTACAATTTGTAAGAGGCATTTCAGAAGGTGAAATAAAAACTAACATTTTACAAGAAAGAAAAATAATTTCATTCAAAGAAGTGATGGAAGACGTAGTAATTGAAATATCTAAATCTGAAATGCAATAATTACAAAAGGTTCCACAAGTGGTCAAACATATTAAATAAGCAAAATGGAATATAAATGGAAAAATCAAGATCAAAATCCCTTTAGACATTTAAAAGGAAAATTTTATCGTAGTGTTGATATCACACATAAAGCGATTCATTTAGTGATAAAACATGCAGAAGATGGAATAAAACTGGACATCTTGAAAAAGTATGTATAACCAATCGACCAATGAAAAATGCAAAAATGGGTCAATTAAAAGACGAAATCTTGGATCAAGAAAATTATGATAATTATGAAATTAATTTACTAACTTCTTCAAGCAGTGACAAATGTGTAGTGCAGGTTAAAATCGAAGGCAAAAATATTGATATTAAACACCACTACAGGTAATACAACCCCCTGTATCTCTGAAGGTATCTCGTCTAATGTTTGGGGTAAAGATAGCTCCAGCCCTATGGCAACGGTTTATGGACATGATTTTACACGGAATAGAAGGAGTTCAATGTTTTTTTCGATGATATTTTAAGACAAGAGCGAAACTTAAACTTTATCAAGTGTTTAAAAAATTGAGAATGAACAACCTAAAACTCAACAAAGAAAACACATGTCTTTTAAAAGTGTTAAATATTTAGGGCATATCATTGATAAGCATGGAATTCGTAAATTTAAAAAAAACGTTGAGGCATTATTGAATACAGGAAGTCCAGAAAATTTAAACGAATTACCATCTTCTGGTAGAGGGGCTGTTAGTTACCAAACATATTTATATTGATTATTAGGTTAGGTTAGGTTTGTTGTGAGTGGGTCTTAGTAGACCCTCCACTGCGGCCATCAGCAGGCCTATTGTGGCTCACGCCTAATTATATTTCACCCAATAAGTTCAGTCTCTTAATGAAACTGATAACTTTATTGGGTGAGAATGTGTCCAGATCCTTTGGCAGCAGTTGCCCTTTGCCAAATATTGAGAATCGGATCCTCTCCACAGCGGGACAGGTGCATAAGATGTGGTCTGCCTTCTCATCATCCTCCAGGCATATATTGATTATTACGTTTCTACTATTGCAAAAAACTGATCACAGCGAAGTATATTCTCATATGGAATAACTGTTCTGCAAAAATAGATAAATAGTAACTATTATTTTACTTATTTAACAGTTTTATTCTTAAATTTATCTGTTCGATAACTTTACCAGGAGGTGGATATACCAACCCTAATGCAAAAAAATAGGACCACAGTGTTACCAGCTACAACTTAGGGACACAAATGACACTGAATGAGACCGGCAGTCACTAACTATTTTATATCAAAGACTATTATTTTAACAGGTCTTCGGATTACTTATAAAAGAACCACCAATATTTTTATCCAGATAATTCTAAGTTAAATGCATCTAAAGCAACACTGGTTCGAGTCATTTAACCGTAAAACTTATATAGCCGAGGAAATAAAGCACTAAAAACGGCTCAACCTCCGAAATTTCCGCAGCAAGACGGATTTTAATGCGGTTTTTTGCATTCGATTCGTGAGAGCATCAGGAAATTTTGTGAACTAATCTGATGAATAGCAAATGAAAAATTGCATATTTGCATTGTAAAAATGCATTGTTCAAAGTGCATTTAGAATAATTAATTTGCAACTCGGTAAAAATTGAGTGAAATGAGTCCAAATTTGTTACCCGGAGGTTTCCGGGTAAATAATGTTCTACATTAGAACAATTGCAGCCAGCATAATTTTTGCAAGCAACATTGCATTAATCTGCATTACATTAATCTGCAATGTTGCTTGCAGAAATTGTGCTGGCTGCAATTGTTCTAATGTAGAACATTATTTAGAAGAAGAACAATTATCGGTTGGAATTGGATTTGCAGACGAAGAGAATGAAGAAGAAAACTTCAATGTGTAATTAAACAATAAATGTTTTTCATTGTATAAGTTTGTGGTATTTTTTTAAACAATAAAACATTACAAATACAATTGGAGTTTTCAGAAATTATTTTTTGAAAACTATTGTTTGCATCTACATCTTCATTATAATATATAAATAAATAATTTTGAGTAATACATGCAAATTCGTATAAAAATGATGCTATACTCAAGGTAATTCCAGGAAATGAGGTCCACCCTGGGCTCCAGGTACCTCGGAGAACGTTGCCGCCATGATATTCGTGTTCAGCGACCCCGAAAACTCCCGAGTAATGAGTTTCAACTAAATATATTACAAATTCACATGAAATATCAGGATATGAGGTAGATAGTATCCACCCTGGGCTCCAGGTACCTCGGAGGCCGTTGCCGCCGTGATATTCATGTTCAGCGACCCCGAAAACCCCCGAGTAACAAATTTGGACTCATTTCAATCAATTTTTACCAAGTTGCAAATTAATTATTCTAAATGCACTTTGAACAATGCATTTTTACAATGCAAATATTCAATTTTTCATTTGCTATTCATCAGATTAGTTCACAAAATTTCCTGATGATCTCACGAATCGAATGCAAAAAACCGCATTAAAATCCGTCTTGCTGTGGAAATTTCGGAGGTTCAGTGCTTTATTTCCTCGACTAAGCTATACTCGACTAATACCGGTACTATAACCATCGATTACAGAACTCTGTACTGGTACGTGAAAGCTCACTAATTTCTGATATATTTTTAAATTCTTTAATCTATGTTTTTGGCAGAGATTACATGTCTTCTTTAACCTGTTATTCTGATACAGAATACAAAAGACTGTCAAAAATATTAAAATTATCTCAAACTATTTACCTCGAAAGTAAGTAAATGTTAACAATATCTTTATCAATCATAAATAAAATATCGTATAATCAGTCTTGGCTAGGCTTTGGGAGTCTACTTGAAGAACTCTCACAAAATAAACATATATTAAACAAAATAGCAAAACATAGGCCTACAAAACACTGTTAAAGTTTACAACAAAAGTACCAATATATTATTATTTGACATCTGGTAACTTACTAGCTAGTTTCACCTACAAAAACCTAACTGGTGCACTATACAGGGACCAAAACATACAAGAAATATGACTTATTAATGTTGTATTTTAGAAAGACGCAACAATGGTATCTAGCCATGTTACAGCTTTTGGTTATTCGCATACATCAAGAACAGTATTTACACTACCATGATTATTATTAGTATAATATTTCTTACAACATAAAGTAACGCATTATATACGTCCTCCTCTTCTCTGTCAATTTCATTACGAATAAATGAATATTTTTCGCATATATTGCTATAAGTTGACATAAGTCGTATGTTATTTCTCGCGTTTTTCATTGCCCTAATTTTTCCCATATCAGTTCATCTTTATTAAACAAAGTGGATTAATGGATTAACATGACTTAAATTGCTAACAAATACAGCTAAAACGTAGCTCATAATTGAATCACGCAAAAGTTTACGTACCACCAGCCTTTATAAAATAGTGCTCTTTACGCGTTAATAATTGTTTTTGACATTTCATGAGCGACAACGCCTTCACCTTTTTATAGTAAATCAAATCTATTAAGCGTGCAGCTCGCCCCTATTTTTTGAGCACAACTGGTAAGGTTCAAAATATTCAATAATTTCCTGATTAATCGAATACACATGAATCAAAAAGATTGGAAAAATCCGCTTGGCAGAACATGTCAATATATCAGTTTGAGAGTAAAAAAATCGTATTTCTGCTCTTACCACTTGAAAACGGTTAACTATAGGAGAAAATGTTCTTATAGACATTTGCAGCCAATAGAATAACGAAGATAATGTGATTGAATTCCTTCCTTAATGTTAAATATTTTTAGTTCTACAATTGTACAAGCAAGACGATTTTTGAGAAAAAGAAAAACGAAGCGAATGTATCTCATTCCATGTCTTTTTCTCTAATCATTCGATTTAATAATTTTTTACAGTCTCGCGCGCTTGCTCGCTTGTGACTTGCGCGTGCTAATCTAAAAATAAATGCTTATAACTCGTGAACTAATAAACATTTTCTTGATTAATCCGTCTGGATTAATCCATCTATATATCTAGAAAGATCTAGTTTTTGCTAATTAATTAAGAGTGATATATGAAGGTTATTAAATCAGAGAAAATAATATTTTTTTATTATCTGCTTCAAGAAAAGAAATAAAATAATCATTGAGAAACATGCTGATTTAAATAAAATGCGTGTACAGCTGGTGCTGCGATGTTCAAACAATCTTTAATTGAGAGGCTGCCTTCTTCATTTCCTTCATTTTGGTACCATGTACAGAGGGCCAGAAAATTCGAAAAGCGGTAAAAAATCTGAAAATGGCCTAAAGTGCTTTAGAATCCTAGACTTTGCATGGAAAAAATAACTAAAAAATTAAATTACCCCGGGGTAACTTTTAGGGAGGTATAAGGTTATTAACTGAATTTACTAGACTTCTTGATCATAGTGCAATAAACTATTTATACACAAAGAAATTACTAACAAAAATAATTGAATTTCAATAAAATACATTACCTATTACTAAATATAGTATAATTAATATTAAGATCAATATTAGAAATATATGTCACTGACGTCCTCATCTTCCCGTCGGATGAAGAAATTCAGTTTTAGGCTGTGGAACTTTAGGAGATTTTGATACCGTTGATTCTAGCGAGGGTGCCTCTGATAACGAAATAACTTCAGGAGATATTATCGAATATTTTCGTGGTGGCCACTGCAGCAAAGATAAAATTACTGGATCGGAAGTTATAAGGAGTCTGTTCAGCAAATCTTGGTTTCCTGTTGTACGGGACATTTTTCGAGTGTGTTTCTTTCTAAAACTTTTGAGATCCTTATTTCTTGATTCTTGGGCCTCTTCTGAAAATTGACTGATAGGTAAAATAGATTCTTTGATTATGGCTTCATGAAGTAATATTTTATGTACGCTAGCGGGCATATAAATAATACCACGGATATTTAGCGACGTACAATTTTGCGGTTTCCAAAGCATGTTCCTTAGACGCTCTCACATCGATTGCATAAACACAAGATAAGGTGTGTAATATCAGACCAAATCGCGTAATAACTTCTTAATCTATGCCCGTAATATCGCTGGAAAGTGAAAAATCGTCGAGCCGTGTTGCAGTTATTAGTGGTTAAACTACCTCCACTCTTAGGTATATCCACCAGCAATCCTATTCTATATCTAATGTTCTGCTGTATGGTACGTTTCTTGTTTTCGAAAACTGTTTTATTTTCGGTTCTTCGAATTTGTCAAACTCTAAGTTCTAATCTGTACGAAATGTGCAGCAAACATTAAAAAACCTAATCCAGTCATGTAGATTTGACAATCCAAATTTAAAATTTTCCTTGACAACTGTTCTTTTTAATAATTTTTTGGTGGCATTTATATCTTTGGTAGTTGCTTTACATATATAGCATGTTTGTGAAGAAGCTGTTTCCGTAATTGCATTATACACACTTTGCCGTTTATCATCGTCATCACACAAATATGAGAAACTATAATTTCTTCATTACCTAACATATCAGTAATCGGTCGAAGTTCCCAAATTTGACTTTCTATGTATACAGTCTCCTGTACCGTCAGTTCTTTCATTTCTTGCTTGAATTGGAAGCGTACAGGTCTACAAATTCGAGTTGACGCTTGACAGGGATTTTGCCACACAATCATTTTATCTTTCCCAGGTTGCTCCGCATACAGGTGTAATGGATGGCACTATGGACGTTAGAAACATATCGCCATCACCAAGACCAACCTCGGCGAATAATTGTTTCTATTGTGAGTGACCTGTACTTTCATCACTTCCCCATTTTATCAACAATTTCAAATTCATCAGAAGATCACTTGATAATGAAAGAAGAACCGGTTTCTGCAGTTTTATTGTATGATCCAAGAGATCTTTTAATAAAATTTCTGCAGATGATTCTGTGACAATTTGCCTTTCTTTTCGGGGATAGCAACGTAATTTTGCCTCCTGGAGCTTGTGATAGGAGGGATAGATATCGGCAAAATGTTCTATTGTTATCCATCTATGAACAAGATAGGAGTGTTTGCTATATTTCGCTTCAATCATTACTGACAGAGTTTCGTCTAGGGTGAGTGGAATTATTTCTTCTGACTTCTGACTCTTTTGCCAAGCTTTCTTCATTTTACTGGCTCGAGTCGGAGTGGTCAAAATTGCTTCTGAGACAAGTTTTACGGCAGCCTCTTTTCCTTCGTTGTTAAGTTTTTTTCTTACAGATGAAGCTAGCTCCTCGCTTTTGAACATCGATGACAGTGTTGCAGTCTTTCGACGTTTGGTTCTTTCACTACTCGCAGAAAATTCTAAAGCTGGACGACCACGGGCACGGCTTTTTTTCACCTCCAGATGAGGTTCTTGGTTGTGGCTCAGTATTCGAATCAATTTCTTCTTAGGTTTGTTCAAATACAAATTGTGCCACTCTTTATTTTTTCTCCAAAAATCTATATATTTTTCTTGCGCATTGATCAAGCTTCGAATAAACGGCGCTGCAAAACTTTGAAATGATATTCTTCAATTTTAACATGGCGTCTTCATCACTCTCGATTTTATAGTGTCCCAACAAATAATTGAATAGATACTCCGTTCGATTTAAATGACCTAAACCATCCTTCTCATATAAGACGACAAAAAGTTGCCTTCTGGTCACCATTTTCACTCTAAAAAAAATTTGTACCACTACAGAAGATAATAAAAGTAAATATGAAGACAAAACTAATGTAAAGACCAGAACCGGCATTAGTTATGGGCTAACTTGATTTTCTGTCAAGTCAAATAAAATATCGCAAAAATGGAATAGAAATCAGTAGGGTAAACATCTTAAATTATAAAACAATATGTGAAATTACGATTTAAGAATGCATGAGTTAATTACGGTTGTTGCATATTCATGAACAAGACCTAAGTAAAATCGAAATATCTTAAAAAAGCACTTGAATGCGCCCATCAAATTTTAGTATGTTATTAGAGAATGTTCAAGCTATATTTTAATTATTTAGTTCAAGCCGGATCTGGCGTGGAGACTTTTATGGCTCAATATAAATTTAAAGCATAACATAAAATCTTCAATAAAATCAACTACATACTTATTTTATCTATGTGTATAGACTCATTTAAGTTTGTCTCATATGTATACATAACATGAAAATACATACCTTGAGGAAGTTTTCTGTACAATTAAACTTTTGATTCAAATGCTTTATAACACACAAACACTGGTTGAGAGTTGGCTATATAATGAACGAACGTTTGTATCTGTACGGATGCTACAAGAAAGTCTGTGTTTGGAAGCAGAAAGCTGAACGAAAATACCTTCTACCAGCTAGGAATTCTGGGAAAACATGCATTATCTACTTTTCTAAGTACCTGCAAATTCTGTTAACGATGCCATTACTTTTATAAGTATCGATTTTTGGCCCATTTTCGAATTTTCTGGCCCTCTGTGCAATGTACATATTTCCTTGGTAGATTTTTCGGACCAGGTGCAGTATGGCTGGCAAATTATTAATGGCCAATTCGTACCAATTTTCTTTGAGGGGTCAACAAGTTTAGAATTGATGCAACAATACATCTGCGTTGTAAATTCTCAGCCAGCTGCGCGAATTTAGATAAACCAGGTGATGAAATTGAATAATACATTTTTTTTGTACCAAATTAAAAATATATTTGTCCCATTATTGTTATTAATATTATTTCAGTTATTTAAAAATAAATCTGTTTGTGTATGTGTACCTGAAAAAAATACACGTAGCAATAATTTTGTTAATTTATCTTATTTTAAAATCCACCGTAAGCAATCAGACTGTAGCGTGGAGACTTTATATTTAAAGTGCCTAACAACAAAAATAGTGCTCTATAGAATTAATGCATGTGTTGCTATGGAAACGACTAAAGAAACAATTAATAATTTGCACTGTTACAATTCGTTATGAGTTAAATTGATTTAAAGTTACTGCAAATCGAAAACCATGGATTCCAATAGCGACATGAGTGAACCGGAAACACCACTGAGCATCATTGAAGCAGCAAACTATTGTATTTCCATGTTTATGCTAAAAATAACTAAAATCTTGTACTTTCTAATCTAATACTAAAATTTTGTACATTCTAATGAAATAAATATCCTAGAAAAAATTCCTGTTTTCACACATATGAGTAGAAATATAGCATTTCCTATTCGAGTCGAAATAAGTTTTTTGTCGTTCGTGAACTTGCCCCACTCGCCGCTCCCGCGGCTCGTGAACAATTGTTCACTCACGAAAAAAAAAAATGGTATTTTCATATATTATTTTTTGGCTAACTATCGGCTTCATGTTAGTAAAACAATGACGATAGTAGTTGACAAATAACTAGTGTCATAGATTCTGTTTTATTTTAATTTCTTTATATTTATTGTAAATGCTAATTTTATTTATAATGATAATTAAATTATGTGTGATTTCTGTTAGCCTATGATTTTACCAGAATTGTATCATTTTGATTGCATTATTTTTGCATACCCGAGTTCTTAAAGGATTTACCTTGCTACATACTGCCATACATTTCAGAAAACATATAAAGGATAAAGAGGAAGAAACAAATGTAATCAATTCTTTTGTCGTATAACAGGCAAAGTGATGGCTTTTACCTCTGTGTTCTTCATTCTTTAGATATAGTTTCATATTTCTTATTCTCCTGTGGCGTTTTTTCTCACCAATATAAACTAGAAATGGCAACGAGATCGCAACTCAAATGCAAAGCGACGCTGCGCTAACGACTCCAAGTCGGGTTGCGATCGCGTTGCCCTCAGTGGAAACATACAGTTTTAAACATTAGCGCAGGATCCCTTTAACCTCTATTCAACAGCGCCTAAGAATTGTACGTTATCATCTCGAGAATTAGACCCCTGGCAATCCTGGCATCGCGTAGCGGAATGCATATAAATCGTGTCCAATCAACGTTGCTTCTTGCTCAATTTGGTATGGATGAGTTAGCAAATTGTTTCACAAACTCTACCCAAACCGATGGCACGTTCACCTATTGTCTATTATTAGCATTACATATAAATGATTTAGCCAAAATTATTAGTCCAAGAGCTGGCGTCCAAAATGTGTAAGAGTTTTCTCAAAGCTAATTTTTTGAGATTAGGTTACTTTTTAGTGATGGAAAATAACTGTAGAGTCAGCACTTCCGGTACCGTGACACCTGGCGTTGGGACGCTCGCAAAGGTGTAATATTAATTAACGTCTCTAAACTGTTTTCTCAAAGCTCAAAATTTGTAGAAAACGAGCAAATATAATATAAAACAAGAATCCAACAGTCAGACAGCAAAATATAGGGACACGTGGCGTCAGCGCTACTTCATACCTGTCAAAAATATGACGTGTGTCAAAATGATTTCTCAAAGCTGAAATTCTCCAAAACATTAATTAAAACTATAAAGTTAATAAAGGAGACAGTCAGACTCATTTATGATAGGACCACGTCAGTCAGCAGTCGATAGATGTGAGAACGGTAACTGCGCGCATTAGTACGCCTTTTCTCAATACGTATCATTTATTTTATATAAAAAAATAATTTTAATTGTTTCTTAATAATTGTAATTGTTATACCTATATCAGCTATTATAGATATCAGTTATTTTATACAAGACAAATTAATTTTAATTATTTTATAACAGAAAAAAGGAATCATTGATTCATTGAAAAAAAAACATCGATTCATTGCCGTCGTCGTGTTCTTCGCCACTATCTTCATCAGAATAAAACGCGATTGCACCATATTCTTCGGCGTCATCAGTGGTGGTTGATTCCGAATCTGTGTACAAATAAAAAATTCAGCGTTAAGTAATACATTACATTAATAAATAAGGTTTTGAATCACATTTGCGAGTCGACTGGCAAAAATTACCTGCAGGTGTATCATCCGGTTGAATCAAAACGTCAGAAATGAAATTAGGTAGCTAATTGTCTTCGACCAACTAAAATCATATCGGCCATCGATCAACTGCTAACCGTTTTCCTCTGGAATCATTGCAGTGGGCACTTTTTCATCAGCATGACTCCAAATGTTTGATATATACGCAGCCCTTTGTATTTGTTTTTTCAATTCCGTCTTGCATGGCGGTAAATTGGAACCATCGACGTTTTTCGTGGCAATTTTGAGAGGGTCGTTGGTGTCTTCGAATGCATAAGTCTTATTGAAAAGTAGAAAGCGAGCCTCATTTACATCACAAGTATTTTTTCAAGCCATATAATTGACAAACAAATTTCTCAATTTCTTCGGAAATTCGAATGAAATTGTCGTCGTCGTGAACTTGGCGCAAATGTTTGAATGCATCCTGCAACGTTTGCGATGATTTGAGTAGATTGTAAGGTCGCTTTTTTTCCTTTTCGAAAGAAAGCCGGATTAAAGTCGCAACCAGTAAAAGCGTGAAAAGCAGGAAGCGCAGCACAGAGAGATTCCCCCATACCGTACTATACTGTTATAGTAATAATATTAATATAATAGACTGATTTCAACAATTCGCTTCTTTAGCAAAAAGTAGTTTATTCTTTGTTTTTAGTTAGAGAATAAATAATAAAATTAAATACAGAAAATTCAGAACTCGGTCAAAGACGACCGGCAGTCGGCGCTCTATATAAAAACGATAAAACGTAAACATCATAGCCACGCCAACACTTTGTACTCCGCCGGCCGGTATTACTTTGATTTTTTTGTTATCATACAGCACGCTTACGAATAGGCGGGCAGGTGCGGACTTATTTGGAGTGCGTGCTTTTGATTAAAATTAAAATTTAATTATTCAGAAACTACAACCGACTTGCAGCAAGTCAGCGCCCCCAAGATTCAGCGCCCCAGACGACCGCCTGGCTCGCCTGCCCATCGGGCTGGCCCTGGTAACCCACATTCCATTGAGTTATAAAATAAACGATATGTATTGAGAAAAGGCGTACTAATGCGCGCAGTTACCGTTCTCACATCTATCGACTGCAGACTGACGTGGTCCTATCATAAATGAGTCTGACTGTCTCCTTTATTAACTTTATAGTTTTAATTAATGTTTTGGAGAATTTCAGCTTTGAGAAATCATTTTGACACACGTCATATTTTTGACAGGTATGAAGTAGCGCTGACGCCACGTGTCCCTATATTTTGCTGTCTGACTGTTGGATTCTTGTTTTATATTATATTTGCTCGTTCACTATAAATTTTTAGCTTTGAGAAAACAGTTTAGAGACGTTAATTAATATTACACCTTTGCGAGCGTCCCAGCGCCAGGTGTACCGGTACCGGAAGTGCTGACTCTACAGTTACTTTCCATCACTAAAAAGTAACCTAATCTCAAAAAATTAGCTTTGAGAAAACTCTTGCACATTTTGGACGCCAGCTCCACGACTATATACTTCTTGGAGAAAATAACTGCTTATGACACATGACAGAAATATAGTTTCGTTGACAGAGAAGGTTTAAATTCACGAAATCAGCACTAAATAATAGTCCATTGCAAATCAAACAAGTTTAAATACCTAATTCAGTTAATTTTCTGAAGAAAAAACTGGTTATAGCACTAATTTGGGACATATAAAAAGTTTGTCACAAAATCAGTGTCTCGCCCCAGAAAATATCCACCCTGTCATACAACTAATATAAATCTGGCTATAGAAAAACGCCATACTTTTGAGAGATTACAAAAACATAATAACGTAAATTCCCGTAATGATTAAACAGCTAAGGGTAAAAATAAAAAATGATATTAGTACTTCATACAACGGGTACTTAAAAATACTACAAAATAATATTAAATTAAAGTTTTGGTCTAATGTAAATTCTAAGAAAAATAGTACGTCAATACCCGATTACATAAAATATAATGATACTGAATTCAGTATTGCCGTTGGACATTGGCAATACTTTTGCTTTTTTTTTAAACTTCATGTTCTCTAAATGACTCTAATGTTGACATTAATAATCTAGATTGTACATTAAATTTCTTGCATATAAATATGTTCAGTGAGGAAAATGTGTTTGAAGCCTCATTTAAACTGAAGCAATAGGCCCTGATGATATACCTGCCTTCATTATTAGAGATTGTGCCTGCGCACTTGTTCATCCTCTGACAATTATTTTCAATTTATGTTTAAAATCTGGGATATTTCCAAATCGGTGGAAATTATCCAGAGTGTGTCCGATTTTTAAAAAAAGGAGATAAGTTTAATATTGAAAATTATCTTATCTTGTACAACGTCGGTCGACAGTTATAAATTTATTTTCTGTCACGCAGTTTATTTCTGAGGCTATTGATACAGGCAAACAAGTGGACATAATATATACCGATTTCTCTAAAGCCTTTGATAGACTTGATCACGGTATTCTTCTCAATAAGTTAAAATCATTTGGTTTCTTGGATTTGTTCATTTCTTTCCAATCGTCTTATTTAACAGATAGAAATCAATTTGAAAAATACTGTGGCTTCAAGTCTGATAAATTTTTGATTACATCTGGACTGCCTCAGGGATCGATATTGGGGCGCTTATTATTCATTTTATTTATTAATGATATAGTTACTTTTGTGAACGATATCTGTTTGCTATATGCCGATGACATGAAATTATTTTGTACTGTTGATAACAACTATAACTGTGAACTATTATAAAGAAATTTAAACTATATTAATGACTGGTGAGTTTTAAATAAATTGCCTTTGAACATTTCGAAATGTAATGTCTTATCATTCAGAAAAAAGAATTATCCTTTACAATTTAATTATCACTTAAATGGTACCGCCTTAAACAGGCAAGATGAATTTACTGATTTGGGCATTCTCTTTGAATCAAAACTGAGTTTTAACAAACATCTTGAGAGTATTGTCTTGTCGGCATATAGAAGTCTGGGCTTTGTAATCAGAAATTCGGCTGGTTTTGATGATATTCAATTGTTGACCTTGCTTTATAATGCATTCGTTAAATCCCGACTAGAATACAGCTCACTTATTTGGAATTCTGGATATAATAAATATTGTAATAACATTGAGAATATTCAGTACCGTTATCTAAAATTAGTATCATTAAAATTGATAATGTTTACCCTAGGATTGGTTTCCCATATTAGCAGTTGCTAAATAGATTTTTTTTCCTTAGTTTGCAAGACCGCAGGAAACTTTGTTCCCTACTGTTTTTATATAAAATAATTAGTAATTTGGTCGACTGCGCTAATATTTTAAATATTTTAAATTTTCATGCACGTGCGTTGGAAACACATCATCTTCAAACATTTTATCTTCCTACCACACGAACTAACATTATTAAATTTTCACCTTAGTATTTTATGTGCGAGACATATATCTGTGCAAGACAAGCTTGATATATTTCATTCAAATATTGTAAATATTAAGCGAATTTTTTTCTAGCCTTTTTGTGGATTAATCTATAATTATTAATTATTATGTAAATGTTTATTTTTATACCTCTGTCATGTGTAGTTACGTCATATTATTGTTATTATTTTATTTTTAATTACTGTTACTTCCCACTCCGTAATTGGATTTGTACTGTGGGTGGTGTACCTAAATAAATAAATATATTAATAAATAAATAAAGATATAGGTATGTATATTTTATGTAAAATTGCAAACATAACAGAGATTAATGACATTGTAAATTATAAATATATTTATAAAACATTTAAAGTTCATATGAAAAAAAACTAAATTTCGCTGTTTTAGAACCATTAGATGAACCAGAATCATTAGAACTAAAATAAAAACGAATATTAAAGAACGTGTTTGTGTGCATTTTATCACAATGATATTATATTTTCTAGAAATCATATGAATATGTATCTGTCTCATTTATACCACCATTGCATCGGTTTTTTTCTTAAATATCTCACCTCTGTTGAGATTATCAGAACCCAGAGTTGAATACTACGATCCTATCGTGGCAATTGGCGGCGCAGTGAGAGAAGAAATATCGCCAGTGTGAGACAGAGACGAACAAACGGCTTTACATTGAAAGGATGGGGTTTAGACTATTGCGCATCTAAACTCAAGTGCCAAATTAGAATCGTGTACTAGTATTTTACACTTCTCCTTTTTTATTCTCTCTATATTTAACCAAGCCCTTCCCAATGCAGAATTTTTGCGTTACCCTAAAGATTAGGCAAAAGCAAAATGAAGAAAAGTGCTTTAAAGTGATAATGAAATATCTAGTGGAGACACCACATAGCAAACTCAGGTTTTTTTAATGTACCTTATGGTGCCCTGTAAATGAGTGTTGTAGTTGCAGAAATCCTTTTACCTTCGGTAATTAAATTCAGATAAATAAAATATACAATTAGAAAATCACATTCAATTACCACCAGAGAAACAAAAATTCCTCTAGTTTAATTGATCATTTTTTTATAGGAGCGAAAAATAAACAAATAGAGAAACATTATAATATTCGTCTTTAATAAAAAGTTCGATGACTGACCATTACACTATTTTACTATATATACAATCAAAAGACAAATTAAGTAATAATACAATTACAAATAAAATTAAGCACATTTATAAAATTAATTTACAAAATTAAACAAAGACTTAAAATCTAAAACGTGGGGTGAAATTTAGGCACAAAATAATTCTGAAGTTTGTTATACTGCTTTTATTAATAAAATTAAATATTATCTTAATAAAAATACAAAAATAATCTACAAAAATAATAATAAAACAATCAAGATTAAACCATGAATTACAATAGGCTCAGTTAATTCTATAAGACACAGAGATTACCTAAAACGAAATTTATTAAAAAATTATAGTGATGAAGCTTCACGAAGAATATAAACAATATAGTAATATGCTATATAAACTAATTAAAAAGACAAAAAATTATTATTATAAACAAGAATTAATAAATGCTAACAATAACTTATTGAATGAACTGGAAATTAGTAAATGAAGCTTCAAATAGTGGACAGAAAAATAAAAATGAAAAGTCATAAACAATGATAATGAGATTATAAGTAACAACAAAGACAAAGCAGATTTTTTTTTAATAACTTCTTTGTACACGCTGGTGAAAACTAATCATAATAAAAATACAACGCTACTACAACCAAATATTTTTAATAATAATTACAACAATGAAAGCATTTTTTTTTCATTCGGTTACTGAAAATGAATTAAACTTGCACATCTCACAATTAAAAAATAATTCTGCATGTGGACTTACTATCTGTAAAAACCATAAAAAAACAATAAACCTACACATTCTTGAACTTCTTCCGTTTATATATAATTTAATCATTTCTAAAGGAGAAGTACCGAAAACCATGAAAGAGGCTATTGTAACGCCAGTATATCAAAGCGGAAATAAAAAATTAGCGACTAACTACAGGACTATACATATATCTGTTCTGAACCATTTTACAAAATTATTAGAGCAGTGTCTAAGAAAACGATTAATATACTTTCTTGAAAGTAAAAATTCTATTCTCAAGCAATTTGGTTTCAGGAAAAATGTAAGTACTGAAGATGCAACTATAGATTTGTTAAATAAAATTGTCAAAGGCCTTCATGTGAATAAAAATTGTTTGGCAATATTCCTGGATTTATCTAAGGCCGCATTTGATATAGTTAACCACGAACTGTTACTGAGAGGATTAGAGTCCTCAGGCGTAAGAGGTGAAGCGTTAAAGCTTTTCCTGAATTACCTTACAGAACGTAGTCAGCGTGTGAAAATAAATAATATATATAGTGACCCACTCCCCATTACAATTGGTGTTCCACAGGGTACTGTGTTAAGTCCCATTTTATTTTTAATATACATTAACTCTATGGCACACATAATAATAATAATTTGATGAGCCCTAAAATGGAAAAGTCATGATTATATGACAGGAAGACTTAGAAAGCTGTTACAAAAATTCTTTCAAATAAGGGATATATTGAGTAAGATATTATTAATAATATATAACACCTTAGCTGAATCCATACTTAGATATTGCATACTGGTGTGGGGTGGTCTTTTAAAAACTCTATATATTGCCTTGAAATAATGCAAAATACTATTTTAAATTTTTTTTTAAAAAAAGAACCAGAAATATTCTACCAAAATGTTGTACAAGGACCTAGGCTTACTGTAAGATCACTTTTTACTTACCATACTCAGCTGTGGACATTAAAAAATACTACAAAACTGTTAAAACCATCCTAAGATTACTCAACTCAAACAAAAGCAAACATCTCAATTACATTACCCAAAGATTCATTTTTTATTATGGTACAAAATTGTATAACATGTTACCTAAAAACATAAAAGAAATAAAAAATAAAGTCAGATTACAGAAACATCTAAAATTACTCATTAGAAATATTTATGAAAATACTAAATTAATTTATAATTAGTATAGGTTAATATTACTTACCTCAAGTCCAGGTCCACCGCTTTCTTACCTTTTTCATTTTTCCTTTTATTAATATATAAAAAAATATTGTATTCTCAAATTTCTGTGTTTTTATTAGTTGTATTTTTTTATATATTTCTTTCTTCCTCATTTCTATTACTCCTATTTCTTTCGTCTTGTGGATACTGTAGACAAACTTTTATAGTTTAGGAGGATCACGGTGAAAGGACAGGGAGGGAGAGAGGTGGGGGGAACACAAAGGAAAACACAAAGACAGGCAGATACATGAATAGATAAACTTATAACAGCGTGATAATGTAATTTAATGTTAAGTAAATAATGTAATTGAATTTTAAGGTCAATTAATGAATCGAATTAAAATTCTTCTATTCAAAATAACCCCAATTTTTTAATAACGTTAGAAGCTGTGATAATTGAAAAAGAAAAATTTTAAAATGAGGAAGAGTGAGGAACATTTCATTTCAAATCGCCAAAAAAATTAATAAAATATGTCATAAAGAAATTAAATTCAAATGAAATGTCGAAATTTATATATCGTTACAGTACAATGGCGCACACAAATTTGTAAATTGACACCTTTTTTTTAGGCTGCCTGAGCTATTAAATTCATTCTCCATTCCACAAATCGCTTTTTGTAAACTCTAATGGCAAGAATCATAAAAATAAATTACATTGTATATTTGGATACATTTTCATCGAGACTAAAATCTCTTTTTGATGTTAAATAAATTAACTTTGGAACAATCGTCGTATTTTTGTCGGAATTCTCATGACAGCAATATACAGATGATAGAGGCATAAAAATACACCCCGTTTTATTTTTTAACATGCTCTTTTATGACCATGTGGGCATGGAACTACTCTAATAATTTCCGCTAAGCCCATGGGTAGTACAAAAATAATTGTGAGGATAATATAGTACGTAATATTTAGCGTTTATAGTGTGTTTCACAAACAATCACACATGTTTTTTAACAAATAGCAAACAATCATATCACAGATTAAAGATTACCATATTGCAACAAAATATCTATCAATTAGTGGAATGAAGGACAGTGGTGCGATCATAATGCAACAACATATCTATCAATTAGTTACCTTTCATGTATGCAATCATATTGCATTATCTGGTAATATGCAAATTATAGCTATAATTACTTTAGAATTTGTCTACTGCTGCTGGTTTGCAATGGCTGTTTACCTAATAGAGCGAGAGCTAGCGATTTGAATTGGGCCCGGTTTTCAATCGTGGGTTAACTCACACTTTTAGAATTCAAATTTTTTCAATTTTACATTCGTTTTGGAAGTGGTTATAGAAATAAATATTTTATGCATAAGTTAACTTTTAGTTGAAGTGATTTGTATTAGAATCTTATCGGGTTTTATGAAAACATAGTGTTAATTATTAACCTCCAACTTATAGTTAACTCACGATTATAAAACCGGGACTTAGGTGTTTTATAAAAGCTGGAACTTTGCAAAATGCTATTTCTATTATCTGAAATATCAGTCAAAGAATTGGCTGGCCAGCAATGATTAGTTGCGTAATGGAAAATTTTTGAAATTGCAAGAAATCGTATTAAAGAAAAGGTACAGTTTAAAGGAATTTCATCATGTTAAACTTGATACCCTTTTAAATAAATTAAAAATATTGCTAGGCGTCTTGGCTGGTTTTGAATTATAGACAGTCGTTCTTACTAATAGGGGCATTTCAGGTGTTTGATAAAAGCTGTAATTTATACAGCATAATTTTCATATTATTAAAATAACGTATGTAAAAAGCTAGGCTTCTACGGTTTTAAATCTGCGCCAGGCAATGTGTGTGTGTGTGTGTCTGTGTTGTGGCACTGGAAAAAATCCAACTAGCCAGTCTATTTTGTTATATTTGTTATTTATATATATTATATACATACTTTTTTTCCCCTTAATTTTTAAGTGCTAACAATTATTGTAAGTTCTGTATATATATCTACAACTAGAAATTAAATTGTATCCAAGTTTTTTTTTTGTTTTTTTTTGTTTTTTTGTGTTTTATTTGTTTTTTGTTTGTCTGCTATTCAATGGGCATGTACCTGTTTTTTTTTGTTTGTTTTGTTTGCCACTAAATGTGCATGTATTTTTTTTGTTTTTGTTTTTTTTTGTTTTTTGTTTGTTTTTTGTTTATCTGCTATTCAATGTGCATGTACTTTTTTTTGTTTTTTTTTGTTTGCTATTCAATGTGCAAGCACTTTTTTTTGTCTTTCTGCTATTCAATGTGCATGTATTTTTTTTTTAATCTCTTAATTACAAAGTTGTCCAGATGGTACTTACTGTAGGTATAACAATATATATTAGTAGGTGAATTTAAATCTATTGTTAGTTTTCTTACAGTTTTATTATTACTATTTATCTAAAAAGTTTTTTTAAGAGACAATATTGTGGATATATTCACAGGAAGCTGAATTTTTTCCTCAATCAGTTTTTTATATAAATTATCAATGTGTTGCTCTTCCAAAATACATTCTAATATGATATGCTGCAGGTCTGCTATCTCGCCATGTTTCTTTCATTTTGGATTTTATTGTAAAAAATAAATCATTTCTAGGTGTTTTAAGGTTAAACATAATACTTCCGGATTCTGTAGCTTCTTTCGCTAATTTGTCGACAATTTTATTATTTGTCAAACCTACATGTTACTAATAGGGACATTTCAGGTGTTTGATAAAAGCTGTAATTTATACAGCATAATTTTCATATCTTTAAAATAACGTAGGTTTCTACGGTTTTAAATCTGCGTCAGGCAATAAAACATATTTTATGTGAATGCGGGTGAGAGGAGATTATACAGATGCGAGCGTGCAAGAGATAGAGCATACAGGGTGATAGAGGACCTCAATACACATCGATTTGACATCCATTTGTGTTATACTGAAATTTGTTAGTTATTTAGGTTTTCGTATATTTTTAGCTAAACTCCCGTTTTGCCCACAAATTTCGTCATTCTGGCTTAACCATTAGTAATAACGTCATGATTTTTTTCATGAAGTAGACGAATAGTGGGCCTATCATCCCGATAATTTTTTTTTTATTGGAACCGAAACTATTTAGGCAAAAAAAATTCATAACATTTTATTAAAATAGAAATGATTCCATAACTTTACAAGACTCTAGCGAAAAATAAAGAGATAGAAAAAAAAATTTAGTAACCATCTCAAAAACTTCTCTACTTTATTGGAAATCAACCTGACAAATTTCATTCAGCTCACCCCATGACTTCACATCGAAAATGTTAAATTTTGTGCAAAGTGTAAAAGGCGAAAATCACACTTTTTAATTAAGAAGCGAAGTGATGCCCGCACAAAAGATGCAAACCGTGGACATATGTGTTTCGGGCTTATGGACCTCATCGGCATGGTTCTGCTAAGTTTAAAAGATGGATACACTTTAGGACAACGACACAAATGAAATCACTGGCAGGCAGCCAGTCGCTAATTTGTGTTTACAGGGCGACAGACAATACAGCAAGGCAACTATAGCTACTTGCGTAGAATTCCCTACCCAAGAAATGTAAAATAATAAAGGATGGAAGATGCTACTGCGAATACTGCGGGAAGAATACTGCTGAATAAAATTTGTCGAGTTGATTGCCGGTAAAGTACAGAAGTTTTTAAGATGATTACTAAAATTTTGTTCTATCTTTTTATCATTCGCTAGAGTCTTGTAAAGTTAAGGAATAATTTCTGTTTTAATGAAATTTTAAGAAGATTTTTTTTGTCCAAATAGTTTCGGTTAATATAAAAAATATTTCTCAGTATGATAGCCGACTATTGGACTACGTTTATAAAAAAATCATGACGCTAATACTAATATGACGAGATTTGTGGACAAAACCCGAGTTTAGCTAAAAATACACAAAACATAAATAACTCCTAAACAAACAAATATCGCATAACACAAATGGGGGTCAATTCAATGCGTATTGAGGTCCTCTATCGCCCTTCGCCTGTTGGTCTGATCTTAGTGAAACACCCTGTATATGGTGGGCTACATGACGCGTATTGTTCAGAAACTTTCTAAAAAGTATTTATTATTTAAAAAAAATATTAATATTTTGTAACCACTTTGTTATGCATTTCATCAGTTGTTTGATCGTGAAAATTAACATTTCCACAATATTTTGAAGCATAATATTACACGTAAATTTTTTTAATTTGCTATAGAAACTGAAAGTTAATTGGTTATTTTTTATTCAATACCTTTTCCTACCTTTCCCAATTTTGTAATAAATTGAAGAAAATTTTTAGCTATGAAATGAATATGTCTACAGAGTTTTGGAGTATAAATTAAATCTATTTTTTTTTAACTACTACTTATTCTAAAAAATAGAAATTCCCAACTAGGCTTTGTCTCCATCAGACAGCGAAAGTCGGGCTATAAACAATAAACTGAAAAATGTTTTACACAAGAACTGGGATACAAAACAATGTGTAAAATTCATGAAAATTATCTGAGCTATTTGTCAGTGCCTGCCTATATGAACTATTTAGAATTTGCATCACTAACCTAGGTAGACGTGGAGAGTTCATTTTCCTTGTACAGACCAAGTCGCTTAAATTTAACAGCCACGAATGCATAGAAAGAATATTATTTGTGACGTGACCATGTACGAGAATGCGATGGCAGACATCGGTCATTCTGAATAATCTATTGTATCAAGCGGTATGCATTTATCAGTATTTGATAATATGTAATAAGTTGAGATGGCAGGCAACACATGTCTGCTGTGTTCTGATAATTTTATAGTGAATAAAAAGTATATTGAATGCAATTTCTGTGAAAATAAGTATCACCTACATTGTGTAAAAGTAAAAGATCAGGTGTACAAGAGTTTCGTAGAAAACAAAAATTTCTTTTAGTTTTGTGAGTCATGTATACCAGATATTAATAGCAAATTAAAGAAACAAAGTGGAGAAGATCTAATTGAAGAAACGTTGGAAAATACTCGTAAAATTCTAAGTGTGTTAAATGAAAAATCACAATGTGGCAAAATTGAAGAAAAAAAATTGTATAGTGAAATATTAAATAGAAACAATCTAATAATAAAGCCTAAAAAAAATCAAAATAGTAAAGTGACAAAAACCGAGGTGATACAAAAACTGAATCCAACTGATATCTCAGCCTCTATTAGAAATGTAAAGGAAATAAATAATGATAGTGTACTAATCAGCTGCGAGGATAAAAACTCCTTAGAAACATTAAAAAATCAGGCAGAAAATGAACTAAAGGGAAATTATCTAGTGGAGACTATTAATAAAAAACCGCAAATTAAAGTTGTTGGAGTAGAAGAGAGTACGTTAAATGATGAAAATTTGGTGAAATATATTCAGATGCAAAACTTATCAAATAAAGAATCAGATATAAAAATTTTACATAAATATAAATCGGTTAAAAATAATACTTATAATGTAATTTTAGAAATGGAAGGGAATGTTTTTAAGAATATTATAAATACAGGGCGACTATTTATTGGGTGGAGATCATATGCAGTTTATGAACACATAAGTGTTCTTAGATGTTTCAAATGTTGTAGATTTGGCCATAAATTTGATAAATGTACTAATGAAAAACTTGCCCTATTTGTAATGGTCCAGACTGTGTGAAAGATGAATGTACTTCGAATAAAAAAAGAATATACTAATTGCAGATTTGCTCATGATCATTTAAAATTATCCCATGTAGATTATGAACACACCGTATTTGATAGAAATTGTGTCTCATATCAAAGAATGGTAGATAAAGCGAGAACAAGTATTTTGTATATATAGCAATCAAATCATTATAGTATCCATAAGATAAATGGTATAATTTTAAATATGAATATACAGGGTTATACAGCACATAAGGATGAATTATTGCAATTAATATATGATGAAGATCCCTTCATATTATGTTTAAGTGAAACACATATAACTAGTGACATCGAGGAAAAGGAAATGTGTATTGATGGCTATAATCATGCAATTTGTTTATCAGATAGCAGACACACTGGTGGAGCAATGATTTACATAAAACAATGTGTCAAATTCAAAGTTTATAAAATAGTACACTCACCATATAACTATTGGGCCATTTTTATAAGTATAGTAATAAATAATGAGATATATGTTGTAGGATCTTTGTATAATTCACCAAATGGAAACATAAATCAATTTCTGGATATTTTAGATGAAGTTTTAAATGATGATTATTTAAGTGCTCAGAAGGTAATTATCTTAGGTGACTTCAACATTAACTACAAAGCAAAAGAAAATGCATATAACAAGAGACTCATAAATATTATACAAACTTATGGTTATAAACAGTTAGTTCAACATGATACCAGAATAACATTAAATTCTTCAACGCTAATTGATTTAATAGTAACAAATTGTCATTATTTGAAGCCATTGAGTAAAAAACTTACAAATATCAGTGATCATGAAATAATAGGAACGTCAATTGAAGTCAACAAAACAAATTCAGTAAAAAAAACTAGATATTCAAGAGATCTAAATGAAGAAAATATAAATAACATTAAAATCAAGTTATTAGAGAGAGACTGGGCCTATGCTACAACAGATGTAAATGTATTGTATAAAACATTTTCGGACAATGTAATTACTACAATAAATGAGTGTGCTCCAGAAAAGAAGTGTTTAGTAAAGGCAAATAAACAATGGTTTAATAGTGAAGTAAAAAATGCACAGAAATTAAGAGATAAGGCATATGCAAAATATTGTTATTCTCGATCGGCACCCGATTGGAATGACTACAAAGAAAAAACGGAACCATGTTGTATCTATTATACGTAAAGTTAAAAAAGAATTTTATACCAATAAAATTGATTCGAATAAGGATGATTCGAAAAAAATGTGGAAGACTCTAAAAATTTTAATTAATAATCAAAACACGTCGGACATTAATTACGACATTGACTTTGGAACTTATACAGAGTCAACTGAAGAAAATTTTAACAATTATTATTTGGACAGTATAAAAAGTATTGTAGACACTATTGATCCCGTATCAGTAAACGTTGACCAAGTTACGGAGTATGCTGCTGCTGAACTTTCGGAATTTAAAGCAATTTCTTTGAATAAATTGCGAAAAATTGTTTTCAGTTTGAAAAACAAATCAGTTAGTGATTCAGAGCTCAATATAAACTTATTGAAGTCCTTGTTTGAAGTTATTGGTTATCCTCTTTTAAATTTAGTAAATACAGTGTTAAGAACAGGAAATATGCCTTCTGAGTTAAAAATTAGTACCATAGTTCTAGTGCCAAAAGTTAAAGACCCAAGTAAACCCAGTGAGTACCGACCAATAAACCTGCTTCCGATTATTGACAAAATTATAGAAATTGTTGTATCCGAACAGCTAACTGAATACTTTGAGGAAAATAGTCTACTCTATGATGGTCAGTCTGGATTTAGGAAAAAGCATAGTTGTGAATCTGCTGTTCAGCTAGTGTGTGCAAATTGGAGAAAGTGCATAAGTGAACGAGATATAGTGTTAAGTGTATTTGTTGATCTTCAAAGGGCCTTTGAAACGGTAAATAGAGATGTTCTTATAAAAAAACTTGGCAGGTATGGTGTTAAAGGGGTTGCAATTAAATGGATTCGTGATTATTTATCTAATAGATATCAAAAAACTAAAATTAGAAATAAAACTTCAAAATGTGGTGAATCTGTATATGGGGTACCACAAGGAAGTATATTAGGTCCGCAATTATTTCTCATTTATGTGAATGATATATATCGATATCTAACAAAATCGTTTGTTAATCTATTTGCCGATGATACTCTGATTTCTATTTCTGGGTCTGATTTTAAAGACGTCGCTGATTTAATGAATTCCGAATTGAATATTTTGTATAATTGGTTAGGTTTAAATAAATTAAAATTAAATTCGGGAAAAACAAAATATACGGTATTAGGAACAAAAAGTAAATGTCGCAAATTTCAAGAACAGAATTTAAATATGGCTATCAATAATGAATTAATATATTGAGTAGATGAAATGAAATATTTAGGTGTACTAATAGATCCCCAATTGTCATTTAATTCTTTTGCTAATTATTTGTGTAAAAAAATTGGTAAAAATATAGGGTATCTTTATAGAATATCAACAAATGTATCCCAGTGGACCAAAAAGGTTATTTTCAACACAATTATTTTACCACACTTTACATACTGTACATCACTACTATTATCGGCTAATAAGACGGAAATTAGTAAACTGCAATTGTTACAAAATAGAGGTATGCGTCTAATCCTAAACAGTGATAATAGAACCCATATAAAAGATATGTTATCTGAATTAAATTGGCTAAATGTTTGGCAAATCATTGAAAAGGCCAATCTAATACTTACATTCAAAATAAAAACAGGTAATGCTCCTAAATATTTTAACAAATTTTTAATAACAAGGTCTGAGTTAAATTCATATCCTATTAGATCAGGTGAGAATTTTCATGTTGAAGTGCAAAATTCGACAAAATTTTTATTTAATGAAGGTCTACGTCTTTTTAACGGTTTGCCCCAAGATTTAAAACAATGTCAAGATGTCAATATTTTTTCTAAAAAACTTGTACACTTTTATCTTTCTAAAAATTGTTATTCCTAGTTGTTCATTTTATACTAGATTATAGTGATACTTATTGTAATTTTTTTTTCTAGCAAAATGCTAAATAAAAAGGTTTATTATTATTATTATTATTTATTTATTTATCAGTAATTAAAAATTACCAGAAGTTAGACTTAACTTCTTGAAGGATTAATGACCTGCTATACCGGGTGTAACAGGATCATGGTACGCCCCCTTTTCTCCTTTAGTATTGAAGATAATTGATTGAAATTTGGGATATCCTATATACATAATAAGCGGCACTTTTTGACATACACGTGATTTTCTATTACTTCCGGTTTCGCCTGACGTAACACTAACTTTCGATTTTTAAGTAGAACACCCTGTATATTATTGCATTTTTAAATTCTGCATAATTTTCTGAAATCAACGATACCAAATAAGTGACATTTCAAACGTCAATATTTTTTATAACATAATTTTTAGTTTTCCATTTAAGTGTGCCATGACGGTTCTGATTTATTCCAAATGACCCGTGTAATGCTGGAAAAATCGAAATCCCATCAAAAATACTAAATTACGTGATTTATGAGCAAATAAAGTTCATCAAAATGGTTTTTGGGGAAAAACTCAATTTTTTCAAAAGGAACCATATTGGTACCGCGGTACCATTTATTAGTACTATTAATAAAGAACTTATTTATATGTCGTATTAAGATGTGCGATAAATACAAACAAACTTACAGCTAAAAGAAAATAAGAAAATACAATTTTGTTCTAATTAAATGTTAAGAAGTAACTATGGTGGCTTTGAAAACAATGAAATATTTAGCTTGTCAAACATTTGTTGGTTTACCGATGATTTTATTGTGTCTTTAAAAATTGTTTAAAATTCTTATTCAAAATGCCGCAAATTTATATAAGAGATGAAAAAGTGGACATGTTAATTATTTATGGGGAATGTAGAAAAAATGCCGTTGCGGCTAGACACCTTTATGCTGAACGATATCCTTATTGACAATGTCCAGCGAGAAATTATTTTAATCGTCTTGAAAATCAATTCCGAAGTGAGCTCATCAATGATCCCGAAGAAAATTTCATTCTTGACCAAAGAACGGAAATTAATGTTTTGGCTCGAGTAGAAGTTGATAAGACTGTTTCTTTAAGGACCCCTGACTGGTGCCAGAAACTTGGGATTTCTGCAAAATGAAATTGAGGACAGTTTAGCTGAATTAGCTTTCCATTTACGACAGGGAATATATTTCCAACAAGATGGCGCTCCCCCCATAATTCATGGATAGTAATTGATTACCTTCAACGGAGATTCAGAGAAAACGTAATTTCGACAAATGGCCCTGTGAGGTGGCCTCCAAGGTCACCTAATTTTACGCCCCTTGATTTCTTTGTTTGGGATCATTTAAAAAATATTGTCTACGCAACCGCCGTTACAACCTGGGAAGACCTTGAGCTACGAGTAAGACGCGCAATTAATATCATAACGGCCCAGCAATTGGCGAACCTTCTTCGAGAAACAGCTATGCGAGTTCCGAAGTGCATTGACGTTAATGGACAGAATTTTGAACTGTGGTAATGTTTTCAGTTCATTTTTTTCCGGCGAAACCGAAAGTGAAAAAATCACTTGTATGACAAAAAGTGCCGCTTATTATGTATATAGGATATCCCAAATTTCAATCAATTATCTTCAAAACTAAAGGAGACAAGGGGGTGTACCATGATTCTGTTACACCCGGTATATTGACGTTACAACTTGGTGGGAATAGGTCAATCAAAAACAGAAAAACTACTATTTTAATTTAGTTGACGTTTCGCTAACTTTTATTAGCGTCCTCAGAACTCTAAGAGATAAAAAAATATGTACAACAATGTTAGACTTAGGTAACGTCAGATATATTTATTTACTTCCATTAAGACGGTAGTGTTAATGGTGATATTACGCTCTTTTTCATTTTACTTTTTTATATTGAAACATAATTTATCAGTGTTTACTATTGAATCGAATTTAATCCGGAAATTATTACAGCAATGCTGCGAGGGTGTACATAAATAATCTTTTATAAATGACACCTCTTGTCTATCGCATAAGAATACTCCTCTCGTCTTTCGGAGAGATATCTTCGCGCTGAGATAAGAAAGCTAACGGATCAATGGTAATCTTATTTAAGACTCTATTTGAGGCACATTTCTTTTACTTACGTTGATAGATATTTATTATATTTTTATAGCTCATATATTAATTATCGATGTCAAGAAATGACACCAAAAATTGAAAATTATTTTCTTTATTGAAATATCTTTAAATTATTTTGTTGAATATATTGAATGTAGATGCTGTCCCATGGAGATTTATTTATTTATTTATTTATTTAACTACACTATCCCACAGTAAATTACCAATTACGGGATAGGAACATAAACTATAAACAAATAGTGCAACAAAATATCTGCCGATAGTTACACAATATTCAACATTTAAATATATTATTTTACAAAACATAGTCTTAAAATAGCAGTACATATCATAATACATAAATGATTGACAGATAAAATTAGAGAAAAAAAACAAACAAATGTTATAAAAAAAATTAAATTAACACAAAGTGACTAGTAGCTAATAATAATAAAAAAAAGGAAAAATAAGAAAAATTAATAAATAGATTACTAATACACTAAGTAGTCCAGATCTATTAGGTAAATTGCTAATTTTTTAAGAATTTGTTCTTTATTTCCTTTATTTTACAATTGAATATATCAATTTTGTCTTTAACTTCTGAGTAATTAGAGCAAGCTTAAAAGAGTGGCGATGCTTTTAATAGGTTAGTACGAGGAGTGGACAGATGAAATATTTCAGGAGAGCGCGAGGCTAATCAAGGTGTTGAAGAATTGGTGGACAATCAAAATCATATTTAATTATCTTGTGCAGAAAAATGATAGAGATGCACTCCATCTTCTTTCCTTCAGTGACACAAAATTATATAAGTTTAATAGCAAATTGTGGGGAAAACCAATAGTGGGGTAAATTCTGTTATCCTTAAAATACACATACTTGAGAAATTTACGCTGAATATTTTCAATACTCACTGTCCATATATGCGGCATATGTTGGACACCATACTATGGACGCATATTCCAAGCGTGATCTTATGAATGCGTTATACAGGAGTATCCCTGTGCTAGGGTCTGCAAAATCTTTACTATTCCTTATTACAAATTCAAGATTCTTATAGGCTACTTTTAGTATTACGTTAACATGCTCATTAAAAGACAGTTTACTATCAAATATAATTCCCAGATTCCCTAGAATACATTGTCTATTTGATAAGCAAAGGCTAGAAGATTTAATTGCCTACTGAACGACATCACATTGCATTTCTTAATGTTAAGAGGTAGATTATTGGCAAAACACCAATCATTAATTTGATTTAATACATCCTGTAGCCGAGCGCAGTCATCATATGAGTCGATTTTAGAATACAATTTCATGTCGTCAGCATACATTAGAATGCCAATTTTGAGAAAGGATGTTAAATCTTCTATAAATATATTAAATAGAAGGGGACCAATAATAGAACCTTGCGGGACTCCTAACAGTACATCTATATTGTTAGACTTATAACCGTGTTACTGTACATATTGTACTCTCTTGGAGAGATACGAGCTAAGTAGATTTATGACATCAGACGATATTTAAGCATAAAGGCAGGAATGTGATCAGGACTCATAGTCATCTTTGGTTTTAGCCGGCGAATACATGACACAACTTGCTCTTCAGATATATTTGGTTTTAAGATCATTATTATTGATATTTGTATCCTGAGAAGGGAGGTATGATGATTGAAAATGTGACGCAAATGTATCAGCAATTAACTGATCATCAGATAGCTCTTGTTCATTATAATTCATTGAGGCAGGGACTCCATGGTTATATTTTTTGTTTGACATATAAGCCCAAAATTTACTAGGGTTATCCTTGATACCATCTTCAATTTTTAATAAAAAAGATGTATGACTGCTTTTAATGTCTTTCTTTATTTTTGATCTTAACAATTTAAATTCTTCATGTAGTTGCTTGTTTCCTGTTTTTTATATTGCCGGAGTATTTTATATTTTGTTTTATGTCCTTTATAATACTATTAATAAACCATTGTGGATATTTGATGTTACGAGGCTATGATTTGGGAACACAGACATCCATATATCATATAGATTATTATATAAGAAGTTACAAGCATCATCTGCATCTGTGTAATTCGCAAGAGGTGACCAGTCAATCGTTCTTATATTTTCATAAAGTGAGATGAAATCAGCATGACGAAAGTTATAAGGCATGTTGACATTATAATTTAAATTTGATGAGTTAGTGGCATGTTTACTTCTGAGAGTTAATTCAACATCAAGAGCAGGATGATATGAATCTTCTTTAGTATGTCAGAGGCTTTACTGACTAGACATGATTTTGAGCAGAATACTAATTCCAAAATATTATTATTTTGATTTGTCACAAACTCAAACATATTGTTCAGACTATTTGCCTCTATATTATTTAACTGATTATTATAGTATCCTGGTATATTAAAATCTCCAACTAATAGTAAATCCGGACCATAGTTGCACTCGAGTGACAAAAAAATTCGGAGAATACATTGTAGTATTCAACAGATAGTTTTGGAGGTATATAAATTACAAAGATATTTAAATATTTGAAGCCCAATTTAATTTTAACACCTAGTACATCAATAATACTAAGCCTATCTGATATCACATTTTTATTACTGAAGTCAATACGCGTAGAACTCATATTATTTCGGATAAACAACAAAACGCCAACACCTCTTTTGGTTTGAGTAGATTGAAAATCCCTATCTGAACGTTAAACAGTAAAATTCACATCAAAAAGCTCATTATTAGACACACCATCGTTCAACCAGGTCTAGAGATAGAAAGATGTTATTGTAAATAATGTTTGATAATGTTGACATTTTCTTTGGGTCCGCAGCTTATAAATAATTCAAGTCTGTTTTTAAATATACCGTTAATTTAAATTTAAACATGCCGGATTTAATATGCCGGACATTCAAATACAAATATCAGTATATTATAATGAAAATGTATATATGTGTTCGGGTAGCTGAATTTAGAATCCTGTATACAGGACATATTTCCTTAGTAAATATAGGAAAATAGTAAATTAAGAATCATTTAGCTTTCATCAATAATGGACTCCTGTATAGTAGGAAAAGTGTAGTATAATTAAAAAAATAGGGTCATCAAGTACTAATTAAAAAGGTAATAAACTTTTTACTCACTTTAATTGCAGTGGTCCAGATATTACTAAGTACAACCATTTTTATTCATTACCTGAAAGAAAAGAAATACATGAATTATAGCCAATACTTAGATTTATGTTTTTCAATCACTTGCAATTTTTTACAATTGCCATAAACACCACTACCATTAAATGTGATGTAAAATTTTCTTCATTTACGTTATACTGGAAACTAAGTAAATTAAGCATATATTTTTAAAATTTTACTAGAAAATTGAAAATTTGTGCAAATTAAAAAAAATATACGACCGTTTTTAAATAATATTTATTTTTTCATTATATTATTATTCAAAGCTGCAAAATATCTTAAATATTAAAAAATAAAAAAAAAAATCTAAATTTTAAATAATTTTTACATGTACAATCGGTTTTGCAGGTTAACATGTTTTAAAAAATCAATAAGCAATTCAACTCCAATTCCAGCATTAAATTATTGGATTTATTGACCTTATTTGAAAAAAGGGTGTAAATTATATTATACGCATGGAATATTTTATACTATTTACGCCCTTTTATGCGGAACATTTTCTAAGAACAAATTTCCATTCGATAAAGTCATTATCTTCAGCCGACATTGTCCAACTGTCAAATTTCAAATGATTTTCCAAAAAGTAGACTACAAATTGTATTTATATTTAGATTAACATAAATAGTACCAAACGCACTTTTTCAATTCATATAAAAGTGTTAATATTTATATCAATATTTACTTTTTGAAAAATTCAAAAGAAGAAATCGCGAATGATTACTATGTTTATTCTTGATTACAGTAACAAGTAGTTATTAATTTCAGAATAATCATGAGTAAAGAAAATTGAAGTAATTTGCAGATTTCTAAAGAAGAAAACACATTTTAAATGATAGACTAGATAAATATACGTATATTTAATTAAAATAAATCCTTGTTTATCTTACATTCAAGTTAATCAATAAAATAGAATATAAGAAAACGATTTGTTTGTGTAAAGAAAATTGATAATTTAATAAAAAAAAAAAAATTCAAATAATCTGTAAAAACAACCAAAATGAGTTCGATACTATGATATTTTCTTGAAAACAATAAAGTGTGATACTCTGATATTTCCCATTATACCAAAAAAGAAGAATTTGACCAATTAAGTATCATCAGATTTAGTATTTGATTAAGAGGAGGCGCAACAGTGCCGTATTTAGGGGGCGTAATAGTAATAACCCATGCAGCAATTTTGCGACCTCCACCCACATCTGCACAGAAATTAATTACCCATGACTGCTCATCGACTAGACGACGTTACTTATCAGTTGTTTGTGACTAAAGTAAAATAGACACGTTTCAATATCGTCTGGTCGACTTCAATACATGACTGTGAACATTGGTGAAGATTTTGGGTTTATTATTGATGTTGCAGAAACGTAGTCATAAAGACTGAATTATCAACGTATAGATTTAGTCATACTTTAACGTTTTATGGACTCGTGATGCGCGCATGATGAAGAGGGTAAAAGAGGAAGAACTAAAACAAACAACATAACCTATAAATTTTCGTTGTTATATTATTATTCCCGTGATTTTTTTTGTAGAGTTCCTTTCTCAGTAGCAATGGAAAAAGACCGATCATTTAAATATTCAACCACTTTTTACAACTAAGCAGTCAGATACAATACATATTTTAGAAGAATTCATACATAAACATGGCTGAGGATGCTATACAGAACTCGCCATTTTTTCAAGACCAGCTTGAGGACGAACGTTCCAGGTGGGCAAATATAGATGTTTGTATAGGGTAACTCGGTAACTATAAGAGATAGAAAAAATTTAAGACACATTCTCGATCTCTTTTTCTGAGACAAATTTACTGGCGAAAACAAAAATTTTCTATCGTCTTTTGTTTTCGAGTTATAAACAAAAGTTCCATTTTTCGACTTTTAGACATGTCAATATCTTGGTTTTTTGTAAAGTTATGAAAATACAACTTTTACATTCTTGAGGCACTTTTTTCTGTATAATACAGAACATTTTAAAGATAGGTGCAATTTCGAGTTATGGCATAAAGTTGTATTTTTTTAATCGTAAAAGTGAAGATGTCTTACGAAAAATTATGAGAAATATGATATGCTAGAATTCTGTAAGCAATTGTGATATTGCATCCGAAATATATTTCAATTGCTATCCAGAAAGAAAACAACCTAATAAAGCTATTTTTAAGAGGTTAAAAGAAAATCTCATCTTATCTTATTAATTGTGGGTCCTTCAACAAGCCAAGACCAAAAAAATCAGATATTTAGATCTAATTTTATAAGACATTACAGTTAACAATTACAAAATAAAAATTCAAATTAAAGTAAATGTTCAAACTTATGTTCCATGCATAAATGATGCCTCTTCATAACACTCTGAACTGCATTATAAATAGGAAAATTTTAAATGGGATTCACAGTCTATAAAATTTTATCTGAGTTCTTTTATGTCAGTACTGGCTTTCTTGTATAATTTGTCTTTAATGTGGCCCCAAAAGAAAAAATCCAGTGGCGTTAAGACAGGTGATCGTGGTGGCCACCTCACTGGTCCAGTAATTTCCAAAATTGGTATATAATAATTCTAAAACGGTCCTGATATTATGAGGTGGTGCACCATCATGTTGGAAGAACTGATTTCTTGCCTCAATTAAGGGTAGATTGTCCATAAATTCCTCCATAATTTTCTTGTTTAAGATTTCGTAGTACCGGTGGCCATTAAGATTTTCTTGATATATGTGATATGTTAAAACACGATGGCCACGTAGAGCACACCAAACACTAAATCCAAAGCGTTCCTGAGAGCGCCGATAACGGTACGGTGAGGGTTCATATCAGACCAATAATGCTCGTTATGCCTGTTGAAAATTCTTGCACTGCTAATGTAGGCTTCATCTGACTTTTTTGACGATACCACATATAAAACTTCAATCGTCGCTGAAGATCAGTTGGTTGCAGGTGATGTTGTTTCCCCATTGTATAAGGCCTGAATTTGTGTGTCTTCAAAATACCTAAAGCTTGCTGACTTGAAATCCCAGAATCAGCTAAAATTTGACTATTTGAAATTAAAGGATTTGCAACCGCCATTCCAATTATAGTTATAGTAGTTTTTCAGCATCTTCAATGTTGTAATTTTCTGGTCTGGGCTTGTTGAAGGACCCACAATTAATGAGATTTTCTTTTAATCTCTTAAAAATAGCTTTATTATGTTGTTTTCTTTCTGGATAGCGATTGAAATATATTTCGGATGTAATATCACAATTGTTATTACTTTGAATAAAGCATTCTTGTATATCATATTACTCGTAATTTTCGTAAGACATCTTCACTTTTACGATTAAACGGAATGTAATTATAACGGAAACAAAATTATTAATTTGCAATTTACTGACAAACGGATAAACACTGTCATAGATGACACACGCCTACTTGGAATAAATATAAAAAAGCAGAGTAATCTCCTAAAATATTATTTTCGCTATTAAATACTTACACATCAAAAGCGACCCCACAATATATAGTTTGAAAGAGAAAAAAACTTCCTTTTTAACTAAGGCCCTTGTCCCACCAACGCTGCGCAACAGCGACGCGACAGCGACACGATTTCGACATGACACAAGCAGGCGACATGGAGTTGTCCCACCAAAGCAACGTGTTTTCTACATTCAGTTCAGTGATGTCGTCAAGTGAAGACGACGATGTGATTGCAATGTACTGGTACTTACGGAATAGAAAAAATTCTAAAAAGTCTAAGAAAAGGAAATGGTGGGTGCATCCTTTTATTGCAAGAAACCAAAAAAACAGAATGATTGTTGCTGCTAAGGAACTCAACAGACACCCAGTAAAGTTTAAATTATTTTTTCGGTCACATCTTTCCGAGAATATTCTGCTAACTTATAATTGTATAAGCAAGTATATTTTTCTACAGCATCTACTAATTTTTCATTAAATTCCTGTTCATTTTTCTGTTGTGCCATGATATTCATTTCCATTTTCGTCATTAATAACGCAAAATACCACCGCACACACAGCTTGAATGTTGCTTCACAACTGACCTGTCGAGTCGCTCGGCAACAAGAAGCCGACACGCAGCTTGGATGTTTCTTTGCTGGAGCGTTGGTGGGTATACGGTGTATATAAACCATGGGTTAATCACGAAAGATACACGCTGGCGACATCGTGTCGCTGTCGCGTCGCTGTTGCACAGCTTTGGTGGGACAAGGGCCTTAGTCATAGTCAACTATGATTCCCATTTAAAAAAATACAACTTTGTCATAACTCGAAATTGTAACTTTTTTTTAAATTTTCTCGACGCTACTGTATTATACAGAAAAAAGTGCCTGAAGAATGCAAATACTGTTTTTTCATAACTTTACAAACAACAAGTTATTGACATGTCTAAAAAAATCCAAATTTTTATAACTCGAAAACAATAGACGATAGAAATTTTTGTTTTCGCCAGTGAATTTGTCTCAAAAAAAAAGGAGATGTGCCTTCCATTTTTTTATATCTCTTACAGTTACTGAGTTACCCTATAAAATTATCGAAATTTGCCCACCCTGTACATGCTGTTGTCCGTTTTTGTGATGCTGACAAAGATGATATTGATACACCATTAAAATCTTGCTTGGGAAAACATCATTTTTTTCCTTCTTTCGAGGGTGTTGTACACCCCCGAAATTAAATCCTGGCTAACACTGGGCCGCAAAATTTGTATTTTTTTCGAAATTAAAACTAAATTTTCATTTGTGGTGAATTAAAACCACCATGCATATATTTTCTAATTTACTAAGTGAAGAAAATAAATCCCTGCCCCCTTAAATCCGCGACTGTATCATTTAGACTTTTAAGGCATGTTCACCAACTCTACTTCATCTAAAAGTATCTAAGCTAGGCCTACATCTATTTTCCGGTAGCTGCCGCCATTTTCTTAAATTTTTTTGGCATAATACTTTGCAGAAGCAAAGTATATCTTTAACATTTTTATTAAATGCTTCTCTAAAATAATGTTGAATCGATATTTTAATTAGTGTTGATCACCCTCATCGATTGTACACCTTTAAGTTGTGGAGGAAATACAAATTTTATTTCCATTAATTAAATTATTTTTAAAATTTAAATATTTCATAGGGCCCATTTATTTGAAGTATCCCTACTTCATGTAAATTTACAGTAAAAATGCCCACGTCAATATAATTTCACAACCTCTACTTCAACCAACATGCATTTTTACCCTTTTAAAGAATTTAAAGTATGTGTGATGTCCATTTAATTTTGTCGTTTATAAAATATGAACGGCTTTATATAAATAAAAATAAAACATTGAATGACTAGGTACGTAACTGTTATTGAACTAATTTACAAAAATATAATAAATTTATAACACTTATGGATATGTTTTATAATGTGACGTACTTCGCTACTTTACCCAAGAGCGGAAGTGTCACTTTGACGCCCAACACTACGGCGGTGGTCACGGTACGGAGATCTCGGGCGCCAGTTTCTGTTTAGAGTGCAGAAACACCACTTTACTCTATCAGCGGGACGATAGAGGCCGGGCAACTGCAGTGAAGATACGGCTAAGCCAGGGGTCGGGAAAAAGGTAACTTACACACTACAGTTAAGGAACAGACTCTCATTCAATATATGTACATTTATTCTACACACTAATTCTTATTTACACTTTATACTACAGACAAGCGGGGCAGTAAACGGGCGGTCAAGCGGTGCGATACGGTACGCCGGTGAATGAAGCGGTGAAACGGTAAGCGGCAATCATAATCGGTCATAAGCAGACGGCGGACGGATACCAGGAGGGGAAGCAAGCGCCAATACAAGCAAACTATGCCTATCTAAAGCGGTTATTTACTATCGCTTGGCTGATGGATGGTTCCGGTCTTATGATATGCCAAAGCTAGTACCTCCAAGGCGCCCTGCCAAAGAAAACGGATCAGGCGGCCTAGAGGGTACGCGGTTGAATGCGGTTACGGTAAGGGGGGGAAAGGAGTAACAAGCCTAACAGTGGCGAATTGATGATGACGACGGGATGGTCAAACTCCAAACTACCCTGCAGAATTTTTACGTGCTCAGGTAGCCCGGGGGACCCGCGGTTACGGACGATACCTCCAAGTCACCCTGCAGAATTTTTACGTGCTCAGGTGGCCTGGCAGGCACGCGGTTACGGAAGTACCTCTAAGTCACCCTGCAGAATTTTTACGTGCTCAGGTGGCCTAGAGAACACGCGATGGCAACTGGCAGTACCTCCAAGTCACCCTGCAGAATTTTTACGTGCTCAGATGGCCTGGAGGGCACGCGGTATAACGCGGTTCAAGTTGGAGGGGGGGAAGGAGTGGCAAGCCGAACAGGTGCAAATCTAAGACGGCGACGGTAAGGCCAAAACTCCCAAGCTACCCTGCAGAATTTTTACGTGCTCAGGCAGCCCGGCGGACCCGCGATTACGGACGATACCTCCAAGTCACCCTGCAGAATTTTTACGTGCTCAGGTGGCCTGGCAGGCACGCGGTTACGGAAATACCTCTAAGTCACCCTGCCAAAAAAACGGACTCAGGTGGCCTAGAGGACACGCGGTATCAAATGCTAGTATCTCCAAGTCACCCTGTAGAATTTTTACGTGCTCAAGTGGCCTGGAGAACACGCGGTGTAACGCGGTTCTAATTCCAACCTTCGGCCGCTCTCCCGTTCTAGGGAAGGATATGAGGCGGATACGTCTTAGCGCTCGCGGTTCATAAACTCTAAATAAAGCCCGTAAAGTACTCACCAGCCAAGTAATACCGATTATTTACCAAACCTTTATCAAACCTTGCTACCTACTTCCGGATCCTGGGCTGGCTTCCTCTCTGGAGCGGTTGGTGTCGGCACGTCTGGACGGTACCTCTATACTCACAAGTTTACTTACTGTCCAAGTCGGCGTGGTGCTTCGGGTGGCGCTCAGACGGGAACTAATTTAATTGTAAAATCCTCATGCTACTAAACACTGCCAAAAAGCAGAAGTAGGATGAGATACGGTAGTCATGCGCGGTTTATTACAGCTACGTCACCCGTTTGTGGACTTAGAATAATTCCGCATAATTACCTATTTCTTTATACTCACGAATTTACTTACTATCCAAGTCGGCGTGGTGCTTCTAGTGGCGGTCAGACGGAGACTAACTTGATTGTAAAAATCCTCATGCTACTAGACACTGCCAACGCAGGAGTAGGATGAGACACGGTAGTCATGCGCGGTATATTACAACTACGTCACCCGTTTATCGACTTAGAATAATTCCGCATGAAATTTAAATACCAATATATCCTTATACTCACGAGTTTACTTACTGGGCTGATCGGCGTGGTTCCTCGGTTGGCAGCTGGACGGCAACTAATTTAATTGTTTTCAGTCTCGGGCTCCTTCATGGTAGCGCGGGACACAGGAGTGCGGGGGGGTAATATGCGCGTTTCACGTTTCGCGATTTACGTACTGCCCGCAACTTGGCATATTTGGAATGTTCATAAAAACATATCAATACTACCTATCGTTAATTAATAATTAAACTGTTATTATTTACAAGCGCAGTACTATAATGGATAAAATATCTTTCAAACAGACAAATAATACCTAGCTACCTAACTTAACAAAATAAAATCACTTCGTTACAATAAATATTTAGTAACAGTACAGTAACAAACTTACGAAGATAGCATATAGCAATAACAGTTTTTAGTGCTGACATTATGTAGTATTATACTACAAGGACTCTTCATTTGATATCATTGTTACTTACTGGGGAACGTGTATTATCTAATGATGATACAGGGTGTCCCATAATTAAGTACCTTTGGTCAAGGGGATGATAGATAGATGATAGATAGATGATAGAAAAATAAGTCGAGTTTTGTATATAAACATTTGCCTTAAATCAGTTCATAAGGGAGCTACAATCTCTTAATAGGGGTAAGTGCAATATAGTTATTTGCCAATAAATTCGAAACGTCCTTAGTTGCAAAAATTAAACTTGAACCATTTATTAATTTCATAAAATTACATTTTTGTCAAATTTTTATTTAAAAGGCATGACTTGTTGGGCAGTTCAGAAGGTGGGAGTGAATTTTCATCATAAGTTTTTATTATATATTTTTTAACATTTATAACGAAAAGAAGTGCCAGTGTGAATAAATAAGTAACGGGCGTATGCGGTGTTGCATTGCACTGAATACTTGATAAGCCAGTATTCAGGAATCGAATACTATTTGAAGAGTATTCAGAATACCCAAACATTTTAATTATATTTTCATTGGATATTGCATACTCGATTATTTTATATGTTAGTCAATCAGTCTTGATAAAAACCTACCTTAATTTAACACTATTTATGTTAGTATTTGCCTATTATACGGTTTAGTTATATCCATTTACCACACGCAACTTTAGCATACTAAGGCTACCTATTTATAAATTGAAAGCTTATCTTAAATAACTAAACGGGCAATATATAGACAACTTCCGCAGTCATCAGCTTCTGACCGAGAACTTAAAATACGAGCTTACACCAGGGTCGTAATGTGAATTTTACGTGTATGTACCTCATTTATATGAAGACGAAATTTAATATATATTTTATAATACGGGAGTGTAGCTACCTTCTTTTTAAATTCTGATCTTCGAGTTTTTGTGGGATTATAGGTCAAATGGGAAAAGCACCAACACTTATTGAATTCATTGCCGACGTTTTGAAATATTCATTTTTTCATTTTCAAGGTTCACTTCAATTTGTTTTTAACTTCTGTTCCATAGGATCGTTCTATGTTTTCGTAACATGTCATTTTCTTAGTCAATAGATGGAAAGTTGCCCAAATTCTACTGTAAATGATACGGGAGTGTAGCGACCTTCTTTTAAATTCAGATCTTCGGGTTTTTGTGGGATTAAATTCAAAAAGTGTTGTTGACTTTTCCATGTGACCTATAATCCCACAAAAACTCGAAGATCAGAATTTAAATAGAAGGTCGCTACACTCCTGTATTATTTACAGCAGAATTTGGGCAACCCATCTATTGACTAAGAAAATGACATATTACGAAAACATAGAACGATCCTATGAAACAGAAGTTAAAACTACTTGAAGTGAGCATTGAAAATAAAAAAATAATTTTTTTCGAAATGTCGGCATTAAATTCAATAAGTAGTGTTGATTTCCCCATTCGAAGTATAATTCCACAAAAAACTCGAAGCTCAGAATATTTTACTTCCTCACCCCTCAGTGATGAAATGTATTCGTGAAAAATTTTTGAAAATTTTTATTGCATATCTGGACGAATCTCGACGAATTATGACGATACACAAAATTTCAGGCAGAAAAAATATTCTGTCTGTGTCTGTGTCTGCGTGCGTGCGTGCTTGCGTGCGTGCGTGCGTGCGTGTGTGGGTGCGTACATACGTGTGTGCGTGCGTGTGAGCGAGCGTGTGCGTGTGTGTGGTTCGCGATAGCAACTACAGTTTTTAAGATAAATCTTTCAAATTAGGTACACACATTCTAGAAGTCAAGGCAGAGATTGGGTTCGTTGATGACCAAAATCGGTCCCCTGGAACGGGGTCTACCGGGCCCCACCATTTCTATTTCTAACTTTATAAAAAAATGTATCCGTGATGAGAGATTATAAATCAGATCTGTTATACCATTATATTATTGTGTTCAAATCTTTAAATAAAGCTATAAATTAAAATATTGTAAACATTTTGGCAACACCATAAAATTTGAATTTTGATTGACCCTTCTTAAATTTTAAATGTCTAAAAAAAATATTAGTGACATTCCACCAATGTGACTTTTTGAAACGTCAAAAATCGCTTTTATTACAAATTCCACCATACATCGAGTTTTACTACGGTGAGGAAGTTCTGATCCCCAAGTAACTAGCAGCGGTTTTTATGTTTTGCTTATATTACAGCCTTCGTCGTGTTGAATAATATTTCTTAAGGAAACTCAAAACAATTAGTTTGACATTCAAATAATGGCATGATCTCATATTATAATAATTCTTGTACAGTTTATGATAAATTTTAAAAAACAATACGTTCCTAGGTATGATTTACAACTTAGTATTAAAAAATGCATTTCCACTGTCAAAACTGTTATTTGATATCTCAGTTATATTTAAAAACTTTCCTGATTAAAGCATTGGTTAGTAATCTAAAAATAATTTGCCTGGATAATTTTAATGATACTATAAACGACGTTCTTATTTATTTAAAGAAGAATTATTATGAGCCAAGTTTTGTGTATGCACTGCACTTAAATATTATATTCGATATTGCATTGGTTTTAATTTGCTTTGTTCTTGATAATGAAATATTCAACAGCAATTCAACAAAAATTCAATAAAAGTTTTTGATTTCTGTGTTATTTAACAGCATTGATCAATAAAGTTTTCCGAATCGTAATGGTAATATGAAAACTAAGTTTTACGATACAACACTATTCTGGTAATAGAATTTGCCTCTCACGTCAAAAAAAATCAGTTCTGTGACTCCTACCTCCCAATCATTAGTTTTATATTCTATTAAATTATGCAATTAAAGCGAATTTTCATTTCCCGCAGTAAATACTGTTTTTTAATGCATACGTAACTGAATAAATATAACGACCAAACTTATACAGGGTGTTAGGGTATTCCAAAAATGCATTGCACAAATTAAGCTTTATAACTCAATTAAAATACCTCGAGGCAATGTTATGTATAATATTTTTAAAAATTCGTTTTTCCTTCTGCTCTATATTTTTGATAAAATACCTCGAGGCAATGTTATGTATAATGTTTTTAAAAATTCGTTTTTCCTTCTGCTCTATATTTTTGATAAAATAGGTGCGTTCTTTCTAACTGAGAACTCAGCTAGTCTAAGTTGTTTTACGGTTACACTGCATAAATAAATGCATAATTTCATTTGATGTAGCCTCCATAACCGTAAAGCTACTTAGATTAACTGAGATCAGTGTTGCCACCTGAGTGTAACAAACCATTCCACTGGCAAGCATAAAATATCCCATATTTTCTTTAAAAATCCCGCTGAATTTAAATTATGTGCCAATTAATTTAAATTAGTTAGTCAAATATTATAGTATGAAATAAAAATTAGTTAGTAAAATATAAAAAATGTCAGACTTTATTCAGACACTGAAAATCTCCCGGGACCTATTTATAACTTCGGACCACATAAATTTTCCGGGGAAGAACATAACAGTGCATCAGCGGCGCATTACCTTATGCGCGTGGCTAACTTACCTGGAGGCAAAACTAAGAAGAAGCCATATCAAATGCTATTTAGTTACATAATAGTTTGGTGATTGGCTGTAATATTTATTGTGAAAGTATTCCAGTGTTTGTTGTCAGAAAATTTGGTTTTGATCATGTATATTGATTATTATCACACGCCAATTGATTATATTGTTTATGATTATCAAGGACTGATGGAATTATATAAAAACTTGCCACGTTATTTTCACAACCCATTACAGTACAAGAACTTGTCATTTTAATTAAAAATATAAGGAGACAAAAAATTAAATTTGTTAAATAAATACAATGGTGTTTTTATATTAATTATAAGGAACTGAAGTGAGGTTATGATTTTTTTATTTGGTTATCCTCTAGGTAAGGACTTTGAAAAACGTGACGTCATTTTTTCATTTGAGACAAGTTTTAAATAACCTTTTCAGAGATATTTGACATTTTAAAAAAATTTGGACAGGTTTAATGGTTTACAATAACTTTTATATTTTTATTCGTGTAAAAGATACTCATTAGCATTTTCGCACGCAGAAAAACCATAAGGTGAGCTACGCTCTACAGTTTAAAGAAATACTATTATTTTCATTATTATTATTATTATTTCTGACAAAGTCTTTTAGAAATCCCCAAAAAAAATGAATCCATAGGGGTCAAATCGGGACTGTTAGGTGGCCATTTAATAGGCCCATTATTCCCTATCCATATTGGGAATACATTATCCAAATGATCTCGAACGGGTAGGACACTATGCGGAATTGCCCCATCCTGCATCCAATTCATATCATCAAGTTCGGCTTCCGGAAAATTCTGCAAAAGAATATTTTCTGCTTCTGGGATAATTATTTCCAGATAGGTAACTCGAGTTAAAGTATAATCATAAAATATAGGCCCAACAATTTTGTTTCCGAAAATTCCACACCAAACGCTAACAGTTTTTCTTCCTGATTTTTTTATTTATTTTATAAGGAACTGAAGTGAGGTTATGATTTTTTATTTGTTTATCCTCCAGGTAAGGACCTTGAAAAACGTGACGTCATTTTTTCTTTTGAGACAAGTGTTAAACAAAATAAAGTTAGAGCCGGTTTCACCAACTATCGTTAAAATTTAACGGTCCGTTAAGATACTTTTAATGAATGATTAAGGGTATTATAGTTTCATCACCACTTGTTAAAATATAACGGGCCGTTAAAGGTTCGTTAATTTAAGTATCCATTTTTCTTCCTTAACTGTTTAACGACTGATTAAATGAGAATGTTTGTTTGTGGTTTACGGCTGTCAACTGTCAAACATTTTTTAAGTAATTTTCTTTTTGCGTTATATTATGTTATGTGTGAAGATGGAAGATTTTAATGCCCAATTATTAAAATTTATTAGAAAATGTAAATGTAAAATAACAAAATAGTAGGGAAGAACTTGTTCAATGAATTGGAAGATGGAAAGTGCCGTAAAAAATATCGACTTTCAAAAGAAGCAGTGTTACAGGTCTTAAGAGAAATTGAACCTATGTTAGAATATCCAACAGACAAATTGTGATCCCATCTGTCTTCTAATTTTCTACAACATATTTTATTTCTGGAGTAGCTACAATATTTAAGAGTAATTCTTTTTAATAGTTTGAAAAATTAGTTGTTCTCTCCTCTTCATTTTCCCTCCGTTCTGCTGCTTCTTACTTTGAAATCAACGTCCACAAAGCAACTAATAGAACGACTAGAACGAGTACTAATTATCCACGCCCCACAATAGTAAATACTCACGTATCACAGTAATAATTAATAAATAGACACACCTAAGAAAATAAAACAACACCTTGTCAATTGCCACAAACCGTGTCGATATTTACTTATCAGTCCAGTAAACGAATAAGGTGAAAAGCACTAAATTTTGACAGTTTTTACGGCATTACCAAATGTATTCAATGATTAACTAACGCTGCATTAAAAATGGTTGGTGAAACAATTACGTACTTAAGCAACCGTTAAATTTTAACAAATCGTTTTAAACCGGCCCTAAATAAAGTTGAAACTCTTGAGTTTTTTAACGCATAGCTATAAGTAAAAAATCTGGTTGTAAACCAAGAATTATTTTCAGCTAGTAAAGTTGTCCATTTCTACAAAACCGACAACCATAAAAATATAACACTGGACATACCGTATCTCTATTGTAGTTATCCCAGCTTCTATCACACCGCTGATAGAATAGAATGGTGTTCCTGCGCTTTAAAATAGGAAGTGCTAAAGTGACACTTCTCCTTTGGTATAGATAAACAGAGAGGACGGGAAAGAATACATCACAAAACTGAGCTGATTTATATCCTGTACACAAATATTATACTGCATGTGTCATCAGTAAATAAAAATACACATGAATTTTCAAAATGATCAACAATACCATTTATAAATATTATAAAGAACAATGGCCCCAGTACGCTCCCTTGAGGGACATCCATGATCACAATACTGGTAAACGATTTATAAATAACACCATTGTTTCTTAATATGACTTCCTGATATTTTATTACGTAATTGTCTAATTTATTTAAGAGCAATTCCAAATTTACTGTATCAAACACACGTTTTAGACCAAAGATTATACATACAGTGTTAGTCTTTGCGTCAAGGTTATTTAAAATAAAATTGTACAGTAACAGAAGAGTATGTTGGGTAGAACCTGAAACCAAACTGTCACTTTTCTTTTTCTAAATGTATTATAAGTCTATCATGAATAGCTTTTTCGTATATTTTTGAAAAAACAAATAATAAGGCTATGCTTCTATAATTAATTATTGAACATTTGTCATCATTTTCATAAATGGGTATAACCATAGATTCTTTTAATAAGGTTGGAAATAAACAATCTTGAAAACATAGATTAATAAGAACAGTTAGTGGATAAATTATAAAATCTATAATTTTTCCAATAATGAGCTAGGAATACCATCAAAGTGGGCAGAGTTCTCAGTAGATATGGATAAAAATAATTTATGCACTTCATTACCAGTGATAGGTGTCAGAATAAAAATTCAATCTTTAATAGTTATTTAAAGAAACATTAGTCGAGAAATTATTACCACTCAGATTGTCATCAGAATTAATAGTATGGGTTAATAGCATTGACCGCAGGCACTGTCATTGTTAAGAAGTGATGGTGGAATTATTTTTCTTTTTTTACTTTGCTCTTCTTATTTATTATTTGCTATGCAATTTTAGATTTATTTTGAGAGGATACAAACAAGTACAGTTAACGGCAGTAGTAGCTTTTACCTTGAGAAACGTATTTATGAATGGGCAAATCCGTACACTATTCAGTGTAGCCGCAGTCAGCTTGTATTGTAGAATCATTGTTTACTTCACTGTTTACTGGTGAGCGGCATTTCCAACACCTTAAAATTGTGGTAGGGTATTAAATGGCGGTCATTCGCCAGTTCTGAATGGCAGACAGGTCGTAAACAGACCCGCTTACGAGCTGCCGAGATCTAACTTGTTCTGCCAGAGGCATCGCATATAGGAAGCAGGTGAATAAATAAGAAAAAGCCGAATCACACTATAAATATATGTATAATATCAAATTAAGCATTGATTAAAATAATTATTACCTCATGAAAATATATAAAATAACTAAAAATTGCCATAAATTAAAAGAAAACATTAAAGTAAATAAGACGCAACAAAAATACTGTTATATTTTGAAACAGTTAAGAATATAAAAAATATATATAACAATAATTACTACACAAACAGAACAATAACTGAATATTAATATAAAAAACATGTATCACAACAAAGAATGAAAACACAAAATAGTGAAGCTCGTAAAAAAATATAATATCAGAACAAATAAATATACATATACAGTGTGTCCCCCGATTGAATTCGCAAGAGGTGAAATGAACCACAAGAAAATGACGTGACAATTGACAATTTTGGCGTTCTGTCGTCACAATGTAAAATTACATGATTGTCATTTTCATTATGATCGTGTTATATATCTAAGCTCACATCACTAGACATACTATGATCTTTTTAATGTAATTAATTATTTTCGAATACCTAATATATATACGCGATTAGTCACCATCTATGGCATGGAATTCTTTCTGTCGGTATCACTAATAAGTAAGCCTGGTCAAGCGATGGTAGATTCAGGGTCGGGCGCAATACCAATGCCATCGCACGCTTGTTTACGTTGACGATGACACGACACACTTCAGTTGTTATCTGTCGGTCGATGCATAGAGTACTAACAAATAATAAATAACGTTGAGCGTAAAGAGTAGAAAACGACCGTACGCTGATAAAGTGAATAAATTTATCGATGAATTTCCGGAATTATTCTATGATGGATGTAAAATAATTTGTAAAGTTTGTGATCAAGACTTAATGTGCTGGAATAAATACAGCTGCAAAATTCATGTCAATAGTAACCGGCATAAAAATAAAAAATGGCGTGTCTTCTTTGGAACCTCAGTTTATGTTTGATTTACTGTTAATACTGATTGCCTGTGATGTTCCCCTGCGCATATTGGATAAACCAGCATTTCGAGAGTTCTGGAACCAGGTTAATTTACCAAGTCGTTCATCGTTACGTAGATATGTACCAAGTGTTCGTAAAGATATTGTAAATAGGATTAAATGTGCATTAAAAAATACACGGCTGTGGTTATGTGTTGACGAGACGACAGATTGTAAAAAAAATTCTATTTTAAATGTTATAGTACGTGTACTCGACCCTGTTAAACCAACATTTCTACTTTTACTGGCTAGCAAAAGACTAACTGCGTGTACTGGTGAAACAATTACGTGGGTGGTGTTGGAGACTTTCAAAAAATTTGAACTGTCAACAAGTCAAGTGTTGATGATTATTTATAACAATTATAGAGGGCTACACGACCTAATAGAAAAATTGCAAAATACTTCTTTGTCGTTAGTGGAATCGCTGCAAATAGTGGACGACGTAAATACACAGCTACAGACTATAAACGACGCAAAAAATAAGCCCGTTATTGAAAAATTCGAGAGTGTATTATGGAAAGATCCTGATTTTACCAAATTAAGACAAATTTGTGATGGTGCATCTACAGCTGCGTTAAGTGAGTTCACAGAGTGTTTTACTTATGCCTGTATTACTTCCGCAGATGTCGAACGGTCTTTTTCAAAATACAAACATATTTTTTCACCACAGCGAACATCGCTTACTGAGACCACTGTAGAAACATATGTATCTGATGCTACACAGTTATTATAGAAGTGCTCCAGTTTGTGACAACGACAACCAAGCTACTTCATAAATCTGGTTAAGAAGGTGAGTTTTGTACATATTTTTATAAAGTGTACCAGTATTAATAAAATTTATTTCCATTTATTTTATTTATTTATTTATTTATTATTAGTTATCACTTAGATATGCAATGTACATGTGTGAAGGTCATTTAACAGTTTAATAATAATGTGCAGTACTAAGCTTACAAAATATAAGGAAATACATATAAAAGACTTTAAAGCGAACGAAATAGTACAAAAACATACATCACAATATATAAAATATTTTTGTTTTTATTATTGTACTTATTCAAGTAATATGATATGATGCATATCCAGTACGTCTCTTCTGTAGCATTAATGACCTTGGCCAGGCTTACTAATAAGAATTCAAGATACCTCTTTTTTTTGCCTGTTGATTGAGGATCGAAATACAAAGATAGCAATACTGTTCAGCAGGCGAAAGAATGCAGAAATGCAGAAATCACATTCATTCCGCGGGTCATCTTTCTCCGGGTATTCTTTCTCCGACCAGGACAGTAGTGTCAAACGAGGCGTCAACGCGAAAATGCAAGACAAATATTCAATAGGAATATTAGGAATCTAATAATATTTTAATTAAGATTTAAGTTTAGATAACGTAAATTAAATATTAGGCAAATTCTGTTTACTACAAAAGAAGCGAAAATTGTAATGAATTTTGATTTTAGATAGCTACAATAAAGCATATAATACGTAAAGTTGTTAATTATTTAGAAATGTCCCTGACATAGATTTATTTATTCAATTTGAATATTTTTAATAGTTTAAGCTGTGAATCGTCAGTTCTGACCCATTTGTCACAGTAAATGTATGCAACTGGGTTACGGACTGCATTTTTTAAATGTTTTCCGTGCTTACTGTAGCATAATTGCTGATAGATCGGGAACGAGATAAAACAATTTTACACAAAGATAATTGCTAATAAAATTATTAAAAGTAATTGTTTTCACTTATATTACCTTCCGTGTTCTATTATGTACATATACAGGGTGTCTCACCAGGAAATGCATTGATCAATTCGACAAGGTTTTCCAGAGATACATGCATTAATAGCAAGTACAAAAAAAGTGTTTCTTAAATCTCCTAAACATCTTCGTGCATCTCATAGCATACATGATACTGCAAAGTTTTTACAGATCTTTTCCAGTTTGTGATAATCAAGCTAGTTAAGAGGATAAGTTGTGCATACATTGTTATAAATTGTAACAGTTTATTGCGTTTGTTACTAGTTAATTTCTTTTATTACACTTATTGTGATGCGTACGTCTATGTCCTGCGGCGCATTTTTAACCAACTCTTATGATGAGTAGAGCTGTCCGAGGTCACCTGGCCGACAGAGCCGTCATATGACTCATATGTTTACATCATATCATAATACTTGAATAAGTACAGTAAATGGAAATAAATTTTAACAATAATGTTACATTTTATAAAAATTTGTATAAAACTCACCCTTTTAAGCAGATTTATGAAGTAGTTTGGTTGTCGTCATCACAAAGTGGGGAAGATCTATAGTATAATAGCATCAGGTATGTTTCTACAGCTGTCTCCGTCAGCGATGTTCGCTTTGGTGAAAAAATATGTTTTGCATTTTGAAAATGACCATTCGACATCTACGGATGTAATACAGGCATAAGTAAAACAATCTGTGAACGCACTTAACGAAGTTGTAGATACACCATCACAAATTTGTCTTAATTTGCTAAAATCAGGATCTTTCTGTAATACACTCTCGAGTTTTTCACTAACGCGATTATTTTTTGCGTCATTTATAGCCTGTAGCTGTGTATTTACGTCGTCCACTATTTGCAGCGATTCCACTAACGACAACGAACTATTTTGCAATTTTTCTATTGCGTCGTGTAGTCCTCTATAATTGTTATTAATAGTTTTTAAATCTGTTTCAAGGGAAACGTCTTGAAAGCTTGTCTGGTTTTCACTAATAGCTGCAGCCTCGTTAGGGTTGAACTGTAGTATCACAGCTTTTATTTGTTGAAAATATTCAGCATAATAAAAAGCCGCTTTCAACCACGTTCTCCAACGTGTAAGAATCGGCTCTGGTGGTTCAGGGATACCAGGATACTGTCTGTGAAATGCTTGAAGCCGTTTAGGAGGTTTGAGAAAAACTTTTTTTGTATTTGCTATTAATGCATCTACCTCTGGAAAACATTTTCGAATCGTTTCTGCCACAAGATGTAACGCATGCACTTTACACGTAACATGTAAAAACCTACAATTGTCTCTTTGAAGAGAACGGCCTACCATGCGCATTGTCGCGGCACCATCAGTCACAAACATCAATACTTGACTTGTTGAAAGTTCAAATTTTTCGAATGTCTCCAACACCACATGCGTAATTATTTCGCCAGTACAGGCAGTTAGTCTTTTACTAGCTAGTAAAAGTGGAAATGTTGGTTTAAGAGGGTCCAGTGCACGTACTATAATATTTAAAATAGAATTTTTTTTACAATCTGTCGTCCCGTCAATACATAACCAGAGCCGTGTATTTTTTAATCCACATTTAATCCTATTTACAATGTCTTCACGAACAACTGGAATATATCTACGTAACGATGTACGACTTGGTAAGTTCACCTGGGGATTGTATTTATTCCAAAACTCCCGAAATGGTTGTTTATCCAGTATGTGTAGCGGAATATTACAGGCTATTAACATTAACAATAAATCAAACATAAACTGAGTTGTCAAAGGCATGCCATTTTTTTTATTTTGATGTTGCACGGTGTTGATGACGACGACAATCTGTTTTGTGCCAGCACATTAAGTCTTGATTACAAACTTTACAAATTATTTTACATCCGTCATAGAATAAATCCGGAAATTCACCGATAAATTTATTCACTGTGTCCGCCTACGGTTGTTTTTTACCCTTTGGCGCGTTTGACATTATGTATAATTTATAGGTACAACCTTACGCATTAACCTTTCAAATAAGACTGCAGCGTAAATCACTTCTAAATCGGCACGTGTGATGCCATCGCAAGACCTTGGCTGTACTCCAGCCACATCGGACAGCTCTAATTATGAGTGATACATTAATAACAAGAAAAATAAATACCAAATGGTTTTAATGTGGGATGAATTATTTTGTAAAACAAAAATTCCTTTATACATCGATTTACTATATAATATCAACATTAATAAATTGGAAAATGTCGATTAACGTTAAAATTGCTTATATTAATATCAAAACGTAATACAAAATAAACAAACGATGCGAAAAAGTGTATATTTAGATATCCACAAGTGTCCAGATTAGAATTTAATCAAAAATAATTTTAAAACATTGAAAACTTAATTATATGGCTAAAAATAATGCAGACATCTGTTATAAATAAAAATAATTACTACAGATTCTTCATTGGACACTTTTTAGTTTCACCTCGTTAATGGAAAAATTATATACAGGGTGTCCCAACCAAAAGTAGGCAACCTGAATAACTTTGGAGACAAAAAATTTTTTGGAAAATTGGTGAAACACGTCGACCTTGTTTCCAAGGGGGACATATTCTAATGAAATACTTATATACCTATCAGCATCCCTCTACCCTACACGGCCACCCCCCTCAAAAAAAATTTAAATGGCAAAGGGGGTTGAGTGATACATCTTTTGAAAGGTCTTTCAATTCTCTACATAACTGCATATTTTTTAAAACTTTTATCAATTGGTTCCTGAGAAATAATTGTTTCATTATTTTAGGTTTAGGAAATAAAAATATAAGAAGCAGTTTAAATGATCGTATGCATTGTTCAAAATGACAACCAGCAACTTACATACAATAGTATAATTTGTCTTGAAATTCTGTACGAACATGTCTGATTACATCTGGGGTCAATAAACGGCATTCTTGAACAATTCTTTTACGTAACTCTTCCAGAGATGCAGGTTTTGTTGCAAATATCTTCGATTTCAAATGTCCCCACCGAAAGAAATCCAAGGAAGTTAAATCGGGTGACCTAGCGGGTTACTCCACAGAACTTCTTCTTCTAATCCATCGCTCAGGAAACCGATTATCCAAAAATTGACGGACTGCTTTAGAAAAATGTGGGTGTGCCCCATCCTGTTGAAAAAACAGTTCGACCTCTAAAAGATTATCATCTTCTTCGAGGATTTGGGTAATCATTGGGTCGATGTTATTTTCTAACAGATCGAGGTACCTTTCGCCATTTAAATTGTCAGGAATAAAAAACGGCCCGACAATGTGATCCCCTAAGATGCCAGCCCAAACATTTAACTTCTGAGGCCTTTGGGTATGAGTTTCCATGAACAAATGTGGATTGATTTCACTCCAATACGTACAATTGTGCCTGTTTACCTCCCCATTTGACTGAAATGTCGATTCATCAGAAAAACACGTATTGTACAGTAGATTGGCATTACCGTTTAATTGTTCACTAAAAATCTCACAGAATTCAAGCCGACGATCGGGATCATCTTCGTTTAATTCATGTACCAATTTAAATTTATATGAATGAAATTTGTGGGCCTTTACAATTCGATGAACACTGCTTCGTGATACACCGGAAGCTTCAGCTACTTTCCTGATCGATTGAGTATTATCCATCTGCAAATGACCCAGAACTGCCACTTCGACTGCTTCATTCTTAATCGGTGGCTGAGGTTCATGCTTTTTGTTTCCTACAGAACCTGTTTCCATAAATTTTGTCAATAATTGTAAAATATACTGAGAACCAACCCTTCTATCTGGGTGATTTCTATTGAATATGCGCTCCGTAGCTCTAGCACAATTATCGTTTTTAAAATAAATGCTGACAATTTCTATTCTCTCCTGAAGGGTATAAACCATTTTGAGGATTCACTCTGGTAAAATATATCTCGATTTAAAATTGGTTGTGAACAAATTAATGTTTAAGTACTTTGAAATACTTATGAATCTTTTATTATTCTAAAACTAAACGGACAAGGAAAGTGTTTTTGTCGAAAAAACTTGTGTTGATTTGAGAGCACTAAAAAATGTAGTTTTTTTATAAATTCCAATACCCAGTGCCGTATATTTTAGATTTTTTAAACGATTTCGATTGTCTGTAATCATAAAAAATAAAATTATTTTCCTTAAGAGCGAATCGATAAAAGTTTTAAAAAAAATACACAGTTATGTAGGAAATTGAAAGACCTTTCAAAAGATGTATCACTCCCTTGCGATTTGAATTTTTTTGAGGGGGTAGCCGTGTAAGGTAGAGGGATGATGATAGGTATGGTATACAACTATTACATTAAAATATGTCCCCCTTGGAAACAAGGTCGACGTGTTTCACTAATTTTTCAAAAAAATTTTATCTCTAAAGTTATTCAGGGTGCCTACTTTTGGTTGGGACACCCTGTATCTGTATAACGTAAAAGGTCTGATTTCAGAAAAATAAAAATTTTCAGAAACGCTATATTGTTGTGAAGTGGGTTGGAACCTTTGATGTGAAGATAACACTGACGTAATTTTTCACAAAACACTAAAACACCATATAGTGCACTCGACGCGCGTTTCGTCAACCAAGTTGGCATCATCTGGGGATAATTAAAACTGTTTTAATCATTTTCATTTATTTTTATGAAAAACCTTCGGGCATTAGATTTCCCGTACACCCATATCATGCTCTGGTCGTAAATCATCAATTTTTCTCGTGTGTGGATACTGTTTTTTCCAGAAATTATCATCTCTGTAAATCTGCAAAAAAATTGTTAAATGTTGTAGTAACATTGTAAGAAATTTTTTTCATATTTTGTTTGACATCATTATTAATTTTTTTTAAATTCTACCCTCCCTTTTTTAATAAAAATGGATTCCTTATCGTTTACTGAGTACAATGGCATCCACTTTTAGGGATTGGAGTGAAAACACTAAAACAATTGTATAGTGCACTCGACGTGCGTTTCGCCAACCAAGTTGGCATCATCTGGGGATGATTAAAACTGTCATCATTTCAATTTATTTTTTGAAAAACCTTCTGGCCCTTGGAGCAGTATGTTGGAATCTACACCTAAAATTTTACGTGGCAAGGGGGATCAAGTACAACACCGTTTAAAGCTCCTTAAATTCTCTTTACAGCGTTACTTACTTTTTAAATTTGCGCTAATAGTTGGCGAGAAATTGCATTCTGATACTAAAAAATATGATGAATTACTTGTTGATAAAGTTACAGACTAGTCTTGCTTTAATACTATCAGCTAACTGTTGTGCTGTTATTTACCTTCAGTGTAAAATAAAATAAAGCAAAAACAACAAAATGTTAAGGCTCACTCGGGAAATAATTCAATAAATTCTGTAGTATTAAAACGTTTTTCGCAAAACATTAGCCCAAATTTAAAAAAGTAAGTAAGTAAGAGAATTTAATGAACTCTAAAACGGTGTGCTATACTTGACCCCTTGCCATTTAAAATGTTAGGGGTGGATTCCACCACCGCTTAGGGGTTGAAGTGGCACGATCAAAAATACCCAATAAGAGTGTCCCCCTATGAAAATAAAATCGACGACGCCAAACGTTAATCGGAAAAATTAACAAATGCAGAAAAAACACGCCACTTTTATTTTCAGTGACTCACCCTGTATATTTTAATAAAATTAAATTTTGTTTAATAAGTATTGCATTACGTTTTTACACAAAGTGGTCCCCCTTGAAGAAGATATATAACTGCCCCTACTCGTGTGCATTCTATTCGATTTGTTTTTATATAGAGCTGTGAAAATGTTATGTAAAATAGCCGTTTTTATTTTTCCTGACATCATTTTCCTTGATCAATGTTCATCAAAATCGGAATTTGACAGCACCTGCTCCGAAGTTGTTACTGATTTATTCGCTTGCTGGCGTGTTTTCTGTATTAACGTAAATAAGCGAATCGATTGGCGTGACAACTGTTTTTGATAAATATGGTTCACCACAATGTGATTTTTGTCACTTTGACAGACGTCTGCTATTCACATAGCTATCAAGAAAGTCGTCTGCGTGGGTGAAAGTGTGGTCTTGAATTGTTGTATTTATCAATTCTGCGTCATTTCTCTTGATAAAATGTCGTTTGTCAAAATTAAACTTGTCACTTTGACAACATCTGCACGGAAGTTGCTCTCAATTTTTTTCGTCCGTCAATCCGTTACTTATTATGTCAGAAATAGACGAATCGAAGGACATCAAAATTGTTTTTGAAAATTATAGTTCGCCAAAGCGTTATCTTTGCCATTCTGAGAAGCGTCTGCTACAAAAAAGCTGCCAAAAAAATCGTCTGCTTAGGTAGAACTGCAATGTAAACTAAATGTATTAGTCACCCCTGCAACATTTTTCTTGATAAATGTCGTTCACCAAAATCCTTGAACCACCTCTTTTTTTAATCTCACCCCCCCTTCAGTTAATGTTACCACTTTGAGACGGCAGACGTTCGGTTTTGCCAAGACCAATGAATTGAGTTCCATTAGTGACCATTTTGATAATTATATCGTTCACCATTTTACCTGCCAGCTCTCCTACTATAATGTTGAAATACAACTAAACTTATAGATAATAGTAAAACGTTCTTTCAATGAAAAAGTTATACAAGATAATAATATACACATGAAATAATTCGCTCACATATTATTCAGTTCTTCATTCGCCGTTCGTTTAGCTAAATTCTTTAAATTTAATTAACAGGAATGCAAACAATGTGACAATTACATATTTTGGTCACTACACCCTCAGATTTTTAACATTCTAACGTTTCTGTCACAATATCTCCCTTCTTTACGCCATGATTCGTTGATGCCACATAACATTTGATTTAATTCGACGTGGGATAGGACACACGTGTTGCTGGCAAATACAATTGACTACACATTGATCGTTCAGCCTGTAACTCACAAATAATTAGGAACGTTGCAAAATACGATATACTTATTCAGGTTTTTGATAATTGAGCTTGCCGGGCTAAAATTAATATTGCTGAGTATTTTATTCTCATTATCGTTAAATTAATTGCGAAACACGGCACATTCAAGGAAGACTATATGATTGTAGATTAAGAATACCCTGAAATTAGGATTGAAATGGTATTATACTGTCAAAACACACAAGGCTTAAAACAAAAACACAAGAATTCTACCAATCCGTTCATGCCTCTGATGTTTACTTTATATTTTTAACAAAAACAAGTACAAAATTAATTCCCCCGTCTTATACTATCTACAGGAAAGATCGTAGCTCAACTGTAACTGAAAAAACTGAAGTGGGTGGTGTGTCAATAATAACAGTGCATAGTGTGTTTGTTTCCCAGTGTATTCCGTAGTAGTCATATTATGCAAGTTTAATTGAAGACTTATGGATAAGCCTGGCCAAGCGATGGTAGATTCAGGGTCGGGCGCAATACCAATGCCATCGCGCGCTTGTTTACGATGACGATGACACGACACACTTCAGTTGTTATCTGTCGGTCGGTGCATATAGTACTAATAAATAATAAATAATGTTGAGCGTAAAGAGTAGAAAACGACCGTACGCTGATAAAGTGAATAAATTTATCGGTGAATTTCCGGATTTATTCTATGATGGATGTAAAATAATTTGTAAAGTTTGTGATCAAGACTTAATTTTCTGGAATAAATACGGCTGCATAATTCATGTCAATAGTAACCGGCATAAAAATAAAAAAAATGGCGTGTCTTCTTTGGAACCTCAGTTTGTGTTTGATTTACTGTTAATGCTGATTGCCTGTGATGTTCCCCTGCGCATATTGGATAAACCAGCATTTCGGGAGTTCTGGAATAAATACAATCCCCAGGTGAATTTACCAAGTCGTTCATCGTTACGTAGATATGTACCAAGTGTTCGTGAGCACATTGTAAATAGGATTAAATGTGCATTAAAAAATATGTACACGGCTGTGGTTATGTGTTGACGAGACGACAGATTGTAAAAAAAATCTATTTTAAATGATATAGTACGTGTACTCGACTCTGCTAAACCAACATTTCCACTTTTACTAGCTAGCAAAAGACTAACTACGTGCACTGGCGAAACAATTACGCAGGTGGTGTTGGAGACTTTCGAAAACTTTGAACTGTCAACAAGTCAAGTGTTGATGTTTGTGACCGACGGTGCTGCGACAATGCGTTTGGTGGGCAAAGTGCATGCGTTCCATCTTGTAGCAGAAACGATTCGAAAATGTTTTCCAGAAGTGGATGCATTAATAGCAAATACAAAAAAAGTATTTCTCAAATCTCCTAAACGGCTTCGAGCATTTCACACACTGTGTCCTGGTATTCCGAAATCACCAGAGATGATTTTTACACGTTGGGGAACGTGGTTGAAGGCAGCTTTTTATTATGCTGAATATTTTCAACAAATAAAAGCTCTGATACTACAGTTCAACCCTAACGAGGCTGCAGCTATTAAGGAAAACCAGACAAGATTTCAAGATGTTTCCCTTGAAACAGATTTAAAAACTATTTATAACAATTATAGAGGACTACATGACGCAATAGAAAAATTGCAAGATACTTTGTTGTCGTTAGTGGAATCGCTGCAAATACTGGACGACGTAAATACACAGTTACGGACTATAAATGACGCAAAAAATAAGCCCGTTATTGAAAAATTCGAGAGTGTATTACGGAAAGATCCTGATTTTACCAAATTAAGACAAATTTGTGATGGTGCATCTACAGCTGCGTTAAGTGAGTTCACAGAGTGTTTTACTTATGCCTGTATTACTTCCGTAGATGTCGAACGGTCTACTTCAAAATACACACATATTTTTTCACGACAGCGAACATCGCTTACTGAGACAACTATAGAAACATATCTGATGCCACACAGTTATTATAGAAGTGCTCCAGTTTGTGATAACGACAACCAAGCTACTTCATAAATCGGCTTAAGAAGGTGAGTTTTGTACATATTTTTATAAAGTGTACCAGTATTAATAAAATTTATTTCCATTTATTTTATTTATTTATTTATTTATTATTAGTTATAACTTAGATATACAATGTACATGTGTGAACGTCATTTAACAGTTTAATAATAATGTGCAGCATTAAGCTTACAAAATATAAGGAAATACATAAAAAAGAATTTAAAGCGAACGAAATAGTACAAAAACATACATCACCATATATAAAATTTATTTGTTTTTATTGTTGTACTTATTCAAGTAGGTATTATGATATGATGAATACCCAGTACGTCTCTGTAGGATTAATGACCTTGGCCAGGCTTACTTATGGATATTTGTAACATTGAAGGGGGGTAAGAAATTTTTTATGTGTTGTACTTAGGTCCCCTCCCGCCAAAGTAAATAACCTAATTTCACAACTCAATAAAGTGGGAGAAATAATTAGCAATAACTCTCAGCATTCTTTTATAACACTGGCCGACACAATTTTTTTAAAGTATGTAGTTCACATTACTGTGTCTATATCGTTAATACCTCTCTATTAACTGAAAAAATATCCGACGAGTATTAATACGTACCATTTTTTGTGTGAACACAATAGACCCTATTATATTGCTAGGTAATAAACTTTATATTGTGTCGGCAATTTTAGAAGAGTAAGTTAAGGTAAGGTGGAACATTTTCAGTATCAGTCTTGCTTTGACCTTCCACTGTTAGAAAGGAAAAGGGAAAAAAAAGTACGCCTCTTACGGTTCCAATGGTATAGCGAGAATTTATTTCGATGATTGCTATCTTTATGTAACAAGAACTGAGGGTTATTCCAAAAAAGGAAAACAAAAAATCTAATATCCGAATTTGCTATCAGCCCTAATACCTGTTCCTTACAATGCATTCGACGTACACTTGATTTCAATAAAAACTGGTACACTTTCTTTTAGCTATGTAAATCATTCGTTCTTTGATTGATATTCATAATCTTACAAATGTCACTTTGACATTAATCAGTGGCGTCATTATTAAAAATGGTTCGACATCTAACAGATATTCAAAATTTCGAATTGTTTCTAAAATTGAAGATGGTTGGTCCATAAGAAGACTTGCTGCTGAATACAATGTAAGTAAAACCACGATAATGAGTGTTAAAAAACAATGGGAAACCAACCAAACGGTATCCCGTAAAGTTGGTTCCGGTAGGCCCAGAAAGAGCAATAATCAAGAAGATGAAAATCTTATAAATTACCTAATAGAAAACCCTTATCAGACTGCAGTAAATGCAATTTCAGAGACAAATTTCCCTGCTTCGGTATCTGCTGCTTGTAGAAGAATAAAACTACAAAGCGGCTTGAAGAGTTGTTCAGCGGCTAAAAAATACAAACTTTCAGAAGAAAAGAAGCAGGGTAGGATTATTTTTGCACTCAACTATATAATCAATGATGAAAACTTCTGGGGACAAGTTGTTTTTTTCTGACGAAAAGGTTTTTAAATCCTGTAACGATGGACATGTTCGCGTATATAGGCCTCCTTTCACTAGATACGACGGAAAATATACTTTCGATCCACAAATATCAGGAAAGTTTTCAGTCAATGTCTGGGCTTGGATGAGCCTAAATGGGTTAGGTGTGTGTTGGAACAGTGGTGGTCATCTCAATTCCATTAAATATATTGAAATGTTAGACAATATTATGTTGACGTCAGTAATAGAGGTGTTTCCGGAAAATAATTTTATTTTCCAACAAGACAACTGCTCCATACATACGGCCCATCGTGTCAGGCAATGGTTTCTTAATAAAAACATAGAGTTGTTACCGTGGCGATCTAAAAGTCCGGATTTAAATCCAATTGAAAATGTATGGGGACTAATGGTGAAACATATAAGAAAATTAAATAACCATCCAAATAATACCCAAGAATTGGAAGGGATAATTGAAGACGCTTGGGAGAACTTGTCGCAAGAAGTTGACCTTGCAAGAAATCTGATTTTGTCCATGCCTGCAAGACCTCAGGCAGTTTTAGACGCTAATGGAGCAATGACAAAATATTAGTTAATTCTGTATTACGTAATTGAACTTCATTTATTTTATTTTTTTTTTTGTATTTTTATGTTCAGTTTGCATTGTTTACATTTTTTTTTAATCTCAAATGGTATTTTTTGTGTTCTTATTTTAAAAAATAGAATTATCATTATTCAGTTAGTATTTTAATTACAACCATTAGTAGAATTATCCATAACAAATATTATTTTTTTAAACAATAATATGGCAGGCTTGAAAATGTTCTGAAAAAGTTATTTTCTAATTATTTTTTTAAAATTCCATTTGAATAAAATAAAAGAGAAAGGTTTAATAAGTTTAAAAACAGAAAGAAAACCGATCTCCTCCAAAAAACTCAGGTCCGGGGTAAATCACCTCTTCTCCACCCTTCTCTCGACATGCCTGGCCAGCCCTATTTACAGACATATGCACACAACTAAACTATTAAGATTTTCGATTACAAGAGTTGTACCAGTTTTATTTTGAAATCAAGTGTACCAGTGCCAACTGCGCCTTTAGATTGGCAAAATATTGTTTTGAGAGGTAATGAAAATAGTAACGAATCCAGCCCAGACCAGTGTGCCGACTTTTTTGTATATTCCAGAAAGTTTTAGTGACCCTCACTTAATTGCCAAAATAAATTGAATGATTCTTCCGAGTGGCGCTTAGTCATAGATTTTTCCAAATACAGTTTAAAAGCTGTGTTACTACATAATGATAATTTAAATCCATTTATACCAATTGCCCATTCTGTAAAATGAAAGATGATTATGACAGTATGAGCACCATTTTTAATAAAATGGCAAATATATGGGGATGTAAAAGTAATAACCATTTAAGTAGGGCCTCAAGGAGGCTTTACAAAATATTGATATTTTCTTTGTTTGTGGGACAGTCGTACAGTAAAAGAACATTATGTGAAAAGAATTAGACCGGAAAGGAAAGAATTTGAACCAGGAACTAGTAATATTAACTACGTGCCCCTTATAGACCCTAAAAATGTTATTTTGCCACCTTTTCATATTAAACTTGGGCAAATGAGAAATTTTGTGAAGGCTATGAATAAAGATTGTGAAGGATTTAGGAGAACTTTTTCCCCAATTAAGTGACGCCAAACTTAAAGAAGGCATTCTTATTGGTCCTCAAATTAAGGAATTGCTTGACTATGCAGATTTTAAAAGAACACTCAACAGACAGGAACTCAGACCATGGAACTCATTTGTAAGCGTAGTCAGGGGATTTTTAGGGAACAAGAAGAATGAGAACTACAAGTAACTAGTAAACTTTTAGATTCGTACCAAACGTTTGGTTGCTATATGTCTTTAGAAATTGACTTTTTTGCATTTTAATATAAATTTTTTTCCTGAAAATTTGGATGTGGTAAGCGACGCGCAAAGAAAAAAAAATCATCAAGACATTGGAAATTCGTTAACAAGGACGATGGGATCCAGCTATGATGGGTGATTACTGATTACTGTTGGTTCTTAAAGCAAGACGATTTGACTCCCGATAAAAAAAATTAACAATAATGTTATTCCTGTCCATAATGTTTTATTACTGTAACAAGAAAACGTTACGTGTAACGACTTTTTACTTATCATTTATGTAATCAGAAGGCTTTATTCTAGTGGGATATGCTATTTAAGTACAATATATATATATATATATATATATATATATATATATATATATATATATATATATATATATATATATATATATATATATATATATATATATATATATATATATATATATATATATATATATATATATATATATATATATATATATATATATATATATATATATATATATATATATATATATATATATATATATATATATATATATATATATATATATATATATATATATATATATATATATATATATATATATATATATATATATATATATATATATATATATATATATATATATATATATATATATATATATATATATATATATATATATATATATATATATATATATATATATATATATATATATATATATATATATATATATATATATATATATATATATATATAGTTACAATATCGCCTTATCTAGGTATATAATTGAGTAAAAATACAATATAATAACATAAATCGGGTGACTTATAGTGAAATAACAATTGGAATTATTTATAAGCAAAAATATGCCTTTATAAAATGAATTTTAGAAGGAAACAGAGTTAATAAGCCATGTACAGAGACAATTTATAGATTGGCAGATATTACTATGCATTATATGAGTAATAAATGACTTTAAAAACAGTAAAATATGATTTTCTTAGATTTGTGGGCGAATGAATGAATAGGGGTAGTATTGTGTATAAAAGCAAACATAAAATATTAATATAAGGGTAGAATAGGTTAACATAAATGTTTGTATGATAAAAATTTGTTAATTGACATGGACGATAGATAAAACTGGTGTCGTAGTGTAGATTTCAGCCAGCAACTCTGTTGAACCCAAATAGACAGTGTCGATCCAATGTGGAGTGAGGATTTGTAGTTGTAAAAGCACCAAAGGCAGTCAGAAAGCTGAAAAATTATAAATTATTAGGACTATGATGTAAAATAGGTAAAGTTTAGGCCATGGGAGATAGGACATGGACAGTGATTATGTAAAATAGGTGAAATTTAAGTAAAAGTGAGACGAGAACATGAAACAAATCGTTTCATGGTGAAAGTAAACTGCATATTTGTAAATTGTAATAGACTTACCAAATTATAAGTATTGTATTGTATATAATCTATCAGTCAGAGTACGGTAGACAAGGAACTGTAAAAATGGTATTTATGAACCGCAGACAGGCCTGGAAATGCTTGCTGAGGTAAAATTCTTCAGTCATTAAGCTGAAAAGCATATAAAGTATAAACATTGTGTTAAAATAGGTCTAAAAGTACAAGTTATATAGAAAACAGTGAGATTATTAGGTAGTAATGGCAAAAACATTAAACAGTGCTACGTTTTATAAATTAATGTCTCGATTTGTAACAAAAATGTGTTGTATAGTTAGAAAAGGTGAAAGACTTACCTAGTCATGGGTGAGCACATAGACTGGAACAGTTAAATAGTGTCCAGCCATCAAATTAGGTGGAATGTAAATATTCAGGTAACGATGAGATGTAAAACCACTCACAGCTTCTGTAATTTTGTGTAGACTTAAGATTTTTAACAGCCAGGTGCAAGGACAATATCCCATAGACATTTTACAAATGAATTTAGGGCAACAGAATGTGTATTTAATTGGCTAGACATCAATGTTGATGAAGGTACATGGCCTACGAATAAAACATGCCATATCAGATTAAAATTTTATTGGTATAAGCTAAAATGTGTTAGGATAATTAAGTTAGGGTTTGGAATTGTGTTATTTGTTAAAATAGATATGTTTTGAGTTAAATATTAAACATTATTTCTATATTTATGGGTGTAAATTAAGTTAGGTTAGGGAGTGTAGAAAATTTTGTTAAAACCCAGACTATTGTATGCTAAAAGATGGGGAAAATTCTAGTGTAAATGAATATCATAATAGTTTTTCATAAGGATCATTCATAGCTACAGGAACATAGAAAATACAAAATTTATAAATTTTTAATAAAAAACATAGTAGGCTAGAAGTTGAATTTTGACAAGTAAATTGGAAATCAAGCCATATAATTGGGCGATTTCGAGGAGAAAAACAGTTTTTGATGGTGCTTCAAAGGGTATACTACCTTCGTTTGTTAAAAAAACTCCTAACATCAAATTTGTAACATGGCCTACTAGATTAAAAAGTTTCAAAAATAAAGTTTTGTGAGGTTAGAAATGTAAAGGAGATAAATTTAAAAGGAAATTATTATGTTCCATGTTCCTGGGAGCTGTTTTTATTAAATTTAATTGTCAACAAGTGTTAAAAGAATGTAAACTTACCTGTCAGTAATTTTAAGTAATCCAACGTGTCACAGTGAACCACCGAAGTTAAGTGCAAGTAAATATGCCACATCGGCTTTAAAGTGAAATAGTTTTTTTAAAAAAGTAAAGTGTTTTGTGCATCGATAGAGTCAACGTAAACTTCAAAAACAACAAACCAGTCCAGTCAGATGACAGCAAAAGAGCCACGCAGCGACATTCAGGAGAACTAGGACGGAATGAGATATACAGGGTGTTCTCGGTATAAAGTCGAGTAAGGTTGGTGTAACGTGTTTAAATAAAAATTTCATGTCTGCAAATTTCAAAATTGTATTTCTTTGTTTGTAACATTGTATTTTGGTTTATGGGTGTAAATTATATGTTTGCTTTGCGAAAAATGGTGCCTTTCATTTATTTGCCACAGCATAGATAAGAATTTCATATTTTAATTAAAGTGACCAGAACAGGGAATCTAACCTGAGATAGTCTCAAGAGTAGCCGAGGAGATTATATATTTTTTTATAAGCTATAGTAAAACAAAGTAAGTAAGTGTCAATTTTCCAAATTCAATTTTCCAGTTTCAAATTAACATTTTGTTTTATTTATTTACAAAAATAATAAAAACCCACATTCATTTTTTAATAATATATATATATATATATATATATATATATATATATATATATATATATATATATATATTTTTTTTTTTTTTTTTTTCGCCAGTGAATTTTTGATTGGTGACTATTATATGTTCAAAATAAATTGGAATATCAATCATTCAAGTGTTACAGATCCTATAAGTAAATATTTTATTAATAATTTCTCTATATTATGTTTTAAGCAATTTAATAATGTTCACAATAAAAATAGTAAATTGTTAGATTTAGTAATGTCAACAATTATAAGTATGAGGGTTCAACATTCCGATTGCCCAATGGTGCCTGCGAATATCCATTATAAAAATATCGAGAATTTTTCAATAAAAAAAAAACTCTAACCTAGCTGTTCTTATAATAAATTACTATTTTCCAATGCTAATTATACTGTAATTAATGATAAGTTAAACAACATTTTGTGGTCAGATGTACTGAATGATGCTGATCCGGATAAATGTGTTAACATTTTTATACAACATTAAATACCATTATCGATGACTTTGTACTAAAAAAAATAATGATAATAATAAAAAAATCACATCCATTCTGGTACTCAAGGAATACTGTTCGAATAATTAGGAAAAAGAAAAAGTTTTGCAATAAATGGAAACAATTCAAAACGAATGATTACTTCACAAGGTTCTCGGAGCTTAGAAAAAACTAAAATATCGTATTAAAAATAATTATTAGAAATATGTTTGTAAAACTAAAGATAATTGTTGGAAAATTTTTTTGGGTAAGGGTCCTTAGTTTGAGAAAAACTACTATTTTAACTTGCCGACGTTTCGGTAATTTTTATTACCATCCTCAGGACGCTGTAAGATATAAAATTATGATGTGTAACACTTGTAAAAAATGTAAATAAAAAAAAAGTGTATATAACATGTGGAACAAACAATAAAAAAAAATTATTAAATAAATAAATGGATATATGCACCTACAAACATACACAAAACACGTACATATACATATAAATAGATATTAAAAATCAAAACATATTAACAAGATTAAAAATATTTAAATAATAAGTACTTACATTAATTATGAGTTTTTCTTGGTCACCATAAAATATATATAAAACAGGAAACAAATAGATAAAATCGGTGGGTATTAAGAAACCTTCTTTACATAAGTACATTACCCCAAAAAATTTTCAACAATTAATAAGTCGGTCTAAAAACTTTTCTATTACTAAAGATAATATTAAAAAGGACAAGGATAATATTTTTGGTCATTTATAGCAAATAAAAATTGTATTAAATCTATCCCTTTACAATTGCATCATGTTGCAAGTGACAGTGAGTTTATTTGCAACCCTTTCTTTGATTATTTCAGTGCTCTCTTTGGACCTGCCAAAACATCATCTAACATTACTCCAGACGATGGTCTGTATCGTACACTAGATGTAGTGTACGATACTTTTAATATACTCCCAGTAACTCATCAACAAATTTCTGATGTTTTAAGAAACCTGGATGCTAAAAAGGGAACTGGACATGACGGTATTCCATTTTTCCGAAGTCTTGCCATGAAAATTTAGTTAAAACCTTTATACATCATATTTAACAAATCGTTAACTGTTGGCAAATTTCCTCTTAACTGGAAAATTGCGCCAATTGTACCAGTACACAAATCTGGTGTTAAGAGTGATGTAACAAATTACAGACCGATTTCAATGAGGGTTAACGCACTTGAATTCACCACGAGAGGTGCAAGTGTACGGAAAGGTCAATGTCACTTAACGTTAATGTTTACTATGGCTTTTTAACGCTAGTATTTAGTAATTTTTATAAAAATTATCTGAAAAATATTTAACACGATGATTGCAGAAGGGAAAAGTAGTAATTTACTTGCTCAGTAGGGAAATTATTATACTTATCAGAAGTGTCTTATGTCATTAAAGTTAGGTTATATAAAGAATGAATATAATGAAAACAATGAATGTACATGATTATTACTCACGATTTTCTGTAGTAACGCATAATTATCAGGATTAAAATATTTCTTACAAACACACGAATGTTTCGAAGGAGTAAAGTTATCTCTATCAACCACTGTTTTAGGCGAGTTTTGCCTCTCGGAAGCATATGCCCGCCTTTTTGTTTCCGAACAAAATTGAACTACACAATACTGAAGCACAATTAACAAGGTTTTTTATTTGCTGGTGTACGAAATAATTATAATAAAATACTATAAACTTTCCCGCGTCTAACAATAACTTTTGCCACGACCTTACTCAACCAGTGGCGCCAACTGGTAAGCCTGAAGACGTTAGCCCTCATTCGCTGTCCTTTTGAGAAAGTATTTGAGGCAACAATTTCCAAAGGATTCCTTTTTTAGTAAAAAACTATGTAATTATTTTCCAACATGGATTTTATAAAAAGATCAGTGCTAACTAATCTAGTGCCTATTGTTCAAAATATTTTTAATTTCATGGAAGAAGGGTATGTGCTGTGTATGCTGATTATTCCAATGGTTCACCATTTGAGCCTTGTCGATAAGATAAGAAATTTTAGGGTACATGGCAGCCTTCTGAAATGGATTTCGTGTTATTTATCGAGAAGAACTCAATATGTAGCATTAAATAATTTTAAATCTAATGTTGTTACTGTTTCCTCAGGTGTTCCGCAGGGATCCCACCTCGGGCTACTTTTGTTTAGTATTTTTTCAGCGACATTGAAAAATACTTCATCTACAATAAATGCCATTAAATTCTATTTCTCGCTCTTAACGCAAGTCTGTACCTTAATGGTGTGGAAATCGATGTTGTTGGTAAGATCAGAGATTTGGGGTGGCTTTAGAGAAAAAACTATATTTTGAACTATATTGAAAATGTTGTTCAAAATTCACTCAGAAATTTTGGTTTTATATTAAGAACAACAAAAGATTTTCGTCATCATTCTTCCGCATGTCCAATCTGTAGTTAGAGCTATTTTAGAGTATAGTTCCACAGTGCGGAACTCTATACACAATAAATACATTAAAAGAATTCAGATATCAAAAATTTTAATGCTATTAATTATAGATACCATAGATATCGGTACCATTTCTCCTATGATAGTAATTTACCTTTTTACAAAATCAACGTTTGAGTCTTAGGAGGGTTTTTTTTGTGAATACAGTATATGCGATGAAACATTAAATGATTTTGGTTTAGCCTTGTTGAAGATTATATAAAAAGTTCACTCTTCAGATAGTTTTTAAGGAAATGTTTTCGTGGTGCATATACCGGTATTACCGTGTCAATGGATTTCACAATAAGGATGTTACTATCTGTTGTATTTTCTGTATTACATGCTGTCTAATAACAATAAGATAAACTCGAACATAACATAAACCACGAAGGAAAACAGTAAAGTTATATAATAACAACTTATCCATCATTTATTTATATTATACACGAAAATATATAAACTTATAGATGATAATTTTAAAACCATCCCTGAGTTCTCGGTTCGCTTAGACACTCTGTCAAGGCCAGAAACTAATAACCACTGTATTGTGAGCCATCTCTGTTTCCTAAAACATTACAACGAATTTCTAATTTTAAAATTCAATAAACACTCATATTGTTTATATGATTATGATTGCATGTTTAAAGATCGGAAATCTAAATATTTTTATAATTCAAATCAGGAATCCACCTACCTAAATGGTCGAACATTTCTATTAACATATTTCATTTTAATATACATAACATGAAAAACTTTTAAAACTAAATTTTGTAAATAATTTTCTTAGAATAGCACAATATCGATTGTGATTTCTTATGCAATTTAATGCAAACTATATCGTGTGTTCGACACACTGTACGCTGATATTCTGACAAAATTATTTATTGGACATTTTTGCTAAAGTGTCTCCTCATAATGTTTTTATTTACAACTCTGTTCTTCAATATTTTTTTAGGAAGAGAAATTAATTAATGTGATCAATAATTATTAACAGAATGTACAAAATTGCAACACTTCAAGAAAAAACAACGTATCTTTCTCCTGTCAAAAAAAAGATGTTAAAACGTTATTAATTAAGAATGTAACTGTGAGTATCGGATATTCTGTAAGTTTAATTGATAAAATAATTAGGAAGCGTAAATTTAAAGAAATTCGAAATTCCTCGACCTTTCAAAATTAAAGAGAAAATACGTAATTTGTATCGATTCTATACGATCCTCGATTGACCTGTGGTATTGGTAAGATTTTTAAAGATATATGTATAACAGTGGTTTATTCATCAGGAAATAAACTACAACGACTCCCAGGCAATTCAAAAGACAAAATTGAAATCAACGAAAAGTCGGGTATTTGCGAAATTAGCTGTGTGGACTGTAGTTAAAATTGTATTAGACAAACTAGACGATTAATTGAAACTAGATTCAAGGAGCATCTCAAATATGGTAGAACAGTTAAGTCTAGTATTTTCCAACATGCGTTTGAGAACATGTTACGGGTTAATTTCAATTTAAATAAAAATTCATTATTTTAGAAATATACATAAATTAGATTTTTAACTGTATGCAAATTATTGTGCGCCCCCATTGTCTTATTAGTTGCCTACTTTAATTATTTCCATATAAATTGATTTTTAGGTATCGATAATTCATTAATATTCCGTCTATTATGCGAAAATTATTATTATAAAGGTTATAAGTTATATTATTCTTCATGTTTATTTATTTGCATCATTTTAGATTTATTATTTATTGCTTATTTATCCAATCTCATCGTTTTTAGTAATTTTATTAATTAATAATTTAAAATTAACCTTACCCGGTATTGATTACTATATATATTTTAACAAAGCCCAACATTCCTTAATCGAAAAGTAGTACCTACGTAAATTATTAATTATTTTCTAATTATAGTATTTATATAAGATAATTTAATTGTACTAGAATACCTCCTATCGTACTTAAATTATTATTAGGGTTTTTATAATGTTTCTTCTTTTTTTGTAGGTCGATTATGTTTTTTTTGTCCTTAGTGATATCCTTACGCGTTGTTCTTGAGTACTGTTTTTCTTTTGATGCGATCAGACTGTTAAATTATCGAGCTGTGGTATTTTTGTAACAATCGTGTGAAATATTCATTGAATTGGGAGTGATATTACAAAAATTACGTAAAAATTATTAGGAATATTTTCTATTTAGAAGATTTTTTGTGTATTTGGTGGTTCCTGCAATTGGTTTTTCTTTTCTTTTCTTTTCTTTTTTTCTATTTTCTAATTTTAATTCCTTAAACGGTTACCGTTTATGTTAACCTCAGTTATCCTGTATAGTACGGTGAATGAGAACATCTCTCGTCGATTTTTGGCAAGCTGCATCATTAGCAACCCCTTTCAAGGAAGTTTGCCTTGCAAAGATAGTTATTTAATTCTTTTGTTTTAATTTGTTTACTTAATATCTCCCCAGTACAATTAATTATTTAGAGAACCACCCTTCTTATTCACTCCCCCGCCGACTAGTTGGCCGGAGTGCGTGGGTACCATCGCCGCTCATTAAAAACTAATTTTTTTTGTTGCTGGTAACCTATTATGTATGAAAATTTGATGTATTCTTATATAAAGGTGGAAATTCACTTTCGCTTTATGCACTATTTTTTTATTTAAAATATAGGTGATATATGATATTTTTATTATTTCACGTTAGGGCAATAGCTGCAACAAACAACTATAAAACAGATATTAGTAATTTGACATAAATTAGGAATATAACAAATATCAGACAACTGGATGCGTTTGAAAGCTTGTAAATTACAAAGTGTACATCGAAAATTCTAACTTGAGATAAGATGGATCCCATTCTACTCAATAAACGGTTTGGCAATATATTCAGGTATTTCTGAATTCTGAATTAAAACAATATTATGGGTAAGACAACCACAACCGGATCTCATTAAATCTTGGTCCAGCCGTTTAATTTTTGGAACAATTTGCTGCTACAAAAGATCCAAATACTTAGCATCATTCAGTGTATCTTCAATGAAAAACAGACTAATCATATTTCTCCTCAGCACACCACCCCATACATTTAATTTTTAGGGATATGGATACTGATGTCGTAATAAAAAAATCTATGAAGATTTTCTCGAGACCAATAACGAACGATGGAAGGTCCACCATGTAATGCAAATTTCAATTCATCAGTTAAAATAGTATTTCGGATGATAATGATTTTCATTATTGTTCGCCATTCCAATACATGTTTATAAAAGTACATTTGTCTAAAATCGTCCTGGAGAAATAATATTTAATGAGTTTTTCTTAATTCGCACAGATCATTCACATCGGTAACCGTTTTCATTGACGGAAGCCAGAATCATTATTTCCATCATTTCATTATCATTTGCCGGAATTAATGGCTTCTGGGTGAAACCGATCCATTCATTAAATTCTTATTTCAAAAGTTGCAGCATTATGCACTACTTTTTTGCTACTTCTATTTAAAAAAAAATTAACGAAAAAAGAAATTAAAGTAGAATGTAATGTTATAAAATATTTACCTATATTATGGGCAAATCTAACTTTTTTTCCAAAATACGGTACTGAATTTTTCAGCTATATAGAGGATGTTTCAAAAGACGTGTGCCATCGCTTAGCAGAGATTCCTCACCCAAAAATCAGACAAATATATCCTATCAACATTGGTCCACTCTTGCGTCGTTTCTGAGATACACGGTGTTAAAGTTTTCTTATTTTTTTCAGTTTTTTAAAATATTTCCTAAGCGAAGCCGAATCCGAAAAAAATATCAAGAGGTAAGTTTGTTTAAGCATTTACCTGTCTATATAACTGCAAAAAAAGTAATACAGTAAGTGGCGTACATTTTTTTTTTGAAATTATTAAATTGCAAGTCTGTATGCACGCGCTTGATGAAGCTATCCACATCATTTTAATATTAAAATATGGATTTTAAATACTTTTAACATTTAAATATCATTAAAATTGCTAAAGTCGTTTCTCAGAAACGAGGCAAGAGTGGACTCATGTTGATAGGAGCTATTTGTCTTACTTTTTGGGCGAGAAATCTCCGCTTAAGCGATGGCACTTGTTTTCTGAAACACCCTGTTTACAAATTTTATTTTGCAATACGCAGTAGTATATTTTATTCATAAGTTTTGGATATTTTCAAGGATTTTCTAGGACACCTAAATATTTGTTTTCGACATGTAAACACATCATACCTTTTGCTCAAAGTTCGTGTCCTAAATTCTTGTCACGTTAACGTGCAATAAATTACCATAGTTTACAAGTTTAAGTGGACGAAACAATATAATTATTCCTACTTTGATTTACGTATTTTCCTTTACAAGAATGATTTATGTAGATATGTACTCTGAAGTATTTTGTTTTAGTAACAATTTACATTTTGACTTGTTGAAGGAACAGCAATTACTTTTTATTTGACTGAAGCGCGCGAAGTGGAGAATTGGTGTTGGTATTATCATTTTTTACAGTGACTCATTTCTAAATTATTCTACGTTTAAATTTTTACGTCAAAATTTAATTTGAATGTGAAACATCTGGTTTTAATATATTTTTTAAATTTCTATAGCCAAAGAAAAAAATACATAGTATATTTTATCCATTCAGCTAAGCTATTTTTACACTTAATTCGATATAAAAATAGGACAAAACATAAAACAGCAAATCTCCATATATGTCTATATACACACATATGTGGACATAAATACATGCACATGCATATACACAGACAATATTTTATGTATAAAATATTCCAGATAGAATAATTAAATATGATCGAAGCTAAAAAAGTAATTTGGACAATCTAAACTAACTGTTTGGAAAATATGTCGACAGATTTCATCAAAAAATATTGCTTCTTATCAAGTTACATCGTTTTGAAATTTTATGTTAGATTCATTTTTCATTATGCAAATTTCAAAAATCGATCGCGGCTAGGTGCTCCACGACAGTACTTTGTCATTATTATTTTCAATTTGACAAAGTAAATAATTGGGTTTAATTGAAAAGGCAATTTCCATTTATTTTATTAATTCACATAAAATAATTACTATGAAAATAAACAAAATAAATAAGATAAATATGACAAATAAAATGAGATAAATAAGACAAATGAGATAAATCAATCAAATGAGATCAATGAGGAAAATGAGACAAATGACACAAATAAGACAAATAAGACATTATAAAAATGAAGTAAATGAACAGCCTGAGGCGACTGAGACAAATGAGACAAATGAGTTAAATGAGACAAATAAGAAATGAAGCATGAAATGAATGAGGCAATAGAAATAATATAAATAAGATAAATAACAAATATGGTATGAGAAACGAGGCAACTAATATAAATGTCAAATGAGACCAATGATACAAATTAGACAAATGGGTCATATGAGACCAATGTGACAAATGAGTCGTATAAAACAAATGAGCCCTATAAGACAAATGGGGCAAATGAGTCATATGAGACAAATGACAAAACAAATGAGACAAATTATACAAATGAAGAAAAAAAACGAGAAGAAGCGATTGAGACAAATGAGAAAGGAGACAAATGAGACAAATGCTATTAGTTAATCAAATGAAACAAATTAAACAAATGAGACAAATGAGCTAAATGAGATGAATGACAAACGAGGCATGATACTAATGAGGCAAAATAAATGATATAAGATAAATATGAAAAATAATATAAATGAGAAACTAGACAAATGAGATAAATGAATCAAATGAGACCAATCTGAAAAATAAGTCATACCGGACAAATGAATCAAATGAGACAAATGAGGCAAATGAGAAATGACAAATGGGACACGAGACAAATGAGGCGAATGAGGCAAATGACAATGAATTTATCAATACATTTCGGAATTAGAAATACATATTGTTTAGGTATAATTGGTATAAAAAAATACACTATAAATAATATCTGTGAAATAATGTACAGGGTGATTATGCGAAAATGTCCTTTTTTTTTGGATAACTTGGTTATTTTATTATTATATTTTGTTCGAGGAATCCAAATTTTGAATCAAAAATGACATGTATGGTATGTCATGTTATCTCAACAAGTTTTTGAGATATTTGAATATTGATAGTAAAATATCGTTAATGATTTTGTTAAAAGTAGTTACCTTTGAAAACAAAATATCTGCATTTCTGAAATAAAGATGCAGTTCATTCGTCAAAGTAATGTTCCTCAATAATTACTCTCTGTCGTGGTTAATTCGCCTTATTATTTTCAAAGGCAACCAACCACATTTAATAAAATCATTAACGATATTTTAATACCAAAATCCAAATATCTCAAAAACTGTTTGAGATAACATTAGACATGTTGATATTTTTTTAAATCAGAAATGTAAGTAAAATCAGAATATTTGAAAACAAAATAAAATATCATATTTCTTAAACGCGATGTGCTATTGTTTTTCGAAACAAAATTTGTATTCTGCAAAAAAAATTAGTTATGAAGGTCTTTACACCTTTTTGCTAACTTCAGAAATAACGAAGTTATTTCAAAAAAGAACATTCTCGCGTTATGACCCTCTGCTTAATAAAGTTTTTTTATTTGTTGGAGTAAATTGAAAATAGTGCGAAACGGTACTGAATAAAAAATTTGGAGTTAGTTGCAACGGCAATAATGCTGCTTTGCTGATATGATGGACGATGTATTTAGTTTAATGTTTGAATGTGACCTCAACAAGAGAGTGCAAATGGCGCCTTACGGAATAATGAGCATAATATCTCCAAGAAATATTTAATTAATTTAACATTAGAGATGCAAGGAGTTTAACTGCTTTATTAAGTAGAAATAAAGCAAATAACGATTATTAATTTTATAATTATCTACATTTTCATTTTGGAATGTTTGCATTATTGTTGGTTTAATTTTGTTCTTGAGAATTTGCAAGCCTAAGAAATTATTAAATTTTCTTTCGGGCTGCTCATCCACCACGAAACTTTAACTTTATTCTGAAATACTAGCGTGGATACAAGACCATGAAAGACCATATTTAGTTTAATAACATAAAAAATAATAAACTATATACTCTTTTCATAAAGTAAAACACATTTAATACGAAATTAGTCATTTTTTTGCGACATTTATGTCCATATACAGCGTTAAATCAATATGTGTAGCTGATCTGGAGAGCGTGAAAAAGGCGGCTGATGTCATTAAAATGCAAATCTCATTTAATTTGTCATTTTAATAATGAAACCGACAATATGAAGAAAATATTAAAAAACTAACTGCTATTCGTTAATGACTAATATTAAAAAAAAAAATCTTGCCGAACCATGCTTTGCCAAATCTATCTAACTGTAGGAATTATTTGATTTTCAAGAAGATCTATGTAGATTTGTGTATTCAGATTGCCTTCAATAAAAAATGGCCCCAAAATGTTATCCCCTAGAATCCCAGACCGCACATTTAATTTTTCCAAGTGTTGTGTTCTAGCCATTTAAGTTAAATGTGGATTTTCTCTGGCCCATTAATAATTGACGGCTTGATTTTGGCGACCATATAATGAAAAGGACGACTCATCTGTAAACAAAATATTTTCAAGAAATCTGTCATTATCGTTCGCTCTATCCATAGTATTGCCGCAAAAATCCATTCGAAAATAATCGTTCTCATAAATTTGATTCTCCACAGCAATCGTAGTTATGTATTTTAAAATCGTTTGCACCATAGTTTGAGAAGTTTTCAATTGCCGAGTCGTCTCCCTTGCTTTGGTAACTTTTCTGCCACGGCACAAACCATAACCTCGAGCATTTCTCGGTCCTCTGTAATGTCACGTGGAGGTTTCTTATGATTTTTGGGCGATAGACACTCGTACGTTTAATAATCGTGAATAATATTGTGAATTGTACTTTCACTGGGTGTCTGTCTATCCGGATAAAGATCATTAAAAACCTGTATAGACTTTCGAATGCTCATATGTCCCGATGGTAAAATTTTATAAACAATTTTTTTGTTTTAAGAGAGTAATATTCGTCATTTATTTTTATTCGTGAGCAGTATTTACAAAAAAGATCGCCACCCTTGCTCATCTGACATCCGAATAAAAATCCTTTTTGTTAAATAGAGTATTATGCCAACCAAACTTCAGCCGAAACGTGACGCATATATATATATATATATATATATATATATATATATATATATATATATATATATATATATATATATATATATATATATATATATATATATATATATATATATATATATATATATATATATATATATATATATATATATATATATATATATATATATATATATATATATATATATATATATATATATATATATATATATATATATATATATATATATATATATATATATATATATATATATATAAACAGTGAAGGAATTCTTTCACAGTTCATAATTCTTTTCCTGGGTCCTGAATCCCACGCAGGTTGCTATAGTTGCCCGCGTGTGCGATGCTTGGACGATGCTCCCATACCGGAGCCATCCAAGTGGAAGCCACAAAGGTGCGACTGACTCCCTGTCAGTGGTATTCCTTTAGTGTCTTTTTTGAGTTTTGTCCATCTTTTTAACTCAGCTACACCGTGCTGATGAAGACCAATTAGTCAGAAACACGTGTCCACGGTTTGCATCTTTCTGCCATTTGCAATTTTTGCATTTTCCACCGTGCAATTTTTTTCCTTATGCGGGCGTACCCGTTAATTCTTATTGTTTGTTTCTATATATATATATATATATATATATATATATATATATATATATATATATATATATATATATATATATATATATATATATATATATATATATATATATATATATATATATATATATATATATATATATATATATATATATATATATATATATATATATATATATATATATATATATATATATATATATATATATATATATATATATATATTGTAATGTTGTAAAATGGAGGACAAAATTGAGATGTCATAGATGTTGGATATTTATTAACTGAATAGAATAAATTTATTATTAGTCAATTAATTAATATTAATACACAATTATTCATTACGTATGATATGTTAAACTAGCTTAGTAAAAGTTATAATGTTAAATAATTATGTTGATATCCACTTGGATAAATGTAAGTAGAATAAGAATTTGGATAAGTTGTATTAAATTTGAACAAGTGAAAAGAAGACAGATATGTGAGAAGAAAAGTTTATAAACTGGAAATAGAAGTGTTGAAGCGAATGACAGAAGAAAAGTTTATAACCCAAAATTTTAAATGTGATGTTTAAAAAAGTCAAAGTCAGAATTTAATGATGGTGAACATTTATAAGATAGAAAATTTATCATGGGAACATTTGGAAAATAAAAAAAAAGAGGTTGTCAAGAAGAGAAATAAATAAAAGAGAACTGAAGATTGATAATTTTGAAAAGACGAAAATTTTGCTGTAAAAGAAAAATAAAGATTAATTAAATTAAAAGAAGAATAATTATGATAATAAATGTATAGAAGAATATATATGGTATTTCCATATAAATAATAAGGAGGAGAAAAAGTTTAAGAAATTTCAACATAAATTAAATATATCAGTAATGATCAAAAGTTACATGTTCATAAATTACAAATAAAAAAAAGGAAATTATGTAATTATTACTATGAAAGTAAATAGTAACGAAGTATATATATATATATATATATATATATATATATATATATATATATATATATATATATATATATATATATATATATATATATATATATATATATATATATATATATATATATATATATAGTTACGCCACTGGACTGTGTAGACTGGTTAGATGGGACTGGAATTGTACGCTAACGGCCGGGAATATTCTGGACTCCTCTAGATCGTGTGAGTGGATGTATAAATAAGACACACGGTGTGCCGAGTCTCAGTCTGAAGTCGAACGTGAACGAGTAAAGAAGAAATACGAAAGAGACTTATAAGTGTTCAGTTGTGATTATAATTAGGAAAGTGATTAATCTATTGTTGTTAATTGCTAATTAGTAAATAAAGTTGTGAGTAAGTGTTACCTGGACTTTCAATCAACGAATCTACGAGTATAGGTGCTTATGTGGATAGCAAACACGTAACAATTTGGTGTCGGAAGTGGATTGGAAGAGAAATTGCTGGTATATTCGAAAAGGTTCTGCAGTGTTCTTCTCAGAAATTAGTGGTAACACGGAGAATTAATCTACTGGACAGTGTTTGGAGGACTATTTCTGGACTGAATAGTGACTTTAAAGTGGATTTTCGAGAAGTTTCTAGAACATTCGATTTAGAAATAGCTGCAAATTCGCGAGTGCCGCTAGTAATAACGTATTGTAGACTGAGAAAAAGGGCTACTAGTGCAATTTCGGGAAAATTCTAGAACATTCTATTTGGAAACTACAGGGGATACGTGGATTGTATCGACGAGAACGTGTTGTAGACTTAAAAACAAGACTATAAGTGACTTTTAGTGACAATTCTAGAACATTCGATTTGGAAACCACAGAAGATACGTAGACTGTGTTAACGGAAACGTGTTATAGACTCAAAACAAGACTTATTAGTGATATTTCGTGAAAATTCTCGAACATTCCATTGGACAGTTAGTGGAGATGAGTGAATTTTGTCAACACAAAAGAAGTATAGACTAAATAAGACTTTCTAGTGCTGTTTCGAGATTTTTCTGGATCATTCCATTATTAAAATAGACGTGATATCAATATTTTACGGACTTTATAGTGTAATAAACTTTATTCTGAAATTGATTTACGTGTCGTGAGTTAATGCCAACAACGAGAAGCATGGCGGAGAAACAAACACAAGACTTACTTGCAGCATTGGTGCAACAAATGGAAGAACAAAGAAAGATTATGGAAGAACAAGAAAGAAGGCGACAGGAGGAAAAAGAAGAACTAGAAAGAATACGACAAGAAGAGAAAGACGACCAGAGAAAAATTATGGAAACTCAAGAAAGAAAACGACAAGAAGAAAGAGAAGAACAAGAGCGAAGACGTCAGGAAGAAAAAGAAGAACAAGAAAGGAGACGACAAGAAGAAAATGAAGAACTCGAGAGAAAACGCCAGGAAGAGAAAGAAGACTTAAGAAAAATGATTGAGGGCCTGGAAATAAGACGATTGGAGGAAAACGAAGATATAAAAAGAAGCCTAGAGGAACAGCAGGCAGCCATTTTCTCTCACTGAAAAATTTAAAGTCGATGTTATAGGAAAAGTCGGTGAAGTGGAAGAACAAGTCAGTGAAGTTAAAGAAAAAGTCAGCCAAGTTGAAGAGGAAATAACCGAAGTCAGAGGAGAAGTAGCCCGACTCAAACAACAATTTAGAGAGAAGGGTGGCCAGTTGGTACTGTCGTCTGGTACTAGGTTACAACCACCTTCCTTTGACGGTCAAAGTTCATGGTCAACTTATAAGAGACAATTTGAGGCAGCTGCGCGTTCAAATAACTGGAACGATGAGGAAAAGGCAACAGCATTGGTATTAGCACTAAGGGGCCAAGCATTAGACCTGCTCCAAACAATTCCTGCCGCACAGCAACAAAACTTCAACATTTTGGAGGCAGCGTTAGAACTAAGATATGGCGACCAACATCTCGCCCAAGTATATCAGGCTCAGCTCAAATCACGCAGACAACGAGGTGGAGAAAGCCTCCAGGAGTTCGAGGCTGCGGTAGAAAGATTAGCCCATCTAGCCTATCCTGATGCACCAATGGAATTTCAACAACAGTTAGCAGTTGGTACATTTATTGATGGAGTAAGGGACCATGAAGTTAGGCGAATTCTTAAGTTGGCCAGGCATAAGCGTAGTAGTGAGGCTTTAGTACATGCACTGGAGATTGAGGCTGCCTATGAGGATACCACACAACCAAATCAGAGAGTACGAGCTGTGAGTGTGGAGGAAGATAAGCCATACAACACAACACAAAACCTGATATCTGATCTATACAAGATGATGACTCAACTACTGACAAAATGGAACTCCCAGCAGACACAAGACCAACAACAAAGTAGTGGGAGGCCGAATGGAGGCATCCGTTGCTATATGTGTGGCAAATTGGGCCATATTAAGAGGAACTGTCATGAGCTCAACATTCAAGATCCGAGACAAACCCAACAGCAAAGTAGTGGGAGACAGAGTGGAGGACGCATGCGCTGTTATAAGTGTGGCAAAATGGGCCATATTCAGAGTAACTGTCGTTAGCGCATCCCTGAGAGGGTCGCAGTAATGGAGAAGCCGCAGGAAAACTGGCGAGCTGGTACTTCGCGGAATATAGCAGATGGCCTCTCCAAAAGACCGTGTCAGAAAGACTACAAGCCTTGCCACCGTAAGGAAGAACAGCAAAATGTACAAATAATGAAGACCGTCAAGATTGATGTTCCGGATTATTGGACAAAAGAGTCGTTAAGGGAAGCGCAGTTAAACGATAACGAGACTGGTCTTATTCTGAAATGGAAAGAAAGAGGGACCCGACCCGATTGGAAGGACATTTCAAATAAATCAGTGGGGCTGAAGGCTTTATGGGCACAATGGGACTCCCTTATCGTGGAGGATGGACTACTGAAGAGAGCGTGGGAAAGTCCAGATGGGAGGAAAGTTACTTGGAAATTGTTAATCCCCAGGTGTCACGTAGCAGATGTACTTCAGCAAGTGCATAATGGAACATCTGGCGGACATTTTGGCATCAACAAAACTCTCACTAAAGTACGCGAACGATTCTACTGGGTGAACAGCCGCCAAGATATGGATGCTTGGTGCCGCCAATGTGAAGTTTGCGCGGCAAGAATGGGGCCACAAATAAGAAATAAGCAATATAACGCCAAGGCTCCATTTGAGCGAATTACCATAGCAAGTGACCGTATGAAGGCTCGTTATGATCTTAAGGCCAATTCAGGAGGGTACAAGGTGGGAGAGTTGGTTTGGCTATATAACCCACAACGAATGAAAGGCAGGTCCCCGAAACTTCACCACCCTTGGGAAGGACCTTACACTCTCGTCACCAGATTAAACGACGTTGTCTATAGAATTCAGCAAAATCCAAAATCTAAGATGAAGGTGGTGCATATAGAGAGACTAGCCAAGTATGCAGGGAATAATGAATTGCCTGATCGGGACGTTCAGGCTTAAGGAGGGGGCAGTGTTACGCCACTGGACTGTGTAGACTGGTTAGATGAGACTGGAATTGTACGCTAATGGCCGGGAATATTCTGGACTCCTCTAGATCGTGTGAATGGATGTATAAATAAGACACACGGTGTGCCGAGTCTCAGTCTGAAGTCGAACGTGAACGAGTAAAGAAGAAATACGAAAGAGACTTATAAGTGTTCAGTTGTGATTATAATTAGGAAAGTGATTAATCTATTGTTGTTAATTGCTAATTAGTAAATAAAGTAGTGAGTAAGTGTTACCTGAACTTTCAATCAACGAATCTACGAGTATAGGTGTTTGTGTGGATAGCAAACACGTAACAATATGTATATATATATATATATATATATATATATATATATATATATATATATATATATATATATATATATATATATATATATATATATATATATATGTATATATATATATATATATATATATGTATATATATATATATATATATATATATATATATATATATATATATATATATATATATATATATATATATATATATATATATATATATATATATATATATATATAATATATATATATATATATGTACATATATACTTTTATTAGTTTTACTGTGCTTTTGCGACAAAGAGAAAGCATGTAACGTTTGTTGTTACAGAAGCTGCAAGAATAAAAGATGCACTGGAACATTGGAACTTTTTTTCCTTTTTCTCGTGATACTAAAAGGTAAGTAACTTCATCTGTGCAAAATATAAAATTGTTATTATACACTAATCTTAATTACTGTTAAATTAAAGTGGTCTTGCCAGATTACTTCATCTTTTCATCTTCTAAGAGTTGTACTTAATTGTCTAATATTGATTTCTTTTATACTGGCCCTGTTTTTCTTTATATCGTTGGTAAATATATTATCATCAATTATCATACGAGTATATAAGTATAAATAATAAATGTTCATGATTATTATCCCTGACTTTTTAATTTTCCCTTAAAATTGGATTTGATGTCTAAATAACCTTGTGTGTTAATCTTTTATTAATAAAGAACTTTTTCTCGTTCAAAACTCCTTCTCAGGGAATTTTTCAGCTAACCGAATTTAATATGCTATTTAACTTTTTAGCCTTTCAGGATACGGGCAATTTCTAAACAATATTAAAGAAATGAGCATTAAAAATACGGCAAAACAGCACAGTATCCTTTAAAACGATAGGGAGCATAGTGAAAACTTTGTGTTGGTGAGGCAAGAATACAAAATTAATTAATTCATGTCGAGGAGCAAGGCACACTTCGAAAGCTATTATTAAAAAGAGTCTACAAATTGTAATTATTTTCTGTAATATTTGCTGTTAACTTCAGAGGTAATCATTATTAAACACATAACTTTTATTTGTTTAGGGTTATGGCAGCCGAGTGGGTAAAGCGCTTATAGCTATTCACTCGGTACCCAATGTCGATGGTTCGAATCCATCCCGGAGCAAGTTAGAAATTTTATTTTTTATTTTTTTTCGGATTAAGATGGGAGAGAACTGTCGATGCCCTAGATGTGGTTCGGACTCCATAATAAACTGTAGGGCCTCGTCTCTCTTTACTCAACACAAAATCCTAGGATTTTCTGAGAGTTACTACGGTGACTTGAGAGTCGGTTAAGAAAACATTTTAAGAAAACAAACAATTTTAAGTTAAAATAAAAATGTGTTATTTTGTTGTATCCTAAGTCAGGTTGATGTTGCTCTCCCAGATAAAGTTCTCAAAGTTTGTACTACGTCTGAAAATAAATGGTAGATAAATTTAAATTTCCGGATTTTTCTTTTTGATCTCTTCTAAATTCTGCTGCATTGTAATATTCCGATTCAATAAAACGGTAGATAATTTATTTTTTACTTAAAATTATTATATGTATGTGCATTTGAAATTATGACAAATAAATAAACCATTTTATTTATAAGTACAGCAAAGATAAGAAATTTCACTATTCGATACTAGTTAAGTCAATAATTATTAAATCGTCGAATTAATCTTTTGTTTCTCCTTCTACCTGATCTTGGTGGCCTGGTACAATTGTCTGTCTCCACATAATGATTCTAAGCATCTTGGATGGTTGGAATCGTTATGTTGATCATTATGGTTGATCGTTATGGTTGATCGAGGTATTCCCAACGCATTAGATACGTAACTCTGACTCCAACCATCCTTAATTAAGGCGACAACTTTACACACGTCCTCAATACTTAGTACCATATTGACAGATTGAAAATTGTTTGACAATTATTGTGAAATGACTTTCGACAAAAATCGGACACATGCCAACTTCGACATTTTTCGATAAGCAAGGTCGATATACTGATAAATCGTATATTTGAAATTATAATTTGCAAAGTTTCACTTGAAACAATGTATGTTCTATAAAGTTTGAGATACTGAAATAAATAAAGAAGGGAATGTTGAGAATAGACGGAGCTTTGTAATAAATTACAAGAGAACCTGACCAAGTTCCTTAATTATTCCACAGGGTGTTTCGAAATTAGATCACCAAAACATTTTTTGGTACTCCCGTATAATAAGCTGTAACAACTTTTTCCAAAATTGGAAGTACATGTGACAATTTGGATGAATTTCTTTACAATATGCTGAAAAAATAATCAAAATCAGTGAAAAATTACAAAAGTTCTTGAATACCAACTGTTTACAATATTTTATGTAACCGACGTTTTTGCCGTTTAAAGACCTTTAATACCTTAATATTTTATAACCTTTAATATTTAATAATCATAATAAATGAAATATGTATATAAAAAGGTAGACTTATTATTAGTTTAAAGTACACCGCAAATTAATTTATATTTCCAACCGGAAGAAATTTTATTAATAATCACGTAATATATTAAGGTCTATGTACATTAAAGACAAAAAGGTTAATTAAGTTCCGTTTGACGTATTATGCTAAGTATTCAAAACAAATATTTAAAGGTATTAGTGCTTCCTTTTATAACATAATTTTGATATTGCTTCAAATATAAAAAGTTTAAATTACCGCTAATGAAAATCAAACAAACTATTTAAAGATGAAGAATTTTCATAACTTTGGCTTTTCTCTGGCATAAAATAAGAAAATAGATTTTAATTTAATTAGTTCGGTCCTTTTATAATATAATATCTCTAAAATAAATCTATCAAAAACATTTTCTTAACACGTTATGTGCTGTAGTGGTGCGCCACACCATATATTGTTTCTAATGATAATAAATAAATAAATACATTTATTTTCCAGAAAGACAACAGTATATTGTATAGGAATAGTCAAACATACATGCCTTACGACTAGGTAAAAAATTTAGTTACTGAATAAAAACATTTTCACAACAAAAGTAACTCTAAATTAGTTCTAAAAACAAATAGAATAGAGTCGAAACCTTCTGGAGGGGAATCTACCAAACGACTTGTCTATTTTTTAACAGTGACAGTTCAGCACACTTTGAGGCTCTCTCTTAAGACTTCTAGATGAGTCAGAAGTGTGCCCGGCAATTAATACGTCGTTATTGGCATTAAGAACTTCGCTGCCCCAAGGCCAGACTGCATAAACAACTGGTGGTAAAAAAAACTCCCTCCAGTCACTGCCATAGAGCTAATTTTTAATTTATGGATGAACAAGTGGCAGCAGATTCCAGACTAGTTTGTCGAGGGCCGGACTGTACTTATCTCCAAAAAAGCGGAATCTTTCCGACCCGAAAAATTATAGTTCGATCACTTGTCTCAAATCCTGCTGCAAGATTTCTACACGTATCTTGTATGACAGGACAATGAGGTCTGTGGAGCTGGTCTTCCAGCAGACACACAAACAGTATGGTCCCTTAAAAAGGCATGGCAGGTTGGAAGGCCATTGTATTATTATACTTGCTCGTCTTACAGTACCAGCACTAGTGAGATTTATAGAACAGCTGCTGCCAGCTCCTTCAAGGACTCGCTTCACCATAACATCAGGTTCACAGCGAGTCACGACAGAGCTGGTGGTATTTAGGAAAGGATTTTTCTATGATTTCCTCAGCCCTCTAAGCGCTAACTACAAAACGGTCACGGGGGCAATTGATATGGAATTTGGATTGGACAAATGTGCAGTCGTCCACCTGAAGAGAGAAGAATGTAGGGAATTCTCTGAGGACGTACAGCTCGCGAACGGAAGCATCCAGCGACAATTGGATGCCGCAGAAACTTATACATAACAACGACGTATTCAGGATGTCTTTTTGACTATGCAAAAATCCAACATTGGGTTCATAAGAAAATGAAAAGATAGGAATGTCAAAACTGAAGGTATTTTTTTATGACTGAAATGGTGCAACTTTTTAAAAATTTAATTGTTGATTTAAATGAGAAAGTATTACACCTGAAACCACAGTAATGTATCTGCCTTTATAACAATCAACGAAATAAAAGTAGGACTCATCTCTATAAATAATTCCCAATGACTCCTTTCGAATTTATCAGCAAACTAAAAGCCCTTTGCTGAAACGGTTGACTATGCAGCCGAGTTCTGTACTAGTTATTTGATTGGTATGGTGAGTTTTGCGGCTAACCATTTCAAATTCATAAATTAATCCAATATTAAATTTTGCTGAATCTTAAATGAAGTGAATTAACTGCGAATTTAATATGGATTGAACTTTTTGCAATTAAAGTCGATCTTTATTAGGAACGTGAAGAACTAACTTACTGAAATATATTAATGCTAACTCAAATGAAAATGTGTCGTTTTAGGACCAACTTATATACAGTACGTGTACTAGACATGGGTCGTTTAAACGGCAACATTTTTGTCGGAATTGAATTGTATAAAAATGTAATTATTGTAAAATGAGTTTTTCTTACATTTTATACAATTCAGTTCCGACTATTTTACAAAGAAAAAATTTATCACTGCTAAATTTTAAGACATTAACTCCTACTTTATTATTGCAAATGAGAATCATAGATGGTTTGACTTTAAAATGTCGGAAAAAAATTCCAAGCTTTCAAAAAAATATATTATGTTGAGGTATATTACCATCAGCAAATATATAAAAATATCTCTATTTAAAATAAGTATTTTGTGACATTTGCATATTTGGCTGTGGAAAATAAGAGCTTTTGAAATTAGGCAAAACTGAAAATCTTTTTCTAATCATATCTGTCAGATATTTATTTAAAATTCCAACTGTTGCAAACATATTCTGAGAAATGATTAAAATATAACTTATTAATAAAATCAAATTGCCTTGGATTACGAAACGACAATTAAATTTGATGTTTAAAGAAACAAAGGTTTCATTGTCTTTCATATTTAGTTAAAAGTCGTTGCTATCATTATGTTTAAAAACTACGAAAAACGTCAGATGTTTATATGTTACATTGAATATGCCCGAAATTCTGAGGCTGCAACAAATTTATATTTTGAGCATGTTCTGAGCACCGGCACCCCAGCGTCAAATTTTTGCAAGACGGAGGAACAATCATGGGTCTTTTGCCAAGCCAAACGTAAAAAAATATGCCATTGAAGGTAGAGAAAACGCTGAAGTAAATACAGTTGGTGCAGTTAGAAATCTCTGAAGTCTCTACTAGAAAAATAGCTCAAACTATAGGTGCGATGATGCGAGGGGGATTCTAATGAAGCATAAATTCAGATCATATAAAGAGCGGCTTACTTATTACTTGAATTGGTGAGTTGAAAAACAGTCCAAAATTTGATGTTTTTGGTTGAAATAGCTATTATGTTCAAAATTCATTCATCTATCGATTTAGTATAAAAACCTTACACTAAGTATAATCGGAGCGACGTGAGGGCAGGTTTGCAGTCAGCGATGATGGGAAAACATTACAAATCCAGGTTTTGTACAGTTTTTAACATCACTAATGTTGTCTTTCTTGGAACAAAATAAACAAAGTCCTCCTCTACCAACAAAACAATAATGACAAAAAATGTTATGCAATAAGAGTTCTATTACCATGTAACGTCTTGACCAACAACAAACAGCGAAGACCAAATTTAATCATATATTGTCGATATTAACTGTTTGAATGAATATTCCAATAAAAACTACGTACTTGGGTTGTTTTTCACTACTTTTTTTTGACTTGAGTTGAAAAACAGTCCACTTAATTTTTTTAGTTATAACTAACCACATTAGTTTCTTTTGCAAATTTTATTTATTTCAACGTCTTCCTGACATTGAAAATTACAATTCCTATGTGTATGCCAACGCCCTATTTTGTGTAGTTTTAGAGTCACGCAGTTTATAATGATTTTCTCAAAACATTGATTTTGGATCTCTACTGTTTTCCAACTCACCGATTCAATTATTCCCCAGTGATACAGATCGCAGAATACATTTTTGTAATTGGTCTATCGACAAATGTGACGAAAATGAAAATATCCACGTTATGAACCAACGGGGTAAGAGTGACCAGCAATGGAATTTTTAATCATCTTAATCGACATGATTGGTCCGATGATCATAACGAACATATTTTTTTAACCAAAAAATATGCAAGGACTATTTGGACTTAATGTTTGACTGGGAATAGTGGCACATTTGATAACGAACAGTGATGTATTCAGCATTAAGTATTTAATAATAATTTTAAACAATTATAACATTTTAAAACAAAACGATAGTTTCATACATTTAATTGGGCATAATACTTCTACCTTTTCTTTGCCCAGTATAAAGATTAGTTTAAATGATTTTGTTGAAAACGTATTATAACAAATTGAGGAAATTCAGAGGAAAATTTGTTTATTTTTATTCAACAAATAATAGCAATTTAAGCTTAATTTATTGTTAATCGTGCCCTTAGTACACATTTTATTACCATTCTATTCAGGCCTGCCGCGCACTGACGATTTCTAGTTGTACATTTAAAAGCTGAAGTTCCCCGTTGTATAGAGAGACAATAGCCGTACGAATAAAAATTGGATCGGTTGGGGAATCAACAGTGCGCGAATTAAATATCTTAAAACTCGAACTTGGTTTTTTAAAAATTTTGTTTTATTATAAAAAACACAAGTTGAAAATTAACACAAATAAACTGACAGTAATTCGTTTAGTGACAGGAGAGGAATGATAGTAACTGATTTAATTTACAATAACAATGGTGTATATACTAACAATTTGACTAGCACTGCAAGTGCTGACATGAACAATATGCATTTATTACGATGATATTACTCCTCCCTTCTTAGATCGGAAATAAGGGTGGAATCCTTGTTGACGCCGGATCTGGGGTTGTTTCCACTACCATACTTTCAGTAGGGTTGGTGCATTTGATTATGGTACTTTTGTATTGAAATATAAAGTATCCTATAATCATAACAATAATTAAGAAAACAATAATTATCAGAATAATATTTAGGCTAGATTCGTTTTCTTCATAATGTTTTAGTGATCTAATTTTCATTTTATTATAAGTTGTTTGTATTTTAGAAATTTCATCCAAGTTGATTTCTTGTAGGTGTAGTCTTTCTGTCTGCTTGTGTGATGAATTAGACATTTGATTTTTGGTAGTCTAAACTGGTTTTATTAGTAGGTATGACAATAAGGTGTCCTGGATTAATTATTTCAACGATAGAGTTGTGTAGAATGGCTCACATTTATAATTTTGATTTCTTAAGATTTTTGTAATGCAGTTTTCTGGTTTTTCAATCAGGTTATCCGGGTGGCAGATATGTTTATCTTCTATTTCAGGATATTCGTTGTTCATGAAATATTCTTTCAGAGGGCTGATTAATAGGAAGGGTTTTTTGGTATTATGATTTGGTTCTCTTTAGGGATAGGGAAAAGTTTAAAATAATCATATTTTTCTTTTTCTACTAATGGAAAATGGATTGCTATTATAATTTTACCTTCTTTATTGAATAATTGTGTAGTAGCAACTTTGTAATAAGATTGCATATTATTAAAATTTGGCAAATATTTCTGAATATCTTTTATTAATATTTTTAGATTATCCATCGGTATTATAGATGGGTGTAAAATATTTAACTGTGCAAACATAATTGCGTTTTCTAAGTTATCTAAAATTTCATTTACTGTGTGACAAGTTAAAGCTATTAAATTGATCGAACTAAATAGCTCCCTTTCGTTAATACTTTGAAGTTTATTTATTTTATTTATTAGTTCATTAACCTTATTCTTAATCGAATGTTGATTATTAGTTAGCCCATATAAAGTTTCATTATATTTTGAGAATATGTTTTTTGTTAGGTCAACGTTTTTTATCACGTCTTCCTGTAATTGATTTTTATTATTTTCTAATGTCTTAAGAGTTTTATAGATTTTTTCTCCGTCTGAGGAGTCTAAGGTTCCAAATAACCATTTCTCTGCATTACCTATAATATTGAATAAGCCACGTTTTTGTCTAAAGTGTGGTTGAATGTTATTCAGTTTCTGTTTTATGTTTTTCATTTCCATGATTAAATAGTTTTAATCCAATATCAGTATAACTAAAAATCGTCAGTGCGCGGCAGGCCTAATATAAAAATTATGATTTTATTAAACGTTTGCTAACTTTGTGAAATTCTGAGTCCCAACTTATTTCTTTTTGCTGAACAATGATAGTAATCTAAGCCTAATTTTATCAATACCATCCCCCCAAGCTGGGCAACTTAATGATATTTTTACCGAAGAACAGCTTCTTTGTATTAAGTATACTTGTTCTGTAAAATGAATTATAAATTGACAATAAAATATATGATTTGTGGATTTCACATTTAGAAATTGTGGAAAATTAAAAACATATTTTCTTAAAAGACTAGAAACTTTGTGTCATTTAATAATATGTTTTACAAGTGAAAAAGATTAGATGCGTAAGTTTGTTTAGGAAACTTTCAGAGTCTATTTAAAAATTTCACACTAATTGTGGAAATTAACTTAATCTGTTCAGACATTTGTTCCAGAGGTGAAGTAAAATTAATATATTTTTATGAAACCGCGTAATTCAAATTTGTAAAGAATTCAATTTAGCTAATTTCTAAATTGGTATAATAATTTCAAATAGTGTTAATGCATAACGTGTACAAAATAATTACTCCAAAAATATATTATTTATTTACACAAATTGTTCCTGTAATATTTTTAGACCAATTTGGAATGTAATTTTTTTTAAAATTGGGATAAAATGTCACAATCTTTTCTCTGTGTGAGTAATAATCAAGATTATTGACAAAATGATTTCTTATAGAATTAAACCTGTCAAAGTTTCAAAGAAAAACAAAGAATGCGAAAGTAAAAAATCCGGATGTGTTAAGAGGTAACTAAACTTGGTAGGAAGTTTTATTAGATATAGTCTGAGATTAATTTTATGCAATATGAAAAAAAAATAAAACAATTTTTGTACTGTTGACATATAAGTTTTAAAACGTCTTTTGTCCCTTTGTCATTTCTCTCGTAGGAGGAGGCGTTTCCAAAAAATATAGTGAACAACTACAAATTAAAATATACCTAATAAACCAAATAGTTATTTATTCTTAAGTATATTCAATGACCTGTAAGTAAAGCCAATGGTGTTGTTTCAATGTTAATACCTGTAAGTTTTTAATATTTGGATATATCATAACATTTTGCAAGCTAACTTCCAACTCCTGATAAAAAGTGTATTTATTTTATAAATCGAACATTATGTAAAATAACGTCGAGGAAAAATTTGTGTGTTAAGTACTCTTATCATCGTTAAGTATTTAACGTTAATACTTACTTACTAATTTATACTTATCTTTAGTGTTCTTTCGGAAATTAAAAGAAACATATTATATTCTGTATTTTTGAGACAACCCTTAACACAGTAATACTTTGGAGCCATTTTCAAATGTTTATCTTTATATATTTTTTATATGTGATTAACTAAAGCTCGTAACTGTCCTACGACAAACAACACTATTTATTTAATATCTAGTTAGAAATAATACGGCACTATACTACACTACAACACCCGCTTCAAAAGAGGGGTAATTGGCACATTACTCGCGAAGATGGGCACTGAAAATGAAATGCGCATGACCAAATTTTGTGCATTGAAATTGTACGTGATTGTACTGACAGCGCGCATCCAAATAAAAAAATTAAGTATTTACCACATACTTCAAAGCATGCCGCACAAGTGGAATTTCTGATTTGTATTAAATCTGTGACCGTATATTCATGTTTCAGGATCTACACGTCTTGTCGACTTACACCCTTCCTGATTTATTAAGAAAAATCTCTCTACAAGATGGCACACTATATCATATCACCGTGGTAACTACCATTAAATTCGATCAATTATTTGGAAACCAATGGATGGGAAATAGGGGCTTCGTACTATGGCCTAGGAGGTCCTCATTGAATTATTTTATATGAGCTTTGTGAAAGATTTAATAAGAAATGCTTTTAGAAACGCGAAAAGACCTAGAGCAAAGAGTGAGGGATATTATTATTCAAATAACACCACTACTATTTTTAAATCATGAGCTCGAGAAAATGCCGCAATTCGAATACTGACTATTTATGATTAAATTTTGTTGTTGTTTGCTTCAAATAATAAAATCTCTTTTGTGTTTCAATACTTTCAATACTATATTTTCACTTTGTTAAGTAACAGAAATTACAATGCTGCAATATTGTTTAGTTTTATGACTGATGTAACAAAAAACTCTTGTTTTTTGTAGCCAACTGTGTTACATATAAAACATCTATTTTAAATAGACATGTTTTTATATCTTTCCTGATGATAATACAGGGTGTCTCAAAATTAATTCCCCAGCCGCCGGGGTTAGACTCTATGACCAAAAATAAGTCGCAAATCACTTATGTCAAAATTTCGAAAAGTTACTCCTTACGAAATTATGGCCATCTTAAAGATCGCAATAAAGGTATTTTTTGCAAATCAATTTTTGAAAGAGGTATCCAGGTAAAGATAGTTTATAATCAAGTCACCCTTGACGAAGACAGAATACGACATTTTGTGTGTCAATGTCAATAAAATATTTCAAATTTAAACTGACGTACAACGGTAAACAATTAAGTTTTCATACTTATTATAATGCCCAGAAAGTACAGCAATCAAGAATATTTAGATATGATTAAACTACTTGGAGTTTGTAATAATAATGCTCGTGCCGCAGAGCGTCTGTACCGCCACCGTTTTCCTACTAGGCGACACCCAGATCATAAAACAATAAGTGCTGTTGAAGTTCGTCTACTTGAAACTGGATGTTTGGCTCCTGACATGATTCATGCTGGTCGTCCCAGACAGCTAACATGGCAACAGGAGGAGCAATTACTCCACGACATTGAAGAAGATCCGTCTGTAAGTACTAGGATCTTGGAAGCTAATCGTCAACAGCGTCGTAGTACTAATGACAGATTCATGCAAAGAGAAAATCTGCATCCTTATCATTTACAGCCGGTTCAAAAATTGCATCCTGGGGATAGTGAGTTGCGCTTACAATTCTCCAGATGGTAGATGGTTTTTAAATTGCTTAGATGCAAATGAAGACCTTTTTAAGCAAGTATTGTGGAGTGATGAGTCCCATTCTAATCAGCAAGGGGTGTTTAACCAGCACAACTTGCATATCTGAAATTACGAAAATCCACATCAAATTAGAGAATCACATAAGCATGTGCGCTGGAGTGTAAATGTGTGGATTGGTCTGTTGGGCATTGACATAATAGGACCACATTTTCTGCCTAGGATATTAAACGCAGAGAATTATGCAAATTTTTGCGAAAACATATTACCTACCTTTTTGGAAGATATTCTTTTATTGCAACGTCACAGTATTGTGTATCAACATGATGGAGCGCCTGCTCATTATTCTCGAAATGTTCGAGAGATATTAAATCGGCGATTTCCCAATAAATGGATCGGTCGCGGAGGACCTACTTCTTGGCCACCTAGGTCCCCGGATCTCAACCCAATAGACTTTTGGCTTTGGGGTTACTTGAAAAATGCGGTATACAAAGTCCTACCGAATAATGAAGATGACGTTATTGTTCGGATTTATGGAGCATTAACTCAAATTACAAACGAAACAATAGGTCGTGTTGAAAACAATTTTATTCGCCGATTGCATGCATGCATAGAACAAAATGGCGAACATTTGCCTTTGTAAATTTAAGTATTTTAATTTTATTATGTGTAGATGTCACTTGATTTAAATTAATAAACTATCTTTACCTGGATACCTATTTCAAAAATTAGTTTGCAAAAATACCTTCATTGCGATCTTTAAGATGGTCATAATTTCGTAAAGAGTAACTTTTCGAAATTTTGACATATGTGATTTTCGACTTATTTTTGGTCATAAAGTCCGGCGCGGCGGCTGGGGAATTAATTTTGGGACACCCTGTATAATATATCTCAACATATATATTTTTGGAGAGCTCGAGTTTTTTTTTCGATATTTTCAGGTCAAATCCAACTATGACTCCAATTTAAAATAAGAAAGTTGGACTTGGTATCTTAAAATTTAGTAGTGAACTTTTCTGAAAAATGTATATTATCCTGTGTTAAAAAAATACCCGTAGAAAGTTTTTACCGCTTGAGGAATTATTCACAGATAAAAAAGTTATGACAATTTTCCAAATCTCTCAAATGTAAATTTTCACCGATATCTCGAAAACCGTTAGAGACATCAAAATGTGATTTTCACCTATCAACATTCCATAAAAATCAAGCTCTAGACGCCTTGGTAGGTTTTTTCTATCTGATCTAGAAGTAGGAGAAACGGGCAAAATCAGGCAATTTGAGGCACCCTGTATATAACCATTTGAACCAAAATTTCTCAGTAAAGGATAATGTAGAAATTTTGCCTTATTGAAGTGTTAATGTCTGGTGTCCCATAAATAGAAGTACAATATATTGAATCTGGAGCGGGCTGACCTAGAAAAGTTACTACCGCAGCCAATCTAACGACCAGGAAAATGTTGATAAAGAAGACTTTTGAGACATGAATGTGCAGGTGCACCCTCGTGTGATCAAGGAAAATATTATTGCTTCGTGGTCGAGCGGTAAGGACATTTGCCTCTCGGATATTGGGTATGTGTCTGTTGTCTCTAAATATTAGCCCCCTCCCACACAAGATATCACGAAGTATCTTTAGGGATACAGGGGATTGTATTACCTGAGGTGTTTAATAAAGTACTAATATGTAATGTTTACTGAAAAGTAATATTGTATGAGAAGTTTTTGGTGATTGCCGATTTTCTTAATTCTTGTTGTTAAAAATGGAAATGGTGAAAGTAACTTCATCGGTAAACAATATTAAGCCAAAAAATGTCAAGTCATTATTTTGTTTATCTTGTAGCCATGCTCTTAATGGTGTATCACGGAAGATAGTCGGTGCATAAGGTATAATCCAGTGGTATGTGGTTACGGAGTACAAGTATGTTACAATTGCAGGATATCAGTCTAGGGACAGCCGGTATATATGGATTTCTAATTACGGGTGTGCTATATCTTTAGATTAGCTCATTATGTCCCTTATTAGGGTATTTTGACTACGTGTAGCGGATGGTACGGCTCGTATATTACAACCCGGAGCACTTCGTGAGATTTCTTGGAGAGATCGAGGTTAAAACCTCACTTATGCTGCTTCGCGTGTACCTGATGAAATTCATTTCAGAGATCGAATAACTAGGATTTATTCTCTCTTTTCAGAGATCGAGTCATTAGAATCCTATCTTTACGTCAACAGTAAATGACAACCGGGTATTCCCGATGTTACTCTAACTTTTATAGCACAGGAGTTCAGTTTTACTAATTCGTTAATCGTAAATCTGTTCCTTAAACTGACTAAACCAGAGATATGCGTGAGTGACTGGAGATATCCGAAGGTAACTTTCGGCAGTTAGGCATAGAATAAAGTGATAAACTATCACATCAACTTATTTTTTGTACAACAGGTGTCGAACGGAACTGACCATACATTACCTTCGGGGCACTTCGTGAGATTCCTTCCAAAGATTGAAGTATTAAAACCTCATTCGTACCACTTCGCGTGTATCTGATGAAATCCTTTTCAGAGGTCAAGGAGTTAAGATTTCAATAGTACTAATTTAACTAGGACTGAGATGGGGTTCTTTCCAGAAATTGAGGCGTTAGAATCCTACCTTTACGTCAACAATAAATAATGACAACCGAAAATTCCCCGTACTTATTGTTGAATAGATAACCCGCTTTTATTAATGAATCTGTTGATGACGTAGTAAACTGGATTTCTCGGACGGTCACTTGCTGCTCGGTTGCTGGCTGCAGGGTTGAGAACGGTGAAACTAACTGGCTATTCTGACCGACACGTCTGGTTTTATTCCCAAACCGGGGTTGGAAAGACACATGAATGTGCGATGAGCGGTGTTTTAGCTGATATGCGTGCGTTGAAAACGTATTTTCAGCTAGCTTGGCGCATCGCGCTTTAAACAAATTCCCTGTATTATTTAATATAAACAAATATTCTGAGGCTGGGAATCGCTTTCTCATAATTTAAAAACTATGTTTCCAAAAAAGAAACTACTTAAAAACGTCCATGTATTATTATTAAAATTATATCGACTAATAATTTATCCTGTAAATTGTTAAAAACAAATAGAAACGTATTTTTTACCATTAATAAATGTTTTCAACTTGGCTTGGAATTAAACTAAATTAAATTCAAATACTTTCCTCTTACTTGGCTTCAGCGAACGGCTGTTTAGTATAAACACAATAATTGATTTATCATTAAGATAATAGACCAAACTAAGATTACCCTGAAAAGAAACCTGTTTGAAACGATTACGTTTGGGAAATAGTTGTTATTCCAAATGTTGGACTTATAAAATAAATTGAACCCTGGTTCAAAACGGTTTTAAAAGAAACATTAATACTAGTTATAGTATACAGGGCGTACCAAAGTGAAAGAAGAACTCAACTAGGCTTTATTACAACAGAAAAATAATACCTGAAAAATCACTTCGTTACACAGGAGAGAAATTATGACGATGCCATTTTTCTTTCCTTAACTATGTAATATATGACTGAACAATTCCTCCATTGGTAACGGACAATCATCGTATACTTATTTCTGGTTTTTCTTCTAGTCGGTTCAAAACGTCTTATTCTTGTTTGACACGTATTGCTTTTGAATATCCATTGTGAAGCGTTGATCGGAAATAGCCTGTTTCCCTATCTGCTAAAAAATAGCCCACATATTTGTTTATTGTCTTCGAATCAGACATAACTGGTCATATTTCCTTGATGCAGCTCACCTACAATATTGTTCTTGAGCATGGAAATCATCGATTATTTTATGATTAGCAAAATCGGGTTGCCTTGCCATATTATTTCCTCACACCTCAAAGTGGGGAAGGTTTGTATTCGTGAAAAAAATTTTGATTGTATTTCTGGACGAATCTCGACGAATTATGATGAGACACAAAATTTCAGACAACAAATGTTCTGTCTGTCTGTCTGGTTGGCGATAGGAGCTACAGTTTTTGAGATAAAGCTTTCAAATTTGGTACACACATTCTAGAGGTCAAGGAAGACATTGAGTTCGTTGATGAACAAAATCGGTTCTTAAAATTTGAAATGTCAAAAAAAATTTTAGTGATATTTTTGAAACATCAATTTGAAATGTCAAACTTTTTTCTGACATATCAAATTATAAAATAGTGACATTCGACCAATGTGACTTTTTGAAACGTCAAAAATTACTTTTTTCAAAAAAAAAAAATTAGTGATATTCCACCAATAGGACTTTTTTGAAACGTCAAAAATTACTTTTATTACAAACTCCGCCACACATCGAGTTTTTTGAAACGTCAAAATATGACTTTTTTTGAAACGTCAAAAAATATGACTTTTTTAAAACGTCAAAAATTACTTTTAATATAAACTCCACCACACGTCGAGTTTTACTACGGTGAGGAAGTTCTGATCACCAAATAATTCGCAGCGGTTTTTTTTATAAAATTTTAAACCCTAAAATAACACATACGAAAAATTTATTAAATTTAAAAAATTTATTATTTTGATTTTTAAACTGATATATATGTACTTTGTCCCATTCGTTTTAAGATACCCTATATTATCAGTAATATATTTTTATGAACTGAAATTTTTTGGGTTTGATGTATAATTTTCTTCAGTTGCTTTTAGAATATTAAATGAATGGAAAGTCTGTTTGTTAGTTGGTGAAAAATAAATAAATATGTCTTCTATTTATATTGTTGACATCTTAGTAGCTTTACTTATGTCATTCACATCATAGCCACACTCAATAAGTGATTTTTATTTAAGATAATAAAAATGATTTTCTTTTGCTTTCGTATACCTATAGAAAAATTAATTATATTTTCAACCGTGCGATAACAAAATCAATTTATAAGTAATTTGCTGCCAAAACTTCAACATTTCATTTCTTTTCCAAATTAAAATCTTTTTCATCCATTTTTATCAGCCAACTTCTTATAAGTCATTGAATTAATGTTATCGTATAATTAAATTCGTTTTTAACGTTTTAATTTTTGTAATTATTTCTACATACATGTAAAGTAATTTCTAGCGTTTCAGATCATTATCATTTTCATTCATTAATTTTCATCCATTTATGTGTGTTCAATTTGGCATGAAAAGAGCCACTCACCAGCACTAATGGAAATGCATTGTATTATTTATATTATAGTTATGCATCATGCATTGCGCTGCTTTCTAAGTACAGAACTAGAAAAGTTTCAATACAGGGTGAGTTTTAAATGCGTAATTATATTTTAACCCTCAATATATTTCGTCGTGTACAATTGATCGGCACTGTCAAAAAATTTTTTTTGAAAAAAAAAAATTTTAATTTCTGATAATTTTTTCGTCCTCCAGCAACTGACATCTTGATAGTCACTGGATAACTTTGTAAACGTCGTTCACAGAAATGACGTAACTGAAGGCAGTATTGCCACTGCCAGAGTTTGTCATCACAATTATCCTATAATTATATGCATTGCATGAATTGCAAATTTTGAATTTTTAAAAAAATTATTACCCTTTTGTCACGGACGTTTTGTGAGACGATATTAGACTTATTTAATATCAGTATAGTCGCTGCACCAAAACAAATGTAATATTTTATAAAACATTGAGCTCTTTTTAAGAAAGCATGATATCTGTACGCACTGGCCGAAAATAAGAAATAAACCTCAAGGCGGCCAAGGCGCGATTGATTAGATCTTTGTGAAAAGCGACACTTGTCACTTGTAGCTTGCTCTTAAAATAAAAGGTGTTAAAAGCATCTGTTTATCTATTTTTCCTTGTAAAATTAGGTAATCCTGACACTTTTTTTTATAAATAAACAGAACTCGTCACGTAAGCACCAAATATTAAAAATATGCAATACTTTTTCTATGTATTTTAAATTATTATTATTGTCTCTAATTTATAGTTTAAATTTAATATGGTTCATTTCTAAAACTGAATCAAAGTTGAAAATAATTATTTTAGAAAGACGCGTTTACTTTAAAAGAACGAAAAAGTAGATTTGTTTAATTACCTAATACAACAGTTACTACATGAATATATCATATGGGCTTGACGTTTGGATAACATTCCATAGCCGTTTTGCTTGTCTAGCATTTTCATCTACTTGAAAATATGCCTTTAACAATCCAGCATTAGAATAATAAAATTAGTCGCTATAGTTAATCACTACTTTTCACAAAATAAACCATCAAAGGGACAAATAATTATAAATAATAAATTTCGGTTACGTAGAACTTCGAATCACAAATTTAATCACAAAAAACTATAAATAACGGTATTAAACACATTTTTGTAAACGCTAATGTAGACAGGTATGCGAACACTCACACACTGATTTTTACATGGGGTGTAGTGTTGCCAGAGGTGTGAGATTTTCACATAGGTTATAAATTTCACTATAAATAAATCATGAAGCTTTTCAAAAAATTTCTATTGACCTAATTAACGGTTAATTTAGCTAACTGAGCATTGAAAAAATGGGTCTTACCATCGCAACAGAAACAACAGAAAGCAGCAAAAGACTATTATTTATTTGGGCTTGCACAACTAGCGCTGTTTACGCGAGGTTCCGATTAATAAAGATACACGTACACGGTATAAAATTTAATTCAGTTTACTCTTTTTTAATGGAAAAACTGACCGAAATAGGGGCTGACGACCTTAATTTGAAATTTTTTATTAACTTTTGCTAATATTGGTGTAAAATGGTAGAAACTTTTAAATAATAATTTTATTACTTAAGAAAAGTGCAGGTACACAAGGGAAAATAATGGTATAAATACCATCAAAATGGTATATCTGGCAACACTGATTAGGTGCGTGGTTAGATGTGTGAAGATCATAGGTTACATACACCACGCTAATATCGCAGTTCACATTATGGCGTGGTTGAATTTTTATCATGTACTGGCTTATCCCGAATAAAGTGCTATTTTCTCAAGAAAAAATTGATCTTTTTTATAAAACATGACGTATACTATCCTCCTAACCGTCCAGAGTATTATGGAGGAAAAAAATGCAATCTGTTAGATATGACCGGTGTAAACAGTAACAGAATTGTGTGAAAATACTGCAAACTATTTTCCATCACCTGATTGTTATTGTGTTGCACCTTGAGTGTTTTACTATTAGAGGCCAATTAAACTAGTAGAGAGCTGATTTATTCTTTGAACACCTACACATTTCAAATTATTGTAATAGCAGAGAGTAAGTACCTACTTCTTAAAAATAATAATTCTTTTATAAACTTTGAAAAAATTAGATGGGAACATTAAATTCCTCTCGAGATTCCCTAAAAAGTTTACTGTTCATCGGAAAATTTAGTTTTAGTTGTACATTCCATATGAAACGCTTAAAAAGAAATGTTGATTGGTGCAAGAAAAAGTCAAAATTGTACATTTCTCACATTGAAAGGTATTTCAAAATGTTTAAAAATTATTTTAAATGGAGCAATTAATCGTTTAAGTAGGTAATTATTTATCCAATGTTATTATAAATTCGGGAAAGAACTTAATGCTAGGGCTCGGTTTTTCAATCGTGGGTTAGCTAAACTCACACTTTTAGAATTTGAATTTTTTCAATTTTACACTTGTTTTGGAAGTGGTTATAGCAACAAATATTTTATGGTAAAGTAACTTTTGGTTGAAGTGGTTTGTATTAGAATCTCGTCGATTTTTTGTGAAAATATAATGCTAGGTAACCTCCATCTTATGTAGACTCACGATTGTAAAATCGCGCCTAGGTGAGAGAATTGCATAAGATATGCGGCAACACTGCTTCAGTCCATTATATCATTTTAGCTAAGATATTAGAATGTTTCCAGTAACCAGCAGTTCCAAAACAGTTTCTTCGTATTTTTTTGAAAGTCGATAATTCGGTTACACGTGGGAATTAAAAAAAAACGTGTCAGAGGGTTTCCACAGATGTCAAGAATCGGTGGTTTAAATATAACTACACACTTAAGACTCACCCTGTATTTAAGTCCGCCACCCACGTTCCAATGCCGCAGTACGATTTTGTTGACGACAAATTGAACGCAATTTGATCGTGTATTTTTGCCGTTCGACCAAGTCGACGCGATTTGATTGCAGACAAACCATTCAGTCTGCAGCAGTACAACAGTGTTGCTTGGATCGTTTATTTCACCGTTTATTATAACTTGCGATTCGGTTGTACGATTTTTATACTGCAAAACAAATCCTAAATTTGCTAGTGCATTAAAGATGGCTTATAGCGAGACATTTTTATAAGATTTTTTTTGAAAAACAAGGACGTAAACGAAGATTCTGTAAAAATGAAAATTAAAAATTTTCGAGCGGCATACGAAATGGAATTAAAATTAGTAAAAAAGAAAATCCAGCAAATCTGATGCAGGAAATTTGTAATTATTATAATTATAAATAGATTTATCCAGTCAATCGTCTGGATACAATCGAAATTCTTCTAATAAATGAACGTGACTGTATGTATGTCTTTTCAGTAACAAATTTTTGCACCACCACCTAAGTTTCTTGTATATTTTTTTTAAAATTTTCGTTTATATAAAGCGCAAGAGCCGCTAAAATTATATTTTCATCTGACATGTTTATCGTTCGAAAGCAAAACTCGTACTGCAAAATCGTTTCCCATCCGATTTCCAACAAAATTGTACTGCAATCGCATTCTACAAAATCGTACTACGGCGTTGGAATGTGAGTGGCTTTTTTAGTGTGAGTGACGTCACATGATTATGCAACTTACGCACTATCGTGTCATTATACACCTACACATCACATTGGAACTTGACCCTTAATGCAAATGTCTATAAAGGCAACATTCGTTACTTTTTGAAATAATTTCGTTATTTTTTAAGTTATCAAAAAGATGTAAAGACCTTCATACACAATCGTCGTCGCCATTTCTGATCGAAAAATGCTACCAACCTCCGGTTTCTGCATTAGTAGAAACGAAAATATTTTTTTTTAAATACGAAATCGTTTGCCCTGCTGGTAGGATGCAAAGTATTCTTAAACATTGAAAACTTGGTGGGACAAAGAGGACGGTCTGTACTGCCGGCAAAAAGTTATATCATTTTGTGTTACTTAGAAGGGTTAACCCTTTTCATAAAAACATAAAAAAGTGAAGTTTTATTATTTTTTTTCATATTATTATTGGAAATTGAATAAAAACTTGAAAAGTTTTCTTGGGGCGGCCGATATTACCAAAATGAATGATGATAACACATTAATAAGAAATATTTTTCAGTGTTGTGTATTAAATTGACGTTTATTTGTGAGATCATTTCAAAAGCAGAAGAAATAATACTTGAAATTTTAGTTGTAATAATATTTACACAATGAGTTTGTAAAATAAATTTAACAGAATTTTAAAAAACATACAAACTAGATGTTATTCACAACTAATAATTCATTCTAATACGCTATAATGAAATTCACATAATAAAGTAATAACTTTTTTCTCTCAGACTATAAACTTTTAAAGTTAGGTGATCCCCGTAGGTAGATTTTTTACACTAATTAATATTATAATTGATTTATTTCGCAATAGACTTGTTAGTTTTCTCTTTCTTTTTGTCTCCCTTATGAAAATATGTTGACATAATCTTCAGCATTCAAACATATTATTTTTATTTTGTTTTACGTAACAACCAAATTCAAATTCAAAACAATTTTATTCAAAATTAATAGAAAACTACAATGTGTACATTTCCCTGACACCGGACACCCGGTCTGTTGCCAACCTAGTATCGCCGTGTATTAGCATCGGGGCAATTATTAGGTCAGGCGCAGCAGGGCCGGTCCGGGCTTAAAAATATTATGTTAAATTAATACATCTCCTAAAATTATAATTTTAATTGCATAATGGCAACAAAAACAAATCAGTGCATGCAAAAGCATGCACTTAACGACTTAAAGGTAAGGCTGAAAAAAGATGCATATTGTATAAAATGGTGTATAGAAAAATTTTGAATTTAGCGTTTGCTACGACGAGCCAAATTGTTGAGAGTAAAAAAGCTCGCCTTGGAACAATATTGAGATGGGGACTATGGGGAGCGGAAACGTTTGGTCTCCGCTTATTTTTACGTAGAAAAATATTTGTGTATATGATAATGTTCCGCAATTTACTGATGGTTCTCAAAAATGTGGAAAAAAAATTTTTGAAAGGAATTTATTACAACAAAAAAGGGACAAAAAGAAAATAAGGGAAAGGTGAAAATTTTGAATTTGTTACCCTATTTACGGAAGAGCGTGTTATCCCTGTAGGAGAGGGCGTTGAGGTTGTCAAAATATTGGTAACGTCTGGTATGGCAACTTGTGTTTAATGCGAAAAGGCGCGTTATGCTCCCTTATTTGTGTAATGTTGGCGGTTAGCGGATTATAAGAGAGTTTGAATTCATAGAATCGTTGCAATATATCTCTGATATAGTCCATTATGGATACTATGTCGTTGCAAAGTTGGTGTAATTCCCTTAACTTAACCCGGTATACCCCCTATATCGGGTTGAGTTACGTAGAAATTTATTTTCTAAAACTTGCAATTTGTGTAATGTCGTCGCCCTCGCGAAATACCAGGCTGGCATAGCATACGTTGGGCAGGTCTCACTATCATCGTACATATTAATTTTTTGTTATCCCTGTTTAGTCTGCTATTCCTAGCCATCAAGAGGTATATACTCCTGGACAGGGAATAGACTTTACGTATCGTTTTGTTTACATGTTTACCAAAATAGAGTCTTTTATCCAAAGTTACACCTAAATATTTTACGTCTCAATTTGGCTGCCCTCCCATCGAAATAGGTGTAATAATTTTATTACGCGTAAATTTCCTAGTAAAAACAATAGCCTCCGATTTGGCGACGTTCACCTTCACCTTCCACTTGGCGTAGTATTCTAACGCGCGTACTTTGGCATGGCAATAAAAATAACTTAAAACAAATTAGGTATACTTCTCTTGGTAAAAGTTTAAAATATGGAATGGAATGAAATATAATAACTATAGATTTTTCAAAAAGGCGGTTTCTGATTGGATAAAAGTTTTAACAAGCCTGTTATAATAACAGAAGAGGATGCATCATAGGCCTGATTATCTTATTTGTAATCCACGTTTCAGCGTTTTGGCAAATAGCCGGAAAAATTATTGTTTAAAAAGATATATGTTATACCTATCTATGATAAGTTTTTCTAAAAGTTATAAATAATAATTAGCAAACATTTTTAGCGTTATTATATCTCATTTTATTCAATAAAAATAGCTACTATTTCACATTAATACTTAACATATTGTCATGCAAAGCCAACGGGGGGGGGAGCTAACGCTTTAATGATGGTAAAAAAACTGTTTGTCTTTTGTTTCATCAAGTCTACTGGAGATGTAATTCTTATAATAAACAATGTACATACCAAATTGAAATACATTTAACATTAATTTCTTATTAAAGCCGTCTCGTTTTAAGACATTGACTGTTGCCGGTGAGGGACTTGGTGTAACTTACGAAGACTTTATCATGTCCATTAACAGTTGTTTATGAATCTCAGCGTACACTTGCATCATTCATAAACCTTCTATAGTATATTTTGCTGTTTGTGCATACATGTGTATATATTTTATTTTTTGACCTTTACATGTTTAAAATAAAAATTTTGTAGATTCTCTGAATAAATAACTTAACGCAACTGATACACTCTTACTTACACGATCGAAAGCTGCGAGTAAGAGTGAATAAAACTCTATCAACATAGAGGGACATTAGAGCAGGCGTTTCACAGAGGTCGGTTTTTGTGCCAAAATTATAGAACATATACGTGTCCGACTATTCGCAGTTCCCGAACACCAAGCTTGCGATGTACGCCGAAGATACCGCCATGTACTGCCACAGTCACTATGCTCAGGCCGCTGGGCAGCTGATTAAGGCGCACATGGTACGGGCGGCGGAGTACTACGCCAAGTGGAAGGTTAAGGTAAACGTCGACAAGTCGGAGGCTATTTTTTCACTAGAAAAAGAATAAATAATAAAATAATTATACCTATTTCGATGGGGAGCAGCCAAATTAAGACGAAATAAGACGTAAAATACTTAGGTGTAACTTTGGATAAACGACTTTATTTTGGAAAACATGTTAACGAGACGATACGTAAAGTTTATTCCCTGTCCAGGAGTCTATACCCCCTAATGGCGAGAAATAGCAAACTAAACAGGGATAATAAGAAACTAATTTACACGATGATAATAGTGAGACTGGCCTTAGTATATGCTGCGCCGGCCTGGTGTTCTGCGAGCGCGACGACGTTACACAAATTGCAAGTACTGGAAAACAAATTCCTTCGCCTCATAAGTAACTCAACAAGATATACCCCCATAAGGGAATTACGAGAACTTTGCAGCGACATTGTACCCATAGTGGATTATATCAGAGATACTTCACAAAATTTTACGAATTTAAATTAAACTCTCTGATTGTCCATTAACCGCCAACCTTACACAAATAAGGAAGTATAACGCACCATTTCGAATACAACACAAATTACCGTACCAAACGTTACCAATTTTTAGACAACATCTTTAGATCATGCTGCTCTCACAAAATGGAATGGCACTTCCATATTATAAAAGGTGCACCAAATTTTAACATTTTTTCTTATCTTTCTCTTCTTTTCTTTTTGTTCGTTTTTATTATCAAAATTCCCCACAACATTTATTCCAAATTATAAGCAAACCATCAGTAAATTTCGGCACATTATTATATACACGAAATATCATTAAATACCCAAAAAAAAGCGGAGTTAGACATTCCCGCTTCCCTGTTCAGTATTGTTTAAAGGCGAGCTTTTTACTGTGACAGTTTGGCTCGTCGAAGCATCGTCAAAATTCAAAATTATTACACAAGTTTATACAGTTTTATATATTCTTCTTGCATTGTTTTAAAGTCTTATATCAACGACGCATGCTTTTGCATGAGCCTTTGATTTCTCGTTTTCGGCGTTATTACACAATTTAAAAATGTTTTTTTCAGGTGTTCTATTTGTTGTAAATGTTTTAGTTTTAAGCACGAACCGGCCCCGTTTCGCCCGACCTAATAATTGCCCCGTCGCACAGTGGGGCGGATGGCACATTTAGGTGACCATAATTCGAAAATTGAAGGTCGCAATTTCGACGGTTCATGTTCACATTCCCCTAGAGGGGGCTTTGGCCTATCTAAATCCGAAAGAGACAGGTCATAATAGCGAATACCTGGTTTTCTACGTCAGTCGAAAGTTGGCCCTGTCGAGAAACCACGCGCGACGCTCCGCTGCCGTTTTTTCAAGTAGAAGTTATTTCGTGGATACAGTGCAAAATTCACGGACGATTTCAATTTTGAAAAATGGATGTTAATGTTGAAGTTATGTATAATGATTCTACATACTTGAACCGATAAAAAATGTTTTTGAACTTTCTAAAATCAACGTTAAACATTGGACTGCAATTAGAATTTTTTACCTTTTTTTCCGGCATATGCATGGAGCATAGAAAAAATTTCCAACAGATTCCAGGCAGATAACTTCATTAACGTGTTTGTTGAAGTGTTTAATAAAACATATTTAAAGAAGAATCTCCAGATGTGTCCAGGAGAAAAGTTGTAACCGTTAATGTGTCGCGCTGTACGATAACGCGCTCTATGCAGTAGAGAGCAGCTGCATGGTGACCATAATTCAAAAAATGAATGTATGGCTCTGAAAGTGGGTACTATATGGTTTTCGGGGTCGCTGATAATGAATTTGATATCAGATTTATCAAATTCAAAATGGCCGATCCAAAACGGCGGACTTTTGTTTCCAAAAAATCTAGTTATCGCTTTCAAAGTGAGTACTATATGGTTTTTCGGGGTCGCTGATAACAAATTTGATATCAGATTTATCAAATTCAAAATGGCGGATCCAAAATGGCGGACTTTTTCTCCAAAAATCCGGTTGCTTTCAAAGTGAGTATTATATGGTTTTCGGGGTCGCTGATAACGAATTTGATATCATATTTATCAAATTCAAAATGGCGGATCCAAAATGGCGGACTATTGTTTCCAAAAATCTAGTTAAAGTGACCCCAAAAACCATATAGTACTCACTGAGTACTATATGGTTTTCGGGGTCACTTTGAAAGCGATAACTAGATTTTTTGGAAACAAAAGTTCGCCATTTTGGATCCGCCATTTTGAATTTGATAAATCTGATATCAAATTCGTTATCAGCGACCCCGAAAACCATATGGTACTCACTTTGAAAGCAATAACTAGATTTTTGGAGAAAAAAGGCCGCCATTTTGGATCCGCCATTTTGAATTTGATAAATCTGATATCAAATTCGTTATCAGCGATCCCGAAAACTATATGGTACCCACTTTCAGAGCCATACATTCATTTTTTGAATTATGGTCACCTAAAAGTGCTATCCGCCCCACTGTGCGTCGCCACCTTACGCGGATATGCTAGATCGGTAACGGACCGGGTGTCCGGCGAGGGCCATATATATTGTTCCCATTAATTGTTAATAAAATTGTTTTGAATTTGAATTTGAATAAACGAAACAAAATACATAATATATTTTATTATTAACAAATGAATAAATATTTTTAGGTTACAAAATAAAATAACTAGTTATAAAAAAAACAAATGCTTTTATTGATATATCTGAATTATTAGTTTTGTTTGTTTTGTAAATGCTCCAATGTTTCAGAGAACTTTGATTTTTATAGCTTTTGTAACAACAATCGTGACTTTCTTTTGTCTTTGCTGTTTCAATCACACCACATTAAAAATAAATAAATATATAGGGTTATAAGTTTGCACTAAAAGCACAGTAAAACTAATAAAAGAATCTATAACCTGGAACGCAGTAAACACACTTAGAAGGCAGCAATTACTGTGTAAAACGACCAGACGAGATAACGTACTGATCGCTGAAAACCTGTTAAAATGCATAGTTCTCGGCGCATATCGTATCTTGGCCCTCTATATCAATATTAAATAGAAGTACAACTTATATTCTTTGTTCAGGGTCAAACTTACTTGTTTGTATAAATTTAATAATAATTTGAATTGATGATATCAATGTAGACTGTAAATTATTTTTCTAAATTCTTATTTCTTCCTACAATGTATTTCGATTTTTCGGAATTCTACTGAACAATAAATAAATGAAATTTAAGCTGTTCTTCAATTCATGCCTCGGGTATTTGCAGGTTACCGCATTGAATAAACTAGGTACGGTACTAATGGCAAATTGTAACTGATTAAATCGTTTCTAGTGAGCCTTTATTTATTTATTTCTTTTCTGCATATTTGTTGTGATCTGGACTATGTTTCATGTTATATGTTATCTCGGATCTTTTTATCTTTTAAACAGGGTGGGCAATAGTGCGTCCTACTTCGATATCTTAAGTTCTATGATATCTAGAAACTTGATTTAAAAACATGAGTAAACTAGACAAAATAGTCTATAACCGAAAATTGTTTTCGAATATACAACATGAGCCAAGACGACTCTATAGAGGCAAGTAACATTTTTTTAAATGAAATGCCATGTATATGAAAACATTTTTTGAGACCTCTTTGTGGCCTCCTTTCACTCCTGTATTTGTTTTTTTTTTAATGGCATTGGGATAAAATCCATACAGCCAGGTGCAAGTTACTATATGTATACTATTTAACAAAGTTAAAAAGATTCTAAAACGGATTACTCCACAACGCATACACTACCAACTATGAACCTAATCCTAACCACAATTTATTACTTTTTTTTTTTGAAAAAAGAAAAGAAAAAACCAAAGGAGGGACATATGCACAATGCACATTCTTCTCGCCCAGGAGTCTTTCAGGGCCTTTTATTGTAAGACAAACTAGCATAGACTGCGGTAAGTAAGGAATGGATAACCAAATAAAGAAAAGACGTATCCTACATACGAAACTAATACAATTTTAAATTTTGAGTCCAGAAGTTTTTAAAAAGTTTATAATAACTCCAATCAGTCTGTCGTTATTTAATGATAATAAATGTAAGACGTTCACTGGCATTTGAATATTTAGCTTCAGAATGTCTGCATAAAGTTGGTCCCGGCCAGGTTTGTATTTATCACAACAGAAAAATACATGATCCAGATCGCCCACAGCATTACAGGGTTCGCATAAAACTCCTGTATTATTAATTACTTTCTCCCAGCCACTTGGATGTAATAATTTTTTTGTTGAAATTATACCATTTACATGTATATATTAAAAAAAACCGCTGTCAATTATTACTTGGGGATCAGAACTTCCACACCGTAGTAAAACTCGACGTGTGGTGGGGTTTATAATAAAAGTCATTTTTGACGTTTCAAAAAAGTCACATTTTTACGTTTCAAAAAAGTCACATTGGTGAAATGTCACTAATATTTTTTTTAGACATTGGGACCGATTTTGCTCTTCAACGAACTCAATCCCTTCCCTGACCTCTAGAATGTGTGTACCAAATTTGAAAGCTTTATCTCAAAAACTGTAGCTGCTATCGCAAACCACACAGACAGACACACACATACACACACAGACAGAAAACTTTTTTCTGTCTGAAATTTTGTGTATCGTCATAATTCGTCGAGATTCGTCCAGAAATGCAACAAAAATTTTCAAAATTTTTTTCACGAATACATAACTTCCTCACTTTGAGGGGTGAGAAAGTAATATCACTACTATCATAACTCCCGATTTTAAGAAAAAATATGTTAGTACCAGTTATGAAACATCTGTGTGATGACACTCAGCCATTTTCACTTCCTAAAAGTGTACAGGGTGGCCAAAAAAGAGTTTTTAAATTTACAACTTTTTCAACTGAATTTTCTCAAATTTTTCAAATGAAACACCCTGTATATTTTTGGACGCTGTGATGTAGGATTGAAAAACGAAAATTTTTTATACGTACATTCCTATGGCTATTTGTAACAATTTTCAATTTATTGAACAATAACTGTAAAATTCAGCGATAAAAATTAAAAATAAGGGTACTTTTCAAATAATTCAATAGAAGGTATTATAATAGGCATATTACATGAGGCACATAAAAACATCATACCAACAATAATCCAAAATTTGAAGGAAAGGATCATACGTGCTTTTAGAAGTATCACTTCGGCAATTTTATGAACAATAGAAACCTCATTTCAAAGACGCATAGACATGTGTGTCAATCAAAATGGGCAACATATGGAGCACTTTTTATAATATCTTCTCTTGAATTACAAAAAAAAATATTATTGTTCAATGGCCATGGGGACGTAGGTATAAAAACTGTTCATTTTTAAATTCTACATCATATCGTCCAAAAATATACTATTTGAAAAAATTGGGAAAATTCAGTTCAAATAGTTGTACATTTAAAAATTATTTTTGGCCACATACACTTTTAGTATGTGAAAATGGCTGCGTGTCTTCACACAAATGTCTCATCATAACTGGTACTAACATATTTTTTCTTAAAATCGATAATTGTGACTGTAGTGATTTTTTTTAATAATACGTGCAAATGGCATAATAAAAAAAATCATTACTTCCAAGTGGTTGGGGGAGAGTCAATAATAATACTGACGTGGAAGGAGGCCACAAAGAGGTTTCAAAAAATGTTCTGATATACATGGCATTATTCTTTCTTTATTCACCACCCAGAAAATACAAAGTAAAGGTAATTTTAAACAATATAATCCTATTATGGTAAGCAAATGAAGAAAATGATTCCACAGAAGGCGGACCTTGAAAGTGGAAAAATTTTCTCCAGTCAGCAAACTATGCAAAAAATTAAAAGTAAAAGCAAAAGCAAAGCAAAAAAAATAAAAAAACACTGTTAAATATACATACAGTACATATATGAACATATATCCACATACACATATATACACATGTATACATACACATACACACATATATATATACATATTTATATATACATACATATATACATATATACATACATATATACATATATAGATACATATATACATATATACATATATACATATATACATACATACACATATACACACATATATACATACATACATACATATATACACACACACATACATGCATACGATTGTACATATTTTAATTCTATTTTTTTCATACAATATAAATATTTTTACAATCTACGTATTGATGAATTTGCAATCTAGGAACTTAGCGCAACCATTTTTTTATTTTATTTTTAAATACATTAATCGAGTTTATTTCTTTAAATTCGAGTGGAATTAAGTTATGTAGTTTGGGCCCTAGATAAATATAACTTCTTAGTAAAATACTTTTCTCTGGTTTAGGAATCTGCGAAGCAGTTTGTCTATATCTAGTATTATAGCTGTGTTCAATATCGATTAAGTCATGCCTATATTTTTGCTGTCTGATTACACCTGCTAAAAAAATAGCTGTCTAGGGTCAAGGATATTTGTTTCTAAATATTGGTCGTTATTAGGATATGTATAACTTTTTGATACATTGTATTTAGGACACATTTTTATATAATTTCTAGTTTATTCAAATGACTGTTTGTTGCTGCACCCCACGCAACTATCCCATATGTTATATGACTTTCAACTAATGCATAGTATAGTATCCTCATCTGGTAAATTGTAAGTATTCGGGATAAATACTTAAGCCTGTATGTAACATACCTCAATTTTTTTTATTAAATGATTTACATGCATATCCTATTTTAGATGACAATCTATTATTATACCTAGATACTTAATACTATGCACTAAGGAGATGTTTACATTGCATTGTGGGCCGGGATAAGAAGAGTGTCAAAATCTGGTAGGTATCTCGAATATGATGTAAAGGGTATGTAGTGAGTTTTGCTGTAGTTAATTGTCAAAAGCCGACTATCGAACCATTCCATTATAAGTTTAAAATCATTTTCTGCGTTTTTTTTTAAGATTCCCAATCTGGGGCTTTATATATTACAGCAGTATCATCTGCAAAACTCACTATCTCACCTTTTACTGGTAATTTATATGTCATTCAAGTATATATTGAACAGTATCGGTCCTAGGACTGTTCCTTGAGGAACTCCATATGTAACTGTTTCAGTGGAACTATACGTATTGTTTATTTTCGTGCACTATTTCCTATTATTTAAATAGCTATTCATTAGTTCATATAATTCATTAGTTCACATTTAAAGAATTCTTAGTTGACACTGTAGAATCGTCTTGGCTCACCCTGTATATTCTAAAATAATTTCCGATTATAGACTTTTTTGTCTAGTTTATTTTTGTTTTTAAATCAAGCTAGCTATCATAGTACTCGACATATCGAAATCGGACGTACTATTGCCCCACACTGTATAATATTTTACATACTTATATTTTTTACTGAGGTAGACATATTTTTTATATGTACGAGTCCAGCGTCATATCATTTGGCCCAACAGATAATTTGGTGGTAACTTAAAAATAAAATCCGAAATAGTGACGAAATAAAGATTTTCGTTTGATAAAACTTTCATTTGTTAATTTTTCTATGTTTTTCGTTTAATTCCGACAGACACAACATATAAAAAGAAAATTAACAGGGCAGTATTTTTCAAACAAAATTTATATGTCAGATTAATTTCATTTGGCCCATAAGATTAAATTAAAATGGTGTTTCATTCATGGTACTAGTCTTGAGTTGAAACAAAACAATTGCTAGTCGTTGGGTGTTGTTGGTGACATATTGTTAGTGGAAATATAGTATTCAGCTTAACATTATGATGCGGGGTAAAGCCATATCCGAAGATTTACGCAATGTTATTGTTAATTTATATAATTCTGATCATTCGGGTGGTAAAATTGCCAAACAGCTGCAAATATCTCGTTATACTATACGCAATATATAGTAAAATTATACAAAACTACAGGCGCACTAGAAGAAAAACCAAATTTAGGGACGTCAAGTATAACACCGAACAATATGAGAGCACTAAGGCAGATTTTGAAAAAAAATCGTCGTGCTAATTGTGGTGAATTAACTGTGGAGTGGAATCAAGCAATTGGAAAAAATGTTTCAGGATCAACTTGTCTTAGGATTATCAAACGAATGGGATATAAATACAAGGTAAATGTTTTAATAAGTGCTTGGTTTGCAACACCCCCCTCCAATTGTTGGCATAACACAATAAGCTGGGGGTTATACTTATTGACCGGTAGCTCAGTGAGCAGGTCGTGAATAAGGGCTTAGATTGATTTGAGTTATCACCAAAATCAAGGCTGGGCGCCAGGACTTTTGCAAGTACCAAATAATTAAAATTTTACTTTAAAAGGTAAAGATAACGTTAAAACTTGATTTCGGTTGGTAAAGAAGTGGAATAAAAAGATATTATTTTATAAAAAGTATAATCAAGACTAGTATATGTACACAATATTTACAAGTCAACAAAATGATATTGAAAAGGAAAAAAAATAAAAAATGAAATGCCTGATCTCTCACAAATTTCTTCTGACCAAATAATGTTTACTGGGGACGAAGATCTTACGTAACCTCCAATGGGTTAGTCCAGCGAAGAATCCACCAACGGCTAGGCTCTTAATGGGTTCAGTGTCAATTTGACTCACCACTGTCAATACTGCAGTTACCCTTGAGAAAATATGCCAGTTGTGTAAAATATCGTTTTTCTGCTCCACCCTGTATATAATGATCAGTTCGATCCACCAGTTATCCTCTTCTCTTGGTCCAGGTATTTACATAAAAAGCGGAGAGTTTTATGAGATCAGTATTATAGGCAAAACAAAGTTAAAAGCTGTGACGTTGAATTGTCCAGCTACGTAGACAAAATATGAGTTAACACAAATTTACAGAGTAAATTGCAAACTAAACAAACTAGGATCGGTATCCTACAATATTTTAGGAAGTTGAAGACTTCAACTAACTTAAGTATCAATAAAAGTTACGTTAAATAGACAAAATACTAGTCCAACAAATAAACTAGGTGTAGCTACGATAATAAACAAGTGAAATAGGTATTCACTAAATGTTAAGATATTTTTTGTACTAAAACAAGTTAATCTTCAAGAAAATAGAATTTAGAATGTCTGTATACAGACAGACAACTAGAAAGATAACGTAAATAAATATTTGCTAAATATAAAACAATGAGTTTTTCAAATTAAAGGTAACGTTAAAATAAATCATTTATTAGTTCCTCCGAGAGAGGTTCTAATGAATTCTAGATAAAGTTAAATAAAGATATATACTTGACTATATGTTTACTTTAGATAATTAAAAGTTAAACAAGTGCCAGACAACTAGGCAGGTATCTTTGCCAGAGAACTAGGCAAAGTTCCACTAGAGCAGCGTTCATGATTAAATACTAAACGTTCAAGTAAGCAGTCGATATTTTAAATTTAGAAAAACCTTACGTTTCTGAGGTCTGGTTGATAAATATATGCACTGGTATAAAATAATCCACCACAAAACAAATGCACCAAATTAGATAATTTTCACAAAGGTTATAAACAAATAGGTTTGCTCCAACCCGGTGTACCAATCTCCAAATGTCACTAGTCCACTTTCAGAGCGCTACCAACGTAGCTAAGTGACCTAAAGCATCCAGATACAAAGACAGAAAACAACTAACTACGATACAAAATGGCGACATCCGTTGCCTAGTAAATCTAAAATTTACAATAACCGAAAGTTAGTTTAAATTAACACACGAAATTATTACAATATCAAAGGAATATTAGATAAATTGCCAGCAAGGCACTATAAATTGATACTAATCAATATCAATGATGGCTGTTCCAAAGAACCAAGGTGAACTGATCACCGAAAGGTAAATTCGCCCAAGGCGTAAATTAAGATAATTACGGTACAATATTATTATGAAAATTACCTCAAAGGTACTTTAAATCAATATAGCAACTTTTTAAATAATGATGAGCATAAAATCACAAGATAATACCAGAAAACATATAAATCTTACCAGACCGCAGAACTAGAGATGGTTTCCATCAGAACGCGGCACCAGAGACAACCACTGTCTGGCTGCCCTAGTAAGAAGAAAGTAGCATCGTAGTCTTCTGCTACCTAAACTCGATTATAGTTTGGAAAGAGACAAACATTTGGGAGTACAGTATGAGCAATAAAGATGAATAGATATTTAGGCATTTTTTATAAGCACAAAAATCTATCAAACCAATTGGTCCAGTAGAAATCAGTGGCGCCATCTGTACTAGACTGGTAGAAACTTAATTCATCGTGGAACACAACAAACTGGAAGGAAATGGCCTGCAATTTCGTTACAAGTTATATTTAACTTTTGGGCGAAAGAAAAACCAATTTTAACTACAAAATGGAAAAAAAATAATTTGGGCGAAAAATCATCAGAATTGGTCACAGATGCAATGGAATAGTGTTATTTAGTGTAACGAATCCAAATTTGAGGTATGTGTGGGAGATAACCAAAGTAGGGCTTTAAGGACAAAACATGAAGCATATCAAACATACAGTTTGCGCCGTAAAGTAAAATTTCCGGCGTCCGTAATGATTTGGGGCTGTATGTCAGCACAAGGAGTTGGAAAATTGTACATCATAGAAGGCACTCTCAATGTTGTTAAGTACATTAAAATATTTAGAGACAGTTTATTGCCATCTACTGAGATGTTGAAGCCTAGAGAAAATGGGTTTATATTTCAACAAGATGGCGTTGCATGCCATACCGCTAAAACAGTTAAGGACTGGTTGTCACAAAATAATATTGGGTTGTTAAACTGGACATCAAGTAGCCCACATCTCTAGTCAATTGAAACGCTTTGGCACATTATGGAAAAAAGAAGTTACGAGCTCAGCCCATCCCTGAATTAAAGGCAGGCTGACTGAAATTTGGAACTCAGTCACACCAGAAGAGTGTAAAAACTTAGTTGACACCTTGCGAAAGAGAATTGAAGCTGTAATAAAGCAAAATGGCGATGTTACACAGTGGTGACTGTAACCGTTAACGTTGTACGATCTTGGGCCAAATAAAATGAATAGTTATAATAATTTTTAAATTACTGTCCCCTAATTATCTTTTGTTTTCTTCTGTTCAAACTTTGTTATTATATTCCCAAAATTACTGTAATTAAAGTTTGAATGTTAGATTCAATAGATTTTTCTTTTGTGTTCACAAATAAATCTTTTTTATATACATAACCGCTAAGTAAAGGCTGGGCCAAATGATGTGATTCTGAGTTCGTAGTTAGCCAAATGTCTTAAGACATAAATACTGTTTTATATCGTTTTTTATGCTGCTATTTTGTGTATAATGTTCTAGTGCAATCGAATGTGTTATACTTATCAATTTGTACTCTTGACCTACCAACAGCACCCATCCATCCATCCCTCCATCCATCCATTCTACAACGAAGGACACATGCAACTACAAAAAAGTTGTAACGATAATAGCATTTTTTTATTCTCATTAAATTGTGATAAAAGCCGAATTATATGTATCTGCACCGTGCACGTTGACAGTGAGAACATTTTCAGTCAGAAAAAAACGTTGTCCTTAAAATATTGGTTCTGGTTCATCCGAACCTCACTAAATTTATTCACATGTCCGTATTAGGGATACGATATTCATTTGAAACATTTCTATATTGATGGCATTCTCCATTCTCCCTAATCATTGCAATGCAACTACAGAAAAGAAAAACAAAATAGCACGCTCTAATTTTAAATAGATTAAATTTGTTTTTAATTTAAATTATCCATCCGCTGCAAGCTGGAAAATCGCCCACTCGCTGAATATGAATATGGCCACTTCCACACACACAAAAATTCACACACCCACTCAACGTTCTCCTAACTGTACAACGTTGCGAAGGAGGAGGTTTTAATTTATTGTATGCGACAAATCTCACACAACAAAACTTCGCATGTAGAAATTGTTTTTTAATGTGTTCTAGAAAATTGTAACCCCTTTTCATTTGTTGTTACACTGAAATGGAGCTAACAAGTACATGCTGAAAGATGATTTGCTGTTTGGTTTACATATACTAAAAGTCTTATCTATAGGTTGAACTAACACTAAACCTAAATTAAATTTTGTTTTCTAAATTTATATAAAAATAGACGTTATTTTCGTCATAATGCAATATCTATAAAATATTATACAGTGTGTCTCAACGAAACCATCCACTCAAATATTTGCTTAAGGACTCGTTTATCGGAAAATAGCAAAAGCACGCCCACAATGGTATAGAAGGTACACCTTTTAACATACAAACATTAACTCGTAGTGCAAACACCCTCATCCTCATGAGCAACCCTTCAATTTTTTAAATGGCATTATAATATGTATGACATCGTTTGAGAGAATATTCGATCAGAAATACAATGATACAAGTATTTGGTTTTGAAAATTTTCTAATATTAAAGAAAAATGTACGTAAACATTTCGATTTTCGTTTGTATTATTGTATGGAAGGTAGTGAAACCCACTTTGAACATTTGATCAAATAATTTTGAGAACAAATGTTCCTTTTTAAAGTAATTAAATAAAGGAGTAATCATAATTTATTTTAATAGTATTTATTATAAGATTTTAACACCTATTTCAGCCAGGAATCCCAAATTCAGATAAAACAAGACAAATTATTTACGGGTCGTTTTGCACGGAAAAAAAGTGTTCTCATAAATACTACAATTATATGAACAAATTACGATACAAATAGGGACAACAACAAATTTTAGAGAATTTCAAGAAGAAATTGTAGTAAAAATAAACTACACATTATTGGGTTATTTGCAACATAAACTTGCAAAAATTTGCAAAAGAAAGAGTGACCGGCTCAATGTCAATGTCCAAGATGTTCAAATTTGTACTACAAAGTGTGGTTATAATTAAGAAGTACTGTATAATGCTACTAAAATTTATAATAATATTTACTATTTTATGTTTGGAGCATGTTCAGGTTCTTGTTGACTATTCTGCTACAATATTGTAACATATATTGTAAACTATTGTAGCAACATTTCTTCATAAATCAGTGACAAATTAAGTTATATTATAGCCATTACGTATAATAGTAGTATATTTAGCATGCCACAAATAACAAGCTAGGGGTTCTTTGGCTACGAGGAAGTCATCGGACATGTACAATTAAATAATGCCACCCCAAATATTTTACGATGATATAATGGTATGTCGAGTATTGCGATTTGATCCCCTTTTCGTTTTACCAATATTCGTTGAAGTTCTTGTGGATTAAAACCACAGGTGATATAACGCGCCATCTCTTGATGGAAAGACAGTAGTTCAGAATAAATCTGTCCATATCTCAACGTTGTTATTATTTAACGGAATCAATTCTTTTACATCCACCACAGTTAATGAAACGAAAACTTCCTCCTCAATTCTAAAAGTTATAAATAAAGATTCCCTGTAATGTTATGCAATATTAAAATTTACCTCGAAAAGTTAATTCAAGCAACGCTCAACTATTTAAAATTGAGATAACAAAATTGTCCATGGTTAGTTATAATTATAAAAATCACCATGCATAGCACTCACATTATAAATGTAACAAAATCACAGGGTTGGGTGTTAGGTTTTCTGGACTAGATGGTATTTTGAAATGGAATGATATGATACGTATATAACTGAATAACGCAAAAACAACGACCTAATGGTAAACAAATCTGATGGTGATTTATTGCTTACGTACGTACATCTCTATATTAAAACTATTACTACAATTTAGAGCAGATTTTACTACCTATTATTTCGCAATGCCACACAACTTGTAGCGGAATTTTCTCATAATACTTCTCATCAAACGATGTCGTAAAATAATTAACGCATTTTCTTTCCGTGTGGATAAGGGATTTACTTTTGGGAAACATATGAATGAAATTATATACAAAGTCTATGATTTCTTGTCGAGGCATCTCTATCCCCTTCATGACAAGGAATAGCAGACTGAATAGAATTAATAGAAATTAATTTACATCACTATAGTCAGACCTTATGCGGCGCCGGTTTGGTTTCTGAAAAATAAATTCCTTTGCTCATAAGTAACTCAACAAGATATACCCCCTTAAGGAAATTACGTCAACTTTGTACCTACATCGAACTCTTAACGGACTTTATCAGGTATACCTCCAAAAATGCTATCAGTTTATACTGATGGAGAATCCACGAACAGCCAATATGACATAAATTAAAGAGCATTATACGTCTTCTCGACACAAATTATTCAACATTTTTCAACAATCTCTTTAGGCCACGCTCTTTCTATAACAGCAATATTCTAAATTTATTTTTCCCTTCAGTTCTTTTCTTTGGTTTTTTTTTTGATCTTTTCGTTATTCAAAATTAATTTTCAAAAATTATGCCATCACAACATATTTTTTAAATTGAACATTTCTAAAAATATAACATTTAAAATTATTAATAAATATTAAAAATTATTAAGAAACATTAAGCGGAGCTGATATTTCCACTCGATGGAGAAAATAATTTTAGCCGCTTTTTGACTTCTGGATTCTATTCACGTCAAATAAACAAGAATTTTTTGTAGGGTCTTATATTTTCGAAATTATTTTATAATTTATTTAATTATCTACCAAGTCAAAAATACGTAATTCATATATTTACAAGTATACACCTTTTAGTTTGTAGTAATTGTTATTTCTTTTAATTCATTTTAATTCCAAACTGGGCCCGCTCAGTCCGATCCAACAACTGCCCCGATGATGTCGCCGTACATGGAAATTCTGGATCAGCTCTAATCTGAGGGTTCAGAGAGAAAAAATAACTTCTAATATTATAACAAATTTGATTGCTGTTGTTATTGCGCACATTTTTCTAAACGTAATCCCTTGTATACAGCTTCGGCTTTAGATTTCGGAGATTGTTTAATGTCTGTGGTGTTTATTTATTATTATTTTTATTATTAAATCATTTCGCTTAGATTTTCTTCAAATATCAAGGTGGGTAGTCTATTATGGGGATTCTTGTATAATAAACTACTACTTTTTTGAATATGTATGTATAACATATTACTTTTTCATGTATATGTAACAAACCACAATGGAACATCAAATCTATTACGAAAGTAAAAAACTGAAACTGTAGACTCTGGTTTTTGTCGCTACGGGTCATTTCATCTAACTTTATGTATGCTAAGAGATTATGAAGATTACCTAGCGCCTGATCTAGTTATTTTTAGTGCAAATAGTGTGACACATTTAAATGCATTACCTAGTGCAGTTTAATAATGAGCAACTAGTTTACTATTTAACCCTTCACACATTAAAAGGATTAATGGCCAAAGTTTATGAATTTACTTCAGTTTACATGAGCAAAGTTTAGAGGGAAGTAAATGAGAGTTGGGATATATCATTACAAGGACTGATTTACTATAGAACGGCATAAATAAATAAAGCCTATTCCCTTCGTTCATACCTGTTCGCATGTATTTAATTTAATTTATAAGCTAATGGGGAACTGCCAGCAAATTGTTCTATATAGTAAATGACTTACAGGGTGTTAATTAATTACATCCCAGAACTTCAGGTGATCATTCCTTACAACATTTCACGACGAAAAGTTCCTATTAGCATGTATCCTAAAATGCTTCGTTACTGAGACACAGCATGTGTTGAATTTAATTTTTTTTTTGTGTGTTTTCATGTACATTATACATTTTTAAAGATAACTGATTAAAACTCGGTGTACATAATGCTTGTTACAGCCTCTACAAAACAGCTTTACTGATTTTTCAACAATTTAAAGGATGATACTTTTTAGGGATCATGAACCCTTTAAAACCTTCCGAACTTCTTTTTAAGACGACACTGTTTAGTTAACTTCCTTGTTCATTTCTTAAATTTATTGGTATCTTGCATATTTTTCGTATTTTGCACCGTTTAGGAGTTATTTGGCAAAATAACGTCATATTTTTTGGCCAAAAATGCAGAAACATTTTGCTGCTATAATGAGTAATCCAAATTTAGTAGGCCGATAATTTTGTTTATTTCTTACAACACATAATTACATGTTTAATTGTTGGATTATTTGTTGCTCCATCATAAGTTTGAAGAGTTCTTTTCAAGCGAGTTTTTCAACAAATAATTATATAGAGTAAAATGAAATATAATAATGCTGAAAATTATTTTCCTGGCTATTTATCAAAATAATTGTTTAAAAATATATATGTTATACTTATCTGTGATAAGTTTTGTAAAAGTTTGAAAATAATAATTACCAAAAAAAAAAAATTCAGCGTTATTTTATTTCATTTCACTCTATATTTTAAACTTTTACCAAGAAGAGGATACCTAATTTGTTTTTAAATAACTATAAGAAGTAAAAAATAAATATTACTAGAAATATGGTGAATTTTACAAATGCAAAGTTAGCACATATACATTTTACATACGGGCTTGCCGATGGGAATACTTTTCAAGCTAGACGGACATACCAAAAGCTGTAACGAAATCACAGAATATCCAAAACATTTTCTACTAATCACAGGTGGATTCATGAAACCGGAAGTGCTAAAAAAACAACAATTTTGCTGGAGCACATCCTACAGTGAGAACTCTAAATATTGAAAATGTAGTTAAAAAAACATCCTGAAACAAGCACAAGGAAAATTTCGTTAACACTAAATATTGCTCATGTACTTATTTGAAAAATTCTCGTTGATAATCTGTTATACCTCTATCACATTCAAAGAGTTCAAGCACTTTACGTATAAACGCCAGTGGTTTCTTCAAAAACTTGCTGAAAATCCCTTATTTATCGTCAAATATTATGCAGCCATGAATGAATTTTTATCGAAACGCTATTAGAAATTTCCACAATAATCATTTATGAGCAGACGAAAACCGGCATACAATTGTGTGTGGAGTCATATTTTTAGGAGCAATTTTCAGTAAATGTGTGGGTTGGAATTGTTGGGGATTACCTGATAGGACCCTTTTCTCTTCCAAGGAGTCTTGGACAATCCTACATTCGCTTTGTTGAAGAAAATCCTCCGATCTTGTTTGAAAATATTCCCATTTTAAGAAATTAGAAGTGGTTCATGCACGATGGTGCACATGCACATTTTAGTGTTCTGGCTCTTGAAGTTTTGGATCAAACATATAACAATCGTTGAATAGATCAGAGAGGAGGCTATAAAAGAAAAGGGAGAAATGAGGGAGAACGCAAGGAACACGCAGGCAAATACGTTGACCATAGATACCAGTATGGCAAAAATACTGACAGTAGACAAAACCCCTGAGCATTGGCATGGTAAATTACTCTAATCAGAAATATATATAAATGAGTATATGCATCAAATATTAGGCTTATGACCACCTGTCATCTGAATGTCAAGCTACCGACAAGTCTAAAACGTGTTATAAATGTGGCTGTGAAGGACACCCCGCTAAGGAGTGCTTCAAAGAGTAGTTCTGCCCATTTGTAGCATGGTAGGATATAATAGTGGCAGTGGAAAGTGCTCCTCCTTTCGTAGAGCCCTCTCTAATGCCAGGAAAAAAAACAATGGCGGTTGGGTACATCCACGAAACTACACCACAGCGGTGGCGTCCAAGAAAGAGCTAACAGTACTGCAGATGGCAATGGTGGCAGGTATACAACAAATGGAGAAGAAGCTATAGAGTTCATCAGCGATACTTCATTTCCATTCCATTCCATTTTAACAGCTTTATTGATACTTAATATTTACAGTATATGCCTTAATCTAAGGTATTTTATTTTATTTAGGCTATTTATTTCATATATTTCAATGCAATATAATATAAGAAGGTACGTGTTACATTTCGCGAAAATGCGGTAGACACCTACCCAGGCCGCTGGCAGGGCCTAAAAATACCTATAAGGTCATAGTTTATTTAGTGGCTCTTTCCTGCAATACAGAGCAATTGCTATCCTGTGCTAAATGCTTTAACAAACTAATGTTGAATGTTTTTGTTTTTGTGGGGTCTTGATCTGTAGAAGAAAAAATTTTGTAAAAAAAACCTGTTTCACTTTTATTTTTATTTTATTTGTGGGTTATAGTTGTTGGTTGTTTATGCGTGTGTTGTGTGTTTGGAGGAAGGAGGGGTGAAGGGATGGGAATTTGATGTGTCATTGTGTGTTGTCCGTATGTTAGATTATCTCTGTTCGTGTATGTATTTGTGTGTGTGTGGTATGTCATCGTAGCTTCTTAGGTGAGTCATGTCCCTAGTCATTCGTGATGTTTGTATGTTGGGTTTTAAAAATTTACTCCCATAAATTCAACATAATACAGATAAATACAGACATATACGTGCTAGACAGATACGTGCTAGACGTGCTAGAGAACAGACGTGCTTAGTGATATTCCTGTGAAACTGTGTATAAACTCGGTAAAAACTGTGCTGAAACGGTCAAATTTGTGTTGGAGTGAAACGTAAACAATTCTGTACAAATTAATATATATCATCGCAAAAACTATTTTATAGTTAATTAATTAATTTGTGAAATATCGAACACCGATAGTTTTACTTAAAAGCCTCCATCTCATAAACGAGTGGTCAATTCGTCATAACAAGGGGCAAGTAACTCGAAGTCGAAGGGATAATAACATCTGGCAATTTAAACTGTCAACATCATAAACTTATTTTCCTATTTGAGTGAACAATAATAATTTGTTCGGAAATATGACCCAGAAATGTGGAACCTGCAATAGCGCAATAACAACAAAGAAGCCGGCAATTCCCTGTAGTGGTACTTGTGAGCAATCTCATCACATTCTATGTACTAATATACCAGCTGATCTGTTGGCGTCTGTAACTAACTATCCCGCCCTTTCTTGGAAATGTGAGTGCTGCGTTAATAAACTTACCACCTGGGACCCCAAATATTTTGAATCCATCTTCGAAGAAAAATTCAGATTATTAATGCAGGATATCGGCGAAAAGTTTAACGACCTAAAAAATGAAATAACCCACTCTGCTGCGAAAGTCATTGCGGATATTAACGCCGAAAATAATTTGAAGGTAAAGAAAAGTTACTCAGCTGCTCTGAAAACTGAGGCTGCTATCATAATAAAGCCAAAGGACCCAGAACAAAATAATTTAACGACAAGAGTTGACATTCTCAACAACATAAATCCCGTGATAAATAACATCAACATCTCTAAAATAAAGAATATTAAAGAAGGTGGTATTTTGGTTGGCTGCCCCAGTTCAGAAGATACTTCGAAACTTAAGGAAATTGCCAAAGGTAAGCTAATTGAAAGCTACAACATCAGGGACGTAATAAATGTAAAACCTCGAGTACGGATTGTCGGTATGTCAGAAAAACTGTCGGAAAATGAATTAATACAATATATTAAGTTTCAAAATAAACATCTAGATAGTGAAAATTGTGAATTAAAAGTATTAAAATTATGGTCTACAAAAAGAAATGTTAACATTTATCAGGCTATCTTGCAAGTGGAAACAATTTTTTACGATAAAATAATGCCAATCGGAGATGGTAAGTTATTTGTAGGATATGATTTATGTAGTGTTTACGATTCCATTGAAATACGTCGCTGTTTTACATGCAATGGGTTCAATCACATGTCAGGCCAATGCAAATCTGCAGTACGTTGCCCAAAATGTGCTGGTGAACACAACGTAAATAACTACACCTCTACAACCTTAAAATGTGTCAACTGTATAGACTATTCAAATGCTAACAAAACGGAGCTTAATATTGAACATGCTGCTTGGGATCATAATTGTTTTGTATACAAACATCATATCGACGAATTAAAGGTAAAAATGTCCTCCGCGTAGCTAGCAGGTGACACTAATACATTATCAAGTAATACCCATACCCCTAGTCGGAATTTATCTACGCAAGCATCTTCCTCGTCTTTAACTCCTGGCATAGAAATATATTACCAAAATGTACGCGGTCTAAACACAAAATTCCATGATACGCACACAATGGCATTTACATGTCAATACGATATATTTACCTTTACAGAGACTTGGTTAGACTCGCCCATCTCAAATACGGAAATTCTGTCCCCTAATTACAATATCGTACGATGTGATCGTAACTTTGTAGAAACGAATAAAAGTAAAGGCGGCGGCGTACTAATTGCGTTACATAAAAAATATACATATGTTGAACTTGATCTCAAATTTATTCGAGAATTTCTTCCTCAAATTGACATAGTTGGTATTAAAATATCAATTAACTTCCAAACTCTTTTTATTTTGGTTATTTATATACCACCAAATATATCCAGCGGTTCATATGCAGTTCTGTTTGAGATGCTTGAATCACTTGATTATTTAAATGATGGTGACGTTTATTTTATAGGAGACTTCAATATTCCAGAATACAATAACACTAGCATCGTTTCAAGCATACGTGCAAACTCTCTGCGCCAGTTTTCCCAATATCTTGATATTACGCAATTTAACACTGTTACAAATGTCAATAACGTTACACTAGATCTAGTATTGTCAAACAAAGATTGCCGTGTTACGAGATCTCTAGAGTGTCTACTGACTGAAGATTCACACCATCCACCCTTGGATATATCAATAACAATAAATACTTCTCAGTCCGAAAATTTCCCGTGTAACCCAACAGAAAGCTACAATTTTAAAAAAGCAGATTTTCCTCAACTATACCAGATTTTATTCGAAACAGACTGGTCCTCCTTAAATGAACTAAAAGATGTTAATATTGCATGCTCTGAATTTTACTCAAAATTGACTGAAATCTTTGATAAAACCGTTCCCAAATATGTTCCTAGACAATCTAAATATCCCCCGTGGTACACGAATAACATAATACGAGACATAAAGAAAAAACGTATTCTATGGAAAAAATGTAAACAAACAAAAAATACCAATATCTATAGGGAGTTTAGTGATATAAGAAAAAAGATAAAGGACGAGTTAAGACAGGCGCATGAAAACTATCTGCTGAAAATACAAGAAAACATAAAAAGTGATCCGCAAAAATTCTGGTCTTACATTAACGGTAAAAGAGGTAGCAGTTCCATTCCCGATAATATTACGTATAATGATACTCAATGCACGAATCCCCAGGATATTGTCAATGCCTTCGCTAACTTTTTTCAATCTGCATATTTAAAACCCAACATAAATGAAGATAAATATTCCTATGAAAACGTCAGTAGTAACAGCACCAATTTGTCTCTAACGTCATTTTCCGAAACAGAAGTACTTAAATCATTAAAGAAAATCAAGCCTAAGCTTACTAAAGGACCTGATAATATTCCCGCATTTATCGTCAAAGACTGCGCAGCCATCTTCGCCGGCCCTCTCACAACAATATTTAATTTGTCACTAAAAACGCGTACATTTCCTGATGTGTGGAAATATTCGCGCTTATATCCCGTTTTTAAAAAAGACAACAAGTGTGTGGCTGAAAATTATAGACCCATTACAATAATTTGCAATTTCGCTAAAGTCTTTGAGATTACTTTGCATATGTCATTATCCAATCACGTATATGGCCAAATTATTTGTAACCAACATGGCTTTGTTCCCGGTAGATCTACTGAAACTAATCTTGCATGCATCACGCAATTCATTTCTAAGGAACTGGATGCAAATAGGCAAGTCGATATTATCTACACTGACTTTTCCAAAGCCTTTGATCGCCTGGATCACTGTACTCTATTAGACAAATTGAGTAAGTTTGGACTGTCATTGATGCAGTTAGAATTTTTCTCTTCATATCTAGAGAATAGGCGTCAGTATGTTGAATATCGTGGTTACAAGTCGTTTGACGTCCTAGCCACCTCCGGTGTACCCCAGGGTTCTGTACTGGGCCCGCTTATGTTTATTGTTTTTATAAATGATATTGCAGATAATCTTAATGTAGAGAGTCTCTTATATGCCGATGATTTAAAAATATATTGTGTCATAGAAAACGAACAAGATTGTGAAATTCTTCAGAATAACCTAAACATGGTAAATGACTGGTGCCTATCTAATAACTTGCCTCTCAACATATCTAAATGTAACTCATTCACCTTCTCTAAAATGCGTAACCCTATCAACTACGATTATCATATAAACGATCAAATCTTGCAGAGACCGGATACAGTAAAGGATCTTGGAGTTATATTTGATAAGTGTTTAAGTTTTAAGGAACATATTAATTTCACTGTCGCATCGGCACTAAAAAGTTTAGGTTTTATAATTAGAAATTGCAAAGGGTTTAATAATACTGATATTATGAAACTGCTGTACTATTCATTCGTACGTTCAAAATTGGAATACTGCTCGTTGATATGGTCCCCAGGATATGCCATTTATATAAATAACGTTGAGAATATTCAGCGCCGTTTTGTTAAATATTTGTGCTTTATTGAAGATAATATTTATCCAATAATTGGATATCCGCAAAATGTGATGTTGGAAAGATTTCACATGTCAAATTTGGAAAATAGAAGAATAGCACATTCATTAATCTTTCTTTATAAAATTACGCATAACATGTTCGATTGCCCTCTCATTTTGGAGCAACTACATTTTCATGTACCTCGTATGACAAGTCGAAACTGCGAAACATTTTATCTTCCTACACCTCGAACTAATTTATTAAAATTCTCTCCTTTGTATTTCATGTGTAGAAATTATAATCTACTGCAAGATCAGCTTGATATATTCAACTGTAGCATTCGTTCAATTAAACAACTTGACTTATAATTTATAACTTTCGCTATACACTATTCTACTGTAGTTCTATTTTAATGTGTTTTTTTATTTTACTTTATTTTATTGTTATTAATATTCTTTTTGTTTTTATTATTATTATTGTTGTTGTTGTTATTGTTTTTATTATTGTTATTTTTTATTATTGTAATGCATGTTGTTATTTTGCAATGCCTGTTTATTATAATGTTCACATTCTTCATTGTAATGTTCCCACCCTGTAAATGGTTACCTGTTGGGTGGTAGTATCCAAATAAATAAATAAATAAATAAATAAATAAATAAATAAATAAATAAATAAATAAATAAATAAATAAATAAATATGCAGAGCGGCACACAATCTGCTGTTAGCTACAGTCTCTCAAATCGACAATGACATCATGCTAGTAGCTAAACCCAAAGCAATACTGACAGCAAAGGTAGGATGACCGACTGACCTCAGGGGGGACGTTGCAATTGGAATACTAAATAAAACCCTAATAATAGATCAGATAATAAGGGGAAATGGGTACTTGGCGATTAACACACACGAGAGTATAATTTATAGCTGCTACATATCACCGAATGCAGTAATGGAAAACATCAGGAACACACTACATGAGTTGTCTGAAAGCATTAAAAAACAAAATGGACCAATATTGGTGGCTCAAATTGTCCAGAATGAGGCTCCCAGGTCAGAGGGGAAATTCTACGCTACTGGGTGGCTGAGCTGGATTTATTAGTAATGAACCAAGGGGATAAGCCGACCTTTGTGAGAAACGAGAGAGGATCCAATATAGACATCACTTTCGCAAACTCATCATTGGCCCAAAAAGGAGGAAACTGGCACGATATGGATGAAGAAACTCACAACTTAAGCAAATATCTGTGGTTCCGAATAAACCACTCTAGGTGGGATATATGAACCAACGATTGACAGGGCTGGAACTTTAAATAATTCGATCGTGACATGTTTATTGCTTCACTAAAGAACGCTGACGAAGAACGAGCACAGACGAACACCAAAGAACTTCTTAAACAAATCGCAGACGCCTGCGACAAATCAGCAACAAGATATGGGAAGAGGAAAAGGCGGCCAGTCTACTGGTGGAATAACGACATAACTATAGCAAGAAAAGAATACTGTAAAAACGGAGGTAAATCACTCGCGGAGCCTGGCACGATGGAGACATAGAGGAACTCAGGCAGAAATATAAAAGGCCAAAAAAAAAAACTAAGAGTAGAAATCAACCAGTTCAAGGAGCAACACTAGAAAAACATATGCGAGGATATAGACAGAGGCGATTATTAACCGACCTAGAGATGAGAGATGCGGGGACATATCCCCATCGCAATACGGATTCAGAAAGATATGCGCCCTTCTCAAAATTTATGTAAAGAACGCATTAAAGTCGCTTCTGGGCAGGGGATACTAGACGAAATGAAGAGGAGAGGCATATCTCCTATGAATTATACGTAATTACCTCAAAGACCGCACTATAATGGGGAAAATAAAGAAGAAAGGATGACGACAATCAGTTGTGTCCCGCAAGGATCTGTCCTCAGACCCACACTTTGGAATATTCTATACATAATTCTAGACCAAGGGAACATAAGAATAATCGCATACGCCGACGACCGTGCGATGGTGGTAACCGTCAAAGCTGAAAGAGAACTACAGATATAGATAAACAGAGGTCTGCTAAAAATAAGTGAATAGCTCAATAGCAAAGGCACCAGAAAAAGCCGTTATGTTTACAGGAAGGTAGAAAAACTCCCAGATAAATTTTAACCTACAGGGACACGAGATAAAACCCAAGACAGCCATCAAATACTTAGAAGTGACCGTTAACAAAAACGTGAACTTGTATACCCATCTGGTAAACGTGGCTAACAGAGCCGACACCATAATGACTACTCTGGGAAGACTTATGACAAACTTGGAGGGCCCTAGACCAAACAAAATGAGACTGGTATGCTCTGTGCTGCACTTTGTAATACTGTACACTTCTTCAATATGGGGAAACGCTATAAAATTGGAAAGTTATAGACACATCTTTGCGAGGGTACAGAGAAAAGCTGCCATCAGATTTTGCAGGACTGTGTCACGAGGGGCGGCTCTAGTCATAACTGGTGTAATACATATTGATTTCTTGGTCGAGGAGAAAATGGAGTTGGATGCACCCAGAAACAGAGAGGAGGATGCCACTGACCAACAGCGGCGCCAAGCGACGATCGAAAGATGGCAGGAAGAATAGGGAGACCCGGTAAAGGAACATGACAAGAAAAATAATTTCGAATATCAGCGCATGGCTGAACCCTAACAACGGGGAGATAAAGCACTGGGTCACACAGGTCTTAACAGGTGTTTCGGCATTTATCTCAACGGTATTAGGAAAGCAGAAACTGAAGAATGCGCGATATACCATGAGGCACAGGACACGCACCAACATGCAATATTTAATTGTAATAGGTAGGAAGGGGATAGAAGGGAGCCTAGGAGAAAACTTGACGGATGAGAACATATGGTTGAAGCTGAAGAGGAGAATAAGCGCTCTCCTCACAAGGATTTTGAAGAGTAGAATAGAATAGGATAGAAGCGGACAGCCCAGAATATAATACAAGCATCACGGACATCATGAGGGACACGATGAACTAATACCAAAACGATGGTTCCATCATGAAAAGCAGGGATTTTAGCCGGTAAAAATTCGGCACTATCCGTCTGAACAACGAAATGTCTTTTGAAAAAAAAAAAGTCCCCCGACTTGACAATTTGGATTATTTTCTGTGGGGGCACCATAAGACCTTAGTTTACAATACATCTATTCAAAATGAAGAAGAATTGTGAAATTGTATAATAACTTCATGCCAAACTATAAGAAACACTCCAGGAATTTTTCAGAAGGTACGTCAATCGATGGGAAGAAGACTTTATGTGTGAATGTTAACAGAAGGATGACATTTCCAACAGTTACTATGATTTTTTTAGATTATTTTTTATGCTTAGTTCTTAGTTTTAATAGTTTTGTCCTCACTTTTTGTAATTTCATCCAAATTTGAGTTTTATTATTTACTTCAAGTCTTTTCTTAAACATGTTAAACGGAATTCAAGAACAAGTTAAATTTGATTTTCAAAAGTTTTTACTTTAACTCTCATAAAAATGTCGATCTCAATAGCACCAGCTTATTCGTGTCCGAGTTTTCCGTTATTTTGCCAGATAACTCCTAAACGGTGCAAAATACGAAAAAAATGCAAGATACCAAAAAAGGTTAAGAAGAAACAAGGAAATCATCTGAAAGTGAAAAAGAAAACAATGTCGCCCTAAAAATAAGTTGGGGGGGGTGTTAAAGGGTTCATGACTCCTGGAAAAGTATCATCCTGTAGATTATTGCTAAAATCAATAAAAATATTTTGTACAGACCGTAACAAATAGTATATTGACCAAATTTGATTCAATTATCTTTAAACATGTATAAAATACATGAAAAACAACAAAAAATCATTGAAAATTCAACACCCTGTATCTCAGTAACAAAGCATTTTAGGACAAATGTTAATAAAAACTTTTCGATTTCAAATATTGCAAGGAATAACCCTCTCAAGTTTTGGCTTGTAATTAATTAACACCCTGTATAGCGTGATAATAGTTATTTCTTTCTTAAATTCTATGTAATAGAATATATTTAATTATTTATCTACTTATAAATTAGTCTTCCCAACAGGAATATGCGATAAATAATAATCGAAAAGCACTGATATACAAAAAATGTAATATGAAACATGCAATATAGATTAAAATTAAATAGTAATTTACCGATTATATAAGCTGAAAACAAATATTATACTACAACTGTGTATTAGAGCTTCATGCATATAAGCAATTAATTAATAGCATATTATTAAAGCTGGCAACTCGTGCGGCTATTCAGTGATGCAACAGCAGATAAATACCTGGTGAGGCAATGACCGGCCGGCGGACAAATCGAAGCGAGCTGCGAGACTAGTCCATTGTTGTGTGTCGTAGTGTTTACACGTTAATTTATTCCTCTCCGTTGTATTGTATGTTGTTGTATTGTTGATAATTTTATTTGTTGTATTTTATTGTTAATATTAGTTTACTAATAAAATATGCCAGACGTGCGCAAGGGTAAAAACGGCCATACGGTGAAAAAGTGAATAAATTTATCGGTGAATTACCGGATTTATTCTATAATTGTGCCACAATAATGTAAGGTATGCGAGACAGACCTGATGTGCTGGGATAAATGTGATTGTAGACGTCACGTAAATACTATGCAGCATAAAACTAAAAAAAATGGCATGCCTTCGAAAACACAGTTTATGTTCGATTTACTGTTAATGCTGATTGTCTGTGATGCTCCGCTGCATATACCCTATAAACAAACATTTCGGGAGTTCTGGAATAAATACAATTCCCAACTGACGTTATCAAGTCGCGCAACGATGCGTAACTATATACCAGCTGTACGAGAAGATATTGTAAATAAGATCAAATGTGTATTAAAAAATTGACGGCTGTGGTTTTGTGTTGACGAGACGACAGATTGTAAAAGAATTCTGTTGTAAATGTTATAGTACGTGTACTGGACCCTCTTAAACAGACATTTCCACTACAACTAGCTAGCAAAAGACTAACTGAGTGTACTGGCAAAACAATTACGGGGGTAGTGCTGGAGACGTTAGAAAAATTTGATTATCAATAAGTCAAGTGTTGATGTTTGTGATCGATGGAGCCGCGACAATACGTTTAGTAGGCAATTCTCTTCAAGAATATGTTTGTAGATTGGTACGTGTTACGTATAAAGTGCATATTTTACATCTTGTGGCAGAAACTATACGACAAAGTTTTCCAAAGGCAGATGCATTAATAGCAAGTTCAAAAAAATGTTCCTTAAATTTCCTCGCATTGCACAGCAAATTCCCGGTATTCCCAAATCACCACAGCCGATTCTTGCACGTGGAACATCGTTGAAGGCAGCTTTTTACAATGCTGAATATTTTTTACAATAAATAAAAGCTGTGATACTACACTTCAATCTTGAGGAGGCTGCAGCTATTAATAAAAGCCAGACAAAATTCGAAAATGTTTCCGTTGAAACAGATTTAAAAACTATTCTCACGAACTATAAACGATTATATGACGCTATACGGAACTTACAAAACAGTGCGTTGTCGTTAGCGGAATCACTACAAATAGTGGACCAAGTAAGTCGACTGCTATGCTCTATAGGTGACGCAAAAAATAAGCCTGTTAGAGAAAAGTTCGCACGTGTGTTAAAGCAAGACAGATTACCAGATTAGAACAAATTTGTGATGGTACTGATGGTGGAACCCCAAATCCGTTAAGTGTGTTCAAAGACTATTTTAAGTATGACTGTATTAAGTATGACTGTATTATATCAGATGTCGAACGGTCATTTTCAAAATATAAGCATATTTTTTCACCTCAGCGAACATCACTCACGGAGACAGCCATAGAAACATACCTGATGGTGCAAAGTTTTTACAGATCTTCTCCAGTTTGTGATAACCAAGCTGGTTCATCAAGCTAGTTGTAACAGTTTATTGCTTTTTTTTTACTAGTTAATTTCTTTTATTACATCTATTATGATGCTTACGTCTATGTCCTGCCGCACATTGCTGCCAGCATCAATTAAAATATGTTAACTAGATTCAATTGTAATTAGTATGTGATGATGGAATCCTGAACAAAAACTAATTTAGATTAGCATAGCTTCGGATTACTGAGAACAAATTTATAAAATGGCTATTTATTAAATCGTTTAGAAGTGTGAAAATAACTTTCAGTCAAGCATATCCTTTTTTTTAAGACAAGTACCTTTATTTATTTATATATTTCGTAATATAACTTCCATATAGTTTAAATGATTCAGATTTTTATAACACTTATACTTAATATATCTTTAATAAATTTTGATTTCAATTCCATCTGCATATTTTGCGTAAAATGAATTTCACACTACATGATAATTATACTCAACTATACGTATTGCTAATTAACTCTATCCTTGTAATATATAATATTAAGATATACCTTGTATTTCCAAAATTTGCGATTTTTAACATAAACTCGAGCAGGCTGATAAGGGTTTAGAGAGAAATTTTAGAGTCAACAGTTATCATAAGATCTTATTTAGTTGTAGCTTGTAGCACTGTATTGTTTCCAATGATCAAAGAATTGTAGAAGATAATTTTATTATTATTTAATGTTATATTATTAAATATCATATAATTGTATAACTTGAGGTTATCAGTACATAATAAACATTCTAAATGTAAAAAATACGTAAACACTTCGTTAATAAAAACAAAAAGTAGAGCGTCAATATGACTTCCCTAAGGGACGCCTGACGTGATGTTTATTAGATATAATTGGCAATTATTTACTTCTACGTAGTGAGATCGATTAGTCAAGTATGGACTTTGGACAGTCCAAAAGGATACCGAGCACATCAAAATAAGATTTCATGTTGAACCTTATCGAAATCCTTTGAGTAATCGGTTAACCAGTAAACCAGTTTCACTCGACTGCCCATATTATCTGGTATATACAAATTGCACAAAGGGAATAAGATTAGATGACGTAGAGTGATTTTTATAAAAGCCATGCTGTTTTTTTAATAACAGATTGTTATAAGCTGCTGTCTGATTTTATTTTTGAAGCTTCACCTGACTGTTCATATATCGATGAAAAGGTACTAGGTACATACATTTACAACTTCTAGAAGATCCTCAAATTTATTATTGCCGGAAATCATACTATTGAGGATATTATTAGACTTTTCTTGTCTGAGAACCCAACATTTTTCTCAATAAAATTGTTTTAGATTAAATTATTATTATTACTTCATTTAAGCATTTTTCTAGAAGTTGAAAACTCTTTTCTAGCAGTTGAAAACTTGTCATAATCATTTAACTTATTATATTGTAACGAAGTGATTATTTTATAGAATTAAAATATGTAACTAGGTGCTACTTGTCTGATTCAAAAGATATTTTAAACATTGTAGTACCGCGCCCTTAATAGTGGTATTGTCAGTTGCTCATTAATAATAGTATAATTATTATTTGTAAGATAGGTAGTGGTAATCTGTTTGTATAAACAATTCAAATAGGCCGAGCTGCAGATAGTACATAAATCGCGAAACGCGAATCGCGCATATTGTCCCCGGCACTCCTGTGCCCGCCCCACCGTGAAGGACCACGAGACTGGAAACAAACAAATCAGTTTCCGTCTGGCCGCTGACCGAAGAACCACGCCGACCAGTACAGTAAGTAATCTCGTTGTGAGTATAGATGTATAAGTATTTAAATTTAATTCGGAATTTTTCTAAGTCTGTAAAAGGTGACGTAGTTGCAATATTCCGCGCATAACTACCGCGTCCTCCTGCTTCTGCTTTTGGCAGTGTTTAGTAGCTTGAGGATTTTTCAAACAAGTTAGTTTCCGTCTGGTCGCTGACCGAAGAACCACGCCGACCAGCATAGTAAGTAATCTCGTTGTGAGTATAGAGGTATAGGTATTTAAATTTAATTCAGACGTAGTTACCATATTTCGCGCATGACTACCGCGTCTCCTCCTACTTCTGCTTTTGGCAGAATTTAGTAGCTTGAGGATTTTTCAGAGCGTCCACAACAGTCCATTACTACCGCCAGTGCCTACCAGACGTGCCGACACCGACCGCTCCAGAGAGGAAGCAGCCCAGGATACGGAAGTAGGTATCAAGGTTTGATAAATAAAGGTTTGGTAAATAACAAGTATTATTTGGCTGGTGTGTATTTTCCGGACATTGTTTAGAGTTTGTAAAACGCGACCGCCCCTTCCGTGGGGTCTGCGAGCGAAAAACCATATGCGCCTCATATCCTTCCGTCCGAGTGTAGAACGGGAGAGCGGCTGAAGGTTGGAACCATAACCGCGTTAACCGCGTATCCTCCAGGCTACCTGAGCACGTCATATTCTGCAGGGTGACTTGGAGGTACTATCATTTGTAACCGCGTGTCCTCCAGGCTACTTGAGCACGTCATATTCTGCAGGGTGACTTGGAGGTACTTTCGTTCGTAACCGCGTGTCCTCCAGGCTACCTGAGCACGTCATATTCTGCAGTGTGACTTGGAGTTTGACATTACCGTAGTCTCTTTAAATTTCCAACCGGTAGGCTTGCCACTCCTTCCCCCACCCCCAAAACGTAACCGCGTTATACCGCGTCCTCCAGGCTACCTGAGCACGTTATATTCTGCAGGGTGACTTGGAGGTACTAGATTCGGCATATAAGTCCGGAACCATCCATAGTAAATAACCGCCATAGATAGTCATAGTCATAGTGTGCTTGTATTAACGCTTGCGTCCCCTCCTGGTATCCGTCCGCCGTCTGCTTATGGCCGATTCATTATTGCTGGTCACCTTTTTTCACTGCTTAATCACCGTATTACCGCGTCGCACCGCTTGTACGCCCGCTTACTCTACCCGCTCGTCTGTAATTAAGACCGCTTGTAGTACAAGTTTTAATTACTAAGATGTATATATAGTGTAAATAGTAATTAGTGTGTAGAATAAATGTAAATATATTGAATGAGAGTCGTTTCATTAACTGTAGTGTGTAAGTTACCGTTTCCCGACCCCTAGCTTATCCGTTTCTTCACTGTAGTTGCCCGGTAAAGTGGTGTTTCTGCACTCTAAATAGAAACTGGCGTCCGAGATATCCGTATCTTGAGCATCGCCGTAGTTTGGGGCGTCAAAGTGACACTTCTGCTCTTATGTAGAAAAGAAGAGTACGTCGCAATATGTATTTTTTAGTTTACATTAGATACAATTATATGTATTTATAATAAACTTATAAAAGGTTCAAATGGTTCAGTAATTAGTATAAAGCTAATCTACTAAGTTTCTAGTAGTCTCCGTAAAGTGGCCACCCTCTTGAAAATTGAAATTTTCATTTCTAATTTCTACTCTATACTTTTACTCATAAGGTACAATGGATACAGATTTGTGATCAATTAAAGAGACAAACTTTTTATTCAGAAGTCCAATTAGTCTGTATATAAATCTCGCAGTTCTACTCTACTAAAAGAAAGCTTTTATTAGATGTTTTACAAACAGGGAAAAAATGTAACTGAAACTACTCAGTATACAAAAGCTAATTCAATTGTTCTATACTACAAACTAATTTGAAGTTAAAGTGTGATAAAATCTGAAGGAGGTAAGAGACTACCTATTATTTCTGAACACTAGTATTGCTGATAGCACGATAGGACTGGATGAGTTGACTGGTGGAGATAAATTAATTATTTGTTTTTAAATATCCCAGTTCCAAGATTGTGGTATTTGGAGAAATAATAATAGGAGAATATCCAAGGGCCTGACGCATGGTATGCCTGCTACGTTATTATTATGGCGTGAGATTTAATCATTAATTGTTTATGATTTAATTTAGTCATAGGGTATTTAGTACAAACGTTTTACTAAACAGAATAATATTCATAATTTAAAAGATATAATTTGTTTAAATTTCCATATAGATAAATACGCAAATTCGGAGATTTATGCTACACCCAGTGGGGCTGATCAAATTTAGGTTAAATTGGATCTTACTATTGGAGAAAGAGACACAAGTGATAGTTTAAAGTCAAACTATCGAAGCTAAATGACGAAGTTTTGCATAGGAAAAATTGCGATCGAAATTTACGAAAAAAATAATTGTAAACTGTTAAATATTTGCAAAATATTTTTTTTAGAATAGGTGGAAAATATATCGACAGACTTCAAACGTGATCAAAAAATAGTGCATTTATAAAGTTACACCTTTTTGAAATTTGCACAGTGAAATATTATTCTACAGTAAAACTTCAAAACCGTCTAAATTTATAAATTTTTTGTGAAATTAGCGGTCTGTTGATATATTTTCCACCTGATTCTAAAATAAAAATAGTTTGCAAATATTTTATAAATTCTAAAAAATAATCTGGGGAGGTCCAATTTTTAGCAAATTTTTTTCGCAAAGTTCAATGGCAATTTTTTTTCTGCAAAACTTCTAGTCTTGATAGTTATATCTGAAACTATCGCTTGGGTCCTATGCTCCAATACTAAAATATGATATAACTCAAATTTCATCAGCCCACCATTTTCTATTAAAATTAATCTCCTTCATAACTTTAACATCACAAAAAGTTTTCATAATGATTAGCATAATGTCAATATCAGTCATAAATTAATATACTAAATACATTTGGTAACAATGAAAACTAGTACACTTGATTTCAAAAAAAACTGGAACACTTTCTTTTAGCTATGTAAATCATTAGTTCTTTGATTGATATTAATAATCTTACAAATAATGTCACTTTGACGTTAATCAGTGGCGTCATTATTAAAAATGGTTCGGCATCTAACAGATATTCAAAAATTTTGAATTGTTTCTAAAATTGAAGATGGTTGCTCCATAAGAAGACTTGCTGCTGAATACAATGTGAGGAAAACCACGATAATGAGTGTTAAAAAAAATGGGAAACCAACCAAACGGTATCGCGTAAAGTTGGTCCCGGTAGGCCCAGAAAGAGCAATAATCAAGAAGATGAAAATCTTATAAATTACCTAATAGAAAACCCTTTTCAGACTGCAGTATATGCAATTTCAGAGACAAATTTCCCTGCTTCGGTATCTACTGCTTGCAGAAGAATAAAACTACAAAGCGACTTAAAGAGTTGTTCAGCGGCTAAAAAATACAAACTTTCAGAAGAAAAGCAGGGTAGGATTATTTTTGCACTCAACTATATAATCAATGATGAAAACTTCTGGAGACAAGTTGTCTTCTCTGACGAAAAGGTTTTTAAATCCTGTAGCGATGGACATGTTCGCGTACATAGGCCTCCCTTCCACTAGATACGACGAAAAATAGAAAAATATACTTTCGATCCACAAATATCAGGAATGTTTTCAGTCAATGTCTGGGCTTAGATGAGCCTAAATGGGTTAGGTGTGTGTGGGAACAGTGGTGGTCATCTCAGTTCCATTAAATATATTGAAATATTAGACAATATTATGTTGCCGTCAGTAATAGAGGTTTTTCCGGAAAATAATGTTATTTTCAAACAAGACAGCTGTTCCATACATACGGCCCATCGTGTCAGGCAATGGCTTCTTAATAAAAACATAGAGTTGTAACCGTGGCCATCTAAAAGTCCGGATTTAAATCCAACTGAAAATGTATGGGGACTAATGATGAAACACATAAGAAAATTAAATAACCATCCAAATAATTCCCACGAATTGGAAGGGATAATTGAAGACGCTTGGGAGAACTTGTCGCAAGAAGTTGACCTTGCAAGAAATCTGATTTTGTCCATGCCTGCAAGACTTCAGGCAGTTTTAGACGCTAATGGAGCAATGACAAAATATTAGTTAATTCTGTATTACGTAACTGAAGTTCATTTATTTTATTTTTTTATTGTATTTTTAAGTTCAGTTTGCATTGTTTACATTTCTTTTAATCTCAAGTGGTATTTTTTGTGTTCTTATTTTAAAAATAGAATTATCATTATTCAGTTAGTATTTTAATTACAACCATTAGTAGAATTATCCGTAACAAATATTATTTTTTTAAACAATAATATGGCAGGCTTGAAAATGTTTTGAAAAAGTTATTTTCTAATTATTTTTTAAAATTCCATTTGAATAAAATAAAAGAGAAAGGTTTAATAAGTTTAAAAACACAAAGAAAACCGATCTCCTCTAAAAAACCCAGGTCCGGGGTAAATCACCTCTTCTCCACCCCCTCTCGACATGCCTGGCCAGCCCTATTTACAGACATATGCGCACAACTAAACTATTAAGATTTTCGGTTACAAGAGTTGTACCAGTTTTTTTTTGAAATCAAGTGTACATACATTTTGACTAAAATTCTATTTACCAATTTTTCGTGTAATTTGCATTATAACAGTTTATCTAATGACTCACAAACTTTTTTCATAATTATTCTTAGGAAATTTCTGTTTTAATTATAATAAGACTATTACATAATTCATTACAAGAATAAATTGTTCCTCTTAGATTTACACTCAGAAAAATTAACCATTAATCAAATTTTGAATAATTATACTGCTTTGTCCATTTTTAACTTCTAACTAATGCTAATTTATTAAAACCTAACGTGACGGAAAAGTGAAACACGAATTTGGGAAGGTGGTTGAATTATTTTAATAGGAAAATATTAACACTAAGTTAATTGTACTATGTAACCTACATAAAACGTTTAATGGCGGTTAAAAAAGAAACAAAGGTTGGCTTGCGACTAAGTATATTTTGACGATCACTCTTTCATACATTTCTGAGCGTTCAAAAATTGTTAACTTATATAGGTAAATTCGTAAGTTGAAAGTCGAAACTATTGCATATGAGTAACATATGATTTAAGTAAAACGAACACAACAAACTAAATAAATTCTAGGAAAAACCCGAGCTTTCTCTTATAAATAATAATACCTATGTCGTATGAACTTAACAGATCTTTTTGATTTTGTAAAAGTTGAAAATCCACGCGGCTAGGATATTTGTTTATAGTGTTGATGGCATTCTATCGTGAAATATGTAATAAATAATTTAAAGAAAGTGGAAGAGAGTGTATGAAATCGTAACTCAGAGTTACCGCGTGAATAGTAATAAGTTCACCTAAGGTATTGTATCCAACGTAACCTTAGCTTAGTTAAGGACAAGAAAATAAATTTTATTTCTTTAAATGCCAGTTCCCTACGAACATCACTACTGAATACCGTTTGACGTGTACTTATAGATGTACTAGGCTGGCTAATACAGTTATTTTTTTAGATCGTTTTTAGAATATCACAGGTTTCCAAGCGACTTGTGTCGAGATCCAAACGACATCCTAAAGATAAATATTATGTTTTACTATTTATGAAATTTTCACAACCTCATCAGCCGTCTAGAAGAACCACTGGTTGACCCATCTTAACTGTGACGAAAAACATTAAATACTCTCTTTTAATACCCCGAAAACATAACAACACATATAACAATGTTACTTAAAACAAATGAACATCAATGGTTAAATTGCACATTTATAATAATAAAAATAATAATAATAATAAGCGGCCGGAGGCCTAAGGTCACCCATCTATTTTATATGGATAACCTTAAACTTTATGCTCCGGAGAGTGCGAACTACAAAACGCGTTTAGGGTAGTCGAAGAATACACGCGGGCAATTGGTATGGAGTTCGGGTTGGTCAGATGTGCAGTCGTCCACCTCAAGAGAGGACGATGCGGGAAATTCTCTGAAGATGCGCTGCTCGCAGACGGAAGCATCCTAAAACATCTGGATGCCGGAGAGACCTATACATATCTGAGTGTGCAACAAAGGCACATCTAAGATGTAACACTAATATAGGATTCTCTCCGCGTAAGTACAAACACCGCCTCCGAAAGATTTGGTCTTCTGAACTTTCGAGGAAGCACAAGGTGTCTGCAACTAATATGCTTGCCGTTCCGGTTCTACTCTAGTAGTAAAGTGGACGGTAGACGAGCTGCGCCAATTAGACAGAGATACCCGCAAGATGATGAATATTCACAGAAGTATTCATCCTAGATCGTCCGTTCTTCGCATGTACCTCCCACGTCAACGCGGGGGCGAGAACTCTTGAGCGTGGAATATATGCATGGCAGAGTAGTACTGAGTATGGCATGTAACATCCTCAAGAGCTCAGATCCGCTCTTACGGTTTGTGAAACATCACGAAACTCTAGGAGTGGGAGCAGGATTGTTCAAGGCAGCAAAAAGAGCCGCAGAAGAACTCGGTCTCGCATTTAACATCAGGCGAGGAGGCCGGCGAGGTGCTGACGTAGAGTCAGTCACCGAACTTCAGCCAAATCGTCTGAAAGCCCGAATTAGAGCTGCAGAACAGGAAAATCTTTTTCGGCAGCATGTCGATAAACCCCAGCATGGTGTCTTCTATAAGAACATAGAGACCAAGCTAACATTCGCCTTTTTAAGGTCAGCTGGGCTTAAGTTAGAGACCGAGGGATTCATGATGGCCTGCCAGGATGGTGTTATCAACACCGTGGTCTATCGTAGCCGCGTGTTTCGTATAGAGGTTCCTGGCAGGACCTGCCATCAGGCGCCGGAATCGCTCATGCACTTACTATCTGCATACCCTATATATGCGATTTCGGTCTACATCCACCGGCATAACGCAGCGTTACGAGTGCTATACTACCATCTAAGGCACTCGTACGGGGTAGACCAGACACCAGTGCTGCCTTACGTCCCCAAAGATATTGAGTCCGTGGTCGAGAACGAGAAATGCCGGATTGACTGGAACTATTCGTTCCCGACAGTCAAGCTAATCCAAGTCAACAAGCCTGACATAGTCCTCCTGGACCATCAACTCAAGGTGATGTATGTCATCGAGTTATCGGCACCTGTGGAGAAAAACATCACCTTGAAGGAGAAGGAGAAACGGACCAAATACCGCGATCTCCGGTACGAGCTCCACGTGCTGTACCCAGGCTACTCGGTAAAAATGGTCGTCCTAATAATCGGTGTACTCGGAGGAATAAAGCCTACGCTGCGCTCGGAACTGAATATCATACCGGCCTGCCAAAAATCAGCCAAGTGACTGGCACTCCAAATGCAGAAGGTGGTTATTCTGGGGTCTCTCCGTCTGCTTAGGGCATACGATTCTGGTATCTACAGTCACTGACCCTGCGGTATGTGGGGAGTGGCTGTAGAAACGCCGCATAATTGTATGCCCAAAGGTATCCGAACAGGAGAAACAAATCAGGAACGGAACTCATAACAATCCTGCAGCTTTTATCGCAGATGAAGCGACAGAAATTAATGTGTTGGCTTTTTGTAGAAGTAAATCTTACTGCTTCTAATAGAGAAATTGACCACGAGGTGCAAATTAGTCATGAGTCAGCAAGAAAGATTCTCAAAAAATATGGTTATCGCTCGTTTAAATATCAAGTGCACCAGCATTTGTACGAAGATAATGGCAACCGAGGATAAGCTTATTGTGATTGGTTACCTCAGAAACCCGAATTTTGTTTCTTTGATATTGTTTTCTTATGAGTCGGGATTCACTAACAATGAAATGCTTAATAAACAAAATAATAGATATTGGGCGCAGGAAAATCAACATTCAATGAGGCAAGATAATTTTCAGGAAAGATTGGTTGTAAACGTGTGGGTTTGGTAGATTGGAACAACAATTATTGGACCTATTTTCTTTCAAAGACCTTTGACAGGGGAGAGATATTTAGAATTCCTACAAAATGATATTGAAGAAACATTGATGGACTTACCACTTACAATTTCTAAACAAATGTATTTTCAACATGATGAGGCTCCGTCTCAATGCCGCTCGAGTTATGGTCCATTTAGCGAACCGGTATAACGGGCGCGTAATTGCAACATATGGAACTGTACCTTGGCCTGCCCGCTCACTAGATGTAAGCATTTTGGATTTTTTTGTATGGGGTTAAGTGAAATAACGAGTTTTTTATACACCTCCTTGAACACTTGAAATTTTACAAAATTGTATCCGCGAAGTTTTTGCAAGTATAACTCTTGCATATTGCGAAATATTATGCGAAACACCATTGACAGAGCCAGAAAATGTCAAGAAGAAGCAGGGATGCACTTTGAACATTTACTATCTTTTAATTAATCTTTCAATATGTTTTTTGCTGTTAAAATAAATTATTTCGGACAGCACACTTTCATTTGCAGCGTTGTTTTGTTGACAAAATGACTGTTTTGATTCTAGTTTTATTCAATACACGGCATACGATAAGCATATTTCCTCGATATTTTAATTATTATGCACCAAAGAACGTGTGTATTTGGGTTAATATCAAACCGATTTTCGATGTGAAGGTATCAATGGATTTGTCGCGAAAATTAGTATTTAACTACTGGGTGCTTAAAAGATGTCGTCATTTGAAAAACTTGACAATTATTTATTTCGGGAATTTTGGTTAGTCATAGCTACTAAACCATTTCGAAAAATCTCACGTTTACATTTTTCTCTTATCGTTTTGGCCCATTTGATTGCATTCGCTCTAAATGCAAAAAATAAAATTAGACCTTAAAAATTAAGTAGTCTTAAATTTGTTTTTAAAACTATGCAATCGTACGTAAAATCGTCTCCGGAATTCAAAAATGTAAAAATATACAGGGTGTTCTACTTAAAATGTCAAAGTTGGGGTCATTTCCGGGGAAACCGGAAGTGATGTAAAAGTGTCAAATAATGAAAATTTGGCCGATTTTGGTATATATTACCCCTGCCAAGTTTAAGACTTAATCTTGAAAACTCTGGAAATTATGGCTTATCTAATGATTCCGTTGACAACCGGTATACTATAATATTAACTTCCAAAAATAGTTTATTAATAAAAGTTTTCGCAGTGCATTCATCAAAACTATGATTACAATTTTTAGTAATTAATTTTTGTTCTCGTTTTCATCCAACAAATTTGTAAAAAATCATTTTATTTGACATATTTACCTTTGTTCACGGCGCATTCGCCAAAACTGTGATTTAAAATAGAACAATTTAAAAATCTGACATTTTATTAGCTTCGTATTATGCATTTCTAGAAAAAATAATAAATTAAATATTTAAGTATTACATAAGAATTCTTTCAAACCTAATATGATAACAATAAACTAGCGGATTCAGATAAAATGTATAAAATTATAGGTATTTATTATTGTTATCATGTTAGGTTTGAAAGTATGCTTATAATTCCTTTATTATTTTTTTTTTTAGAAAGGCATATGTACGATGCAAATAAAGTATAGGATCTTTTAAACCAATAAACTTCCTATACACTCACTGGCAAAAAAGTCGGCCACCTGAAATATTGCAAACATTTGGTGATCAAGAATTTTTGTAATTTTTCACTGATTTTGATAATTTTTTATCATATTGTAAAAATATTCATCCAAATTGTCACATGTACTGTTGATTTCAATAAAAACTGGTACACTTTCTTTTAGCTATGTAAATCATTCGTTCTTTGATTGATATTAATAATCTTACAAATGTCACTTTGACGTTAATCAGTGGCGTCATTATTAAAAATGGTTGGACATCTAACAGATATTCAAAAATTCCGAATTGTTTCTAAAATTGAAGATGGTTGGTCCATAAGAAGACTTGCTGCTGAATACAATGTGAGTAAAACCACGATAATGAGTGTTAAAAAACAATGGGAAACCAACCAAACTGTATCCCGTAAAGTTGGTTCCGGTAGGCCCAGAAAGAGCAATAATCAAGAAGATGAAAATCTTATAAATTACCTAATAGAAAATCCTTTTCAGACTACAGTAAATGCAATTTCAGAGACAAATTTCCCTGCTTCGGTATCTACTGCTTGCAGAAGAATAAAACTACAAAGCGACTTGAAGAGTTGTTCAGCGGCTAAAAAATACAAACTTTCAGAAGAAAAGAAGCAGGGTAGGATTATTTTTGCACTCAACTATATAATCAATGATGAAAACTTCTGGGGGCAAGTTGTTTTTTCTGACGAAAAGGTTTTTAAATCCTGTAACGATGGACGGACATGTTCGCGTATATAGGCCTCCTTCCACTAGATACGACGAAAAATATACTTTCGATCCACAAATATCAGGAAGATTTTCAGTCAATATCTGGGCTTGGATGAGCCTAAATGGGTTAGGTGTGTGTGGGAACAGTGGTGGTCATCTCAGTTCCATTAAATATATTGAAATATTAGACAATATTATGTTGCCGTCAGTAATAGAGGTGTTTCTGGAAAATAATTTTATTTTCCAACAAGACAACTGCTCCATACATACGGCTCATCGTGTCAGGCAATGGTTTCTTAATAAAAACATAGAGTTGTTACCGTGGCTATCTAAAAGTCCGGATTTAAATCCAATCGAAAATGTATGGGGACTAATGGTGAAACACATAAGAAAATTAAATAACCATCCAAATAATGCCCAAGAATTGGAAGGGATAACTGAAGACGCTTGGGAGAACTTGTTGCAAGAAGCTGACCTTGCAAGAAATCTGATTTGGTCCATGCCTGCAAGACTTCAGGCAGTTTTAGACGCTAATGGAGCAATGACAAAATATTAGTTAATTCTGTATTACGTAATTGAAGTTCATTTATTTTATTTTTTTATTGTATTTTTATGTTCAGTTTGCATTGTTTACATTTTTTTTAATCTCAAGTGGTATTTTTGTGTTCTTATTTTAAAAATAGAATTATCATTATTCAGTTAGTATTTTAATTACAACCATTAGTATAATTATCCGTAACAAATATTATTTTTTTAAACAATAATATGGCAGGCTTGAAAATGTTTTGAAAAAAGTTATTTTCTAATTATTTTTTTAAAATTCCATTTGAATAAAATAAAAAAAGAAAGGTTTAATAAGTTTAAAAACACAAAGAAAACCGATCTCCTCCAAAAAACCCAGGTCCGGGGTAAATCACCTCTTCTCCACCCCCCTCTCGACATGCCTGGCCAGCCTTATTTACAGACATATGTACACAACTAAACTATTAAGATTTTTGATTACAAGAGTTGTACCAGTTTTTTTTTAAATCAAATGTACTTCCAACTTTGAAAACAAAATTGTTATAGCTTATTATAAGTAGAACCAAAATGATGTTTTGGTGATCTAAGTCCGAAACACCCTGTGAAATAATTAGGGAACTGGGTCAGGTTCTCTTGTAGTCTGTTACAAAGCCCAATCTATTCTCAACATTCTTTTTTTATTCATCGCATTATCTGATTTTTTTGTTGATCATACACAGTTTCAAATGAAACTTTGTATAAATTTATTATTGCAAATACATGACCTTTCTTATCGAAATATATCGAAGTTGGCATGTGTCTGATTTTTGTCGTCATTTCACAATAATTGTCAAACAATTTTCAATCTGTCAACATGGTATTAAGTATTGAGGACGTGTGTAAAGTTATCGCCTTATTTGCGGATATTCGGAGTAAGCATTACGTGTCTAATGCGTTGAGAAAACCCCGATCAACCATCCAAGATGCTTTGAACCGTTAAGTGGAGACTGACAATTGTACCAGGCCACCAGGATCACATACAAGGAGATGAAGAACAGTAGTTGATGACTATTTTATGACTCTTAATACGTTAAGCAATCGAAGATCTACTACTCCTTCTGTTCAACATCGCTTAGAAATGGTGCGTAGTTATTATAAGCGAAAGAACGGATATAAGAAGATTTGCAAAATGCAGAGTTTATTCACGTAGACGGACGACAGGACCGCTACTGCCGCGACATCGAAAAGACCGATTTAGATTTGCACGAGCAAATGTCAACTGGAATCAGCAACAGTGGGGTAATTTTATATTCACTGATGATTGATGATTCCAGGATTTTCCTGCGGTCACCTGATGATCGTGAAACGGTGTACAGACAATGAAATGAAAGATTTGCAGACTGCACTATTTTCGAACGAGTTTCATACCAAGGTGGCTGTTATGGTGTAAGCCGGTATTTCAGTAGAAGCACGAACGGAATTTTTTGTTGAAAATAGAGCTTACCGTATGTTGCAAACGTTGTGAACCAGTATTTGGACCAGGTTGGTGGTATTCAACGAGTAGAATGGCCTGACCTCAATCTTATCGAAGATCTTTGGGATCAACTTGAAAGAAGTATTCGTCGTCGTCCTTTACTACCAGAGACTGTAGAGCTGCGATTTACATAGAAGACTGAATATGCCGCAATTCCTCAGGATTCAATTATAAAAAATCTGATATACTCGATGCTATGTCGACTGTGTGCTGTTATTTCAGCAAGAGGTGAACATACACGTTATTAATTATTATTTAAAGATTAGCATATGTGCACTATTCAATTTCATTGTTAAGTATCGGTTATTAAAATTTTATTTTCTACCTATCGATTTATTTATTTCAATGAAATTGCAAAGTTTTACTTGAAACTGTGTATGTTCTCCATAAATTCAGATATTGGAATGAAAAAAAAAGAGAATGTTGAGTATAGATGGGGCTTCGTAACAGACTATAAGAGAACTAGATCGAATTCTCTAATTACTCCACAGGGTGTTTTGAACTTAAATCATAAAAACATCATTTTGGTTCTCACGGTATAATAAGCTGTAATTTTTTTTTTTAAATTGGAAGTACATGTGATGACAATTTGGATAAATTTCTTTAAATTATGTCAAAAAAATGAACTAAATTGGTGAAAAATTACAAAAGTTTTTGAACAAATATTTACAGTATTTTGGGTTCAGAGAAGAAAACTCAGTTTTCTCTCTTTAAAGTTAGACCACATTTTTCTAAACAATTTAAAACCTTATATATTTTGTACATGCTCATTTTTGTTCCTACCCATTACTAGTATTTCGTCCAAAAATACACAAACGCATGGAAAATTTGTAAACATTTGTTCCATAATAGATTGAAACTTAGCCGGGACTCCAAAAAGAAGGGGATTGTAGACAAACAGATGAAAGATCAATTTTTGAAAATTGCTATCCACCTCTCAGCTTTGCAAATAAATCATCTACCCTTGGTAAGGGATATTTTATCTGTAATTAAATAATGATTAATAGTAACCTTATAATCGCAACAAATTCTTATACCTCCTTCTTTTTTTTAGTATAGGTACAATCGGTGTGCCCCATTCCAAAAATTCGATTGGAGATTTTTTTTTTCAACTAACCTGTCTAATTCAGCCTCTATCTTACTTTTTATGGCAAATGGTAACGGTCTAGGCTTATGAAATTTTGGTACTGCTTCAGCTTTTAATTTTAAACTAAATTTTTTAAATGTGCCTAAATTGTCAGCGTTAAATGTCAAATCATAGTCGTCTCAAACCAGATTTATTGTCAAAATAAATATATTGAAATAAAATAAAAGAAATATATTTAATTTTAATTGGTTTGTTTGTTAGGATCACGCTTAAGATCTGTTGATTTAGATAATTTTTTGTCTCATTATTTATATATCTGGTGTTCACGCGAAAGTGTGCACCACTTTTTAGCGCTTATTTATGCGTACAAGAAAAGACAGACAGAAAAGTTTTAGTAAATTTCCTGTAGATTTAGATTATGCCATTGAACATCGCGTTAAATAGTTATTGACCACACTTATGTTTTTTAAATAGAACACTATGTATATTTTTAAATTTCCAAAATGTCCATTATTTTCTGATTTCGAAAATATGTATTTATGAAAAACGAATGAACGAATATTAACTCATCAAATTTACTATTTTGAAATATAAAATCAACATTAATAATCCAGTCACTTAAGCCAAAAAAAGAGGGTCAACCTCGGAATGAGAGATAATAAGCTGTAAACTTGTATAAACCTTTTATTTTGGCGTTTTAAAAGTTGTCTCAAAAGTCTCATAAAATCTCGTGTCCGCGTCTTAAGCTATTCAAGGTCAAAGGTCACAATAATCGGTTTTCTGAAAATATCTCACTTCCTATGGCTTTAATGCCATTTGCATTTATTATAAAAATTGTAGAGAAGAAAATTCTCTACAACTTTTGTTTCAAACATTTTTTTATATACTCAACCGTTTTTGAGATAAAGGGCGGAGAGCGCGCTGCGCTTATCTATTCACAGCAGCACGGTCAACCGTAAGTCCCTGTAAATAACACGCCGTATAAAGTCTATAAATCATTAAAAAATATATAATTATGAATAATTTGCATTGTTTATTAATTAATACATTATATATAATAATATTTTTCATTTATCGAATATATATTTGTTTAATATTACTTACCTTTCCGTGTAATCAACTGCAAGAATGGCTGTGGTTCACGCTGCGGATGCAGGAAATCTGGGTTGCAATGTTCTTTAGCTTGTGGCCAGTGTAATGGGCAAGCGTGCCTCAATGCTTCACTGTATCAAAGCGATCTCGATGAAGATAGTACATTTGACCCCGAAATTCTCGAAGATCTAGAGACAAATATCCTTGACAACGAAAATGATGATATTGAATTGGAAATTTTCGAGCGACCGGAAGACGATGATGAAGAAGAAGAAGAAAATTAAGACTCAAGTCCTAATTATAAAAGTTTCTGAAAAACTTCCCCACATTTGAACTTCAACTGTAATAAATACATGAAAAAGTATTTCTAAATAAAGATATAATTAAAATGTATTTACTCTATTATTTTTCTACTTAAAATATAATTATTAGAATATAATTAAAATATACTTAAAGTATTCCACTCAACAATTTTTTTGATTACACGGAAAGGTAAGTAATATTAAACAAATATATATTCGATAAATGAAAAATATCATTAAATATAATGTATTAATTAATAAACAATGCAAATTATTCATAATTATATATTTTTTTAATGATTTATAAACTTTATACGGCGTATTATTTACCGGGACTTACGGTTGACCTTGCATTATGCTGTGAATAGATAAGCGCGGTGCGCTCTCCGCCCTCTATCTCAAAAACGGTTGAGTATATAAAAAAAATATTTGGAACAAAAGTTGTAGAGAATTTTATTCTCTACAATTTTTATAATAAATGCAAATGGCATTAAAACCATACGAAGCGAGATATTTGCAAAAAACCGATTTCTGTTACCTTTGACCTTGAATATCTTAAGACGCGGACACGAGATTTTATGAGACTTTTGAGACAACTTTTAGAATGCCAAATTAAAGGTTTATACAAGTTTACAGCTTATTATCTCTCATTCCGAGGTGAAACCTCTAATGTGATTGGACTATAAAACAAACAAACAAATAACTATATAACTAATAAAAGGGAAGGAAATTATAAATATTGCTCAAAATGCTTTCCGTTATTTTCAAAACATAGCCGATATCTTTTTTTTTTAAATTTTCTATACTATTTCTAGTCAAGTGATTATTATTATTTAAATATTCTATTTCGTTTACTATTCTCTCCCGTAAAACATCTGTATCTTCTGGATTGTCTTCATAAACCTTATTCCTTAGGTAGCTCCACAATGTGTCCAAGACAGTTAGGTCTGGGCTATTTGCGGACCATCTTATTGTCCCTTGCCTGTCTATCCACTCTTCATATATATTATTTTAAAAAATTTGAACTGTAGCAATATTATGGGGTGGTGCTACATCTTGCTGTCATATTATGGCATTTTCATATTCAGGAATCTATTGCTGCAAGATATTTTCTATTTCGTTTAATAGAAACTGATAACACATTTCACCATTTAGATTCCCTTCATAAAATATTGGCCCCAGGATTTTGTTCTCCAATATACCACACCAAACGTGCAAGGATCTCCTCCCTTCTGCTATAGAATGTGGGTTTTCTGTTACCCAATAATGTTTGTTTTGTCTATAAAACATACCGGATGTGGTGAATGATGCCTCATTCGTCCAAAGAATTTTATAAATAAATAAATATAGTTTAAAAAAACTAAAAACACGCTTTTAAAGCACATCAAACTAAAAAGTGAAAAATATTTATTCATATAAACTGAAAACAATAATGAACGAAAAATACTAGTATTATTGTGAAAAAAGCGTGGGTTGCTCGATATACGAAAAATATGGCACAAAGCGCCCCACGCTTTTTTTCACAATAATACTAGTAATTTTCGTTCATTATTGTTTTCAGTTTATATTAATAATTATTTTTCACTTTTTAGTTTGATGTGCTTTAAAAGCGTGTTTTTGTAGTTTTTTTAAACTATATTTATTTTTCACTTTTTTAGTTTGATGTGCTATGAAAGCGTGTTTTGTAGTTTTTTTAAACTATATTTATATTGCTTATTGATGCTGATATTATAACATATTACGATCCAACAGATATTTCTTATTTCAGCCGTGGGATTTGAACTCACGCCCGAGGAGTCCGTCGTTTCGCGTCGACTAAGACTTGCCCGCTCGACCAACAACCGAGCTGAGAACCACGGAATATACTTACAATATTAAGCCTCTTGCTCTCACGCAGAGGATACATGAGGAAAGGACTGGCGATCCTGATCAGGATAATGATATAAACTTATCAAATTATCGCATTGTTACCGGTTCTTCGTAAGTGTACAAAGTTTCAATTAAATCTGTCCGTTTAAAGTGGGTCAAAATCGAGTCCAAAGAGTCGGTTACAAACAAACAAACAAACATACAAGTGAAGCTAATAAAAGCGTGTTAAAAAAATTGGGATAATTATCCTAACGATTTATCTTTATTTCTGAAAAGGCATATCTCTGTTCAATTTGTTTGACACTTAATTTTTGCACGGATAAACTTTTTATACGCTCTAAATTTATTCGTTTTTTTAAATCTTATGGATTAGTCCACGGGAATACCTTAAATCTCTTTGGGCGGTAGTCATGGAAGAGTTGGGGTTTTCTTGAAAATAAAGAAGAATTTCCAAATCTCGTTCTTCACGGATTGAACTCTTTCTTTTTTAAGTTTTTGACGGAACCAATTTTTCTTAGTTTCTTGGCGATCCTTGAAAAAGTCATTCTTGACGGAAATCTTCTGATCAGGAAATTTTCGAGGATATTTTTTTGTCTTGCACACAACACATTTTTATTATTTTCAAAATACATTGACAATATATCGTAACGTTCAACCTCAGAAAATTATTTTTTTTTTTGTATAAATGATCACTTGCAAACGAAACAATTACAAATACTGTCACATACAGAAATATCATTTGAAACAGTTGAAAAACGCTCTTGCTGTGAAGCAGCTAGCTTGAGTTTGAAATGAATGTGGACCGAAGATATTTCTTTAAATATTTCAAAAACTACAAGATATAATATATCATAAGTATATATTTTCGAAATCAGAAGATAATTGACATTTTGAAAATATGGAAATATACATAGTTTTCTATTTAAAAAAACATAAGTATGATCAAGACCTATTTAATGCGATGTTCAATTGTTTTTCGAATAGCATAATCTAAATCTTCTCGTATATGGGTCATTCTTTTACAAACCGCACACTAAAAAATACTTGACATTTTAGATTCGTCTGAAATTTTTTTTACAGCTTCTATACGTAAAATTAATTGACACATTTTTCAGGATTTGGCTTAAAAAAAAATTTGTTTTGAAAATATCCATTTATGAAGTTTTGGTATTTTGCTGGATTTTCTCCAATCGTCTCATACATGAAATTTATTATCTCCAGTTGTACTGATCGGATCGATGTCATTTTTTTACAGTTTACGTGTTGTTAAGTTAGCTTTCTAAAAGAATAAAAAAATTTTTTTTCAATGTCAACATATCAAAAATAATAACAATTTAAATGTTTAAATAATTGTTAGATGCTGTTGCCCCAGGTTTAGTTAATTTTAAAAAATATCACTTCATTCTTCATCATATTCCTTAGAAAATGGCATCAGTAAAAAAGTGGTATCTCTGTGAGGTCAAAAGTTATTAAATATGTTCGAGCGCTTGTCAGGCGGCGCGCACGGAGTCGCCGTGCCGGGCGTAGCGCGCGGAACGTGCAATCAAGCTCCCTTCAGTTTTAAATATATGTAAATGTTTTCATTCTGTTGTTCGACAACGTCGTGTACGCATGCCATATTATTACTATCATATTTTAAACTAAAATTAGCGATAATCATAGAGTGTCGGTACCATGCCGAAAGCATCAAAATCGTCGATTGGTCCGAAAATCAAAGTAGATCGATGGTTCAATCCCTTCCGATATGTCTTCACATCGTAAACGAGAAAATCTAAGACCAGTTTCGAAGCGACATTTAGTGGCTCTTAACTTACCGGTAACGGATGAGTTCCTTCAGCGAAAAATCTGTAATACTTGCCGTGTTAAATTGTTTCAATTACGCAAGAATCGCGAAAAAGAAGTTCGAATCAACTGTAAGTAATATTTTCGAAGCAAATTTCTTTAATAAAATTTTATTCATTATATGAGACAAGGTCTAAAATATCCTAAAATTATAAAATAAATTGTTAAGCTTCAGGTTAACTGATGTATGTAAAAATTACATTGTTTTTAGAAGGAGGAAATTAATGATTCTGATTTTGACGCTTTGGAAAGTAATGACGTTAACTGGAAACGTTCTCCTGAAAGTCACGGTGTATCTTTTGAAGAAGACAAAGTGGCAGTATCTGCAGTAATTGATTCTATCAACCAGGGTTGATAGCAATTGAAGTTAAAATTATGAAATAAAATGTATACTTTGTGCAAAAAAAACATTTTGTATACTACTCAGAAGCTAATGAATCAAAGTGTTTAAATTTAGTTTCTTACTTTTATTTTCTCACGTCGTCGTGATATTCAATATTAATTTAGTAACCGGGAAAGTAACTATAATATTCTTTTCATTATTTATATTAATTTTTATACAGTCATATTATCAACAAATATTACGCAATACGGTAAACATTCATTAATATAAGATAGGTGCAAATGCCTGAGACCTCTGAGGTGCGCGGAGCGCGCCGCCTGACAAGCGCTCGACAATATTTAATAACTTTTGATCTAATAGAGATACCACTTTTTCACCGATGCCATTTTCTAAGGAACATGATGAAGAATGAAGTGGTATTTTTTAAAATTAACTAAACCTGGGGCAACAGCATCTAACAATTATTTAAACAATTAAATTGTTATTATTAAATGACATCGATCCGATCAGTACAACTGGAGATAATAAATTTCATGTATGAGACGATTGGAGAAAATCCAGCAAAATACCAAAACTTTATAAATGGATATTTTCGGAAAAAAATTTTTAAGCAAAATCCTGAAATACGTGTCAATTAATTTTATGTATAGAAGCTGTAAAGAAAAATTTCAGACGAATCTAAAATGTCAAGTTTTTTTTTTCATGAAATCCGTGCAATTTGTAAAAGAATGACCCATAGGTATGCTATAATAGGAGCTAAAATAGGGATGCACAATTTCACATGAACACCCGGTGCTTTTGATCTTTAAAGCTTAATAGCTTATAAATCATTATCCTTAATTGATTTAAATTGTTCATATTTTATTTCAATTGAAGAAATGGGTTACGAACACATTTCACATTTTTCCTTCATTTCCTTTTGTGTGTTAAAAACACAATGATATGACCTATCAGTAGATTTTTTTGTTAATCTTCTACGTTTTATGTAGAAAAATATTATAAGAAGTTAATTGGAAAATAAAGTGAGACGGCTTTGGATTATATGGCTGCAGAATTAATAAAACGGAGATGTGTCGAGATAATTCTAAATTAAAGAGGCGCCTAATCTGTTGTTAGCCTCGTCGCAATAAAGGCTTTATGCTCACAAATAAATGTCTCTAATAGAATATTACAAAAACCAAAAGTAAATTGCTCTCTAATAAAATGGAATTAAATTAGATACTAATTAGGTATTTAATAACTAATATTACATTTTCTTAATGGAAATTGGACTACTGGTTAGGAGTCCTTTTACAAATTTAAATCTATTTCCAAGTTTCAAGCGGAACAAACCTGGTTACTTGTACACATACATTTAATACTTGACATAATATAATAAATTATACACTTATACAATTTTCTGTAATTTCATGTAGATCGCACTGAGATGTGCAATTATTTCTATTTTAAGCTGTGAATAGAGAAAATGTCAAGAAAATCACGTTGTGGGAAACCAGTAGAAGGAAATATACTATGAGATTTCAAATAAAAATATTAAAGAAAATGATATTTTAATTTATTAATGTGAATATTATAGGATGGTTGCCAAACAAGGGCGCATGCATACTCTGGAATGAAAAATACAACGATTTTAAAACAAGGAAGATTTAGTGCCATATCCCCAAAAAAAAACAATTAAGAAGCTATGGACACGTGTTTCGGAGTTATTATCCCTCATCAGCGTAGCGTAACTAAGGAATTTGATCTAGGATGAGATATATCAGGAACAAGAACTAAAAAAAGGCTGGAAAGTACAATACACAGTACTCAATTAGTGCCTTCATGTTCCCATGTCCCACAAATGGGGCCTCGATGAGCACAGTCAACACACAGTAGTTGAGAGTAAAAAGGTTTTGATTAATTTTAATTTGGAAAAACTTCTTTCTCCACTTGCTACTGATATTGGAATAGTCAGTAGTATTCTTAAGGCAATACTAAGATTTGGAGCAAAATTTAGCATTGTTATTATTTTAAGAACATCACTTGGACTTTCTTTTTTGTCTAAAAGTACACAAACTGCAGAATTTTCCTCTACTAATTCTAGACCGTTAGTGTCAGCTGATTGACCATCAGATAAAATATTTTCCAAATCTTTGCAAATCTTTATCAGTCTCTTTAGGCATGGTTTCCAAATCATATATATTATATAGAGATTGAAAATCGTTACTATGGTGATTCAGTTGTTCAAATTGACTATCTAGTGCGTTTAATTCTTGATCAATAGTATAGAAGAAAAATTTTTTTGTATTTTTTTTTCAATTCAATCTTCGATTGGTTTGTTACGAAGGCGTAGAAGGGCCACAATAAATTTTAATTTATTGTTTCTTAAATTCCGACTTTAAAGTCGGAAATTAACAAAACTCCGACTTTAAAGTCGGAATTTTGTTAAATTCCGACTTTAAACTCGGAATTTTGTTAAATTCCGACTTTAAACTCGGAATTATGTTAAATTCCGACTTTAAAGTCGGAATTTTGTTAATTTCCGAGTTTAAAGTCAGAATTTAAGAAAAAATAAAATAAAATTTATTGTGGCCCTTCTACGCCTTCGTAGTTTGTCCCTTTCCTCATATGAAAAATTGTCCTTTTTTCTTTTTTACGCGGTATCGCGGCGTTGTTGATTCAAAATTGGCTTCAATGTTAATTTCATCAGCCAATTCTCTTGCGTCAACAATAATTTCATTGAAGGACTTATCTGATCCAAGATTTTTTTAAGAAATTTTTGCAGTTCTCTAGTGCTATTTTCAAATCAAAATCTTTTGTTTGCATGGCATAAGCTTGCTTATGGGATTAATACAGTTTAAAATTTTATACCTTATGACTATTGAAAACAAACATTTAAATTGTTTAATGCAACTTAGCAAACCCGAAGCTTCGTCTCTTATTGAGATATCGATGTCTTGGTTTTCATAAATGCTTAGCAAAGCATAGTATATTTCACCAAGTTGAAATATTAAGGGCGTTAAAGCGTCTATCCTGTTTCCTATCGACTGTCACTCAAAGGTTTTAATGTTAATCCTTGGACATGTTTTAAAAATATTGCCCATCGAAAAGTAGAAGAAAGAAATAAATATATTTTTTGGACCATATTTAAAAAATTGGCTGCTTCCAACGATGTTTTTGCCATATCATTTACCACTAGACAGCGAGTGGCTAGTACACGGAAAATAGAATGCTCGTGGATTTAAATTCCTAATCCTAGATTGCACTCCTGTATTGTTGCCCCTCATGTTAGCTCCGTTATCATATCCCTGCCCTCTTATATCTTGTACATCAAAGCCCATTCCATGAAGCTCTTCAATTATAATTTCATATAGTTGTCTTCCTATAGATTTTTCCACAGGTAAGAAACTTAAAAAGCTTTCGTAGATTTTTATTTCGACATCGTTTGAATCAGAATCAGACTTATTGATGGAAACATATCTAATTATCAGGGTCATTTGCTTCACCTTATTAACGTCAGGAGTGCAATCTAATATTATGGAATAGTATTTCGCTTTTTTATTTTAGCAATAGTATGCTATTTTACACTCTCGTGAAGCAAGTCTATTATCTCGTATTAAATGTTTTTTCCAAAATAGTGAACTTTAGTTTCCTCTTTTTTAAGCACTCTACGCACGTGTTCTTCCATGATGGGGTCAAATTCAGATAGCAGTTCAACTATTTTTAAAAAGTTGCCATTATTATGCTCAAACAGCTTGTCGTTTGTACCTTGAAAAGCTATACAACTTTTACCGAGCATTTTAGTAATTGCTACAATCCTTAGAATCATCTCGTAAAAGTGATTCGTTTCAGCGTTAATAACTCTTTGGGCAGGTGAATCTATAATTGTACAATACTTTAACTTTTGACTGAGTTCTAGCCAGGATTTTTTTAGCCTGAATATGATTTTTAGAAATTTCGTGATCCTTTAAAGTTTCAACGATGTGCTTCCAGCTTTTAAAACCTTCTTTTGAAAGGGAACTTGACACACGGCTGTAAATTTTGCAGCAAAAGCAATACATGCAGTTTTTTGAAGTGGAGTACACTAGCCAGTCTCTTATAACTTGCTCTCTATTTCTTAAAATTCGAGAACAGTAATTTGCACTAAATTTTCAACCAGTGCTATCATAAGGAAATTTGTAATTAAACAATGGTTTAGGTGGACCTTCTCGTACTAAAAAACTTCTTTCGGCATCTCCTAAAATTCTGGGCAACAATGCTGGATCTGTACCTAAAGTTTGTACAGTACATTTCGTGGGGTCAGTTTGTAGAGGTAGAGTGCTACTAGTGCTAGCCAGGGTGCCTTCTGTAAGTGCTAAGGTGGTGTCAGTTGGTAGGCTGCTTTCATTTGGTGACAAAGTTGGTTTAGAAATATCATGTATTAATTGGTCTTGGTCACCAACACTCTCTGATGATTTCGTGTTTCCCTTTTTATCTGAATTTTTGGGGATATTTGTTTTGGTACTAATGGTACTACTGGGCCTACCCTGTAAATAATTGTGCAGAGCACAGCTTGTTTTTGCTTTTGGGTTTCCTTCTCTAGCTTTCGCTTTTTGTACTGATGGCCGGACAATTTTCTTTACGCGTTAGACATTCTAAAACAACAAATTAAACAATGCAAAATTCGCTAGTTAAATTAAGCTAAAAATAAAAATTGGAAAAATCCTCAAATCAATTTAGTCAGTGACTTAGTCTGTCTTACAGTTTTGAAAAATAAAATGTCTAGTTTTAAGTACCTACTTAAACTATTTTTAAATATAAAAACGGATTTCTTAACGTATCGGGCTAATTTTCAACCCTCCTTCTGGAAAAAATATTTAATACTTTTAGTAATTAAAACTAGGCATTTCATTTTTTTAAACTGTGGGACAGACTAAGCCATCGTCACCGAGTAATCATATGTGAAGATTTTTCTTCTTTTTATCTTTTTATGCAAAGCATTCGCTTATTGCTAAACAAAATTATAATTTATTAATTAGAAGGATTTTTTCAAAGATTTTTTTAGGTGTGGTGTATCCCAACAAAATGGACAAATTTCGAACCATCACAACGAACATATAAAAAATAAATGTTTAAAATAGATACATATCTAAAATGTTTGCATTTTTAAGATGGATTTTTTTGTGTCTCTTTTTTTCGCGGCGAAAACCCCAAATAAATTAATAAAAATCTGTCACAACAAACATACAGAAACTATTTAAAAATGTGTAAGTACGTATTGTGGAAAATATTTTTGAAAATAATTCTTTACCACATAATATTGGTATTTGCAGAAGTACGTACCTTTAGAAATTGACAAAACACACAAAAGTCACTATCCCGAACTAAACTGTTAAATATTTTTAATATTTATAAACTTACTTCAAGGATATGTTATCAGCGACACTAATGCATTTGCAATAATAACACAATCGCGCTTAGATCACTCTTTATATAGTAAGGCGCGAAAACATGTCCATGCATGTTATGTCTTGCAGTTCCTATTTTAAACAAGTAACTATATACCTACAATTCATGCAGGGTCATGCGCGTCTTTTAACTATACGACTTGTTTTATTTCAAAAATAAATATACTTTTTCAAAAAGGTGTTTTAATATTTTTCTAGCTTTAAAACATAACAAACCACAAAGAGGGTTGTTCGTCTCTAAAGCAGGCCCTGCTATCTTGTTTTGTTTGTATGTGCCAAATAATTTTAAAGTTGCAATGTTCAAGAAATCACGGCCGGTCATTGCATATAACAAAACCTAAAGTCTTATTTACGCCCCTATTAACGTGGGATAGCAATTTGGATAAAAATTCATTATTAACAATAAATTTTAATTAGAGGTCAACGTGTCTGTGGATGGTCCCACCATCTTCAGAACAGAAAGAATCAATTTATGTTTTAATATTAATGCAAGCTATTATTCACATCATTTTTACAAAAAAAAGGAATTTTTCATTGTAATAAGATAAAATCAAGTAAAAAATTAAAAACTTTATAAACATTAAATAATCTAAGAAGTTAAAAAAAATTAAAAAATAATAAAAAAGGGCTTACCCAAATTAATATATTGTTATAGAGTCATGTTAACGTAACATGATCGACAAAAGTTAGGTTTCTTTCAAAACTTACCCCAAGGTCTTTAAACGTGGACGACCGATTAAACAGTTCGTAGTTCAGTGTATATCAGAATCTTTAGTGGAGAATGTATTATATTTTTTGCACATTTTTATTAAAAAGTAAACGTCTAGCGTATTACATATATCATTTATACTAAATGATATATGTAACGGCCCAAGAACAGATCCTTGAGGAACGCCTGAAAACGAGGTAATCAAAATATTTGAACTCATTCCATGCGACATATTGCATACTATTAGTTAAGTAAGATTCAAAGAAAGCTGTCAAATGGTCAAAATAATAAGTATATTGTGATTAAGCCTATCATCATTTCATTGAGTAACTATTTCTTCTAAGTTGGTTTTCTGCCTATAATTACGGTCTCAATAACGTCGAATTGATGGAAGTTGTTTGGGCTATGTTCTGCTATGCATAGTGGGGTTACTTATTTAGGCAGTTATGTAAAATAAAACAAAAGAACAATTATGCAGCTACGGACACATGTTTCAGAGATATTGCCCCTCATCAGCGTAGCGTAGCTAAGGAATTGGATCTAGAATGTGATAGATCAGGAACAAGAATTAAAATAAGGCTGGAAAGTAGAGTACACAGTACTCAATTAGTGCCTTCATGTTCCCATGTGCCACAAATGGAACCTCAATGAGCACAGTCGACACACAGAGCTCTATGTGTACTGCTTGTTTCCATCAGGCACATACAAATAAAAAAAAGATAGATTTATTGGGGTTCAAAATACAACATAGAAGGTTTAGTGCCATATCCCTATAAAAAACACATATGCAGCTACGGACACGTATTTCGGAGTTATTGCCCCTTATCAGCGTATCGTAGCTAAGGAATTGGATCTAAAATGTAATAGATCAGGAGAAGGCACTAATTGAGGACTGTAGTATGTACTGTACTTTCTAGCCTTATTTTAGTTCTTGTTCCTGATCTATCACATTCTAGATCCAATTCCTTAGCTACGCTACGCTGACGAGGGGAAATAACTCCGAAACACGTATATGTAGCTGCATTATGTTTTTTGGGAATATGGCACTAAACCTTTGTTGTATTTTGAACCCTAATAAATCTATATTTTTTTGTTTGTATGTGCAGTTATGTATGCTTTATCATAATTTCTGTATTCCTTTACCCATCGTAAACTGTCTACCCGTTATTATTCTACTGGGCATTGATTAATTAGAAATTGTTTAAACATTATTGGAATTTTAAATATGTTAATATTTTTTGTCGGAACTTATTTTCATCCGTTTCATATATCACTTATTGAACTTAGTTTTAATGATATTGTATGTCATATAATTGCTCATACATTACTTATATTATATATTGTTATTCCCAGAGTCCTGAGGCTAATTTAATATAAATCGAAACGTCGACTGAAACAATAATAATTGGTTTTCCATACACTCCCAGCCTATTCCCGTCAAGTCACACCTTATAACAGTCTTCGCTTTTCATTTTTATAAATAGAACACATTTAAGAGGAATTCAATATTGAACATTTGATGAAAACGCCTACTTAACACGAGTTAATTATTAGGGTTAAAATACATTTCTATAAATGTTTCATACATCATATCGCGTGTTTACCAGTGCGTCAGTTAGCATTCTTAATATTTCGTTATCCCATGAGTTCCAAGGTACATGATTGTTGATTCTAGGAAGAACAGAAAGTTTACAATCATAAAATGTCAAATTTAGCTGTACAAGCGGATTTTGATTTTCATCGATTTGCTGGTTAATTGTCGCATTTATCCCACGAGTGCAATGCATCATTTTAAATGCCTCATACATTATATTCCTTATCTACTTGGGCTATAATAACTATTTATCTAATTTGCTTTACACCAAATTCTGCAGAATTGAAGCGATAAGTTTTTAAGAATAAAATCCATTGTTAACAGGTTTCAGTTTCAGGTTTCTAAAATCTATTCTGGTACGTAAATGGATCTGCAAAATCCATTACTGAGTGATTCTAAACGAATGGGGAATTATTTTGCCAAGAGAAAGAGTTTAGGCTACATATCATGTGTACGTGAAAATAAGGAATAGTGGGGCAACAATTTAAAAAGGCGATAATGCCAAAGACAACTGCTTTATTTATCTCCACAGATTTGACTATTAGATACGGGGCGATCAATATTTTATGCTCAATTTCTCAAAGAAGATAAGCATGGAGTGAATACTAAAAATTGCTACCGAATATTGTCACTGTTGTGAAGAAATCATTGTCAACTACGGTCTTTTAAGTTGTCAATGGTGGCATGATCTTAACATATATTCTAGTAAAACATTATTCAAATTGGACCTAAATTTCATATACAAGATCCGGCAACTACATAGGATCAGGCATTTTTCTTGAAAATGGCTGTATGAAAAAAAGGGATAGTAAGCTTTCTATAATTTTTAGTGCCATATTCGACAATGTAATTGGTTTTTCGGAAGGAGCACGCATATGCAGAGTGCACTATAATTTCGTTTTTGTTTTAAATGAAGTGGTATGCTTTATTGTTGGTTTCGGTTCCTCATACTTCTAATATTCTAGATTCATTTTATTTCAGATAGTTTTGTACTTTGAGCCACTGTTTTTGGATATTAAATATTTTTTAACCTTCGAGTTTAGAAAATAACACTTCAGCTAACACCATTTGCATATAATTTAGGCAGCGGAAATATATGCCATTTTTCAGGGCCGGCTGTGTATAAATAGACACATCATACAAAAATTTATGGTGTGTTTATTTATATATCTGTAATATATGCGACTAGTATAACCAGTATCGATACAGGAAACCGGGATAAACGTATATAATGTTATAGGAAACTGAGCTTTTATTCCTCAGCGACAATATTACCAGTAGAGTTACAAATGAGAATTTTTTTTTATAATTTGTATGTCATGTTTTGTGTATGTAGTCTGCTTTGAAAAGTACTCGACAATGCTGACTTTGGAATTTTCTTTGCAAAATTACCAGGGTTTCCTGTACCATACATTGCGTACAACATATCTACAACTGTATAAAGAAATGTTTTGGGCAACTTTATAGAGGACGTACGAAATTTTTTTTGTGGGTGACAATGATTGAAACAGGTGTGAGGTTGTTAATGTTTCTTCTCACCTTCTTTGGACATTAAGCCACTTCCTACAAATTATTTTAAAACATTGATAAATAGACCTCAGTGCCAAAAGGATCAGTCAGAGGTTGATTTTTGAAAAAATGCTTTTTCCTATCCAAAAAATATCTCTCACCTAAGAAAATATATTAATCTGAAAAAAGAAACTTAAATATTTTAAGACGATTGAAAAGATGATGTTTCGGAATACTCTCTGATTCCGTTCTCAAAACTAGAGCAAAATTTCTTTGTAAAATACTTTCTTTTGTAGCAATGTCAAACATGACAGTTTTTTTGTTTATATATTTCCATGAACACGTAAGACGTTATGCTATATTGATATTTTGTCTACTTAACTCGTTTCTAAGGATTGACAACCAGTTCGTATAAAATCTAGAGAATAATTTGAAACACATTATCGTTCAACAAAATAATGGCGGATTCTTTCAGTTTTCTTCTTGTACTATTACTTTTTTTTTCCAAAACTTTTGCAAAATCCCATTTAGTAATGTGGTTGCGATTCCACGCGCATTTACATACTCGGGCGCCAGTTTCTGTTTAGAGTGCATAAACACCACTTTACTCTATCGACGGGACGATAGAGGCCGGGCAACTACAGTGAAAAAACAGATAAGCCAGGGATCGGGAAAAGGTAACTTACACATTACAGTTAATGAAACGACTCTCATTCAATATATTTACATTTATTCTACACACTAATTATTATTTACACTATATATACATCTTAGTAAGTAGCCTACGGCTAACGGTTCTTACACTACTAGGTGATTTACAACTTATACTACAAACGGTCTTAATTAGAGGCGAGCGGGGACAGTAAGCGGGCGTACAAGCGGTGCGACAAGGTAATACGGTGATTAAGCAGTGAAAAAGGTGACCAGCAATAATGAATCGGCCATAAGCAGACGACGGACGGATACCAGGAGGGGAAGCAAGCGTTAATACAAGCACACTATGACAGTGACTATGACTTACTATGGCTTTTATGTACTATGGCTTGGCTAATGGATGGTTCCGGACCTATGATATACCGAATCTAGTACCTCCAAGTCACCCTGCAGAATATGACGTGCTCAGGTAGCCTGGAGGACACCCTGTATAACGCGGTTACGAATGATAGTACCTCCAAGTCACCCTGCAGAATATGACGTGCTCAGGTAGCCTGAAGGACACCCGGTATAACGCGGTTACGATTCCAACCTTCAGCCGCTCTCCCTTTCTACACTCGAACGGAAGTGTATGAGGCGGATACGGCTTTACGCTTGCGGACTCCACGGATGGGGCGGTCGCGTTTTACAAACTCTAAACAACTTCCAGAAAATACACACCAGCCAAGTAATACCTTTTGTTTACCAAACCTTTATTTATCAAACCTTGATACCTACTTTCGTATCCTGGGTTGCTTCCTGTCTGGATTTACGGAGCGGTCGGTGTCGGCACGTCTGATAGGTACAGGCGGTAGTAACGGACTGTTGTGGACGCTCTGAAAAATCCTCAAGTTACTAAACTCTGCCAAAAGCAGGAGTAGGAGGAGACGCGGTAGTCATGCGCGGAATATGGCAACTACGTCACCTATATAACTTTATACTCACAACGAGATTACTTACTATGCTGGTCGGCGTGGTTCTTCGGGCAGCGGTCAGAAGGTAACTGATTTGTTTGTTTCCAATTTCTGGGTCCTTCAGGTTGGGCGGGCACAGGAGTGCCGGGGGCAATATGCGCGATTCGCGTTTCGCGATTTACGTACTGTCTGCAGCTCGGCATATTTGAATTGTTTATACAAACGGATTACTACTACCTATCTTACAAATAACAATTATACTATTATTAATGAGCAACTGACAATACCACTATTAAGGGCGCGGTACTAAAATGTTTAAAATATCTTTTGAATCAGACAAATAGCCCATATTTTAATTCTATAAAATAATCACTTCGTTACAAACCTAGTTAATTAATTAGTAGGGGCGCCGCCAGTCAACCGGCTTTTGTGTCCTTGTAATAAATAGTTTAATTTAATTTAATCTGTTACACACAGGATTTTTACTTATGTTATGGGAACATTTAAAATTTCTATATAAAATTGTGACAGATGTGAGTAGCATAATTAAATCCAAATTTAATTATTTAACAGCGGTTTATGAAGGACATTAAAAAATATAGACATCGTATGCGGCAAAATAAGAGCTATACCTAATTGATTTTTTATTAATGGGGACAGGTGTATGTCCCTTTAATTCGGTAGTCGGTGCTCAATAATTGTAGGAGAGTAACTTATCAAGAAAGTGCGAGAAAACTACTAGTGTAATGATGTAAACCATTTTTAATTATAGTATTTTATGTAACATACAAATTAGAGTTCCTTCAACTTATATTTGTAAATAACGTGTTTGTGGGTGATTGAGATAATTACAGTTTTCTGCACGTTTCGTAAAAAGTTTTGTTTGAAATATCATTAAATCAAGAACTCGGCATTACTCAATTGCCTTTCAAAGGGTTCCTTTTTGTTGTAGTATATCATTACCCTCATGGGTGAAAGGTCAAAAGCCTGATAACTTCTTCCATCCCTAAGAATATTGACGTTAAAAGGACTAGCGATATAAGTAAATCATTTCGCAATTAGGTATTCTCTTACATTGGGAACTGCTTTTGTTTTATGTATATTTGATTTTATTGAACAGGATAATTCTAACTAAAATTACATTATTTTGCCAGTCGTAATGAACATCATGGGCATATTTTTTTATAATTCAACATTCATCGTAGCCGAGAAAGCAGTTGTTTAAAAAGATTTGTGTTTTGTGCTTATCTATGATTAGATTTTTGTCAGTGAAGAGCAAGGTGAAAGAGTCCATCAGGAGATTAGAGAACTGGAAAGATGATACCAGGGAAGATGGAATGCAAGTATGATTGCTGATTACTGCTGAATGCTTAAGAGAGACGACCCACAGAATGTTCATATGAGGAAAAGTATCAAAAAAAGCTTTAAAGATCAGCGAAAAATATAAGATAATGACAATAATTTTCAGTGAACTTTAATTGCTTTTTGGATCATATTTAAGTAAATCATAGTTGTATTCACCTGCCAAGACTTTTTGTATTAATAAAACTTTAATCAACTGAAATCTTATTTTGCGTAATTATTTTAAATGTTAATACCTTTATTGTGAAAAAACCTTACGTGATGTAAGAAAATGAAGTTCATATTTAAAATCAGCCTAAAAACAATGCAAAGTTCACCTAAAATCTTTAAAACGATTTTCAAAAAGTTTGATTTTGCAGGCCTGTATTATTTAATAAGCTTTGACTCGTATTTCCCTTCATGTGAAGATTGTATATACAGTGTGATCAACTTAACGTGTCCATATTTTAAATTTATATTACCCATAATGAGATTGAATTTTTGAATATTGGTGGTGAGCATTAAAATAAACAGTTCTATGTATATTAATAGTGATATTTTGTATAAGCTTATTATTTATCCAACTTGCGAGTAAATATATGCCCCTTTAGAAGTTTATAGATAATTTTGCTACCCAAAATTTAACTAATTTAAATTTAACTAATAAGCCCATTTACTACTCTTACGTGAGTTTTAAATTTGAAAATTTTATTCCAATTTTTAAAAAACTGGCGGGCTGATACATGATCGTTGACACCCGGTATAAAGAAAAATAATATATAATAATTACAATGCTAAGTAAAATAAATACGCCAATAAGTAATTACCAATTTACACTTACATGTAGTTTGGTACATTCAAAACCACATCCATAAAAATGCCAAATAGAAGTTTATTGAACATTGTCTATTTTCTGTTTGAAGCAGTTTTACATAAAATGTTAACATTTGATTTGAGACGGTCTAACTTATCCTTTCTTATTAATTTTCTTGAAAACCATTTAACATAATAAAGTTAATAGAAACAAAATTTGTAGCAAATTTAACAAGCCTTCATTAAAAATATATTTTACAAGAAATAAATCACCAAGTTATCTCCACATAATTTAATATTGGAGATGACTAAAATTCTTACTCAACTTTGAGACAATAGACTACTTCAATCCTCCAAAAACATGTTTGGCAAAATTGGATAATCACAGACCATAAATTGACAGCTTCTATGAAATAGAATTATGATTTGCCACCATTTTAAAACAATACCCCTTTGATATGTCTATCATACTTTTTCGCCATTATTGCCTAAAAGAAAATTAGTACTCCTAAATTATAAATCTTGTCTGGTACATACATTAACACTGAATTTACATAACGAAAATGTATCAGAAAAAGGAAAAAATAACATCCCTGCAAAATAAAATTGGTACAAGAATTGTCAGATGATAATTTTGATAGATGTCTAGAGTTTTGCGAAACAATATTTGAACGATCTAATAACAATCCGAACTTTGTTAATAAAATTCTAGTTTTTACTTGGTTTTAAGTAGTTTTAAAAAAAGTATTTTTTAAACGCTCTCTAAGTGTATTTGTTGTAAAATAAGTAAACTTACCCAAAAAGTCTCTGGTGCAAATTCCACGTTTACCTTAACTCACGCCCTCAACCCAATAAGAAAAAAATTGCGGTGCTATTTTATTTACATATCAACTAAAGACCATTTTCTATTGTTCAGTGAATAAATGGTTATTACAAAACTACTTTAATCTCTCTTTTACATTCACATAACATAAAGAAATATAAATTTCGTCCTTCCTCGAATCCTATTTAATAATTGCAGTATCTAATATTTACTTTTGTTACCTCTGACAAAAGTATTTCATTTATCAATTTTCCTTCTTATCTCTATTTACAAAGTTAGATCACGAAACTTAGTGATTTATAGTCAACAGTCATCATAAGAGGAGGTTTATTCTTCAGGAATAGGAAGTATTTTTCTATCTCAGTTTCTAATATCTTTATTTCATTTTCTGTACGTACCCACTATCATTCTATTCAGTGTTAATATTATATAATAACAGAAACATGGAAAATATGGATTAATAAGAAAATTAAAGTGAAAGAAATATCAAGTTTCAAATATTCTCGAAGAGATTGTATTGCTTGGTTCGGGTGTAGAGGGTGCGATGCCTGTATGTGGGCGTTCATGGTTTTCGCAATGGATGCTTACTAGATATCTATGAAATTATTCCATTGAATAATTGAATTGTCGGAGCAGGTTTATATATTTTTAGGTGTGAGATATTTTTGAATAGTCTAAGCATTTAAAAAAAAACTCACTGATTCTCTTTAATATTGTATTTAAAATTTAACAGGATCGAGTTAATTTCCGTTTAACCGGAACTGGTATACATGTTTTTGTATTACTTTCATAGTAATTTTCTCAACATGAAGAAAGTTCCAAATAATCGATGTTTTAAAATTATGAATAAAAGTTACAGGTGTTTATTAAAATTTATATGTACTGAAAAAATTAAGAATGAAAAATCATGTAGTTCCAAAAGGGCTGATTTTTACAATTTTTTCCATATAATCAACGTTATTCATAATTTATCCCTTACATGTTTCAAGATTCCAACCACTAAGAAGTTAACGTTATTGTCTTTTTCGGTATCAGTTATACTGCACTTACAAACTTCAAATATATTTATCATATCGAGATAATGGCATAAGAACTTTTAACTGAAATATCCTATATATAAATTTTGAACATATTAGTTATCCTAAAATTAAAAATAAAAAACAAGTGGGATACTGAATGAACACTGTACATGATGGGCAACTTTCGATGTTTGAATAGGGTAATTCGGTAACTGTAAGAGATACAAAAATAATTGACGACATATCATTGATCTCTTCTTTTGAGACAAATTCACTGGCGAAAACAAAAATTTGCTATCGTCTTTTGTTTTCGAGTTATAAACAAAAGTTATGAAAAAACAACTTTTACATTCTTCAGGCACTTTCTTCTGTATAATACAATAACGTCGAAAAAATTAAAAAAAAGGTGCAATTTCGAGTTATGGCATAAAGTTGTACTGTTTTAAATAGAAATCATAGTTGGCTATGATTTAGTTAAAAACGAAGTTTTTTTCTCTTTCAAACTATATATCATATGTGGGGTCGCTTTTGATGTGTAAGTATTTAATAGCGAAAATAATCTTTTAGCAGATTATTTTTTATATTTTTTTATATTTATTCCAAGTAGGCGTGTATTATCTATGGAAATATAGATCCGTTTGTCAGTAAATTGCATATTAATAATTTGGTTTCCGTCATAATTACACCCTATTTGATCTTAAAAGTGAAGATGTCTTACGAAAATTACGAGAAATATGATATTCTAGAATGCAGAGTAATAACAATTATGATATTGCATCCGAAATAATTTCAATCGCTATCCAGAAAGAAGACAACCTAATAAAGCTATTTTTAAGAGGTTAAAAGAAAATCTCATTAATTATGGGTCCTTCAACAAGCCAAGACCAAAAAATCAGATAATTATATCTAATTTCATAATACATTACAATTACAAAATAAAAATTCAAATTAAAATAGTTGTTCAAACTGATGTCCGTTGTGTTCGATGCATAAATTACTCCTCTTCATAACACTCTGAACTGCATTATAAATATGAAAATTTGAAATGGAATTTACACTATAAAATTTTGTGGCGCTAAGTCAGATGATCGTGGTGGTACCTCACTGGTCCGTTACTTCCCACTCAGTAGTTTCCATAATTGGTATTTAATAATTCTGAAACGGTCCCGATATTATGAGGTGGTGCACCATCTTGTTGGAGGAACTAATTTCTTGCCCCAATTAAGGGTAGATTGTCCATAAATTCCTCAATAATTTTTTAGTTTATGATTTCGTAGTACCGTTGACTAAAACCAAAGCGTCCCTCAGATCGCATGTCAACGGTACGGTGAGGGTTCATATCAGACCAATAGTGCTCGCTATGCCTGTTGAAAATTCCTGCACTGCTAATGTAGGCTTCATCTGTCTAAACTACATTTCTAGAGAAGAATGGGTCTTGTTGACTTTTTTTGGCGATACCATATGTAAAACTCCAATCGTTGCTGAAGATCAGTTGGTTGCAGGTGATGTTGTTTCCATTGTATAAGGCCTGAATTTGTGTGTCTTCAGAATACCCAGAGCTCTACATCTTGAAATCTCAGAATCAGTTTCAATTTGACGACTTGAAATTGAAGGATTTGCAACCACCATTCCAATTATAGTTATAGAAGTTTCTTCGGCATCTTCAGTGTTGTAATTTTTTTGGTCTTGGCTTGTTGAAGGACATACAATTAATGAGATTTTCTTTTAACCCCTTAAAAATAGCTTTAGTAGGTGGTCTTCTTTCTGTATAGTGATTGAAATATATTTCGGATGTAATATTACAATTGTTATTACTTTGAATGAAGCATTCTAGCATATCATATTTCTCGTAATTTTCGTAAGACATCTTCACTTTTACGATTAAATGGGGTGTAGTTATGATGAAAACAAAATTATTAATATACAATTTACTGGAAAATGGATAAACACTGTCATAGATGACACACACCTACTTGGAATAATTATTAAAAAAAAAAACGCAAAAAAGTAATCTACTAAAAGGTTATTTTCGCTATTAAATACTTATACTTCAAAAGCGACCCCACATATGATATATAGCTTGAAAGAGAAAAAAATTTCTTGATAACTAAATCATAGACGACTATGATTCCCATTTAAAAAAATATAACTTTCTGCCATAATTCGAAATTGCACCTTTTTTTTAAATTTTCGCCATTGTATTATACAGAAAAATGTGTCTCAAGAATGTAAAAGTTGTTTTTTTCATAACTTTGCAAACAACCAAGATGGCATGTGTCTAAAAGTCGAAAAATTGAACTTTTGTTTATAACTCGAAAACAAAAGACGATAACAAATTTTTGTTTTCGCCAGCAAAAAAAAGAGATAAAAACGTGTCTCAAATTTTTTTAGTATCTCTTACAATTACCGAATTACCCTATACAAACATCGAAATTTGCCGACTCTGTACACACAAGGGACAATTTTTTTTCCAAATTCTTCACTCAAGTATTTACTGCAATTTTTTTCTGTTTGTTGAAAAATGTCTTGTTATAACATAATATTTTCATTAATAATGTTTTACTTATATAAGAATAATTAAGTAATTTCCACGTCACAACACTGATTGCAGTGATTACCATTCGACACCTCTTTCGCCAACCAAGTTAGTATTACATGAACATAACTACAACTAAACTATTACAAAGTTTGTTATTGCTATGATTCCATGAATTGTAATAAGTAACGCGGACTTGACTCTTTGGAGTTTTTATTTTGTGGGTTCCTAATAATTTTAAATTGAACTAGGATCTGTCTAATAAATTAGTAATTTTCCACAAATGCATGCTTGACAAAGCTAGACATACAGTATAAAGAGAATGGCATTTTGCACAAAGATATTAAAATTGTCATTGTCTAAAATAAATTATTGATAATTTATCCGCAACCCAATAAAAATAAAATCGAAGTATTTCTAGAACCACTATGCAATATATATCCCAGTTACCTAATGAAGATAAAATGACTATATTTTACCCCAGAAAGATAAAAGTCACATTATTCCTAATTAGGATCATTGATTTCTCATTTACCTTTAACAACTTTTATAAAAAGGATACTAGATAGGAAAATATATGAAGGAAAAACTAATTCGTTTAACAAAATGGTATCTTTCTATGAAATAAAATTATTAGGAACAATTTAAGGGAAGATATACAGTGTGCAGTAAATATTTTATTATTTTTTATTTCATTTCTAAACTTATTTAGAAAAAATTTCTTTAATATGAAATTTACGTCGCAGATAATTAAAATATTGTTCTTACTAGAAATTTAATCGCAGTTATTGTTGCGGTATTATTCCGTACAAGCGAAGTATTAATCTACGGTTTTAACGGGGCAACTGAGTTTGAATGCGCAGTGATCTAAACCCTTTTCAATGTAAAGAGGTTTGTTCCTGTGTGTTCTACACTAGCGATATCTCTTCTCTATCTGCGCCACCACCAACTATTAAGCTAGAATCGTGGAGTGGCCTTAATCGCCGCTCACCTAGACATCGCGATAGTTCTCACTGTTTTGACATTACTGTGCCTGCGTAAAAGTTGCCTCATATTTTCTGCTGCTAAAATCCGCGGCAAAAATTCATTTGTGTTGAAAATGAACGTTCTATCTCGAGAGATCTTTATTGGTGCATATTTAAAATAGGGGAATATTTGTAAAGACGCCGTATTTCTTTGAAGCCCTAACAATCCAATTCTTTGCCCTGTCGTAGTAGGTATACCATCATGTGATAGTATCACTTGTAGGCAAAAAATGGAAAATTCTTCAAAGAAAACAATAAAAACTAATTCTTTTGCTAAATATTGCAACACCTCAAAATAAATTCTATTAGACAGTTACGTAAGTATGGAATTGCCTTTTGATAAAAAATCATTTTTCTTTCTAAATAATTAATGACAATAATTATAAATGAAAACTAAGAGAATTAAAATAAATGATAATAATTTATTAATAACAATTCATGAATAATATCCCTATATTACTAACGTTAAAAATTTTACGACAAACAATAAAAAAAGCATTTAAAACTATTTACATTAATGTTTAAAATGTTGACCATTTTTGGTTGTACAGCATTTTTCTAAAACTCTCCGGATTGTATTCCTATTAATGCCAGCAAATAGATCTTGTGCTCTTTCTTCAAGCACTGAAACAGTTTCAGGAGGTTCAAACTCATAAATTTCGTTCTAAACATGCATCCACAGAAAAATCCAAGGAAGTAATGTCTGGTGAGCTAGCAAGCCATGGTATTGGACCACCACTAGAAATAACTCTGTCTCTGAAAGTCACTCTTAATACGTTTTTAACCTCCCTGGAAATATGGGCTGGACAATCGTCCCGTTGGAACCAAATATCATGAAGTTGATTTTCTGGCACTATTGCTTTAATTACCTATAAAATTTGATTTTCTAAAATGTTTAGATTCCTTTGTCCGATTAATGTATTGTCATAAAAAATAAGTCGATTTCCTAAAAAGAATAAAATTCGCTAATTTTACTTAAACAAAGCATATAAATAAAATATTGAGAGAATGAAAAGAACTGACAAATATCCAGACATAAATCTTATTGAATATGTCTGGAACAGAATGAAACTACAACTATGTTAAAGAGAGGATGAAACTATGATTTGGAGAGAACTTCTGGATGTAATTTTGCGATAATGGGAAATTATCCTCAACGGGTTGGTGGAAAACATACCTAGAAGAACCTCAGAGTAAGGTGTTGCCCTACCGAGATATTGATCTTTTGTGGTTTTAATTTAAAAGTTACATAGGCGAATATAATGTAATCTTTACTACGATTTGAGAATTAAAGAATTTGAATTTAGTGTAAGAGTAAGTGTAACTAGCAAGAATGAGTGTAATTTAACTAGCTTAAAGCAAATTAATGTCTCAAAAAGCTACTTTCTTGAAAAAAGATAGTATTTCGACAATTGATGCTAACTAACTAATAAAATTCTAGAACCGTCTCCAGAAAACACGTTAAGCTACAAGTTTTTGGCAACAGAGAAATACATCTTCTCAAAAAAATTTTTGAATATGAAACAAACGACATTATAATTTTCTTCATATTGTTCAGTTTTGGTGAATTTCTTCGCATTCAAAGATTGCACTGTAGTCTAAACACTGTGATTCATACCTACCAATTTCACAGAAATGAGCAGTAAATGGCATAATTTGTATATTAAGAGAAATATGCAAAAGGGCAACTTTTTTGAAAAAACTAATATCTCCTCAACTGAAACAGTGAATGAAAAAAATTCCAAAACTACCCCGATGAAACTTACTTAGCTTCAAGTTTTTGTCCATAGAAATAAACTTAAAAAAATTGTATATTATACAGGGTGTTTCTAATAAATACATGTAAATCTTTAAATTATGCTTATAAAACGGAAAGTTTCTATAAATACATGTCTAAAATCGCGTTCCAAGGGGGCCTGGAGGCACTCCCAAGGTGGTTTTATTAATTATTACGGAAACGACTCAACCAATGTTTTTAAAATTTGGCATATGCAATTAAATAATTAACTATAATTTCATAAAAGGCAGATAACCCCAAATACATTTTCTGGTCCTTACAAATAATATTTCTTAATCAGAAAACGTCGCTGCAGAAATATAAGAAATCTGTAACACTGCATCCAATATATTATCAGAATATTTATATTTTCCAATCATGTACGTTTATGAAAATATGACATGCCAGACTATCAATTCAATCGCAATTTATTGCTTTATTGTTTTTGTTAATGTTGATTATAATAGTGATAATAATTGGATATTCACTCCTTGAATTAAGTATTATGCACTTAATTTATGACGATTGCAGGAGAAATGGATTTGCGTCGGTATCAGGAGTTATTTCCTAATTGAGCATTAGGTCGTTTAAGGAATATGGGTCGACTTGCACCGAATAAATCAGACGCTGGACATCTACGATCTATGAGAAATCCAAATACAGATGAAACTAAATTACATTTGGTGGAAGATAAAACTAACATCAATACAGAAAGAACATCAAACTGTTTCAGTGCTTTACACGGAACAGAATGAAGGATAATTAACTCATGAAAAACTTTTTTATCTATACCATCACCAAAAGGTACAACATTTGAAATCGGCTGATCAATCGACTGACTAAAAAGTTTTCACAAATAATGTTGGAACGATTTATCAATGATTTTTGGAAAATATTTTATTTACGGATGAAGTATTTACCACAAGATGGAGTATTTAACAAGCGAAACCCTCACACTTGGGCACCTTACCTTATACAATATGAGTCGCCTACTATCAAGAAAAAATCTCACTGAATGTTTGAGCAGGAATAGTTAAAGACTGACTGGTCTATATTCATGCAACAATGGTTAACAGAAGCATTTTATCTAAATATTTAACACATGAACTCGAAGAATTTTTAGAGAATTTTCCAGGCTTGGCTAATGAGCGAATGCGGTTCATGCATGATGTGGCAGGGCCACATTATAAACAGATCGTAATTTTTATTTTTATTTTATTTTATGAATACAGCTGCCCAGACAGATATGCATCCAATTACAGGGCAGGAAATATACAAAGAAATATGTGCATAGTACAGAGTAAACGACTTAATACTAAATGTTTTACAGATAAATAATTACTATTAAACTAAAAAGATAATGCAATAATTTATGAGATTTAAGATAGGTTAAACAGTGGTTTGGTATGAACTAGAGGTTTACTTAAGAGCGATTCAAAATACATTGCTTTATACTATTAACACTACAATTAAAAATATCAAGGTTCGACTGATAGCTTAAGTAATTTAAGCACATATTGTGAATAGGTGACGATTTTAGTACATTTGTTCTTGGTGTAGCTAGGTAGAAGATGTCGTGTGAGCGAGTTTGAGAATATGGAACTTTGAAATGTATGGAACTAAGAATATCCGGGCAGTCAGTCTGACTTGTTAATAGTTTGTGTAAGAACAACACAGAAAAGTAGATCCTACGTGTTGCTAAGTCATTTAGATTAAATTTGGCTAGTAAGTCAGATTGTGGCGTGCCTCTGGAAAGATAAATTCCGTCAGCTTTGAATGAAAGATGTTTAACGTGCCTTCTCTGAACCCGTTCCAAATTAAGGATATGAATATTGTAATGTGGGTTCCAGACAATACCACCGTATTCCAGTTTTGGCCGTACAAAAGCATTGAACAGGAGAGAAAGTGTGGAGATATCTTTAAAATGGCTTGAATTTCGCATAATAAAGCCTAGATTTCTGTAGGCATTAGCAGTTATGTGATCTATGTGGGCAGTAAAGGTTAGTTTTGAGTCAAAGATGACTCCGAGATCCTTGAATTGAGTGCATCTCGTAACTATTTCATTGCCTATTTTGTAGGAAAATTTTATCGAGTTATTTCTCCTTGTAAAAGTCATCGCGTTACATTTTGATATATTTAAAGGTAATCTATTATTTTCACACCATGAATTTATTTTTGAGAGGTCATGCTGTAATCGATGGCAATCTTCATCGGAGTTAATAGATGCAGACAATTTTAGATCATCAGCATATAGGAGGACATTACTTTGTATATCTTGGCAGATATCATTGATGAAGATTATAAATAATAGTGGGCCCAAAACAGAGCCCTGCGGAACTCCTGACGTCGCTAATACTTCAATAGATGAAAACCCATGATACTAACGTTTAATGTTCTGTTGCCCAGATATGACTCAAAGAAGCTTAGAAAGTCAAGACTTAGACCAAAAGCTGACAACTTCTGTAATAGGAGCCCATGGTCTAATCTGTCAAATGCTTTAGACAAGTCTGTATAAATTATGTCTGTTTGACCACCATGATCCAGCGAATTTGCGATGGCATGTGTAACATATACGTGTAATACGATATTTATACTTAAGATTTCCTTGAAGCTGGATTGGAAAAGGAAAATATGCTCCTATTAGGTGGCCTGCATGTTCCCCCGAATTAAATCCTATTAACTTTTAATTTGGAGCAGCATGAAAGATTCAGTTTATGCATATCCGATAGATGATGTCCAACAAAACCAAATTAAATTTTTTGAAGCCGTCGATATCGCCAGACAAATACCATCCCCATTTTATGTATACCAGAGATAATTTGATTATTTAGAAATTTTGTACGCTTATATTTCTTTCCTTGTAACATTGTCTTCTAATCGAGATAAAAAAAAAATGGACACAATAATCAAATTGTCAATCTAACGAGGTTATAGAAACTAAAAATTGGATTGAGTACCAAGTTAAATAATTCGTGTTATGCGATTGTGAATTTGAAGCATATTCTCTCATTTTGCGTTTCTATTTGACTAGTTTTTTTTTCTTTTATTAATTTTGGGTGTTTTATGTATAGTCGGCTTGCTTTCTATTTAAATATTATAAAACGTTCTTAAATAATAATAAAAATGGCTTTAAAAAATTAATCTGAACAAGTTCTTTATAAAGAGAGATACCATTACAATAATTTGTTTAGTTAACAACTAGTATTTTCAAAATCCCTTTACAAAATTTGCAACTTTTGTTTGTATCGTACTGAAACTTTATTATGTTTCAAAAATATGTTTTGTTTTTGAGATAAAATACTATGAACCCAATAAACTGTGTATTAAATACTCGATGTTTCCGAGTTAAGAGAAAATGTGTTTGGCAATCACTCATGACCCCCTTCAACAAAAGTTTCTAGTGAATTAATGGTGGACAACATTTAATCTAGTGCAGAGTCACATTTCATTTTTTAGTTAGTCACCCACCCTTGGGAAAAATAGCTATTTGTCGAAAAGAGAATAATGTTTTGTGACAAAGTCAGTAATGTTAGTAATATTGTTCTGTCACTGAAATATACTGTAATATAAGTATGTCATTTTTCAATAAGAAAAACGTATCATAATCTCTTATTATTTGCGGAGACATTTGATCGTTTTCTATTCTTTCACTTACTAGTTATAATTTGGTGATTTTACTTTTTGTCCAGTACAATTCAGTGTGCGCTGTGTAATTTTACTGATACAGAATAATACAGGGAAAAACCACACATTTCTTTAATTTTTAACAGTTTTTTCTTGTTTAAAATAAGTTTATTCATTTCTACACAGAAATACAAAACAAATCGTTATTGATGCAAATGAAACAAAAGTAACTTTCAAAGAAATATTTCAAAGAATTACTATTTATTTATGAATCAGTCTCTGCATAAAAAAGAGTCTTTCTTCTACCATGAGCAGTTTTGCGTGTAAATATATTTTGAGGTTTATTATAACACAATGGCAAATCGTTTAATCAATCAAAATAATTAAGTTCAAAAAGAGAGAAATAATCAAAACAATATTATCATCAGAGATTCAAACTGCTCATCTGCATTATTTTAAAATTTAAAATTTGTATTTATTTATTTATTTATTTATTTTTTTTTTTTTTTGAAAAAATCAACACAACACTATCTCCAAAATGAAGCAATTAAAGACAAAAATTCATTTGAAATTTTCGTCACAAAATTGGTTCAGAAATCATCTCCTAAATATTCCAGAATATTAAATTAATTATTAAACACCACAGGTAATACAACTCTCTAGGTACCTTGTGTGGGAGTGCAATATTTACAATACATTTTAAAAATATTTCAATAACATTTTCGTAAATGTTTATTTAACATTTCCTAATGACAAATAAGTGGTCCGTCAAATTATATTCTCATAATTTTGTGACAATATTTAAAACATTTTACAAAACATTTTTAAAATATTGAAACATTTAAAGAAATATGTTTGCGAAATTTTTTTGAAGGATCTTTTTTTCAATCTGGGTATGTACTACCCAATAATTATTTTATTATTTTTTCTAGAAATGCATAAATACAAAGCAAATAAAAATGTCAGACTTTTTAAAATGTATGAAAAGAATGGGCTTATTTAGGTTAGGTTAGATGTCATGAATGTCATTGTGATGACAATTAATCTTTCAATTTAAAATGTCAAAATAATTATGACAAATGTTCATATTTCGATTTATGTGATTTAAATATTTTTATAAATAATATGTTCTTATTACCAGCACCATGAGGAGTTCAGGAAGAATGAAAGACGATATATGTATCTACCTAAGGAATTTCGTTTCTGTATTGTAACTAGAGTCAATATTTTTTTTACTCTCAATATTTTTTTGCATCAATACTAAAAATACTGTTATTTAATTCAATGCATTTCTTGCTTCTAGAATGTGAAGTTGTTTTACTAGTATCTACGATAAAATATATTGGAAGTATTGTGTTTGATTTATTATCTACCTAAAACTTTTATAATAGCGCATTCAGATAAGAAAGACAGTATAAAATATAAAAAACTGTAGGTATTTATAATTGTTATCATGTTAGGTTTAAAAGGATGCTTATCTAATACCCAATAATTGTTTAATTATTTTTTCTAGAAATGTATAAATACGAAGCAAATAAAAATGTCAGATTTTTTAAAACTCTACAAACACTTCTCTATAAAAATACTCTTTCGAATAAAAATTGCTGTTTGCTTGCCTCACAAATATCCAACGGAAGGCTAAATATTGCTCTATTCTCCTGCTCTAACTGCAGAACTTATGGTAATGGTCGATCTGATGTGATCTACACCGTGATTTTTGCGAATACAAATTGTCGTCTATTAAACGACCTTAAGAAAATTGCTGCTGAGGATATCATGTCATATCATAACATAACATAAGGGAGCTCCTCGGCTTATCGATGTTGCTGATAAAGGTTCTTGTTATATTTTTCCTTAAGTATGTTTGTTTTAACATATTACATAAGGTTACACTTCATGTTTTCTATGATGAATTTTCTGGTGTTTTTTTTGTTACTTATTTTATATTTTTATATATGGTGTGTCCATGTTAAGGTGGACAAAAGCCTATTAAATCTTTATTTTTTGATCGGCGAAGACAGCATTAAAATCTGTAATAAAAGAACCTTGGTAGGCCTTGGAAAGAAACGATCGACTATTAAATAGAAGAAACCTTAATATATAAAACATATCAAGGCACACTTGATTTCTTTAGAAATTATGATTGTGGTGTTGAAATTGTCTGATTATTTTTAGAATCAAATTTCAAAATTCAATCAATTTTCGATTTATTTTTGAATAAAAAGACATATTTTAGTTTTTTTATCTACTTGCTAGTATAGTTGGCTGGAGCGCGATGTCTAGCGTGACTTGAAATCTATGTATCATAGCTGCGAATTCGAATCCCGCCACCGGCACTAGTAATGTCGGCGGATTTGCTTGCATGTCCATGTTTTTCTAAGTGTACTCCCCTTCTAGACACCTTCGTCTTTGAATTTTTTTATTTTCTCTTTTTCTTTATTTTGTCTTTGTTTTAAACGTATTATTTATACCAAAACATCCTGACAGAGTTTAGCACATTACTATTCCACAACTAAATCAGGACAGACACACACATTACAACCATTACCTGCGACATTTGCCAGATGCCGCAGCTGAGATTCGAACTCAGGGAGAGATAGACCACCATGTTCTGCCACACAACAATGCTCTAGTCAATTGTGCTATTTTCTCGGTATTTCAAAAATGCCACTATACATCCATGCACTAGCCAGGAATCGAATCCGGGACCCTTTAGCACCAAACCATACGTATAAGCACTGAGCCACTGAGGCGACGGATTTTGGGGGTTGTCTAATTTCTGTGGTGTTGTATAGGTCCACAAAGTACATTTCTTTTATTAATTAAAAAATGGAAATTCAACAGAGATTATGATTTTTGAGGAAAATACGGTTCACGACTAGACTAGAATCTACAGAGCACAAGCAACAACTCTGACCAGGTCATACATTCTAACCAAATAGTGCTAACGGTCTGAAAAACTAAGCTGTTTTTGTTACCAAGTGCTCTACACTATAATTAAACTTACAAATAATACTCTAAAGCAACAATAATTGTTAAGACAAATGTTTCTATGGAAGTTGATGTACGATCAAAGTTAAGTTCCTATGATACAACTAGCCCTAAATAACAACAACGGATTAGTTTTCAGTTTGGACTGAATCCAAAACCACGAAATATAATGGGTCATCCAAATTGAACTTTAGGATTTTAATTACGCCCCATTTGCGTTGTATGAACGTTGGGAGTTTGCATTTGTACAGTTGGTATCGAAACATATGGCAAATTCACCATGGCGCCGTACTGTGCAGCAACGCATAAATATCGTACAAATTTATTATGAAAGTAGGCGATCAGTTACGATTACATTAAGAAAACTTCGACCACTTTTTGGACGAAATAATGTGCCAAGTGAGCGTGCAATTCGTGATCTAGTTCAAAAGTTTGAAACAAGTGGTATGCTTATTGACAAACCAAGGATCCGGTATCAACGCAGAGGTCGTTAAGATGAAAATATTGCTCGCGTAAGTGATAGTGTGCGTGAAGAACCAACCACGTCAAATCGTCGCCGTTCGCTGCAATTGACTCTTTCATACGGTACTATTCAACGAATTTTGACAAAAGATCTGCATTTAAAGGCGTATAAAATTCAGTTGACTCAAGAACTTAAAGAAACAGACCACTAGAAACGCCGTACATTTGTGAACTGGGTTTTAGGGCACACAGAAGTTGATGCTGATTTTTGTAAAAAAATCATATTGTCCGATGAAGCCCATTTTCATTTAAATGGCTTTGTGAATCGCCAAAATTGTCGCATCTGGGGTAGTGAAAATCCCCATTTATTAAAGAAAAACCAATGCATCTACAAAAATGCACTGTCTGGTGTGCACTATGGGCTGGAGGAATCATTGGCCCATACTCTTTTGAGGACGAAGGTAGCAACGATGTTACTGTCAATGGTGTATGCTATTGGGAGGTGCTAAACGGTTCTTTTTTCAATGAAACCAACGATTTGAACTTGAATGACATGTGGTTTCAACAAGATGGAGCCACATATCACACAACACGTGAAACAGTCACTTTACCTCAAACCAAATATCCAGGTCGTGTTATCTCTCAGAGGGGTGACATCGATTGGCCACCGAGTTCTTGCGATCTAACCCCATTAGACTTTTTTCTGTGGGGCTATTTGAAGGAAAGGGTTTATGTCAACAAACCTGCTACGATTCCAGAGCTAAAAGAGAACATCAGAGGTGAAATTACTGAAATAGAGCCGCATTTATGCGAAAGCGTTATGAAAAACTTCGCTAAAAGAATGGTATCATGTCAGCGGAGCCGTGGAGAGCATTTAGCTGACATCATATTTCATACCTAACTGCTAAGTTTGTACTTTATACTGACAGCAATAAAATTCGGATTTTTCCAATATTTTGATTTTTATTCAAAACGCAAATCCTAAAGTTCAATTAATATTGTTACGCCACTGGACTGTGCAGACTAGTTAGATTAGGCTGGAATTGTACACGAACGGCCGGGAATAATCTGGAGTGCTCTAGACCGGGAGAATGGATGTATAAATAAGACGCACGGTGGGCCGAGATTTAGTCTGATGTCGAACGTGAACGAGTAAAGAAGAAATACGAAAGAGATTTATAAGTGTTCAGTTGTGATTATAATTAAGACAGTAATTGATTAATTGTTGTTAGTTGTTAATTAGTAAATAAAGTAGTGAATAAGTGTTACCGGGACTTTCAATCAACGAATCTACGAGTATAGGTGTTTGTGTGGATAGCAAACACGTAACAATTTGGTGTCGGAAGTGGATTGGAAGAGAAATTTCTGGAATATTCGAATAGGTTCTACAGTGTTCTTCTCAGAAATTAGTGGTAACACGAAGAATTAAGCTACTGGACAGTGTTTGGAGGACTATTTCTGGACTGAATAGTGACTTTAAAGTGGATTTTCGAGACGTTTCTAGAACATTCGATTTAGAAATAACTGCAAATACGCGAGTGCCGCTAGTAATAACGTGTTGTAGACTGAGAAAAAGAAGAACAAGAGAGAAGACGACAAGAAGAAAAAGAAGACTTGATAAAAATGATCGAAGGCCTGGAAATAAGACGACAGGAAGAAAAGGAAGAGCAAAGAAAGGAACGCCAGGAAGAATTAAGACAACTTATGGAGGGACAGCATCAAGTCATGCTCACGGTCACTGAACAATTGAAGGAAGATGTACACGCTGAAGTCATGGAAGTTAAAGAAGAAGTTAGTGAAGTTAGAGGAGAAATAACTGAAGTTAAAGGAAAAGTTGGTGAAGTTGAAGGGGAGATAGCCCGGTTGAAACAACAATTAAGAGAGAAGGAGGCCAATTAGTACTGTCGTCTGGTGCTAGGTTACAACCACCTTCCTTCGACGGTCAAAGTTCATGGTCAACTTATAAGAGACAGTTTGAGGCAGCTGCTCGTTCAAATAACTGGAGCGATGAGGAAAAGGCAACAGCATTGGTATTAGCACTAAGGGGCCAAGCATTAGACCTTCTCCAAACAATTCCTGCCGCACAGCAACAAAACTTTAGCATTTTGGAGGCAGCGTTAGAATTAAGATATGGCGACCAACATCTCGCCCAAGTATATCAGGCTCAGCTCAAATCACGCAGACAACGAGGTGGAGAAAGCCTCCAGGAGTTCGAAGCTGCGGTAGAAAGATTAGCCCATCTAGCCTATCCTGATGCACCAATGGAATTTCAACAACAGTTAGCAGTTGGTACATTTATTGATGGAGTAAGGGACCAGGAAGTTAGGCGAATTCTTAAGTTGGCCAGGCATAAGCTTAGTAGTGAGGCTTTAGTACATGCACTAGAGATTGAGGCTGCCTATAAGGATACCACACAATCATATCAGAGAGTACGAGCTGTGAGTGTGGAGGAAGACAAGCCATACAACACAACACAAAACCTGATATCTGATCTATACAAGATGATGACCCAACTACTGACAAAATCGAACTCCCAGCAGACACAAGACCAACAACAAAGTAGTGGGAGGCCCAATGGAGGCATCCGTTGTTATATATGTGGCAAATTGGGCCATATTAAGAGGAACTGTCATGAGCTCAACATTCAAGATCCGAGACAAACCCAACAGCAAAGTAGTGGGAGACAGAGTGGAGGACGTATGCGCTGTTATAAGTGTGGCAGAGTGGGCCATATTCAGAGTAACTGTCGTCAGCGCATCCCTGAGAGGGTCGCAGTAATGGAGAAGGCGCAGGAAAACTGGCGAGCTGGTACTTCGCGGAATATAGCAAATGGCCTTTCCAAAAGACCGTGTCAGAAAGACTGCAAGCCTTGCCACCGTAAGGAAGAACAACAAAAGGTACAAATAATGAAGATCGTTAAGATTGATGTTCCGGATTATTTGACAAAAGAGTCGTTAAGGGAAGCGCAGTTAAACGATAAGGAAACTGGTCCTATTCTGCAATGGAAAGAAAGAGGAACTCGGCCCGATTGGAAGGATATTTCAAATAAATCAGTGGGGCTGAAGGCTTTATGGGCACAATGGGACTCCCTTATAGTTGAGGATGGACTGCTAAAGAGAGCGTGGGAAAATCCAGATGGGAGGAAAGTTACTTTGAAATTGTTAATCCCGAGGTGTCATGTAGCAAATGTACTTCAGCAAGTGCATAATGGAACGTCTGGCGGACATTTTAGCATCAACAAAACCTTGACTAAAGTAAGAGAACGTTTCTACTGGGTAAACAGTCGTCAAGATGTGGAGGCTTGGTGCCGCCAATGTGAGGTTTGCGCGGTAAGAATGGGGCCACAAATAAGGAATAAGCAATATAAAGCCAGTGCTCCTTTTGAGCGAATTACAATAACAAATGACCGTATGAAGGCTCGTTATGATCTTAAGACGAATTCAGGAGTGTTCCAGGCTGGAGATTTGGTTTGGCTATATAACCCACAACGAAAGAAAGGCAGGTCCCCGAAGCTTCACCCGCCCTGGGAAGGTCCTTACACTGTGGTCACCAGAATAAACGACGTTGTATATAGAATTCAGCAAAGTCCAAAATCCAAGATGAAGGTGGTGCACATAGAGAGACTAGCCAAGTATGCAGGGAATAATGAATTGCCTGATCGGGACGTTCAGGCTTAAGGAGGGGGCAGTGTTACGCCACTGGACTGTGCAGACTAGTTAGATTAGGCTGGAATTGTACACGAACGGCCGGGAATATTCTGGAGTGCTCTAGACCGGGAGAATGGATGTATAAATAAGACGCACGGTGGGCCGAGATTTAGTCTGATGTCGAACGTGAACGAGTAAAGAAGAAATACGAAAGAGATTTATAAGTGTTCAGTTGTGATTATAATTAAGACAGTAATTGATTAATTGTTGTTAGTTGTTAATTAGTAAATAAAGTAGTGAATAAGTGTTACCGGGACTTTCAATCAACGAATCTACGAGTATAGGTGTTTGTGTGGATAGCAAACACGTAACAATATTATCAACTAAACTTATATTTAAAAACAGAAAATAAAAATTACAATTTAACAAACACATTTATTTATTGCCATTATTAAAACTATTTTTAAATTAGTTAATTAGTTAATCGAAGTCTAGTAATGAAACAAATCATTGATGTAAAACAAACAGTAGAACAAAAGTTTGTATAAATAATCTTCGAGCAAATGTAAATGTAAATAATTAAGGAATGTTATAATCGTAAGTCATCAAAGCTTATTGTTTACATGAAACCTATTTCGTACAACCGTAATATTATTAAAACGGAATTTTATGTTCCTTCTTTAGAATTCAACATGTGTCGAAAGATGTATATCTAACGATTTACGCCATACAATATAATCTGTGCTTTCTTAATCTTGTTATATCTCCATTATTTTCTGGCACATTATCTATAATTAATTATTTTTGACATCTCATAATATTTCTGCGCTATAAGAAAAAAGGAAGCAAGTACACTTTTTTTAGGATTTTTACTTTATTTGTCTAAACTATTAGTAATACTAATTTCTAAATATACGAAGTCAAAAAGTACCTTTAACACTTCAAAAATAAAGAAAAATATTAGCGTTAACTACAACACGTCATCATTTTTAAGACAAAAGGCGGCAAGCGCAAATTACTCATATGGAAGGCGGTAACTAACAATGAGTTTCGTAAATCATTGTTTCGGTTGCTACCTAAAGCGGTTTGTAAATACCATATACATTTCCTGAAAATTTAAACATTTACGGAACACGTTTCCTAAAAAGCGGTTGAACAAGTGTCATCAAACCAACCTGCCTTTCTCTTTCGGTAATTTTGGTAAATTCTCCCCACTTAACACATAACCTTAAATGAATGAAATATTGTTTTGATTTTGTTCATATGTGAATAAACCGAGTTCGAACGGTGCAGTTTTTAAATGACGAAGAACAGTCAACGTAGGTAAAATATAAATACATTTTAACCAAATTAATAATAAGCAATATTAGAAATACACATTTTTTTGTTATTTTGAATCATAATTCAGTATCATTTCTTTTTTTTGTCATTGTCGAAACACATACATAACAAAAACTTACTTTTGAAGGTTATGAACAACAAATGGAAAATAATACCGTAAAAAAATATCAATTTTCAACCAAGACAGAACCATAGTCAAATTTTCAGTAACCTTTCTGGTAACTCAATAACCAACCAAGTTGATTTATGGAACTCATTCTAAATCATAGCATGTCAGTTCCCGTTCATTCTCCTGGTAACGAGAATGAATTGTTAGCAATAGTTTGAGACTAGTTGTGATTAAATGAATAAGGATTATCTTTCCACAATATTTTTATGATCGGCTTGATTATGCTTCCATTGCTTTCCAACAAAAGTTGAGGAAAGCCGAGCCTCACCCATACCTAAAGAATATGGTTAGAGTTTGTGCAGTGAGAGGAATACAAACTCTTAAATATTGAACAGATTTATGTTTTGAATTGAATCTAAAAGAACTGAGTTTTCTAAAAGTGTGCGATAATTTCCAGAATGAAGCAACCGGATGCAAAAGCATATAATGGAGGTATTCTTGAATGGATGAAACACACTATTTTGCAAACCGCTTCATACTCAATAACAAGAGATAGTTTTAGGAAAATCTAATAGTGAATGAAGATGCCTTGGATTTATGACTTTTTTTGTATATATCTGACACAAAATCAATCAATCAATCAATCAATCAATCATTATACCTCCCTTTTCAGGATACAAATATCAATACTGATGATCTTAAAACCAATGATACTCTTGTAATAAAAAATATATCTGAAGAGCAAGTTATAGCAAGTATTCGCCGGCTAAAACCAAAGATGACTATGGGTCCTGATAATATTCCTGCTTTTATGCTAAAAGACTGTGCTTTAGCTCTTGCTCACTCGCTAACCATTGTATTTAATTTAATTTCAAAATCGTCCAAATTTCCAAGCATATGGAAAGATTCACGACTCTGTCATGATTTTAAAAATTGGAGTAGGGATGATGTTTGCAACTATCGATCTATTGCCATTTTATGTAATTTTGGTAAAGTCTTGGAGATTCTTTAACACTGTTATATATATGATCATGTAAAAAATATAATTCATGTAAATTAAAATGGATTCATGAATGCTAGGTCAACTACAACTAATTTGGTCTGTATAACGCAATGCATTTCAGAAATCTTAGATAATCAAGGCCAAGTTGATGTTGTTTATATTGATTTCTCCAAGGCCTTTGATCATCTAGACCATACAATTTTAATAAATCGCTTAGACTAATATAGAATATTATTAGATGTCAGAAATCTATTTAAGTATTATCTCTTCAAGAGAGTACAATACGTGAAGTATCATGGCTATAAGTCTAAAAATATAGTGGAACTGTCAGGATTCCCACAAAGTTCCATCCTTGGTCCACTTTTATTTAATATATTTATAGATGACATAACATCCTCTCTCAATATCAATTTCTAATGTATGCTGACGACATGAAATTTTATTCCAAGATCGACTCATATGATGACTGCGCTCGGCTACAGGATGTATTAAAACAAGTTAATGATTGGTGTTGCCAGTAATCTACCTCTTCACATTAAGAAATGTAATGTGATGTTGTTCAGTAGGTAATTAAATCCTCTAGTTTTTGCTTATCAAATAGACAATATGTGTGAGGCTCGTCCCTGCTTTATAAAAGATCTTGGAATTATATTTGATAGTAAACTGTCTTTTAATTAACATGTTAACGTAACACTAAAAGTAGCCTATAAAAATCTTGGATTTGTAATAAGAAATAGCAAAAATTTTGCTGACCCTAGCACAGCATACTTTTGTATAACGCATTCATAAGGTCACGCCTGGAATATGCGTCCACAGTATCTTGTCCAACATATGCTGCATATATAGACATTCAACGTAAATTTCTCAAATATATGTATTTTAAGGATAATGGAATTCACCCGACTATTGGTTTTTCCCCTGATTTGTTTTTAAATTTATATAATTTTGTGTCACTCAAGGAAAGAAGATCCATGCACTCAATCATTTTTCCAACACCTTGACTTTAATGTACCAAGATGAACTTTCTCCTCCAAATTCCAATTCCAAACAATTTTATTTTCAATTTTCATATACAAAAATTCCTCTCGAATATTCCACGCCCAGAACCAGCCAAACATCCTCGTGCAAGTAGCATCGTGGCAATTGAGAAGCTGTATGAGGACGAAGTTGGAGGGATTGAAAACAATTGAACAAAACAAAAAGGTGGGTTGCCAACTCCTACTGTCTATTTGACAATTTATTTGTCCTTAAAATTAAAACAGAACGAATAAGAACATTTAAAAATAATTAATGGTTTTAATACTTAAAATTAGAGTTAAAAAATCGGCGCGAAGCACTGATAAATTTTGATTGCTTTTGAAGGGAAAATTAACAATTCAAGAAAACGGCGGCTAAATCTGATTCGCTTAATTTCTAATTTTAAAAAATAGAAAAAGTTAGGATTTTAGAAGAATTGATATTAATTAAATTTTGAAGGGAAAAAGAGAACAAAAAGAAAGAAAGGGAAAGAGGTAGGTAATTTTAAATTTTGGTGGGGTTGGGCCTAGAGGGGCGGCCGAAAGATTGGTAACGACTGGTAAGGTAATTTGTGTTTTAATCGAAAGGGTGTGTTACACACCCCAATCTGAGTAATGCTGTTGGTTAACGGACTATCCCAAATAGTTTGTATTTATAAAATTTTTGCGAGATATTTCGGATATAGTCCGTTATAGGTTCTATGTCGGGGCATAACTGGTGTAAATCACTAATGAAGGTGTACCTTGAAGAATTTGTGAGGCGTAGATATTTGTTTTCGAAAACTTTTAATTTGTGTAAGTTCGTCGCCGACGGACTGCACCACGCCGGCGCCGCGTATGTTAGGGCCGGCCTCAATTTACATTTGTATATTAATTTCTTATTGGTCCTATTTAGTCTGCTACTCTTTGCCAAGTGAGTAGACATATCTGGACAAAAATTAGACTTTTCGTATAGTTGAATTAATGTGTTTCAAAAAGGTTAATCGTTTATCCAGTTGAACTCCTAAATACTTGACGTCTTCTTTGGTTTGAATTTTGGTACCCCTGATCGAAATTGGTGTCAAGATTTTGTTATTTTTGAAATTTTGGGTGAATACAATGGCCTCCGATTTTTTCTCGTTGATCCTAATCTTCCACCGGTCATAGTACTCCATCGCACGGATCATGTGCGCCTTCAGCAGTTGGTTGGCTGCTTAGGTGCTGTGGCTGTGAACGTATATAGCCGTGTCGTCGGCGTACATCGCGTTCTCCTGAAACATTTCATCTGTCCACTCCTCGAACTAACTTATTAAAAGCATCGCCACTGTTTCAAGCTTACTCTAATTATTCAGAGGTTAAAGACAATACTGATATCTTCAATTGTAAAATAAAGGAAATCAAAAACAAATTCTTAAAAAATTAGCAATTTACCTAATAGATCTGCCTGTGTTGGCTAATAATGTGGCTGATGATACGACGTTAGCATACACCCACATAAATATGTGTGCACTATTAAATGAAGTTTATCTAATAGTTTATCTATAGTTCAAGTTTGGTTTTGGTTAATTTTGATTAAAGATAAGACAGAAACTACAATTTTTAATTTAAGACATCATCCATTAGATGTCGAATCTTCTAATTATGTCAAATTTTTGGGTGTTGTCTTAGATAGTAAATTGACATGGGATAAACACGCAGAGCTCATCTGCAAGAATATGTCCTGGCACATTTCATTTTGCGCAATTTGGTAAAATGTGTTAATAGCGTATCATGCACTGATTCAGTCTACCATAACATATGCTATCTTGGTATGGGGTCACTCGATACATATTGCATCAGTTTTTTCTATGCAAAGAAAAGCTATAAGGATCTTTGAAGGTTTGGTATATAGAGATGATTGGATTGTAAAGAGGCTTTTAAAAAACTAAATATACTTACCCTGCCTTGTATATTGCAACGCATTCTGTACATAAAGAGAATTTTTTGTAATTACACTACATATGATAGTATTCATTCATACTCAACACGCAATAAATGCAATCTTAATATGGAATTTTTGAGATTTTCAAAGACATTCTTACTGAATAATGCATTTTACGATTTTAATGAATTCATGTCAACTGATTTTTCTCATATAATGTGATTATCAGTTTTTATATTAATTTATTTTGTGTATTTTATTGTATGGTGTTATACGTAAGTGTTGTTTGTCTCCAGTTAGTAATAATGTTGTCTATATTTTGTATGTACCTGACCTGTCAAAACACATTTGTGTATTTCTGACCAATCAAAATCTATCTATCTATTTATCTATACCACGGTGATCCAGTTCGAAGTTTAATTATACTTTGTCTCTCTTTTCGTATTTGTTTATTTTATTTATCTATTTTATCCACTGTTCGTTTGCATAAATAAATTATATATTCAAGAATTTCTCTTTGAAATTGGTTGTAGGTATACACAAAATAAATAACGAGAAAATACTTCATTCTGTCGTATGTTGTACCAAATACGTATTTACGATTTTATACTTACATTTTTAATAGACAACATGGAAGTTGAAAATAACGCCAACAGGCAAACAAAAATTAATGGAATGGTATATTTTCTATACTGGAAGTCGGTTAAATTCTACGTATAAATAATTGAAACATTAAAACCCTAAATTAAGATATTCAAGGTTATCTAAAAGATCAGGCACGTTTGATTATCTTACCAACACCGCATCGTTGGTATTTTTGGTAAAAGTTTAGAAGGTATTTTTAGCGTAAAATAATATTTTCTATTTCGGATTCCGAATGAGCATTATCATAAAAAGTACTAAACCGCATATTGCCTAACACGGATAGTCTTTAAGATATTGATGGTTTCTTTAAATATTCAGCAGGATGGTACACCTGGATGCATTTTGTATAAAATGCAAAGCCATGAAATATAGAATTATTTATAAATGCAAGTTTTCATGGTCATCTGTGGATGATAGACCTCCTTTTTAAAGGAAATGGGATGGAAAACTGAATATGGGCAAGGACGAATAAAACTTATCAGTGGGAACGTACTATCAAATTTAGGCTATATAATGTGGTTTAGTGCTTATGTATAGAATTTATGCTACCTCTAAATCCGAAATAAAAAATACCACTGTACACTAAAAATAAATAGGCGACCTTCAAATGATCTTCTGAACCTATATCTATGGAATATTTGAATTTAAAGACACTTGGCGTATATGCAGAATTTAAAGGTCTTTTAATTCCGAAATAAAAAGTATATCATTTAATTAAAAAAAAAAAAAACACGTTGACCCTCAAATAACCTTAAAACTGTTTACCCACCGAAAATTGCTATTGTCATCAGGTGGACTTCTGGCAACTAAGACATTTTATAGGAAACATTATTTTTCAAAACGTCTAATTTTCGAGAAAATCGGCCGATTGCATATAATTGGAAAACCTTGTAAAATACGTTTTACTCTATTATTTGTTAAATAATAATAATAATAATAATAACACCACATGAAATTACAACCCCCTTTATCCCTGAAGGTCTGGAATGACTTTGTGTGGGAGAGGGTTACACATTTAGAGACAAAGGACACACACCCAATATCCGAGTATACTACGATTAATCTCTCTCACAGAAAAATCCCAGTTCCTCGACCGGGAATCGAACCCGGGACCCCGAAGTTTCGAGGCACGTACGTTACCTCTAGACCACGGAGCCATATTATTACATAATTAATGAACACCAATCGTTTTCAATTAATGTTAGTATATTAATTACGTTTATCTTTACCTAACAGAATTCATGACTGTTGCTGGAAACGCCTGATATATTGATTGCTTCTGAAACATACAATCAGAAACAGCATTTGATGATCTTGATCTAAGGTATCGTTACCCTATTCATGTAAGCTTTTCTATGAACTAATTTACATTTTGGCATCAATACTAGATACGAAGCTTCCAAAACGTTTAATTTGTAATTTGGTTTGGCAAAGTAAAGTTAGTTGTTACGAAATCCTATGAGACTGTGATTTCATTATGAAGTAGTTATGTCGTTTAATCTACTTATTTTATACAAATAGTAGAGTAATATTAGGGCCAAGTTCAAATCAAATTTACTGTCTATATTCCATTTATTTATCACATCCAGACAGAATGCAGAGAAACTTTAGAACTTTTAGATGTATAATATACCTATGTACAAATATTCCGCTTTGTAAGACCTGAAACTTTTAGAGTTTTATGTCTGCAAGAAATAGAGTTGTTGTGTTGGATATCTATGGATGTAAGTTTTAACAGTAAATAAAAATAAAATATTAAACAGTGAGTTTCTGAAGTAGTGAGGAAAATAGTGTATGTTTTGTTAATTTCATCTAGAATAGGTACGCATTCTGTTATAAGAAAAGTCGGGCCGCTGTTTCTTCTCAGAGAGTCAAAGCCATAAATAATTTTTATTCATTTCAATTGTCAGCAGACCAATTGTGCATAGGCATACGGATAAGTGACTTATTTACAACTACATTGTTGGATAATTGTGGCGTAGGAGAGAAGTTAATAAAATCATTCATGGCTTTGACTCTTTAAGAAAAAAATTTTGCAATCTCACAGCGGCCCGACCATATTATCTCTTATATCAACTATTATAAATTAAACAAACAATTAAACAGTCTTAGATGTCAGTAAGATTCTAAAGGAAGTTTGCGAAAAAGCGTGTTGCGACCGAGCCTAGATCGCGATCCCCTAATGAGAATGAACACATTTGAAATCATTGAACTTATTCATTTTAAACGTGAGTGGGACTAGAACAGGCCGAGATGTGCTGGAACCCAGAGTTACAAATGCGTTTCCTTCTTTAGAGATGTTTTATTATTTCATATAAAACATAATTTTTTATCACATTTTTTTTGTAGTCATATTGGTTTATATTGATTATACAGGGTGGGGCAATAGTGCGTCCAACTTGGATATGTCGAGTTCTATAATGTCTATAAACGGAAATTGTTTTCGAATATACAGGATAAGCCAAGACGATTCTACAGGGTCAAAAAAACATTTTTTTAAATACCATGTATATTAGAAATTTTTTTTAAACCTCCTCGTGGCCTCCTTTGACTCCTGTATTATTATTGACTTTCTCCCAACCACTTGGATGGAATGATTTTTTTTTTGTTAAAATTATACCTTTTACACGTGTATATTAAAAATATCACAACTATCGATTTTAAGAAAAAATATGTTAGTACCAGTTATGAGACATCTGTGTGATGACACTCAGCTATTTTGATTTCCTAAAAGTATACATGGTGGCCAAAAAAGGATTTTTTAAATTTACAACTTTTTGAACTGAATTTTCTCAATTTTTTTCAAATAGAACATCCTGTATATTTTTAGACGGTGCCATTTTATCAATCACTAACTTTTTATAACAAGCCAAATTTAACTAAACTTGACAACTATATTATGTATAAATATCAATTGTTTCCTTTATTTCAGATATTATTCCTTGCCTACTAGATTATTGTTGAGTATTTTATATCATACCTACAAGCATTTTCTACTCAAATTCGACATTATTTAAATTTCAACTGTTTCTCTTATGTCATAATATTCCTGTCCTACTTGACTATTGTTGATTAAGTTAAATCATACGTAGTTATATTTAAAATAACAAAGTTTGTTGTTATTTCCGATATAACCGGAAGTGGCAGAAAAATGTAAATATTTTAGTTGGAAAGAACACCATTGAAAATTGTAGCTGTACTCTTAGTAATTTCGGAAATACAAATAGTTTAAGGTTGTGGTTACACACCCTGTATAGTTGTTGACATTAAACCCTTTAGTGGAAATCCACGAACTTTGATTTTTCACAAAAAGAAATAGGAAAAGACAAACGGTCATTGGAATTTGGGAATAACGACGAAATCGCTGATCCTCCACTACATGCGTACAAACGCCTTTGGAAGGTTGTAGTCCAGTTTGAAATATTTAAATTCGTGGTAAAAATAGCACGGTTCTTTAATCAGATTGGGCAGCCTTTTATAATTTGATAATTATTAAACCTTGTAACGTGAAATCAACTTAGAACCGTTACAGGTAATGGTAATGCTTAAACACGGGGAGCTAGGATGTCATCCCAAAGACCAATTTATGAACCTAATATTGTATTCCGAAAAATGCATGATATAATAGCAATTAAATTGTAATTTTTGAGAGTGTACTTACACGTCAACTAATTAATCTTTTGCATGTAAAACCGGCAACGATGAGAGGTCGTTAACCTCCGAGAATTATATTAGTACTGATGATCGACCGAGAATTATATTATTTATGTTTGTAGTGTCGAAGGGCGAATATCGTTTGCGTCTCTAGGCGACTACGTGCTATTGAGCTTCTATTTAGTTTACATTCTTACCCTGTGTAATTTGTAATTTGTTTAGTTCGAAAACACTCTAGCTAGCCATCTGTTATTCATACGGCGAGTATATCTAATTTTTTTTATTTTTTTGATATCTTCTGTTTAGTGTAGTAAGTTAATGGATGTAAAAAATGACGAGGCAGTCCGCGTCGTTAGAAATATGTTGTGTGTTGTTGTGTAGAGTGTGGGGCGTTAAACTCTCATACGTAAATCCAGTCCAACCATTATTAAATCTGTTGTAACGAAACATGTGCCGTCGACAAAACACCAAACGTTGATTGACGGAGACAGAGGCGGTGAAACAGGGAGGAGCTATCTTAAGAATTGGTACCATTTTGGCCACCATGATTTAGACAGAAATTCACCGTCTATGAAGAAGTATTGATTATATTTTCCAAAGGAATGGAAACTAAATTAATTACTTTTTACTTTCTTATACCGAATATAAGGAAGTATAGTTACGTGATTTTTTTCGACCTCGCGATTTTCATTGATTTATACGTTTTGAACCCTCCTGAATCCATTCTGACTATTTTCCGAATGATGTCTGTCGGTGCGTGTGTGTATGTATGTATCCGAGATAACTCAAAAAAATGCTAATCGGAGACTTCCCAAATTTGGCAGTTAAGATTGTCAACAACATTTTAGGTGACACATTATATTTGGTGAATGTGGTACCACCAGAAGAGACATAATGAATGAAAGAAGAAAAAGGGTACAATTTCGGTAAAAAAAATTAAAAATTTTTATTGCATTTCTGGACGAATCTCGACGAATTATAATGAAAAAACATAACTTTATAGAAAAGAATCTGTCTGCATGTTTGTATTGTCACGATAGCAACCATAGATTTTGAAATAAAGCTTTCAAAAGGCCAAAGACAATGAAAAATTCAGTGATGTGCAAAATTGGCCAGTTTACAAAAAAAATATATTCTTGATGAAAGATTATAAATCATGTCTACTACATCAAACGAATAAAATATATTTTCCAAGTACTTAAATAAAACTGATGTAAACTGAAATTTTGTACGCATTTGACATCATAAAATGGGGTTAGGATAAATCTGGCAGTTTGACATTTGAAATATCTAATTTACTTACAAAAATGTCAATATCAATAAGAAGAAATTATTAAAATATATGGCATGAATTATTATTGACAGTATCGAAGGACGCTGATAATTAATTACTAAAAGATTTTTATGAAACATTTCAAGGTACGTTATTAAAATTTAATTGAGATAAGTGAAGAATCAAATAGAATGATTTTTTTAGATCAAGATGATATATACAGGTATAAGAAAGTTATTTGCTGGCCACATCAGATATTTTAATATAAAACAAGGCATTCTATCCGGTCCGGCTAACTTTTCTCGTAACTTTTATTACCGTATTATTGATATCATATTCACATGGGACGAAGATAAAACTGATTTATCTATATGATTATTGGTTTTAAATTCGAGATGTGTCTTTGTATCTTGTTCATTGATAGAGTTTAAAAAGTGATAATTAAATTTTTCACAGATAGTTTCTGGATTATCCTCAAGCTGTCTATCAAAAATATGATTACGACTACAACTACAATTGGATTTTTGTTTTTATACTATGCGACAATTATGTTTAGAAAAATATTTGTCTAATATCTAGAACTTTTGCTTCTTTATAAAGCAAATTGGAGGGGTAAGTTTTACATTATTTATTAAATACGATTTTTAAAAAATATGTTTGTATCACTTCTAATTGTTGTAGATTTGTACATGACACTTCACCCAAATACAAGAACGTCATAGATTAATCGTGACTACAAGCGGAAAATATAGGTGCTTTATATCAAAAATTTGTTTGTAGTATTTAAATTTATATAGTAAACTTCTTAAAGTATTGTTACATTGTTTATATGTGCGTCTCATCTTAAATGATATTCACTTGACATTACTGGAACAACAAAATTTCTTTGTTTCATTATATTTTGACTCTTTTTAAACCTATATAACTTTTGAACTAGTTGAGATAATGAAATACGATTTTCGCCAGTCTTCTTCTAATTTTGATGTTTTTTCCTGAGTACTCATCTTTTTTTGCTCACTTCCGGTTTAACCGGATATGACAATGTATGTTCGGGGATACGGCAACTGTTATTTAAAATGGAACACCCTATATATTTTTTCACAGTTGGAAAGTCCATTATTTCCCCTTTCCGAAAATTCCATATTTGTCATGGAAATTATACAGAATGATGGTTTTATAAGCTTTTAAAATGAATACTGTTTTATCGAAATGCTATGAAAAAAATAATGATTCACAAAGTAGACTATGGAAATAAAAGATAACATCACTTGTAAACATCAAATTAGTTCAAAAGTTATATAGGTTTAAAAAGGGTCAAAATATAATGGGACGCCTGATATCATAAAACACGAAAATTGTATTCCCTATACTGTACCGAAGAAATTGTTCTTGAATGTTCCCGTAGTCGATGAATTAAATCTTTTTAAAAATTGTCTCAAATGAAATAAGTGTCTGAAAGTTATTTGATAATAGATATAATTAATGAAGTTATCGAAAAATTGTATAAAAGGTGTCTGGGATGTGGGAGTCAATTCAATTTTGCTACAGTATTAACTAGTTTGTACCTAAAAATAATATAAGAAACATCAATTTTAACTTTAAAAATTAGATTTCGAAACCTCTCAAAATATTAATTAACTTTTTACAAATTAAAAATTAATTTCTTGTCAGAACCACTCATATCAAGAGTTGCAACAAGTGTTCTCCTTATATTGATCGAAATGTATTTCAGCGAAAACAACTTATTAAAATTATTGAATATTCCAATTTAATTGGCGATTATTCTGAAGTATATCAAATTATAGTGAAAATTTTCCTCATATATAAAAATGCCCATAAGAGATGTGCAATTTTCGATAAATTACACTGATTATTTCCCTTATCATAAATCTAACCAATACGAAACATAAAATTTGTACCATGTGACTTGTTTAAAAAAGTGATTATTTTGCAAAAATAATCGGTTATTTTACATTAAGCTGTTCATTTATTTTTGACATGTAAAGTAAGCTTTGGTCTGTCGTTGCTATGCGATACTCACCGACTTAACAATTCTGATAGTTTGAATTGTCAGTGTCATTTATAATTACCTACACCGTCAAATGGAAGTAAACAAAGAAAGTACTAGTTTCAGAAATGTTTCACTTTCCGAAGTTAACAAAGAAATCCTAAGAAGCGTTCCTATTAACACAACAAACGCACAAATCGGTATGGGGCCAATTTACTGATTTTTGTAATGAAACAGGATACCAATTTGAGGCCACTACAACCATAGATTATAGATTATATTGCGTTGGTACTTAAAGACCGGGCTTTCAATATGAGATGGAGAGATGGTAAAGATTATAAGGAAAATGTGATAAAAACCATGTGGAACATAACTGCAAAAATGCTTCAGGAAATGTATTTTTTAAAATACGTCATTTTCGATCTATTTAAGGATATTTAATTTAAGTGCGCTAGGGATGCTCGTAATGCTAAAAGAAGGTATTTACAGACAAATATCACGAAAAGAAAAGCCTCTTCAGATGCGTTAGATTCAGAAGATCATAAAAATATGATAATGCTTTGGAATGAAAACACTCCTGAAGGACTGCAAAAAAAACTTGCCCATATTATCGTAGTTGAGCTTGCTTGGAGAGGCGGAGAATCAGAAACAAATCACTTTAAAGAAGAAATAGATAACAGAGGACAGACAATAGGTAAAAACGGCTCACTTTTTATTTGCGACTGTTTAACTAAGTCTTTTTGCCATTTTAGAAAGATTAGAATATAACCCTGTGATCAGTAAGACCACACAAAAAGGTGACAAGAAATGCGTCGATGTTAAATGGTTAACGCCTAATAAAATCAATGCCGATCTATGTCCTGTAAGGCTATAGAAACAACTATTATCCAAGAGGGGTTCTAATATTACAACAAATCGTTTATTTCTGACATGCAATAGGTACTGCAATAAATACGAAAATTACTATTGGTACAAAAATTCAACGATTGGAAGAAATGAACTGTCCAAATGGACAAAGGAATCAGTCGCAAAAAACGGTTTAGATACAGCAACTGTAAAAATAACTAATCATTCCAATCGAGCCACAGCTGTCAGTAACTTAATAAAGAATGAAACACAGGAGAAAGAACTTATCAAAATAACCGGCCATGGAAGCGCAAATTCCATAAAACCGTATTTTCAAATAGATGCCCAACATCATTTAAACGTGATAAATAAATTAAGATGTAATCCAAATGTAATACAAAATGAACCAAGCACTTCTAAGACAACATCAGAACATGCTACTATTCAAAACATTAATGAAAAAAAACAAGCTTAAATTATATATCAAAAATGTAATTTTTTTATCAATTGCTTTACGCAACGAAAAATAATTAATTTGATTTGTCTCTTTATTAAAAAAAACGGATTGCCAATTTAATTTGTACTTTATAATTGTTATGAAATAAATAAAAATTAATAAAATAAAAACTGTGCTTTTTATTGTCTATAACGATTTCTATTCTGGAAATAATCTTTACATATATCCGTCGTGCATCAATTTTAATCACTGTGTACGTCACATAATTTTTAAAATTTTGCTTTTGAGCAAATGCTTTCATGTATAATAATTTTAGATAAAATCCCTCGACCTACGGTCTGGGAATTTTATCAAATTATTATACACAAGTCATTTGCTAAGCAAAATTTTTAAAATTATGTGACGTACTCAGTTTAACTGATTAAACTTGATGCACTCGGGATATAACCCTTGAAAATTGCAGAGTAGGTGAAAATTGCAAACTGAAAATTCAACAGCAAAAATTCAACATTGAAAACTCACCTGTGATGATGACGCATTTCTTTTACATATAATATCTAAATCATATATGTCATGCTTAAACACAAACGTTCGGAGCTATTATGTTACAAATTACAATAACTGTATTATTACTTACAATAAATAAAAAAAAGTAATGTATTCATCTTTTTATTCTGGAAATTTTCTACCGCATACCATTCGTGCATAAAAATTAACCACAAAATTCTGAAAATGCGTTTTGCCCATAGAAAACAGCATTCATTTATTTCCATCATTGTTTCAAAAAATAGACCTCCACCTTCAGATTCAGATCTTAACTTTGAAACAATGAAGAAAATAAACTTATACGGTTTTCATGCAACACACTTTTTTTCAGAATTTTCGGTAATTTTTATGCATTACATTACACCGACAATTCCACTGTAAAATATTACACACAATATTACACTGATTTTTCACTTCAAACATTTTTATTTACCCTCACTAAGGCAACTATCAAAACGCTATTGTCCTTTGTAGGAAATTAACTTTTATCTAATGTTATATTTATTTATTTTTAAATATTAATTTATATTCTACGTTATTACATACTTGAGGAATTGTCATGCCAAATACCACTCGAGGATTTTATTTTGAATAGGATACATTTTTTTTATTTACACTTAAACTTTGTTGTTATTTTGACAACATAACTCTTCTCCCTTAATGTTTGTTTAATGTTTCCAAGTGTTCCAATATCACAGACCTTGGACTGCCTTAAGGATCTACTCGAATCAAACAATCTCAGTCAAGATGTAGTAAAAGAATATCTTCAACTTATTAAACTTTGCATGAAACAAAATTGCTTTCGACTCAACAATAATTTCTTCGAACAACACGAAGGAATAGCAATGCGTAGGTAACTCTTTGTTATCATTCCTGGCCAGTCTTTTTATGAACAAATTCAAGACAGAAGCAAAAGACAAAATCATGTATTTCCTCAGGGTTTGGCTTAGGTATGTGGATGATATTCTTGCATTGTTTGATACGAAAGTAGCTGATATTGACAACTTTGTTTCCAAATTCGTCGTTTCAGGTCAGTTAAATTCATATACAAAATAGAAAACTTTGGACAACTACCATATTTAGATGTATTAGTAATTAGAGATAGTGAAAATAAGTTAGAATTTGACATATACAGAAAAGATACCAGTACTCTATGATATATCTCTAAGGACTCTCATCCTTGCACTCAACACAAAATAACGTATTTTAATTTCCAAGTTCATAGCCTATTAAGCTTCCCCCTCAATAAGGAGAGGTTTAAAAAAGAAAACGCAGTGATTAAGGATATAGCTGCGAGTGATGGATCTTCTATAAGTTTAATTGACAAAATAATTAGGAAACGTAAATTTAGAGGGAGAAAATCGGAATTTGAAATCGATTCTATTCGATCCTCAAATCACCCGTGATATTGGTAAAAGTTTTAAAGATATAGGTGTGACAGTGGTTCACTCATCGTGAAATAAACTACAACAACTCTTATGCAATTCAAATGACAAAATTGAAACAAACAACAAGTCGGAGATTTAATAAATTAGCCCTTGCATCAACATACATATGACTGCTATTTGTTTTGCGTATATATGTATTTGATATAGGTATATATTGTTTCGTGTTATTCAATAAACGTATTCAATTTCATATAACATTTATTTGGGTAATTTCTGAGCTTCCATATGAAATTCCAAAAGGTTATGGGCCCAGAACCATGCCAGTGAATATTGTTTATGAAATCTGAGAAATACATCGTATATAAAAGAAAGTGTCATATATACGCTGAATAATGTCAAATAATTTACAGTCAATTGAAAAATTGAAAGGCCGTGAAACTGCCATGTGTTAACATGGCAGTTTGCAATGCGTGCATATTTGGAACACGAGAATTTGTGGTCATGTATAGATGGTACAGATACGACTACATTAAAAGAAGCAAAAATCAGAGATGTGAAAGCGAAATCCAAGATTGTATTATGCATTGAAACATGTAACTTTATTCACATACAGAATGCCATAAATGCGAAAGAAGTTGGGAAAAAGTAATAGCTACATTTCATGATTCTGGGTAAGGCCGGAAAGTTAGTTTAATTAGAAGCTTATTAAACACCAGACTGGAAAATTGTGAAACCATTGAGGAGTATGTAGTTCAACTTATGACTACGTCACAAAAGTTAAATGAAATCAATGTCGAAATCACAGACGAATGGTTAGGAATGTTCCTATTAACCGGTTTGTACGAAGAATTTAAACCAATGATTATGGCAATAGAGAACTCGGGCTCATCTTTATCTGCCGAGAGTATAAAAACGAAGTTATTGCAAGAAGTAAAACAGAAATCGTTTTCCTCAACTGTTACTTTATTTAACAAATATAAGAAGAAAAGTAGTAATTTTAAGAAGTTCAATCCGAGCTACTACACTTGTAAATATGGACATTTATCTAAGTACTGTACTGTACTGTACTGTACTGTACTGTACTGTACTGTAAAAAAGAAATTTCAAGCACACCAAAATTCAGATCAGAAAAAGAAAACTCAAGATACGTCGTTATTTTCGTCTTTTGGAATATTTGAAAACGCAGGAAATTCCATAAATGAATGGTTTATAGATTCTGGAGCATCTACACATATGACACCGAACATAAATTGTCTGTCAAATTTGAAAACTTCTTTACAGAAACATATAACCGTTGCGAATAATCATAACATTTTAGTAGACGGAGTTGGTGATCAAATATAAATATTAATAATAATATGGTGAATATAAAGAATGTTCTACATGTGCCGAATTTTTCAGTAAATCTACTGTCAGTCAGTCAAACTGTTAAAAATGGTAATACTGTCATATTCAATCAATCAGGTTGCGAACTTTATAATGAAGAAAAGGCGTTAATTGCAAAAGGCGACTGAAATATAATCTGTTTAAATTAAACTGCTTAACAGATGAAAAGTTATTTTTTGCAAATATTGACTCCGACTTATGGTACCGCAGATTAGGACACCTCAATTTTGAATACATGAAGAAATTGGAAAATGTTGTTGCTCCGAATAACAATTTTAACTTCCAAAATGAGAATAAAAGACATTTCGACGTTTGTGTCAGAAGTAAGCAAACGGTTTTACCATTTAATAACTCTGGTACTTATACAACGCAAGAACTTAAACTTATTCACTCCGATGTTTGTGGACCGATAGAAACAACCTCTTTGGGAGGTGCACATTATTTTCTCTCTAATTTATGATTTCACGCATAAAGTGTTCATCTACTTAATAAAATCCAAGGACGAAGTAACTAATTATTTTATTAAATTTCAAAAATTACGTAGAAAATCAAAAAGGGAGGAAAATAAAAATTTTGCACACAGATAATGGGCGTGAGTACTGCGACATTAAGTTACTGAAATTTTTAGAAGATAAAGGTATTCAACATCAGCTAAAAACAGTATATACTCCACAGCAAAATGGACTGGCCGAAAGAAAATAGAACGATAATAGAAAAAAGTTCGATGTATGCTATTTGAAGCGAATTTATCCACAGAAATCTGGGCTGAAGTAGCGGCGATTGCTGTATATTTACATATTCCAAAAAAAAATAATGTAAAAAGTTGGACAGTAAATCAGAAGAGTGCATCTTTGTGGGCTACAGTTTGCAGACCAAAGGATATCGTTTGTATCAACCGTCAACAAAACAAACACATATCAGTAGAGATGTTGTATTTGATGAAACTAGCATCAAGTAGAAAAATAATAGTATCTGTTTATATTATGCTTTTAATGAAGACATTCTGAATGAAGTGGGAGATAATATGATGATGAGTTTGATATGTACTCTGGTTTGGAGGATGCGTCGTCGTCTCATGAAGATGAGGTGAATGGACAAGCTCCGTTTGAAGATGAAGTTTCAAGTCAATTGAATGTTGGAGATAATATTTATGTCCCGCAAAATGAAGAAAATCAGTATAATTTATATAATACCATATATTGCAATTCTAACGAAAGGTTTACCATATGCTAAACATTTAAATTGCATAACAAAAATTGGTTTGGTAGAATTTGACAAGACATCAGCAAGTATTAAGGGTTACGTTATCCGATTGATGTGGTGGTTTGGTGTGAGTATTGGAATAAAAACCTTGCATCAACATACATATGACTGCTATTTGTTTTGTGTATCTATGTATTTAATATAGGTATATATTGTTCCATGTATTATTCAAAAAAATGTATTCAATTTCATATAACATTTTATTTGGGTAATTTATGAGCTTCCATATGAAATTCCAAAAGATTCAAAGAGCATGTGGCCCATTTCAAATATGGTAGAACAGGTAAGTCTAGTGTTGCCCAACATACGTTTGAGAACAACCATAAAAAAGATATTTTAATAATTTAAGATTAATTAGAAATGTAACAAATACAGACAGCTGGATGCACTTGAATGCTTGGAAATCACAAACTGTAAAAACAGTATGAATAGTGGACAGAGGGCTATTCCCAAATAGCCCGCTTTATTAGTTAGTGGGTTTACCGAACCGTGACCATAGTTTAGGTATAAATAGGACACATTGTTAGCATAAGGTTAGTTATAATCATCTCCAGATGATGCCAACTTGGCTGGCGAAACGCGCGTCGAGTGCAGTATACGGTGTTTTGGTGTTTCGTGGAAAATTACATCTTCACATCAAAGGTTTCAACCCACTTCAGAACATAACTCAAGCAAACTGCCAAAAACACTCGAACTAGGTCTCGTGTTTTTGTACTACAGTTTGCTTTTGTTATAATAATATTTATTATATTATCATAACAATCAAGTTTTCGTGTAAATAAAAATTTATCTGATAAAATCTAAACTTCTTGTGGTATACTTATGAAAAACCATTACAATTATTAAATATTATATGGGACATAAAGGTAAGTGAGAGTTAAAATTGGTGCATTGTTAGATAAACGTATAACTATTATAGAGCTTGTAATAGTTTCATGGAGAAAACTGATATCCTTTTTTAAATTTTGTAACATTACATTTTATATTTGTAGCTAAGCTTGAAATAATGTTTACATAAATATTAATGGGCGAATAAGACAATGATTATTGAACTGATTTTTTTTTTCATAGAATTATAATCGGACAGAGACATTGTGAAGAGATTTTAAACCCCTTCATCAATTAGCTTAATGCCATTAAAATGTCTTTTGGCATTTGAAATGTCTAATTTAGTTACAAAAATGTCAATACATCAATAAGAAATTGTTAAAAGATATGACATAAATGATTATTGACAGTATCGAAGGACGCTGATAATTAATTATTTAAACATTTTAATAAAACGTTTCAAGGTGCGCTTTTGAAATTAATTGAGGTAAGTCAAGAATTAAATTAGAATGATTTTTATAGAGCAGATCATCAAATAAGATTTAGAACAGATGTACATAACATAAACATAAGAAGACAATCACTCATTACACCCTCTGCACATAAAACCACCCTCTATGAAATGTCATTTTTGTTTAATATGTCAAAAATATACAATAAAATTCCGGGGCGTAAAAAAGAATATAAAATAAATAAATTTGAAATGATATTACAACAGCAACCACCCTGCATGTTTGGAACCACGAAAATCCACATAGAAGCCCAAGAAATTTCCCAGAATGAGTTCAGCGTAAATGTATGGCTTGGTTTATGGAGAATAATATTATTGATCCCTATTTTCTACTTTCCAGATTAATATCAGCATTATTTCTGCAGATATGTGAGATAATTTTGATCTTGGTTCAAGGCAAAATGCTTGGTTTCAGCTTGACGGTTGTCCGGCTCATTACGGACGAATAGTTCGAGAATGGCTTAATGCAACTTATCCAAGTCGATGGATCGGACGTGACGGACGTGACCGCCCCATTATCCAGATCTCACTACTTGGAGTTTTATAAAAAGTAAAGTTTATTCTACCCCAGTTGGCAGCAGGGAAAAATTAATTGTGAGAATAGAAAGAGCCTGTAGTGAAATACGACGAAATCAATTATTAAAAGTTCAGCAGTCCATTATAAAGCAATGCCGAGTCGTATTCAAGAAAGTGGGTCTCATTTTGAACATCTTTAATTTAGAAACCAGCTATTTGATTTAGTTTTGTCGAGTTAAAATGTTTGATTTCCAATTTAAAATTTTTATGTTATCTTAAGTTCTCGTTAATAAGATGATTAAGAGTGACTTTACTTATTATTGTAGTATATAGGGTGAGCCAAATTCGACTACTTTACCACAGTTTGGTATGGAGTTTCTGTTTCAGCCATTTTAATTTCGTCCAAAAAAAAGGGCCCATAGCCTACTCTATTATCATTTATTGTAGCAGTAAATTTTACTTGAAAACCGTGCAATCTAGAAAAAAAATTAAATAGTTTTTCTTCTTAAAATATATGAGGATTTCAAAAATGATGGAATATTGCCATTAAGATATTGGCATGTCATTATTTTTTTTTAAGAAAATAGTAAAATGCACCCAGTAAGTACGCCACTGGTGTATATATCAACGTGAAAATTAGCACATTTGTAGAAAGCAATTCAACAAATATTTCTTCCACTCAAAAAATTATTCTTTCTTTCAACACACTGTATCTCGAAAATGATGAGATTTGAAGATTATGTTCATTGAGAATATTTTGCTTAAAATGACTTCTATATGCTAGCCTGCTCATTAAAATAGAAACACCCTGTATAGTAACAGCAGAGTTACGCACAACCATTGCATAGCTCGCATGAAAAAAATGATGCATATTAAACCTGACCATAAAACACTGGTATTGTGCTTGATGGTGGGAGGAGGATCAGTCAAAATTAAAAGTTATACTAAACTCAGTGGACATTTCGACCGTGTATTCCGGTCATTCTCATGACAAAATTAAAACAGTTTTTCTTTGACATATTTGAAAAACCGTTTTTTGCCTTTTTAAATAAATGCGTTAAAAATCTGCATTTATTTTTTATCATTACGGTGTTATTCTTATAATTCCAAAAATAATAATAAATTATTCAGAAACAATGAAACACAAACCGTCGCAAATGTCATTTTTTGGCTTTTATACAAATTTTACCGCACTAAAATGCCGAGGGATAGCCACTCTTAAGGGTCAAAACAAAATAACACTAAACTTTTACGGTTTGCTGAATACAGTTAAACCGCTTCAGTTCTTTCTCTACATAAAGCAATGAAGGAGAAAAATAACGTTAACACGTTATTGGATAATAATCCTGCCATTTCCAATATTATTTTGTAGTGGATACGTGATAATCGTTTAGATCCAAAAATAATTGTGTTACTGTTTCGTGTTCACCTCACAGTTGTTAATACTTTATATCTATAAAAAATTATAACTCTCATTTTCGATCAAATTTTCAGTACTCAATTTCAACCTTTTTTTTAATTTATTAAATGCATGAAAAATATATAAGGAAAACATCTATAAAATATTAATGCTGAATATTTCAGTACTGTTATAACCAACTTGACATAAAAATAATTTATTTCTATTGATCGTCCTTATTTATAGGACCAGTTTTTTTAATCACTTATTTAAAGTCTGCTACCAAAGCCAATGGTCAATGCCAGGAAAAAAGTTCAGCAGTGCTTTGTAAACACTGGCACTTCTAACAGAAGAAGAAAGAAGAAGAAGAAGAAACTTTCCCGTAGTTCCACTTTGTCGTGAGGTTTAACGTGCTCACATCGCAGATATGTGATATAATATGGCAATATGCCATTTTGCAATTTTTCGGGTTATAACTTAGAATTTTACTTCACGTATCATTTGATAACACATAGTGTACAAGTTTGGCTTTCATAGGTGAAACTAACTAGCAAACTTATTATTATTATTGTACATTTCTATTATTGTTATACACGTTTAATGCGTATTTACTAAATATGTTTTTCGCTATTAGTGTAAAATATTTCTTGTATTTTTATAGTAGGTACTCCACTTGCCTAACAATGCCTGGAATAGCCTAAAATATAGTAGTAATTATTAATGTGACTTTTGCTAACAGTTTAGATATTCATTAAAATATTAAATATTCTGGCCAGGCCAAATAGTTGGACAGCAAGAAAAATTGGTATATTTTTAATTATAATTTTTATCAGTGTAAACAAAAGTACTTTAATATTCTCATTTGTGTTTCTAGTTCCATAAGATTACACAGGTCGACACACATTTTGGTGCCTGTGATTGGTTAAGTGTTTCTGGGTAATTTTGGGATGCCGACTCAAAAAATTCTGTCAGATTTGCTCTATTAGATCTAGTTTTTGAGATGCGGTATATATGCCCTATTTTTTCAATCGATAAATAGATAATAAAATCATCATCTCATCTTTTAACCTATGTACATTTCAGGTTATTACTATTTACTACAACTGCTTGCTAAAAAAGTCAGAAAATACGTAGTAAGTTATTTATTTCATAAAATAGACAAATACATTGATCAACCATCGCTAAAAAAAGTTTGTTTTATAAGACTTCCTTGTTTGTGGTTTACCATAACAATTTCGCTGAAGACTGCAGTAGAAGTCGGCAATCATGTGGATATCATCTTCCTTGATATCTTTATTTCATAGTGTTTATATCCTGGTTGAATCTTTCCCCCTGTTCTTCACTAAAATCATCTGGAAAACGATCTATGCTGCTGTGGAGGTAGTGAACCTTAATGCTCATATTACAACCGAGTTTATCAAGTTGGAAAGCATCTCTTCCTCTAATTCAACGTAATCCTCTGCCATATGCTTTCCAAGAAAATTTTTAACTATTTGAACAAATGAACCCCTTCATCGATTCTGTGAAATGTGGATCTTTTATAAGTTGCCTTATCTGAGGACCATTAAAAATTCCGGCCTTCAGTTTTTCCGTGCTAATCCCAAGAAATTTTTGTGACAAGTAGCCAAAACAAATTCCATCTCGATTCAATGCTTTCACAATTTGCCTCATAAGCCTCGGTTTGATATGCAAGGATGGAAGGATGATTTTGTCTCTCTCAACCAATGGTTCGTTGATGACGTTGTATGTTCCTTTAACCATAACTTTCCTTGTAGGCCATATTCTCTTAAATCAGTACTCATTTTTAGCTCTGCTGTCCCAAAGACATAAAAAACAGGGATATTTCATATAACCACCTTGCTGTCCAAGGAGGAACATGGATTTTTGGTTCTCGCCAAACCATTGGTATTCCAAACATTAGGTACTTCCGCTTTCCATTTGTCCACTGTCACAAATGTTCAACGCATCTTTTACATACGATGTGTGGAGTTCCGGCACCAAGACAAAAAATTATTGTGGACCTGTGTTATTTTCATTTACAATATTGCAGAAATTGTTGAAGCTCATACTTGTTCTACTACCACTGTTATTTCCGACATTACCATCATCAGTAATAATAGTTTTGCTATGTCCCAAACACTTGGTGAAATCTATTCTGTTTGGCTTCCATGACATAGTTCACAGGCCTCAAATCCCTCTGATTATTTCTGGCTTTAATATATTGACAGCATTGGAGTAAAATGTTCCTTTCCTATTTTTGTATAAGGATTAAGTTTTCTTTATTCTAGTGATGCCTTCTTCCATCTGTTTTTTAACGGTTTAAAACTTGACACGTCTGCTGGTTGCAGAATGCGATTAGCGTTAAGCTACTAATATAATTTGCAGTCTACTACACAATGTACTAATTTCGTAGGTTAGATGCGTTTTGTGCCCATCTAGAAACAGTATTATAGATATAGTAGGAGAAATCGCTTTACTGACGGGACGTGCGGGGAAAGACACGACATGAGGGCGGGAAATGTCTGACATATGACATACTCCGTATATTGCACCGCATACATTAAAGCGAGAATGATGATTGTTGTTTTTGTTGGCTCGCGACAGACGCGGAATTTCACTTACATTCTGTAATACTTCAGGTCCGCAACTTAGTTTTATTACCGATTTGTTTAACAGTGCGTTCTATGATTATTAATAATTATTTTATATCTGTTTATTTGCTGATGTGTTTTTGAAAATAATTTGAGAAGGTTATCATGTTTGGGTACATGACATGAATAAAGAATAGGCGATTATAAAATGAAATTTCCTTATTTAATAACGAGTATTACCTCCCCTAGCTGTCTGTGATTATACTCTCAGTCTACGTTGCATATCTTCAGTTACGTATTGGAGAGCCTCTTGAGAAATGCTATCCCACTCTTCCTGTAGTGTATCCCTTAGTTGTACAGTGTTAATGGCCCACAACGTTGTCTGATCGTCTTTCCAGCATATCCCATACATGTTCTATGGGATTTAAGTCAAAACTACGTGCTGGCCAGTCTAGGGCTTAAATGCCGACGTCATGGAGGTAGTTTCCAATAATTCTGGCCAATTGCGAACGAACATTATTGTGCATTAAAAGAAATTTCTCATAAATAAACCCCTCAAAAACCAGCACATACTCTTCCAAAATTTTATAAATATACCTTGTAGCCATTAAAGTACCTCCATCGATGACACATGAGCCGTATAAGATATGCCGGCCCACACCATTACAGAACCACCACCGAAGCTCACCCTTTCACTAAAGTAGCATTGCGCATATCTCTCTCCTCGCCATACTCTCTATTGTCCATCTGGCGACCTCAGAGCAAGTCGGAACTCTTTGGGAGAAAATAACCTTGTTCTACTAACCGATATTCCAATTGAGATGTTCGCGTCCGAAATTGAGCCTGGCCATACGATGACTCCGGAAAATCTCGGGGCCCATTGCTGGTCTTCTAGCAGATAAATTTGCTCCAACTGGCCTTCTCCTAACAGTTCTATCGCGGACGTTGACCTGGCGCACTTTACTTGAACGGCAGTCAGTCATATGTCGATCTCGCAGGATAGAAATCATGAAGAATTGTTCATCGCGAGGAGTTGTGCCTCGATTTCTTCCAGATTCCACTCTTCTGTGGTATTCATTGGTTTCTCTAAACCGAAAAACTGCCCTGTGGACACTGAATCGAGGAAAACCCAATTTTACAGCGACTTCATGAATGCTAAAGCCAGGCATCAATTAAAGTAACTGTTCTAAAGGAATCTTCCAAAGATATGTACATTTTCGAAAAATTTCAGCACTTAAAACTATCGGCAAAATGCAAAACAATACTAAAGAATTAAAATTCGTCCGCTTTTAAAATGATAGGGAAAAATTGGGAAGAAAAAATTAACAAAAAAAATACTGCAAGAATGCATAACAAATGATTCTACATATTTTTTTGTATACCCAACTTTTTGTGTCGGTCAGTGTAAATTTGAGGTTATCATATTTTCTCTACTGTTGAAAGACTGTTTAAATTGGATTATATATTTTTAGATAATAATTATCACATACCTTATGTTTCCTTGCTAAAGTCCACGAGTTTGTTATTTGAATCATTTTTATTATTTATATTTAGTAAATATAAAATCATTTGGTTTTACAAACGATTGAATGACAAACCTTATTGTACAAATGTCTGTAATTTGTAAACTTATAGAGTTAATTAGATCAGGTGCTCAATTCTTCTAGTTGATAAAAGAAAGATTTTTGATTTAGTATTTTTTGTGACTACCAATCTCGTTCAGTTTATTCTATTTCATATCATTCAGTTTTTATTCTAATAATACTCAGTTCGTAATAATAAACTCCATTCCTTATTCAAACCGAGTTTACCTTATGACAACCGTCATCGCCGACTTTCATTTGATTTCCAATTCTGTCCTGGTACGATTCTAAAGAACTCGTAGTGCGTGATATACAATGCTTTAGTAGCAATCTCTGAAATCTGCTAAAATCAGTTCATTAGAGGTAATTTTATTATATTTATTTATTATTCATTATTCAGAACTAAGTTTATACAGTATGATTGTTATTTTTATTATTTTTTATTATATCTCAAACGAGATCTCATATACATATATAAGCCACATGCTAACAAAGTTGTCTTTTCTTGTCCCTCATGACGATTCAATTCCTACAAGAAAAGTTCATTGCTTGCTGATCTAAAGCTCATTGTTTAAAATTATAGAATATAAATTTATAATTTAAAATTCAAAGACCATTGATCAGATCAGATCAAAGTTTATTTATTAAAGTTTATAGTTTAAAGATTAGACATTTTTAATTGGTGTATATAAAAGAATTAGGAGTTTATTCAAGTATATTTAAATTTCTCATGTAGAAGATATTCAAGCTTTGATTGGTTTAGCTTTCTTTCGCCACGCATTACGTTTACGGTGCATGAACTGAATCGCCAAATCTAGGCACTAGCTTACCAGGCATTTGCTGTGACTATCCAGGTACCACTATCATTTTGTCATATTAAGAAACATATTTCTTTCTACACCATTTAAAAAATTTGTTATTACGCATTAAAATTATTTGCTTCTTATGTCAATTTGTTTGTCCAAACTATTTAAGGTTTATCTATAGAAACCTATTTTGTAAGAGCTAAAGGAACATAGTTTTTATCTATGAATGGCGCACTGTTGTTAACATTAATTTTTAAAGCCCTTTAATTCTTACAAAACAAATTGGCTTGACATTGCAACGTGATAGGGTAAATTTCTATTTTCCTAGCCTTCGACCAGATGGTGCCCACAATATCAGCTAGCCGTTCGCCACACCATGCGTGGATCTCTTTCTTAAAAAAAGAATTGAAATAATTTTTTTAATGAACGTCATATAAATTGGCGCCTAACGTGGGGCGCTAATTTCTAAACAAAAATAAAGCATTTTTTTAAATGAAAGAAGACGTCACAATGGAACCCACAGTTTTATCCCTTTCGAAAAAATGGTCCCATGAGCAAGTTCGCTTGTGATTATACCTCATCGAAATTGTCTGGCTCGGATTTAAACACAAGTCTTCTGGGTGGAAAGACACTAAATTTCAATTTTTTTTATAATTTTATGTACAAATATTTCCTCTTGAAGATTCTACGCCGAGAGCTAATCAAACATCCATGTGCAAGTAGCATCGTGGCCATTGACAAGATAATTAAAAAAAATGTGGGGTGCCAAATCCCATTGTCTATTCAACCATTTATTTGCTTTAAAATTAAAAACAGAATAAAGAAGAATATATAAAAATAGTTAATAGATTTTAGTAGTTAAAATAGGAGTTAGAAATTTGCGTGCTTCGCTAATAAATTTTTATTGCATCCTAAGAGAAAATTGACAATCCAAAAACATTACTGAATGATATTCCATAAAGAAAGACTAAGTCTGGGTCGCTTAATTTCTAGTTGAAAATAGAAAGTGTTTTTATATAAAAATGTTAGAATTTTAGACTAGTTGTCGTTGATTAGATTTTGGGAGACAAATTTTGAAGAAAAAAAAAGAACAAAAAAGAAGTTATTTTGAATTTTGGTTGGGTTGGGAATATAGAGGCTGTCGTGGCAGACGATTGGGACGAAACTTGTGTTTTATTCGAAACGGTGCGTTATACTCCATAATCTGAGTAATGCTATCGGTTATCGAACTACACGAAAGGTTGTGTTGAACAAAATTATTGCAAGATATTTTGGATATAGTCTGTTTATGGGTTTTATGTCGGGGCATAAATCTTTCATGTACGTGTACTTGAGGAATTTATGATGAAGTGTAAGTATTTGTTTTCCTAAACTTTTATTTTTTGAAAGTTCATCGTCGATCGCTGCATCACGTCAGCGCCGTGTATGGTGTTAGAGCCGATCTCGATATACATGTGTATGTGTATATTAATTTCTTATTGGCCCCATTAAGTCTACTATTTTTTGTACCAGTGGATAAAGATAGTTTATGGTGAAAGGACCCGCTGTCAATCACATCATCAAGTCGATCTAATTTACATTTAATATAGACTAATAAAATTTTAGCAAAATTTTTAACATTCAGTTTATTCCTTTTCGGTGGTAAAATTTATATGTGACTGAATGTATACAATTTATAATTTATATTGTTTTAAATTAAGCAATGCGTAAGATATTGTCTAAATTTTACTTATAAAAAACAGTGAAGTCAAGTATAAGTTAAAAAGGATTTTAATATCTTCTACTTAAAATAAATATACTTTCAATTTTTAAACAAACTGTAAAATTTCTGTCAGCCACGTTGTAAGTATCCTACACGATTATATAACTATGTTTATTATTTTCTAAATGCAAGTATTTTAAATTTCATGAAATTATGTATATTATTAACAAAGAAATGCTACCAAAATCATATTTTCAATTTCTTTTGTCGAGAAATATATAAAATTATTTTAAGCGGATCGAACACCAGCGAACAATCAGAGGACAAATGCGACAAGCTACCTATATGTCACTTACTGTTTGACCGCGTACACATTCCCAACATTTATAACTGTCATCATTCCTCAGTAGCTAAATGACTTCCATTAAAGGAGATGTCGTAATGTATGATCCTAAAGGCGCTTACGCTTTTCTAAGGTATGAAGAGTTTAGCACATTCTGTTTGCTGACTGTGTAACTCTAACGATTTTCTTACAGTTTGAGTCAGTTTATGCAGTATTTGTAAACTTGTGATATACATATGTGTTGTTTCATGCGGCATGTTTCATGTTGCATGCATCTTTGGTCTGCACTCATATCTGATCATAAAAAGTTATAAATTATTTTTGATATACAGGGTGGGGCAATAGTGCGTCGGACCTCGATATCTCGAGTTCTACGATAGCTAGAATTTTTAAAAAAATTTTGCAAGTAAACTAGATAAAAAAGTCTATAACTGGAAATTATTTTCGAACATACAGGGCGAGCCAAGACGAAATTACAGGACCAAGTGCCTTTTTTTTAAATAGTATATCAGTACATTTTTTGAAGCCTCTTTCTAGGCTCTATTCATTCCTATATTATTATTGGCTATCTCCCAACCACTTTGATGTAATGAATTATTTTGTTGAAATAATGACATCTGCAGATGGATATTAAAAAAATCACCACAATCACAATTATGGGTTTTAAGAAAAACTTATGTGAATACCAATTACGATATATCTAATTAATGTTTTTGAATCATTTTCATTTCCTAAAAATGTACAGGGTGGTCAAAAATTAGTATTCAATTAAGAACTTTTTTAAATTGAATTTTCTCAATTTTTTCAAATGGAACACCCTTTATATTTTTTAACGATGTGATGTAAAAATGAAAAACGAACATTTTTTGTAAGCACCTCCCTATGGCTAATTGCAACCATTTTCGTTTTATTGAGCAATAATTACAACATTCAAAAATAAACTTAAAAAAAGAGGTTTCTTCAAATAACTCAGTAGAAAAAATTATAATAAATATTCCACATATTGGCCATTTTGATTGACACACATCTCTATGCTCTTTTGAAATGAGGTTCCCACTGTTCCTAAAACTGCCGGTGTGATAGATCTAACGGCAGTTATTATTTTTTCCTTCATATTTTGTACTGTTGTTGGTGTGTCTCTATAAACAATTTCCTTCACGTATCCCCATAAAAACAAATCTATTTTTGTAAGATCTGGGGATCTAGCAGACCATTTAGTAGGTCCATTTCTTTCAATCCATTGATTAGGGTAGGTATTATTTAAGTGGTCTCCAACTGCATTTAAATAATGTGGTGGAGCACCATCTTGCTGAAACCACATCCTATTTCGAATTCTTCCAGGGAGATTTACCAATAATTGTGGCAGACAGTTTTCCAAAAAATAAAGATAAATAGCTCCAGTCAATGTACCATCAAAGAAATGTGGCCCTATTACATGTTCTCCAATTATTACTTCCCAAACGTTTATAGACAATCTGTGTTGGTTATCAACTTACATAAAAAAGTGAGGATTTTTCGAAGCATAATAATGGAAATTGTGCCTATTAACAAATCCATTTTTATGAAAAGTTGCCTCATCAGTGAATAAAACATTATTGAAGAAGTTGACATCAACTTGCATTTTTACCTCTGGCCCAATTACAAAATTGTAGGCGCTTTTGAAAATCATCATCAGATAATTCCTGGTGCATTTGAATATGATATGCATGCAACTTATTTGTTTTTAAGATTCGACCCACATACCGTCTACTTATTCCTACTAATGAGGTAACTTCTCTTTGACTAACATGGGGATTCTCAACCGTTGCCAGCACCACAGAAAACTCATTTTCTTCTTTCACAACACGTTTTATTCTTTCACTTTTTTTATATTCGACTTTTCCAGTTTCCAGAAATCTATCGAGAAGGTTTTGGAAGCTGCTAACATCAGGAAGGCTTCTTTGAGGATAACGTTGGTGATAAATTCTATTGGCAAATAAACAATTTCTGTCTGACTCGCCCAAAACAAAATTCATATTGTAAAATTCCAAATATTTTAAATTCAATACAAATTGTAACTAACGACCGATAAGTGTGATAAATGCTCCTTTGTACACGACAATTTATACCAAACTGAGGTTTTATTGCTTGTCGAATAATGAAAACAGCAAAAAAAATGTACAAAAAAACATTACAGTAAAGGACTGGTTAAATACTATTTACTCATTTCAATGGAAATGGTCCCACTAAATGGCCTCATTTCAAAATTGCATAGAGACGTATGTCAATCAAAATGGGCAACACATCGAACACCTATTATAAATTTTTCTAATGAATTATTAGAGGGAACCTCTTTTTTTCAGTTTATTCTTGAATTTGACACTTATTTATTTATAAAACGAAAATGGTTGCAATTAGCCATAGGGAAGTACTTACAAAAAATGTTCGTTTTTCATTTTTACAACACATCGTTGAAAAATATACAGGGTGTTCCATTTGAAAAAATTGAGAAAATTCAATTTAAAAAGTTCTTAATTGAATACTAATTTTTGGCCACCCTGTACATTTTTAGGAAATGAAAATGATTCAAAAACATTAATTAGATGTCTCGTAACTGGTATTCACATAAGTTTTTCTTAAAATCCATAATTGTGACTGGTGAATATCCATCTGCAGATGGCATTATTTCAACAAAAAAATTCATTACATCAAAGTGGTTGGGAGATAGCCAATAATAATATAGGAATTAATAGAGCCCAGAAAGAGGCTTCAAAAAATGTACTGAGCATTCCATTTAAAAAAAAGGCACTTGGTCCTGTAATTTCGTTTTGGCTCGCCCTGTAAGTTCGAAAATAATTACCCGTTATAGACTTTTTATCTAGTTTACTTGCAATTTTTTAAAAAATTTCTAGCTATCGTAGAACTTGAGATATCGAGGTCCGACACACTATTGCCCCACCCTGTATAGCAAGGACATGGTATGTACTTACAAGTGTTTCAGATTCAAATCTCAATATTAACATATGAATTGTTTTAAGGAAGAAAGAAAGAGAGAGAAATAAAGTAAATTCAAATTTGTCACTTTCGTATGTTTTTATAAAGCGTAAGTAGAAAAGAATTAATTTATCTTTACGGCAAGCATCTGATGCAAGCGAGTAGTTAAAAAATTGCAATAGCTGAAAAAATGTAGAGGAAAAGTATGAAATATGCGGAAGCCACCACCTATTAGACAATTTTATTTTAGGCTTTGTAAAGCTTTCTCGGCGTCAACATGCAAAACGGCAGCTCTTTATCTGGTGGCACTAGGCCGGGGTTAGGAATGTAATTAAATTCACTTATTTGTCTAGAAATTTTCCTTAGTGTTGGTAATATTCTCAGATAAATAATTTCTTTCTGATTTTCCTAGGTGATCCATGGCATGGTGATATCCAGTAAACAGGCTCTCTACGTCAATTATTTGTACTTTTACAATATTTTTTATATTTTTTATTATGCATTCACATCATAGATTGGACAATAAAATACAATAGTATAATAAAAGGAGGAAGATATGGATATGCATATACACATATACGCATACGCATATGCATATACAGGGTGGGGCAATAGTGCGTCGGACTTCGATATGTCGAGTTTTACGATAGCTAGAAATTTAAAAAAACTAGATAAAAAAGTCTATATTATTGACTTGAAATTATTTTCGAATATGCATGGCGAGCGAGCCAAAACGAAATTACAGGATCAAGTGTCTTTCCTTAAATGGAATGGTATATCAGTACATATTTTGAAGCCTCTTTCTAGACTCTATTCATTCCTATATTATTATTGACTATCTCCCAACCACTTGGATGTAATGAATTTTTTTGTTGAAATAATGCCATCTGTAGATGCATATTGAAAAAATCACCAAAGTCACAATTACGGGTTTTGTGAATGAATGTGAATACTAGTTACGAGACATATAGTTGATGTTTTTGAATCATTTTTACTTCCTAAAAATGTACAGGGTGGCCAAAATTTATTTTTCAATTAAGAACTGTTTAGATTGATTTTCCTAAACTTTTTCAAATGTATATTTTTCGATAATGTGATGAAGACAAAAAATGAAATTTTTTTTGTAAGTACTTCCCTATGGTTAATTGCAACCATTTTCGTTTTATTGAGCAATAAGTACAGAATTCAAGATTAAACTTAAAAAACCGCTGCCAATACTTGGGGATCAGAATTTCCTCACCGTAGTAAAACTCGAGGTGTGGTGGAGTTTATAATAAAAGTAATTTTTGACGTTTCGAAAAAGTCACATTTTGACGTTTCAAAAAAGTCACTTTGAAGTTTCAAAAAAGTTACATTTTTTGACGTTTCAAAAATTGGGGCCGATTTTGCTCATCGACGAACTCAATTTCATCTTTGACCTCTAGAATGTGTGTACCAAATTTGAAAGTTTTATCTCAAAAAGTAACATTTTGACGTTTCAAAAAAAGTCACTTTGACGTTTCAAAAAAAGTCACATTTTTTGACGTTTCAAAAATTGGGGCCGATTTTGCTCATCGACGAACTCAATTTCTTCTTTGACCTCTAGAATGTGTGTACCAAATTTGAAAGTTTTATCTCAAAAAAGTGTAGCTGCTATCGCGAACCAGACAGGCAGACAGATAGAAATTTTTTCTGTCTGAAATTTTGTGTATCGTCATAATTCGTCGAGATTAGTCTAGAAATGCAATAAAAATTTTCAAAATTTTTTTCATCAATACAGAGCTTCCTCACTTTGGAGGGTGAGAAAGTAAAATAGAGGTTTTTTTCAAATAACTCATTAGAAAAAATTATAATAACTACTTCACATGTTGCCTATTTTGATTGACACACGTCTCTATACGCTTTTGAAAAACAAATAAGTTTCATGCATATCATATTCAAATGCACCATGAACTATCTGATGACGAATTTCAAAGGCGTCTACAGTTTTGTAATTGGGCCAGAGAAAAAATGCAAGATGTCATTTTCTTCAGTAATATTTTATTCACTGATGAGGCAACTTTCATAAAAATGGATTTGTTAATAGACACAATTTTCATTATAATGCTTCGGAAAATAAATGTAATTCCCTGCGTCCACTCATTCTTAATCAACCTATACTTTTAATATGTTCACTTGTGATTTCTCTTGTTGGTGGTTTAAGGCAATAGCGGGCACAAAAATTTTGCACTTTCTGAATCATAACTTTCAGCCTCTCTGTTAATAGCGGATCGCCACAGTCACAGTAATTGAATAAAGTCAACACAAGGGTATCAGCAAAAGTTATTTTTTTCATTCACTGAAATTATGTCCTTAAATTGATAAAGCTGTTTTATGATTAATGTGGTTTATAAACGTAAGATTTTCATCCATGCACAGACCAAATTTTTTATGCATGACGAATAAAGAACTGCGCTATTGTTTACAAGAACACTGTGATTAAATTTTACATATGACAAGGAACTGTCTCATTGTTTACAACAATACTATGATTAGAGTTCACATATGACACAACTTTTTCGGTTCAAACACTATTGTTTGAGTATTGTTTGAGTTTGATACCAATTTTGTTACTCCACTCTAGGATACTACTAATTTCAGCGTTGATGATTACAAATGTATCTTCTGACTCATTATGATTAAAGGAGAGCAAATATTGTGTTTCGTCAGCATATGTTTACATAGTTCCATTTTTTATGCATTTTAGAGTGTAAAAAATAAATATATTGAATAGTAGAGGCTCAAGAATGGATCCCTCCTAGACTCCTGATGTGACAGAGGCTGGTCTGCTATACATGGTACCATTATTTGAGCTCATTCTTATTCTTGTAATTCTCCCGGTTAAATAGTTTGAAAACCAGTTGAGTGAATTGTCTTCTATTCCATAAAATTCCAGCTTCAAAAACAGTAGCTCAAAGTTGATGAAGTCAAACGCTTTGCTCATATCTATTAATACCAGAACAGTGCCTTTGTTTTTGTCTTTGGCACATCCAAAATTGAAAATAAATAAATGGAAACCTGACTGATTTTTTGGAAAAGCGTTAGAAATATCAAGGTGCTCAGATAATTGATAATGGACAATTTTCTCTAGCATTTTTTCTCCAATTGGTAATATTCTTCTCGGTCTAAGATCTGTAGGCTCTTTATTTGAATTATTTACCTTAGGGATAGGATGTACTATTGCAGTTTTCCAAAGATTAGGGATATGTCCACTTTCTAATGATATGTTAATAATGTGAGTAAGCAGATTCAGCCACTAAGGTAGTAGTTGTGGCACGTAATGTGATATTCCATCATATCCTACAGATTTAGAGGATATACTAAAAACACTTTTCCAAAGATTAGGGATATGTCCACTTTCTAATGATATGTTAATAATGTGAGTAAGCAGATTCAGCCACTAAGGTAGTAGTTGTAGCACGTAATGTGATATTCCATTATATCCTACAGATTTAGAGGATATACTAAAAACACTTTTTTTATTTCTTCTGACGTCAATCAAAATTTAAATTTAAAATTATTTTGTGATTTATTGTAATCAACTATTGATGTATGCCCACTTTTTGGTACACAACTTTGGAAGTAGTCACTGATTTTCTGTGGGTCTTCAAAACTATCGGGTAGTTGAGAATTCATGTTATTCCATAGTCCTAATTTTTTTTGGTTCTATCCACACATCAAAAGAATTTTTCTCAATATAAAATTGTAATATGCAATTTTTCCCTTTTTTATTGCTTTTTTTCACTTTCCTTTTGATCTCTTGGTAGAATCTACGCCTGGCTTTCCTTTTGTCACATATATTTTTTCCTAGCCTTTTCTCTTTCTTTAATTAGGCATATAATATTATAGGTAATCCAAGGTTGTCGAATATGATGTGCGTTGGTGACCCTAGTTTGGAGTGGAGCATGCTTTTCATATATATTTATTATTTTGTTGTTGAAGAGTTCCAGTTTGGTATTAATATTATCAGTGTAATATGTGTCAATATTATCTGAATGTTATTTGTAGCATTCTCTAAATTTTTCTTTTTTGGAACTTACTACCACATGAATAATTCCTAGTTATCTAAAAAATATAGTTAGTTACCCAGTATGTTACTGGAAAAATATGTTATTCCAGTCAATAAGCTATGCATCGCTTATGAAAGTGTTCATGTCTATATTAAAATATGATCTGAAGGTTTTCAATAAGGGCTACGGTTTTTGGCTTTTCCTTCTTTATCTTGCAGTACACCATATCATGACCTAGACATATATCAGAGAAATTAGCATTGCAAGAGTCCACTATTACGTGTCTCGGTAGTTAGAAATTATCAGATCTAACATACGAGTAGTACTGGAAGTATCAGTTAGTTGGTTCCATTATCTGCATTAGATTAAAAGCGGCAAGCATATCTTTAAGACGTGTAGTAGATGGACAATTATATTATTAATCATATTGATATTAAAATTACCTAAACACACTATATGGTCAGAATTTTTCCAAAAATTCTTCTGACTATTAATAACAAGTGTGCGTATGTATTTCAAATATTGGGATATACAAATAGTACTAAAATTTTGAAATATAGGAGTCACTTGCACCTAAAGGATAAAGGCTGGCAGATCTGAAATAAAATTTCGCTTAGCTTCACACAACCCGTCAAATATTTATCTTTTAAAATGTTATCACAAGATATATGAAACTGATGTGCGACATACCTTCAATTAAGAATAGCCTTTTCCATAATATTACAAATAAACACAATTTGAACACTCGTTGATATGGCGACGAGAATAAACTCCATTTTTTCCCTTTAGAATTCGATCGAATCCACCTTCGATAAAAATCAATATCGAAAAACAGTTTTAGATGTGGAATGTTATTTCGCACAGATAACGTATAGTGCCATGCGTTTAATATTTCAAATAAATCAAATTTGCCATCGATATGCAATCAGATATACTAATAGAAAAAATTAGTTCTTCAGCTTATTGAATATGAATGAATTTTATTTTGAGATAGAATTTTAAGAGATGTTACAGGTTAGTGAGAAAAGTACGAAAATAACTTTATAGCTTCAGTAGTATGACTTCAGAGCCATCTGGAATGTTAACCCTTAAGATGAACATCCATTAGAGGGAGGAGTGCGGCGCAACACTTCGCGGAGTTTTTGAGAGGTCGTTCGTCCAGCGCGGCAAAAAAAATTAAAAAGATTAAATTGTTTATCGAAAACTATTACCTCCAGTTATAATACATACGTCCTTTCTTCTTCTCACTGATTACCGCACATGCTCAAATATCTCTGTAGTAATCCAGATTGTTTCACACGATGCAACTATGCGGTTCCTCAGGTCTTCAAAACGTTCAATCTGGATGTTTTAAACCAATATATTAAGAGGTCTAATCGAACCAGTGTTTGTAAGGTAATTTTTCAAAATTTATTTCTTCCATACGGTTTGGTCAAATTACACCAAATTTGGAGGATCAGTTGTTGAAAGTGTACTAGAGGGTACATGTATATCTATTTTAATTAATTTTCACTTTATGTAGGGAAAATTTATACTGTAAATATAAGTTAAATTTGGACGTGATTAGCTCCTGAATTATGATATCAATCGGTAAAATTCGAAGTAAAATTCATACATGTTGTCTAGAATAATTCTTCATAATTATGCTCAGCAAGTTTCAAACTTTTATTCCGTACCATTTGGTTAAAAAGAATTTTCTAAATAAGTATCTTTGTCACTACAAGTGGAGCAAGGAAGTGTTACCTCTATCGGGAATCGCACCTCAATGAAGTCGGTGAATAAAACGTCCAGTGAAGGTATAGTCAAGAGCAAAATTATTCAGCGGCGCATGTATAAAAACTTTCTAGAGAGTGACACAGCTATCCGAAGCTTTTTCCCGAATAGGCCCCTTAAGGTGTCCCCACAAAAATTAATCCAAGATATTCATTTCTGGAGATCGTAGAGTTGTGGTCTTGCTCTACCTAACCAACGATTAGGATACACATCATCCAAATGATGTCGGGCAGTTAGGCTAACATATGCCGGGCCCCATCGTGCATATATCACATCTGACTCTGACTTGTTCTGGCACATTTCACCTAATGAAATATTCCGAACCAACATGAAATGATAAAATATCCTTACGTAGGTTCTATGCAATATTTTTTTTTATAAAAGTGGGAAAGAAATACAAAGGTTTTTATCAGGTAATTAGACGGCTTGCAGCTATAAAAGACAATTACTTACTAATCATCATCTTGAGAGGGAAATACTTGTTATTGTCGAGTCCAATATCAATACGCTTGGCTATCACGTTTACGCCCACTGCCCTATGGTAAAAATAAATAAATACACTCTAAAGGCTGTCTTTTCACCAGGTAGGTATCCAATTTAAATTTATCAATACCGACAGGGTTTTTTTATTAATAGGAAATATGATTATTTCCGTATCAGCCAGTAATATTTTTAATAAATAAATGATGAATATCTGCGCATCGTTTCTTTTTCTAAAGTGATATTATCTTGTGGAACTTTTGTAATTATGGCAGTCAGTCTGTAAACATGAGTGCCATTTGCCTTTCTTGCTCGGACCTCATTTATTTTTATATAATTTTATCTTATTTTTGTCTCATTTACATTTCATATTAAAGGACACTTTATGCAGCATTTAGTAAATATATTAATTAGTATTTAATAAGTTTAAAAATTATTGTGTCTTAAAATGTTCCGCTTTTTTATGGTACAAATTATTAACATGAAGTTTATTATCTTAATAATATATTAAGAATCACCTTAAGCAAAAACGAAATATTATTATTACGGATTTAGAACATTTTTATTATATCATATATTATAATAACTGACTTATATTTCACAAATATGTGTCAGCAAAGCAAGCAAAGATAATTTGTTTATTTTTTTATAAAGACTGTTAAATATATAACTGTAATGGCCCTACGACAACCATTTTTATTAGAAGGATAGGAATAACCCACAATAAAATAAATAAAAATGAATGTTAAAATATACAAAACAAAATTTATGTGGGTACCTGTTACATACAGTCTTAATAAAATTGACACTACACCAATTACTACCCCCAAAATATACCCGTACTTAAATTCAATATATTGCACTTAAAAGACACTTAAATTGTAAAGGGCATAAACTTTATTTTGACTAGCAAAACTACTATTGGGTTATAATTATAAATTAAAAACGGTTGAATATGATGTAATATTTTTTTTATCAAAATTTTTGGGATAGCGATTTAGTTTCGACTATGATCCGCGCTGACCTACCGCTGCAAATAATAAGTACCCCTAATAAATATTGGTGGAATGTGCGCTACTAAAATTTTCGACTCTTCACCGACCTACCACTGCAAATAATAGGCCCCATACAAAAAATACAATTTTGGCATTTTTGGAATCTCTACTTAATACAAAACAGTTTGTAAAGGATTTCTTTTTATTTTACAAAAGTTATTCAACATTAAAATTTGAATTAATCCATTACATGCTCAAACACCGCCTGCCGGGCAGATCATTTCGGTGACGTCACAGAACAGAACATCATAGTGCAGGCAAAACACGTTGTTAATAGGTGGTGTTATATTTTGTGTTGTGAATGTTGTGAAATTTTATGTGAAGTAATTGCGTATCTAATCAACTTACTGGTGTATCGTACCGATGTGTAAAAATACTTCAATAAAAACACCAGAAAAACTTTTATCCAAGTTCCAAAAAATGGAAAACGTAGGAAATTGTGGTTAAAGATGATTAGACGGGATCCAAAGAAGTTTTCGAAAAAAAAGTTGCGTTTTTGTATGCGAGGATTATGTTGTTGTGAGTAATTAACAAAAATAATATAAAGAATAAATATGCAAAGGCAATAAAAAATAATATATTATGTAAAAGGCATGGCAGGGTAACAAGAGAAATTCTAGGTTTCGAACGATTTTTCAGATTTTTTATATGTTATTTTGGGACCACTAAAGAAGATATTCTCCATCGTGGAATTTTGTGTGAACCTACAGGGTGTTACTGAAAATCATTGGACACAAAGTTGTCAATTATCTGTGACACAGAGCCTCGAAGTGTGCAACGGATGGAGTGTCGCTATTGAATGGATGCGTCATTTCGTAGATTCCCTTCCAGAAGGTTTGGACATCTTCTACAGTCGGAGGATTCTCGACAACACTCTGTGGCTCTTGAAAGAGGCGGGAAGGATTCGTACGAAACAAATTGTTTTGTTCCACACTCCTCACCCGCCTCTTCAATGTTTTCTTTATCGCCATGAGCGCTCGGATCCTATCTAGATAGTGCTTCATGGTAAGCATCACTGTCAGATTTAGAGTATGGTATTGACGTCTTAATCCGGCTGCTATGCGCTGGATTCTGGGAGTAAAAACTCTACCAGTCGTCTTATATTCCACCACAATCTGGATCCGAGAAGCGTGTTGTCTGGCCGACTGTATCTTGCTCTCTATTTTTTGTACACGCCGCTTGGCTTTCTCAACCCCGTGATGGGTTGACCTCTCACGGGGAACGAGTTGTTTCGCGGCGTTGTACACGGCAAAGTTGATATGCCAGATGTCTGCATCTTCTGGAAGTTCCTCATCGATGACCGCGTCCATTCTAGCCAGGTCTTGTGGCTTTAGGTTAGCCCTGGTGTTAAGGCTAACCCTTGTCCTTAAGTCTACGCCAGTGAGCTCTACAGGATATAGAGCTGCTAATTGCCGCGGTGGGATTGCGGCTGGTAGTTCTTCCAGCTGACGGGGTGCCCGTACGTAGGTTACGTACGGGCACCCCGTCAGCTGGAAGAAAGCAAAAGGATACTTGATCTCTCAGATGTTGCTGAGAGAAGGCGCGGTGTTCAGGGTGCATGATACATCAGGCATCATTCAACCGCGCCATGTATCCCCTGCGCTCAGGTTCGCTGCTCTCGTAGCACGTCAGCAAGTTATCTCTTAGTTCCCTCGTCCACTTAAAGCGTCTATGTCCATTGCCATTGTTGTCAACATTGAGATATTCCAGGGGGCTCCTCCAACCTGTCGCTGACCCCCAGCCGATTGGGGTCGATCGTGAGGAGCCCTTCCTCTGAATGTCGCTAGAACCAGAGTGTCAGGGTACCAGGGTGGTTATCCCTGGTACCCCCGGCCAGCATTTGTCAGGCAGAGTTGCACCTGACTGTCCAGAGTGCACCAACGCGGAGGTTGCCGGTCCCTTATTATTATTATTATTATTATTATTATTTTTTTCGGTTTCCCGATGCCGGTCAGTCCTCCCGTGGCCTCCGACGCCTCACGGGAGTCGCGCCGGCGCATCAACTAGGCCGAAATCGCATATATTGGGCATGCAGATAGTAAGTACATGAGCGATTCCGGCGCCTGATGGCAGGTCCTGCAGTTGATATCAGGAACCTCTACACGCCACACGCGGCTACAGTAGACCAAGGTGTTGATAATACCATCTTGGTAGGCCATAATGAATCCTCGGTCTCCGACTAAAGCCCTGCTGACCTTAGAAAGGAGAAGGTCAGCCTAGTCGATAAACCCAGTGTTTCTATGTTCTTATAGAAAACACCATGCTGGGGTTTATCGACGTGCTGCCGAAACAGATTTTCCTGTTCGGCAGCACAGTTAACTTTTCCATATTTACAGTAACTGGTTTAACTAAGATATTCGACGTTTACTAACTCAAAAACGGTATATAGTAGGGTAACATATGGTATATTTTTTAAATCAGAAACAAAGGATCATTCCAAAAATTTAATAATATACAGAGTATCCCATTTAAAAAAAATATTGTTTTTTGTATCTCCTGAAATCTGCATGCTACTATACATTTGACAGCACTTTAACAAAACTTAGTCATAACCACACAACTTTTATTTAAAACTTTTTTTCTATAGGCAATAATAACGATGGTAAGGGGTGGGTAATTTATCATGAATAACCCTGTACATTGTTTAATGAGAAAATTAACTAGTTGTTTATTAACAGCTAACTGAAAAACTTTAGAAACACTTACCGTTAGACTAATCCCTCTGTAATTTGTAATTATGCTAGTGTCCTCTTTTTATGTAACGATATTAAGTTTGTAGTTTTTAATTTGTCAGGATAAATACCTTGCCTTCAACTATATATTTGACAATACGCTTTAATAGAAAGTTCGACATTTTGTTTATTCCGAAGGATTTAGAATTTTTTAAGTTTTTAATTATATCTAGTACATCGTATTCTATAAAAAGTTTAAAAAAACAGTGAATTATTACTGACATTTAAAGATTCTGTAAGAGGCACATCCGAGGTCCGCTGTAAATTAGATAAAAGGTTTTTGGGAGATGATAAAAAATAATTATTACATTTTTTGCGCATTCAGTGGGATTTAAAATTCTACCATTATCTTCTATTTCTATATGACAGTTATTTTTATTTGATTTACTCGAGACCATATTTAGGATATCCCACATAACCTTACTTTTGTTTTTCAAATGTCAAACTATTTGGTCATTTATTTATTTAGAAACAGACGATAATAAATTCTGATATTCCGTGTTGGTTGATTTGAAATGTTGTTTAAATTAGGACTCAGATTGGCAAAAAGTGAAACACGATTTTTTACCTCAATGATTTAGAGGTTCCACTTATTACAACTGAATTTATAAATTTGTTTATTAATATTTCGTAAATGGAAAATAGATTTCAAAATAGTACGAAATATCTTCAATAAATAAATTAAATGCTTTATTGCTAAAATTGAAGACCAACAATTACTCAAAAAATAACAGAAATTGTCAATATTACAGTCAATAAAAAAACGTTTATAATGACTATCTTCCGCAACAGTGTGATCAGTTTTTATTTTGACATATTGGGCAAAATGATCTGACAAATTACTTTTAATGATATTTGCTTCGCATACTATTTCTTTGACATTTACTAAAATATTGTCAATACATTTGCTCGATTCAGAAGTTACTCTTGTTGGTTCATAAAACATTGTACATATATTGTTACGGTTTAAAATATTTGTAAATTCACGCAAAACATGATTGTTAAAATTAAAATCAATATTAAAATCGCACCAATTACTAATACCTTATTTACTAAGTATAAAGTGTCTAATAACTTATTAATTTGTGACAGGAGCCAATTTTCATCATTGTTAAGAGGGCAATACAACAAACAATATTAGGTAGAAAAATATCTTTCGCTTTTCGATAATTTATGGCAGAAATCGCCATTGATTCCGGCTCAGCTATAGATATGAAGGCAAAATCCTCTTTCGGATAGTATAAAAAACTAATATGCGCCATTATTACAAATTTATTGCACATATAAAATGAACTCAAGTAATTGGGGTTTTATATCAGAAATTCATTACGTTTTCAAATAGATTTAACGCCTATTTGCCTGTATTTTTTCCGACCGAATTATTCCACGGCTTCCTTTATGTCGAACAAATAAAATCCTCAATTTGTTCACTGATTTTACTTTTCTGAGCGTATTTTGTAGAGAATTTTTAACTGTTCGAATCATACACAATTTAGCAGTCATTTTTTTTTAATTAAAAAGATGTTGGCACATTAAAGGTATCGGAATTTAAAGTTTTTATCCTCAAAAACAGAAAAATACTGGGAACATAATTCTCTTTTGTGTCGGCAGATAATGAAATTAGTTATAGAAAACTGCCCGAGTTTCAAATTAAGTGACTCGCGCTGTAAAAACATTTTTTTTTTAATTTTGCGCACCGTGTGTATCTGAATAGTTTAAAACTCCTTGTTTCATTTTAGATCAATCACTGTCTATATATTTTTCACTTACCTTTGAAACTGTCCAAAAATACTAAAACACATTCATGTTGAGGAGCACAAAACTTGTTCCAAACTTTTCAAAAACTGTACAAATTTGAACAACTCAATAACTAGCAGTCAATAAACCCAATGTTTAACCAAACCAGGCGCAATTAACTAACTTTTTCACGACTTATAATCGGAAAGAACTTTATAATTTACGAAAATGCGGACCAATCCCGCGCAGTCAAACAACGTCGGTTGGCGTCTGTACTCGAGGAGGGTTAGACGTCGACTGAACGACGCGTCTTTTGTACCCATGTTCAATGAAACCATGTTGAGTGACTGATATCTCAATTTACTATTATTTATTTGTTATGCACTAACTTATATGTAACTACCGATTACATGTAATAATGCATTTAGAATGCAATTATTTGTATTAAATTATTTTTCTAAGATTCTATGATACCTCAAGTTTATGTCTTTCTAGCATGGTTACTACTCTACACACTTCATTCTCCGTTAGTCATTTCCCTGTAAATTGATATATCTGGAGGAAGCCACTTAGTAAGTAATAATATTTCTGTTATTACAAGGCGTTATGATCACATATTCATTCCCAGCAAACATTTTGGTTCAATTTGACGTCGAGACCATCTAAATTATGTATAATAAATTTAGTCGCAAAATTGGAATTAATCAGATTTAAGTAACATTTACGTTGGCGCGACATAGAATCGAGATAAGTGGAAAATAAGACGACGTCGAAATTTAGTTAAATTGACTAAGATAGGTAAAAATACATATAAATCTTCCTTGTAGCTCCACATTATGTTTGGTTACTAATACGTATTTTGGTACATTTGACTTCATTTCGACGTCAATTCGACATCAAGCTGATTAGTTTTAGGTAAAATCTACGAATTCATGTGCAAATGGCAAGTAATTCCTATTAAAAAAAAAGAAGAATTTTATACGTATTTGATATTTTTCTCTATTAAGTAGCAGCAACATTGTTGACAGTCATCTACAAAATTGAAAAGACACCTAATTCATAGTAAGATGGAAAATAAATGAATGTCGGCGATAACAATAAATCCAATTTAATTGCGTAGTATCAGAAGCTCCCGGTTGTGGATATTAATGCACCGAACATGTTTCTGTGCATATTAGCACCTGTACATCGAAAAATAACCATGCGCCTCCAAAATATTCATTAATATAAAAATTCCTATCATCAAGTAAAAACAATATAATTATTATAGTGTGACGGCCGTATATTTAGTTTATCCAGGTTATCCTGGTCACGGCTCACTCCCCTCGATTTATTTTGTATTTAATTTATTTCCCTTTTACTAAGTCTCACCTGTCGTGAAGCGACAGGTAATACTTAATTAATTAATTGGCCTGTTTTCGTGATCGTCTAGTTTTAGTGGTAGGACCCAAATTTGTTATGTTATTGTAACCTCCCAGGTACTTTTATAAAGTTTAGTATTACTGTGTTTCATTTATGAGATTTAATTTGCTTTAATTTAATTACATAATGTTTTACCAATTAATATGAACACTAATCTGCACTACACTTATATACATTTTAAAGAATGACTAGTATAAGTAAGATTTGACGTAGATTTATGATTACTGATTTACTTAGAATTCACTTTTGTACCTGAAAGTAGAAATAAGTCAAGGAAACTCAAATAACGTTTTCACACCTCTTATTTCTATGCTTAGACAACTGTCTATAAGAAATACATGGATATTTAGCTAGTTGAACCTGCAAAGCAATCAAACCTGGTTACCTGCGCGGACTCTTCCGCGTCGTAGTTTAAATAATATATGTAAAACCTTACATATGGTTGCAAGAGAAACTTTCCTTGCATGAAGTACCAGAACGTCCTCCGCCAAAGAAGATGGACAGGTGCAAAAGCCATGCTTTAATTTAATTCGCGGACTCGTTGTCACCGTACAACAGTACCATAAATACAACTAACGCTGCCAATTAATATTCGTTGGGACAACTGTCCATTTATTTGTGGGCTTTGTCGAGTGCACCCCGCCTTCACGACTTTAACCAAGGTGAAACGAGCTACCCTGTAGAGCTTTGTGTAGGGGTTGGCAGGCATTAACCATATTCACGGCACGCGTACGAGAACTGCGGTCATAAAACATTAAACGATACTTACTGGATACCGGCCACTGGCCCCCCTGCCAAGAGACAAGACCCACTGGTCAAAACAATCAGAGAGTTCAAAAGATTGCATGTGGTGGTATCGATACCTGACCATACTAATCTGCCAGCTGACCGCTCAAGATCTTCGCACAAGAAGTGAAATTTGATAAAGTTACAGATATTGCAGATTCAACTGGACTCTATTTATTTTGTACATCATCTTATTTTGTCCTAGCTTGATTTGGAAAAGTGAATGAACGTTCCAACTACTATTACTATGTGAATTAATAAAGGCTGTACTAATTATTAATAAAAATGTATTGAGCAGTGCATTATAACAGAAAAACCCTATCTGTAAATCATTTGGTACCACCGGTCATATATAGTTAAAAACCGCGAAACCCAAACATATAGAGATGTACTTTGATTAGTGTTGCCATTTAACTCGTAACAAAGAAATTGAATTAGTTTAATGAATTTTAGTAAGCGAGAGTACGTAGAAAATGGGAACACCGTAGAACCAAAGCGTAAAGCTTGGGGTTGTCAGAGATGTGACACGATTCTGACACGGAGAGCTGGACAATCTCTCCGTACCCGATTCCGTAGAACCAAAGCATATAGCTTGGGGCTGTCAGAGATGTGACCCAGATCGTATGAAATTTCGCGTATTTATTTCCCGTGAGTGAGTTCGTTATCCAAGCCTGCAAGCTTGACGAAGATAGTCAAACGCTAACTTATGCTCTACCAACGAAATTAAACTCAAAATGCTTTAGTGAGAAGTGATATAATGACTCTATGTTTACTAGCCTTTGACCCCATTCGTAGTAAATCTCTTACAACCCTACGTGTTTACGTCGGTTTGTTTATGTTATCGCTTCTCGGCTGGAGAATGCTTTGAGATTTTGTACAATTTTGTCAACGTTTTAAAATACTAAATGCATACTGTGTGATCTTTTACAAGATGAATAATTTAGACTCTATAGTTTGAATGCATACGTTTCCTGCCAAAATTCTAAAAAAATAAGTTAACTATTTTTTATGTAATAATTACTTTGGAATTTAATGAGATAAATGCTTGGGAATAATTTAGTTTTATGTAAAAATTTAGGAAATTTATTCGCGATGAAGCAGCCCAAGGCTGGGGTGCTTCAATAGTTTGAGCCAAAATTATGTTATACTTGTTGAATATGACTTAGCAATTATAATTACGTTTTTTTTTTACCTTTTCATCAGTTCATTTCCATACAAACTCATTTTGAAAATTTCAATTTGGGGTAAAAAATATAGCGTCTTACGCTAATTTAACCTTAAGGATAACTGTCTTTGAAAATGTAACTACACATGATAATTGACTAAATGGTTGAAGTCAAGTAGATAAGCTAGGCAGAAATTATCGACATTGTTTGTCGACCTAATATTATTTTAAAGGAGCATAAGAAAGGCGACCAAATAGATTGCTATGTAGGTATAAATACATAGAATTTCCAACAAAATCTACATAGTTAGAATATTCTACCATTATGACGATTTTCCAGTGATCAAAAAGGCAAATATTACCTAATTATGCTACCTATTTCGACTGAAATTTTTTTTAGTTGTTTTTCCCTTGCTGCTTTCGTTAAAAGTACTTTTAAGCATAATAGGGTATGAGGTAGATTTATTGGTATTATTTACGTAAATTTAAACATAAAGTAAAATCAATAGGTAAATAGGAATTTTTCCAGTAAATTTTACATCATAACTACCTCAATAAGTAAATTCGTCTTTTATCAAGTCGAGTTATAGATAATGTTATTTTTGAAATATGCCAACACCAAGAAAAACGTCTATAGAATTTAGATTAAAATATTCGTACTTATTACAAAGTAGAGCGATTTTTCTATCCTTGTTTATACGTGATGTAGAAGATCACATTTATTGACACTTCGCATCCGCTGTGCAAAATATTGCTGCAAAAAATATCATTCTAAGTTAGACACAAACAATACAGCAACATCACACCAAATTTGGATTACATATACTCGAAATGCTTTAAAAACAGTGGCAGATATCATAAAATTTTACATAAACCAAGTTGTCGGAAATCAAATTTCTTAAAATAAAGGCTGTGAACTCGTGAAGGTATATCTTTATTTTCAATGGTTTAGGCGTAGGAATTGTTCAAAGTCGAACGATATAAAATGCATTATCAATAGAAACAAGGATGTAGTCGATGAAATATCATTTTTTTTGCTTTGATTAGATTGATAACTACACCGAAAATATGATACGTCATTGCTAGGCGAAACCAACAAAAAGATGTAGAGTTAACACTGCGATAATTTAATATTAATAAAGATGATACCATAACACTTACCCATTTGTATGTGTGTACTGTGCACGCTTTGTTAATGAATGAGTTATTGTCATTGTTATTAAGCACATTTACGTATTCCATATTTTTACATTTACCTAATATGGAAACAAAAATATACTTGTTCTTATAAATATTTTAATCTAAGGTCGTCAGTGATACAAATTTCTTTCTTCGACAGTCAAAAACCTCATTTTAAAAATTTAAGGTACCTATAAAAAGACAATTTTTGAACAATTTTAATGTTTCTCAGAAAATAATTTAATCAAATCTCGTAACTTTTAATGACATCTGCTTTTTCAAAATTGTTTACTAAAAGTTTATGTTGCTCTATTTGATTTTGCCTTCTATATTCAGGATTTGTTCGAACAACAAACTTTGTTGAGAACAAATATTTGGGTAACTTTGGAAATACTGATGGATTGACACTTTCTTTCAACTTTGTTATGCACGATTTGTTTTCTAATGACCCATGTGGTAAAATATCTATAATAAATTTAATAATATCACCCATAACAAACTGTAAACAACACACAACAAAATGTTATGATAGTGTCCAGTCTTTCCTTGGAATAGTTATTGCTAATTATATATTTTTTAATTTTATACGAGTGTTTGTTTCAGGAAAATATAAGGATATTCTTGCAAATATTACAATTTTTCTCACATTGTTTCTACAATCATTTATTTAAAAGAAGTTGTAAATTATAATAAAAAAAATCCTAAAAATGTATGTACACTTTGTTAGCAAGTATTTAAACAAGTTGGTAGAGTTTTTGATACATCAACTTTGTTAAACAAATTTTGTAATGCAAGAAATTGTTAAAAATGGTACTTTTGTTTAGTTACGATTTTTTACGGCGAAACTATAGCTTATGCAATAAAATAACAACATCAGTTACTAAAATACGCTCATTTTACAAATAATTTCTTCTTAATTTACTATAAATAATCTCCAAGATATCTTTACTTTAATTCTGCTGAAATCCCTATGAAATAGAGAATTTTTTTTTCGCAGAGCTGTCTAAATTTCAATTTTGGTCGAAATATTTTTTCCGTTGCCGAAAATATCTCCACAGTACGTAGAATATCCGTGAATTTTTTTAAACTCATTTCAATAGTTACAAAATGTATATAATGAATTAAACAACTAAGAACATCAATACAGCCTTTCCCGTTCGTCATGTGTTTTGATTACACACTTTGAGCGCGGTTTACGGCTTGTTGTAGAACCAAAATTCTACAATATTTTTAATTTATTCAAAAAATCAATGTTACCAAAAAATCACCCATATCTCATAGAAGGTCCTTAGCAGTTAAAAACATTAAAAAAATTACCGAGGCCGAAATTACACGGGTTCAAAATATCACGTCACACCACTTTTTTTTTTAGCAAATTAGATAAAGAAAAAAAACCATATTCAAACCTTCAAACTAAACATTTTTATCTCAATTCTCCAATTTTAAAAAGGAAATATAGTAAAATTAGTTTTCTTCAAAAAACTTCTATTTCTACAAACGTAAAAATAGTTAAAACTCAAAAACATTCAAACGGAATAAGTATGTACCTGTCTGAATGATTTTTCTGCTTTCAGAAAAGCCAGATAAAATTTTAAATTTTAATAATCGACAGAGGCAAATATTCATCAATAGCCAAAGCCATCGTAAAATAGTAAATGATAAATTTCTGCATTTCTGCCATACGAATTTTAAAAGATGCTAGTTGCACCCACCTAAAAAATAATTTTACAAAGGCAGCTAAATAAATAATAATTCTTATCAAAGTAAAACAGTTTAAGACAAAATAATCGTAATAATTTCTGGCAACAATCAATGTTTCTAACTCGCTTCATTAACCGCTAGATTTGTTTATACGAGACTTAAACTTGTAAAATTGAAGTTTGGTACACCATGTAGCCAAGCCAGCCACGTGGAGCTTTCGAAAGCTTATCGGAGCTTTCAAACGGAGTAAATTTTATTATTTTTTTTTACTATGCAGTTTTGAAAACATGTTAACATCGCAATAGATGATGACACAACTACTATAAATATAATATTTATTTTCAAGGCAGAGAATTCACCTTTTGCATTCATACAGTTCAGATGTCACTCCGCGAAATGACAAAAAATTAATTTAATACCGGGTGTGAACCCCATTATCAAATACCAACTAATCTAGAGCCCTCAAGGCAGTTCCCCGTTGGCTGTTTCGCAGGTATAGATCTCACACGGGTACCATAAGTGATCAAAAAGGCACTAAGAAATGTTTCCACGTACAAGGCCGGGTTATTTTTTCGTAGCTACAAGACACGAAGATGACGTCCACCACATCTCTTATCACATCTCGGTCTTTGCAATTTTATATTAGATTTTAAAATTACTTATTGCATGTAAACTGCAAACAAAAACAAATAGGTGGCTGAACACTAACGGCCTACGCTAAGCTTCGCCCATGACACTTTATATTTTATTGTTTCAATAAAGACGTTTATTATTACTTTTTTTTTTTTTTTTTTTTTTTTTTCGGTTTCCCGATGCCGGTCAGTCCTCCCGTGGCCTCCGACGCCTCACGGGAGTCGCGCCGGCGCATCAACTACAGCCACTCCCCACATCCCGCAGGGTTAGTGACTGTAGATACCAGAATCGTGTGCCCTAAGCAGACGGAGAGAACCCAGAATGACCGCCTTCTGCATTTGACCTGCCAGCCACTCGGCTGGTTTTTGGCAGGCCGGTATGATCTTCAGTTCCGAGAGCAGCGTAGGCTTTATCCCTCCGAGTACACCGATAATAAGGACGACCATTTTGACCGAGTAGCCTGGGTCTAGCACTTGGAGCTCGTACCGGAGATCGCGATATTTGGTCCGCTTCTCCTCCTCCTTCAAGGTGATGTTTTTCTCCGCAGGTGCCGAGAACTCGATGACATACATCACCTTGAGTTGATGGTCGAGGAGGACTATGTCAGGCTTGTTGGCTTGGATTAGCCTGACAGTCGGGAACGAGTAGTTCCAGTAAATCCGGCATTTCTCGTTCTCGACAACGGACTCAATATCTCCGGGGACGTAAGGCAGCACTGGTGTCTGGTCTACCCCGTACGAGTGCCTTAGATGGTAGTATAGCACTCGTAAAGCCGCGTTATGTCGGTGGATGTAGGCCGAAATCGCATATATGGGGCATGCAGAAAGTAAATGCATGAGCGATTCCGGCGCCTGATGGCAGGTCCTGCAGTTGATATCAGGAACCTCTACACGCCACACGCGGCTACGGTAGACCAAGGTGTTGATAACACCATCTTGGCAGGCCATAATGAATCCCTCGGTCTCCGACTTAAGCCCTGCTGACCTTAGAAAGGCGAAGGTCAGCCTGGTCGATAAATCCAGTGTTTCGATGTTCTTATAGAAGACACCATGCTGGGGTTTATCGACGTGCTGCCGAAACAGATTTTCCTGTTCGGCAGCTCTAATTCGGGCTTTCAGACGATTTGGCTGAAGTTCGGTGACTGACTCAACATCAACACCTCGCCGGCCTCCTCGCCTGATGTCAAATGCGAGACCGAGTTCATCTGCGGCTCTTTTTGCTGCCTTAAACAATCCTGCTCCCACTCCTACAGTTTCATGATGTTTCACAAACCGCAAGAGGGAATCTGAGCTCCTGAGGATGTTACATGCCATACTCAGTACTACTCTGCCATGCGTACACTCCAGGCTCAAGAGTCCTCGGCCCCCCCCGTTGACGTGGGAGGTACACACGAGGAACGGACGATCTAGGATGAATACTTCTGTGAATATTCATCATCTTGCGGGTATCTCTGTCTAATTGGCGCAGCTCATCTACCCTCCACTTTACTACTCCGCAGGAGTAGAGCAGAATCGGAACGGCAAGCATATTAGTTGCAGACACCTTGTTCTTCCCCGAAAGTTCGGAAGACCAAATCTTTCGGAGGCGGTGTCTGTACTTGCCGCGGAGAGATTCCTTTATTTGTGTTACATCCTGGATGTGCCTTTGTTGCACACCCAGGTATGTATAGGTCTCTCCGGCATCCAGATGTCTTAGGATGCTTCCGTCTGCGAGCTACGCATCTTCAGGGAATTCCCCGCATCGTCCTCTCTTGAGGTGGACGACTGCACATTTGTCCAACCCGAACTCTATACCAATTACTTTTATTATTATTATTATTATTACCATTAAACCATAACTTCTTTCTTCGTTCTATTATTTTTCTTGCTTAAGGAATTTTTATTATTATTATTATAATTATTATTGTTATTGTTAACCTAATAATACGTTCATACAAACTTTTACAGTGTTCACTATTTATGTAGGTACCCTATATTTTTATTTACAGTTATTACTATTGAAAAAAGGCAAAATCTAAGTAGCGTTAAAAATAATTATATTAAGTCATTTAACTAAAAAAAAAGATAAGATTTCGCAAGTCACTTAAACTGAGTCCAAGAACAGCAAATGTCCGACCTTATATACGCGATGAAACATAGTCGTTTTTCGGTTGACATAACGTGGTAATTTGAACCTTCCTCCCATCTCCACGGCAGACCGCCCAGGACATGACTTTACAGTTTACGATTTTCTAACGAAACAGTCTATCAGATTTAAAATTAAAAAAAAAAACAGCGTAATCCTCGATTCTTGGTCTACAACGTTTATAGAAATGAATTTTTTAATTAACTAAAGGGTTCTCTAGTTACGAAGAGTTAAAGGATATCACAATTATGACTTCACAGGGCGAGCGTCTATTCATTAAGGTGCTCCTTATAAATGCATTGTGAGCACAGATTTCAAAATAAAAAAATATATATATTTGTGATTAAAATATTTAAATGAGACTTCAGCAGATTCTTGCCCAGATGACATAAATGTGAAAAAGGCAAAAAAAATAATTTGCTATTTTTTTACAAAATCACCCCCAGACACCGGACGATTTTTGGACGACCAGTCGTATTTGCATTCTTAAGGGATGGGGAATGATTTAAGGAGGGTCTTACATTTTAGCAACAAAGTATAAACGAGATTCTTTTCTAGAAGGCTTTTGCGGGCTAGCAAACTCTTCTACGAGCCAAGACCGCTGAAGAGGAGTTGTTGAGGTCCAACTCAGCTCTGCCCATCATAGCCAAAAGGCAAATAAAAATTCTAAGAGTGGTCAAGAACAGGCTACCTTGCCTCTTTACATAATCAAAATAGACCTTGAGAAAATTCCATTCCTACGATCAAGTGCCAAGGCAACAAAACAAAATTATTTTCGTGGCAAGAAGTCACGTGACACCCAATTTAATAGAAATAAATAACCCAGCTAGGGAGAAATCGATAAAGTAAAAGAATTCGCAGCCCATCAGCGACTCCATAAAATAAAATAATAGCCATGCGTATTTATGACAGGCTAAACTATAAAAGATAAATATATACGGTCGTATATATATATATTTTTTTTTTGAAGAAAATTGTTCTCTACAAATTTGTTAGTATAAAATTTTGAGACTCTGTAAGGGTTCTCTCAGCGTTTTGGGTGATGTGTCGCGGCGCACCTTTTTTAAAATGTATTTTAATTTTTTTTGCATACTTGTCCTGCGGTCGAATCTGAAACTTTGGATCATTATACTGAGTTTTTAACCATTTTGTGTTTAGGTCAAATCCTACCTAAGGTTGCTTATTGTATATAATAATTTCAGTCAGTCCTAGTAAATGCACGAATTCTAACTTCCTAAAAAATATGATCATAAATATAACATAAATTTTGTCTATTAGTCACCGATAACTTAAAATTATTGTTTTCACTGCATATTAAGTAAATTTTGAATTAAATAAATAACTAGAGCATGTGTGCCAGTAATTATTTTAATAAAATAATGGAAAAGGTTGTAAGAAATATTATGGAAGTGATTTGGGTTACATAACCGAAATAGGCCTTGGTATAAAATGGGATAATGTGATTAATGATTGTTTTAAGGGAGATTTCAATATATGAATGATTGTGTGCTTACCTAGCCAAGCGATTAAAGTCCCTCTTCGTAAGGGCTAGGATCCGATTAACAGTAGAGAAGCGGCACATTTTTTTCAAAAAGAGGAATTGATCTCCGTCAATTCGGATATTGGAAGTGTATCCGTAATTTTCAAATTTATGGTTCCATCTCGTTCTCGCCTAAAGTTAAGAGTGTAACTGTAATTGCCAAATAAATTAAATACCACAGCTAATACAACCACCAGGATCTTTCCTTACACAGAAGAAGGTTAATTATTTAGATATAACAAATATCAGTGTATTAGCAACAAATAGTTAAATGATTCGTTATTATATCTCTGCATTTTTAAACTGATTTCTTACTTTAAAACAAATTAGGTATCTTTCTTGGTAAAAGATCTAATCAAATAAAGATGAACTAGAAATATAGGACAAAATTCTTTTTTTGCTAATTACCATTTTCTAACTTTTATAAAAAAACCTAATGGAAAACTATCATTTTAAACAACTACTTTCCCGGCTATTTGCCAAACGCTGATTATTGCATTACAAAAAGGATGTGCACATTATGTTCAGTACGACTGATTCAATAATATTATTTTTAATTATAACTATTCTGCTCGGTAAAACAAAAAATAAATAAAAGAAAATTATTCACCAATTCAACAATCACATAAAAATTTAAAACATTTACAGACTCGTATTTCTCTATCTATGCGTAGTCATGGGACTTTTTCAAAGTCCTGCAAGTAACTCAGAATCTTAGCAATCCTAATGTAATAAATATCAATGGTTTCAAGGAACATGAAAATTAAAATTATGTAAAAGAAAAATTTAAATTGAAATTTATTAAATAAAAAATTTCGTACAAACACATGAAAAAGTATAACACTAAATACAGCGTACCTAGAACATTATAAAAGTAAATATCTGAACCAAATTATAAACAGAGTTGATATCTTCCTCTTGCGCACTATAAATCTTATAGATCTGTGTGTGCACCTTGTGAAATAATTCATTCAGCCAGCAGACAGACGCCTTCACAAAAAATGAATACATCAAGTTACTTCAGTTCAGAACGAAACTTGGTATAATTGATTAACCTTTATAATTATGTATATATTTTAAATATGTTTTTAAGTAAAATAGTAATATATTTTGAGGGCGAGTATTGATAATAGCAAAAATGTATCGTAAATTATGTGTTCATAAAAGTATATAGTGTCAGGGTCACTAATGTTTAGTTTTGAGATTCGTTTTACCTACACCATATAATAAAATATAATGGTAATGCTTATCAGGATGAGATCATAAATCACCTTTTACCCTTAACTCTGCTAATACTATCGTCGTCAGTGTGGCTTTTTCAAAGCTGATTTCTTACGATTTAAAATGTTTTTATTTATTCTTCTTTTTAATTTTAAAAACATATACTTTAGTGACTATGTCTATAATATCTTGATTCATATATAAATCAATCTAGTTAGCATCGTTTTATTCTTTTCTAATAATATCGCGAGAAACGAAGAGTTTTATACATCAGTAACACTGCATATACCTACCTATGTACGTATTTTTTTTTATTAATTTTTTCGAGGTCTCCTATTTTATATTGTACTTTGTATACTACCTCGAATAACAAACACTTGACAGCTAAAAAAACTTCTTTATATGATATATGTCTTTTCTTTTATAAATGAAATAAACATAATAAATTTGAAACATATTTTCAAAACAATTACAGATATTTCTCTAACAAGATATGGTGGATTAATAATTTTATTAAATTCATATTAAAAATGCATAAATATTTATTAATACGTTAAGAAAAAGGTGTATATTTTTCAAAATTAAATAAATAAATTACGCCTAATCTCTAGAAGAATTGTGTTGCTCCAAACATAATGTATATGTTTGGTACATATTATATTAAATAGTAAATGAACCTTTAACAGTTAACGGACTTTGGACGAATATATTGAGTAGCAAATCAAGAGGTATAAATAAATAAAAATAAATGGGTAACAGATTAATTAAATAAATACCAGAGGTACATAAAACATAACAGAGATACATAAAAATAATATGCATTATTCATTATGTAAATTTTTATTTTCCTAAATTTTGATAATTTAATAACTTTTTTATTCTATTATATTGAAAAGTGAAGTCTTTACTTTATTACACCTAATATAAGGAAGTATAGTAATCGTGATCTTTTTCGTCCTCGAGATTTTCATTGCTTTATACGTTTTGAACCCTCCTGAATCCGTTCTGACTATTTTTCGAATGATGTCTATCGGTGCGTATGTGTGTGTGTGTGTGTGTGTGTGTGTGTGTATATGTGTGTATCCGCGATAACTTAAAAAATACTAATGGGAGACTTCACAAATTTGGCAGTTAAGATTGTCTACAACGTTTTAGGTGACACATTAAATTTGGTGAATATGGTACCACCAGATGAGACACAATGAATGAAAGAAGAAAAAAGGTACAATTTCGGGAAAAAAAATAAAAATTATTTATTGCATTTCTGGACCAATCTCGACGAATTATAATAAAAAAACATAACATTATGGAAAAAATCTATCGGTATATCTGTAGTATCGCGATAGCAGACATAGTCTCCCATTAGTATTTTTTGAGTTATCGCGGATACACACACACACACACACGCACGCACGCACGCACGCACGCACGCACGCACGCACGCACGCACGCACGCACACACACACACACACACACACACACGCACACGCATACTTACACGCACACGCACATTTACACGCGCGCGCGCGCGTCCACACGCACACGCATACCCACACCAGCACACGCACACCCGCATACCCGCACCCGCACACCCGCACACCCCCACACCCACACACCCACACACAAACACACACACACATACTCACACATCCACACACCCACACACAACAAAACGTATATATCAATCAAAATCTCGAGGCCATTATAATTCGTCGAGATTCGTCCAGAAATGCAATAAAAATTTTCTAAATTTTTTTCATGAATACATAACTTCCTCACTTTGATGGATGAGGAAGTAATAGTATATGGACGAAAACGTTTTTCGTACTCATAAGGTTGCCGACCTCGACCTCGCCTCGTATTTTTTTTTCGTAATCATAAAAAACTAAATTTTTCGTCCTTGTGTCATAAATAATTATTTTGTTCGACTGTATTGATGTGTCGTTTTTTGGTTCAAATATTTGAACAAAAAAAAATACCTTTTTATAATAGGTAGTTGCTGGAGGACTACTTGTCCAGAACCAAAAATACTTTTCGGACGGTAAACAAAAATTGTGAACAAAATAATGATCGATTCGCTGTTATACGACAAATGAAACAAACGGTTATGATATTCTTATTGTGTCAAAGTGATGTGAAGTCGATAACGATAAAATTTTTGAATAAAAATGTGAAGTGAAAGTGATGAAAATTATTTTCTTGGAATCGTATAAAAAATTGTGTATGACACACGGACGAAACTGTTTTTCGTACTCATACAGTTGCCGAATCGACTTCGCCTCGTCTATCAATTTTCCATAATCATACGAAAAACTGCATTTTTCGGCCTTGTGTCATAAATAACTATGATCCACGACTATTAAATAATGTAACCATTATGTATGTATTTCCTCAAGGATAATCCCATTCACTGCAGTGAATAATGGTATCATTATTCACTGGTTCTGAAATATATATTTTATTTTGATTAAAATTACAAATCTTTCTAAGATGACGTATCCACAAACATTTTTTAAAATTTTCATCAAAGACTTCTAGACAGACTATTGTGCGCACTTTTATATATTTTTGGGCTGTGCATGGAGGTGTTTGGAGATGAATATACTAAAGGTCTGGGAGCTAACTCCAGGGGTTTCCAAATGTGTCCCTGTTTTTGGTTTCTCGCTTATATCTCAGTAATGGTTGGTGCTAGACAAAACGTCATTATACATGGTGGAGCAATAGTGCGTCTTCGATATCTCGAGTTCCATGATAGCTAGAAATTTAATTTAAAAATATAAATAAACTAGACCAAAATGTCTATAACCAGGAATTGTTTTCGAATATACAGGTTGAGCCAAGACGATTCTACAGGGTCAAGTAAATTATTACATCCAAGTGGTTAGGAGAGAGTCAATAATAATACAGAAGTGGAAGGAGACCACAAAGAGGTTTCAAACAATGTTCTGATATACATGGCATTCCACTTAAGAAAATTTTAGTTGACCCTGTAGAATCGTTTTATTACCCCACCCTGTACAATTGTCAAGTTGACAAAATTTGCCACAAAATAGTATCTATTAATTTTTTTCTTACTCCTAATAGTGTTCGAGTTGAAAATAATTTTTTCAAAAAATAATTTTCATACCACGGTTTTGGATATATAATGTCTCGTACCTTATAAACCGTTATATTTAGAGCAAAAGTGCTCAAAAACGAAGTTGGGGAAGATAAAATTATCTTCAAAGTGGTATTAAAAAAAGTAAAATCTGCCCATTATATCAAAAGTTATATCTATTTGCAAAATTCATAAAAATTCCGATTAAGTGAAAAAATTACCGCAGGTTATTTTTTCCTGGTAAATAACGGTTGTATAACCAAAAAAATAATTTATAACACGTGCCGACACATATGTAACATATACATAAATTTTTATTGTTTATGATGACGTTATCGCTAGGACCAACCGTTATCGAGGTATAAGCGAAAAACCAAAAACAATGACATATTTTGGGAACCACTGAAGTTAGATATACTCGCAGACCCCAGAACTGTTGGTATATTAATCTACAAACATCTTCAAACACAGCCCAGAAGTCAAGAATAGTGCACAAAAAAGTCTGTCCACAACTCATTATTCGTTGACTGGATGGTGAGACTAAACTTGGATAAATCTAAGAATAAAATCTACAAATGTTCTAGCAATTTTGTCATCAAAAATGAATCGTTTTATAAAAAAAAGTATCTGTATGTACTATTTTTTATAACCAGAAAAATAACTTAGATTCTGTAATCCCGTTTAATACACGCCTTTATGTTTTCGAAGTTTATTTCATTTTACAAAGAAATAAAGTCACAATATACTATATAGAACATGTTTTCACTTACTAGATAATCTGTTTTATATAGGAATTGTTCTGGGATAGACAATAAAACAAACTGTTAAGTGGACGACAAGTTTAGTTTCGGCATCAACTTTGAACTGCAAGTAGAAGCTTAACTTCCCTACAATAGCAATAGAAAATATCGCAAAGCTTTGGAGTTTAACACAATTTCGAGTATCAGTATGTAGCGAACGGGTATAATAATAAATAGTTTTTGAAAATATTTTCGAAATTTTGCAGGTATAGACATTAAACAATTCTTAACATATTAGTAATGGCGAAATTTTTAAGTACCTATTTATGTTGTGAAGATACATTGAAAATATTACAATTTAAAAATCTGAATATCTAAAATATATAACGTAAAATAGAGGGTATTCAAGATCAATAGATCACTTTTGGCATCTTACTTATCTTAGAAAATACAATTTCTGTAAAAGATATACGAAGCGACAGGAACATAATTTTGTAATCTTCTTTTATTTAAGGAAAACTGAAAAATATTGAGGTAGTCAAAATTCTGTTTCATGATAATACTTCACAAAACAGATTTCACACACGTCAGTTTCGTCAAAATATTTTTTTTGGATGAAAAATTAAAAATTCAAAACTCTTCTGTGTACAAATACAAAAAGAACAGCTAAGTCTGAACCGCTTAATGTGTAGTAGAAATTTGAAAATGTTTTTATATAAAAATAGGTTTTATATGTGTTTGATGAAGAAAATTGAGAAAAAAAAGGACAAAAAAAAAGCAATAGACCTTGTTGTTTGGATCTTTGTGCATACATCACAATTATAAGCTGTATGAAGTAAATAAATTGGGGTCAACTTTATTTTTGAGAAATGGCCTATATTGGTGAATATTTTTTATATATTTCGGCATACCCTAAATTTCATCGGTCGCCACTAAGTTCTTGTTAATGCTCACAGATAATTTTCATGTTATGTGATTTATACAGCTACTAATATAATGTCAAGAATATAATTGTAAACATATTGCCACACCGCTAACTCAAGTGACAAATAAGCTATTCAATTAAGCTGATACAGTGTCTTTCTTCCACCAATCATTAACTTATCGGTCAGATATCTTAACCTGCCTAGACATCCGTATCTATATTTGCTAATTCTATAAATGCATTGCTGTGAACGCAGGTCGTAACTAATTTGATACATACGCAAAGATCCAAACAACAAAGTATTTTGAATTTTGGTGGGGGTGGACCAAAGAGGTTGTTGAAATGGTAACGACTGCTACGGTAATTTGTGTATATTCGTTCGAAAGGGTGAGTTATAATCTCCAATATGAGTAATGCAGTTAGCGGATTATCCAATTGATAAAATTTTTGCGAGGTATTTCGGATATAAGTCGTATGGGCATAACTGATGTAAATCTCTAATGGAGAGGTACGTTGAGGAATTTGTGATAGATGAAGCGTAAATACTTGTTTTACAAAACTTTTAATTTGTGTAAGTTCGTGGCCGATGCGCTCGACTACACCGGCGCCGCGGCGTATACATGAGTACAGTAATTTCTTAGTGGATATCTTGACAAAGAATAGACTTCTTATAATTGAGTTAGTTTCAAAAAGATTAATTGTTTATCCAATTGGACCTCTAAATATTTGACGTCTTTTTTGATTTGTATTTTGGTACCCTGATTGAATTAGCGTCAAAATTTTGTTATTTTTAAAATTTTGGGTATTCCTTCAGACTTCCCCTCATTGACCCTAATCTTCCACCAATCACAGGACTTCATGGCACGGATTTTATGCACCATCAGCAGCTGGTTGGCTGACTCTGACTGCTGTGGTTGCGAATTTACATGGCCATGTCGTCAGAGTACATGATAAGTTTGAAATTAGGGAACTTTGAGGAATCGAAAACTTACCAACATAATAATTTTGGGAAAACTGAGCTTTGCTAAATATCTTCATAAATGTCCCGCGAACTTGATAGTTCACTCGAACCTGTAGCGATCTGCCACTGAAGTAAAAGTGAATCAGTTTGATTATAAAATCAGGAAAGTGAAACAAGTGCAATTTGTTTATAAGTTCAGAGAGCCAGACGGTTTCGAATGCTTTCCCAATATCCAATAGCACTATGATGGTGCTTTACCGAGGTTATACTGCACATTGGTATCGTTAACGACTTAACAATTTGTAATGTGGTGTTTCGCCCTTCTTGAAGCCAAACTGGTATTTGTCGTGGACAATGTCAAGATTATCCTGAACAGTCCTTATTCTGCTCAGGGTAATCTTCTCATAAGTTTGAAACTTGTCCATCGGCGAAGAAATAGACCTGTAACTATTCGCTGAATTTGAATTTTTGCCTAGTTTCAAGATGGGAATCTCCATTGCGCATTTCCACGAGTGTAGCCAGTGCTGAAGTTGTTAGAATGGCGTTGTCGATATACACAAGCTACAATATCTTTCCTCAGTAAGTTTTTAGAAAGCTGGGGCTTTATTGTTAGTTAAGGCACTGATAAGCCTTACTATTTCGGAGGACTTGGTCATGATGGTTTCAAACTCCTGTCAGGTCAATTGGATGTCATGGCCAATAGTTTGATTTGCAATGTTTTCAATGCGGTCGTGATCTAAATTGTTTGGCCCATTATGATTGGACATTTCCGAATTTGCAGCTAAATGGTTTGCTTTTTGCCTGTCTCATAAGTATATTTGTCCATGTTTTAATCTACCCTGTCCTTAAGGGTTTATATCGATCTTGTTGTCAGAGATGTCTTAGTCGGTTTTTAGTACATATGTTTTCATTGACCGCATCGTCAAGTAAGTCCTTGTACGGGTCAATAGTCCCGTTTATCCTCCTGGAGTTAGTCAACTCTCAGATCGGTAATAGTAAGGATTTGATTGTTTAAATTTAGATTTTTTTTTTCTAAAATTTCTAAAGTTTTGCCAAGTGGCATACCGAAAAGAAGTGACTCTAATTTTGTTATCTTCTCTCAACATATTTCGTAGATTTAAAGTAACTGAATTATGATCAGTGAGTTCCTCTAACGCTACCGATAGCATGAAGTTGCCTATATCCTTGATTATTATCTCGAGGATCGATGGTATACCTCCGCTACCTGGAAAGTGATTTGGAGTATCCGGGTATTCCAGGGCCACATTGTGATCGTTAATGTAGTCAAACAGAGTGTTACCTTTAGCGTTGTTGCTCCAGTAGTTCCACACGATATGTTTGGCCACAAATGTCGAGGCCGAGTAGTTCAGCATTTAGTAGACACTAGACCCTCTGAAGTCGTTTGAAGGACAATTGTACACGGCAGCGGTGATAGGCTTACCACCATCGAGCATTATACCTACATTTTCTATGGTACAGAACGGTGATTATGAACAATGTTCAGCATGACTAGGACAGCCACTCCTCTCTTGTTCCTTCTGTCTTTCTCAATGATGGTATAGACTCCGATGCATATCTTATCACGTTGGGTCAATTTAATTTCATTAAGAAGCATAACGTCAGTTTTATATCCCATTATATAACTGATCAGAAAAGGATATTTGTTATTAACACCGTTAGTGTTCCAGGAGGAAACTACTAATTTACTAGGCATTGTTCGAAATATCCACACTAATGGTGGAAAGCAATTCAAACTTTTCTATTTCTGAATTGTATTAAAATAAATTTGAATTGAGAAGGATACTCAATTTGAATTGAGTATCCTTACCTCCCTCAGCATTTGTTCCAAATTGATTAGGCCCTGTAATTTAGCGAACCCCTCCTAAAGTCTAGTAATGTGACCCGTTCATCCTCTTGCGGGCGATCCGGTAGCTGAAGCAGGAGCAGTACTAGTACGGTTGGAGATAGCCTCCCGATATCTGACACTTGTGACAATTGATGATGATTTTCGGAAGCCTCTCTCATGTCGCTATATAGATTTCAAGGTATCTTTCTTTGATCTGATGAATTTTCATTGTAACAGATACATCCGTTATCATAACATATATTCCAAACTTGGTCCCCTCACTTTGTAAACACTCTTCACAAGAATTTGGTGTTCAACGGTATACTTCTTTGATTTCATCGGTTTCCTCCCCGGAGGACAAACGCATGATTTTTGTCTTGTCAAAGATTCAATATTCATACTCGTATAGACAGCCATTCCTCCAGGTGCAGGATGGTCGTCTAATATGTTTAATTGCAGTGAAAGAAGCTATTAAAATCATCTTCTCTAAATTATCCAATTTACGATAAATTATTATTGACAGTTGCCTGGTGGTTTTCATTTCTTTTTCCTTTTTTTTTTCCAGCAACGTTAGCTGGTGGTGGAGCGACCTGCATGTCCTTGCTGGCGCTGTTGGTCGCATTTTTTGTCGATTTGGTTAATACTGTGGCTTCTAATTTGTTGCCTTACTTTGTAATTTGTTAGTGAATGCGAGCGTGCGGTCTTCACTTATTCTTCTCCTTTTGCTAGTCAGTTGGAAAGCTTCCCAATTAATCTCGCAATAGCTGAATGTTAAAAATTTGGGTCATCCATTACTTCAGCATTTGCTACTGACATTTCCGATTTTTTAAAGGATTTTTCTCCAAAGTTTCTCATTCACACAGCTACTTTGATCTCCTGCCTCTTAACATACTGTTACGTGTTTGCTATTCACACAAACACCTCTACTCGTAGATCCGTTGATTGAAAGTCCAGGTAACACTTATTCACTACTTTATTTACTAATTAACAATTAACAACAATAGACTAATTACTGTCTTAACTATAATCACACTTGAACACTTTATAAGTCTCTTTCTTATTTCTTCTTTACTCGTTCACGTTCAACTTAAGATTGATTCTCGGCACACCGTGCGTCTTATTTATACATCCATTCACCCGGTCTAGAGCATTCCCGGCCGTTCCCATACAATTCCAGGCTTATCTAACCAGTCTACACAGTCCTGTGGCGTAACACTGCCCCTCCTTAAGCCTGAACGTCCCGATCAGGCAATTCATTGTTCCCTGCATACTTGGCTAGTCTCTTTATATGCACCACCTTCATCTTGGATTTTGGACTTTGCTGAATCCTATATACATCGTCGTTTAGTCTGGCGACGACAGTGTAAGGACCTTCCCAGGGCGGGTGAAGCTTCGGGGACCTACCTTTCTTTCGTTGTGGGTTATATTGCCAAACCAAATCTCCAGCCTGGAATCCTCCTGAATTCGCCTTAAGATCATAACGAGCCTTCATGTGATCACTTGCTAAGGCAATTCGCTCTCGTACCAGCTCATGAATGTTCTTTAGCCGTTCACCAACTTCATCGGCGTAGTCATTTATGGAAAATCGCTTCTTATCTGGTGTGCCAAACACCAAGTCACATGGCAGTCTAATCTCACTTCCAAACATCACGCAAGCCGGCGTCTGTTTTTTTGTCTCATAAATGGAGGCCCTGTAGGCCATAAGGAAAAGAGGTAAGTGACGGTCCCAATCTCTCTGATGTTTCTCAACTACTTTGGATAGGTGCTCCTTCATGGTTTTATTATATCTCTCCACCATTCCGTCTGATTGTGGATGTAGGGCTGTTGTTCTTGTCTTATGAATTCCCAGTAAGCGACATATCTTCTGAAACACTCCTAATTCAAAGTTCCTTCCTTGATCCGAATGCAATTCTAGGGGCACGCCAAATCGACATACTAGATTATCTACCACAGCTTGAGCGATAGTGGCTGCTTCTTGGTTGGGTATGGCATAAGCTTCAGGCCATTTACTGAAATAGTCCATGGCAACTAAGATGTATTTGTTTCATCTGTCACGGGGAATGGACCAGCTACGTCAATCGCAATTCGCTCAAAAGGAGCCCCTACGTTACATTGTTTCATTTGGCCCTTACTTCTTGTCCGTGGTCCCTTACTTGCCGCACAAACTTCACATTTGCGGCACCAAGCCTCCACATCTTGGCGGCTGTTCACCAAGTAGAATCGTTCGCGTACTTTAGTGAGAGTTTTGTTGATGCCAAAATGTCCGCCAGATGTTCCATTATGCACTTCCTGGAGTACTTTTGGTATGCGACACCTGGGAATTACCAATCTCAAAGAAATCTCTTTCCCATCTGGACTTTCCCAAGCTTTTTTCAACAGTCCATCCTCTACTCTAAGGGAATCCCATTGTGCCCACAAAGCCTTCAGTCCCACTGCCTTGTCTGAAATGTTCTTCCAGCCAGGTCGGGCTCCTCTTTCTTTTCATTCCAGAATAGGACCAGTTCCTTGATCTTTTAACTGCTCTTCTCTTAATGTATCTTTTGTCCAATCGTCAGGAACATCAATTTTAACGGTGTTTACAATTATTATCCCTTGTTGTTTTTCCACCCGGTGGCAGTGCTTGCAATCTTCCCGACATAGTCTTCTGGAGAGAGCGTCTGCATTTCTATGGGATTTTCCAGGACGATGTTCGATTTTAAAATCGTATTGCTGCAGTTTTTCTATCCAGCGAGCTAGTTGGCCTTCCGGAGTCTTCAATTGCAATAACCACTTTAATGCAGCATGGTCGGTCCGAACTTTAAAATGTTGTCCATATAGGTACTTGTGAAAATGGTCTACGGACTTGACAATGGCCTAGTTCTTTCCGTGTCACACAATAGTTACGTTCTGGCTCTGACAACGTCTTGCTGAAGTACTCAATTACTTTTTCCTGTCCATTTTGAATTTGGGAAAGAACACATCCAAGTCCAGAATTACTGGCCTTTCCGTTCTGGGTATGAAAGAACCGGACTCGAACACAGTACTGATTTTAGTGTTCTGAATGATGTTTCGCACTCTTGTGTCCATTGGTACTGGACCTTCTCTTCTGTAAGCCGGTGTAGTGGCTTTGCAATATCAGCAAATCGTTCCACAAATCGTCTGTAACAAGTGCATAGACCAAGGAAGCTTCGTACCTCGTGAACATTTAAAGGCCTCGGCCAATCTCGTACTGAGGAAATCTTGTCTGGCTCTGTTCTTATCCCCTCCGAAGACATGACATGTCCTAGGAATTTTACCTCTTTCTGGAACATTCTCGCTTTAAATTCTTTTTTTATGTATTTCCTTATATTTTGTAAGCTTAGTGCTGCACATTATTATTAAACTGTTAAATGACGTTCACACATGTACATTGTATATCTAAGTAGCTGTATATTTACGTCGTCCACTATTTGCAGCGATTCCACTAACGACAACGAAGTATTTTGCAATTTTTCTATTGCGTCATGTAGTACTCTTATAATTGTTATAAATAGTTTTTAAATCTGTTTCAAGGGAAACATCTTGAAAACTTGTCTGGTTTTCCTTAATAGCTGCAGCCTCGTTAGGGTTGAACTGTAGTATCACAGCTTTTATTTGTTGAAAATATTCAGCATAATAAAAAGCTGCCTTCAACCACGTTCCCCAACGTGTAAGAATCGGCTCTGGTGGTTCCGGAATACCAGGACACAGTGTGTGAAATGCTCGAAGCTGTTTAGGAGATTTGAGAAATACTTTTTTTGTATTTGCTATTAATGCATCTACGTCTGGAAAACATTTTCGAATCGTTTCTGCTACAAGATGGAATGCATACACTTTACACGTAACATGTAAAAACCTACAACCGTCTCTTTGAAGAAAACGGCCCACCAAACGAATGCGTTTGGTCGCAGCACCGTCGGTCACAAACATCAACACTTGACTTGTTGACAGTTCAAATTTTTCGAAAATCTCCAACACCACTCGCGTAATTGTTTCACCAGTACACGCAGTTAGTCTTTTGCTAGCTAGTAAAAGTGGAAATGTTGGTTTAACAGGGTCGAGTACACCTACTATAACATTTAAAATAGAATTTTTTTACAATCTGTCGTCTCGTCAACACATAACCACTGCTGTGTATTTTTTAATGCACATTTAATTCTATTTACAATGTCTTCACGAACACTTGGTATATATCTACGTAACGATGAACGACCTGGTAAATTCACCTGGGGATTGTATTTATTCCAGAACTCCCGAAATGCTAGTTTATCCAATATGCGCAGGGAAACATCACAGGCAATCAGCATTAACAGTAAATCAAACATAAACTGAGGTTTCAAAGAAGACACATCATTTTTTTATTTTTATGCTGGTTACTATTGACATGAATTTTGCAGCCGTATTTATTCCAGCACATTAAGTCTTGATCACAAACTTTACAAATTATTTTACATCCATCATAGAATAAATCCGAAAATTCACCGATAAATTTATTCACTTTATCAGCGTATGTTCGTTTTTTACTCTTTACGCTCAACATTATTTATTATTTATTAGTATTCTATGCATCGACCGACAGATAAGAACTGAAGTGTGTCGTGTCATCGTCATCGTAAACAAGCGCGCGATGGCAATGGTATTGCGCCTGACCCTGAATCTACCATCGCTTGACCAGGCTTACTAATATGTTAAAGAACAATTAAGTTTAGCTTCACGAACGAATATATTTCGTCAGAGGCTTCTGAAATAAATTTATTTATATCTTCCCTACTGAAAGTTTTTGCTTTCTTCGGTTTATATCCAACAGCTTGCCTTTTTAAAAAAAATTCAGTTCCTGTTTCTTTATCTCGATATCTTCTCTTAAGAGAAGCGTAGGTCTTAACATCGAATACTTTGCCCAAAGGGTCGACGACTTGTATTTTTTACTGGCAAATGAAAAATAAGCCAAAATGACATCATCATTTATTTTTTTGACGTTGCTGGTAGTCATCTATTTTTTGAACGTATCATATTCGTCTTCATATTTTAATCTCGACTTTGCTGGAAGAAGATTTAGTGTGGCAATTCTTGCTTCTTCTACAATAGCTTCAGGAATTTCACAGTCACTATCCGAACTCATTTTCTTTTTCGTAATGCACTAACTCGCGTTGCAATAATAATTGTGCAGTAAACAATTTTGTTTGACTATTACTTGCTACCATAGAAACTGGAAACATTTGCCTGCTCATGGTTTTTATATTTAAATATTTTTGATTTCAGCAAAATATAAGAAATAAAGCTTTATCATAAATAATATGTGTGAACGAGTATGTGAAGGTGTCAAAAAAATCATATATTCAACTCTGGAGTAAAGTATCATTTCCTCCCTTGGATGATTGCTGCCCTCGTTTCGCTCGGGCAGCAACTTTCATCCACGGGAGGAAATGACACACTTTCCTCTCTAGGTAAACAAATAGCTATTTAATATTTTTTTAACACTTACAAGTATTAAAGCGAAATAAGCACTGAACCTGACTTTTATCACAACAGTAAATAAACAGTGATAGTCAAGGAAACCACTTCATAAGCAATTAGATTATAATGGAAAAATTTATGCATTAATAAAAATTCCTTAATTTATAATAATACTAGCTGACCCGGCAAACGTTGTTTTGCCATATTTCTAGGAAACATTTTTTTTAGTTCAATAAAAATAACTCCAAAAAAAATTATTATTAAAGTTTTTAATTAACAAATAAAAAATAGGGGTTGATTGTAGAGGGGTGAAAATTTGGGGTTGTATGTATTTTTATATGCTGTATTATAAAAAAAATAAAAACAAAAAATTTTGTCAAATAAAAAAAAAATTAGGGGTGGACCACCCTTAACATTTAGGGGGATGAAAAATAGATGTTGTCCGATTCGCAGACCTAACCGATATGCACACAAAATTTCACGAAAATCGGTCGAGCCATTTCGGAGGAGTTTAATTATTATATAATAACACCGTGACACGAGAATTTTATATATTAGATTGATTGCGATTTCAGAAAAGATAGTATTTGTACCTCGTATAAAGCATATTCCCGGACAATTTACATCGTCCGGGAATGTATTGCTTTTACTACTAGATACACAATGTACTATTTTTGTCTAGATTTAAACGGATATTTACTGGTTCACTTTAGTATTCTTCCTTTTTATAAAAAAAATCTGAACCTTTATACTGTGAATTCTTTATTTAAAAAGGACATCCTAGAAGGGTTTGTTTGTCACAGTCGGGCAAACTTTAATAAACATATCCCAAAAAAATATTGTCATATATGTAAACTAAATTGAACTGTCGATACGCATTCGTTACAATAAAAACGACCTTTTTCACAAAGCAAACATACAGAACACATTCAAATTCGTGTTGTACTTTTGCGTGGGTGTAGGTTAGTGAACATCAAATTGTAAAAACTGTGTTTGAAAAGGCATTTTATTTACGGGATTTTCATTAACGTTTTAGTTTTTTTTTGTATGTGTATATTGACTATTCATTATAATTGCTTAGTGCCAGTTTTTTTATTATTAACTGTTACAAATAATTTTAAATGAAACACAGGTACAGAGTGAGCCAAACTTGACACCCCAAGCCATTTTCTCAGAAATGGTTGAGCGTATTTAAGAAGTTCAAAATACGCTGATTAGACACTTACCTTTACTATTATTTTTGATAAAAATGAATTATTTTTCAAAGCGATACTGGACGTTGCAACACCCCCCGTCCAATTGTTGGCATAACACAATAAGCTGGGGGTTGTACTTATTGACCGGTAGCTCAGTGAGTAGGTCGTGAATTAGGGCTTCGATTGATTTGAGTTATCACCAAAATTTAGGCTGGGCGCCAGGACTTTTGCAAGTACCAAATAATTAAAATTTTGTGTTAAAAGGTAAAGATAACGTTAAAACTTGAATTCGGTTGGTAAGGAAGTTGAATAAAAAGATATTATTTTATAAAAAGTATAATCAAAACAAGTAGGGATATGTACAATTATTTACAAATCAAAGAAATTATATTGAAAAGGGAAAAAAAATGAAAAATGAAATGCCTGATCTCTCACAAATTTCTTCTGACCAAATATATGTGTTTACTGGGGACGAAGATCTTACGTCACTTCTAATGGGTTAGTCCAGCGAAGAATCCACCAACGGCTAGGCTCTTAATGGGTTCGGTGTCAATTGACTCACCACTGTCAATACTGCAGTTACCCTTGAGAAAAATGCCAGTTGTATAAAATATAATTTTCCTGCTCCACTCAGTATATAATGATCAGTTCGATCCACCAGTTATCCTCTTCTCTTGGTCCAGGTATTAACATAAAAAGGGGAGAGTTTTATGAGATCAGTATTATAGACAAAATAAAGTTAAAAGCTGTGACGTTTGAATTGTCCAGCTACGTAGACAAAATATGAGTTAACACAAATTTACCGAGTAAACTGCAAACTAAACAAATTAGGATCGGTGTCCTACAATATTTTAGGAAGTTGAAGACTTCAACTAACTTAAGTATCAATAAAAGTTACGTTAAATAGACAAAATACTAGTCCAACAAATAAACTAGGTGTAGCTACGATAATAAACAAGTGAAATAGGTATTCACTAAATGTTAAGATATTTTTGTACTAAAAGAAGTTAATCTTCAAGAAAATAGAATTTGGAATGTCTGTATACAGACAGACAACTAGAAAGATAACGTAAATAAATATTTGCTAAATATAAAACAATATGAGTTTTTCAAATTAAAGGTAACGTTAAAATAAATCATTTATTGGTTCCTCGGAGAGAGGTTCTAATGAATAGGAGATAAAATTAAGTAAAGATATATACTTGACTATATGTTTACTTTAGATAATTAAAAGTTAAACCAGTGCCAGATAACTAGGCAGGTATCTTTGCCAGAGAACTAGGCAAAGTTCCACTAGAGTAGCGTTCATGATTAAATACTAAACGTTCAAGTAAGCAGTCGATATTTTAAATTTAGAAAAACCTTACGTTTCTGAGATCTGGTTGATAAATATATGCACTGGTATAAAATAATCCACCACAAAACAAATGCACCAAATTAGATAATTTTCACAATTTTCACAGGTTATAAACAAATAGGTTTGGTCCAACCAGGTGTACCAATCTCCAAATGTCACCAGTCACCACTGTTTAGAGAGCGCTACCAACGTAGCTAAGTGACCTAAAACATCAAGATAAAAAGACAGAAATCAACTAACTACGATACAAAATGGCGACATCCGTTGCCTAGTAAATCTAAAATTTACAATAACCGAAAGTTAGTTTAAATTAACACACGAAATTATTACAATATCAAAGGGATATTAGATAAATTGCCAGCAAGGCACGATAAATTGATACTAATCAATATCAATGATGGCTGTTCCAAAGAACCAAGGTGAACTGATCACCGAAAAGCAAATTCGCCCAAGGCGAAAATTAAGATAATTACGGTACAATATTATTATGAAAATTACCTCAAAGGTACTTTAAATCAATATAGCAACTTTTTAAATAATGATGAGCATAAAATCACAAGATAATACCAGAAAACATATAAATCTTACCAGACCGCAGAACTAGAGATGGTTTCCATCAGAACGCGGCACCAGAGACAACCACTGTCTCTGACTGCCCTAGTAAGAAGAAAGTAGCATCGTAGTATTCTGCTACCTAAACTCGATTATAGTTTGGAAAGAGACAGACATTTGGGAGTACAGTATGAGCAATAAAGATGAATAGATATTTAGGCATTTTTTTATAAGCACAAAAATCTACCAAACCAATTGGTCCAGTAGAAATCAGTGGCGCCATCTGTACTAGACTGGTAGAAACTTAATTCCTCGCGGAATACAACAAACTGGAATGAAATGGCCTGCAATTTCGTTACAACGTCAATACCCTATTTATAATTTTTTTCGAAGAAGCACCCTTTTTTCTATTCTCTGCCTAAAGACTATATTTTTGTGAGTAAATAATGTTGATAACATTTGCTTTCATATTCAATCGTTTGGAAGTTATGAGTAAAGACGGTTGAATCTGCGAAACTCAGGTGTAGCAACCGCGGAAGCCCCGTCTGCGCAAACTCATACACAGGGTTATCCTAAGTGTTTCCGTAAACACATTACGTAGATCGGTTTACTTTCTCCTAGCATATAGTTTGTTTAATGAAGAATAAGATGACTTTATCTTCCTCTTCGCATATAAATAAATTTATATCTGAATTTCCTGATTTAAAATAGATATACCGGAACAGTGATAATGATAATATACTGTTGTGCTTCTCAGCACTATTTGAATGGGTGAAGTGAACATGACTGCAGGCGACACATAGCAAGTGTAAATACAAAATAGTAAACTAAAATATCTGTAACGCGTGTTTATTTTCAACTTAATAAGTCGTGTGGTATTCCACAATGGGTATTAAAAAAAAACATTTCTGTTAATTCTGGAAAAAATATAATTCTGAATGGCCATTTCCTACGAGACAACAACTAAGATTGCAACTTCCCCATGCTAAAAAACGACTTGAAAATAATATGAAGAATGGAGTACGTGATACACAAATATGGCTAACTGTGGATGAAACCTCTGATGCATGAAATAACAAGGAGAGCAAGCAATGTATTAATTCGAATTTTAAATTCAAATGGGCTGTCGAACTCATATTTGCTGGCCAGTAAAAGGTTGGAAAATAATAATGGGGAACATGGTTGCAAGCGGCATTTCATTTTAATAAATTACCTAAACGTTATTTGTCGAATTCTCTAAATTTTTTTCTCTTTTCTTGGGGCTTACTACCACATTAATAATTCCTGGTTATCTAAAGAATACAAAAAGGAAAATGAAGGAATCGACGATAATATTATTGAATGAAGAAAAATGTTTATCCCATTGCTCTGTAGATTTGTGTACTTATTGTTTTATGTAGTAAGCCCCATAAAAGAAAAATAAAAATTTTAAGAAATATTTCGAACAAGTTAAATGTGTATAATTCACATTCAACCACAAGACTTTAACACTATACAGAAAAGTCAGCAGCAATTTAATAGGTCAAACAAGAATTGCTTACTATAATTAAAAATTATATTTCACTTTACTCTTTTCCAAATAGAACACTAGTAGTAGTACTGCTTTGTGTATTATGCGCACAATTTTTAAAGAAATCGCTGACTCGCAGTATTTTGCTTACCTAATCTCTGCTCATACCATAACTATTCAGAACACTTTGTGTTGCGCGATTCACACTTAAGTGAAGTGAGAGAAAAGTGAAAAGTGAATAAAATGATATCAAGAAAACGGAAAAGTTGGAAAGAAAAACAAAGAGCCCTACGATCAAGTATTAACAACTGTGATACATCGTCACATAGCAAACTTTCTGCTGATTTAAGTGAGTAAATAAATAAAAACATTAATACAGTGGTGTAATATTGATTGATATTTTAAATAGGAAATGCAGCTGACATAAGTTTTAATCAGAAAAAAGGGGACCTAGGAAACTTGCATAAGGTTATGACATATTAATTACGATTTCAGGACGTTGGTATAAGTTTCAGCCAACAACATAACCGAGTAAGTTTTAGTCAGTAACCAATATTTTGAAAATACATTTTGTGTTTTGCCACAAACCTAACAAACTGACTTAATTTTCAACCAAACCATACTCTGGTTACGGTAATTATCACTGTTATAAATAATAACTAAAGCTGGCCGAGGTCACCTGGCCGTCATATGACTCATATGTTTACATCATATCATAATACTTGAATAAGTACAATAAATGGAAATAAATTTTAACAATAATGTTACATTTTATAAAAAATTTTATAAAACTCACCCTTTTAAGCATATTTATGAAGTAGTATGGTTGTCGTCATCACAAAGTAGGGAAGATCTATAGTATAATAGCATCAGGTATGTTTCTACAGCTGTCTCCGTCAGCGATATTCGCTTTGGTGAAAAAATATGTTTGTATTTTGAAAATGACCGTTCGACATCTACGGATGTAATACAGGCATAAGTAAAACAATATGTGAACTCACTTAACGAAGTTGTAGATGCACCATCACAAATTTGTCTTAATTTGCTAAATTCAGGATCTTTCTGTAATACACTCTCGAATATTTCACTAACGCAATTATTTTTTGCGTCATTTATAGCCTGTAGCTGTGTATTTACGTCGTCCACTATTTGCAGCGATTCCACTAACGACAACGAACATTTTGCAATTTTCTATTGCGTCGTGTACTTCTCTATAATTGTTATTAATAGTTTTTAAATCTGTTTCAAGGGAAACGTCTTGAAAGCTTGTCTGGCTTTCCCTAATAGCTGCAGCCTCGTTAGGGTTGAACTGTAGTATCACAGCTTTTATTTGATGAAAATATTCAGCATAATAAAAAGCCGCTTTCAACCACGTTCCTCAACGTGTAAGAATCGGCTCTGGTGGTTCAGGGATACCAGGACACTGTCTGTGAAATGCTCGAAGCCGTTTAGGAGATTTGAGAAATACTTTTTTTGTATTTGCTATTAATGCATCTACCTCTGGAAAACATTTTCGAATCGTTTCTGCCACAAGTTGTAACGCATGCACTTTACACGTAACATGTAAAAACCTACAATTGTCTCTTTGAAGAGAACGGCCTACCACGCGCAATGTAGCGGCACCATCAGTCACAAACATCAGTACTTGAAAGTTCAAATTTTTCGATTGTCTCCAACACCACACGCGTAATTATTTCGCCAGTACACGCAGTTAGCCTTTTACTAGCTAGTAAAAATGGAAATGTTGGTTTAAGAGGGTCCAGTACACGTATTATAATATTTAAAATAGATTTTTTTTACAATCTGTCGTCTCGTCAATACATAACCAGAGCCGTGTATTTTTTAATCCACATTTAATCCTATTTACAATGTCTTCACGAACAGCTGGAATATATCTACGTAACGTAGTATGACTTGGAAAGTTCACCTGGGGATTGTATTTATTCCAAAACTCCCGAAATGGTTGTTTATCCAGCATGTGTAGGGGAATATTACAGGCTATTAATATTAACAATAAATCAAACAGAAACTGAGTTGTCAAAGGCATGCCATTTTTTTTATTTTGATATTGCACGGTATTGATATGACGACGACAATCTGTTTTGTGCCAGCACATTAAGTCTTGATTGCAAACTTTACAAATTATTTTGCATCCGTCATAGAATAAATCCGGAAATTCACCGATAAATTTATTCACTGTGTCCGCGTACGGTCGTTTTTTACTCTTTGGCGCCTTTGACATTATGTATAATTTATAGGTACAACCTCACGCATTAACCTTTCAAATAAAACTGCAGCGTAAATCACTTCTAAATCGGCACGTGTGACGCCAGCGCAAGACCGTGGCTGTACTCCAGCCACCTCGGCCAGCTTTAATAATAACTAAGTTTTAATAAATTTTAACCACGTGTCATCAAGGTTTTTTTCAGTATAGGCTTTAAGACTAATGCATCATTAAAAAATGATTAACAAAAAAACATGTGAAAGTAACAAATTGGTATAAGTCTCAAATAAATTAAACCATTTTTGAAAAATGATTGACAAAAAACATACAAAAGTAACAAATTGGTATAAGTCTCAACCAAATTAAACCGTTATTGCAAAATGATTAACAAGAAACATGCAAAAGTAACAAATTGGTATTAGTCTCAACCAAATTAAGTTATTATAGAAAAATGATTAACAAAAAACATGCAAAAGTAACAAATTGGTATGTCTCAACCAAATTAAACCATTATTAAAAAATAATTGACAAAAAATATGCAAATGTAACAAATTGATATAAGACTCAACCAAATTAAACCATTATTGAAAAATGATTAACAAGAAACATGCAAAAGTAACAAATTGGTATGTGTCAACCAAATTAAACCATTATTAAAAAATGATTGACAAAAAATATGCAAATGTAACAAATTGATATAAGTCTTAACCAAATTAAACCATTATTGAAAAATGATTAACAAGAAACATGCAAAAGTAACAAATTGGTATGTGTCAACCAAATTAAACCACTATTGGAAAATGATTAACAAAAAACATGCAAAAGTAACAAATGGGTGTGTCTCAACTAAATTAAATCATTATTGAAAAATAACTAAGTAAAAAAAAACAAAAAAAAACGATAATAATAACACCAGCAAAATAGAAAATAGTACTCGTCTTTTAAGCTGAATCAAATTTGCATGCTAGATGAATTAGACGACCTATAATTTCCTCTGATGATGAATCATTACAGCACGAAATACATTCTCAACATAATGCAGAACCTTGAATCCAGCAAAGGACTTTCTGGTACTTAAGAGAGAAGATTCGTCAACTACTACTGAATTAACATCTGAAGCTGTGCATGCGTCAATAGCTGACAGATGGAACTATTATTTGCAAAATGGTGGATTCAGGAAAACGAGAAGATATTTCGAGAAAATATCTACCACCAAGCATCTGCCCCTTTAAAGCTCCAGAAATGAACCCAGAAATATTACCTCTCATGTCAGAACTGGATCACAGAAGAAATAAATTTCTGCTGAAAATCCAGACGAGATTAGGTATAGGCCTGAGTGCATTTTTCAAGTTAGCAGATAATTATTTTAAACAAATACCGTTACCTACACTATCGGCAGGGGTAAATATGACTTAGCAGATACCCTTAAAAATGTTAAAAATTCAGAAAAAACCTGGAGAGACCTACATCACGAGGAATAAATGAGAAAACTTTTATTAAGAAAAAATGTTCAACTTCCGTCCACTTCAGCATCCTTAAACTATAAGCGCTCTCCTTTTAAATTAACACCAAACCCAAACAGACGTGCTTTTTACAGAAGAGAGAAGGTGGCGTACAATAGACACGTGGAATACCACAGGGAGTATAGGACTACAGGAAATAAAGGAGGTAAAAGCATTCAGTAGTAGATTACAGTACTTCTACAAAAAACTAAACATTAATTACTCAAAACAGTACCTTACTCAGCTGGGTACAGGGGTACAAAACTAAATTCACAAGAGCACCTTTGCAAAATCAAGCAATCACTGAAAAGTATAACAGTGACCCTAAGTTAATACAGGAAGCAATCACTAAATTATTAAGCAAAGGGGTAGTGATAGTTTGTCACAATACTAGGGACCAGTTTTTGTTATCATATTTTTTAAGGAAGAAACCAAATGGTAGCCATAGATTCATATTAAATTTGAGCGAGTTAAATAAATTTATTGTCCCCACAACACTTCAAATTTGAAAACCATAAAACTGTTTGTAACATCATGACTTACCAAATATTGATATGAAAGACGCTTATTATATGATATATAGGTCAAACAAGAATTGCTCACTATAAATAAAAATTATAGTATATTATAACAGATGCTATCGAAAAATTAGCAGTTTATTCTTATCTCAATCTCTAGAAACAGTAGACAAAGTAAATTTGGCATTACATAAGTTAACAGATAATCCTGATGTTCGTGTTGCCAAACTTCAAGACGTTTTAAATAAAAATCCGGATATTAAAAAACTTCGTGACCTTAAAGAATGCATGTGATGGATATTTTCATACGCAAATATCTTTGGATGTAGAATGTTCATTTTTAAAATATACGTCGACATTTGCAGCAAATTGTAGAATCGTAGAATAGAGCATACTCTAGAAGCTCTATTAATGATGCAGGTGTGCTGAGAACCACGAACATGGGCAAATGAATAAGAGGTAGGTCCCTCTAATTAGTTGTGCTTACATTGTATGGCCACGGTAATCCGGCCCACCGTTAGAATTCGCATATTCAGCCGTCTTAGTTATGAGTTTTATTTCGAAAAAAATGGAGTATAGTTCGAGGTATGACTCCTATAAATTTTATCAAGTTATCTTTGACGTACCTGAAGAAAAAAATTATTTATTTTGACTGGGGTGGGATCGACACAATTAAAGTAACAAACTGTTTTTTAATATAGTCTACGTTTCGAAATAATTTATTTCATTATCAGGACAATTTAAAATTGTTTGTTGTTGATATAGTACAAACAGTAGATAAAAATATTAAACTGATAAAAATAATACACGAAACACATACTGTTACTTTTAAATCTTCAGTGTGAACTTCCATCTCCATGTTGGAAAAATTATGCCTCATATCTCACGAATGTACAGTGGTCCAAAATCAGAAGGAAGTGGACAAAAATCTGATTATTGGAATAATGTACATATCACGAGAAAAATAGTGAAAAAATAAATAAATCTGGGGTGAGTTTTAAGGGGTGGTTATTTGGCAGTGGCTATTTACACGTGTTTTTTCATGTAATCCATTTAAAATGACTCAAGAAAATAATAAAAAATATATCAAACTCATGGGTAGCTTTATAGGGGGGTAGTTTTTTGACAAATTGAAAATTTATAAATTTTTTAGCATGCATTCTATTTAAAATGACATAAAATACAAGAAAAATAATGCAAAAATATAGTACAATACTAATAATTAACGAAGGTATATAACTTTTTAATGCAAAAGATGCGTATACTTTTATTAAAACAAAAGAGAGGAACGTCAGTTATTCATCGGTGTCAGTCGAGTCTGTGTCACTTTCACAATTACTTTCGGAATCTAGATATCTGGTCACATTCTCCTCAGAAGATGGATTTGTGGGCTCTTTTAAGAGCCCAAAGACTTCAGGTAACAACTTTGACTTCCTCTTCGAGGGAAGTTTGTGATCAGTGAATCTGATGAAATCAGTAATCTATTGAATAGGTCTTGATTCGTTGCAACTTGAGATATTTTTCTGCTGTGATGTTCTCTATACTTTTTAATATCTTTATTTCGGGATTCTTACACCTCCTCGAACAATTGAGCTATCGGCAATATAGAGAACTTAATAACTATGAAACGGTGAACTAAAATTGTATTTACAGATGCCGGCATATAATACCATGGATACGTGGACATGAATAATCTTACAGTTTGTAGGGCATACTCGTGGAATGCATCAGTTTCGACCTCGTATCCACATGAAATAGTTTGCAGAACAACTAGAAATTTTTTAATAATATTTTCATCGATATCAGTGATTGAGGCCGATGAAGCTGGGTCCTTAAAAAATCTTCTCTCCGTGTTCCCATGGTTTGTTGTGCCACTACCTCCACTTTTAGGTTGATCAACTAGCAGACCCATTCTAGTCCTAAATTCATTTTGTATTAATTTTTTTCTCTCTATTACACTACATTTATCTTCAGCGCGTGCTTGTCAGTTCTTAATATCTAAACTATAGGATACATGACGCAAACATTCGAAGCATCTAATCCAGGCATGTAACATTGATAGTCCAAATTTAAAAGCTTCCTCGTTCTCTTCCTTTTAGACAACTTTCTCTTTATTGTTTATTTCTTTTGGGGTGACCTGGTAAATGTAACATGTTTGTGAAGACGAGGTGCCGGTAATAGCGTTACATATTTTTCCGTTTAGCATGGTCATGATACAAGATACAGAAACTTTAATTTCTACTTCTTGAGAAGTCCATGTCGTTGGTTGAAGCTTGTCAATCTGACTTTGTATATAGGTCATCTCGTGCTGTAAAATGTCACTTGTTTCTTTCAAGAACTGAATTCAAAAAGGCCTACAAAATCTTGTTAACGATGGACGTGGATTTTGCCACAAAATTATTTCCTCATCTTTCGGCAATTGCGCAAACAATTGCAAGGGAATTATGGACGTAAAAATAGATCACTATCTCTTAAAGTGGACTCGGAAAACTGTTGCTTATATTGAGAATGACTGCTACTACCATCGCAACCCCATTGGTTATGGTGTCAATTGGCGGATAACATCGGGCCTTAGCCTCTAAAACTTTGTAGTAGGAGGGGTAGATATCCATATTTTTTTCTTTAGCTTGATGTCTAATAAACGTGTACTGATGTTTCGTTAATTTGGCTTCGTCAATTAAGGAAACCACCTCATCTGGCGTTAAAGAAACTCTTCTGATTTCTGTGCAGCATGCCAGGCTTTACGAATTTTCGTAGCTCGATTTGGTGTCGTAAACACAGCTTCAGTGATTATTTTAGCATCTGAATCTTTTCCCTTAAATTTCAAAGCCACTTTCGTAGCGTAACTGAGGTCTTCCGCTTCAAACTCTGTCGATAATTTCACGGCTCGTCGCCTCTTGGTCCTCAAACTATCTTCATCAAACGTTACCTTGGGTCGACCACGACCCGATCACGTACTTGGTTCAGCACCTGACACAGTTTCATCAGTTTCCTTAGGTTCTTCTTCTTCGTCAACATCAAAATTGCTGTCAAACCACTTTCCATGCTTCTGACGGAATCTTTCTCGATTGCGATTGCATTTGTCTAGTCTTAAAGAAACTTTGTTGCAAAAGTCAAATGCAGCGTTCCTTATGCGAATGATTGCTTGAGCATTCCCTGTCTTTCCATAGTGATTGACTAGATAATCCACCACGTGAGCCTTCTGTGCTACACGCATTTTACTCAATTTTTCCGATAAAATGTCAAGCAGTTTTTGTAGGAATTCTAAAATAAAAAGTTTGAATTTGGTGGATGCTTAAGCTACGGTTGTTTAGGGTGGGGGCGACGCATTCGCTTAAATATGTACTACAGGTGCAAAGTTTTAGGCTGCATAGTATAGCGTTTGCCATACTACTGACGGCAACGACACTATCTTATTTTGGTTTGAAACTAACTTGACGCGTCCTATATCGAAATTAAAAAAATGCGATTTTTTTCTAATGGAACAACTTCGAGCCAAAATGTATTTAACCGCGACATTGAGGTATACCGAGAGTATATTTTAGAATGAAAATATCCGTGACTTTTAATGGCAAACTCTCTTTAGGTCTAATAGAAGTTACAAAATGCCAATAAAAAAAACGTTTATAATAATAAAATCAGGTGCTTCAAAATAAAATTTGTGGAAATATTTCATATGTAAATAAATATTTTATATGTAAATAATACTCGCCTTAAAGTTTTTCGTGTAAAAATTACAGACCAAAAGCACAAATATTTTAAGCACAATCACACGTTGAAATCTGCCAACAAAGTGAAGTAAAATCGTAGTTTAATAATTATTCATGTTTGAGTGGTCACCGCAGGTAGATTTCTTGAACAATGGGGATAATATTTGGGGAAATATTACCTGAGATATACCCTTGGAATGTGAAAGCTGTATAACATATACAAAATTTGAATTTTGTTAATTTTTTATTTATTTCGGACCACTGTGGAACGATTAGATCTACACGAAATATTTCCTACAGGCAGGTTTAACCTGCTCCTAATATATATTGTTACGCCACTGGACTGTGTAGACTGGTTAGATGAGACTGGAATTGTATGCGAACGGCCGGGAATATTCTGGAATACTCTAGACCGTGTGAATGGATGTATAAATAAGACGCACGGTGGGCCGAGAATCAATCTAAAGTTGAACGTGAACGAGTAAAGAAGAAATATGAAAGAGACTTATAAGTGTTCAAGTGTGATTATAGTTAAGACAGTAATTAATCTATTACTGTTAATTGTTAATTGTTAATTAGTAAATAAATTAGTGAGTAAGTGTTACCTGGATTTTCAATCAACGGATCTACGAGTAGAGGTGTTTGTGTGGATAGCAAACATGTGACAATATTTTAAAATTTTAAAACATAACTTTCAAACACAACACATTTAAAATATACTAAAAGCTATTTCATTGTTGTTTGTTTTCAACGAATAGTCATACTCAACTGAAGGGGATAATGCTATTAATCTAGTTTCGCCCATTCTTGATCTTATTTTAATGTTTATAAGGCCTAACTTAGAAAAAGGTCGTTTCGATTAACAATTTATAATGAGAATCGACAAATGAAGTAGATATTAGGAAATACTGAATAGTATCATTATTTAGCCATAAATACATAATTGATGTAAGCTACTACTACTATTAATCTACTTTTTGAGAATATTTATTAAACTGAATTTTATTATCATATTGTTGTAACCAATAAAACCACCTTCTTATTCACTTTATTTATTTAATTCACCTAAAAATAGTTATTTATAATTCTTTACCGAATAAGTGTTCCTTCATTGAACCAATTATTATTGTTACGTTTTATTAGCATTTACTACTGCATCATTTTCATTATGTTCTAAGCTGAATCGTGCATTTATTAACCTTCGAAACTGAAACTTTATGAGTACTTACGTTTCTTCATCGTTATTTAAAACGCGGATTAGTAGAATCATGTTCAAATTTCAGATTATTAAATTCAAATGTCATATAAACCTCAAATCGATTTGAAATTTTCAATATTCTTGAAGGATATCTGACCTTGAAATGACAGTTTGGACATCAAAATATGAATTCGCTATCTTTATTGATAAACTTTCAAGAATCAATAATCAATGGACACCAGAATAAGCCCGAATAAATGATAGAGACTCTGACATCGATAATGTACCGCACACTTAATATAAAGGGTATGGTGAAGTAGTTGAGGAGACTGCACGATGGCAAAAATGTGACTAGATAGTTTTCTGCGGTTTCGAATCATGCCATCGGCCTGGCAATGTCGGTGGGAATAGTTGTGTGTCCTTTTTTCATAAGTGCAATTTCAGTTTTGGATTCGGAGGTTGTCTAATTTCTATGGTGTTTATGTTAATGAAGGGTAGGAAGAGATTTTCTTGCTCCTCAGGTTGATCACTGGAGAGAAAAGCACATGACCCATTTCCCTTCCCCACACCGCTTAAAATTAAAATAATGACATAGAGGCATTGCCATCACGTATTCATCATGCTTACCTAAGGTCTTTCATTCCTTTCATAATATTAATCTTACAAAATGGAAGTACATATCTGATATCTGATTAGTTATAATATTCGGTATCAACAAGACGACGCAGTACCGCTGGAAAGCTGGAAAGAGATGAGTTACACGAAAATATTCAGGAAAAAATTGTTTTACGACTAGATAAATGTAACATTTTCAATATATATATATATATATATATATATATATATATATATATATATATATATATATATATATATATATATATATATATATATATATATATATATATATATATGTTAAATTCGTTTTCCGGGTATACTCCCGCGTAGGTGATAGGCCCCGAGAGGGACCGTGGTTGTCAGACAACCACGGTCCCTCTCGGGGCCTATCACCTACGCGGGAGTATACCCGGAAAACGAATTTAACATTCAACACCCGCGAAAACCTGAAAAACAACATATATATATATATATATATATATATATATATATATATATATATATATATATATATATATATATATATATATATATATATCATATATACATATATACATATATACATATATACATATATACATATAAACATATACATATATACTGTTTGTTTGTTTCAGTTGACATGGCAAGGGAAATCAACATCAATTTCTTTTATTATATTTATGATTGTTAAAAATAATTCACTAAATTTTATCTGCGTGCATTTACAGTAAGAAATTTTACTTAATTCATAAAAATATACAAATTGTTCTTTCTAAAGGAGATGTTGGTGCATAGTTTTACAAATATACCTGAAAAAAATGGTTGACAGTGTATTTCCGCATGAATAAAAAATATTACTTACTTTCATCCTACACTTTACACATCAAAGAAATATGGAACTTTTTGTTACCGCCCTGTTTTTATTAAATTGTGTTTGTTTTAATGATGACAGAAAAGTATGATATATAATTAGTGGGAGTAGTAATTATATTGATATGGATGCATCGTCGCTTGATGCAGTTTCTCATTGTGTAAGAACTAGCTTTTAGTTATAAATATTTATAGGACGGGTAGCTGGAGAAACATCAAGTTTTTTAAGGACATCTGTTGTAATAATGTGTCCTAATATTATGTCATCTTTCTCCACGAGTGTTCACAAGTCGTAATCCACCACATTCATTTCACTCTTGAACAATCGGTCCTACTCAAAATTTACGCTTCATATTCTCCCTTTTTAGACGTTAATAATAACATAAGCTGATAAAACAGTAAGAGATTCTCTCCCAATCTTATTATGTGAAGGGCACAGGTGAAAAAGGATGAGGGTCACAAAATGTTAGTTTCGATAAAAACGATTTTTAAAATTTGAAACCTCATATTTTTTAAACTAAGTCAGTTTACGACTTTGGTCAAATGTTCGGCAAAACATATGTATGTTTAGTTTTGGGCAAAATACCACAAATTTATTTTGTTATGCCATAGGCGTACAAAAATAAAATAAAAAGAGGTTTTGCACGTTCATTCAGGAGAAAAAAGATGAAGGTCTTAATAGTTATATTATGAAATAAGACTCTGATTTGTTTAATATATTTATTCTTTCCAATATTATTTACTCATACTTGGTATATTATGTTTTTTACGAGGTTTTTAAGTAAAAATATCTAAATAATAATGATTGCATATTTTTACAGTACAAAGTATAAGTCTAATATAGAATATGCTTTATTCATATAAAGCGAAATTCATAAGGAACGTAAAACTGTTATGTAATACAAACATATAATGAAATTGAATTTCATTTAACGTAACATTTAACTCATCTGGCAAATATATTTATTTTGAGTCGTGAAGGCTATATTGTGAATGTCTTCCTTTAAAAGACTGTATGTGGGTATATACTGTATCAGTTGTATCTTGTGCAAGCTTTTTCTGAATGTTTTAAATGTCGACCACGAAGATCAGGTCCGATATGTTCTACTTCAACTAATTTTCGTTAGATGTCTTGCAGGCATTTTGCCGATATTCCATGAAGTGAAAGCATTGCCTTATAACTAATGGGTATTTCTTGTAAACCATTTTCTCGCTAAACTCTTACCTTAAACAAACAGAATAAAACTGCAAAAATCATTACCAATATCATAAAAATTAGTATAGTTACAATTCTCAACGGTTTCGTGACTTTGAAGTCTTAGATTATTTGACGCCTCAGTAACATGACCATACTTTGGTCTTTTTCGGAAGAAAGCTGCAAATCAGTATTTTCTTCGTCGGACATCTTAAAAATGCGGTTATGGAAGAGCATATTTCAGCAATAAATAAACTGCTATATCTAGCTCCAAAGCACTCTCAACCAGAAACAAAAGCGTGTTGCATGTGCAACGGTAAAAAGTCATATTTAGGAACTTTACTAAATACCTATATAGCTATGACACCCTGCACAGCACTAAAATTTGGTTATAGTAGGTGTAACTAACTTTGTTTTACAACCTCATGTTATGTAAACCTTACAAAAGGTTATGTATTTATTTTGTTTATATATTTAGTAATTTCCCTTAGTTTAGAATGTTTGTATTTCTTGATTTACTAAGCCTTTGTTTATTATATTGCAGCTTCCAGTCTCTGACAATTCCACGTTCTCTAGAAATTAAGATACACATTTGTTTTTATCAACAGTAAAAGCACAAGAGTTTTTTTTTATCGGATAAATTTCTCTTTGTAACGAAGTAATTTTGCCAGTCAGTAATTTTATAAGAAAAACTGACATGAAAAAATCGCGAGACCGTAGGTCGAGCGGTTTTGTCAAATGTCAGTTTTTCGAGCAAAATTACTGATTGGCAAAGTTTTGAGTTAAAAAAGAAATTTATCCATAAAAAAAGCTCGAGTGTTTTTTGGCAAGATAAATTAACGACAGAATATGTGAACGAACAACAACAATAATTATCTTTATTTATACAATTATTTAAAGGAACAGTTATTAAAAATATTGATGATTTCGTGTTTTTTTGTGGATTGCGGAATTGATTTTTCTACGTTTTTTTGCAATTTGTTCAGTCGCAATTTTCTCAAAACGACTCATATTGTACAGTATAGTTTCAACAATACTTAAAAATTATAGCTGACAGGACAGATTTTAAAGTGACGTGCGACTACTAGATGTACTCTGATTTTGAGGAACAAGCATTTTTATCGGTGATAAAAAACGATGCACCTTTTTTTATCGCTGTCAAAGTGACAAAAATGTGCTGTCAGATAGACTTTTTCATATAGGAGTTAATTTATCGTAATAACCTAACTAGTTTATTCAATAATTATGCTTTTAATGTATAATAACATTAGATTAGTAGGTAACACATACTTACTCTGATGATTAAGCTTTTAAATATTTCTTTTTAATTCAGTTTTAACGTATTTAACCAAATTTATTTCAGTCTGTAATTTATGAGATCAGCGTCAGCTGTCAAAGGAGTATCGACCTCTAACATTGATCATAGATAACCAACGAGAATTGATTAACACGTGATAATTAGATTTCATTACTCTGTGTGGTTTGCACCTAAGCTCAGGCAACTAATAACTTATACCTAGAAAGCTGAAAAATACCATTTGATTTCAATTTCTGAACTGGTAAACATCATAGCTACTCATCAACTCGGTTTAATAAGCTAGTTAATGAACTATTTTTAATTACCGTTTAATAAAGTGCTTTCATCAAAGAGGTAATTAGTGTTGTAGTTCGGGATTATTCAAACGTTAGATTAAACATAATAATTTTTAGAATTATTATTTTTTTATTCTTGTTTTTTTTCTGCTTTTTAATTTTATCATTCTAGTATTAAAACCGTTTTTTTACTTAATCTTATTGCAATTGAATTCACACCAGTATTACACCAGTATAACACCAGTAACACAGGTAAAACTTGAAGTAAAAATCGAAGTAAAACTAGTAGTTAAACTCGTTTGAAATCATCATTTTGTAATAAAACTTTACTTCCATTTTGTAATAAACTTACATTTGAAAATTATATATTTTGTGGTAAATTAAAAACTCGTTTAAACTTTCTACAATAAACGTAGTTGGACATTTTTCATTATCGTAAAGAAACTTATTGATAGTTTCGAATATTCCTACGACCTACGTATCATATATAGTGGTTAGAAATCTTAGGTATTGTTGTTAAACGTATAATGATAAATACAACTATAGGCTATAAGGCTTATCCAAAGTATCAAGCATATCTTTGGGCGTATAAGTTACCAGAGAAAGTATAACGAAGAGCCTAAATTAATTTCTAGAATACTTATGGGACTGAATTGTATATAGAACACCATAGGTTTCGCCAGGGACTGGAGAGCGGCGCCTAATAGCAGACGGAGAGGTTCCCATATCCTGAGACTTCCCAGGATGTGGTGAGACCATATCGTACCTGTATCTCATTACATAAAACTGCTAGTTCCTCTGTTTTATTCTGTACATATTTCTTTTATTGCTATTATATTGTATATTTTATTTAAATTTAAAAATTAAATTACAATTTTTTTTTCTGTAATTTCAAAAAAATTCGATATGTGTCACAATTAGTCAGTTTTTAATATATATTTTATTTCACTTTTACTTTGCATTTTCATTTATTTTCTATAAAAAAAGGTTCGTTTATAGGAACCTGACTCTGTGTGGTGAGAGGTTTTGTTTTAAAACATAACTTGCTATAGATGGCGTCCATAGGTAACAACTAATTTTTGATAACCTATTTGCCACACAGAAACGGATTGCTAGTGACCTGATAACCTAGAGAGATTTTATGTAACACCATGAGGAACTCCTGTCTCACGACTAAAAGCTCCTGACTTAAACCAGTTAGCCGTTAGCACGAATGTTCCGTATACTTCCACACAAGTTCAGTCTTAAGGGAGTATATGATACAAGCGTACTAAGTATTCATATAAAACTATATAAATATGTAAATAAAACAAGTGTTGAGAAGGTGGAACTAACTGCAACAGAGTACTTGGACCCTCATCCCTTTTTCGCACATCGGATGGAGCCTCATCCTTTATCCCATGTACGACATATTTTAAAGTCTCTATAACACGAGACCCTCATCTCTTCATGTATTTAAATCTATCTATGTTGACAAATTATTTCATACATTAATATTGAATCATAATGTATTATTTTTTTGTGGGAAAATATAATTATGTTATTATTAGTAGTAAGTTAATATTTAAAACGTGTGAAAAGATATTCTTTACCAAAATTGGCCAAAATATAAATTTCAGCTAAATTGAGGGTTACGCCCTTTTGCCGATTGAACGTATTTAATTTATACTACACTGATAATACGGTATGTGTCCATCCACAGCAATCAATATTTTCACTTGTAACTATGAAGTTTTAAAAACCAGATTACTATATAGAAATAACGTAAACATCTGTTAATTTGACATTTGTGAAAAAGTTTTTTCTCTTCCTAACTCGTGGTCGTCTTAAAAATCGAAGGTTTTTAAGAAATATAAATTCATAGCATTCCTAATTTTTGGAAAATGCAATTCCTACTTCGCAGTGGTTGCATTTTCGTCATTGGGATTGCCATTCGTTACATCCATTCCATCATCCACAACAAACAATATTTTCACTGGTAACAATGAAGTTTTAAAAACCAGATTACTATGTAGAAATAACGTAAATATCTGTTAATTTGACATTTGTGAAAAGTTTTTTTCTTCTTCCTAAATATAAGTCGTGGTAGCCTTAAAAATCGAAAGCTTTTAAGAAATATAAATTCATGGCATTCCCACAATCTTTGGAAAATGCAACTCCTAATTCGCAGAGGTTGCATTTTCATCGTTGGGATTGCCATTCGTTATAGAAAACTATTGGGAAATCATTTCACAACACTGTAAAATTTCAAAACACCTTTCCGAACACATGTTACAAACAAATCAGAGGCATGACAATGGGCAGTCCTGTGTACCCCATACTAGCTCAGTACGTGATGGATGATTTACTAGATAGATGTATAAGCGAACTTAGTTTTCAAATTCCTTTTTAAAAAAATACGTAGATGACTTAATTCTGAGTATACCGCAGGCAAGTATGCAGGAACTTCTACAAGTTTTCAATAACTACAACGAATATTTGGAGTTTACTGTCGAAAAAGAGGACAACATTCAAAGTGTACCTCTCTTGGACACAAAATTAATCAGACAATCTGATAACACTATTATCACTACCTGGTACACTAAACCAGGGGCCTCAGGCAGATTTCTCCATTACGAATCATATCACCAACATCGACAAAAAATAAACCTAATTTTAGGTATGAAAAACAGAGTAGAAAAGACCAACCATACTTCTCTTCGGTTACAAAATTTAAAAAAGTTTTATACGTTATTTAAAATAAGTGGTTATCCCTCCAACTTACTGAATACATTACTATTTAATAGAGAATCCAACACGAACACAGATGACACACACATTAGCACCCACTGAAATGAAGAGCAACTTAGTTTTTATTATTCCCTATCACACATGGAGGGGTTGACACAAAAATTTAAAACAATTTTTAAGAACTGCAGTAATATTAAGCTTGCCTTCAAGAACAACTTGGCGGTTAAGGGGTTATTTTCAAAATTGAAGGATGTAGAAGGTATGTTGGAGAAATCAGGTGTTGCATATTGCATACCATGTGGCAGTTGTGAAAAACAATATATAGGACAGAGAGGTAGATTACTTAAAGATCGCATAACTTTCCATAAAAGCGATGTAAGACAAAAAGACGTGTACCTTGGCAAAATACGCTATTGCATGTAACCACACCATAGCATACGATAGAGTTGAAGTATTAGACAGCGAAAATAACAAAGAAAAAAAGATCGTTTTTGGAAATGACCAATATTTACAAAAACAATAATACAGAATATATATATATATATATATATATATATATATATATATATATATATATATATATATATATATATATATATATATATATATATATATATATATTTATATATATATATACATATGTATATATATATAATAGGGTCTGTATAACAATTTATAGTTTGGTGAAAGGCGGCCACGCCTCTTTTTTGGTGTCCAGCCAATCAGAGGAGAGCCGTTTTGGGTGGCCGATGACAATAGAAACAAAGATTAAATTTAGCGAAAACTTAACATGGATTTTTCTATAAAGTTCTAATTATTTAATTTGTAGAAATGTTAGAGTTATTCAAAATAATGTCCCTACTAGCTCTGAAGGCAAACCTAATATTTCTAGGGTATGGGCTATGGAATCAGAATTAAATATATTTTTTCTATTTGTTTTGTTGAGCGACACTAGTTTTTATTTGTTTAATCTTAATAATTATAATTTGATATTATTTAGAACAACAATAAAGTACGTCCCATGCTAAAGCTGGAAAAGCGATGGGATTGATTTTAAACTGGAAAGACTGTATCATTTTTCGTAACATTCCACATAAATTTCAATATAGGCTGCATAATAATTACTGATGCTTATTTTGAGTTTCCATTAATTTTTGTGTGTGTAATTGGAATATATTATAACTAGAGATCAGGAGGTAACGATAAATAACGTCAATTCCAGGGTCAGCCTCTAGGTGCCATCGCGTAAAATGTTCATGCATAATGCATATATCTCACAATTATCTTACCTTGTGGTTACCATTGCAAGTTCGGTAACATCCAAAGTTAAAATACAAAGAGTGCTGAAAGTATTGGTGAATGTAACACGAATTTACACACATATGTAGTTTTAACTAGCGATCACAAGAGTAAAAGTGTATTACTAATATTTGTTATAAATGCTCCGCACTTAATCTCCGACTCCTTTCGTTCAAAATCTATTTGTATTGAGAGGACCATTCAACGTCGACAGATGTAATTGGCGCACACTTAAAATATATGAACTTTTTCAGAGACTTTATGTTTTCGTCTTGTGTAGAAAAATCTAGTTCTCTAATATTTAAAAAGTCATCTCAGATGTGGCATATGCCATCCCGTAGACCGATGCCCGGAGAAATTGAAAAACAAAAAAAATTGAAAAAATCTTTTAGAATTCGAATAGATGTTAAATATGTAAATTAAAAAGTTCTTATAACTTATGAAGGAATGTAGATAATGAAAGAATAAATGAAAAACACCTACTGAGCCGCTGTCGACTTTGACAGCCTGTATAAAACACTCGGGTTCTTTGGATAAAAAACAAAAAAATTAAAAAAAATCTTTAGAAGATCGAATAGATATTAAATATGTGAAGTGTAAACTGACAAAATCAAAAAGTTTTATAACTCGTGAAAGGATGTAGATATCAAAAAAATAAATGAAAAAAAAACACCCCCACACGTTTTATCGAATTTGGCAGCTTACTATTCTTAGCAAAAGCGTCAGTCCCTTTGGACGAAAAACAAAAAAGTTTTTAAACAAATCTTTAAAAGCTCGAATAGAAATATGTAACACTTAATCTGACAATACCAAAAAGTCATTATAACTAAATATCAAAAAAAGAAATGAAAAAACACCCCCACACTGCTAGCCAACTTTGGCAGCCTACTACCGTGCAAAAGCTCTTTGAACAAAAAAAGAAAGTTTTAAAAAAAATTCATTAAGGGATTGATGTTAAAAACATAGACCATACTATCTGTTTGAGAATGTTTCATTAGGTGTCCACAATATAATATTATATCTACGTAAAAGTCGTCTCTGGAATTTATCACTACTTCCCGATCTCTAATTATAATCAAGTTAAAATTAAAATCTAACGAAAAGTTAAATATTACCGAAGACTGTACCTAATTCTTTAATTAAGCGGGAAATATTAAGCAAATAAAGGCAAATTTTGCAGTCTAGATGAAAATACCATAATACCAACAGATAAAAAATACCGGTACAACACAGAAAAACACGAAACCGCATACATAATGCAAGAGCACACATTCCAGTTAAACGTGAGATTAAATATAATTCTCTACTAATAGCTCCTTCATTGGAATCCTCAGCGTAGAAATGAAAATGGCGGTACTTACCGGTTACAGGCGAGTATGCCTTTAGCTCTCTCCACAAGACACAAATTTTACCTGCGTATCGTCAAAATTAGCACTTCAAAGGGCGTATCAAATTACGCATTATAAAACTAAAAATATTGATTTTGCATTGATCAATTCTTTTTCAGGTACAAAATAAATCAGCACACTCGTGCTTTATGCTTACCAGTCTCCTTCGGCAAACCCTTGCCGAGTTCTCCTTTTACTCAAGCCATCTCGCTAGTTTAGGCTTTTTCACACCCACTGGCTATAGAGGTGTGCATTAAAACCATAGAGCTATAGACAACCCCACACTTTAATTGTGCAGGTTAGAAATTGCATAACTAATAGGGTTATTAACAAGCTTAAAATTTTTTATGCTAAATATGGGGCAATCAAAAAGTGGACTGTTACAACTTTAACACTACATCACTTCCATAAAAAAAATATTTTCCAAATCGTTTCAATAAAGCCTATATTGTACTTTGAGACACTAATGGGTAACCCTGTATAATTTAATAATTGTTTTTTAAATGGTATTATGTTATAATTATATATTTTCAAATATAACATTTTCAAACTGGAGTCCTCTATATTTTTATAACTAACGTATCCTTTCCAGAACGAACCTGCCAAAAGTTATTAATGTCGCAAAATGTTCGAACATCTGTCATGTCATAAGTTTCATTATCGAGAACTATTTACAACGTCTGCCTTCTAGGCTAAATGGTATGTCATCTAATAATAGTAATTTTATCAGTCTTGAACTGGGGCTTGAACAACAATTATTTGTTTGATCGATATTTACTTAATAAATGAAAACACATGTTGCAAATGAACACAAAAGGTTGTGTTGATGTTTAAGAAATTGTTTGCACGAACGGGAATAAAACAGTATTTTACTGCCTCAAAACAGAGAGTAAAACAAGCTTGTGATTTAAAGTATGGAAAACAATAAAAATACAATTATTATCTAAAGTCAATTTTTTCTTATGTCAACATTTTTAATCGTAGAAAGAACAAAAGATTAAAAATCAAATATAAAAACCATGTATGGTAAGTGTAACTTATTTCAAATTAAAATTAAAATTCCTAGGGTAATTTTCATATTTCATAAAAAAAGAATAAAAAAAATACCCAACAAAATTTCAAAAACTAATTAAAAAAATTAAAAAGTAATATATACATATACATATATATATATATATATATATATATATATATATATATATATATATATATATATATATATATATATATATATATATATATATATATATATATATATATATATATATATATATATATATATAGATATACATATATATATATATATATATACATATAAATATATATATATATATATATATATATATATATATATATATATATATATATATATATATATATATATATATATATATATATATATATATATTACTTTTTAATTTTTTAATTAGTTTTTGAAATTTTGTTGGGTACTTTTTTTATTCTTTTTTTATGAAATATGAAAATTACCCTAGGGAATTTTAATTTTAATTTGAAATAAGTTACACTTACCATACATGGTTTTTATATTTGATTTTTAATCTTTTTGTTCTTTCTACGATTAAAGATGTTGACATAAGAAAAAATTGACTTTAGATTATAATTGTATTTTTTTATTGTTTTCCATACTTTAAATCACAAGCTTGTTTTACTCTCTGTTTTGAGGCAGTAAAATACTGTTTTATTCCCGTTCGTGCAAACAATTTCTTAAACATCAACACAGCTTCTTTTGTGTTCATTTGCAACATGTGTTTTCATTTATTAAGTAAATATCGATCAAACAAATAATTGTTGTTCAAGCCCCAGTTCAAGACTGATAAAATTACTATTATTAGATGACATACCATTTAGCCTAGAAGGCAGACGTTGTAAATAGTTCTCGATAATGAAACTTATGACATGACAGATGTTCGAACATTTTGCGACATTAATAACTTTTGGCAGGTTCGTTCTTGGAAAAGGATACGTTAGTTATAAAAATATAGAGGACTCCAGTTTGAAAATGTTATATTTGAAAATATATAATTATAACATAATACCATTTAAAAAACAATTACTAAATTATACAGGGTTACCCATTAGTGTCTCAAAGTACAATATAGGCTTTATTGAAACGACTTGGAAAATAATTTTTTATGGAAGTGATGTAGTGTTAAAGTTGTAACAGTCCACTTTTTGATTGCCCCATATTTAGCATAAAAAATTTTAAGCTTGTTAATAACCCTATTAGTTATGCAATTTCTAACCTGCACAATTAAAGTGTGGGGTTGTCTATAGCTCTATGGTTTTAATGCACACCTATATAGCCAGTGGGTGTGAAAAGCCCTAAACTAGCGAGATGGCTTGAGTAAAGGAGAACTCGGCAAGGGTTTGCCGAAGGAGACTGGAAGCATAAAGCACGAGTGTGCTGATTTATTTTGTACCTGAAAAAGAATTGATCAATGCAAAATCAATATTTTTAGTTTTATAATGCGTAATTTGATACGCCCTTTGAAGTGCTAATTTTGACGATACGCAGGTAAAATTTGTGTCTTGTGGAGAGAGCTAAAGGCATACTCGCCTGTAACCGATAAGTACCGCCATTTTCATTTCTACGCTGAGGATTCCAATGAAGGAGCTATTAGTAGAGAATTATATTTAATCTCACGTTTAACTGGAATGTGTGCTCTTGCATTATGTATGCGGTTTCGTGTTTTTCTGTGTTGTACCGGTATTTTTTATCTGTTGGTATTATGGTATTTTCATCTAGACTGCAAAATTTGCCTTTATTTGCTTAATATTTCCCGCTTAATTAAAGAATTAGGTACAGTCTTCGGTAATATTTAACTTTTCGTTAGATTTTAATTTTAACTTGATTATAATTAGAGATCGGGAAGTAGTGATAAATTCCAGAGACGAGTTTTACGTAGATATAATATTATATTGTGGACACCTAATGAAACATTCTCAAACAGATAGTATGGTCTATGTTTTTAACATCAATCCCTTAATGAATTTTTTTAAAACTTTCTTTTTTTGTCATAGAGTTTTTGCACGGTAGTAGGCTGCCAAAGTTGGCTAGCAGTGTGGGGGTGTTTTTTCATTTCTTTTTTTGATATTTAGTTATAATGACTTTTTTGGTATTGTCAGATTAAGTGTTACATATTTCTATTCGAGCTTTTAAAGATTTGTTTAAAAACTTTTTTATTTTTCGTCCAAAGGGACTGACGCTTTTGCTAAGAATAGTAAGCTGCCAAATTCGATAAAACGTGTGGGGGTGTTTTTTTTCATTTATTTTTTTGATATCTACATCCTTTCACGAGTTATAAAACTTTTTGATTTTATCAGTTTACACTTCACATATTTAATATCTATTCGATCTTCTAAAGATTTTTTTTTAATTTTTTTGTTTTTTATCCAAAGGACCCGAGTGTTTTATACAGGCTGTCAAAGTCGACAGCGGCTCAGTAGGTGTTTTTCATTTATTCTTTCATTATCTACATTCCTTCATAAGTTATAAGGACTTTTTAATTTACATATTTAACATCTATTCGAACTCTAAAAGATTTTTTCAATTTTTTTTGTTTTTCAATTTCTCCGGGCATCGGTCTACGGGATGGCATATGCCACATCTGAGATGACTTTTTAAATATTAGAGAACTAGATTTTTCTACACAAGACGAAAACATGAAGTCTCTGAAAAAGTTCATATATTTTAAGTGTGCGCCAATTACATCTGTCGACGTTGAATGGTCCTCTCAATACAAATAGATTTTGAACGAAAGGAGTCGGAGATTAAGTGCGGAGCATTTATAACAAATATTAGTAATACACTTTTACTCTTGTGATCGCTAGTTAAAACTACATATGTGTGTAAATTCGTGTTACATTCACCAATACTTTCAGCACTCTTTGTATTTTAACTTTGGATGTTACTGAACTTGCAATGGTAACCACAAGGTAAGATAATTGTGAGATATATGCATTATGCATGAACATTTTACGCGATGGCACCTAGAGGCTGACCCTGGAATTGACGTTATTTATCGTTACCTCCTGATCTCTAGTTATAATATATTCCAATTTGTTGAATTAATGCTTTGTTTATATTTCTATTAGTATATACGTACGCCTTACTTTTTATGATTGTAACAACTAAAGTTGTAAACTTTTACTAATGTATTAAAAGTTAATATATGTTAATTAGTGTTACGAAGACCCTATTTTATTTTTCAAGTTAGTATGTGGTAGACACAAAAATTAATGGAAACTCAAAATAAGCATCAGTAATTATTATGCAGCCTATATTGAAATTTATGTGGAATGTTACGAAAAAATGTTACAGTCTTTCCAGTTTAAAATCAATCCCATCGCTTTTCCAGCTTTAGCATGGGACGTACTTTATTGTTGTTCTAAATAATATCAAATTATAATTATTAAGATTAAACAAATAAAAACTAGTGTCGCTCAACAAAACAAATAAAAAAAATATATTTAATTCTGATTCCATCGCCCATACCCTAGAAATATTAGGTTTGCCTAGTAGGGACATTTTTTTTGAATAACTCTAACATTTCTACCAATTAAATAATTAGAACCTTATAGAAAAATCCATGTTAAGTTTTCGCTAAATTTAATCTTTGTTTCTATTGTCATCGGCCACCCAAAACGGCTCATCTCTGATTGGCTGGACACCAGAAAAGAAGCGTGGCGGCCTTTCACCAAACTATAAATTGTTATACAGACCCTATTCTCGCTTCTTGTCTGTTTTGCCTCCAAAACGAGAGCATCACGTTTTGACTTTTTCTTGCTTTTTACTAATTTTTGTGTCTCAAACGTATGTACGTATGTACGTTTCCGACTGGTCTAGACAAGTTTATTATCAAGTCTCTAAGCCTTCAGCAATATAAACTAGCATCGTGCCTTGGAAGGGCCGATGTCACTTTGTCACTCAGACACAGTTTACGCCGTGAATCCGACGAGTCCGCCAAGAGTGGCCATATGTCACTTTGTCACTGGACCCTCGGACAAAAAAAATTATTGCAAGAACGCTGGTAGCCGACTCTTTTCCTGTATCATCGTTGTGTGTGTGTGCTAGTAATATACTGTTTAGTATACGTGGTGTTTTCTTTTGCTTCCGTGCAGCTCGCTTCTCCAGTGCAGCCGCGCCCTGCGACTTGAGGCCGACGCCGGACACATGACTCACAGGTGAGCATACGTATCAGTGATATATTGCTGCACAACAGGTTTAGACTCTACCAGAGACAATGGGCTCCGCCGCATCCCGACGTAGGCTACTCACTTTTAGTGCACTTTCTATTTCACAAACCAAGTCAGGTCACCGTGCGACTTGCTTGCTCCAGACCAGCCAAACTTATTTCTTAGCTTACTTTCTAACTAGTGTAGCTCAGCCAAAGACAATAAGCTCCGCCTCATCGCGACGGACGCTGATCAAATTTTAGTGCACTTTATAATTCTTGTCGGGTCTCTGCGCTACTTGCTTGGATCTGCACTGCTTAACTTGAATTTTGTGTAAGTTCTCAAACGGCCACACAGGCTCGCCGCTTCTCGGCGGGTCGGTCCAATTTTAGTGTACTTTTAAATTTTGTGCAAGCATAGACAGAGACTATCATATTGCAGAATTTAAGTGTAACAAATCAGACTCTAGTGTAGAACTTTATTCAAGTCTGCCGACATTGCAATTACGTTTTTTAACCCTTTCACACAGTGCAGCTTATAGACACTCTAGTAATATTAAGTTTAACATTAGTAGATGCCAGGAACATATCCTTACATAAGCCATCAGGGTATTAGCGCCCTGTACAGGACTTATCTACGCTCTCTCACTAACAGCAAAAGTATAAGCGCCTTAGCACCACTATTTACTAACCTTCTTCTCAACTCGGAGGGTATTAGCGCTCTCTCGAGCCCTTCCTGGTCCAACTCTCGGTGTACCTTGGGTATGAGCGCCCTAGAGCAGCAAACACAAATAGACTCTAGTAAGTGTGAAGAGAAGAAAGAACATATGGAGCACCCGAGGACTACGGTGGTCTTCGAAGCAGGCAGTCTCACTACCACTGTCACTGCTGCCCCCTCCACTGCCACCATCCTCGACAACACACAACCCAGCCGCCCAGGCTCTGACGACGAGTTCCCGCCATTATGTGGGTTCACCACAAATGGTACACCAGAACACGCCATCTCGGGCCCATACACTGCGCTCCGCGAGCGCCTCGACCATGACCTGCCTGAGATGGTCGATATAGAACAAAGGCTGCAAAGTCGTGACACTACGGCACGGGAAAGCCGCGAGCTCTGTGCCCGCAGCGCTTCCGCCTAGAACTCGCCGCGGTGACGTTCCCCGGAGCACTTCCGAAACCGTAGACACTATTTGGGATTTAATTAATTTTAAGATACTAATTATAATTTAAATTTGCCCTTAGTTTGCCGCTAATTAGCTTAAGCGTATACACATATCCCGAATATATATTTTTCTGGGTATTTCAATGATTGGTCGACCAAAGTCTATTGAAATGTGTTGAAAAAAAAGAACACACACTCCTACAGAGACTAATACTACTTTAACAAGTGCACGCTATATTATCTTTTTCACCTTGACCGATTTTCTGTTAATAATTAATTATCGATTATATTGATTGCGCTTCTTTAAACTATTAGAAATTTATTGTTTTCAAATCGTTTTTACAAACTGCATGGCTTTTGGCTCTACCATAACTCGTATCATTCAGAACAAAGAGGGCTCTCAGGAAGACGCACCAAGGAAGAAAGGTGAGTCGACTATATAGGCAAAATCAGATAAATCCGTTTTTTTGCTGTTTTATATTCTTTCACTAAAAAGCCCAAGGTCCATTTTTCTTTGACTGATTTTTAATCATAAAGGGAATCATCACAACCGTTTGAAACCCGTACAACACATGTTATACTTGGCACCCAATATGGTGAGCCAAGTATGATAGACAAGGGTAAAAAAAGAAAAACAGTTTTTTCAATTAGTCGACACCTCGCCTATATTTAAAAAGGCATCCTGAAATTATTTAAGTGAGTTTTGTTTTGTCGGCAAAAAATATATTAATGTAACGGCTCAACCCCCCCTCGTCTATTCTGTATTTAATTTATTACCCTTTTACTAAATCTCACCTGAATACAAGATGAACAAAACCTTGTTACATGTACGGAAACTTCCGCCAAATAGTTGAAGTGGCATATGTAGAACCCTACATATGGTAGACAAATGTCCACAAGAAATACATTGATATTTAGCTAGTTGAACCTGCAAAGCAACCAAACCTGGTAACCTGCGCGGAAACTTCCGCTTCGTAGTTAAAATAACATATGTAAAATCTTACATACGGTTGCAAGAGAAACTTCCCTTGTATGCGGTACCCGAACGTCCCCTGACAAAGAAGATGGACAGGTGCAGACACCATGCTTTAATTTAATTCGCGGACTCATTGTCACCGTACAACAGTACCATAAATAAAACTAACGCTGCCAATTAAGATTCCTTGGGGCAACTGTCCATTTATTTGTAGGCTTGCCGATTATACCCCGCCTTCATGGCTTAAATCAAGGTGAAACGAACTACCCTGTAGAGTTTTGTGTAGGGGTTGGCAGGCGTTAACCGCATTCACAGTACGCGTACGGGAACGTTAGTCATAAAACATTAAAGGATACTCACTGGATGCCGGCCACTGGGCCCCCTGTCGAGAGACAAGACCCACTGGTCAAAACACTCAGAGAGTTCAAAAGACTGCATGTGGTGGTATCGGCACCTGACCATAATAATCTGCCAGCTGACCGCTCAAGATCCTCGCACAAGAAGTGTAATTTGATAAAGTTACAAATATTGCAGATTCAACTGGACACTATTTATTTTGTACATTATCTTATTTTGATCTAACTCGATTTGGAAAATTGAATGAAAGTTCCAACTACTATTACTGACCCAATCTGAATTAATATAGGGTGTACTAATTATTAATAAGCAGTGCATTATAACAGAACAACCCTATCTGTAAATCATTTGGTACCACCGGTCAAATATTGTTAAAAACCTCGAAACCTAAGCATATAGAGTCGTACTTTGATTAGCGTTGCCATTTCACTCGTAACAAAGAAATTGAATTAGTTTAATGCATTTTTTTGGTGAGCTCGAGTACGTAAAAAGTGGCAACGCCATATAAAAAATATTTAAATGCCGTCCTTACCAATTCTTGTATACACGGAGAGTTCCGCGGGGCCCACTCCCCCGGTTTCTTGATTAACACCTGAGTTACTCGCCTCCATGTCGACGGCGGCTATATCACACTAATGAAGCGCGGCTGCTAATGCTGGTGGATAGTTATAACTCTGAGATGGGGCCACTCTCTTATTTCCCGATTCCGAAGAACCAAAGCGTAAAGCTTGGGGCTGTCAGAGAGTTGACCTGGAGCACAACTATATCACAGAGAGTCATACAATCTCTTCGTACCCGATTCCGTAGAACCAAAGCGTAAAGCTTGAGGTTGTCAGAGATATGGCACGACTCTGCCACGGAGAGCTGGACAATATCTTCGTACCCGATTTCGTAGAACCAAAGCGTATAGCTTGGGGTTGTCAGAGATGTGATCTAGATCGTAGGAAATCTCGCGTATTTATATGATTTTCCGTAAGTTAGTTCGTTGTCCAAGCCTGCAAGTTTGACGGAGATAGCCAAACGCTAACTTGTGCTCTCCCAGCGAAATTAAACTCAAGATGCTTTAAGTGAAAAGTGATATAATGACTATGTTTATTAGCCTTTGACCCTATTCTTAGTAAAGCTCTTACAATCCTACGTGTTTACGTTGGTCTGTTTATGTTATCGGTTCTCTGCTGGAGAATGCTTTGAGATGTTGTACAGTGTTGTCAACGTTTTGAAATATTAAACGAATACGGTGTGTTCTTTTACTTAACTGAATAATTTAGACTCTACATTTTGAATGCATACGTTTTCTGCAATTATTCTAAGAAAATGATTTAACTATTTTTTTATGTAATAATTAATTTGGAATTTATTGAGATAACTGCTTGGAAATAATTCAGTTTTTATGTAACAAATATAGGAAATTTATTCGCGATGAAGCAGCCCAGGGCTGGGGTGCTTCATTATTCAAAATGATTTATTTCTATTGTACTTTCCATAGTTTACAAATGAGCAGCAAAGTAGCGATAATAATCACAATAAAATTGGATTATTTAATTTTTATAAATGATAAATCTAGAGAAAAATTTTTTTTTTCATTTGCAATATTTAAAAATGTTGAACGCTGCTTATAATAGTATAAGAGCCTTACAATATCAATGAGTGGAACCTTTGCATTTTTGTCATTGAAAAAGTAATTTGCTAGAAGACTTCTACAAGGCACACTACTTAATTTTTTATCAACCCGTATATTTAGTCTGCATTATCTAGAATTAATGTTCCAAAACTAGTATACGTAAGCTATCCAAGATATTTCGGCTTACCAGATCATAAGCGAAAACTTATGGGTCGATTTATGTGTATAGGAAGTTTCAATAAAAAAAAAAATCAAATCAGTATATTCGTATGCAAATAACCTTTCAATTGTAGCTCTGGGCAGTGTCGATGTTTACACCAAATCAGACAGCCAACGTTCGGTTCAGCCTTTCCCTTTCCGTTTGGCAAATAAACAAACATCCAGATCGACCTTCAGTATCTATTCATCTGTTTACTCATGTATATTGCTCAGGGTCAGGGTTTTGCTTTTACTTAATATGGATGGCAAGACACACAGATAAAAAAGCCGTATTACATTTAAATATATTTATTTATGAAGTATACTAAAAATACAGGGTGTCTGAACGTGTTTCATTAAGTCGCTATCTAATGAGTCTTAAGGTCTTAAGAAAATTTTTTGTTTTGTTAAATTATAACAGAATACTTTCACCTATTAGGATAAAATTTTAGGTGTTTATCTGTACTGGTAATATACGTATATGTTCTTTGACATATCTTTTTAGTTGTCAATACTGTTGGCCAATCAATCCAGTTACAAAGACTGAGAGGTAAATAATCTTATTTCCAACGTCTTTGGCTAAATATTTAATAATATGCCATAATTTAGCCAATAAATAAATACAGATTTGATGCAGACTTTGTGCTTGAATACGTTTATATGTAAAGCTGGCAGAAATGTGTGGCGAGACATAGGGTTACGCATCATAATAAGCGTAATAAAAGAAATTAACTAGTAACAAAAGCAATAAACTGTTACAATTTATAAAAATGTATGCACAACTTATCCTCTTAACTAGCTTGGTTATCACAAACAGGAAAATATCTGTAAAAACTTTGCAGCATCAGGTATGTTTCTATGGTTGTCTCTGTGAGTCATGTTCGCTGTGGTGAAAATATATGCTTATATTTTGTGAACGACCGTTCGGACATCTATTGATGTAATACAGGCATACTTAAAATAGTCTTTAAACGCACTTAATGGATCTGAAGATGCACCATCAGTACCATCACAAATTTGTCTTAATCTGGTAAAACTAGTGTCTCGCTTTAACACACGTGCGAACTTTTCTCTAAGGCGCTCATTTGCAGTGACTCCGCTAATGACAACGTACTGTTTTGTAAGTTTTTATGGCGTCATGTAGTCTTTTATGTATTTTCTTATTAAATCTATTAGTGTATGCTGAAACTGAATTAAGTACTAATACATTAAATAATTATCACATGTACAACACACGGAATAACACCACAATTGAAATACCAATACATAGAATAACAAAATATAAACAAACTCCTAAATATCAGGCCATAAAAGCTTATAATCACTTACCTACTAAGTACAAGGATCTTCAACTTAGGGACTTTAAATTATAACTAAAAAAATATTTAATAAAAACGAGTTATTCTCTAAATGAAGACTTACTATACTGACGATAATCTGTGATAATTTTTCTCTACATTGTTTTTTGTTGTACACTGTATTTGTTGTGTACTGTATTTATTATTTATTGTTTGTATTTATTTTATTGTCAAGTTGTATTGTCAACTTTTGTATTAGTATTGTTTTGTATCTTCCTTTTTACATTTTATTTTATTTTATCTTATTTTATTTACACTATTTTATATTTACACTATTACACTATTTTATCTGATGTATGTATTTACTATGTGTTGACTTATCCTATATCATGTAAAATGATCAAATGGATGAATAAAAATTATTACTATTATTATTATTATTATAAGGCGAAATAATTTGTTTTCCAGTACCTGCAATTTATGTAACGTCATCAGATGGTATAGACTCCTAGACAGGGAATAAACTTCACGTATCGTCTCGTTAACATGTTTTCCAAAATAAACTCCTTTATCCAAAGTTACGCCTAAATATTTTCCGTCTTGTTTCATCTCATTATAGCTGCCCCCATCGAAATAGGTGTAATTATTTTATTGTTAATTTTCTTTCTTGTGAACACTATAGCCTCTAACTTGACAACATTCATCTTCACCTTCAGCTTGGCGTAGTACTCCGACATGTGCGCCTTTATCAATTACCCAGCGGCCTGAGCATTCTGACCGTGACTTGGGGTTCGGGAACTGCGGATAGTCAGACACGTATATGTTGTATAATTTTGGCGCAAGAACCGAACTCTGAGGAAAGCCTGATCTAATGTCCCTCTGTGTTGGTAGAGTTTTGTTCACTCTTACTCGCAGCGTTCGGTCGTGCAAGTAAGATTGTATCAGTTCCGTTAAGACGAGCATGACTGAATGTTTCCCTATGTATCGTTTTAAGATGAAGACACGGTATACATACTGTGTTTTCATGTTTCCACACTACATAAGAAAGCAGCCTCGTCCGGACTCGTACATTCAAAATAGAGGAGACAGCAAGGACTATATTTGCTGTGGCAAATTCCAGTCACATTTTGTATCTATCGGACGAGTTTTACCGAACGCTTCCCTATGTAGTTGTTTGAGATGAAAGCACGGTATAATGTGAATAAAGATCCCTACTATTTTAACAAAGAGCAAAACATATTTTGAGAATCATGTGACATATGTTAAGACATATAGTATCCTTAACTTTCTTGAAGCTGTTTATATTTTATTGTATTTATTAAAAAGCCCCACATTTTAGTTCAAGAATTCTTACTTTGCAAATAACACTAACAATTTTATTAAATTGAGGTTAAACTCAAAAATAATATTATGTAAGTTTAACGATTCGAGTTAAACTGAGATAGCAAGAGAAATTATTAGAAACATTAGACATTGAAACACATAAGTTTGTTTTATTTTTTGTTTTTAGTTACCGAAAATAGCGAAGTACGTGATGTACTGCATTCATTTGGTCAAAGGCACTTGGGAACATAGCAAATCACACCATTCTAAAGTTTTTGTTGAGAATTCCGAAGTGGGTATAAAAGAAGAGAATACTTTTCCATAAATACATATAAACGGATTTCAAAATTTCTACCTTAATTCCAAAGTAAATCTTTTTTTATACAACAAAAGGCCACTTTATAATATTGGTCCTTTTATAAAACTTTACGTTGAGTTTTAAAATTCTCTCGATTATTAGGGTGGAACGGTTCAAAACGGTTTAAGAGTTTCTTAGATAACAATGTTAATTCTATTAGATCAAGCCTCAGCTTTGTGTTACACTTATAAAACTTTAATATACAGAGTGTCTCACACGGAACTGCATCGATCGATATAGGGACAAGTACGAACCAGAAAATTTTGAAAATTTAGGGAATTACTAACGACAGCGTGATCAATCCAATTAAAATAATTATAAGCATCTGGCACTTTCGGTTATACCGGAAGTCGATACCAACTTGCTTATTTTAAATGGAACACCCTATATATTTTAAAGTTTTCGGAAAGAGTATAAAATTCTAAGTCAAAAATATAACATATGCCTAAACTCATCCGTTTCAGAGATATTTGATATTTAAAAAAAAAAATTTACGGGTGTAATGGTTTACAATAACCTTTATAACTTTTTAGATACTCATTTACTTTTTAGCATGCAGAAAAACCATAAGGTGAGCTACGCTCTACAGTTTAAAGAAGTTCATTAATAGTATACCAAGTGTTCCATTTTTGACGTTACATTTTGTAGACTTCAAACTGTGAAAACTTGCTTAAGTGTGTGTGTGTGTGTGTGTGTGTGTGTGTGTGTGTGTGTGTGTGTGTGTGTGTGTGTGTGTGTGTGTGTGTGTGTGTGTGTGTGTGCGTGTGCGTGTGCGTGTGCGCGTGTGCGTGTGTGCGCGTATGCGCGTATGCGCGTGTTCGCGTGTGTGCGAAATTATTAAAATATATGACATGAATTATTATTTACAGTTGAAGATCGCTGAATTATTAAAAAATTTTTTTAAACATTTCAAGGTACGTTGTTTTTAAAATTTAATTGAGGTAAGTGAAGAATTAAACACAATGAGTTTTTTAGGTCAGGATGATATATTCTGGTATAAGAAAGTTATGTGCTGGCCACATCAGATATTTTTTGATTTAATTTGTTGAGATTTATTTAACATATTTTTTGGTATAATTGATAAAGCTGTAGTAAAATGATCTTTTAAAACTATATGAAAAAATCATAGAATTTATTCTTAGTTGCTTTTGAAAATCGTTTCTTATACTAATAAAAATATATTCTAATGTACTACTGTTATTTTCAGTTTGTGTAGGCGTGTTTATATACGAAGTAAATCCAAATTGTCCCGATGTACATAAATAGGAATTAACATTAATGTTTTCTTTATTCAACAAATTAATATCTCGAACGTAGACTTGTAACGGTGTCTGTTCGGACGCCCAAAATATGTAGCGAAGTATGTTTGGGCGTCGTAACAGTGTTTGCTTTCGGATAGCTGGTTTGGAGAATTAATCCAGGATTCCTGTTAGTTGTAAATAAGAAAGCCTAAAGTATTCGTAACGGAGTTTATTTTATTAAAGTAATATATATCCAAAACATGAAGTTAAATAAACATAAAATCAGATTCTTCAACAATAAAACCAAGTCAAGTACAGTTAACAAATATTATTTACATCGGTGAAATTAATTTACGGGGAGTGTAATTCGCTGAATGCACGGTGACGATGGGCTTCAGCTCCAAGTACTGAAGTAAAACATCTAGAATTCGATGCGGCGGTAAGTTCGAAAATTATTTAACGGCGGCGGGCCCAGCTCAACACGCTGAAGACTCACGGCAATAAATAATTAGGGGACTGGTGACGGCGGTTGGTTTAGCAACTATATACCAACAATGGGCCCAGCTCAACACGCTGAAGACTCACGGCGATAAATAATTACTAGACTGGTGACGGCGGTGCAGAGCGACAAAATGGCTACCAACACCAGGAGGTCAAGCTCAGCACGCTCAAAACCCCAAGATGCTACCAGACATTCAGCCGGGCGGCGTCGTCGTCGGATTCTGATTTCTAACCAAATGGAGTCAAGCTCATCACGCTCAAGACTCTTCAACTACCCAGCTCAACACGCTGAAGATAGTTGTCAGCAGAAAACTGAATGCCTTTCCTCGGCTACGGCTATTCTATTTATACCAAAATCCTGGCCTTGGTGACGTCAATATTTCATGGCGGCAGGGAGTACGTGGCAGCACCTGTCAAACGGTAATTGCAGAAACTTCTAGGAATAAACATCTGCGTGAGTCATCATATGTCGGCAGGAAGTGCGCGACAGCACAAGACTAACAGGAATTTCCGAAACTATAGTAATGAACATGCGTATGATTCATTACAGACTTCCACATCATCTTTAAGTATGTTAGAATAATAAGTTTCAATATCAATTATACATTGAGTTATACCAATATAGGAAGATCTACAAGATGCAGTTATGCCATAGTAATTATCAATTTTACATGAAATTTTTTATTACCAAGGATAGCAAAATTTTATTTTTATATGAAAAAAATGTATATTTTTCAATGATCTTTCTTTATTTTAATCTATTTTAGTTCAACTTCATGTTAGTACGTGAGTAGAAGCGATGTATCGGCAATTTTTCTAAAAAGAAAAAAGTACGAATATTTTATTCTTAAATTTATTAACAGAATTTTAAAATTGAAAAACAACACTAAATTAATAATTACCAATGTTTAGCAATCATTATTCAATTATGAATAATAAAATATTTCGTCTATTGTGTATTCTGTTTCGCTTATCTAGAGAATCGGCAGATTTTTCATTTTAAACGCGTAAAGTGTCAAAATATAAAATAAATACACCTGGCTGCACAAACAGCGAAAGATACTATAGAAGGTTTATTAATGATGCAAGTGTACGCTGATAACCATAAACAACGGTCAATGGACATGATATACGAATTAAGTCTTTGTAAGTTACACGATTCCCCTCACCGACGCCAGTCAATTTCCTAAAACAGTATTGCATAATGCTCCCGTAGAGTAAAGGCTGCATGTTCGCGCTACCATAACTCAACAAATATCAGCCACAGGGCTCGAAACATCACAATCATCATTTAATACTGAACTGAGTTAAGGACAATACGCGCATTCGCCCCATAGCTATGGCGCATGGCAGGCTGACATCAGCGCGTCGGGACAATTATTCTGTAGGCTTCACATTGAGAGTAAGAATACACAAATAGTGAACTAATGAACTCGGATCATACTGATATTTTGCAGGTGGTCTTTTACAAGGCGGTCTAGTACATCATTAGCATTTGGCCTAGTTCGAATGAAACACTCTGTATATACCCATGCTACTTAGCACTTCTTTAAAGAGAAAAACATTCTATATACCGAAAACTTTTATACCCCTTTTAATATTATTTTTATTCGATTGTATTGAAGTGATGTTTTTTGGTTCGAATATCTGGACGAAAAGATCACCCTTTACCTAGTATTTTTCGTCCTAGGACGAAAAGTATATTTCGGACGGTAAACAATAAGTATGAACAAAATAATGAACGACATAAACAAATGATACAAACTGTCATGATATTCTTATTAGATTGAGTCAAAATGACGTAAAATCGATTACGATTAGATTTTTTTCAATTGAAATAAATATAATAAATAAAAATTTACTATTTTTCTCCTTGTTCGGCAATCTCCCTTAATCGTACGAAAAACTGAATTTGTGTCATAAATAAATATTGTTAAAAAATTTGTAATAGTTTTTTATATCTAATGAACTCCTGCTGACGTATTACACATCAAATGTGTGGACAAATTAGACGTAATACCTATTTATTCTGACTTTAAAGGCTTTAAGATAAATTAATCCCAAAATGGACAATGAGTTCTAAAAATTTGTTATTTCTTAGAGAAAAAAATATTTTTAAATTCCTCCAGGTTCTGTTATATAACACCAATAGTGTTTGGAGGACCCTAAAAATCATCACAATATATGCCGCTATTGCTGCTCATGGTGGAGTAGATGCAACCTCTTTTGCAAAGTTAGTTCTTTTAGAAATTCAATAACAGAAAATTAACTTGAGTAATAGGTTCAGAGTGGACACAATAGTAAAAATTTATAAGTGACGCTATCTAGGAAATCTTTGTTGAATTTATTTGAATTCATGAATCCTAAACAAAGTAGAACTGTGGTTAGTCATACAGTTCAAAGAACAAAACGTCGCAATTAAAATCAATAGAACCGTCCAGAGAATGATTAAAATTTAAATAATAAAAGTAAAATGAAGGTTCTCAGAATTACTATTTAGAGACGTACGGAAAACGTACTGCCATGGACATCCCGAAGATTACGATACTCATCAGCTTAAAGTCACCACCTTCCGAGATGCTCTCTTTCTGGCACTATTTGAAGTAGGGCTTGTTAGGAAGATATCATTTCAGAAGGTGGTGACTTTAAGCTGATGAATATTCTAGATAATATGCACACGATCTTAAACAAGATTTAAAAAGGACGTCCTCAAGATTTTCCCTGCTATCTGGGATACAAACATTTATAGGCTATCGATCCACATCGACATAAACCGCAGCTATTATTTAATGCAACGATTTTTGGTTCATCCAGAAGAAAACAAGCTTCTAGAACAATTATGAAATTTCAAGAAAAAGTTTCGGAATAGTTTAGCAGAGTGTAGCGAAAAAGATTGTATCGAAAATCGCTGTAGACATTTAATTAATAATAATAAATAAATAAATAAATAATAAATAATTAATAATAAATTTATTCGCCATCAGACCAACATACATGAAGGTATCGGTATCGTCAGTCAAGTTTACAAAGGTGTAGTCTAAAAGTATCTTAAAATAAAAATCTAAAATAGCGTTTACAACAAATACTAAAATTAATAATTTAAATGAATTTACTTAAAATGAATATTATCATTCAAAAGAATATTGTATAAACTCATCTACAGTATAAAACATATGATTGAGCAACCATTTTTTTGCATCTCTCTTAAAATGTTTGATGTTATTGATTTCTTTAATGTGTGCAGGAAGCTTATTATATATTTTTGCTCCAACATATGTGGGACTTCTCTCATAAAGTGACAAATAATGGTTAGGTGTCAATAAATTGTTTTGTCTGCGAGTATTATAATCATGGTGATAATTGTTTCTTAAAAAAGTATTTAAATTTGATTTTACAAATACAACTACTTCAATAATATAAATGCAGGCTAACGGTGACAATTGTAACTCTTCAGGAAGTTCGTATACTGACCCCTACTATATTTTTAACTGCCTTTTTTTGTAATTTAAACACTCTCTCAAAATGATGGGACGAGCCCCAAAACATAATACCATATGAGACTTTTGAATGAACCTGGGCGTAATAATAAGACAGGACAACAGTTCTATTTGTAACATTTCTCAATCTGTAGAGCGCAAAACAGACTGGAGATAGTTTTTTACATAACAGTGTAATATGCATATCCCAATTCAGAGCATTGTCTATATGTATACCTAAGAATTTTGTGGAAGTGACTTGCTCTAAAGATTTACCTTGAATTTTAAGTAAATAACTCTCGTAGTGATATATTAATCTAGGAGTAACATGAATAAACACAGTTTTATCGCCATTTAGTATCAATTTTTCATTTTCAAACTTAGAAACAAATGAATTAATTTTACTCTGAGTATCAGTAATAAGATTATTGATGTTTTCATTTACATTCAAAATTGAATTATCATCTGCAAACATTACCAGGAGACAGGAGTTTATTATGTTGGGTAAATCACTGATAAAAAGTATAAAAAGTAGTGGCCCCACAATGGAGCCTTGAGGTACACCACGTTTAACAAGTAATTCATTAGATTTTACGTTGTCAATTTCTACCAGTTGCTTACGATTAGACAGGTACGACTCAAGCCACTCACCCAGCCTTCCACGAAATCCATATTCATTAAGTTTCCGTAAGTAACAGTAAAGCATGATCCACCAAATCAAACGCTTTACTCAAATCCATAAAAACTCCGAAAATTTTTTTATTTTTATCTAAATTTTCATAAAGTTTATTTAGAAGAGAAAGTATCGCAGAGTGTGTCGACCTGCCCATTCAAAACCCATGTTGTTCATTACACAGTATACTATATTTATCACAAAACCTCAGCATTATTGTTATAAATTATTCATTTCAGTATTTTTGATATTGATGATAGCAACGAAATAGGCCTGTAATTATCCAAAATTAACTTATCCCCTTTTTTATGTAAGGATGTAATCTTCGCTGTGTTAAAAATATCTGGAAATACACTTGTTGATAACCAATTATTAGTTAGATATGTTAGGGGGGCTACAATATACCAAACTACCTATTTTAACATATTTGTAGTAATGTTGTCTATGCCACATGCATTAGATTTCTTAAGAGATATTATTATATTAAAAATTTCATTTTCCGACACCGGGTCCAGGAATATTGTAGGATATGCTTTGTTTGTATTGATGGAACGGTCTTCATTGTTTTTAAAACGTTCTGCTAAAATATTTGGTAATTGCAGAAAATGAGCATTGGTAGTATTGGCAAGTTCTTGAGAATTTGTTATTGTTTTATTATCGACTCTCAGTTCTTGAATTTTATTGTGCTTGGTATTATTTCTACCCAAATCATTATTTATAATATACCAGGCCGCTTTAGATTTGTTAGAGACATTTTTAAATTTGTTGTCATTATACAATCTTTTAGCCGCCATTACAAATTTGTCATGTACATTTTTATACAATTTATACGCATTCTCATCCTCAAGTCTCCTAGTTGCGATCTTAATTTTATTTAGTAATTTCAGTTTTTCGCATCAAATTCTAATTCGTTGCGTTATCCATCTGTTTTTGTTACAATTTATTTTAATATTAGAAAAGGGAAAACTTATATCAACATAGTAAAACAAATTACCACTAAAGGCTTTAAAACCGTTATTTACAGAATATACATTGCTCCAAATTTCTCGGCTAACATTTTGATCAAAGGTCTGTTAATTACTATCAGAAAATACTCTAGTTTTTCTGTGTTTCTCATTTGGTAAAATATTTGGAATATTAAAAGATAAGATTTGGCATGTGTGGTCTGATAATCCATTCGGTACTATTTTATAAATAGAATTATTGCAACTGTGTAACGAAGTGATTTTATTTTATAGAACTAATTTAGGTAACTAGGTGCTATTTGCCTGTTTTGAAAAATATTTTAACCATTGTAGTACTGCGCTTTTAATTAATAACAGTTTAATTGTTAATTATAGATAGGTAGTATTGATATGTTTTTATGAACATTCCACATATGCCAAGTGGCCGGCAGTACGTAAATCGCGAAACGCGAAGCGCGCATTGTGCCCCGGCACCCTTGTGCCCGCGCTAACATGAAGGAGGCCGAGACTGAAAACAATCAAGTTGGTTCCCGTCCGACCGCCAACCGAAGAACCACGCCGATCAGCACAGTAAGTAAACTCGTGAGTATAAGGATATATTGGTACTTAAATATCATGCGGAATTATTCTAAGTCAATAAACGGGTGACGTAGTTGTAATATACCGCGCATGACTACCGTATCTCATCCTATTTCTGCTTTTGGCAGTGTTTAGTAGCACGAGGATTTTTCAGACAAGTTAGTCTCCGTCTGACCGCCACCCGAAGCACCACGCCGACTCGGACAGTAAGTAAACTTGTGAGTATAGAGGTACATAGGTATACAAAGGTAATTGCGGATTTTTCTAAGTCGGTAAAAGGTGACGTAGTTGCTATATTCCGCGCATGACTACCGCATCTCATCCTACTTCTGCTTTTGGCAGAGTTTAGTAGCTTGAGGATTTTTCCAGTCAGTCAGTTGCCGTTTAGCTGCTGACTGAAGAACCACGCCGACCAGCATAAGCATCCGAGAACAGTCCGTTGCTGCCGCCCGTACCGACCAGACGTGCCGACCCCGACCGCTCCAGAGAGGAAGCAGCCCAGGATCCGGAAGTAGGTAACAAGGTTTGATAGAGGTTTGGTAAATAAAGGTATAGTAAATAACCGCCATAGTTAGTCATAGTGTGTTTGTATTGGCGCTTGCTTCCCCTCCTGGTATCCGTCCGCCGTCTGCTTATGCCCGATTAATTTATCGCTGTTTACCGTTTCACCGCTTCATTCACCGGCTTACCGTATCGCACCGCTTGACCGCCCGCTTACTGCCCCCCGCTCGCCCGTAGTTAAGACCGTTGTAGTATAAGACCGCTAGTAGTATAAGACCGCTTGTAGAATAAGACCGTTTGTAGTTAAGACCGTTGTAGTATAAGTTGTAGTTACTAAGGTGTGTATAAAGTGTAAATAATAATTAGTGTGTAGAATAAATGTACATATATTGAATGAGAGTCTGTTCCTTAACTGTAGTATGTAAGTTCCATTTTTCCCGACCCCTGGCTTAGCCGTATCTTCACTGCAGTTGCCCGGCCTCTATTGTCCCGCCGATAGAGTAAAGTGGTGTTTCTGCACTCTAAACAGAAACTGGCGCCCGAGATCTCCGTACCGTGAACACCGCCGTAGTGTTGGGCGTCAAAGTGACACTTCTGCTCTTGGGTAGAGCAACGAAGTACGTTGTTTACAAAACTGCTACAAATATAATCTATGCAAGTTGAGGAATTTATGGATATTCTAGTTGGTTCATTAATGTGAATATCAAGATTGTACATGTTAAAAAGATCAGATAAACGATATTTATATGCATTATTCGATAAATAATCAATATTCAAGCAATAATTATTATTTAAATTAATCGGAAGTTATCGTTTCAAAACTATGCATAATCTATACCTAACTCTGTGTAAACTTAGTCTTTGTTCCGTTTCTATTTTAGATTAACTGGTACTGGAACATGATTGGTTTCGTTTTAATATATAAAAGTGTATGCTCTAAAAATAGAGTTCTGTGAAACACGAAATTTACATTATTTTGAATATTTAATATCCTCTTCAAATTGAAGTGCACTGAATAATGATAGCATATTAATTTCCTTTAAACTCGTTAAGAGAACGAAATTTAATTTACGTGCAATTAATATTTTATTAATCGTTCTTAAACCGACCATAATTTAATTATTTCATTATTTACCTTTCAGTTTTGCTTATTATAACATCAGCTTAATTTACATTACATTTAATTTGTTGCAATTGCATATATTAATACATTTAACGTAAATCTACTTTCGTCATAAGAAAAAAAACAAAATAACTGTAAAGTACGATTTCAGTAATAATATAATAATAATATTACTGAGGCACATTTTTAATTAGAATCCATTAAAAAAATTATGCATGCTTCAGTTATTGAGATGTATATAACTGCTGTTTTTTTTTTATTAAATACCATGTAATTTATTTTACCCTTCGATCACCATTTAAATTTGATTTCCAACATGTATTTATGTTGGGAATAGTGGTTAAGTTTCAAAAAACATATTATTTATAAGGCTATGGAATATAATTAATAAAAATTAGAGTAATTGTTCTAATTTTCTTTCATTGATAATAATAATAAATACCACAAAAATTAGACATCTATTGATATTTTGATATCTACGCATTTGTGATACCGTCTTCTTACAGCACTTGTTAATCAGAGTGAGGAAATTTGACCAGAGTCCACTACTGCCTCATGTAGACAAATAAAAGCAAAAGTATAAAAATGAATAATGAAACATATACCGCTTGACTATTCAGAATGACTGAAGTTTGCCATCATATTAGCATACATGGTTACAACTAATATTAGTTATGCATTCATGGCTGTTAAATTTCAGCAATTTGGTATGTACGTATGTTTGTGAAAATGAACATTTCCACATTTACCGATGATAATGGTGCTAATTCTAAATAGGCCACATGGGCAGGCAGTGCAGGTACTGACAAACCACGCAGATAATTTTCTCGAATTATACACATTGTTTTGTGTCCCAGGTTCCTGGGGTCTTATTGAAAGTTGCGAAAAACAGTTGTCAAAATTGTATTCCCTCACCAGGGTTTTTTTTTAGACAATTCGTACAATATTTGCCAAATATTCTTTTTCAGAATCAGGTGGAAAATATAACGGACAAATTTCAAACATTATAAAAAAATACTGGTATATATAAAGTGACACCTTGAAATGCGAAAAAGGAATTTAAAATAAAATTTCAAAATGGTGTAACTTAATAAATTAATATTTTTTGATAAAATTAGAAATCTCTCTATATTTTCCACCTAATTCTGTAAAAAAGTACTGCGGATATTTTGCAAATTGTTTCAAAAGTAACCTGGGGAGGCACAAAATTTCAACTTTTTTTTCGCAAAATTCAATCACAATTTTTTCCTGCAAAACTTCTTTATTTAGTTTTGATAGTTATATCATAAAGTATCGCTTGCCATGCTCCAATTCTAAGATATGCCATAAACAAATTCACCAGCCCCCACTGGTTCATTATTATTTTGAACCCATACAAATCATAAAATAATTCCTCTTTTGTAACCGTATCGGTAATCACAGAACAACCGCAATATTGGTAAGAGAGGACCGTATGCCAAAACACCGCTCCACGAAAATAACCGTACACTGTGGTGTTGTTAAGCTAACTGAGGAATAAATGCCAAGTTACGTATAATATTATGTACATGTATCTCGAAACATACATTTTTATGTAATGTGTTTACATACTTGTAATAGGATTTTTTTATATAACTGCCGGCCCTGAAAAACGGTAAATATATCCGCTGCCTATTAATCATATATTGAAACCATGAAGATAATAAAATAATAGATTTGACAATGGAGCAATGCATAGTTACACTTTTTAATCATGATAGGGCTAATGTGCCAAACGCAGCTACTGTTGTTTTGCAATTCTTGTTAGTTATTAAAACGTTCTTTATGTATAATATTCTTTAAATAACTCCAAAGCCAAAAGTTGCCAGGGATTACATTGGGAGATATACATACGTAGATATTGAATCTTCCCCAAATTGGGCATTTAAATAATTGGTTATTTCATTTGACAGGTGACTTAAACTCATTTCGAATCACAAGAACAAGGTCACTACAGCGCTCAATGAGTGGTCATTGGAGGTTCTACAAAGATACCAAACTCATAACTTTGTAACAAGGCTGCAAAAATGAGCAGCGGACTGGTTAGTCGGTCTTAACCGGAAGACTATCGGAGTTCTGACAGGCTACAGCAAGCTTCAGACACATTTATCACTAATGGGTGTTGAGAAAGGTCCTACCTGCTCAAGATGAGGGAGGAATGAAAAAACGTTCTACCTTCCATAAAAAGATATCCTAGACTTTATCAAAAGATCGAAAAAAAATTTTTTTTAAATGAGAGAGCAAGTAGAGTGAATGCTTGAAGGGATACTCTCCATCCCTTCAAGCAGACGGAACTTTTCATTGTGATCAGTAGTAGTAGTGGTTAGGGAAGGCTGACGCTTGGTAAGTAGATTACAATCGGGCCGCTCGATTGTAGTCTAGTTACCAGGCGTCAGCCTTCCCCAACCACTATTACAACTGATCACAATGAAAAGTTACATGTCCGCCTGCAAAACCTAAAAGAGATTGACCGACTTTGATGAAATAAGTACTTAGGCAGTAAAATACGGTAAAATAATCGATTTTGTCAAAGTGCGCCGATTTTTTGATACTGTAGGTTGTAGAATGTAAAATTTTCATTGTATACAACTTTTTATTATTAAATTTTTTGATATTTCACAAAAATGGCACTTTACCAGAAAATATGTTGGCATTTCAGATGCGTTTAGTGCCCTACATTGACGTATTGGGGCCAAATGTATCAAAAATGAGTTTTAAGTTAAGCTAGAGCAGATTCCATAAAATTGTGTCTATAATGAAAAACGATTTTCTTCTTTTTATATTAGGGTTTGTTGGTTTTTTAAAACCGGGTCTAAAAACAGGTTTTTTGGCTAAATTTGTATAATTTAAAACCAGTTTTTAAATTTATAAAACCGGCTTTAGATACAAGAATTAATATGTAAAAATGAAAACCCACAAATTCATTCTGTTATTCTTAGAGCTCGGACAGAGGTATCGGTTCTTAGTGACGGCTTTTATGCAGACATAATATTATAACATCTACTGAAACATTCTCAAACAACAGAAAAACCCAATTTATGCATGATGAGTAAATTTTATTTATTGTTAAAATGTTAATACGTAAACTAGTTTTATTGGAGAACATATGACAAAAAAAAACAAAAAATATATTTTTATACAAGCCAAGTTTGTGGTTGACCCCATGAACACTATATTTTTTCTTATAACTCATGAATAAATATTAAATGAATTGAAAAATTGTACAAATTTGTACTGATTTTTTAGTTATTTATTTTGTGTTTTTATTTATTTTATTTTGTATAGATATTTTATTTTGTTATATTGTTGTAGTTCCATAAATTCTAAATAAGCTAAAAATTTTTAATATAAGTATAAACATTTTTTTAATGTTTTGATTATACTTTGGATTTTTGTAAAATCGCAAACCGTAAAACTGTTTTTTTTTTGGAATACTGGAATTCGAAAACCGGTTTTTCAGAAGTTGGTTTTTGTATAAACCCTACTTTATTATTATTATTATTATTATTGTTTAGATTTCATGTTTCATTTTGCATATTGTAATACATAATAATTTAAGTTACTTGCTCTTATGTGCAACGGGCTTTTTATTAACCTTGAGCAATCGCGCTACATATGAGCAATAGTCAGTTTCCGAGTTGTTGTTCACTGTTCATGAGAGTAGGAGTCATTCTCTCAAGGCAATTGTTTATCCCGTTTTTAATCATTTTTAACTATTTGTAACTTGTGAAACCAAGAGTCGCAATACATCTCTGCTCGTACAGAAATACAGTGTTCACAAATATAGCCAACCAATAATACTAAGCAAGAATCATTAATATTTGACTAAGTGGATGCCGATCTATTCAAAGAATAACGCGGACAACGTCCGAACAATTATTATTATTAGATAGGTACATGTTTGAAAGTTATAGCAATAACACTTGCAGATTTAGTAGTTTTTTTTAAAGAGAGTTGAACATTCTAAGGAGCATACTAAAACAACAACACTGTGAAATTGTCGGCACTAACACCATATGTAATCACAAGTCCACGATAGCACTATTTCTGCAGACGCAACTTGATTCTTTATACACGTCGTATATGCAACAGTCCTCAATCTCAATCCTTTGCAGACTGAACAGAACGCTGTCACATATATAATTCTTGCTGATATATAATTGACGACCCCACACCGGAGCGAGTTTTACATAAAAGGTTCAATGCGCAAATACACAAAAACTGTTAGAAATTACCACTTATTCTATTAATATATCGCGTATTTTTCCGAATATTAATACTAGATTTTAACCCGTCTCTGGCATGTCGGCCAGAATTCCTTTCTCTATTTATTACCATTATTCCATTTTACATGTACACATCACTAAGAAAACATAAATATAACATATGTCGTGTTATTTTACTATTGGCTCATTTCAGGAGGTGCTTCAGTGACTTGGAAAGAGACCAACAAATATTATTCAAACAGTAAGAAACATGGCGACCAAATAAATGTTGAATAACTGCAAAACGTTCTAGCAAGGTTTGTTAGAGCTTTCCTTATCCAATTTCAGTAGGTACGGTTAAATATACAAAGTGGAAATGAAAATACTAGTTACTTATTGTTATGCACAAATGGTCGTGTCTCGATTCAGTAAATATTAATATAATAATACCGTTTAGACTATGAAACGTGCATATAAGAGCACATAAATCGGTTGCATAATGAAAGGAATGTACATTATAATTAAATACACAGTATGGTTTCATACAAAGAATTTATAGTTTTCGATTATACAGGAAAAAGCTAAGTAAATATATCTTAGTGAATTAATAATTTCCACATTTCAGCTACCGTTCGATTTAAATAAATTCAGCAAGTATTAAACTCTGCTGTCGAAAATGCAAATACAATAATACTGGTAAAATAATTAATTTGTGAAAATAAGCACAAACTGACCGTCAACAGAGGTTTGTTCTATTTATTTATGACCCAGTTTTATTATTAACTGATGAAAATCGATATGTAGGGTGTTTCCTAAATGCTAACAAGTGAATTTAGATAGCCCCAAAGAAAAAAGTCCAGTGGGTTCAGATCCGGTAATATAGATGGCCACAGTTATATACCTCTCGACCTATCGAACGGTCTTCATACGTGGCATTTAGGAATTATAGCACGTTAAAAGAAAAATGTGCGGAGCACCAACGTGCATAAATAACATTTGTATTTTCGGCAGATCAGGTATATCTTGTAAAAGTTGTGGAAGGTCTTTTTCAATAAATTAAAGATAGACATTCTCATTAAACCTTGGAGGAAAAATGTGGTCCAATCCAAATATTCTTGCTGAAACGTTGTTTCCAGTATATTATGCGGATTTGTTTAGGACCATATTATGTGATTAATATGAAAATTCATAATCTATTGAAAAGGTCACCTTACCCATGAATAAAACAAAAGCAGTAAGATAGGTATTAGCAGCAGTTATTTCTGAAAACCACACACACCAATTACTTGTGGACAAAAAAATATATTTTTTGCAACATGTACCTGAATAGCATATCCCACTGGCATTCTGATTACAGAAATGACAGGCAAAAAATAGTAACACGTAATGTTTTCTTGTTACATTAATAAAAATTTGGGCAGAAATAACATTATTGTTAATTTTTCTAATCTATTTCTTGCTATATATCAATTATGTATATGACATATATTGGGATTACATAGATATAACTACAAAGATAGAGTATAATTTTTGAAAACCATATGCTTAGGTCATCTTTTTCTTTTATAGGAGTTCAAATCATCTCACTTTAAGAACCAACAGTAATCACCCATCATGGCTGGATCCCATCGTCCTTGATAACAAATTTCTGTTGTCCTGATATCTTGATGTAATCTTTCTCCTTGCTCGACGCTTACACCTTCCAAATTTTTTGTCTAAAAAAAGTGAAACGAGAATGCAGAAAGTGAATTTTTAAAGACATATGGCAACCAAGCATTTATTGTGAATCTAGAAGTTCGCTTACTATTTCCTTGTAGTTCTCATCCTTCTTATTCCCTAAAAATACCCTGACTACGTATATAAATGAGTTCCAAGAATTCCGGGAACCAAGAAGTTCTGCTTGTTGTTTTGACAGCTTCAAGTCACGTATCAAATCATTCAATTCATTTTGAGCAATTAAGTGAGAGTCACTAAAACTTTCTGGAATATACAAAGGGTCAGCACACTGGTTTGGGCTATCTGAAAAGTCGTTACTATTTCCATTACCTCCCAAAACAATATTTTGCCAATCTAAAGGCATAGTTGGCACTGGTAAGTCTGATCCATTGTGAGGAACAGGTCTTAAGGCTGATGGCATATTCGGATATTTGATTCTTTGCTTTTGTTCTTTGGAATATCCCTCAGTTCGTGTTACACAAAAATAGCAATCATGGAAATGATTGATCTTAAAATTTCTTACCTGGCAATATAATAGGGTCTATTGTGTTCACACTAAAATGTATTAGTACTTGTTGTATATTTTTTCAGTTAATAGGGAGGTATTAACAATATAAAAACAGTAGTGTGATCTATGTTACAAAAATTGTGTCGGCCAGTGTAATTAACACGAATGGGATAACCATTTGAGCTAAAACCTGAAAACGTTGAATACGATGATGCAATAAATTTTAATTCAAAAACTGTCTATGCTGTTTTAGACCCAACATTTAGTTGGGCAGGAATTTTACTCGTACTAGTTTCAGAAGAATTATTAACTTGTTTTTCCTGTTGGGGGGATTCTGAGAGTTCGAGGTCTAACTACAATATTTTTTGTTTTCGTAAAGGTACCGGCTTTGATGTTAAAAAAAAACTAAATGGCAACGGTTCCGAGATGTTATCAATAATGGAGTGACTCTAAATAATAATATTAATATGATTTCTAGTTGAGTTGAAAACATTCACGAGCTAAGCGGGATGTTACCGAGGTCATAACCATAGACCCACACAAAGATAGACTCGACGATGCGATCACACAGATCAGAGGCAAAAATCGACTAAGACGTCACTGGCAGCAAACTGGTGATTCTGAGGCAAGGAACGAGATGATCAGGTTGCAAGGGCAGATTAGAATCGCCATTAACACAGCAAAAAAAGGGAATATAGTGCTAAACTAGCAGCGCTGATACTCGGGATAACTCATCTTGGAAGCCGATTAAAGAGTTACAAACACTAGGGTGGCCATGATCGCTTGTTCGACCCAAAATGGACAAATATACTTAACAGACATGCAAAAAGCAGTGAACAATTTGAAAATGTTCACAATCAAAATACTCCAAATATTCTATAGCCCGACACGACATGAAGAAAATGAAGTGAATCTATCACTGGATCATGATAATCAAAATTTAAACGAGCAATTCTTAGGAAATCATAACCAGGCTCTCAGAATTAGAAGACGCTACTGAATAATAAAGCTCCAAGCATGACGGTGTTGATTGTAAGCTGCTCAAGAATCTACCGCGATTCTGCGTGTGTAGCACTGGCCCATTTCGTGGAAACGTGCTGTAGTTTGTCTGATTTTGAAGCCGAGCAAGAGTTCCAAACTAGCTGACAGCTACAGACCTATATCTTTGCTGTCAGCTACATCAATATTGATGGAGAACGTCATCCTGCACAGAATAAGCGCTATGCAGGATGAGCTTAACATCCAAAATCCCCGTCACTTTGACTTCAAGAGTGGACACAATAGCACACAGTAGATTGTCAGAATCGTGAATAATGTCAAGGTGCAGTACAATCTCGGAAAGAGCTCTTAGATAATGAGAAAACCTTTGATATCGTCTGGTTTTCGAGGCTAACATACAACTTCCAACGACAAAACTTTACTGGCTGCATTACTAAACTTGTTCACTCATACCTAACAGGTAAAAAACTGCAGGTTGGAGTGACTGAAAAACTTTCAACACCATGGGACATATATGCGGGAGAACCGCAAAGGTTGGTACTCGCTCCAAAATACGTGTATGCCTTTCCGCAGTTCCCTAATATAAAATTGGCCATGTACTGGTTGTACATGGCCAATTTTGTATTGGGAACTAGCTGGGGCGCCCAAGCGGCACACCAGCTATTAAAGCTTTATTTGGTACATGTGATGGAGTATTACGATATATGGATGATTAACTCGGAGAAGACGGAGGCGGTAGTGTTTCTAAAGATTAAGATCTTGACGCCAATTTCGATAAAAGGAGTCCAAATTCAAACAAAGGAGATCGTCATGTATCTGGTAGTACATTTGTATAAACGTTTAACATTTTTGATCATCTAATCAAACTGTCTGAAAGGTTTACACTCTGTCCATGAGTGTATTTCCACTCATGGCAATGAGTAATAAACTGAGTAGGACAAAAAGAAATTAATATGCACGTGTATATTGAGGCTGGCCATAACACACGCGGCGCTGGCGTGGTGTAGCATGTCGGCGAGGACGCTAATGAAATTTTCAGCCCTGGAAAATAAATATTTCCATCTCGTATCAAATTCGAACAGATACACCTCCATCAGAAATTTTCATGAGCGTTGTAACGGCATTGTGCCCATAACAGATTATATTAAAAATATTTTGCAAAAAAAGATAATAAATATCAACTTTCAAATAGTCCGTTATTAAATAATATCATACGAATTAGGGAGTATAATGCACCCTTTTAGAATAAAACATAAATTGCCATGCCAGTCGTTGAATATCTTTAGACAACCCTTGTAGGTGAACCCCACCAAAATTTCAAATTAACCGAGTTTCCTTTCTTTTCTTTCTGTTTTTTTTTCTTTCAAAATTCGTTTCCAAATTATTTTCTAAATTAAAATTCTTGTAATTAAATATAACATTTAGATCAAATTAGACATTGTACAAGAAGAAAAAATTAAATGATGTGACATAGCCTCTCATCAGACGAACTATCTTTAGAAGGGTTTTTGAGATACAAATTTTCCTTTTCTTGATGAAAAGGTAGGTTGTTGGTATCAAATCGGCTCCACCCCCTTCAATTGGATGTCTGGTTGGCTCCGAGTGTGGGTGTTCAAATAATTATTATACAATAATTTATAAATAAATTGTTTTGATTGATTGATTGGTTTCATGTAGATATTCATGCAGGCAATTAAAATTTCGAAGATAGGTTACGTGTCTACCTCTGCACAGAGCCGTGTTGCTTCAAGAGTGTTAACATTCACACAACTATGTACAAAATGCACGTTAATGATTTCTGCAATCGTGTAAAGAACCATGATAAAAAGTTACACAAATTCGAGAAACTTTTTATTATTATGAACATCATAATTGCAAAGCCTATTAGAATATTGTTTAGTGGAGGGATAACAAACAGACAAAAAAAGTATCAATAGAAACAAAGAACTAATAAAAAACAAAATTTTTTCAAACTTTCATTTTACCATTGGCGTATCTATAGTTCAATGAGGTATCGCGTATTGAGGGTTATATTATGGTTGGAAATTACATACCTAGCTTTATAGTACTTTAAACTGCGTATTGTATTTACAAATACAGCCGCATTTCAATACAAAATATCTTGTAAACTGATGCGCTTTTTCGTCTATCAAGATTACCTTTTTTATAATAACAAATAACAAAAGAATAAGAATTTGTCAAAAAAATTGATTTTGTCCATTGGCGTAGAAGTTTGGGGGTAATATGTTACAGAAACTTCCTTTCGATGCCAATGGCAAGAAAGATAACATCTTGACTATTTACTGCTTCGAGTTTGAAAAATAGACCGCTATCTTTTTTAGGAAATATTTAGAAAATATCTGATGTGGCCAGCACATAACTTTCTTATACCAGTATAGTATATCATCCTAATGTAAAAAAATCATTTTATTTAATTCTTCACTTACGTCAGTTAAATTTAAATAGCGTACCTTAAAATGTTTCATTAAAATTTTTAAATAATTAATTATCAGCGTCAATAATGATTCATGTCATATATTTTAGTAATTTCTTCTTATTGACATTGACATTTTTGTAACTAAATTAGACATATTTCAAATGTCAAACTGTTAAATTTATCCTAACCCTTTATGAGGTCAAATGTATAAAAAATTTAAGTTTACATCAGCTTTATTTAAGTAATTAGAAAACATATTTTATTGGCTTGATATAGTAGACATGATTTATAATCTTTCATCAGGAATATATTTTTTTATACAGACAAATACAGAAAAGTCTAGGTCCCATGGACCTCCTTTCAGCTGGCCAATTTCGCTCATCATCGAATTTATCATTGTCTTTGGCCTTTAGAACATGTGTACCAAATTTGAAAGCTTTATCTCAAAAACTGTGGCTGCTATCGCAATACTACAAACATGCAGACAGATTTTTTTCCATAAAATTATGTTTTTTCATTATAATTAGTCGTATTTGTCCAGAAATACAATAAATAATTTTATTTTTTTTTCCCGAAATTGTACCTTTTTTCTCCTTTCATTCATTTAGTGTCTTCTGGTGGTACCACATTCACCCAATTTAATGTGACACAATATTATTGACAATCTTAACTGCCAAATTTAGGAAGTAGGTTCAAAACGTATAAATCAATCAAAATCGTCGAAAAAAATCACGATTATTATACTTCCTTATATTAGGTATAAGAAAGTAAAAACGATAATTTTTTAAAATCTTTAACACCATGTATCCTTGAAATCGTTGACATTATTTAGGAAACACCCTGTATTAGATTCTCCACAAAAGTTTAAATGATTATGCAGGCCAGTACTGTTTGCATTGATTAAATAAATACTTGGCATAAACTACGTGATACCTAAACTAAGTGCAGCAAATGGCCAACAAATTGCCTGCAAGAGGCAAATTGCGATATCATCCTTTGCATACAGTTTTGGGGTCACGTACTCGTATGTTACAAAGCTGCTCCCAATAATTGACTTTCCAATAGATATTATCGTATTATTTGATTATTGGTTAAAAGCCGGTTGGTCTGTACTCTAATGGCTTTACCTATTTATACTTTACATTTAGATACAATGGCGGTGGCAACGAAACAGAAAGCATAAAAATGCAATTTAAGTTCTCTAATTTGCAGTGGCGTAAAACTATTCTTATATAAAATTTTATCTTTGCTGTAAAATGGGTGTTATATTTTTATCGTATCAATTATTTAGAGTAAAAAAGTTGTTCCTCTACTTTCTCTATTTTTCTAATTTCCCTATTTCTTTTTGAAATGTGAAAGCTTACATCACAAGGAGTTATTATCAATTTATCAAAGCCTTGTATCACACCCTGAGTTAAGATTTGTAAATAAATCTTTTGCAATTGGCGTATTTAGAATTTGTTTATTGGGGGACAAATAATCTGCCTCAAAGTTTGTTTAAAAAAATAATTAATTAAATAAACAAACAACTCTAAAAGTTTGTAATTAATTTAATTTTGTTTTTAGGTTTTTGTGCATCGTGGCACTAAAGCCACATGAGAAATTGAACTTAATCATGTCATAATCATGTGACATTTCGATTTTGGGTAGTGATAAAATTAGTCTATGATTTACTAATTTACTGTGTTTTCCGTAAGATTCAAACAGCTGATATTATTAGTTTCCAAAGATAAAACGTTACCATTTTTCCTTATTTTAACATAATATTAATTATATTCATGACAATATATACGTTAATGTTAATTTTATCTGCGTTAATCAAACACATCGCTTAATTTTCTTAAGTTCCATCTTTGCTTTTCCATTTTATTTTTTATAAAATTTGTTTAACTAGGTTCATGTCTACCGTGTCTTCAATTGAGAGGTTGTGTTAATTAGTGTTGGCGTAATGGGATTAATTCCAGTGTCGTTACTTTGAAGATGTAAAATAAGTAGGGTTAGAAATAATTAACTGCACTTACTTTTCATTTCGTCCATATCAATGGTTCAATATAGGACCGAGCAAACACCTACATCATTCATATAGTTTCTATAGTACTCTTATGTAAAAAGCGTACGCTTCGCTCTGAATGTCGCACCACACAAGAGGATATACAATAATAGAAAATAGCCTTTATTAATAACTTTTTTATGGTTTTTTTTTTATTAAAACATACAGTATATGATTTTTTATTTAGTTTTAATACAGACTGTAAAGTAGAGCATTTAATAATGGTAAACAAAGGTGATGATACAGCGTGTAAATTATAATAATGATCTGAACAGCCAAAGTAAGTTTCCTAATACTGGGGTTTGGGATAGGCTAGAGGATGTCTTTGGCGTGACACGTCTCCTGCCCAGGCGGGTGGACTGGCCGGGGTGTAATGTGAATTGTAGGATATTAGTTGTAAGTATATGTTATATTCTTGTATTTGTTTTAATGACTATTAATAATAAAGTGTATCCGAAATTGTGATATCTTACCACTATGTCTTATTTGTTCCCCTTCACTTACAACTAAAAATATTAAAAACACCCCTCCGTTGCCACGCGAGTCATATTTAAGTCATTTAAACATTTTAATACTTGAACATTTAATGTTGCTTCATATTAATTTAAGCTAACGTAAGAAGCGATGGGGTAGTCAATCCCTTCTTGGCGTATGGTGGAGGCTCTGTGGAGATAGTCAAAGTCGTTATGTTACATTTGAGGGAGAAGTCAACCCCTTCGTTGGGTTCGCCATACGTGACATGTGGTGGAGGCGCCGTGACATCCGTTAAGTGGCCATACTTGACAATATTTTAAATATGAACCTTCTACATCCAGAGATGTTGTGTTCGCGTACGCAAAATACTGCTGGAGTTCATTTTTATAATTTCTGTCACTTAGACACTGCTTAATATGGCGTAGTTGCACAAAATTTGGATTTTTCTTCAAAACGTCGTTAAATTTCGCGACAGCTAGAATACCAGGTCATTCAGTTAAATTTTGTAAAGCCATATTTACGTTATCCACTATAACAAACGATATACTGTAGTTCCCATTTACAGTGCGCAAATGTACTTATACTTGTTACTGACTACCAGATGCATTTGGACTCCTTGGGGTCAAATTTGGAAACGACCGATTTAACTTTGAAGAAATATTTATATAATAAAAAGCTGCCTACAACCATGCCCCCATCGTGTTAATACTGGTTGTGGAGGGTCACTAATTCTTGGGTAGGCTTTGTGAAATTCTTTATATTGTTTTTTATTTTGACAAAAATCATTTGCATTTGGCATCAGTGTGTCGATATCCAGATAGTTACTGTGAATTTTTTTGCCACAAAGTCAAAGGCATGAAATAAACAGGTTATATGCAATAAGTTAGGGCAATACTAGTGATAAACCTGCTTTAAGCATATACACAGCTCCATCGGTCATAAACATTAAAATATTATGCTTTATTACTGCTTCAGAATTAGCATTTTCTAATCTTTTACTTGCGATTAAATATGACATCGATGGCTGATTTAGTTTTAAAATGCATACTGAAATATTTCCCACTTTGTTATTTCTGGCGTCCGTGGTTTCATCAACATCTCCACATTTTTTTTTTGTTATTTAATAACAGTAAAGTGAGGAGGTTAAATAGGGTCTGTATATTGCATTTATTAATGTCTTGGTAAGTTTTTTGTTTGTTGTATATTGCTGGAACATTTAACAAAGATATGGCCAAAATAGCCAGTAGAATTGCAGGATGAAAAAAATTGTCAGACGGGAGTATGTTCTTCAACAGATGAACATATGTGCAATGAAAATGCATGTCAAATTTCAGTCTTATAATCGTTATGTATCTTCCCGGAGCATTTATGTTTTCATGCCAAAAAGTTGTTGGCATTTCTGGGTGAATTAAGGAGTATCTTCTAGGATTAATACGAAAGAATTCACTCTATGAAAAGACTCGGAGAAGCATACTTTATTATCACTAGCTAAGTCTGTTGCTATATTTTGCTTAGCCAAATGGGCAACTTTTTCGTTATATCCTTATTGTAAAGACCCATAGGAACCAATTAAATAAATACGTATGGGGGATTGTATTGGTTTCAACATGTGCTTTTGTTTATGGAAATACCTATCTGCATCCATAGTTATCCTAACAGAATATACCATTTAAATCCCATGGGTTTAATTTATATGGGAAGTTACCAATGGAAATTTATACGAATATGCTAATAGAAACCTGTATGTAACAATAGAAACCAATACGTACCCATTCAAACCATATGAATAATTTTCTATAGAAATTTCTCTATAGAGCTTTTATCTGGATATACCAATAGAGGTGTACAAATCTCAGTAAAAACCCGTAGGTACCTATTGGCATATATTTGGTAAAATTACTATATATTTCATATTGGTTTATATTATTTTTGTAATCTGGAATTACTTTTTTCGAACCCGTAGGTATCTTATTGGGATATACTATTAAATACAATAATTATTATTAATAAAATAACCTCTCATATTGTACGTTTAGCGGTGTCTTTAGTACAAGTGAACTTTCTGATAAATTAATTTAGTTTACTGGTCAGCACCACAGCTTTGCCGTTACCACCTAAACTTAGAACTATACTTGTATACCAAATCTATGCTTAGAATGATGGAACGTAAAATTTCTCCTGTGTTTTATTGTGATGTTCTCGATAGATTTTACGAGCTTTGTGCCACTAAATTTTTTCAGCGCAGACCAGTAAAATATGGACATTGTAGGCCTAGCAAACAAGCGCACCCTCAAATAAATGAGTTTTTAGAAAAAAAAAAGTTTGCCTTTTCTCACAAATACACAAATTTGAGTGATTTAACTGTCAACACACAATGGTGTGATTAATATTGAGGTTTTAAAGTAAAAGTAGCATAGTTAGAATGACCAAAACCTCCTAAATCGCATTTTCTTTTCACTTTAATTTTTGTCAACATCACAATAGCAGATAACAATATGTACATTCGCCTACAAGCTGGTCTTGGTGGAGTATGTAAAGCAAATCTCGTTGTATGAAGAAATTATAATATCTGTTAAAGTAACCATAACCACTTACATTACCTTAACGGAAATAGAATATCATTTAAACAAAATTAAATTCTTGTTCAAAGAAAAAGTAGTACTAATTAATCGTTCTGTTCAATTGATGTACAATTTACATATTTTTAGATGGACATCGTCGACCAACTTCACAAATGCAAATATTGCCTACAAATTAAAGAACTGGGCATGAATAAGGTGAATACAAAATAGAAACATTTAACACTGTAGGTAATAATTATTATATTTCTGAAATCTCTAGCCAAATATGTACGATGTATGTTATATTTCTCGGTTATTTTGTCGCATTTGGATTGTGGCGATAGCAGCACGGACAGAAGAGGACAGAAGACAGAACAAAATAAATATGGCGACTGTACTGAGCCGACCCGAAAGATCCGGACTGAGTCGCGCCGATTCAGTGTATAATGCAGTTCGCGGGAATCTTGAATTAATTGGAATTTACCACCCATGTAATATTTAATAAATCGCCAGGATTAACTTGGATACTCTCTCTGTCTTCCTTCTTCTAAATTTTTTAAGAAAAGGCAGACGAAATTAATCATAAGAAATTTATTATTAATAGGAAATCACCTGTAAGAAGAGATATTATTATAAACCGTGACCAACAGAAAATAATTCAATAGTATGTCGCTTATAGAAGCAAATAAAAATTCTTCAAAGTAGTGTATATGTGTCATTTCCTATAGAAATTTGTCCATATGGAATATCACCTACATACTTCATTCATTATAAATTCCCAATAAAATATTTTTTCATTGAGACCCATAAAAGCTAAAAAACGAGTGAATAGAAAATTACCAAAATGAATGTTTAAGAAAGTATATGAGTCATTCCCAATAGGATTTGCTTCCTATATTGAGACTAATAGGAAAATAATTTAACAGGATATGGCCCATACAGACCAAATAAAAATGCTTAAGGAGGAGTGTGTTTAATTTCCAAAAAAATTATTTTCCCCCATTGCGATCAATGAAAACCCATACAAGAATTGTTAATATGGAAATTTCCGATATAAACCGATAAAAATGAATCCACATTGCAATACATTTCCCATACAACTTGTAGAAACCCATATAATCCCATAAAATATTCTATTGGTTTTAATACTTTTTTTGTAATGAAATTTGCACAGGGATATGAGTCCTATGTGAGGTTTTACTTACACAAAATGAATTTGTCTACCTAAATGATATATTCCCTCAACTAAATTTTTAATATTATATATTAAGAGGTTTAAAATGATCGTTTAATGTATTGTTGGCTACTTACTCTTCTATATTTCTTTGTGTTTTATAGCTCAAAACAAAAATCGCCTCCTATAACATCATAAGTAATCTGATGATTTAAGAAACTTACAAAATCAGAAAAAATATCAATATTTTATCAAGCTTTACTTTTTCTAATATCCTCCTAATCTCTAATAGCCAACGTATTTTTATTTTAAATAATCGCAATCTGAAACTAATTTCTTGTCACTAAAATGTACTTTCTTGTCAATAATATGCAAAAGAACTAGAAAATATATATATTCGAGAAGCAGTAAAATTTTGCCCAAACAGGAAAGAGATTGTAATGATATCTCGTCTCGACTCCCTTTTCTAGTTTGTGTTGTGAACCCGATTAAGTTGAGACCAGTATAAGATTGGCATAATACTCTTTTATAGATTTGACAACAAATATAAAACTAGGTCATTTGAAGATATAGTCAAACTTTTATTGAAAATAATCCACTAGCATCCCTTGTTTGTTTATTTAAATTAATCGTAGTATGACTAGAACTAAACCATTTTCACTTCTGAAGTAAACTGGTCACTGTGTATTTACCAAAAATCCTAACCTGAAATATCTAGTAGGTACGAATTGTCAAAAATTTCTGTAATTATGTTACTTGTCACTTTTCTTCCCTAAAAGTGTTTTTAATTTGTGATTTAAAAAGTTTTGTGCAAGTTAAATGATAGTGAAATTGTGTAATTTACGATTGCCCTTTTACAGTTCCGGTGCCTGAACCAACCTGATTAAGGTAATTTCCCTCTTCTGCATTTTCTAACACAACAAAAGTCGTTCTATAAAACAAAGACACATTAATTTTAGCTAAGTTAAATATTTGATTGTTTCAAATTATGGTCTGAGGTACAAAATAGTCTGAATTTTACTTTTTCTGATTTGCAATATATTTAAATATATATTATAAATGTGATTTATCACGATTAAGGATTTTATTCTATACACCTTGAGAAAATTTTAAAATTTCATTGTCATCAAAAAGACACGACGAGAAGTTTTTCTGTTCTTATGTGCTTATATAGTGCTAAATCTAAATATTTCACTAGCAAAAATGCCAGTGAAGCAAGTAAAAGTTTCACATTAGGTTATTATTATTATTATTACGTTGAACAATTTTAGGTATAGATAAACTATAGCTTTTACATACAGTAAGCATCTTTTTTTTCATAATTTTTCATTTTGAAATTTCGGAGTTATTGTCAGAAACATGACGTCATGCTCATTTAGTTATTTTTCCAGAGTTTAAAAAATCTGTAAAAAAAAATATGTTAGGTCGGTACATAAAATGTAGAAATTTCCAAAAAAAAATATTTCCGCTATTTTTGAGGGTCCGGTCGACTTTGGGACCTCACGATTTTGCAGTTTTTTTCAAAAATGTCTGAAAGTACTCATTTTAAATAGTAATTTTCAAGGGTACTTTTGTGAGGTTAGAATGAGTCTAGTTTTAAATAAAATGCAAGATTCTAAACAAATATTAAATTTTAAATGCTACTTTTAAGCATTTCTAAATTTACCCTTAGAGGGTTATTGTATAATTTTGTATATTATAATGGAAGTTTATCTCATTTACATACGATTTATAAATAATTATAATGTTCCAAGAATGGAAATTGTTGAACTTTGAAATAATGTAACATTTTACACTATATTTTATACACGTAGTTATTATAGCTGGAAAGGTTTTTTTTGGGGTAAAAGGTCCAATGTTTAGAAAAAACTAGTTTTTGAACTTGCCGACGTTTCGGTAAATTTATTACCTTATTCAGGGCACTACAAAATATAAAATTATGAAACAAAACAATTCATGAAATACAATAAAAATATACTTGTTTATGGCATTAAACTGTAAATTTAAAGAGTTAAATAAAAAAGATAAAAAAGGGCTACTTCACCTATGTTTCGTTCCGTACACATAAAACGTCATGAGTGCTAAATGGAAATTTTTTTGTATCAATTTCAAATACGATTAATCAAAAATTTAATATTCTTAGAGGGAACATTTTTACAATAGTTATCGATAGATAATAACATACAATATTTAAATATAATCGATTTTTCACATACATAAATTGTGTACAAAAGAAGACAGGTTTTTAAGTCACATCACACTCTCAGTTTTATGTAGGTATCTTAAACGAATCATTAAGGGATGTACGGTTGCGGACAATAAAAAATGGGACAATTTTTTTTGTAGTGTAAAATAACTTTTTAAATTTATTATTTAATTAATATGAGGGGGAAATTTCTATCCGTATTTTTTTTGACAAATTTAAATATCAGATACTGATTACTGTTAGAACAAAAATATTAATAATCCCAATACAAACAACTAGATTTTAGCAAAAATAATAAGAGTTGCACGGAAAAAAAACTATTCTATATCAAAGTAATCGATTATTCTTGAATTTTTATATTTTGTCACTAAAATAATACTTGGCATAATAAATTATTGTTGTTTCAATAATATACCAATTGTAAACCAAGAACAGATATATTTTTGATTTTCATTAGCGCAAGTCATTAAGTCAATATAAGTTTGATTCCTTTGAAATATAAATATGTATTAAATATACTCTTAATAGTACACTTCTTTCGAGTACTGTTTACCGTGAGAGTAAGTATAAGGACATCTTCAAGTAAATTCTTATTTAAATATTTTTTTTGACATAAGAATACTACTCTTGGAATAAAACTACAAACAACTTTGCTGGAAGAATTATACATGCTATTAATCCAATAACTGTTATCCTTGCTAATCTCAATGTGAAATGTTCTAATATTGGAACAAGTGAATCGCGCAGTGGTGGGAGGTAGAAAACTATGCCTTTGCCAAACAAAGACGACATACCTTACCTACCACGCGTCAAATTGTGTGTGCTGTACTTTGTTGATAGATGTTGATTATTATGAAATAATTTATATTTGTAAAGTAACACTTGAAAACGAAGTATATGAACATTATGAACTGTGAAATAGAAGTTAATGAGTTTACGATAGCAAGTTTGGAATTTCAGTAATTTCAATATTAGAAGGTAAGTTTAATAATTCTGGTTTTACTGCATGCAAGCTATTTAAATTACGTTATACTTTACAAGAAATGAATACACAACGTCACTATATTGTAAGTGAAAAGGTATTCATCTGAAGTTTAATGATTGTGTATAGATTTCCCGTTATTTTTCCTTTTTGACAATTTTTGCTTGTATATTGTATACAATCTATAGTCAAGATCCGCATTTTTATTGTAGTGGCGTTTTATTATATAATACATATACAGGGTGACTGGTAAGTCGGCTTATTTCTATGAGGGTGGGTTAGTAGAACTCATTTGCAATTGATTTAGAGATCTAATAGTTTTTGAGATATTTTATTATTAAACTAAAAAATAATAAAATTTTCTTTAATATTTCAGTTTCCTGTGTTAGTTTATATAGTTATGTAACAAAAAATTAGGTTAAATACTTTAATAAGATAAAAAGACTAGCTAAAAAACTACATTTGTGAAAAGAATTTCAACCCAATCGTACATACATAGGAATTTATTTTTAAAACTTGAAATGCATTAAAAGTGCAAATTATTTAAAAACTTCCCTACTTTATATGTTACTTTTCGAATGAAGTTTACATGAAATTTTAAAAACTATATTTGACTTCCATAAATAATTAAAAAAGGACTAGGTACAGGTAGAGCGTCCATTGTTTTCAAATAAAAGAGGTACAAGGTGTTTCCAAAAACATGTGCCATCGCTTAAAAGGAGATTCTACACTCAAAAATAAGACAAATTCCTATCAACGTAGGTCCATTTTTTGCTTCGTTTCTGAGATACTGAAGTTTTATTTTTCCTTGCGTTAACTGTAAAAAATATATACGCAACTATTTTTTTTAGTTTTTGATGGTCTAATTATGTAGAAAGTTAATTGCCGAAAAATTTCACCTCTTGACGTTTCTTAGATATCGGCATCTTGTAGAAGATAAATGTAATTTTTAAAGTCTTTTTTAAGTCTATTAAAAAATAATAATAATAATGCTATTAAGTACCCTACACAAAAAAATTGCATTTATCTCCTACACGAAACCTAAATCTAACAAAAATCAAGAGGTGACTTCTTTTCAGCAATTAACTGTCTACATAACTGTGCCATCTAAAACTAAAGAAGTCAGTGGTGTATATATTTTCTTTACAAAATTAACCGAAATAATAAAACCTCAACATTCTGCATTTCAAGTACGAAACAGCAATGGACCCATGTTGATAGTAGCTATTTGTCTTATTTTTTGAGTGAGAAATCTCCGCTTAAGCAATGACACATGTTTTTTTGAAACACATGAGAGAAAGGGAAATTTCTAAAAGAAAAATAATAATAATAGAATGTCTCAAAAACTGTTAGGTTTTGCATTATGCATATTATAGTTAAATCAGTTGCAAATGAGGTCTACTAACATCCCTTGAAAGGAATACGGAGACTTACCATTCATGCATCCTGATGTGTACCTATATATAACATTATTAGTCAATCAGTTTCTGAAGTCATTGATATTAATTTATTATCAGTGTAGGATTATAGTTCTTTGTTCTTGCCAAAAATGCTAAGCTAACATATTAATTATTATGTATTTTAGCTGCCTATTTACAGTTTGTATATACGCATGGAGATTTTGTGAATATCCAAATGGGCTTAAAAATTTCGGTTTCATATGTACAAAACTTATTATGCCATACCTGTTTGAAAGTTCGAGCATACTTTTCTGTTATATAGTTAGCTACAATGATTTGTTTAAATTATTTACACTTTAATAACATAAATAATTGTTTTCTAGGTCAAGAAAATGAACTAACGTTGGACAATTTACTGGAAATTTCAGAACAGATTATAGAACTTATTCCTCAAATCGGAAAGAGAATAAAATTCAAAAAACACTTAAAAGCTCATAAAGAAATAATGTGCCTTCCTGTGGTAAATTTGAAGTCTCATATACAATGTGTTCACGAATTGACTTATACTTGTAAAATTCTTGGTTGTTGTTTTCTTAATGAAACGTCATTCTTCATAAGAAATTTTTCTTATTCTGAAAAGTCCTTAGTCAATCCCAGAAATTCAAATTTGATTCAAATGATTTATCAGTTTTATTTAAATATTGTCTGAACGTTATTTGTGGCATTCTCTAAATTTTTCCTTTTTGTTTTTTGGGACATGAATAATTCTTTTTGTTATCTAAAAATATAGTTTACCCAGTATGTTACTGGAAAAATAAACCTCTGCGCTTGTGACTACGTCAAAATATTAGTCAGAGGGTGTATTTTGACAACTAATATGAGACAAAAAAATAATAATATAATTCTTTAATATTTCAAAAAAACACCCTCTGACTAATCTTTTAATGTAAAGTCACAAGCGCAGAGGTTTATTTTTCCAGTAACATACTGGGTAACTAACTATATTTTTTAATAACGAAGGAAGGGTAGTAAGTTCCAAAAAATAAAATGAAAAAAGTTTTATTTAAATAATACAATTGTTGAATGAAATGAAATTTATCCTTACATTAAGTGGTAAATTTAATAGAACGCAATATTAAATCAAGAAGGAAAAGATTTCAGTCAACATCAAATATTTATTGATTCAAGTAATTCATCAGTTTTGTTTAAATAATACAGTTGTTGAACGAAATGACACATTTCGTACATTAAGTGTTAAATGTAATAGATCGCAATAATCCCTACTTTTGAACTGAATAATTAAATCTTAGATTAAGTATAAGTTAGTATTGAATATTGTTCGAAACTTCTTCTTAGCTGAAGTAGAACCATTATTCTAAAGTTAATAATTAGTTATCATTAAAAGAAGGAGACTAAGATAATAAATTTTAAGAATAACGTTTTCCTTGATGGAAAAATATCTATTCTTGCGGATATATGAGTACAATAATGTCTTAATTTAAGAATAGTAGTCTTAAAAATAGTTTAGATTTTTTTCCGTTTGACCCATTTTTTTATTGCCTACAACTATACAGAATTATGCATGTAACATTTTATCCCCTTATCTTTGTTTTTTACCTAGAAGAAATGGCGAGGATAAAACTTGTAATTTACCTTTAATTAGGACTACAAAAAGTGAATGAACTCTACTTAAAATTATGCAATATTAATTTTGTTCAACTCTTCTTTTAGCAATGGTAATCAGTCACGTCATACTAAAATACACAGAGCAATTGGATAAATATTTATCTTTATTTAATAATATTATTATTTATTTTAATGAATTTCTTTACCTATCGACACATTCTTGTTACCTTACAATATCATTGTCTCTTATTTTTTTACTGAAATCGTGTCTACATTTCAAAACTTGTTATTTTACTAATGAATTTCGAAAATGACGAACAGTTTGTACAAGTCAACTTTTCATGGAATGTATCCTTTATTGGCCTTTTTTTAAATTTGAATACTATTACAATGAAAAATTATTGGCCATATGTGCACGCTTCATTAATTTACATTCTAGTCTGACAATATTTCAAATTTTTAAAAGGACAAGCAACAATTTTGCACCAAATTTAGGTTCAATTAAAAAAAAATGGTTTTATTGGACAAATACAATTTATGGGATTGGTTTTCATTTGTCGTTCTTTAGTAGATTTGTTTTCATTCCCATTGTGTGTATACATGAACCGGACAAATTTAATTTAATCATTGTTGATATATACTTAGTATATCACTTACTCGCTGCATAGATTTATTTAACATTTAAATATAATAGTTTTTCTATTCCATTAAAAAGTGCTAAGGAAAAATTAATCAAATGAAAAATGAAATACGGGATGAACCACCGAAAACAGCTCACTGCGGTTTATGTCATTTTGGATCAACTTTTGACAAAACGCATAAACAGGTCAATTTTATCTTCAAGGGAGATACTTAAATTCACTATTTTCATTAGTGTTTAGGGGTTAAACGGAGGGGATATTTATCCCTAAAATATCAAATGGCAAGAGGGGTCAAGTAACAAATCATTTTAAGGTCTGTTAAATTCTCTTTACAACGGCATTCCACTTTTTTAAAATTCCGTTCGAAAGATTTAGTACCCAATAAAGTGGATTATTTACGTGTCAGTTGATTCAATGTTCGAAATTTCCATCAAAAACTTCCATACAATGAAAAAGGCCTTGTTCAAAATGTAGAACATTCTGGTGAATGCTCATTTTCGTAAATGGTACAGTCGATTGCCATAATTATCGTTTTTGAGCAGATACCAATCCGAAAATATTCCACAAAATACATACTCAATGACCAAATTGAGAGGTTGATAATCGTGTTTTCGGACCATTTTTTTGGTCTGGTAATTTGACTGGAGAGATGTATCCGTAATCCAGAAAAATTAGAGCGAAATAACTGATCAAATTTTGAAACTCGGCAAAGATGTTCATTCATACGTATTATTAAATATTCTAAAAGTCAATCTGTTGTGCTCAAGCCGTCATCCTCGGAAAATGGTGTTCCAATTCAGTTTTTTGCCTATATATCGCTAATTATTAACGATATCAAAAAATACACACAGAATAAATGTGGATAAAAATAGAGATATGCCCAGATTTTCACCTGAGCTTAAATCAGAGGGTGCTTTTTTGACAACTAATATAAGACCCAAAAATAATAATATAAATTCCTAATGTTTCGGAAAACGATTCTGTTTTCTTTTTTCAAAGTTATTTATCCTTTTTTTAGAATATGTCAAGAGTGAAACTTGACACATATATTATCTGTTTATGTAATATCCATAGATACTTACATAGAACTGTTCATACTTAAAAATTATACATATTAATTTTGTTCAATTCTTCTTTTAACATCGGTAACCACGGTGTACCAAAATCTACAGAGCAATGGGATAAATATTTTTATTCATTCAATATTATTATTGCCGATTCCTTTATTTTTATTTTTGCTGTCCGCTCCTTTCATTAAAATTTTTGTCGAATCCCAATTTATTCTATGTCCATTTTCCCAAGCATGTTCGCAAATTTTTGATTTTTCAATTTCACCCTTTCTAATATAACTTTTATGCTTACCTAACCTTACATAAATAAATAACTTTGAAAAATGAAATGGATTCGTTTTCCGACACGTTAGGGAATTATACTATTATTTTTTTGTCTCATATTAGTTGTCAAAAAAACACCCTCTGACTAATCTTTTGACGTAAAGTCACAAGCGCAGAGGTTTGTTTTTCCAGTAACATACTGGGTAACTAACTATATTTTTTAGATAACGAAGAATTATTTATGTGGTAATAAGTCCCAAAAAAGAATAGGAAAAATTAAGAGAATGTCACAAATATTATTCAGGCAATATTTAAATAAAACTGATAAATTATTTGATTCAAATTTGAATTTCTGGGATTGGCTAAGGACTTTTCAGAATTGGAAGAAGTTTTTATGAAGATGTTTTATTAAGAAACCAAAAATAAAAAATTTTACCAGTATAAGTAAGTCCATTCGTGAACACGCTGTATATGAGACTTCAAATTTACCACAGGAAGGCACATTATTTCTTTATAAGCTTTTAAGTGTTTTATGAATTTTATTCTCTTTTCGATTTGAGGAATAAGTTTTATAATCTGTTCTTCTAAAATTTCCAGTAAATTGTCCAACGTTAATTAATTGTCTTGATCTAGAAAACAGTTATTTATGTTATTAAAGTATAAATAATTTAAACAAATCATTGTAGCTAACTATATAATAGAAAAGTATGCTCGAACTTTCAAACAGGTATGGCATAACAAGTTTTGCACCTATGAAACCGAAATTTTTTAATCCCATTTGAATATTCACAAAATATCTATGCATATATACAAACTGGAAGTAGGCAGCAAAAATACATAATAATTAATATGTTAGCTTAGTATTTTTGGCAAGAACAAAGAACTTTATCCTACACTGATTATAAATTAATATCTATGAATTCTGAAAGTCTTTGATTAATAATGTTATATATAGGTACACATCAAGGTGCATGACTGGCAATTCGCCGTATTCCTTTCAAGGGATGTTAATAGAGCTCATTTGCAACTGATTTAACTAGAATATGCACAATACAAAACCTAACAGTTTTTGAGATATTTTGTTTTTTTTTTTAAACTTCCCTTGCCCTTATGTGTTTCAAAAAACATATGTCATCGCTTAAGCGGAGATTTCTCACTCAAAAATAAGACAAATAGTTACTATCAACATGGATCCATTGCTGTTTCGTACTTGAAATGCAGTATCAACATGGGTCCATTGCTGTTTCGTACTTGAAATGCAGTATTAACATGGGTCCATTGTTGTTGCGTACTTAAAATGCAGAATGTTGAGCTTTTATTATTATTTCGGTTAATTGTGTAAAGAAAATATACACCAATGACTTCTTTAGTTTTAGATGGCACAGTTATGTAGACAGTTAATTGCTGAAAAGTAGTCACCTCTTGGTTTTTGTTAGATTTAGGTTTCGTGTAGGAGATAAATACATTTTTTTATGTAGGGTACTTGATAGCATTATTTTTTTTTTAATAGACTTAAAAATACTTTAAAAATTGCATTTATCTTCTACACGATGCCGATATCTAAAAAATGTCAAGAGGTGACATTTTTCGGTAATTAACTTTCTACATAATTGGGACATCAAAAACTAAAACAATCAGTGGTGTATATATTTCTTAGAGTTAACCCAAAAAAAAAAATTCTCAGAAACGATGCAAAAATGGACCTATGTTGATAGGAATTAGATATATTTGTCTTATTTTTGAGTGTATAATCTCTGTTTAAGCGATGGCACATGTTTTTCGAAACAGCCTCTATCTCTTTAATTTGAAAACAATGGACGCTGTACCTAGTATTTTTGTTTTATTTATGGAAATAAAGTATAGTTTTTTAAACTTCATATAAACCTCATTCGAAAAGTAATATATAAAGTGGAGAAGTCTTTAAATAATTTGCACGTTTAATACATTATCAAGTTTTAAAAATAATTTCCTATGAATGTACGATTGGGTTGAAATTTTTTTCACAAATGTAGCACTTTAGCCCGTCTTTTTATTTTATTAAAGTGTTTAATCTAATTTTTGTTACATAACTATGTAAACTAACGCAGAAAACTGAAATATTAAAGAAAGTTTTATTATTTGTTTATTTTAAAAATAAAATATTCCAAAAACTATTAGACATCTAAATCAATTACAAATGAGTTCTACTAACCCACCCTCAAAGGAATAAGCCGACTTACCAGTCACTCTGTATATGTATTATATAATGAAACGCCACTACAATAAAAATGCAGATCTTGACTATAGATTGTATATAATACACAAACAAAAATTATCAGAAAGGAAAATAACTTGGGAAACCTTTACACAACCATTAAACTTCAGATGAATACCTTTTCACCTAAAATATAATGACATTGTGTATTCATTTCCTGTAAAGTATAACGTAGTTAAAATAGCTAGCATGCAGTAAAACAAGAATTATTAAACTTACCTTGAAATAATTGAGGACTCCAATTCCCAACTTGCTAATAGCTCTTCCATTGTAAACTCATTAACTTCTATTTCACAGTTCATAATGTTAATATACTTGTTTTTCAAGTGTAACTTTACAAATATAAATTAATAATCAACATTTATGAACAAAGTATAGCACACACAATCGACGCGTAGTAGCTAAGGTATGTCGTCTTTGTTTGGCAAAGGCATAGCTTTCTAGCTCCCATCACTGCGCGATTCACTTGTTCCATCATTATTTCAGAATACTTCACATTAAGATTAGTAAGTATTCAATCAAGGACAACAGTTATTGGATTAATAGTATGTATAATTCATCCCACAAAGTTGTTTGTAGTTTTATTCCAAGAATAGTATTCTTATGTCAAGAAAAACATTTAAATAAGAATTTACTTCAAGATGTCCTTATACTTACTCTCACAGTTAACAGTACTCGAAAAAAGTGTACTATTAAGAGTATATTTAATACATATTTATACTTCGAAGGAATCAAACTTATATTGACTTAAAGACTTGCGCTAATGAAACTCAAAAATATATCTGTTCTTGATTTACAATTGGGATATTATTGAAACGATAATAATTTATCATGCCAACTAATATTATTCTAGTAACAAGTATAAAAGTTCAAGAATAATCGATTACTTTGATATAGAATAGTTTTCTTTCCGTGTGAAAAACGGTTTAAAATTAATTTCTTCAAATTAAAAAAATAGTCAGTTGGTACTTTCTCATCTTATACAATTTGAAATTAATGAAAAATAAATTATTTTGCTTTATTTTATTTCTTCTTCGTTTGTCTCGTTTACCTCATTTGTCTCATTTCTCATTTGTCTCATATGTTTCATTGACTCTTTGACTTATTTGTTTCATTTGACTAATTTATCTCAATCAGATGAATGAGATAAATTAGTGAGATCATTTGTCTCATCTGCCTCGGTTGTTTGTTTTATTTCATCTTCATTTGGCTCATTTGTCTCATTTGCCTCAATCGTCTCATTTGTCGTCATTCTCATTTATCACATTTATCATTCTCTAATTTGTCTCATTGGTCTCATTTGGCTCATTTATCTCATTTGTCCTATTTATCTCTTATTTTATTTGTCATATTTATCTTATTTACATCATATCTCATATGCCTTATTTGCCTCATTTTTCTCAATTCTCAGTTATCTTATTTATCTCATTTAATTCATTTATCACATTTGTTTCATTTATCTCATATGTTTCATTTGACTCATTTGAGGCATATGATTAATTCATATCATTTGTCTCATTTGCCTGGAACGCCTTATTTGTCTCGTTTCTTTCATTTTCCCCATTAATCTCATTTGTATAATTTGTCTCATTTGTCTCATGTATCTCATCTTTGTCATATTTATCTTATTTATTTTGTTTATTTTGTTCATATTAAGTATTTTATTATATATAAATAAATGGAAAAGTCATTTTCAATTAAAGCAATTTATTCCTTTCATGTCAAATAACTTTACAGGGGAGAAATCAATAAGGTCCAGACACTTTTCTGCTTTTTCTTAGATTGTATAGTAGTCAAAAATGACCACGCCCGCGGAGTTGAAAAAGCTTATCAAGAAACAAAAAAGCACCGGGATCTGATGGTATCGATCATAAGCTACTTAAGAATCTGCCGAGTAAGGGTATTGTCCAACTTACGCACGTCACAAATGGCATTCTGCGCCTGCAACACTGGTCTAGTGTGGAAGTATGCGGTGGTGTGTCCTATCTTGAAATCAAACAAAAATCCGAAAACTAGTTACCGTCCGATATCTTTACTATCGGCAGTATCTAAATTGGTTGAAAAGGTCGTCTTGAAGCAGTTAAACACCGCCCAGGACAATCTTGAAATCAACGACGATTTTCAGTTCGGTTTTAAAAGGGGATGCAGCACGACTCAGAAAGTCGTCAGGATCGTCAATGATGTCAAGCGACAGTATAATCTCGACAAGAGCACCGCCACGGTGTTCTTAGATATTGATAAAGCATTCAATACCGCCTGGTTACCTGGCATCATATGTAAACTGCATCGGTACGACTTTCCAGGCTACTTAACGCAACTGATACCCTCTTATTTGCACGGTCGAACGCTGCGAGTGAGAATGAACAAAACGCTATCAACGCAGAGGGACATTAGAGCAGGCGTTCCGCAGGGGTCGGTTCTTGCACCAAAATTATATAACATATACGTGTCCGACTTTCCGCAGTTCTCAAACACCAAGCTTGCGATGTACGCCGACCATACATATTTTAATGTAATACTTGTATACCTATCATCATCCCTCTACCCTACACGACCACCCCCTAAAAAAATTCAAATGGCAAAGGGGGTCGAGTGATACCACTTTTGAAAGGTCTTTCAATTCTCTACGTAACTGTGTATTTTTATAAACTTTTATCTATTCGTTCCTGAGAAATAATTGTTTCATTATTTTAGGTTCGGGAAATAAAAATAAAAGAAGCAGTTTAAATTATTATATGTATTGTTCAAAATGACCCCCACCGACTTCCATACACTAGTATAATCTGTCTTGAAATTCTGTACGAACATTTCTAAACACATCTGGAGACAATAAACGGCATTCTCGAACAATTCTTTCACGTAACTCTTCCAGAGATGCGCATTTTGTTGCAAATACCTTCGATTTCAAATGTCCTCACAGAAAGAAATTCAAGGGAGTTAAATCGGGTGACCTAGCGAGCCACTCCACAGGACCTCTTCTTCCAATCCATCGCTCAGGAAACCGATTATCTAAAAATTGACGGACTGCTATAGCAAAATGTGGGGGTGCTCCATCCTGTTGGAAAAACAGTTCGCCCTCTAAAAGATTATCGTCTTCTTCGAGGATTTGGGTAATCATTGGATCGATGTTATTCTCTAACAGATCGAGTTACCTTTCGCCATTTAAATTGTCAGGAATAAAAAACGGCCCGACAATGTGATCCCCTAAAATGCCAGCCCAAACATTTTACTTCTGAGGCCTTTGGGTATGAGTTTCCATGAACAAATGTGGATTGATTTCACTCCAATACCTACAACTGTGCCTGTTTACCTCTCCATTTAACTGAAATGTCGATTCATCAGAAAATCACGTATTGTATTGGCATTACCGTTTAATTTTTCACTAAAAATCTCACCGAATTCAAGCCGACGATCGGGATCATCTTCGTTTAATTCGTGTACCAATTTAAATTTATATGGATGAAATTTGTGGGCTTTTACAATTCGATGAACACTGCTTCGTGATCGATTGAGTATTATCCATCTGCAAATGACTGAGAACTGCCACTTCGACTGCTTCATTTCTAATCGGTCGCTGAGGTTCATGCTTTTTGTTTCCTACAGAACCAGTTTCCATAAATTTTGTCAATAATTGTAAAACATACTGAGAACCAACCCTTCTATCTGGGTGATTTCAATTGAATATGCGCTCCGTATCTCTAGCACAATTATCGTTTTTAAAATAAATGCTGACAATTTCTATTCTCTCCTGAAGGGTATAAACCATTTTGAGAACTCACTCTGGTAGAATGTATCTCAATTTAAAATTGGTTGTGAACAAGTTAATGTTCAAGGACTATCAAATACTTATGAATCTTTTATTATTCTAATACTAAACAGACCAGGAAAGTGTTTTTTGTCGAAAAAACTCGTGTTGATTTGAGAGCACTAAAAAAATGTAGTTTTTTTATAAATTCCAATACCCAGTGCCGTATATTTTAGATTTTTTAAATGATTTCGATTGTGTGTAATCATCAAAAATAAAATTATTTTCCTTAAGAACGAATCGATAAAAGTTAAAAAAAATACACAGTTATGTAGGAAATTGAAAGACCTTTCAAAAGATGTATCACTCGACCCCTCTTGCCATTTGAATTTTTTGAGGGGGTGGCCGTGTAGGGTAGAGGGATGATAATACGTATATAAGTATTACATTAGAATATGTCCCCTTTGGAAACAAGGTCGACGTGTTTCACCAATTTTTCAAAAAAAAATTATATCTCCAAAGTTATTCAGGGTGCCTACTTTTGGTTGGGACACCCTGTAAAATGGAATAAAATTTGGAGGGTTGATATGGAAATTTTGAAAGGGATGGGTAAAACGTGACTTAACAAAGTAAACATTATAAACATAAGTGAGAAATACAACCTACCTGTAATCTTGTATTGCTCATTTATGTTTCTACTGTTTGGTTTGTTAAATCAGTCCATTTTTTTCTAGCATTTTAAACAAATTTGAATGGGTATTTACTTGTCCCAATTTGTCTCAATCAGAAAATTAAAAGGACAGTAAAAATAAGTTTTAACTCAGGACATGATTTGATTAGCGACTAGATCAATCAATGTATTTTCTAATTGCTTGCGTTTTTTTGTTTGTTTCATGAAACTTTTGGATGTAAAGTTTCAAATCAAGTTTTGTAGTTAGTCAGCAGTTCTGTTTATTTGTCGTTCCACTTGTTTTCTCTGAGTTACTGTCAGATTCCAAGAATGCTGTTTTAATTGTTCTTTTACACAAAAACAACTGGCGCGCGTGTTTTAAGTACTTAGTGCATGCTATTTCTAATTCAAATAATAATTACTAATTTTATTTGTAAACAAATCTACATTTCCGGTTAAAGAAATAATGCAATCAGGAAGTTTCTCAGTTTTATTCCCACTAAATCAGCAAAAATAAAAATTGGCTATATCGTACTGAATTTAAAGTGTTACATGACATAAGGCACAAATTTAAGGAGCGTGTTTCTTGGTAAATATTTGTTTTATAGTTAGTTAATTTTCTATTCAATTATTGCTGAAAATAAAACATTCCAAAAAATTGTGCATCATTATTAAACAAGAGATATTGTCTCCTGGAAAATGGCGAAAGGGATCAGGTATCAAGATAAATTACTGGAAATACACTGTGAACACTGAACAGAAAATTTATTTTTGACATTGATGCAAAAATCAAATACTATCAAAGCAATTTTCTTATTAGTTTTATAACAAAATCTTATTGTATTCTGAAACGTCTTCGTATTCGAACCTAAAATATGTCACATTATTGAAAAGTTTCATTTTCAGATTAATATTTTCTCAGGAAAGATATTTCTTGTATAGGCAAAATCATTTTTTTATAGAAAAAACAATCTTTGACTAAATAGTAATCGTTTAGGGGGCAGATGTAAAAATAATTTTTACGGCAGTGACAATACTCAAAAAAGTGCGAAAATGCCACTAATACATAATTATAGACAATATGCTGACCTTGAGTTTCAACTAGAAGTAACCAACAACAGCTGTTCTGTGATTTTATATCCGGTTGTTTATTTTGACGCAGAAATATCGAATACTGTGAACAAGGAATTTTTGTTTTAGTGCCGCGTCGCGGATAAAGTGTACGCGCCGTCAAACACGAACAAACAATATTGTATGACAACGTAAATAAAACTGAGAGTTCAAAGAATATGCGAGTTATGTATTGGTAAATTGACCATTAAATGATATCTAACATCAAACAAAACCATTTCGCCACTTATGTCTGTTATATGACAGCCACCTGATGTTAAAATGTCTTGGAAGATTTTATATTAATGTGCTGTAATATTTGAAGTATTGTTAAGATACCAAGAAATTGTGCTCAATAAAATAATTTGATGCTTAGTTCTAAGGACCAGATATTCTAGATTCATATTTTTCATTGCAGTTCTTGGACCATCATTGTAGGCCACTGAATACATAAAGCAAATATTTATCAGTTCTAATTTGAGTGAAACTGATATGTTTACAAACTTTAATTAAAATTCCTAGAATTTTTTTATATTTTGGTAATTTATATGAATTTGTTACATCGAAAATATAATTAATCTGTGCTTTACACAACTTTTAAAAACTAACTTAGAAGTACTTGATATTCCAAAATTTTCCATTATTTTTTACCTATATGCTGCATATATTTATTTTTTGAAAAACAATGATGATGATACATAAATAAAAATTAAAATCTACCGCACTACTGGTATTATTAGCACAAAGAATAAACATAAAATAGTTTATGTTATGACTAAAGCTGGCCGAGGTGGCTGGAGTACAGCCACGGTCTTGCGCTGGTGTCACACGTGCCGATTTAGAAGTGATTTACGCTGCAGTCTTATTTGAAATGTTAATGCGTGAGGTTATACCTATAAATTATACATAATGTCAAATGCGCCAAAGGGTGAAAAACGACCGTACGCGGACACAGTGAATAAATTTATCGGTGAATTTCCGGATTTATTCTATGACGGATGAAAAATAATTTGTAAAGTTTGCAATCAAGACTTAATGTACTGGCACAAAATAAATTGTCGTCGTCATATCAATACCGTGCAACATCAAAATAAAAAAAATGGCATGCCTTTGACAACTCAGTTTATGTTTGATTTATTGTTAATGTTAATAGCCTGTAATATTTCGCTACACATACTGGATAAACAACCATTTCGGGAGTTTTGGAATAAATACAATCCCCAGGTGAACTTACCAAGTCATACATCGTTACATAGATATAATCCAGCTGTTCGTGTAGACATTGTAAATAGGATTAAATGTGGATTAAAAAATACACGGCTCTGGTTATGTATTGACGAGACGATAGATTGTAAAAAAAATCTATTTTAAATATTATAGTACGTGTACTGGACCCTTTTAAACCAACATTTCCACTTTTATTTGCTAGTAAAAGACTAACTGCATGTACTGGCGAAATAATTACGCGGGTGGTATTGGAGACATTCGAAAAATTTGAACTTTCAACAAGTCAAGTATTGATGTTTGTGACTGATGGTGCCGCGACAATGCGCGTGGTAGGCCGTTCTCTTCAAAGAGACAATTGTAGGTTTTTACATGTTACGTGTAAAGTGCATGCGTTACATCTTGTAGCAGAAACGATTCGAAAATGTTTTCCAGAGGTAGATGCATTAATAGCAAATACAAAAAAAGTATTTCTCAAATCTCCTAAACGGCGTCGAGCATTTCACAGACAGTGTCCTGGTATCCCTGAACCACCAGAGCCGATACTTACACGTTGGGGAACGTGGTTGAAAGTGGCTTTTTATTATGCTGAATATTTTCAACAAATAAAAGCTGTGATACTACAGTTCAACCCTAACGAGGCTGCAGCTATTAGGGAAAGCCAGACAAGCTTTCAAGACGTTTCCCTTGAAACTGATTTAAAAACTATTAATAACAATTATAGAGGACTACACGACGTAATAGAAAAATTGCAAAATAGTTCGTTATCGTTAGTGGAATCGCTGCAAATAGTGGACGACGTAAATACACAGCTACAGGCTATAAATGACGCAAAAAATAATCGCGTTAGTGAAAAATTCGAGAGTGTGTTACAGAAACATCCTGATTTTAGCAAATTAAGACAAATTTGTGATGGTGCATCTACAACTTCGTTAAGTGAGTTCACAGATTGTTTTACTTATGTCTGTATTACATCCGTAGATGTCGAACGGTCATTTTCAAAATACAAACATATTTTTTCACCAAAGCGAACATCGCTGACGGAGACAGCTGTAGAAACATACCTGATGCTATTATACTATAGATCTTCCCCACTTTGTGATGACGACAACCAAACTACTTCATAAATCTGCTTAAAAGGGTGAGTTTTATACAAATTTTTATAAAATGTAACATTATTATTAAAATTTTTTTCCATTTATTGTACTTATTCAAGTATTATGATATGATGTAAATATATGTATGAGTCATATGACGGCTCTGTCGGCCAGGTGACCTCGGCCAGCTTTAGTTATGACTTTCCACCGTATTTTTAATATTAATGGATGAAATTTCTATAAATATTCGAATTTTTTTTTTCACTGTAAAAATGTTGAAAAAATATGGAGCCTGGAAAGCCTCTAAAATTAAAGTTGTTTTATGAACATCTGAGATTATCTAAGGTTTACAGAAACATAGAAAAACACATTTTGACATGTAAAATGGGAAACCATTAATATCTTCCAGAACTGAAAAAGTAAATCATCAATAGATTTCGTCAAGATGCTTCTAATGATGTGTAATTCAATATGTATTGTTATTTGAAAATTTTTAGTTATATATCGATTAAGAAATTACATATTTCTTCTAAAAATCCATTTTGCATAAAATCCAATTTCCAGTGAAAAACTATAATTTGCAGTATGCCAAGCCCCTAAGAGTCCAATTTCATTAGACAGTTATCCTGATTTTTCAATTATTCAAGCGACAAAAATCTTAAAATTTGTAGGCTTGAAATTTCACGTTTTTGAGCATAAAATTTAAACCGCTTAAAATTTTCTTAATGTCTGTTCGGGATCATAATAGTTCTTTATGCACCAAGGGGGTAGAGTGAGCAACTAGGGAAACATTCATATACAGGACTAAAATATACTTTACTCCCGAAGTGCGTACAAATTTTTTGCATGAACTTGCACAATTTTTATAAAAAAAAAAATTAAATGTAAAATTAAAGAATAATAATTGGACACGAAGCTTTTGTATTTTATTACGTTTATGTCTCCTTGTATTTAATTGTCTGTTTGAATTTATTTATTTTTTATTTCTGTTTGACGTTTAGATTACTAAATATTATTAATTACCAGATATTACGAACTGTGAAAATTACCCTATTAATATTAATTACTTCCCCAGTGAGGAAAAAAATTGTTGGAAATTTGTATTGCATTTCTGGACGAATCTCGAAGAATTATGACGATTCACAAAATTTCAGACAGAAAAAATTTTCTGTCTGTGTGTCTGTCTGGTTCGCGATAGCAGCTACAGTTTTTGAGCTAAAGCTTTCAAATTTGGTACACACATTCTAGAGGTCAGGGAAGGGATTGAGTTCGTTGATGAGCAAAATTGATCCCAATGTCTAAAAAAAATATTAGTGACATTTCACCAATGTGACTTTTTTGAAACGTCAAAATGTGACTTTTTTGAAACGTAAAAAAATGTGACTTATTTGAAACGTCAAAGTGACTTTTTTAAAACGTCAAAATGTGACTTTTGAAACGTCAAACATTACTTTTATTATAAACCACACGTAGAGTTTTACTACGGTAAGGAAGTTCTGGTCCTCAAGTAAGTGGCAGCGGTTTTTTTAATTTGAAGTAAGTTACATTTTATGGTTTATATTATGTTTGAGTCTTAATTTGTTATTTTTCTTCTATTAAAAATTTGACGTACTAAAAATGTTGGCGTTACATTATGTTTGTATTCTTCATTGGTTTCCATGGCGACTTTAAAGGGAATAAACGCTTGTTCTGTTCCCTGTTTTGTGACAGTAAAATACTCTTTTATTCCCGTTGATGCAAAAAACATCTAGAGACATCTTTAATAACTATTAGTCAATATTGTGCAGTAAAAGAAATGGGTCAACACTTTGAGGCGTTCCTGTATTCAGAGTTTTAGTAAATATAGTGATATGCCGATATATGAAATATGGTTCAATTAAATTAATGACTCCAGCAGTACTAATATTGGCGTTTACGCCATAATGATATGATGCCCTCGATATGTATATCTTAAAAATATTTTGCTAACCGTCTCCATAACCCTCAGAAAATCAGATGTTTTGTATTAATAAAGCGAGATCATATCCTACAGTTTCTTGTGGACTCTGAATCACATTCATTTTAAATACATTTTCAATTTGTCCCGCGAGTCGAAACATTGTTCTTTGCTACCAGGTAACTAAGTATAAGCACTTTACCCATTTAGCTACAGCGCCAATATCTGCATTGTAATATTTTTTTCTTGTTATATTTGGTAATAATATCCAAGATGAAATTTTGATCTCCTTTGACGTTTGTTCATTGTTTCCAAGTGTTCCGATACCACAGACCTTGGACTACCTTAAGCATCTACTCGAATTAAACAATCTCAATCAAGAAGTAGTAGAAGAATATCTTAAACTCACTAAACTTTGCATGAAACAAAATTGTTTCCGATTCAACGATAATTTCTTCGAACAACATGAAGAAACAGCAATGGGTAACTCTTTGTCACCATTCATTGCCAGTCTCTTCATGAACAGGTTCGAGACAAAAACAAAAGAAGAATTCGAGTATTTCCCCAGGGTTTGGCTTAGGTATGTGGAGGTCGTTTCGCGTCAGTTAAATTCACATATGAAACTGAAAACTCTGGACAACTACCATTTTTAGATGTATTAATAATTAGAAATAGTGAAAATAAGTTAGAATTTGACATATACAGAAAAGATACCAGTACTCTAAGATATATCCCTAAGGACTCTCACCATTGTGCTCAACACAAAATGGCGTGTTTTAATTTTCTAGTCCATCGTCTATTAAGCTTTCCCCTCAATAAGGAGAGGTTTGAAAAAGAAAAAGCATTGATTAAGGATATAGCTGCGAGTAATGGATATTCTGTAAGTTTAATTGATAAAATAATTAGGAAACGAAAGTCGCTTCGAAATTCCTCGACCTTTCAAAATGAAAGAGAAAATCCGAAATTTGTATCGATTCCATTCGATCTTCGATTCACCCGTGGTATTGGTAAAATTTTTAAAGATGTAGATATGACAGTGGCTCATTCATCGGGAAACAAACTACAACAACTTTTAGGCAGTCCAAAAGATAAAATTGAAACAAACGAAAAGTCGGGGATTTACGAAATTAGCTGTAAAAGGACTGTAACCAAAAATATGTTGGACAGACTAGACGATCAATTCAAACTAGATTTAAAGAGCATATGGCCTATCTCAAATACGGTAGAACAGATAAGTCTAGTGTAGCCCAACATGCGTTTGAGAACAACCATAAAATAGATATTAGCAATTTAAGATTAATTAGGAATGTAACAAATACTAGACAGATGGATACATTTGAAAGCTTGGAAATCATAAAGTGTAAAAATAGTATGAATAGTGACAGAGGGCCTATCCCAAAGCTGCTTTATTGGTTAGTGGGTCACGGTTCACCGAATCGTGACGGTTCGGCGAACCGTGACAATAGTTTAGGTATAAATAGGGTAGATTGTTTAGTTTTAATCATCACCAGATGATGCCAACTTGGTTGGGAATACGCGCGTCGAGTGCAATATATAGTCTTTTGGTGTTTCGTGGAAAACTACGTCAGTGTTATCTTCACATCCAAGGTTCCAACCCACTCCAGTCCTAATGAAATGTTTAATTTTGACATGAAATTAATTCTAAGGACACAAATTATGGCATAAAATGCAGTGCCTAAAGTTCAAATTGCATGTCGTGTATATACGAGTTCTCAAATTAAAAGTGATCTGAAATTAAAAAAATCTTTTCCTATCATCAGCGCATGTGGTAAACAGAGCCACTTCATCTTTAAGAGAATTGTTTCTTCTGTTGTCAATATATTAAGAATAAGTGAAAAAAGAATAATATCAGAAGTTATTCCTTTGCGTACTTTTTAGTTTCGGGAGAAGAGTCAACACTAGGAATGATTTGTGAACTTGTATGTATCTACATTTGCTGAACATACAAGATTGTCTTCTGGAGAAACACAGTAACACCAGACATGTAGTGTTTAAATTCAGTTCCGGTAACATAACGATTCGATGAGTGCAGTCAAATTACTTTAGTTTGTCAAACTTCCAATAAAGTCAGCCATAATTCTTTTGTATATCCATGTGAGTGGTTTCAATAAAACAATGAAAAGTTATTATCAGTCCATCGGCTAGTGGAAATTATGCAGAGGAAACTGATTTTGCTTACGTTTATCATTTACAAAAGAAACTGGGACAGTTTGGAGACAACATTATACAATTTCTAAGAAAGAAGAAATATTAAATATGGGAATATTGTTGCCGATACCATATGAGAAATAAGAATTGCTTGTTTGCCATTTTATTGAGATTTATAGATATCACAAGAGATTTAATGTTAATATTTCAACTAGCATCGATGTGGAATAAATTATATTATATCTCATTGGTTCCTTTTATTTAAAAATTAGCTTGGTGTTGACTTTTTCCACAATTCTGCTTGGGCTATAACAAACCCAAATAAAACGGACATTAAAAAAAGTCTTCTTTCGTTATAATTCTGTTTGTTTCAGAAGATGAATCACAATCCCAACATAAATTACGGATATCCCCAGACAAATTACTATTTAGAAGAGCCGGAAGGTTTCGTGGCTGATTACGCAGAAAACCAAGTAATGTCAGAAAATCAACAAGTCCTACAAACTCTGCCTCATTCCAACATAACTGAAATTTACACAAGAAAAGCAGCTATGGTACCACAGAACCAAATGATTTCCAATGAGGAACGATGCTGTCCAAAGCGTACTCATTACATTCAACAGTATGTATATTGTTTTTATAGATAATTAATAAATAATAATGGATGGTGGTAGCTTTGTGGCTAACGCAGCTAAGCGGTACAAGTTCTATCTTCGTTTACTGTGAAATAATGTTTAATTATAAAAAATTATCCTCATGAAATTGTGCGGACTCCACCATAAACTGTAGGACCCCGTTTACTTAATAAAATTTCGTAGATTTCTGAAAGTTACCTACTCAGGTGATTTGGAAGATAGTTAAAAAAAATGTTTTCAAAAACAGCTTAAATATTATGTTAAGTGTACATTTATAACAAAACTCTTTATTATAACGAGACAGTGGGTTATTTAGGAAAAGTTAAAAATACAAAGAGTTAAATTTGCTATTTCCATCCCATTTTCTCAAAAGTGTAACTATCTGCCATCTGCAACTATAATGCTTATAGTTAGCACGTTCGTGGGTTAATCACGCTCACTCCGAAATTGCCTATTGTGTACGAAACGCACCTTGATTTTTGCATTTTTCATGATTTTTGTGAAGAATAAAGTTTCAAAAGAGCTTCTCTACTATAATTTCATAATATCTATATGCAATTTCAATATAGTTTGTAATTTATTAACGTATTTCAGTTTTCTTTTAATCGGGTATTAGATAATTGGGTAGCGTTAATAACACCGGCACACAAAAAAAAAGTTGTTTGTACATTTGACGCCACCTACCTCCCGACATGTATTTCGACCCGCTGAATCTGAATTTGAAGTCAGTTTGGACCGTACACCCTCAAATATCGAGTAAATTGAAAAACCGTAAAAAATAGCGAAAATTGGGTGTTTCGGTAATAAAAAAATTTTTGTGGATCTAAACCAAGCCTAATTTTTATGTTTTCGATCAGATGAATACGAATCTAATGTATACTTAGACCATAAGCCGTTTTAAATCTAAGTAAATTGTAAAAAACCCTCGAAAATTGCTAAAAATGGCAAAAAATTGTGATTATGTTGATGAAAAAAATTTTGTAGACCCGGATCGAAGAGAATTTTTTATGTAATTTGATCTGCTGAATCCAAATCTGAAATATGTTTGGCCCATTAATCCCTCAAAATCTCAAAAAATCGCAAAAAAATGCAGTTGAAAAAATTGAAAAAAATCTATGAAACACGATTAAATACGTTTCTTCTATTTTTTTATGCATAAAATACAAGTTTAGAATCTGAAAATGTGAAAAATTGTAAAATCTATAAAAAATGACGTATAAACAGAATGAAAATTTTTTTTCATCAACATAATCACAATTTTTTGCCATTTTTAGCAATTTTCGAGGGTTTTTTACAATTTACTTAGATTTAAAACGGCTTATGGTCTAAATATACATTAGATTCGTATTCAGCGGATCGAAATACATAAAAATTAAGCTTGGTTTAGATCCACAAAATTTTTTTTATTACCGAAACACCCAATTTTCGCTATTTTTTTACGGTTTTTCAATTTACTTGATATTTGAAGGTGTACGGTCCAAACTGACTTCAAATTCGGAATCAGCGGGTCGAAATACATATCGGGAGGTAGGTGGCGTCAAATGTACAAACAACTTTTTTTTGTGTGCCGGTGTAATTTTAGTTCTTCAGCACGTGATAAACAAGTTGTTGACAAATAATCGATAAAGAAAAATTATTTGGTATAATGTGGTCGCTTTCAAGATAGTTTACTGGTAGATATGAATATCTAAAGAAGTATATAATGGATTTAGAGTGTACAAATGTCACTTACATCAAGAGCAATGAAACAAATTTTGACATCTCTCGTCTCTTATAAATGATTTAAAACCAAAATTTAACTCGTGGTGATTAATCTATATTTAGTTATTTCAGTTAAGAGATATTTACTCATGTAATATTTATTAGTAATATTACAAATTAATTTATTTTTTTTAGTTGAAATATAATAATGACAGACTTTATGCTATGTTGACGGTCTTGTTACAATTTCATAATGAAGGCTGATACGCTAGGTCCTATTGCTAAAACTCCTACTAAATTGTCATATTGTGGATAATGATATGCCTGCTATATTTCATCATTTTACTCCAGTCAAAAACCTCAAAAATGACCCAACCTCCTGAAAAATCCGAAAGTTTTGAAACTTCGCACACTTATTTAGAGGTACCTAAGAATGAATATACCGAAAGTCTTCATGAATATGAGGCGAGCTCTAGCGGCAATTAGCGAAAATAGGGCACTTTCTTTGGTTTTTCGTTAATATCTCGAGAACCGTTGGTCGGAGGCAAAAGTTGATTATACACATAATTAAGGCTTATCAAATTTGCTACAAAAATGATTATATTCATTTTTCTAGTATTCCCAATGGTCCCCGAGTTATAGGCGCTAAAAGAGAGCGTTTTGTGAAAAATCACGCTAGGGGCGGTACAATATGGCATTTCTAATAATATTTGACATATGGTTTACCTACATTTTTGTATACTAAGGATAATTGAGGAGGTAAACTTCACAACTTTGTATAAAAAGCACATGATGTATGTTACTTATGATGTATATTGATGAGGCACATGATGTAGGTATATTAAACAATGAAATATATGAACAAACAAAATCCTGAGGTTATTCCAAGGAAAATTTTGTACAAAAAAAATCAATCAGCTCTGAATCGCTTCTTGGTAGAAGGCCCTGCAATTTGATTATCTTGGCCAGCTTCTACACTTGCTGCCTGAAACAATAGGTAAGTATGCATGAGATGAAGGTGTGAGAGAACCATTATACAAATAAAAACATGTAAGTAAAAGAAAGTATATAAGAAATAAATAAAACAGAAGAAGTAAATATAAGAAAGTAGTAAGCGACCAGTAAAACAACATACGAACATGACAATCGATTTATGTATACTATTGCAAGGTAAATGAATAATAAAAAAAATACAAATGTGCAATCTCACCTGACTTCTGGTTCCAGCAAGCACATTGCTTTGACCTTTATGTATCAAATGTTCAGTGTTTGTTATTTGCACTGAATGATCTGCTTCTTCAAGGTTTATGACATCGGGATCATCAGGGTCATCAAAGTCTTCTTCGAGGTTGGAAGTAACACCATTCAAGCATTCGCCATGGCAGTTGTGACAAATGCTGGTACACATTATTCCTGCCTTTCGACAGCCACATCTGTTCACACATCCAGTTGTACATGTGCAACAAATAAGGTTATGGACAGCTTCAGGTGCTACTGGATCTTCTGTTGTCACAGGGATTAGCCGATCGCTTTCCACCTTCCAACCCCACTGTACAGGAGGAAGTTCATTCCCAAGCCAAAATTGAATTTGGTGGTACACTCGAAAAGCATGCTGTCTTGCTGCTCCTTCTGTGGGCGGCAGAGCAGAAAGGTCGGGTTTAGCATTGGATACAGATTTGGTGAAAGCATTGTAACGGTGCTTGTTAAGAGAGGTTTGCTTTCTGGGCGCATTGTACAATGCAAGGAATATTTTGTTTCCAAATTGTTGGTAGCAGTCCAGGTGGTACACTCCATCAGCAGCGACAAGATCGCTAATGCCAGACAGACGCAGCCTAACTTCTTCTGCCTTTTTATCATTTCTCCTGTCTGCAGAATTCAATACAGTCGTAATCATTCCTTAGTTCGACAATATAATGCATCTCTGCGGGCTTTTATAGGTTTCTTTATTTGTTTTTTAAAATACTCTTCATCAATAACATCTGCACAGAAGAAGCATTTTGTTTTGAATTCAAATAATGTTTTCACAGACGACCTTGTTTGGGGCAAAGAGCTGTTGATGAAGAGGGGTCTGCAGCAGACTGCTGTTTCAGGAAAGCCTTTATAGAATCATCCCGTGTGTACTGTTTTCGGCACTCAGTGTGTAATCTAATTGTCTCAATACCACGAAGCTTAGAACCCAAATCATCTTTCCTTTGCTCACTAGCGAGCAGTAACGATCTGATTCCCTTCAAACCAACTTTCGTTACACCAGAAGGTGAACCAAGAATTTTGTCGCACAACAAACAGTTCTCTTCCATTTCATATGTCTATTATGTAAACACAACGTACGTCTACCTCAAATATTATCAAATATTATTAGAAATGCCATATTTTACAGCGTGGTTTTTCACAAAACGCTCTCTTTTAGCGCCTATAACTCGGGAACCATTGGGAATACGGGAAAAATGTACATGATCATTTTAGTAGCAAATTTGATAAGCCTTAATTATGTATATAATCAACTTTTTGCCTCCGACCAACGGTTCTCGAAATATTAACGAAAAACCAAAGAAAGTGCCCTATTTTCGCTAATTTCCGCTAGAGCTCGCCTCATATTCATAAGGACTTTCGGTATATTCATTCTTAGGTACCTTTAAATAAGTATGCGAAGTTTCAAAACTTTCGGATTTTTTGAGGAGGTTAAACATTGTTTTGGCTGGACTATTTCAGCTAATTCTCAAGCTCCTTTCTTATCATTGCTTTCTCTCTCTCTCTCTATGACCACTTGCGTTATTTTTTAGGATTTCTTCTCCGTTGGATTTAGAACTTTGGGCACTATCCTTTCCCAATTGTAACATTTATGAATTTTGTTAGAAAATTTGAGTTGTTTTGTATATCATAACTAAAACTCGGACAAAATTTCAGCTATAGTTTATTTCAGAAATACTCTGCACATAAAAAACTCAAAGGCTGTCGACCCAGCTACTGACAGTTATTTGAAAACAGAGTGGGGCATGCTTTTATTTTTACACCATATCAAATAATAAATATAATATATTTAATACATAAAACATCATTATTTTTATGTAAAGTATGTTCTAACATGATATTACAACTTCACCTTATCTGCTGAAAATGATTCTCGGTGTACAAGCAGATTTTTTACTTACTTATATCTTTGCTTTAAATAAAAGGCAGAAGTTCAACTTCACTTACACTATTTATTTAAGACTGCCTCACAAAAGAATAAATATATATATATATATATATATATATATATATATATATATATATATATATATATATATATATATATACATATATACATATATATATATATATATATATATATATGAGAAGTTTCATACCTCTCACCACTATTCACTTTACCTTAGTTAGTATATAACTAGCAAGTTGGCCACTATCATTTGTCTGTTCCATAACCTATGGCATACTGAAGAGAACAAATGAGTTCGAAACCGGTCTATGTCTGGTTAGGAATTGACAAATGATATTGGCTATCGATCTATCATGATTTGAAGGTGTAATCCAATGCAGGTCGGGGTATTTGCCCGCTGAGTAGTTGTTTCCTTCAAATCATATTTAATATATATATATATATATATATATATATATATATATATATATATATATATGTTGTTTTTCAGGTTTTTTTCAGGAATTTCAGTTCGAGTTACCAGAAGCCGCAGTAAGCAGTTATCTGTTAGAACCTGAAGATGGCAGATGAGATTCTGCCGAAACGTCGTTCAGACAACCGCGGTCCCTCTCGGGACCTATCACCTACGCGGGAGTATACCCGGAAAACGAATTTAACATATATATATATATATATATATATATATATATATATATATATATATATATATATATATATATATATATATATATATATATGATTAAATATGATTTGAAGGAAACAACTACTCAGCGGGCAAATACCCCGACCTGCATTGAATTACACCTTCAAATCATGATAGATCGATAGCCAATATCATTTGTCAATTCCCTAACCAGACATAGATCGATTTCGAACTTATTTGTTCTCTTCAGTATGCCATAGGTTATGGAACAGACAAATGATAGTGGCCAACCTGCTAGTTATATACTAACTATAGTGAAGTGAATAGTGGTGAGAGGTATGAAACTTCTCATATGGTCTGAATGCTACTATCCGACCGACATCCTCGATGTCTCTGTGGCGGATAGCGACTTGCATCACAGCAAGTACCGAGAGCGGCGACCCCTAGCCCAGGTGGACTAAGCTAATGTGATTAAATATGATTTGAAGGAAACAACTACTCAGCGGGCAAATACCCCGACCTGCATTGAATTACACCTTCAAATCATGATAGATCGATAGCCAATATCATTTGTCAATTCCTAACCAGACATAGATCGATTTCGAACTTATTTGTTCTCTTCAGTATGCCATAGGTTATGGAACAGACAAATGATAGTGGCCAACCTGCTAGTTATATACTAACTATAGTGAAGTGAATAGTGGTGAGAGGTATGAAACTTCTCATATGGTCTGAATGCTACTATCCGACCGACATCCTCGATGTCTCTGTGGCGGATAGCGACTTGCATCACAGCAAGTACCGAGAGCGGCGACCCCTAGCCCAGGTGGACTAAGCTAATGTGATTAAATATGATTTGAAGGAAACAACTACTCAGCGGGCAAATACCCCGACCTGCATTGAATTACACCTTCAAATCATGATAGATCGATAGCCAATATCATTTGTCAATTCCTAACCAGACATAGATCGATTTCGAACTTATTTGTTCTCTTCAGTATGCCATAGGTTATGGAACAGACAAATGATAGTGGCCAACCTGCTAGTTATATACTAACTATATATATATATATATATATATATATATATATATATATATATATATATATATATATATATATATATATATATATATATATATATATATATATATATATATATATATATATATATATATATGCAATGTAAATATTAACCTATATTACAAGTAAGCAACCAAAGAAAACCAAGCAAGAGGTCATGTAATGCAAAAGTGATGTGCACTTATACCAAGTACAGCTCTTACGGAAACTACTACTACGGTATTACTATCAAATGTTTACTACCAACATCTACAAAAGCAAGCAAGCGGTGATTCGAAATACAGCACGGTTACGGCAGCTACTACTACTGGTATTTACAGCAAGCGGATAATGACTAGTCACTAATGCTTAAGACGAAATTACGACAGGCGATCGGTGTAGCAGATATAATCAGTGCTAAGCGGTAGCGGAGTGTAAACATGACACAGGTGCAGGTCAGTTTAGAGACAGACGGCATACGTGACTGTCTAATCGTGAGCGTGCTATATATTTAGATTAGCTGTTGATGTCCCTTGTTAGGGCTTCCTGACTACGTGTTGCGAATGGAACGGTTTGTATATTACAGCCGACCAACCTAGTGAGATTCTTTTCAGAGATCGAGGCATAAAAACCTCACTGGTGTAACTGCGCGTGCACCTTAGGAAATCCTTTTCAGAGATCGAAGTATAAAGATTTCACTGGCACTTTAATGCAACTACGAATGAGATGGGACACTTTTCAGAGATCGAGGTATAAAAGTCCTATTTTTACGTCAATTCCAAATAAATATGGCAACCGAATCCCGATGCTTGTTTAACTATATAGCACAGCAATTCCGTTTTAGTAACTGGGGTCTGAATTGCAAAACTGTCCCTTAACTTACTAAACAAGAGATATGCTTGAATGACGAGATATCCAAGGTTAACTTTCGTTAGCTAATGACTGCTTAGCCACTGGTTATCAAAGTAGTTATAGCGAACACGAGTATCGGACGAAACGGTTTATACATTACGTCGCGGGGCACCTAGTGAGATTCTTTTCAGAGATCGAGGCATAAAAACCTCACAGGTGTAAGTGCGCGTGCATCTGATGAAATCCTTTTCAGAGATCGAGGTATAAAAATTTCACCGACACTTTAATGCAACTACGACTGAGAGGGGACTCTTTCAGAGATCGAGGTATAAAAGTCCTATCTTTACATCAGTATAAAATAAAATGACAACCAACAAATTTCGATGCTTGTCGTTGAATGGATAACCCAACATTATCAATGAGTCGCGAAATTTCCCGTACATCTCTGACTTATTCCGAAAACAGGTACTTCGTACAAAGCAATATAGCGGTAAATTCGGGCACAAACGGTAAAACGGCGGAAATACAAATAAAAACATTAAAATGGTCAAAAATATTCTTACCACTACCTGGTTGAGGAGTGCACTGGCGATCGGGAGCTGAGTGCTTCTTACTTGAACACTCACCTGAGCAGAAAAAGTGATTCTTTCAAGCAGTATGATGCAATTTATACTAACACCCCTACATAATAATGGCGGGCATCTGTGCGACGTGCGAGCGCGTTGACTGCTGCCTGTGGCAAACGTTACTTCAGCTTATCTCGGCGCATCATATTTAAACAACTTCCCTGCATTAATTCATATAAACAAATGTTTTTAAAATATTCCAAAGGCTGAGAATCGCTTTCTAATAATTTTTTACTGTATTTCCGAAAAAAAAAAATTTTAAACGGCTAAGTACTAATATTCAAAAATCAATTCGGTAAATTATTAAACAAATATAAATATATTTCTTTACCATGAATAAATGATTTCAACTTGTTTTGAAATCAAACTAAATTAAATTAAACTACTTTCCTCTTACTTGATTAAGTACAAACACAATAAACAATTTATCATTAGAATAATAAATAATCTAAGATTACACTGGAATATGACCGGTTTGCAACAATTATATTTGAGAAATACTTATTATTCCAAATACTGGATTTGCAAAATAAATTTAACGTTGCTTCAAAACTCTTTTAAAAGAAATATTAACACAAATTGTCGTATACAAAGTGTACCAAAGTGAACGAAAAACCCATTTCGGTCTGGTTACAATAGAAAACTATTAACGGAAAAATCACTTCATTACAGCATAAATAAACAAAAAAAACAAAATTATGTTTTTATGTGATAAATAAGATGTATTTTCAGCTAATCCCCAATTAAATAATATATTATAATATTTTAAACACAAATGAAAATTAAAACAAGAAAAATTTGTTTAAAATAGTTACTTAATTTTTCATTTAAATGCCGATATTGGCATGGCTTCATTACTGTGATCAATTTGATTATATAGCCTTACTGTATTATATTATTAGACAAAGACCGTTCATATAGGGCTGATTTATGATGCGGCAGGGAAAGCATATCTTTTTTTTATGCTAATGTTGTGGAATCTCTGTGCAAAATCTAAGCTTATTGTATAGATATTGTGTCGATTTCAATAATATCAGCCTATGTAAAAAACAGAATGGTACTTTTTTTTGTTCAACATGTTAAGCCAATTTAATTCAACCAGCTTGTAGGTAACATGATTCTGCTTTTCTATGCCGTATATAAATCTAATCGAGTATTTTGGACTTTTTGAATTCTATAGCAGTCCTGATTATTGATGCAAGATCCATACAATACATCACAGTAATTAAATTGTGACAAATGAAGAGATTCACATAAAGATGTTCATAATTTTCTGGTAAGCATATTTTTGCTGGTATACAAAATTTTCAAATATTGATTTTTACCCTAATTAATTTAAAGAATGGAATTTAATTTACTTTCAAGTAATTGTATAGAAATGAGACAATGCTTTCCAGGGACTTCATAAATATTCTTTAATCGCTTGTTAAATCACCAGAATAAAACCCCCATATCTAAATATTTGATGGATTTATGTGAAAATTTAAATTCTTCTCAAAAGTAAACATATTTACTCCGAAATATTTACATATAAAAGGAAAACTGTTTCTGACTTATATTTGATATTTGAGGTCATATAGAAAGATCTGAAACTCCGCGATCAATTCAGCGAAATCGTAATTCAGATTTTATTTGAAAACAGTTCACACAACTGCCTGAAATTTTAGATTACACAATTTAAATGAGATTATAAAAGAGTTGAGATATATAAAAAAAATGTCTTCAGTTTTTTACAAAAGTTTAATAAATACGAAAGAACAAACGATAATTTTGACAATTATCTTTATTTCATTAACACAGAACACTACGAAATACATATATTAAACAGAACTAATCTTTACACTGGCTGCTGTAGAAACAATGACTCACTGGCTTCCTCAGATTCTAAGATTTCACACGGAATATCCATTTTTAGGAGCAAAATCTCTGATGTGGCCAGCACATAACTTTCTTATACTGATATAAGTCATCCTGATCTAACAAAATCATTGTATTTAATTTTTCACTTACCTCAATTAAATTTTAATAGCGCACCATGAAATGTTTCATTAAAATTTTTAAATAATTAATTAACAGCGTCATTCGATACTGTCAATAATAACTCATGTCATATATTTTAATAATTTCTTGTTATTGACATTGACATTTTTGTAACTAAATTAGACCTTTCAAATGTCAAAATGTTAAATTTATCCTAACCCATTTTATGAGGCCAAATGTATAAAATATTTCAGTTTATATTAGCTTTATTTAAGTACTTGGAAAATATATTTTATTAGCTTGATATTGTAGACATGATTTATAATCTTCCATCTTAAATATAATTTTTTGTAAAGGCAAATACAAAAAAGTTTGGGTGTAGTGGACCTCCTTTCAGCTAGCCAATTTTGCTCATCACCGAATTTATCATTGTCAAAGCTTTATCTCAAAAACTGTGGCTGCTATCGCGATACTACAGACTTGCCGACAGATTTTTTCCATAAAGTTATGTTTTTTCATTATATTATGTTATGGTCCGTCCAGAAATGCAATTTCATTGTGTCACTTCTGGTGCTACCACATTCATCAAATTTAATGTATCACCTAAAATGTTGTTGAAAATCTTAACTGCCAAATTTGGGAAGTCTCCCATTAGTATTTTTTGAGTTATCGCGGATAAACACATCCCCCCCACACACACACATATCCCCACACACATCCTCACACACATCCCCACACACCTCCACACACATCCCCACACACATCGCCACACACATCCCCACACACATCCCTACACACATGCCCACACATATCCCCACACACATCCCCACACACATCCCCACGCACACATACACCGACAGACATCATTCGGAAAATAGTCAAAATGGATACAGAAGGGTTCAAAACGAATATAGTAATTAAAATCTCGAGGTTGAAAGAAATTACGATTACTATACTTCCTTATACTAGGTATCAGAAAGTAAAAACGGTTTTCAATTTAATAATAATAATACCTCACTGACATTTATAAGATTATTTTTTACCCGTTGCGTTGCTATGAAAATACAGTTGCTTTCAAAAAATTCCACTAGATTTTGGCCTATATTAATAATAATCGTCATAAGAATTAACAAAATTTGTTAGTTCATTCTCTCTCTTTTGGATGAAAAGAGCTTCAGGATAACATAAAACGTTGTACAATATTCGACCGTTATAGGGTTTAACATGCTCACATATTAAACCCCATTTAACGGTCATATAATGTAATATGCTATTACGTCACTGGATTGTGATTGACTAAAATCTTCATTTGATGATTTTTTTTATTACATATTAAAATAAACATTAACCCTTCTAAACCACATTATAATTTATAAATAACAGCACTATGGGCTTCATTGTGCCGACGAAATATGTACAATGGACCTTGCACACTGAGCTGCGAGCATGTGACGTCGGCCCAACCAGCATTAATTTTAACTGAAAAGTTTTTGTAACGTAGGTAGGTGAATCCCATATGAGTAATTATTCATGATGAGGCAAACAGAAAAATTCTCATAAAATTCCTTTTATTAGTGTGACCGGTTTCGTAAACAAGTAAATTACTTCACATCTTCAAATTCCTGTGTCTGAAGATGTGAAGTAATTTACTTGTTCACGAAACCGGTCACACTAATAAAAAAGTAATTTTATGAGAATTTTTCTGTTTGCCTCATCATGAAAAGTTTTTATTCAAATTCAAATGACTCACAACTGGCCTACTGTATTTTTTTGTTTTTATTATCCAGTGGCGTCTCAAATATGAGGGATCCTAAATCCCCTACCACAGATCACTGACTGGTGATAAAAATATTTGTAAAATTGCTGCTTCCGCACCAGGTAATAAGTAAGGTTAACATTAATTTCATTGTTGGCTTAACGAACTAATTAATTAAACACCACAGGTAATACAACCCCTTGTATCCTTGAAAATACTTAGATACTTTGTGCGGGAGAGGGCCACACATTTAGAGGCAATAGACATACACCCAATATCCGCTAGGATTAACTTCTGGTTTTAGAAAAAATCATAGCTCCTCAACGGGGTATCGAACCCCGAACCCAGGGTGAGAGGGCAAGTATTCTAACCACTCAATCACGAAGTTGCACATCGATACTAATGAAGGAAATTAATAGGTCTGGAAATGCGGTAAAACAAATATTTTAATACAATTATGGGAAAAATTGTTTTAGGGTCTTGATTAGGTTCGAAATTGGTTTGAGGTGATATATTTCCCTTATGACTAATTTTCGGACACATTTCTACATGAACTTTTTTTTACAAAACATCATCACGAATCGCCAGAGTTAAAATATTTGCCTGGCACAATGGATATCAAATAAAATATATTGATGATCCATTTAAAAACGACACCCTACGTACGTAATAATTATATTTACACACTTATAATTTCAGGTGTTACTATGAGAATGCGCATCAGTTACCAAGAACTCACGTAGCAGTGCCTCTTCAGAATTATAATCAAACATTTGATCCCAGAATGCATCAGCATTGTCCTATTTCCACCACATCTCAGCTTGAAACAAATTTCGACCCTAATTCGTACAGAAGTAGAAGTGCCCATCATAATATAACTGTAGCACACCGACCTAGCCATGCCATGAATTATCAAGAGACTGTCCGTACCCCACAAATTCAGAAACAGCAGAACGTTAAGAGATATCCGATTACGGTTGGGACACCAAAGTAAGTACCCTGTTTTTCCAATAATTTTCTTGTTAATTAACTAGAGGGTACGAGCGTAGTTTCGACAACACTAAAATACCCAAAACATTTAAAGAATCACTTTTTCAAAAAGTCATATCTTTTCGGCGAAAATTGATTTACATCTAATATTTCATAAATTTATTAATCAAGTTGGCTACTGTCATTGTAGCTTATTTTCGTATAACTTATTTGTTGTCATTGTAAGTGACATTGTTATAAGTAGAGCCCGTATATCAGATGACACTGATGTAGAAGCCGGGAGCGGCATGAGAAGGTAGTACGAAATTACAAAAATTCATTTGCGATTACATCGAGACACTTTTGACTTGGTATGTGCCCCTGTTGCGGATAAGAATGGCTCATTGCCCACATATGCTGACGCCAACCGAACACATTTATTATCATTCCACAAAGTCGTTGATATGTCGACGCATATGCCGAACTCATAAATTCTTCCGAATAGCCGCGTGGTTTTTTTGCCACAACTTTTTCTGCAGAGAACTTGCTGTTATGAAGTCGATTAACACGCACTGTGCCTAAAGAATGAATGCCTCGGCTGCGCAAGTTCACCATCAATGGTAAGGAGTTGTAAAAATTATCAAAATAAATATTGTGATGAATGTGATCAGGCACAACCTGCGGTAGACGAACGACGATATTGGTCGATGCTCCTAAATTTGGTGCGACATTGTCCCCTTTTCCGGTATATAGTTCAAAACTATATGAAAAGCCGAAACAGTAGCACAAAAAAAACAGCTTCCTGCCCAGTTTGTGTGGTTTGGCGGGCATGTATTGGCGTAGATGCTAGACCATTTTTGTGGTATACATTTTGTTCATCAACACAAACTCGCTGGTCCATTGGAACGGATTGGAGACGTTTATTCAAATGATTAACAACCGGTCGATCTGTGTAACGAGTATCGTAGTTAGGGTGTTCTTTTGGCAGTATTTCACTATTATCATTGAAGTGTAAAAACCTTCTAATTTGTTCGAAATGGTTGCGAGTTATTGTTTGGCGGATTGGCTCAAAAGATTTCTCACCCCATTATTGGCCAGTATTAGGATACCGATACACAGACATGTAGTACAAAATGCCGAAATACTTCCAAATTCCTTCTGCTGAAGTGATAAACTTTGTGATTATGTCTTTTTTTTTGCGTAAAAATTAGTCTGATCGTCAATTATTTGAAAGAATTCGTGGCTAGCAATGTACTGGAAGCAATCGAATGGTGTTTTCAGGTCGGCAAATTTCCCTGGCAGATCTTTATTGCCATGGAAATCAAACTTTTTGTTTTTCCAGTTGTAAATGATTTTTCCGCCCCAAAATGGATTTGAATTGTGGCGAGTTTATATGGATGTCGATAGCCAATCCGATAAATTGGCTTTGCGAAATTTCAGACTCGTCGCCCTTGCGACGGCGTTTGTTAGTTGGCGCAGCAGGCACTCAGAGTTGATTGGAACGGAAGGGAATCGTTCTAAAACGAACACTATCAAGGTTGGAACGGTTTTGGTTAATTGCACATGAGCTGGACCATTCCAGAATGGTTCTCAGCGGAGTTGGTACAAACTTTATGTATTTTGTTCAATTATCATAAGAAATTTATATGTACACCCATTTTTATAAATAATTTTTATCGCTCATCCACCCAGACGATCCGGGTTCCCATTGGAGCCGGACAAGTCAATAAAATATAGTAGAAGAGCGGACCTGTTCGTGTCACCATCTTTCGAAAGGGATGTAAAGCTGTAAGTATGTTTCATTCTAAAATAAACAGCATTACTTTGTAGTCAGAGTAAGGATTGTGGATAACTTCTTATTGTGCTACAGAAAATTTATATCAAATTAGAAAAAACTTACTAATGCTTGACTATTTGCTGAAAAAACTATGTTTTTTGTAACTAACTTAGTTTCTGTCCAACCAATTCACGAATCCTTAGGGCTGAATGTAATCGAAATTAAAAGTCTGTAGTTAAAATATTACAGTGAAAATACTGAATGACCCATTGACATTTTTATATCTTCAGACAAGCTGTTTTGTAAGGCGTAGAAGGGCCAACAACTTTATTATTATTTTTTAGATACGCTGAATTGTCACTTCGAAGTGACAATTACCACTTCGAAGTGAGAATTCTGACTTTAAAGTGAGAATTCTGACTTCAAAGTGAGAATTCTGTCTTCAGTGAGAATTCTGACTTTAAAGTGACAGTTGCCACTTCGAAGTGATAATTCTGACTTCAAAGTAACAATTGCCACTTTGAAGTGAGAATTCTGACTTCAAAGTGACAATTGTCAGTTCAAAGATGCTTAACAGATGTGACTGAAAACATAACACTGGTCTGCAACGAAATCCTCCTTTAAAAAATTATGCTATAAGTATGAAGATTTTAATGCTCTGAATCTATTCCCGTTGGCCGATTTTTTCTATCACGTCTAGATTTTTTTATATGAATTTTTTTTTTAAATTTCATAAATTTTGTTTTTTTTTAAATTTTTTTTTGTCAACATCAAGAACAGTATACATACATACTAAATAAGTTTTAGCCAGTTGTAAGAGAGAGAAAGTAAAGTCACAGCGAATACTGCGCATGCGCATATCTACTACCATAAAAATCACTGTCAATACTTTCTTTCTTTCTCTTACAACTCGCTAAAACTTATTTTGTATGTATGTATACTGTTCTTGATGTTGACAAAAAAAAAAAATTAAAAAAAAAACAAAAAATTTATGAAATTTAAAAAAAAAATTCATATAAAAAAATCTAGACGTGATAGAAAAAATCAGCCAACGGGAATAGATTCAGAGCATTAAAATCTTCATACTTATAGCATAATTTTTTAAAGGAGGATTTCATTGCAGACCAGTGATAATCAGAAACGAGAAACGAATTTTTACAGTGGACCAGTTGAGTAATGCTCTTGAAGTGAAAATCCCAATACTTTTTGTAATACATTCACATTTGACAAGATGATAGAAAATAAATATGCCAAGATATCCTATTTCAGATTTGACGAAACGGCTGTCAGTGTATTTCACCCCTTAAATTCTAATTTTCGTCAAATCTGAAATAGAATATGTAAGAATATTTATTTTCTATCATCCTGTGTAATCTGACGATTTTACAAGTTGTATGATAAAAGTTATATTAGTGTTAATTAGTTTCTGGGGTGTTTCACCCCCTTAAATTCATATTTTAGTCAAATCTGAAAAGTCGTATCTTGGAATATTTATTTTCTATCATTTTGTCAAATGAGAAGGTGTTACAGATTGTACGAAAAAAGTTATAAATTTTTTAAGTTCCGTTAAATTCTAATTTTTTTCAAACCTGAAATAGGGTATGTTGGAATATATATGTTCTACCATCTTGTCAAAGCTGAAGGTATTACAAGTTGTATGACAAAAAGTTATAAAGTTTTAAATAGTATTTGGGATGTTTTACCCTTTTAAATTCGTATTTTAAGCAAGACTAAAGTAGGGTGTATTGGAATATTTATTTACTATTATCTTGTCAAATGTGAAGACGTTACAAATTGTACGGGAAAAATTATAATTTTTAAATAGTTTTTGAGGTGTTTTACCACCTTAAATTCATATTTTGTCAAATCTGAAATGAGGTATCTTGGCATATTTATATTCTATCATTTTGTCAAATGTGAACGTACTACAAAAAATATTGGGATTCTCACTTCAAGAATATTACTCAACTTGTCCAAAAAAATTCATTTTTCGTTTCTCATTTCTGATTCTGATTCTGTCTTCAACCACGTCTTTTGAGCACCTTTGAATTAACAATTGTCACTTTGAAGTTAGAATTCTCACTTCAAAGTGACAACGATAATTCAATGTATCTAAAAAAATATCTGATATGGCCAGCACATAACTTTCTGATACCAGTATATATCATCCTGTTTTAAAAAAATATTCTATTTAATTCCTCACTTACCTCAATTAAATTTTAATAGCGTCCCTTGAAATGTTTCATTAAATTTTTTAAATAATTAATTATCAGCGTCATTCGATACTGTCAGTAATAATTCATGTCATATATTTTAATAATTGTTTGTTATTGACATTGGTATTTTTGTAACTAAATTAAACCTTTCAAATGTCAAACTGTTAAATTTATCCTAACCCCATTTTGCGACCAAATGAGTAAAATGTTTCAGTTACATAAGCTTTATTTAAGTACTTGGAAAATATATTTTATTCGCTTGATATTGTAGACATGATTTATAATCTTTCATCCAGAATATATTTTTTTCCAATACCAAAAAATTTGGGTACCTGGCCAATTTTGCTCATCACCGAATTTTTCATTGTTTTTGGTCTTTAGAACAAGTGTACCAAATGTGAAAGCTTTATCTCAAAAACTGTGGTGCTATCGCGATACTACAGACATGCGGACAGACTTTTTTTCATAAAATTATGTTTTGTCATTATAATTCGTCGAGATTCGTCCAGAAATGCAATAATTTTTTTTTAAATTTTTTTCCCGAAATTGTGCCTTTTTTTGTTCTTTCATTCATTATGTCTCTTCTGGTGGTACCACATTCACCAAATTTAATGTGTCACCTAAAATGTTGTTGGCAATCTTAACTGCCAAATTTGGGAAGTCTCCCATTAGTATTTTTTGAGTTATCGCGGACACACACACACACACACACGCACGCACGCACGCACGCACGCACGCACACACACACACACACACACACACACACACACGCACACATCCACGCACACACACATCCACGCACACATCCACGCACACATCCACCCACATATCCACCACACATCCACGCACACATCCACCCACATATCCACCACACATCCACACACATATCCACCACACACACGCACCGACAGACATCATTCGGAAAATAGTCAGAATGGAGGAGGGTTCAAAACGTATATATCGATCAAAATCTCGAGGTCGAAAAAAATCACAATTACTAACTATACTACCTTATATTAGGTATAGGAAAGTAAAAATGAAGTTGTTGGCCCTTCTACGATTTCGTAGTTTTGTATCGAATTAAATGATCTTTTCTAAATTACAAATAATAAAATACATGGAAATCATGTATGATTAAATGTTACGTTTAAATCTAGCATTTGCTGAAATTAACATTGTCACAAAATTCTGAAAACTAGTTATGCAACAAAATATAAATAAAATTATATTAAATTTCATTTACTTACTAAAAAGTAACTTTTTATATACGGCCTTATGAAAAAAAATTAATATTACGTCCCGTTATGTTATAAAGAGGAGGATAATGTGCACATTAAAAACTAAATACTTGCCATTAAAAATAAGCTAAACTTAAACACCGTGTAAAATTTTACGAGTGCGCCTCATAAAATCTAAAACTCCAGATGTGTTTGAGCACTTTTCTTGGCAATATTTCCTGAATTATAATGTAAAATATATACCTTTGTAAAATTTTAAAGATTTATTAGTACCTGATTGTTATATCAAAAAATGAACAACACAAATGTAATAAAATGAATGCAATACATCATAATATCACCACCATATTGTAATAGAATTTGCTTGATAGGAGAACTTGTGGAGTCATTTTAAAGGTAAGCGCACATTTGTACGGATCGGGCGCATGGAACGCATCGGGCGCACTGGATGAACCGTGTTATTTGTGTCGATCGTACTTTATTTAAGATTTGCTTTACATATTTACGGAGTGGTCAATTCAAGCGTTATTTTTACACCGCAAGATCATATTTGATTTTGTAGATGAGATGAGTAGTTTAGAAGAATTTATTGGCAATAGACTCTTTCAGTGTGATGTCACATAATTATGCAATCTACATGCTACTGTCATGATATTCCGGTTGTCTGCACATCACACTGGAACTTGACATAATGGCGACATCTTCACAGATTGGACACAGCGTAAAATTTTATTTTATTTCCCCCTTGTAAGAAATATTTAATAACTTTCAATTACCATTTATCATGCACAAGGCATATGAAAATACATGCAACTATAACGCATTACAGAAACTTTTATTATTAATATAATTAATTAATATTAAAAACGAATGAAGTATCTTCCAATGGGAGTAGAGTCAAAGAATAATAGCTGCTAACTTCATCATCATTTTAACTGACTTACTTCACGTTTTATAACTTAACTTTCGTATATTAATAATGTCTTTATTTTTTTTTCAAAATTATATTCAAGTTGAAGTATTGTATTATCGATTTAAAAGACGTTTATGTGTTTATTTTGAATTATGGATGGAAAATGTTTAATTTTCCAAAAGATATCAAACTAAAAGAAGGATTTTCTCCCCTCCGTATGATTTTACTTTCTTTGACGATGTCAATTATGTCACCCATACAACTGATTTTTACATTTTATTTTATAGGTATATTGATATACTGATAAACAATGTACTAGAAATCATTTTAAATCAAAAAAACCGATAAGGCTAAAAAATTCTCTTAATTGCATACCTGTGAGATTATATTCTAACAAGCCAAATACAATCAAAGTTCTTTTAGAAAAAGAAAAGAGGTTGTAAAGTATATCAACAACTTGAAGTTAGCCATAAACTAATTGATATGTGCAATTTGACAGATTGTAATTTTTATTGGCGGTTACAAAATACGTTTTTAATATTAATTTATTAAGTCAATAATAGAGTTTGTCTGATATGTTGAATATTGTATATAATCAAACATATTCTGTCGGTGTACATAAGTTACTTACTGAACGTTAAATACACTCAGTTCCAAAAAAAGTGACGCACTTGATTTTTGACCTAACTTTTTTCCTTTTCTTTTAAACCAGTGGGTCGATTTTTAATTTTTTTTTATTTGTTGGTAGGGAACTCCTTTGTCTTTCAAAAAAACATAAAGAGGTGGAAATTTTTTCAAAGCCTCCTGGATGGTAGTGGAAAAACTCGAACCTTGTTTTTTTCTTAATTTTTGACTCACCCTGTGTGTTAATCAAGTAATGGTATAGAAAGTGCTTATACTCTGTGTGAAAGACGCTTCTTTTACGAGCATTTTATTTTTTTATTCATTGATTTATCTCTAAAATTGTCTGAATTACAGCTTTTTTTGCTGAAACCTTGCGTATATCACACAAATTCATTTCGTTGTAGGATCACATTGCCTTTAAAAAAAACAATTGCCGTTGCCATAGCAATTAATTTGTTGTATGCCTCCATATTGACTCTTTGTCGTTGTGTTATTAATTAAGTTTCATTAAAAAAGTTTTAGAGACTAAAATTACATAAAATGCCTCAAATAAATCCTGAACAAGTAGCAAGATTAGTTGCTTTAGTAAACGATGGGCGTAGTAAACGTTACGCCGCTCGTGTAGTGGGAGTCCATGAAGCAACTGCTCGTAGAGCGATCCGCAAGTATGAACACACAGGAAGCGCTGCTCGAAGGGTGGGTTCTGGTCGCCCTCGAAAAACTTCTCCAAGAGATGATCGCTTCTTGAGATTGCGGATATTACGGGAACGATCAAATACTGCGGTAAATGTTCAGCAAGATCTTCGCCGAATTCGTGGTGTTGCAGTAAGTAAGCAGACGGTATTTAGACGTCTAAAAGAAGTTAATTTATAAGCTAGGAGACCTGTAAAAGGTCCTAAATTATTGCCCGAACATCGTGCTGCTAGAAGAAATTTCGTTCAATATTATGGAGAATGGAATATTCCTGAATGGTCGAATGTCTTGTTTACGGATGAGTCAAAGTTTTGCCTTAGCATGGTGGATGGAAGAAAAAGAGTGTGGAGATGGACTGGTGAAAGGTTTAATTGAATTTAATAACAGAATGCGAAAGTTTTAATGGTGGGTCGGTTATGGTGTGGGGAGGGATTTCAATGAATGGAAAGACACCCCTTCATGTTTTTCCGGTGAGGCGGACGTTGACAGGCCTAATCTACATTGACATTTTACAGCAGTATGTCTTACCTCATGCAAAGTTAGTGGACAATGATTTTATATTGATGCAGGATAATGCCCGACCACACACCGCAGCAATAGTGCGAAACTTTTTAGAAGCTACGGGTATCACCACATTACAGTGGCCTGCGAGAAGCCCCGATATAAACCCATTAGAACATTTGTGGGATGAATTAGGGAGAAGGGGACGTTCTCGCGAGAGGCCTCCGGAAAGTTTCGCAGAAATGGCAGATGCATTAGTGGAAGAATGAATGGGATCGTATACCAATGGAAACGATAAGAAACCTAGTTTCCAGTATGCCGCGTAGATTAGAAGCTCTTAGAGTTGCTAGGGGTGGCAATACACGGTATTAAGCAGTTATCCCAGTTTATAATTTTGTGTTTAATAAAAATGTTTTTTAAAATTCGTATCAGTTTATTTCACTACAAAACTGTTTCTCGATAAATTCAGAAAGTTGGTAATACGCAAGGTTTCAGCAAAAGAGCTGTAATTCGGACAATTTTAGAGATAAATCAATAAATAAAGAAACAAAATGCTCGTAAAAGAAGCGTCTTTCTATACCATTACTTGATTAACACACAGGGTGAGTCAAAAATTAAGAAAATAACATGGTTCGAGTTTTTCCACTACCATCCAGAAGGCTTTGAAAAAATTTCCACCTCTTTCCACCGGTTTTTTTAAAAAGAAAGGAAAAAAGTTAGGTCACTAATCAAGTGCGTCACTTTTTTTGGAACTGAGTGTGTTTCCTTTAAGAGAGATACAAAATAAAATTTTACGTTGTGTAAAACCCTTGAAAATGTCGCCTTTATAGACATATGCATTAAGAGTAAAGTTCCAGAGTAATGCATAGGCAACCGGTGTGTCATGACAGTAGTACGTAGATTGCATAATTATGTAGCCTCAAAACTAATGGAGTCCACTACATGTGCGTGGAAGATGAAGAATAATGGGAGAATTTATGAAGAGGAAATTATATGAAGAAAAATAAAAAGTCTGTAGTAGGTAGTTTGTACTACAATTACAATTATCTCGAGCTGATTCCTGTTGTGACATGTCGCATACTTACGTGGATTTCCGAATGACACCATCAGCACGCATCGCATAAACGGACTTGATTTTAAACGAAATTTCGCTCATGAGATGCATCCGATGTGAATCAGTGTGCCTTGTCTCATTTAAAGTAATTAAAATAATTATTTCCGTCCGATTAGTCTTTCCGTTGCATCCGCCCGATGCGTACAAGTGCCTGTATTTCCCTAAATCGACTATGTATTAAACAAGTTATAATCCACTATGAGTGAATTGAAATGTATCATAAAAGATATTCAGCTGATATTTACAGAAAAAGGAAAATATAGACAAATAAAGACAATTCTGTATATCCTATGGCTGATTTAAGAATAATAGCGAAGGTATTATTAAACCTGTGTTATCTTATATCGATAGACAATTAAGACAAGCTGTAATGAAGATGGAAAAAAAATATTAAAAAAATACTTACTCTTTAATTAAAAAATATTAAATTTTAAAAGCGTTTCTATAATAATTATTTCACAACCAGTATTTGTAAAATAACATTATTACAATTTTGACAAAAAGTGTCATTTAAAAAAAATATTATAGAATGAAACATGAAGAGTGATTTTTTTTCAGTTACGTAGGAGGACTCTTAAAATTAGTTTTTCAATTAATTTGTATCAATGATTTGTAGTTGCTTTGTGTTGATTATAGAAAGAAACCTTACATTTTGTTCCAAATTTTCAATAAACGTTTCATAAATAAATACAACTATAAAATAAGGCCAGGAATCGAATACGAATAATCGAATATTTGAGTATCCCAATTTGAATTAATTCTAACTCAAATATTAGAATATATTTGATATTGCGAATATTCGAATATGCTTGAATATGTTAAAATTTTCGAAAGTAGGTTCTAGGTACCAAGTAGGTAACATTGTCACCACCAAGCGTTCATGCCTTAAATTAAGAAAATAAAAAAAAATGTTCTGAGCATACATCAGAGGTTGGAGAAGGGCTTTTTGAAATAATTTTTTGTATACAAAATAACATGTATCTTATAGTAGTTGTAGTTTGTTTATGTAGTTCACTTATTTAATTATCATTTTCTATGTGACCAACTCCCGCAAGCTTTGTTTGATCTTTTTTTGTTCATAGTCTAAAACCGTATTAATTTTTCATAACCCTATTTAAAAAAAATGCACTAAAAAGTAAAAATTCCAATATGTACCAAAATATTCATACCTATACTTATTTGAATAACCGAATCGGTTTAATAATAATACAATAATATTCGAGAATTCGGATTATTTGAATAGTTAGAATATTCGATTGTTTCGAATATTCGAATAATACAAATAATTCGATTATTCGGTTCATTCAAATATTCGGATAGTTCGATTGTCCAATTTGAATATCTTTTCGAACGAATATATGAATACTAAAATCTGGAAAATCCCAGCATTAATATAAAACATTGGTTTAATATTTTATAGTTATTAAGGTATCAAGGGTGATATAGGGATAATAACGCACCGGGGTCGATATAGAAGGTGTTTCAATAAGAGCGCAAGAATTGAATTGCACGCCAGTTTGGCTGTCATGATGTCACAAGATTATGTCGTGCCAGGTCGATAGGAGACAGATGAGAGTTAGTAAACGTGGAGCATTACACGATAGAACAACGCGTCCTGGTTGTTAAACATTATTATTAAAATGGTAAAAGTTTGATTACCACGATTCGTAATTTTCGGTCGAAATAATGTTCCTTATTCATCTACTGTGAAAAGAATAATCGATAAATTCGAAAGTACTGGTTTGGTTAGTGATGTGAAACACACGACACGAGCTCGTAGAGGTCGTTCAGAACAAAACATCACGGCAGTTCGCGAGAGAGTGGCCGAGAGTCCAGGGACGTCGATTCGTCATCGTGCACAAGAATTGGACGTTACAACAGCCACTCTTCAGCGTATTATTACTAAAGATTTGCATATCCATACCTACAAAGTCCAATTGACTCAACAATTTCTGCCAACAGACCAAGCACAGCGAAGACAGTTCACCAATTGGATCCTTAAACAACAAGAAGTGAATGCCAATTTTGCGGCCAAATCATTTGATGAGGCCCATTTTCGCCTCATGGCTTCGTAGTGCAGTCTGCCTATTTTTGGCCCCATATTAATTTTTCACTTCGGAGATACAGTCAACAAAAATATGTAAAAAATCGGAAATTTTCCGTAGAATTTAATAAACCAAAATACAAACAACTGGCACCTCGGGGGCCCATAGTAAATTGGGCCCAAAGTTGGCCAAAAACGGTTTTTTCCATTTTACTCTGTCATGGTGCCATAAAATGAAAAAAAGTTTTATACAAAAAGTTGTAGAACTATTAAATACGGATCGATCTGTGGAAATCCGATGTCAAAAAATTCAAAAATAAATTATTTATTTGAAAAAAACCGTTAAAAATCGCGTTTTTTTTGAAACGCTCATATCTTCGTGAAAACAAATCATTTTTTCACGAAACTTGGTAAAAGTGTAGCTCCCTACTAACTAAAAAAGATCGTTTTCAAAAAATTTAAAAATATAAACATTTTGCAAAAATTGATTTTTTCGAAAAAAATCACGTTTTTTTAAAATCTCGATAGCTCATACACGCTTTCATATCTCTAGTCAATTTTGAGCTTAAAATTTGCTTGAAATGTTGTGCTAACATAGATATTTATTGCGCACTTTTTAAATTGATCGGTAATATGCGAAAAATCGGTTGAAAAATCGTTTTTTTTTAACAACAAAAAAATCGATTTTTTTTTCAAGAAAAGGCAGCAGCGGCCCAACATGCCTACCGCTCCTATTTGCAGTTGCAAACGTGGCTCGGAACTTCACTAGAGCCAGAACAATCGGGTTGGACTTCCGACGGCACTAATCTGCTTCCCACGTACAGCTCGGATCAGCTGGTTTCAGACGAAATCGTTAAAACGATAGCCTGCAGATGCGGAAGCGGATGTAAAACGAAGATCTGTAGCTGCAGGAGGCATGGTTTGAAATGTTCAAGCATGTGCTTGACATGCGATCAAGAAAATTGCACTAATATAGAAATAACTACGATGGAGGCAGATGCTCTTGATGACGACTTGGACGAAGATATATTTAATGAGTCTTGCGTGGTGATGGATGAATCACAGACCAATGTCCATGATGATGATGAGATCGATAGCGAAGCCGACTCTTCCGTACTCGCTGCATACAGCGAAGAACGTACCAGTGACAACGAGGAGGGGGGTAGGAGGGGTCTCCGATAAAAAAAACTACGGATCAATTAAGTACTGTACACGTTTAGATTCACTGTCAATATTTTGAAGTTTCATGTAAAATAAATATTTTATTTTTATACTAAAAATGTTGCTTAACAATTATTATTTACCTGTCAACTCATATGTCTTTAAGAATCAACATAACGTTCAAGAGACATAATCGTATGAACGCTCTGTGTGCAGTTGAAACTACGATTCGGTACGTATGATAAAAGCATACAGTTTTACAGATGTATCCACGTTAACACCGTCCCGCACCTCCCACGACACCGCTCGAGCGAACGAACGTATGAGTCGGGGTGTGCTCCGCTTGCCATTAAATTTCCAAAGAATAGAGAGCGAATATATCATTGTAGTATTTTTTTATGTAAAATACAAGTATTGAACTACAAACTCTGTAAATTTCAGCCATTAATATTAAAAGATAGCGTCACTAGATTTTTTTTCAAAAAAAAAAAATTATCTCGGCTCCAAAGGCTCGTAGATAAAAATTTTTTTTTTGTAAATTTATAAAAAAATACCAGCTATTCAATGCTGCTAACAAAAAAGAAAAAAATTTTTTTTTTCTTGAAAAAAAATCGATTTTTTTGTTAAACAAAAAACCGAGTTTTCAACCGATTTTTCGCATATTACCGATCAATTTAAAAAAGCGCGCAATAAATAACCATGTTAGTACAACATTTCAAGCAAGTTTTAAGCTCAAAATTGACTGGAAATATGAAAGCGTGTATGAGCTATCGAGATTTTAAAAAAAACTTGATTTTCTCGAAAAAATCAATTTTTGCAAAATGTTTATAATATTTTTAAACTTTTTAAAAATGATCTTTTTTTAATTAGTAGGGAGCTATACTTTTTACCAAGTTTCGTGAAAAAATGATTTGTTTTCACGAAGATATGAGCGTTTCAAAAAAACGCGATTTTTTAACGGTTTTTTTTCAAATAAATAATTTATTTCTGAATTTCTTGACATCGGATTTCCACAGATCGATCCGTATTTAATAGTTCTACAACTTTTGTATAAAACTTTTTTTTCATTTTATGGCACCATGACAGAGTAAAATGGAAAAAACCGTTTTTGGCCAACTTTGGGCCCAATTTACTATGGGCCCCCGAGGTGCCAGTTGTTTGTATTTTGGTTTATTGAATTCTACGGAAAATTTCCGATTTTTTGCATATTTTTGTTTACTGTATCTTCACTTAAGGGTCCAAATCCGTAGGCAGACCGCGCTATCGTTAATAGGCAAAAGTGCCGCATTTGGGCTCAGACAATCCACGAATAATTCATGAGAAAGCAATGCATCCAAAACGTGCCACTGTTTGGTGTGCATTGTGGTCTGGAGGTATTATTGGGCCGCTTTTCTTCGAAGACGAGGCAAGTAAGGCAGTAACGGTGAATGACGAAGGTTATCGTGCTATGATAACCCAGTTCTTTGTGCCTCAATTAGAAGATATTGCTCTCGACGATATGTGGTTTCAGCAGGACGGTACCACTTGCCATAGCGCCCGTGAAACATTGACGGCTCGCACGAGACTTTTCCTGGTCGTTTCATCTCTCGGTTTGGTGACCAGAATTGGCCATCACGCTCTTGCGATTTAACTCCTTTGGACTTTTGGCTGTGGAGTTATCTGAAATCACAGGTTTATGCCAACAAGCCCGCGACGACCGACGCATTGAAGGCCGAAATTAGATGCTATATCAACGAAATACTGCCACATGTATGGAACACCGTTATTCAAAATTTCACCAAAAGAGTACACGTGCCAGCAAAGCCGAGGCGGCCATTTACCAGATGTGTTGTTCCATACATAACTCCCAAATGTCTACATTATACCTCAATAAATATTTCAATACTTTGCTACAGAAAACCATATTTTATTGAACTTGAAATATTGCGTTCTTATTGAAACACCCTTTACTTGCCGAAGGCCTCTGTACGTCGACCGAGGGAGTCATTATTTTGGAACACCCGTTGTGCCTGCAATGTTTAATGTCCTTTGCTTTTTATATTTTACGGGCTAACTAATAATGGGCCTCAGTATAGAACAGATGCCAACAAAATAAAATTTAATATAAACATTTGTATACATTTTTGAAATCTAGTTGTAGAAGGGCTTAATAAAAACATCTCGAACATGGTTAATTCTATGGATATTAAAATTGTGACAGCTCTTCCCGACACTTGTTTTTTGTACAAGACTCTTTGTTACTCCTGTATATTCCTGTATTAATACAGATTTTATAAAATATAGCTATTTCCAACTATTTAAAAGAATATACAAAATTCACATTCTTTATTATGTCAGTTAAACTAAGAATCATCTAAGAAGAGGAAACTTTGAGCAATATTAAATTTCCTGAATGTCTCCTGATTAGTATTGTTATTTCTGAACGTCCTGCGAATTCCAGGAAAGAATGTAGAAAAGAATACACCCTTTTGTATGGATGATTTATTAAATAATATTATTGCTCGCGTAAGGTTAACAAAAAAACAACATAATAAATGGAGAAAAAAATCGTATATTGAGACGAAATAAAAAAATTATTCAAACCAAGTAGGATTGGCTTAGCAACTTACACTCTTCTTGAGTTCAATAAAATGCTGTTGTACGCAATTGTTGTTCATCGTTATTTAACGTCCAATAAATATATAATTAATTGATTAAATTGCAACGAGTCGAAATAAAGTAGTTACCTACCTGCATTTTAAAAAAATTGATTTTCTAAATGTTGTTTGGTCATTATTTTAAATTTTCTTTGGATTTTTAAAAGCATATGTTTTTACATATTCGGATTCCGCATAATATTTGCTATACGAAGAATGTCAATTTTTTACATTTTCTTTAAATATGGAGGCCTTATTTAAAATTTTTATGAAAATATAAATTAATAATTAAAAGTTTTGTATAATAAAAATTTAACATTTACCATGAAAAATGATAATACAGCTTACATTCTCCCTTTTCTTTCTATCTGTTAGAAAAATGCTCATTAATGTAATTTTGAACAAGATTCGTACAGTGCGGTAGCCAAGGTGTCTTCAAAAATAATATATTAATGAGGGATATCAGAATTTTCTCAGCTTGGAAATGGAATTGCTAGGGTAGGAAGTAAGTCATCCAAAAGAAATTGTAAGTAAATTTTACCAGAGTGTTTTCAAAAAGGACCCACAACTCTGCCATCTACAGTACCATATCGTATCTTCTGGAGTCATAGTGTTTGTACTTCCATCATCCAGTGTAGATTCTGCTGTATCCAATACCTAGATTTTGTATGCAAATGCGGCCATTTATAAGAAAAGTCGAATCATCGCAAAAGAGTATGTCTTTCACAATATCTGGATATCATTTGTACAGGGCCATCATGCGAAAATATTCTTTTGTGAAGTAGCTTGGTTATTTTTGAATTTATCAAAGAGATGCAAACATTTTCATTAACTATTTTTTTTTGCGGAATCCAAATTTTGACTGAAAGAAACCGGTAGTGCATTGCATTTAAGAAATACGACTTCTAATTTTGTTTTTTAAATAGTACACCCTGTATAATTTAAAGATAATTTCATTTTCCCCATTTTTCTGATTTCGACCGATATGTGTCATGTTATCTTGAAGAGGTTTATCGTAAATGATTTTGTTAAACGTAGTTGCCATTGATAAGAAAAAAATAAGAACCATGTGATCGATTTTTTGGGAACCATTACTTTGATAAGTAAACTGCATGCATATTTCCGAAATGCAGCTATTTTGGCAGCTACGTTTAACAAAATCGGTAACCATATGTTAACACCAAAATGCAAATACAAATTTTTGTATGGTTATATAAAAATTTAATCGATGTAACCGAATTCGTATGATATAAACTGCATTTATTATTAAAGTTCCTGCAGACGGCAATGGAATGACTTGCCAATATACGAACTGTAATATATAACCCTAAGGAAAACTGATACACTGATCAAAAGCATCCTCATATAAATTATGTACCCGGTGAACTTTGAATGGATGATAGATTTCCTTATGCATTATATTTGCCAAAGTATCACATCAAAATTTTTCGATAATTTTCTAACAAACAATAGCACATTAACCTGGACATCTTCACTTACCGATAGCTGTCTGGATTTTGTTAAACCTCTTAAGTAGTCATATGCTCTAAATTCAGATTTAATTCAGCTAATCATAATTTGAAAAATTGATGGATTATCATTAAGGACGTGAGTAAATAGTAGATGACCTAAAAACTAGGGGCTGATCCAGGACACTGCGTTGATATGCACATATAAAAATATGATAAACTATACAGTGTATTTCAATGAAAACTATCCTCCCTAAATAAATTTGGATCCCCTTCTTTTCTCTTTTTGGCGTGTTTTTGCGTTTTTTGTAAAACTCTATATCGAAATTTATAGGGTGGATAACTATCCACCCTATAAATTTCATCATTAAAATGCACTGTATATTACCTTTTAATTGGCGATTTTGTAGTATAGAAAATAATATGAGCAAAAAATATTTCACTTAACACACAACACTGCACACTGGTAGTTTCTATAGTTACAGTAAATTAGCAGCATCTGTTCTAGATGTCACGAGTTAACTTTTAACGCTTGTTGCTCAAAATACAAATACAAAAAATTCTTTAAGACATCGAATATATGTTAAATATGTGAAGTACAAACCGACAAAACCAAAAAGTCCTTATAATTCGGGAAAGAATGTAGATATCGAAAAAATAAATGAAAAAGCATCCCCTCACACCACATGTCGACTTTAGCAGCCTACTATCCTGTGCAAAAGTCTCAGTCCCTTTGGAAGAAAACAAAAAAAATTGGGAAAAAATCTGTAAAAGATGGAATAGATTTTTATTGGCTTGCCACATTAAACTTCTGTTGAGTGTGTGTAATAGAGAGTTCATCATTTGCATTTAATTTGTCGAACACCCTCTTTATATCATCAAAATGAACATAATAATAGCTTACCTCCTCTAACCATATACCCCAACCTGTCACAATATGCTGTGGTGGTAATGGCGTATTCGACAGTTCGTCTCAAAATAATTTTTTTTCGAGACGGCGCATTATCACGCTGACTATTAATCTGTCTATAATGGGATAGCAGTCTCTAACAGTTTCTGCAATTCGATGGAGTCCGTGTGCTAAACATGTACATACTTCTATGTGTTCTTTAAGCGCATCGCAGATGCCTTCATATAGGAAGCTGTGTCGGTTACATAGAGTAACACACGTCCTTTATTTTTCTCCAAGTGGACATTCCATATTTTTCTTAAAATGAAAAATAACAAACACCATTTTAGGGGTTAACTGGGGAAAGCAAACGCAAACGGTTACCGCATCTATTATGACGATCCGTATAGCGAAATTGAGTGCCAAGGCCACGGTGGAAGGGGTTAACATTGTGCTTCTGCAAAACTATCTATATTTCATCATATTGTATACCTATGTATCGTTTACGAAACAGATATTGTGACGGGACATCCGGGATAAGACGCTACGGAACGCAGAGCCGGATTTAACTGTATTGTTCGCTCATTTACTTTTTCAATGTAGGTTTTTGTGCTCAGTTTAACTAGCAAGAATTTAACAATTGTTCAAAAAAGTAAAAACTTGAAATAAAAATATTGAATTTAACTTATTAACTACACATACAGCAGTTACATTATTCAAATTTACTTAATATAAATTGTTACTACCCAGCAAGAACCGCGAGCAGGTATGAGCATTCTTGCCAGGAAATGATGGGTATGGAATATTAGTATAGAATAAAAAGATTATTTAAAAAGTAACAAGAAAGCTTTAAAAATAAAATAAAAACAAAAAATATACTCTCAAAATAGTAACAGAGACAATTTTGCTTTTCAATGAATGAACTAAAAATAAATTCTGATAGGTAAGTTATTACTTTAATAAAAACAGAAAGACATATTTTTTGTTAAAATGAAAAAAATATATAACATTAACAAATAACATCCTGAAAAATAATGCTTCTAAAGCACTGAACTACGAAAGCACAAAAACGGAATTAAATAATGCAGTTGATATCACAAAATTCACTTCTTCACTTTACATCACTTCACTTTACCTCACCTCACATTGCTTCTTCCTTTGAATTCTCATCCATCTCACCCTCTTCTTTATTTTGAGATGAACTACTATCCTCGATCAAATTTATAATAAATTTATTTCCATTATTTATATGAAATTTGGCAATTTTTAAATAATCATCCTCAATTGTAATTACTTTCCTAATTATATTTTCCGATACTTCATTTTGAATTAACGATTTTTTTTATCGAATTTAGGAAAAATATTTCCTTTTCTGACATTTTTTTTCAATTTACACCCAATTAATTCAATCGGGTTGGAAATACAGAAATATGACGGTAACACTTTGTGGCCATGTCTCTCCGCTACGTTATCTATAATATACTTCTCATAATATTTCATTTGCAGGACTTCTAACAGTTGTGCTTTATTATAATTCTCCTCATAATAGAGATCATGTACCATTAAAAAAATTGGTAACTCCAGCTTGGTATAACTCTTGTTAGAAATTTTATACAGTTGTCTCGAATGGTACTTCGCATTGTCAAGAACAATAATGCTATTCGGTTTTAATTTTGGAATTAGTGTATTTTCAAACTATTCCTCAAATATTTCTCGCTCCATGTTCTTGTGGTAATGCACGTTACAGTCTTCCATGTCTTTCTGTACAGTTTCAATGCATTATCCACCCATCCATGAACTGATCCACAGTGTAATATAATCAGCCGAGTTCCTTTATTAAGGGGCAATGAAATTGGTTAACATTTCATAGGTCCATCAGTCCATCCTTTTTTTACGGTGCCATGCCATGAGTATCATAACAAGTTTCATCTAGATAATAAATTTGTCTATTTTCCCTCCTGAGTTCTTTTATCTCTTTTAGATATGAATTTCGCCAATCCACTATTCGTCTACTTTCCATAATCACCATGCGTTTATTAATAGTTTGATATATAAATCAAATTTTTTCTTAGCCAGGTCCTAAAGTTCTTTTGGTATATTTTAGATGATAATCTATTTCGTTTAATTTTCTGTCTACGTCAATAGTTGGTATTTAATTTAAGAACTAAAGTTCGTAAAAGTTTTGCTAATGGGTTCAGAGTTTTTAATTGAGCGGCGTCGGATCTTTTTTCTTGGGAGAGCACCTTCTTTTCCCTGTTTGTGTATTGTGGGATGGGGAACGTTAATCAGAGATGCTGTTTCACCTAATAGATCAAAATCATACAAATTAGGATCATTAGCCCGTCGCTTCAAAAGATTATTGTAAACATTCAGGCAAATTTGTTTCGCTTGCTCGTTCAAATGTAACCGATTTTTTCTTACTGAAAATATTAATGAACTTTGATTTTGTTTATTACTGTAATCACTATTACTATCATTTTCACAAACACAATACGATACAGACGTAGAGACCGCCCCCCGGTCGAAACACAATGTATTTAATTATTAATAAAGATTTTAAATTGGAATTGGAAATTGGTAATAGAATTAAGTGCGGCTCTGAAGTATCACAGAATGAAAGTGAAACTTCGCCTCGGTCGCGTTCCAGCAAAGACAATAATCATCGTTCTCGCTTTAATATAAGTGGTGTAAAAGACGGAAAATGTCATGTGTTGTACATTTTCCGCCCACATTTCGCATCTTGCTCTGTATGTCCCGTCACAATATAGGTTTCACTGACTCACGGTCTTTAATTATTGTCAAGTTACTGCCTCTCTCAATTGTCTTTATATAACCATTTTCGGTTTTTATTAAATTTAGATAGCTATACCAGTCAGCTGTCTCACAATAATTTGAAACAGGTTAATGTACTATTTAAAAATGTAAAATCTACAAATTGTTATCTGTTAAGATTTCGTCAACGTTTATACATCTGCACTATAAAAACATTTCGTTTGAAAAAGAACTTGTAATTTAATAAAAAAGGTAATTTTTTTCTAATAAAGTTTTTTTCAATTTTTCTTTTTCCTGAAGTGGGATGGAGCCTTTGATATGAAGCTAACACTGACGTGGTTTTATACAAAACACCAAAATACTATATTACCGCACTCGATGCACATTTCGCCAATTAAGTTGGCTCATCTGGAGATGATTAAAACTAACCTTATACTAACAATGTATCCTAACCATGACTCACTAACCAGTAGAGCTGACTATACGGGGTTGGCCTTCTATCACTATTCATATTATGTTTCCAAGCTTTCGTGCATTTATCTATCTAGTATTTGTTACATTCCTAATTTATCATAAATTGCTACTATCTATTCTATGGTTGTTCTCAAACCCACCTTGAGTAACACTAGACATCTGTTCTACCATATTTGAGATGAGCCATATGCTCCTTAAATCTAGTTTGAATTGATCATCTACTTTGTCCAATATATTTTTGATCACAGTCCTTACGGCTAATTTCGTAAATCCTCGGCTTTCTGTTTGTTTCAATTTCGTCTTTTGAATTGCCTAAAAGTTGTTGTAGTTTATTTCACCATGAATAAACCACTGTCATACATATATATTTAAAATCACCAATACTGTGACTATCAATCGAGGATCATATGGAATCGATACTAATTTCGAATTTTCTCTTTCATTTTGAGAGGTTCCGATTTTTTTTTACCAAAAATATATCTAACCGTCCACAGCAGAGAAATTAAAATTTTATATTTCACAACGATTTGTATAAGATTTTTATTGGATTTGACATAAATTGTTATGAACATCTAAAATAATTTAAATAAAAGAAACTAAATGTCTAGATTTTTTTAAGAAAATAGTCAAATTTAGTAAATTATGTGAATTACATGTCTTTATGAGCCTTATAAGTTATAAATAGGAAACATAGTCAACAAGACCGGCCGTTTCCAAAGATAAATGCATATTGAAAGATATACAGGGTGTCACAATCAAAAGTAGGCACCATGAATAACTTTGGAGATAAAATTTTTTTGCAAAATTGGTGAAACAGTACGTCGACCTTGTTTCCAAGGGGGACATAGGTATTTTAATGTAATACTTGTATACCTATCATCATCTTGTATACCCTATACAGCCATCCCTCAAAAAATTCAAATGGCAAGGGGGTCGAGTGATACATCTTTTGAAAGGTCTTACAATTCTCTACATAACTGTGTATTTTTTTAAACTTTCACAAGATGTATCACTCGACCCCCTTGTCATTTGAATTTTTGGTGGCCGTGTAGGGTAGAGAGATAATGATAGGAATACAAGTATTACATTAAAATATGTCCTCCTTGGAAACAAGATTGACGTGTTTCATCAATTTTTCAAAAAAATTTTATCTCCAAAGTTATTCAAGATGCCTAATTTTGGTTGGGACACCCTGTGTAATCGTTGATATTATGGAATTTCAATTCATACAAACAAAAATATTATTACCTTCACCTCGCCTATAATTTTTTTCAAATTACAAAGTCCTGCCTCATAATGAACCATCAAATTGATTTAATTAATTCATATTTACATCACCAAGTAGTCTATTACACTAGCTATGAGAATAAAAAAGAAACCAGCAGAAGCCCGTTTTGATTCCCACCACACATACTTTATTATTTAATCAAGTGTGTTCGGTATACGTTTTCTGAAAAGGAAATACATTTTTAATTCTCCGTACATTCAATGGGGAAAACCTGCGGATTAACAAAACAATTTAGCACGATACTTACGCTGTAGTGCTTTTTTAGCTCCCGTTTCCCATCACAACAATGTCACAATGTTTGTTGAATCAGATGCTGACAGTGCCAGTGGTGTAGTAATGGTTTATTTTACAATAGTTCTGCTAATTCAATTAAGCGGTTTTTGATATAGTAACCCTTAAAAGAATCCTATGAGATATGTAAATCATTTCCTCGATTGCGTTGCATAGTGGGTCAAATGTAACATTTATCCCGACAAAATGATAAAACAAAAATCCGCATTTTCAGCTAAATTTGATATTTTATCTTTCTGCTCCTTCCAAAATCAACCACTATGAGCCTCAAAACTTGATTTAACTTAAACTTGATTAACAAAATATCAAGTACGATAACTGTTATGTATGAAGCATTTTTAAAAATGCCAACTTAAACCTCAATTAAACTCGTATCAAGAAGGTGGTTAACTTTTTTTTAAATCGTTTCTTATGTACCAGATAAGAATTTTGTGTTTCTTATTATAAGATTGTTATAAATTTATGCATTTTGAAAAAGTGAATCAAGTTTTTTTTTGTGTGGAAAGTTCAAAACATTTTCAACAGAATCAAATTCCATTGAGATACAAAAAAGTACAAATGACATTTTAAGATAACACAGGCCTGCATGGTTTTAAGGATCTACAATTTTTGTACATTTTTAGAGTAAATAAGTCGTTCTGAACTCTGCAGTATTATTAGTTTTCGTGTATCACGCACTGTTTACTCTAAACATACATAACGACATTATTAGTAATTAATACATATCTTTTTTAAAATAAAATTGTTAAGGACCACTGCTTTTTAATCTAGACGTTTCTAGTTAGAACCAGAATATACACATAGTATTCGAAAAGCACATACAGCAGTCAGTAGTAAGTTAACTGTGGTTGAACGTGTGCTTACAGTATATAATAGTGTGATAAAGTTATTAAAACTTCGTCATGTCCTCAAGACATTGTAAAAACAGCGCCGATGTGTTTTGTTACATTTGTGGCTCATGTACAGTTAAAAACAGACAAAGAAATATTACAGAATTCGTGAAAAGAAGTTATCATGGGTACTTTGGTGTAAAGCTTGGAGACCAAGACAAAACATGGGCGCCACACAGAGCTTGTCATATATGTGTTGAATCGTTACGGAAGTGGACTCAAAATAAAAAGAAATCCTTACCTTTCGGCATACCAATGGTGTGGCGGGAACCCAGCAATCATGCAGAAGATTGTTACTTTTGCTTGTGTAACGTAAGTGGCTTTAATACTAAAAATAAGAAAAAAATATTTTATCCTAACCTTCCATCAGCAATAAGGCCAGTAGCGCATGGGCCAAATGTACCTGTACCTGCTGTACCAGAGAATTATACTTTTTTTGTCGTCTGATTCTGATTCGCAATTAGAAATTGAAGATTCGAATGAAGACTTTTCATTACAAAGTACTCAGCCTCAGCTTTTTACTCAGAATGAACTAAACGATTTAATTCGTGACTTAGGACTTTCAAAAGAGTCTGCTGAACTTTTGGGATCTAGACTGAGTGAAAAGAATTTACTTCTTCCAGGAACGACATTCTCATTGTATAGAAAACGTGAAACTGAATTTTTAGAATACTTTGATCAAGAGGGATCCCTTGTTTTGTGCCATGATGTTCCAGGATTGGTTAGCAAGTTAGGAGCATTCATTTATCAACCAAATGACTGGAGGTTGTTCATAGATAGATAGATAGACTCATCTAAAAAGAGTTTAAAGGGTGTATTGTTGCATAATGGTAATATATACGCATCAGTCCCGGTTGCACACTTTATTCATTTAAAAGAAAGATATGAAGATTTGAAACTCCTACTTGAGAAGGTGAAATATGCAGACTACAACTGGATGTTATGTGGAGATTTTAAAATCTTAGGTATGCTCTTAGGCCAACAGTCTGGCTATACTAAAATGCCCTGTTTCTTATGCGAATGGGACAGTAGAGCACGAGGTGAACATTGGCAAAAGAAAGAATGGCCACGTAGAATTAATTTAGTATCTGGTTCAAAAAATATTGTACAAGAAAGTTTGGTCGATCCGAAAAAAGTTCTTCTGCCTCCGTTACACATTAAGTTGGGGCTGTTGAAGCAATTTGTTAAAACTCTCGACAAAAACTGTAACTGCTTCAAGTATTTATGTTCAAAGTTTCCTAGTTTATCAGAAGCCAAGCTCAAGGAAGATATTATTGTTGGGCCACAAATTAGAGAGTTAATGAAAGACAGAGTGTTTGACTCAACAATGAATGATAAAGAAAAAGCTGCATGGGTTGGCTTCAAAAATGTAGTTCAAAAGTTCTTAGGTAATAACAGAGTTCCTGATTTCAAGAATATAGTCAACGATATGTTAGAAAATTATAAAACATTGGGGTGCAATATGAGTTTGAAACTTCATGTTCTTCATTCCCATCTTGACTATATTCCAGAAAATCTCGGGGCGGTGAGTGAAGAACCAGGTTAGAGGTTTCACCAGGACATTAAACAGATGGAGATGAGATATCAAGGAAGATGGAACGTCGTCATGATGGCTGACTATTGTTTGTGTTTAAAGAGAGAATCTTCTGAAGGTGAAACGTCACATAAACGGGCTTCAACTAAGCGTTCATTTGAAAGTAAAAGAAAGCGTTTTCATTCGCAAAGAGATATATAAAAATGTTAACAACTTTTTTTGTAATATTATTTTCTTGTAGGTACGTGTAAATTTTGATTTAAATTTTGTAATTAAAAATGAGAAGTATTTTACTGTAATGCATTATTTTAATACATTTTATTAGAAAACCGTTCATGTATTTTTACTTTGTGAAAAAACGTTACGTGATAGAGCAAAATGCAAGTCATTTTTGGATTCGGCATGAAACAGTCATACAGAATGACATTAAAATATAGAAACCCCCACCATAAGTTTTATTTTGCAGGCCTGTGTGTGTAATCAGTGCTAATTAATAAATGAACCCTTATCTTTGTGCCAGACTAAAATGGTTTGTTCTTATTTGTCCAATTGCGAATAAATAAATTGTGTTTTCCTAAGTGCACGTGCACATACAAAGCGAAGCCGAGCGAGACAACGTAACGGAAAAAGCGGGAAACACAGCGGACAAATCAGTTTGCCTGTAAGCGTGAAAGACTGCAGTTTATTGAGCTGGAAATGATGGACATCGAAAAGTTAATCAACCAAATATTTTTGCATAGCCCTATGGGATCAAGCAAGTTCATTACACCATAATCTTGATCTAATTTCAAAACTGCAAATTATTATGGAATTCTTTTCTTGCCCGTAATATTGTAGTGTCCATATCGTGAATGTTCAGCAACTTAACAAGAAAAAGAAAGGAGAAATTCACTTTGTAGAACGCTTTCAATATGCACATAAATCTGTGATGCTCGGTCTAGCTACGTTACGCTCACCTCCGATTCGTATGTGCACGTACACTAAGCCTAGGTAAAAAGTATACAGTGTATGTCCTAAGTAATGTGATTTTATGAAGAGAAGCATGCAAATATTGAACATATTAAACATATCTTAAAGGCTTTTCTTTTCGAAATAAGGTTTTGTTTAGATTTATTTTTTATTTCATTTTCACTCAATTTTTCAAAATATTGATCTAAAATTCAGAACCCATATATCTTCTAGTGATATAGCTTCATGGTCCAGAGTAATACTTGCCTCTCACCCCGGGATCCCGGTTTCGATTCTCAGTCAAACAACTGAGATTCGTTCTAAAGCAGAAATTAGTCCTATCATACTCGAATATTGGATGTGTCTCTAAATATGTAGCCCCTCCTGCACTAGGTAGATAGGGAACCTTCATAAATTCACCACCCCTTACCTTCTTTATTTATGAACGTATTTCAAAATTTCAAAAATGGAGCGATACTATTTCTTCAAAGATATTAACAAGCACTTTTTAAAAGATATAGCTTAGAAGTTCGAGGAAATATAAAAATAACGTATTTTCTTTAAATGGAAGACTATATTTTATTTAAGAATTGAATTTCCCTTTTTTTCTTGATTTCAAAGGTCTGTGAACTAGACGTCATAACCATCGGTGCTAATTGCGAATCCTATGCATCATTTCAACCCTCCGAATATGTAAAAAATAGGGGTGGTAATTATTTTAACAAAGTTATTAACAATTTTATATTTTCAGTGTCAACTTCACACTGGTGCGTTTGTTGACATTCGCAACACACACCAGCACCACAATCGGCGCTAATTGTGAAACTTATAACATCATTTAGCACTCATTTAGCACCCTCTGTATATGCAAGAAAAACAGAAATGCTAATTGTCTTGACAAAGTTATTAATATTTTTTTAATTTTAGTGTCAACTTCACACCTGCAGTAAAAACAGTCAGTGCTAATTGCGAAAATTATACCATCATTTAGCACCATGAAAAAAAAATCAGAGGTGCTAGTTGTTTTAAACAAGTTTTTAAAAATTTTCTAATTTTTGTGCCAACTTCACACCAACCGTCATGAATCAGTGCTAATTGCGAAACTTGTACCATCACTTAATACCCTATTAGTTCTCTACGTATATAATAAAAATTGCGATGATAATTATTATTGTCTTAAAATAGTTACATATATAAACAATTTGTTACTTTTAGGCCCGGTTTTTCAATGCATAATTACCGAAATTATCCATCGGTTAGCGTGAAGTGGGTGAATTATAATGACCAAGAAGTCACTGACGGATAATTTAGCTGGCCAAGTATTAATAAACCAGCCCTTAGTGATGCCAGATACATACTTACCTAAATAACTGTAAAGGCAGGCTGGGTTTCTTCCATGCTATGTGGACTGAATGCTATTTATGTTAAAAAATAGATATTCTATTACCATATCAACGGCATACGTTATCAGCCAGAATGTAATATTAAACAACAGGCCTAAATTTTTCCTAATTGATCCTATTACTAGAAACATTATTTTTTTAAATAAATTGAAAATTAAAATGAAGCCAGTGTAATGCTCAACCCTTCAAGTATACGTACAGAGCCGGACTGGGTCTTCGAATCAGGCTGGGCAAATAACCTTAAGCGGGCCACCTATCCATTGAAGGATTTTGTTAAAGTAAACCAGAAATAATATAAATGTACTTTTTAATAAAAAGTAATTTAAAAAACAACAGAAACAAAAATATATGTCAAAAACATAAAACAGAATAGCAAATTCATATTACACATAGATATAATTGAGTACCAAGTAAAAAAGGAACAAGAATTTCAAAGGGAACTATAGAAACAATGACTAGACTAAATAAATATCAGTCTACTTGTAGGTTAGTAGGGCTCTCATGCTTTTTGATTTATCTATCAGCTGATGTAAAATATCCTTGTTTTCAACTGATATTAGAATGTCTTTTTCGGAAGACATTAACATGAACGCCTTTAAGTGTTCTTGTAGCAGACAGCTTCATATTCGATTTAAAATAAATTTTAATTTAGAAAAACTTCTTTCTCATGCTACTTGAAAAATAAAAGGGTTAATAAATATTTATATGCCTTTTCTAAATCAGGGTATGCCTCAACAGATAAATTATATTTTTTGCAATACGTAGTAGCAATAGACTACAAATTTTTTGCAGAATTTGGGTCAATAGTTCACGATGTTCTGATTCTGCTTTAACGTCTTCCTGTTTAAACACTTCTTCGGTGTAATCATCTGGTAATGATGATGACAAATTATTCCATAGGGAGCCAAAATTCAAAAGTTCCATTTGCAGATTATCCTGAGTCACTTCAGGATAAAACTTAGCGTTTCATATACTTTAATGTAGTATATTTTCCAACAAGTTTGGAAGATGAAGGAAACTTGATGGGTGAAAGCATTCAAAGGCCTAGTACCTTGTGATTTACGAATCTGGATTCTAAGACACTGACAATTTTGTCCATGGTCACATTAAAAAAATCGATTCTAAATTTGTCATTCGGATTCGTCATTCTCGTCGCGCACACCTTTTTCAACGTCTTTTTCAATAAATTGCTCATTTATCTTTTGTATAGATTCGTCAATCTCTTCTGCTATTGTATATAATTCTCGAGAAAATTTCTTCAAGGGCTGTAAGGTATCCTCGACCATGCGATATCCTTGCAAGAAATCCATACCTGATGTTTGCAAATACTGCGATAGAAGAGAAGTGAGCATACAAATTGTTCTGAACAACATTGCGTTAATAAAGTCAACATGCAAACAGCGTAAAGAGGCGTTAAATATAGCAGGTTTTGTTATAAATGTTGTGATTATACTACCCTCATGATAACTGTATCGTAACTGTATTAAAGTTCTGAGATTATGATATTTCATATAATGTTTGACATAACTCTATGAAGACACCGTCTTTGCTGCCAAAAATTTTAAATAATGCATCTGGTCTCTCCGATAATATTTACAAAACTACTTGCTGATGCAGATTTTCAGACATTTATTCTCAAATAAGACTCTCTGACAGAGCCTGCTGCATTATTTATGAAACTAAATAATGAAATAACTGTTAGTTTAGTTACATCTCGTATTACCAAATTAAGCACATATGCGTAGCAACAAACATGTATTTAGCCAGGAGAGTCTCTTGACAGTCATGTTATGAAGCCACTGTATTGGCCTTGCATGTTCGCTGGTCCATTCGTTGAGTTACTAATACAATTGGCTACATCGAGCCATACTTCACATATGCACTTGGCCACAACTTCATACATGTCTTTTCCCTTTCCAGATGTATAGTTGATTAAGTTAATCCCTCGTTCATACTTATACCTTACTGTCCCTCACATAACGGATTATTATCGAACATTGCACTACAACATTTATGTCTTGGGTAGTGAATATATTTTAACATTTTTTACTTCATCAGCAATTTTTTCTATGATGAGGTTTGATATTGCCATTATTATTATATTAGAAGTTGATTTTGACAAAAAAAGTAACTAAATTACCTCTGCCTTTTGAATGACCTAACACTCAAGACGTTCTTGATTTTGTTTTGCAACTTCTTCAGTATGTTTTCTCCTTTGAAATAACCAAGACAAGTTATAAAAAACTCCTGTAGTCGATATTTTCACTTAATAACGAATATGCTTCTTCATTTTGGCTTCCACCTCTATAGTTTAAACTACGTTTTCCAATTAATTTTATAGTTTTAATCGCCCTTTGAAGTAATTTCCTATTCTTTTCAATTTTTGCCCATCTTTTTGCAGCAGCATTTGAAAATAACAAGCTATGTACATCCTTATTCTTTTTTATGCAGCAGGTAAGCATCAGTGCTGAATATATGTGCCTTGGTTGATTAATGCTCATCTAGCCTAGTGTATATATGTTTTACTTTTACAGAGGAATTGATACCAGCAGCAAGGGTAATAATTCCTGTATCGTTACAGAATGTTAAGCACACCCAACAATGAAACATTTTTTTAGATGTATTGAAACTTATCCATGTTATTTTTGAGCCAGACTTTCTTGAATATATTAACTTGGTATTGTAATTATTACCAGGCCATCGGACTAGCGCCCGATCGCCTGGTGTCCTAATCTGACTCTGTATACAGATAATAATGATTGCAATTTTAGAACTGGCTAATTGAAAACTTAATTTCATTGCCATGTAATTAATATACAGGCGTCATATCTGAACACTTCATCCTTGACCTAAGTTATCATGAGGGTAGTATAATCACAACATTTATAACGAAACCTGCTATATATAACGCCTCTTTACGCTGTTTGCATGTTGACCTTATTAAATGACTTTAAATTCTTTGTAAAGGAAAATAATCATCAGAAAAGACATTTTGAAGCTAGAGCGATTTACATAAGGTGCGTGTCTTGCAATCTCTTATAGCTGTTTATTCGTTTAAGACGTAATAAATTTCTTAAAATAAAACCATATCATACAGACTTTTTTTGAATGAAATAAATGACTGAACTAATTTGTTGAAAGTTTAAAAGTTAATTTTATGATAGATATGTATGTAATATTAAATAATACAATTAGAATAACATTTGATGGTTAAGCAACATAATTACAGTCATTGTCTTCCCTATTTCTATGCTGAGAGCCTGAGTTATTCAGGATATTCTCGTAATATTTCTTGGTAGCTTCTGAAAGTAGAATGACTAACAATGATTTCAAATTCCCAATTTTAAGGTAAGAGGTATAAGAATAACAGAAGTAGGAAGTGTCCTTAGCCCATTGTATGATTCCTGGAGGTAAAGGAGTGAAGAATTTCTCGAAATTTTCATAATTCTGACTATTTTAATATTAAGAGATGACTTTAGATTCTTTAAGAAATTGGAGATTTTATATCGAAAAAGATATTTATCTTGGTGCATTTTTACTAACACAAATGAATTTGGATGTTACTGAGCATTCAGTAGCATGTTGTCGTATATAAAAAATGTATAATTGTATAATTTTTGTAACGTAGGTAGGTTGATCCCATATGAGTAATTATTCATGATAAATCAATGAGAATTTTTCTTTTTGATTTATCATGTATAATTTTTGTTCTGCCCTAGACAATTTTTACTTAATATTACCAAATTACTGCAGTTTATGTTGTTATTTAAATTGTGCAGAATTATAGAAATTGCATCACTTCCTCCATTTTGGCTTCTTTCTCTAGACATGTATACATTTTTACCTCATTATTTCCTAGATCATGGATACTAAATACATTGTACCAGAGCTCTGTTTGTACTGTAGGATACTAGATTTGTAGGGATATGTGGTGATGGGAGATTCTGCATAAAATCGAAACTTATATACATTACCTCACCAGCCTTGACTTTGTACTGGTGTTTTAAATCAAAAAATGCCTCTGCTTTCTAAGACGAAATTCTTTTTGTGTTTAGTGTTTGCCTCCCTTCGTTACTTAAATCCAAGCTATTCAGCTTCTGTGTTAATCCGTCACCGTGCCTGATTGCGAGGATTCGAATTGATATTGATGTAACCATTAACAGATTTCCAGCATTCTTTGTGTAGTATGTTTATGTGATATTCCCATAACAACATACTATCCAGATCTGTAAAAGTGATTCTGGTAAGTTAAATTAAGTAACTAGGATACTTATTTATAAATAAGTGAAAGATGCTCCATGAGTTTTGGTTTAGTCACCTAACCTAGCGCATCTTACAATATGCAGCATTTCCACATCTTCATTAGAAGATCGGAACGATTCAACGAGAGAGAAAGAATACATGGCTGAAGGGTCAGTTGGGGGTTGGGGAAAAGGGCCTCTCTGTGGCCTCTTGCCAGGCATCAGCCTCCCTCACCATTACCATTAGCATTATATCACGCGTAAGACAATACTAAAACCAACCTACATTTTTTCTAGCAAGAACATATATCCGGATATTGTTTTTACCTTACCAGTTTTTGCGATACTACTTATATTTATATGTTGGCTGTTACGTTGTTTTTGTAAAATCCAAAATGTTCGAGATAACTACGTTATACTCCTCGAGATGGCGCCAATAACTCTATTTAGGTAATTTTGAACTAATATCCTTTTTGCCAAATGTGTCTCTATTGTTTCGCAACAGAGGAAAGAGATATAGAATAGTTTGTTTTTGACATATGAAAAACATAAATTTTCGACAGATTTCGAACGACAGATGTTATTGAAAGACACATGCGAACTCTTTCCATTTAGGACTAGCACGTGGAGTAAAGATGTCACCTCAGACGGTACTTTGCATTTTAAATGCTGAAGCTTTTTTTGTTTGTCAAGTAAAGATAACTCAATGCATCTGCGTCTATGCAGAGCAATCGCATACGGGCAAAGTTTTGGACTGCTGGAGTTATTTATTATCAATAGCTTTTAAGTGTGGTAACAAAAAAAGTCAATGAACATTCTAAATAGCTGATAAAAAAGAAAATTACAGCTGTTAGAGAAAATTTCATAGATTCTCTGCTTTATCAGCCAACTTCAATCCAATCGAGTATACTTGTGATGTGCAAGAACTACTAAATAACAACATACTTATTCCAGAAGTTGCAATAGCGACAGCTTAATTCTTATTATGGAATAATTTTGTTTGAAAAATTTAATTTCAATTATCAGATTGCGTCATCCAGTAAGGAAGAAGTAGGAACCCTACATTCACCTCTTAACCGTATTTATTAGTTGTTGAGAACAGATATGGATTTATATTACGGCATGATTTTATTGATTTATTTTCTTAATTAATTCGTAATACATATTCCCAGTTCGTTTTTTATAAATTCTTAACACATACTGTTTTAAATTGTCCTAATTTGATCCCGTAATTTATGGTCTGTTAATAGAAACTAAAATATTCTAATTTAATTCCAAAACAGTAACATAAATCTCTGGTGTCACGCAATCAGTAGCAAATGACCCGAATGAAAATTGTAAAACCGTTAACACATTTAAATAATGCTGAATCGCGAGGATCATGATCTACATTAATTTAAAAATGCAGCAAAGCTATTTGTAAAATAAGATAAAGTTGCTCCAATAGAAAGTTTTAGGAAAATAATAAAGTCAGGCTTAATATAATGAATGGGAAAATACATCCTTCAAATATAGATCAGTTCCATACAACCAGCTGTCTAGTATTTGTTACATTCCTAATTGCCACTGTCATACCCATATCTTTAAAATTTCTACCAATACCAAGGGTAAATCGAGGATCGTATGAAATCGATACAGGATTTTCTCTTTCATTTTGATAGGTCGAGGAATTTCGAGGTGACCAAAATTATTTTTCCTAATTATTTTTTCAACTAAACTTACAGAATGTCTATTACTTGCAGCTATATCCTTAATCAATGCGTTTACTTTTTCAAACCTTATTGAGGGGAGAAACTTAAATCAGCGATGAACTAGAAAATTAAAACTTGCTATTTAGTGTTAAACACAATAGTGAGAGTCTTTAGGGATATATATTAAAGTACTGGTACCTTTTCTGTACATGTCATTCTAATTTATTTTTACTATTTCTAATTAACATCTAAAAATGGCAGTTGTCCACAGTTCTTAATTTCGTATATGATTTTAAGTGACGGAAACAACTGTTTAATTTAGAAACAAAGTTGTCAATTGTTGTTTTTATGTATCAAACACTACATCTTCTACATATCTTAGCCAAACTCTGGGAAAATCTCGAATTCTTCTTTGGCTTCTGTTTCGAATCTGTTCTAGAAGAGACTGGCAATGAATGGTGACAAAGAGTTACCCATTGCTGTTCCTTTATTTTTAAAAACAGTACCTACCTGTAACTAATGGCGCTTACATAAATATATGAATACAAAATTACAAAAAAGTTGAGAAACGAAAATTAATTCGCACTTCTATCATTTTTGTCTTCTGCTTTGTTACATTCTTCGCTCTTTTCTTCTTATGCAGATACAATGAGAGAGAAAGTACATCGGTGGGCAAACAGTTTCACTTTCGGTTTTGGAAGTCCTTTTACATTTGAAATAACAAGATTTAATAGCTGAAGCATTACAAGAAATAAAGGCATATTATAATATTACTATTATTTATAGAAGCGATGCCGGACAGTCCTCCCGTAACTACAACAAGTCCCTATATACCCCTAGGGTATATAGTCTGATTTTTAGGCAGGCCGGTAATTTTTTTGAAAATTGGTGAAATACATCGACCTTGTTTCCAAGGGGGACATATTTTAATGTAATACTTGTATACCTATCATCATCCCTCTACCCTACACGGCCATCCCCTCAAAAAATTCAAATGGCAAAGGGGGTCGAATGATACATCTTTTGAAAGGTCATTCAATTCTCTACATAACTGTGTATTTTTTTTAAACTTTTATCGATTCGTTCCTGAGAAATAATTGTTTCATTATTTTAGGTTCGGGAAATAAAAATAAAAGAAGCAGTTTAAATTATCGTATGTATTGTTCAAAATGACCCCCACCGACTTCCATACAGTAGTATAATCTATCTTGAAATTCTGTACGAACATTTCCGAACACATCTGGAATCAATAAATGGCGTTCTCGAACAATTCTTTCACGTAACTCTTCTAGAGATGCAGATTTTGTTGCAAATACCTTCGATTTCAAATTTCCCCACAGACAGAAATACAAAGGAGATAAATGGGGTGACCTAGCGTCAAAATTTAATATTAAAACATCATTCAGTTCGAACAAAAATGTAGGCAGACATTTATACAACGCAAAAAGAAAAAACTAGAATTTTCAAAAAGTGTGGGGTATATCAGTTAGATTGTCCAAAATGCAATGCAGCATATATAGGTCAAACAGGTAGATCATTTGATATAAGATATAGAGAGCATATTCACACACAAAAACCACACTCAAACTTTTATAAACATTTAGTAGAATCAGGCCATACTATAACTAATAATCATATGCCAAAAATATTACATATTTGTGAAAAAAAGTAAAAAACTTAACTTACAATGGAAATAAATAAGTTAAACAAAAATAAAAATTATAACATATTAAACGGTCAGATATATTTAAATAATTCCCCGTTATTAAATTTAGTTCAGTAAACTTATTGCTGTTAAGTTAAAAATTCAACCCAAATTATAAAATTTTACTACCTCACGCTTTTAAAACATCTGTGCACAGAAAAACCAACCATAAACTTATTTGCTGTTCATTTTATACCTAAAGAATAAGTCTGTAGTTTTAGTTACTTGAAAATGTCCGATTAGGATGAAACTAGTTATAAAGTTTAAAATAAAAATAAAAGTGAAAATTAGACAAGAAAAAAACACTGTTTTGTAATTATTTAATTTTTAATAAATATAAATATAAACACCACAGAAATTAAATAACCCCCGAATCCCAAGCCGAAGTTGCACGGCGAGGGTTACACTTATGAAAAAGACCCGGTAACACAACCATTCCCACCGACACAGCCAGTGCCGGTGTGTGGATTCGAACCCGCACGACGACAGAGAGATTATCTAATCTGTGTGTTGTTCAAAAGCTATCAAGTTTTTTAATAGAACATCCTGTATATTTTTATTAGACTTGGCTAAATTCCAAGTAATTTAGCCGCATCGCGGAGAACGTGTTAAGTACACGTGAAACATACGAATTGCCATACTAAGTGAGAAGGTATTTTCTGCATTTCCTCTGGTTTTGACATATTCCTACTTTTCTTTTTGATTTATTTCTATGCCTATAAATTTTATTGGAAAATTGTTATTTTTGACCTACATGATTTTAATAACTCGTTTTATGAAGTTATAGTTTTTTTCATTACTTTAAGGATTCAAAAGAGAAAAACCGGAAACCCTAATTAATATTTTCAAAATATCAGATACGACCTTCTTGCTTGATACGGCAGCGAAGGTATATGAGGAGTTCCTCTTCAAAATACAGTTATTACCAAATTATAGATTTTCTGCAGCTATGAAAATTGTTGTCAAATAACTCATTTTATTGAAATAGACCGGTTTAATAATACTTAAAAGAGGAGGTCAATATGGAATTTAAAAAAGTTGTGAAATAACTGAACGGCAAGAGATATAATAAAATATCTGATGTGGCCAGCACATAACTTTCTTATACCAGCATATATCATCCTAATGTAAAAAAATCATTCCATTTAATTCTGTACTTATCTCAATTAAATTTTAATAGCATCCCTTGAAATGTTTCATTAAAATTTTTAAATAATTAATTTTCAGCGTCATTCGATATTGTCAATAAAAATTCATGTCATGCATTTTAATAATTTCTTCTTATTGACATTGACATTATTTAAACTAAATTAGAAATTTCAAATGTCAAATTATTAAATTTATCCTAACCCCATTTTCTGAGGTCAAATGTGTAAAAAATTTCAGTTTACATCAGCTTTATTTAAGTACTTGTAAAATACATTTTATTGGGGTGACATGATTTATAATCTTTCATCAAGAATATATTTTTTTGTAAAGGCAAAAACAAAAAAGATTGGGTCCCGTGGACCTTCTTTCAGCTGACCAATTTTACTCATCATCGAATTTATTATTGTCTTTGGCCTTTAGAATATGAGTGCCAAATTTGAAAGCTTTATCTCAAAAACTGTGCCTGCTATCGCAATACTACAGACATGCAGACAGATTCGTTTTCCATAGAGTTGTTTTTTTCATTATAATTCGTCGAGATTTGTCTAGAAATGCAATAAAAAATTTAATTTTTTTCTCCCAAAATTGTACCTTTTTTTTCTTTCATTCATTATGTCTCTTCTGGTGGTAACACTTTCACCAAATTTAATGGGTCACCTAAAATGTTGTTGACAATCTTAACTGCCAAATTTGGGAAGTCTCCCATTAGTATTTTTTGAGTTGTCGCGGATACACACATACACACACACATCCACACATACGCACCGACAGACATCATTCGGAAAATAGTCAAAATGGATTCAGGAGGGTTCAAGACGTATATATCAATCAAAACATCGAGGTCGAAAAAAATCACGATACTATACTTCCTCATATTAGGTATAAGAAAGTAAAATATCTGATGTGGCCAGCACATAACTTTTTTATACCAGTATATATCATCCTGATCTAAAAAAATCATTCTATTTAATTCTTCACTTACCTCAATTAAATTTTAATATCGTACCTTGAAATGTTTCATTAACATTTTTAAATAATTAATTATATCAGCATCATTAGATACTGTCAATTCTATTTGTCTGTGTATTATGGAGCTAATTCTTTACCTAATAAAAATTTTGGTTTTGTAATTTGACGTTAAAGCGTCCAGGGGCCCATGACAGATGAGAGCTATGCTGGAGATCGACACCTCGCCACCTGGGCCAGTCCACCACTTGTTAGGGATTACGTATAGTATGCCCGCAATTTCCAACATGCCAAGGTTGAAAGCAGTTTGTTAAAACGACTGTAGAGTTCGGGGATGGGGGGTACGTAGATTCAATCTGTCTCCCCTACTAATCATATTGTGTCAAACTTTGATAACTAGCAGCGTATACTAACACAATCACAAACTGGTGGACATATGGTTTGTGCTTTAAATATTTCTATTGGAGCATTTAAAAACATGGGTTTTATAAAACTGATTACAAGCTTTTTAAAAACTCACGCTAAATATATTTTTTATATTTTGTATTTTAATGCATTAAAATGAGTGATTCGTCAAATTGCATATTTCTGTCATTTTGTATTATTATTACAACACATTTTTTAATACATTCATTTTATGTATTATGGCAACGATTGATTGACTGATATATTCAAACAGTGGTGTATTTCCATTCGGCTCCGAGTACTAGAGGTTTCCACAAGAGCTTATAAACACATCATAGAATGTGAATCTGAGTACAAGGACTGTCTCCGAGGAAGGCGAAAGTTCAAAGGTTACCTTAGCAACAGTGGACAACGCTTTACTTGACTTTACTTGAAAGGAAAAGTTATCTGCTGACATGATACACTGTGGAATATTAAAGCACGGGATTATATTATTTACGGGATTATATTATTTTTTACTAATATAAAATGTAAATTGTAAATTCTGCGACCTTAACACGAATATACATTAAAAAGATATGGTGTCTTATGTTTAAAGAAGTCGCTTGATTTTGCACTGTTGCACAACAAAATAAATCGGTTGGTAAATTCATAATATAATTCCTAAACTTACTTCTAAAATTCATTTATTTTATATAAATATATTGAGAACTTGATGGACAATATATGTCGGACTAGGGATTTTCGTTTTTTTGTATTATAACTGGAGGAAATCATTTCTTGACTAACAATTTCCCTTTTTGGTAAGTTAATATTTTTTTCCATCTTGGTGCGACTTTTGAGCTTCCTTTTTTTCTAATCATCCCGTATTAAAAATTTTAAATTTGACTATCACTAATGACATTTCAGGATAAGTAAAATTTTTTTTAGTAGAATATATTTTTTCGAAAAATCAACATAAACAATATTTACACCTACATCATACTTATTTTCTTCATACATATTTTGTAATATTCTTTTGAACTGCGTAAACAATTACGAAATCTTGAGAGATATTTTGAAATTTATAGAAATAACGGAAATTTCTTTGAAATCACATACACGGAAAAAAATCTAAACTATTTTTAAGACTTAAGACTAAGTTTTAAATTAAGACATTATTGTACTTATATATCCGCAAGAACAGATATTTTTCTATCAAGGAAAACGTTATTCTTAAAAGTCATTATCTTAGTCTCCTTTTAATGATAACTAATTATTAACTTAATCTAAGATTTCATTTATTCGGTTCAACATTGGAGATTATTGCGATGTTACATTTAACACTTATTGTAGGAAATGTGTCATTTCGTTCAACAACTGAATTATTTAAACAAATCTGATGATTTACTTGAATCAATAAATATTTTATGTTGACTGAAATCTTTTCTTTTTTGATTTAATATTGCGATTTATTAAATTTACCACTTAATGTAAGGATAAATTTCATTTCGTTCAATAATTGTAGTATTTAAATAAAACTTTTTTTCATTTTCAGTTTTGGAACTTACTACCACATGAATAATTCTTCGTTGTATTTTTGAAACGTTAAAGAATTATATTATTATTTTTTTGTCTCATATTAGTTGTCAAAAAACCCCTCTGACTAATCTTTTGACGTAAAGTCACAAGCGCAGAGGTTTATTATTCCAGTAACATACTGGGTAACTAACTATATTCTTTAGATAACAAAGAATTATTCATGTGGTAGTAAGTCCCAAAAAAGAAAAGGAAAAAATTTAGAGAAGTCCATTCGTGAACACACTGTACTTCAAATTTACCACAGAAGGGAATATTATTTCTTTTTGAGCTTTTAGGTATTTTATGAATTTTATTCTCTTTTCGATTTGAGGAATAAGTTTTATAATCCGTTCTTCTGAAATTTTCAGTAAATTGTCCTACGTTAGTTAATTTTCTTGACATAGAAAACAATTATTTATGTTATTAAAGTATAAACAGTTTAAACAAATCATTGTAGCTAACTATATAATAGAAAAGAATGCTCGAACTTTCAAACAGGTATGGTATAACAAGTTCTGTACATATGAAACCGAAATTTTTAATCCCATTTGAATATTCACAAAATTTCCATGCATATACACAAACTATAAATAGGCAGCTAAAATACATAATAATTAATATGTTAGCTTAGCATTTTTGTCAAAAACAAAGAACTTTAATTCAACACTGATAATAAATTAATATCAATGACTTCAGAAAGTCATTGATTAATAATGTTACATATAGGTACACATCAGGGTGCATGAATGGTAAGTCGCCGTATTCCTTTCAAGGGATGTTAGTAGAGCTCATTTGCAACTGATTTAACTATAATATGCATAAAGCAAAACCTTTTTGAGATATTTTATTATTTTTTTTTTAGAAACTTCCCTTGCCCTTATGCGTTTCAAAAAACATGTGTCATCGCTTAATGCGTTTCAAAAAACATGTGTCATCGCTTAAGAGGAAATTTCTCACTCAAAAATAAGACAGATAGTAACTATCACCATGGGTCCATTGCTGTTTCGTGCTTGAAATGCAGAATGTTGAAGTTTTATTACGGTTGATTTTGTAAGGAAAATACATACACCACTGACTTCTTTAGTTTTAGATGGCACATTTATGTAGACACTAGTGAATATTACTACCATGTTTAGTGCATTTTCGCTGCTATCACCATCTGCAGTTGAATATAATAAACTCCACTATTATGAAAAACCTGGTTCACATATAGTTTTCAATCTTCCTTTTTATTTAACGTTAGTCCTTAGATAGTTCGATAGAGGGCACTATTTTAATCAATTTTTCATTATTAAAATATTCCCTATTGGATTTTAAACTGTTGTAGTGTATGTATGTGTTTTTAAAAAAAACCACGTTAATTTTATAATTTTTATTAGAAAGTTAATTTATTAGATACAAAAATTTACATATCTTACATTTACTTACCCCCCTTTTGACTATGCTGCAAAACTATTTTAATTTTGACTACCCTGGTTTTATTTATAAAAATGTAAGTATTATATATAAAAATAACCCTCTATTTTTTTACACAATTCAATTAATTTAATTTTACATAATTCAATATTATAATTCAAACTAACGTAATCCTTATTATTTTAAATAATTTAAATCTTTCATGTAAATAAATTTTATCAAAAATTTTTTTACCTATAAGTTTTTACAAGTACATAAAAAATGGAAATAATTGTCTTCTGTATTCTTGTTTTTAAGTTTTAACTTATTAACATTTATATTTATGTATATAACCACCATACTCATTTTCTTTAATTATTGTAGTCCTGTGTCTGATGATATGAAGTAAATTTGCTTGTTCACGAAACCGCTCATACCAATAAAGGAATTTTATGAGAATTTTTCTGTTTGTCTTATCATGAATAATAATTTATTATGACAAGTAATACTTTTCTAGTGACAAGTATAAAAATTCAAGAATAATCGATTACTTTGATATAGAATAGTTTTCTTTCCGTCTAGAAATATTAAAGGGATTTCAAAAGATTTCAGGAATTTTGAAATTTTCGTACGTTTTTTCGTCAGAGGATCGCCTCTCGGAATACTTTTCATAAAGACCCAAACATTTCTTCGGTTTTATTTCAGCCCCCACCATTTTAAATAATTTATGCCTTTACTTAATATGAAAAATAGATAGGAAACTTCACTTTTAACGAAATAAACGAAAAAGTTCATAAGCAGTTTGGACAAATTGATCGTAAACTCTTTGCTTCATCTCAGTTGGTGGCTTAAACTAGACAATATTTTTATTTCTTAGAACTCTTAATGTCTAGATTCTTTTACAAAATTATTATTTCCATGAACACAATGATTATTGGATGTGGTAGCATAAACTATAAGCAATATTTTATAGATATTACCGAAAACCACCTGCCAATGCCGTATTCAAAAGACCATCTGCACTTTGTCTTCCTGTAGCCAGTCAACCGGATCCAGCAACTACCTATCGACGATCTAGAAAAGCTATTACGAATGATCACCAATATTGCTTCCCACAGGTAAGAAATTATTTTCCATTAATAATTTTTAATCATAAACTAAACATTTCATTTCCGAATAATTTTAAGCCAAATATGTTTTACTATATAGTAGGAACAGGACCACAACAGGCTCTTTCTTAATCCTCGCTCGACGTTAAATTTTTTCTTGGATATAATTTATTATTTTATATTAGGAAATTAGTTATACCAACGACGCTTCAAGCGAACACCTTGTTTTAAAAGAGCAAAGTGACCCACGCTTGAGAACTCATAAAATGGATTCTGAAGGAGACGTTAATATGAAACTTTCAAACCTGGAAGATATTTTGAGCCAATTTGAAACAGAAAATGAGCCAGAGAAGGTAAAAAGTAATGACCTTGCTAAGTTTGCCCGCTTTCTGAAGCCGAGGGTGAGTAAGCATTGTGATCGAATTAATTAATATCTTTAGGGTTCACTTTTACTAAATCGTAAAACTTAGCTTAAAGTAATTACAGTGTTTTAAGTCTCACTGCAGCTAAGTCCCTTTTTAACACGCTTTTATTAGCTTCACTTGTATGTTTGCTTGTTTGTATGTTTGTTTGTAACCGACTCTTTGGACTCGATTTTAACCCACTTTAAACGGACAGATTTAATTGAAACTTTGTACACTTATTAAGAACCGGTAACAATACAATAATTTGATAAGTTTATATCATTATCCTGTTCAGGATCGCCAATCCTTTCCTCACGTATCCCTGCGTGAAAGCAAAGGCTTAATATGTCAGTAGATTCTATAATTGTTAATTAGCCCGGTGGTCGAGTGGGTTAAGGCACTCGACGCGAAACGACAGACTCATCCGGCGTGAGTTCGAACCTCACGGCTGAAATAAAAATTTTTTTTTTTTTCAGAAATATCTGTTGGATCGTAATATGTTATAATATCAGCATCAATAAGCAATATAAATATAGTTTAAAACAACTAAAAAACACGCTTTCATAGCACATCAAACTAAAAAGTTAAAAATAAATATAGTTTAAAAAAACTAAAAAACACGCTTTTAAAGCACATCAAACTAAAAAGTGAAAAATAATTATTAATATAAACTGAAAATAATAATGAACGAAAAATACTAGTATTATTGTGTAAAAAGCGTGGGGTGCTCGATATACGAAAAATATTGCACAAAGCACCCCACGCTTTTTTCACAATAATACTAGTATTTTTCGTTCATTATTATTTTCAGTTTATATTAATAATTATTTTTCACTTTTTTAGTTTGATGTGCTTTAAAAGCGTGTTTTTTAGTTTTTTTAAACTATATTTATTTATTCTTTATTCAGGTCGATATAAATTCGATAAAAATAAAATAAATAAGCAGTACTATGCAGTTGGAATCGTGTACAGGCAACCAGATTTATCATAAAATAAATTTATTAATGCATTAGAACAACAATTATCATTTTTATTGCCACAATATGATGAAATATTTTGTCTAGGTGACTTTAATATAGACATGTTAAAACTTGATTCTCCTGGTATTGTCAAACTCAATTCTATACTTGAAGTATTTAATTTAACTCGCTTTACTCTTAAATCTGCAACACTTATTGATCTAATTGATCTAATAATAACCACTAATAATGACGATATTGTAGAAAATGTAAACGTAACTTCTATGGACCATTTGTCTGATCACGAATTAGTCTGTTGTAAGTTGAAAATAAAATGTCAAACAAATATACCAATTTTCAAAACAACCAGGAATATGAAAAATTTTAGTCAAGAGCAATTTTACACAGAACTAGCTTCAATAAATTTTGACCTTATTTATGATATGAATAATATTAACGAGAAATTAAATTATTTGAATGAAAATCTTTTAAACCATGTAAACTTGTTTGCACCTCTTAAAACTATTAGAATCACAAAAAAATTTCCACGTGGATGACTAATAATTTACGTTTACTTATATCTCTTAGAAACAAGACTCGCAGTAGTTGGCATCGTACCATCGTACCAATGAGCCACACCATAATTTTTACAAACAGTTGAAAAACTACACAACATTGGCATGTAGAAACGAAAAAAAAGCTTTTTTACCATAGGTTAAGGGTTAATGGAACAAATAAAAAATGGAAGGATTTAGAATTGCTAAATATATAAAATAAATATAAAAAAATGGATAAGCCACTACACCTAATCATTTGAAAAATGTTGATAGTCTTAATGACTTCTATGTAAACAGTATTCCTTTAATGCATCTTGATCAAGATACCATAAAATATTATAATAACAATGTTAAACCAAATATAGAGACTTTTATATTTCGACTTGCCATTTTGAAAGGAACAGATAAAAAAGGCTACCGTACTTGTCCTTATTGACTTTTCAAAAGCGTTTGATACTATAAATCATTAAATACTCCTAGCTGTTTTAAAGTTTATTGGCTTAAGAATTGAGGTGCTTAACTTTTTTTCATAATTATTTAACGGGTAGGACTCAACGGGTGAAAGTTGATAATGCTTTGTCTGCTCCTCTTGATGTATTGTCTGGTGTTCCTCAGGGGGTCAATATTAGGCCCGGTATTATACACATTATATACGTCGGATTTTACAAACCTTATTGAACACTGCCAGATACACTTTCATGCAAATCTAGAATCTAGAACTCACTCGTTAAATATTAACGAGTTCTTGTATTTGGACACCACATAATAGATCTCAAGTTTCAGATATGGTGCAAATTAACGTAGAAGGTCATAATATAACTCCCACTCAGCAGGCTAAGAATTTTGGGTTAATTTTTGATAACAACTTAAGATTTAAATCTCATGTAAATAAATATATTCAACTGGCCTATATGAACCTAAAAATGATTTACAATAATAAACATGTTGTTAGTAAAAAAGTTAGAACTATTTTATGTGAATCGTTAATATTGTCTAGATTTAATTTTGCTGACACATGGCCCATGTATAGATGCGGAGGATGCTCGTAGAGTTCAAGTTATACAAAATTCCTACCGTAGATTAATTTTTGAATTAAGGCGTAAACAAAATATTTCTTATAAATTGTGTGAGATGGGATGGCATAACATGTCTGGGCGACGACGGTTGCATGCTGCTTATTTATTCCATAAAATTGTTATTAAGAAAATTCTAAAATATCTAGATAAGAAGATTTCACACCAAACTGATGTGCATAATATAAATGAAGTTTAAAAAGTACACTTACACTCTCTTCACTGCACAGAGTTGTTTAAACGCTCTTTCTCATACCAGATAACAACAATCTATAACTCGTTACCACCTTCAATAAAAGATAAGCCGCCAGTTATCTATAAAAATAGTTATAAAAAAATTCTTTTTATCTAACCCCGTTATGAAATGTCAAGTTTTAAATGCATTTTTGACGTTACGAAACGTCACATTTTTCATAACTCAGTCCCATTACATAACTGAGTGATGTAATGAATTTTTACGTAACTGACTATTATCATTTTCCTATTTTAAAGCGGGATTAGATAAAATTTTGTACTTAACACGTTATGAAAAGTAATTTTACTTGACTCATGTAATTTGCAAAACTCGCTCGCTCCGCTCGCTCGTTTTGGCAAATATTACATTCGTCAAATAAAATTAGTCTTTTCATAATACTCCAGGGAAATAAGGTAAAAAAAAGGCCATCTGCGGAATGAGGCCGAACAAGCTAAATTTTTGCAGAGACCTTCGTTTTGATGTTCCAATGAAGCACAAAGAAATCTCATATGCCTACCCTTGTGCGTCTTGAGATATCGAAGGTCAAAGGTCATGAAAATCGGTTTTTCACGAAAATCTCGCTTCCAGTGCATCTGACGTCGTAAGAACTCATAACAAAACTTACGTAAAATAGTATTCTCTACAAAATTGTTCATATACATTTTATTCGCACGACCAATCGTTTTCGAGATATAGCATGATAAAGCGGGAGCACGCATTCGTAATAGGTAATATGTATTATACTGCAGAGCTATAAATATAAAAGCACTTTTCTTAATCTGTTAGACTGGAAAATTAAATTCCCATTATTAAAACCGTTAAAAATTTGTTTATTTATAAAAAAATATATAATAAATAATTAATAATAAAACAATGTATTATTTTCACACCACTTTTGTAATGAAATGCTAAGCTTCTATATATTATAATGCAAAAAAAAACCATTTCTTTATTCTAGACAAGAAAAGTATAATCATTCAGGTATAAAGAAGTGGACCTAAACCCCTTGCATTGTAAAGCGCCTCTTCGCGTCGCGTCGTGTCGGTCTCGAATCCAAGCCAGTTTGTTAGTTAAAAGCTGTTTCTCGACTGTGAAAGACGTTCTTGCCCACGCAGAATGGCTAGTTTGTGCTTTATATGCAATCAACCGGTTTCGGATGGTCGTGATTCAGTGAATGTTGTGCGAGGTTTACAAACTATAAAAACTGCAAGTATCGAAAGAAATGATGGACACATCGAATATTTGAATACCGTGACTTCTGTGAACGTACATACAGAGTGCCGAAAAGTGTACGTTAATAAGCACTCAATTACAGCAGCAAAACGGCGCCAAGAAGATACAGATTCTTCGACTTCAACCTCGCCTCGTAAGAAACGAGCCGGTCTCTTTGATTTTAAAACTCTTTGTAGGTTTTGTGGTGCAGTAGCCGATGAAGAAGTTGAGAAAACTACTATCTTGCTCGTGCTATTGGCCTACAATCGATGGAAAAAATAGCTGGATTGAAATTTAATGAAATAAAATTGAAGCGCGCAGACAAAGTTCTTCCGCTTTCAACGATCAACAGATCCGTTAAGATTCAAGACTCTAAAGTTGCTATAGATCCTTTGCTACTTTTCCAAAGAATAATTATTGACAAAAAGTTTGACGATCATCTGCAAACATATTTTGAGTATGAATTAAGTCCATATCCAACATCACTATTTGACAATGAGGGCATGCGAAAAACCACAAAATCAAAATTGTATAATATGATGGAGCCTGTCAATATTAAACTCAATGAAGATAATGTAACCTACGTCATCGATGGTGGATTTTTGCTACATCGTGTCGTATGGAACAAAAACGATACTTTCTCCAACACTCTCGATAGATATGTTACATATTTGCAAAGGCATTTTGGTTCTAACATAATTGTTATATTTGACGGATACTCAGACAACTCTACAAATATAAAAGCAATGGAGCAATTAAGACGAAGCACTGCACTGTCTACATCTTATGAAGTTCGCTTTGATGCAACAATGATTGTGCCAGTCACCCAAGAAAAGTTCGTATCAAACCGATTCAACAAAAAAATTTTTTATTGAAATGCTTATTGAACAACTACAAGCTGCCAACATCGCTACAAAACAAGCCAAAGATGATGCAGATGTTCTAATCATCGAAACAACCATGGAAGTATCGGAAAAGGAAAGAACCGCCATCATCATTGGAGAAGACATTGATTTGCTTGTTCTCTTAATAGGACGAACTCAGTCACATCACCGACAAATTTTCTTAAAGAAAATTGGCAAAGGGACTACATCAACACTAATTTATTGTCTAAAAGTCTCGACAAATATTGTCTTTGCAAAGAACATATTTGGTTTTTGCATGCCCTCACTGGATGCAACACTACATCGGCACTATTCAACAAAGGAAAACTTAAGGTTATGACAATGTTTGAGAAACATCCCGATTTGACCCACTCAGCTCAAATATTTTAAGCAGAAAACTGCCCGTCAGATACAGTATTTCAGAGCGGAAAGCGTTTTCTGTTAGCTATGTATGGTGCTCCAAAAGATGAAGTGAACCTTAACAAATTTAGACACAGCCAATTCATTAAGGCTACACGACTTAATAGACCTGTTAAATTGTCATCCCTTCCACCTACCAGTGAAGCAGCTCGACAGCATATTTATCGGGTCTACTACCAAGTACAGATTTGGCTAGGGAAAAATCTACAACCCGAAGAAAGGGGTTGGGATTTAAAAAACGACATATTACAGCCGAAAACAACACTACTGCCACCTGCTTCAGACGAACTATTAAATACAATATTCTGTAATTGTAAAAAGGGGCGTGGTGCGCAGTGCGGGTGTAGAAAAGTCGGGCTGCCATGCTCCAAAGTTTGTGGTCAGTGTCACGGACAGGCATGCCTGAACCCGTCAACAGAGTTGCAAAACATCGAAGACTTCAGTGACCTTGAGCCTGTAGAGGTTTTGCCAACAGACATAGAGCCAACAGATATAGAGGAAGCGTCCAACGAAGATAATGTGTTGATCAAGGTGCTAGTGAAACCCGACGAAGGCAAGGAAACATAAGGCGTGGTGTGGAAAAGAATGTATTTTTTTGTTATTAATTATTTATTATATATTTTTTTTATAAATAAACAAAATTTTAACGGTTTTAATAATGGGAATTTAATTTTCCAGTCTAACAGATTAAGAAAAGTGCTTTTATATTTATAGCTCTGCAGTATAATACAGTATTACCTATTACGAATGCGCGCTCCCGCTTTATCATGCTATATCTCGAAAACGGTTGTACGTACGAAAAAAATGAATATGAACAATTTTGTGGAGAATACTATTTTACGTAAGTTTTGTTATGTGTTCTTACGACGTCAGATGCACTGGAAGCGAGATTTTCGCGAAAAACCGATTTTCATGACCTTTGACCTTCGATATCTCAAGACGCACAAGGGTAGGCATATGAGATTTTTTTGTGCTTCATTAGAACATCAAAACGAAGGTCTCTGCAAAAATTCAGCTTGTTCAGCCTCATTCCGCAGAGGAAGTTTTATTTCTCTGGAGTATAACTGGTTACGTAAATAACGATTAAATACACAAAATGTCACACATGGGTAATTTAATATTAATTATATATTTATTGCACCTAAATTAAAATTAAATGTGAATAACTACATGTATACATATATTTTTTTATACGAGTTTCTAAACTAAAACATATCCTTATTTAATTTTGTTTGTGCTATAAATTTGTATTAATTTTTATTATTATGTTTTTTGCGCTTAAGGCTGTCTTTGTGGCAGTTTTATGATCCTCGGCGTTTTTTCAATTTGTTTTTTTTTTAATAAATGTATATGATTTGTATCAAAAATATTTGAAAATAAAAACCATTTATTATTATTATTATATATAGGCCAGTCTCCTAGTCCCCAGGGATTTTGAGCTGAGATAAAATAATCCTTATGTGTAATTTTGCATAGAAGTAGGTTTTTGCTAGTATAAAAGTATAAATAATACTTCTCAAGTCGAAACAAAATGGCATCAAACCCCCAAAAATTGTTTTTCTGGAAATAACTTTTAAATACACAAAATACAGAAAAAATTGCAGAGGTTGGAATTAAAGAACACAAAATTCTATGCAAAAATGTCATTAAAGAAAATTTCGTACCTGCAAGAATCAAAAATATGGTCAAAGCGCGAACGTCAATATTAACCTTTTTTCTGTACGCCTCGACACAAAAACTTTTGAAGAAATGATCGAGTCGTAATGAAAAAAAAATACATTTCAAATGAGAAGAGTTCTGCTTTCATTAGCACATACATTTTTAACAGTGGTATTTGTTTTTTTGTACTGAAAAACAAATTCAAACTTTTCTTTGTCATTTTTAGAGTTCATTAAATTATCTATATCTTGGAATATACTCGTTAATGTAACAGGTCCGTTTGGTTTTGGTATCTGTATGTCACTTTTCGATATAATGATTGTCAAAAATGTGCAAATATTCTGGAGAGAAAATGAGTTGATTATATTTTTTTGTAATTTTTGTGAATTTGATACATTTTGATTTTAAAATGCTTTCAAATGATGAAAAATTAACATGAAAAGAAATGCAAATTGAAGCTAAGGGCATCTACTTTTAATTAGCAATGTCCGTGTTTTAATTATAATTCGCATTTGCAATAGAAAAGTGCATGTATCTTATAATCGGAGCTTTTTTATAAATGTATTTCCAGTATTGAATACTCACATTTTTTGCAATTATGACTTACGATGAACTATGGATGCCGATTCAATAATCGACCTTCAGGAAAATCAATCTTTGGAGCTGAAAAAAATTGATTTTTAATCGATTATTTTCCTTTCGATATTGATTCGAATCGATTTAAAGATCGATTCTTTTTTACAATAAAACGGCATCCCTACGAAACACAAATATTCATTCTTTCATTTATATCTAATGAAATTTTGTGTAGCGATGGAGACATAAAATGAGCAGGTACAAAACTTCGATGAAAATGTATGAAGAATTCGAACTCGGAGCAACTGCTCCGCGTGCGCAGCGATACGTCTGTGTGCTTTACTTACCAGTGTGCTTTCTCAAAACACTACATAGGACGCATTTGGTCAAGCTCGTGCATCCCGTTCACGGAAAAGGGCCAGGTCTTACCATCACTAGTCCCCTAATTAATTACAAAATGTAATTGGAATTTACAATAGCGCATGCAGTCCATGCTTTCCCCTCTACTCTGAATGTATGAAGCTGCTTCCCTATTAAGTGTGGAAACATGAAAACACAGTATATTGAATAATATTAAAATGACAAATTCGCCGACGCAACGCCAAAATCATTATTGGATACGATTTTCTGCAAATGTAAGAAAAGTAGCGGGAAGCCTTGCAGTTGCAGAAAGGCTGGGTAATTTTGTAGTTGTGTTTGTGCTTTTGTCATATTGAAGGATGCGCAAATTTTCAAATTATTTTGGATGAAGTAGAAGAAGTAGATGAAGTAGTAGTAGTAGAAGAAGAAAAAGAAAGAGATGAAGGAAATGTAGGAATAGAAGATACATACGAGCAATAAATTAACGTTGCACTTTTATTTTATATATTTAAAAAAAACATTTATTTATTCTTATATTAAATACGCATCGTTGGACAATGAGTAGCATCTTTTCAGCAAAATTAGTTCAAAATGGTTAATAACTAAAAACTGGTCATATATACGACAAAATAACCTACGGATTTGATTTCAGCGACTCTAAATACTCAAAATAAGATCACCAATATATTATCTGCAATTTCAACAGATTACTGGCCTCCAACTGATGCCCAAGAGCTATCCATAACACAGTTTTTATAATCTTTTTTTTTACGTGGAAACGATTGAATCCACGAAATTTTTTTATAAGGGTATTTTTTGTGTAGAATTTTGTGCTCTTTTGTATTTTGTGTGTTTTAATTCAATTTTTGAGAGTTTGACGCCATTTTGTTTTATGTTGCAGCCACAGTAACCTTGAGAATTTTTTAAATACTTTTCTACTATCAAAAATCTACTTCCATGTAAAATATCATATAAGGATTATTTAATCCCAGCTTTTGCCATTATTTTTTCTCTGGAAACAGGGCTAATACACCTTTACACAAAAATAATAATAGAGTTATTAAAGTGTCTCCTGTTTCCTTTTCTTTTCATATCTTTTTTTGCAAAACTGTTAATTTACTAAAAGAAAGTGAAATTATAAATGAGTAGTTATTTACAAGACTGTCCATAAATCGTAAAAAAAAAAATTCTTTTCGAGGTGAACTGGTTAGGATCCACTGTAAGGGTATAATTAACGTAAAAGAATGAAAACAGAAACTTGGTATATTAGCCTTTACATTATATGAATTAATTCTCTAAATTTCTGACAGACTGGACTCTAATATAACCTAGTCTTTTGATGTATCTAATTGGCTTTCTGCCTGTAGCTTACCCTTTGTAGACACTTCCGGTATTTGGAAAACTTTCAACTATTCTACGAATACGTTGAAAATATTTTACATCCAACATGTTTATTTACAATTATTACTATAAAGTCATATTTTCAAAATATTGAAAACGTTATATTTCCACATATGCAATTTAGTTGAGAATGAAATTAAATCAATATTACACAGTAACATTAAGATTCTAAACGTTTTTGTTCAAAAAAAGAGAAGAAGAAATACAAAATACCGGAAAGAATCGCGGTCCAAAAGCACAGGAAGTTCTTATCTTTCGGCTTATCTTCCTCGTTATTAGAGCTGATTTTAAAGATAGCTAACATTGTCTAGACTTAAAATTTTTTTGTCTTGCGTCCTACTTCATGGACGTGCGTATGAAGGATTATATTATATTCAAAAATTAATTAATTAATTGATTTAAAAAAATTTTCGAAAGATTTGATATAAAAAGGAATCAAGAGATTCCTGGATGTAATGTTTGAAGTTTAACTAAGATATATATCTTATTTGTATTTGATTTACAAAAAAGGAATCAAAATTCCAAATTATAATTATTAATGCCTAAATATTGATAAGGAGGATGTACTCGTATGATGGTGTATATATTTTATGTATAACTCCATGTGTTATTATAAAAAATAGAATAGAAAAGTTTAGAGAAGTTTAAAGAGATAGTAGTAGGGTATCTATGCTTAGACGGCTAGACGAATCGCTCCGTTAAATCTGCGAAGGTGTAAAAGTTTCCAACTTCCACCCCGGAGGGAGTCTGCTTCGAATAGATTATCTTAAGTCTGCAAATTTAGGACACACAAAGACCCGGTGTACTGGATCATCTGTGACGTCACATAAGTCACAATTAGGATTTAAGATGCGGCCAATTTTAAATAAGTAAGCAAGAAAATTGCCGTGGCCGGATAAAACGAATTTGTTTAGACCAGCACAATTGAACTTGTCGTATTGTTTTTTCGCTTATTTTGCAGTAGTGTCTGTTTTGCTATTAATTGCGACAGGGGTGGCAGGCGACTCGACCAAAACCGCTGTGTGTGTTATCGTTCTAAAAAAACTCGAAGCGGTTTTCAACGAGTCGACCGCCGACTCGACAAATGCTCTGATGTTAAGTGATGGTACTGTTCACACGACGACGATACAAGCGTCATTTAACGGATGCATCAGAAGCGTTTTTATTGCTTCTTTTGTTTGTAGTGTATCTGATCACACGACAGGCGTGTTTAATAGGTACCTGCGTTGCGTAGTTGCAAAATTTCCAATAATATTTGGTACTTAGTTATTGTTTCGGTTACTGTGTGCTCATTTTCTATTAAAAACTGTTTTCAGCGAAAAATATAGAATCCGACATTGATACGGATAAAATTAATTATTGAAATTCAAATACGATCTGCTATATGGGATTTGAAACATAATGATTATACTAACAAAAATGGTGTAAAATAAATTTTTTGTTTTACGTTCCATAACAATTGGGTGATCCCACATATGTCGCTTTTTTCATTTCTTCAACTGACAAAGCAGCAAGCCCAAAATGGGTACAAACTTTTCATCCGAATCTATTTCGTCCAATACCACTAGCACTATATAAGTAAGGCTGGGAATCGAATACGAATAATTCGAGTATTCGAATACGAATTATTCTAATGGGAAATTATTCGATTATTCGAATAATCGAAATATTCGAATTCTCGAATATATTCAAATAATCGAATACTCTAATATATTCAAATATTCGAATACTCGAATATTCCAATAGTCGAATATTCGAATATATTCGAGTATTCGAATATATTCGAGTATTCGAATATTGGGTTATATTTGAGTAAATTTGAATATTAAAATATATTATTAAATTATGTACGAATAAGTATGCAGTATGCATCCAACCAAAGTAGGTAGATAGTAGGTATAGGTAGGTACCTATTCTAAAATCCAAATATATAAATAGACCACATTAGTGGCACGTTTTACTCCCAGTCAAACTATTCCATCTCTTTTTCGCCTCGACCTTATTCTTACTGTACTAACGCAGGGGTTAAAATTAAATTTTAAATTTTAGAAAACCTGTAAATATTTAACTATTGACTTTTCATGTATTTGTTTTACCTTCACAATCTGCGTCTTTTTTAAAAACATTCTAATTTTAGAGCACTTTTATTTTTTTTTTAAAAGGAAAAATAGTTATAACACAGAAGTATAATAAACTAGCTCTGTTTTCATTTTATTTAAGCTTCAATAGTTAAATGTGAACAATAGCGCCTCAATCCTAAAATAAAATACTAACTAAATAATTCTGACCCTTAAAGCACATGTACAGGAGACATACCCTATTGTGGGTATGGAAAGCAAATCAAATTACCTCCTTAGTGGATTACGTCACGACTATTATTGTGGTATGTCCAACCAAATACTCAAATAGAGTATTCACTATTCACTAGTATTCAGTGCTATACCTATTAATAATGAATATTCGAGGATCCGGATTATTCGAATACCTATTCGATAATTCGGATTATTCGAGTATTGGAATATTCGAATTATTCGAATAGGTATTCGAATAATTCGAATTATTCGAATATCCGAATACTCGAATAATTCGAATATCCGAATATTCGAATATCCAAATAATTCGAATACCTATTCAAATAATTCGAATAATCCGAATATTCGAATATCCGAATAGTTCGAATATTCGAATATTTTTTCGAACGAATATTCGAATACTAAAATCTGGAAAATTCCCAGCCTTGCTAATAAGTGCAACTGGCACAGTATCATTTCTATGCTCTCTACGTCGACTGAAAAACCGTTTCGTGTATGCAGTAACAGCGGTGGTCGATTTTGCGGTCGACTCGACAAAAATCACTTCGTGAGTTTTTAGCCTAAATATAGACCGTTAGTTTATCTTCGGCCTGCATAAAGCTTCGCATTTGCGGTGAAGTCATAGATACGACACCTCTAGGAAGATTCTGTATTACAAAATATGCACTGCTAATATGTCGACAGCCTTAAAGTAGCAGTTTAAAATATTGTAAATTTATGCATGCAATAATAGTCCGATCGGAAGTTATCAAATGAGTTGTTACAAATGCGAAAAAGGGTCAGACATTTCAAAAAAGCTTCAAAGAATTGGTTTTGACTAATTTTCATCCTAGGAAGTGCCTAATAATAATTTTAGGGCAAGGTCAAAATAACGTGGGATCGTTACAGGTAATTTTTAGGTTTTCATATTTTTCTACACATTTTGTAGTCACTTTGTTAGCAATTGCATAAAAATATTTATTATTTGTTAATTTATAGAAATATTAGACAATAATACAGTAAAAATTAAAAGAATTGCATAAAAATAAATTTAATTAAAAAAGTAACCAAAATACAGTTCTCGTATAAAATGTGGTGCAATAATAATCAAAAATATTCGCGCTTGGTGTCAAAATCGCTAGAAAGATAATTTACGATGGATATTTAATTCTTAATCAGTATGTGCACGATTCCGTGCAAGCAAGCCCATTTTTTTCAGCAACCAGAGCAATTATTTTTACAGTGACATTTGACTAAATCTAAAATTGCTTCTGGAGCCGGTTATTGTACAGGTAATTTGTAGCACATACTTTCCATTCTATTCCACCCATCCTGAAGATTCAGGCGATGTTAAATTCTGAAAATATTTTGTAAACATAACAAAAATAGATAATTTGTCCTTCTGATAGGCTGTTCTAATGCTTTTTTTGTTGGGAGTTGGTTTTCACCTTCTTGCCTTTTTTGCATAAAATAAGTGCCTTCACAGTTACTAAAGAGTTATAATTTTGGGATTTCTGTATAACAAGCACATATCTCTCAAGGGTAAAACAAATAGATTCGTGCGGTTGATTTGATTCTCTTATCGTTTGAAACCATTTATTATTTGACCATTACAATTAATAAACACTATAAAGTATGCTTCCTTTAATTTGCCTATCACGTCGAATCCTGCAAAGGATTCGACAAAACCTCTAATTTTTCCGGCCACAATTTCTTGTACATATCTTCAATGGAAGTTGGTCTTTTATTTTGCCTTTTCCTGTTAACTGATACATGGAGGTAACGGTAGAAAGACATTTATGGATGCGGATGCGTCTACTGCAACATTCGTATCGTATTTTCCATCATTTTTGTAATCTCGCTAGCATAAAGTATTATAATCTTGGCATGTCCTTACAGACGCCGTTTTTCTCAAAGATTGGATAAGTGCCCTGACATTAATTAAATCTTTATTTGCAAATACCTGGGATTGTTATTATCGTCACAGTTTCAGAAGTTTTTTGTGTCAATTTTTCTAATATATGAGGTAATTGTAAGAAACGACATAATATTAATCTACATAACAAGAAAAAAATATAAATGCTTACTTTTGACTACGAAACTACACAATTTCCTGGAATTATTTTATGCACCTTTCGAAACCACCCCACCCTCTACTACTCCCGCATCCCGAGCTGGCCGTAAATGTAAACTAAGGTTATCTTTTACATTAAATTTCACTACTAAAATCATTTGTAATAAATAAATGGCCTCAGTTATTGTCCATTGTACTTTTTAAAATGAAGATCAAATAATATCACACCACCCTTCCCTCCCCTCCCCTGCATTTCTGTAAATGACAACAATTCAAAACATCATTGGGCCAATATTAATCGATGCCAGTAGTTTTTCAACTTTTAACAAGCACTTTGACAAGGAGCCCATTTTTAAACATCTTCCGACCAAACTAAAAATTTAAACATTTTGTATAAAATTCATTGCAAGGGCATCTGACAGAGCTTTAGCAGTAAAAAACTTGCGAATGGAATTTTCTATAGTTATAATGGCATTAATAATACTTTTGACCCTCCATCTCACAAAAAATGTTACCTGGCAATTTAACAACAGCGCTCACACCATGATATTCACTAAAACAAATAATATCTGATAGTTTTTTTTGGGGATTTCGGTCAGGTATACTAATTTTATTATTTTTTCTAACGCTTCAGTTTATTACACCATCATCAGATTATTACACCATCATCTTATTTGCGCTAAAACAAATAATCCAATAACACCAAACATGTAACAAAATTTAAAACAAATAGAGACGTTAGAAAAAAAAATAAAATTAGTTAGACATGACCGAAATCCCCAAAAAAAAACTATCAGATATTATTTGATATTAACAGTCAAGAAAAGAAAAATATAACTCTAAAACCAAAACATATTTTGGATACTTGTTATTTAACACAAGGTGCAATAAATATTTTTTAAATATCAAAAAAGTTTGGTGCAAACATTTAAAAAATAATAATAATAATAATGTCTGATAGTTTTTTTGGGGATTGCCGTCAGGTATATTAATTTTATTATTTTTTCTAACGTTTCGGTTTATTACACTATCATGCATCATCAGATTATTACACCATCATCTCATTTACGCTAAAACAGATAATTCAATAACACCAAACATGTAACAAAATTTAAAAAAAATACCTAATAATTAATAATTTCTCTGATGGTGGTGTAACAAACCGAAACGTTAGAAAAAAATAATAAAATTATTTATACCTGACCGAAATCCTAAAAAAAACTATCAGATATTATTTGATATTAACGGTCAAGAAAAGAAAAATATACATCTAAAACCAAAATATATTTTGGATATTTGTTATTTAACATACGGCGCACAGTGGACGGAAACGCCAAAAAGCTGGCCAAACTTAAAAAAATGAAGATTTTTTTTTGGAAATGGAAACGTTTTAAATCCTTGTAGTGATACCCCTAGCATTAGAAATGACCATTAATACCGGTCCGGGTTCACTACCTGAGCGAGGAAATTACTTATTGTCCGACCGTGCAGCGCATCACTTCGGCAGCTCGCAACGATTCAAAAATCGATAAATTTTGTCTGCTGCGTAAAAATTCTCAAAGTGCAGTTTTCTGTGTCATAAAAATGGATTCGGCATCAGAAAGTAAGTACAATTAAAATATCTCAGTATCAGATCAGTTTATTTATATGGTAATTAGTAAATAATTATCGAAGTGGAGTGCATTTTTGTACATGCAACGATTCATAAACTCCACAAAAAAAAGCCATAAGTTACGCGGTTGGTGATGGTTGGTCTTGAAACTTATTGGAATGTGTTCATTGAACATTTTTTTCGAAAGTGTATAAAAATTAGCTGCATCTTTTTGCATCTTTTGCGAGATATTGACCAAATTGTGCGCGAATGCACGGATGCATGCACATTCGTGCACCATAAAGTGGGCTCCTTTTTGAATGCGTTCTCATGAAACGTCAATTTTGCACAACATTAATGTTTTTTTACGTCAATAACAGTGAAATAATGTTTCATTAAACCGAAAATAATAACTGAAAAATAGAGAAAATACATTTTTTAACTGTAAAGTATCGCTGATATACAGTAAATCTATACTGTTTATGAGTGAATTTTTCATTGCTTCTCACGTGTTAGAATTTAACATGGAAACTTTGGAGACAATAAGATTCCATTCCTCTGCATTCAGGTAGCGGAAAGCGATATATATATATATATATATATATATATATATATATATATATATATATATATATATATATATATATATATATATATATATATATATATATATATATATATATATATATATATATATATATATATATATATATATATATATATATATATATATATATATATATATATATATATATATATATATATATATATATATATATATATATATATATATATATATATATATATATATATATATATATATATATATATATATATATATATATATATATATATATATATATATATATATATATATATATATATATGTATATATATATATATATATATATATATATATATATATATTTATATATATATATATATATATATATATATATATATATATATATATATATATATATATATATATATATATATTATAAATTGTTGTACATTTTATAATAAAATTAAAATGATTAAAATAACATGAAATATTAAAACGATCAAAGAAAAGTATGTATGTATGTATGTATGTATACATACATACATACATACATACATACATACATACATACATACATACATACATACATACATACATACATACATACATACTTTTCTTTGATCTTAAATATGATTTGAAGGAAACAACTACTCAGCGGGCAAATACCCCGACCTGCATTGGATTACACCTTCAAATTATGATAGATCGATAGCCAATATCATTTGTCAATTCCCAACCAGACATAGACCGGTTTCGAACTTATTTGTTCTCCTCAGTATGCCATAGGTTATGGAACAGACAAATGATAGTGGCCAACCTGCTAGTCATATACTGACTAAGGTAAATTGAGTAGTAGTGAGAGGTATGTGAAACTTCTCATATGGTCCAAATGCTACTATCCGACCGACATCATAGATGTCTCTGTGGCGGATAGCGACTTGCGAAGCACGTACCGAGAGCGGCGACCCCTAGCCCAAGTGGACTAAACTGATGTTATTAAATATGATTTGAAGGAAACAACTACTCAGCGGGCAAATACCCCGACCTGCATTGGATTACACCTTCAAATCATGATAGATCATATTTACATCATATTTAAGAACAGTAGTTTAGTCCATCTGTAAAAATGCAGCGATAATTGGCGATTTTTGGTATGTTTTGGGCGGATTTCATGGCCGCCATTTTGTTTTTTTCAAAATTCAACTTCGGATTCTTGATCAGCGACACAAAAAACCCCTGTATGCACAATTTCAGTAAAATAGCTCAATGCCTTTATAGTTTGGCCAGCTTTTCGGCGTTTCCGTCCACTGTGCGGCGCAATAAATATTTTTTAAATGTCTAAAAGTTTGGTGCAAACATTTAAAAAATTAGTTTGAGCTAGGTGCCACCCTCTGTAAGAGCAAGACAAGAAAATATGAAATTCAAATCAATGAAAGTGTCAGAAATGGTTGGTGGGACATTCCCCGACGCCAATATAAATGAAAACAATACCACCAGATTAGATGTGGAAGAGGTGACTGAGGATTCTCTAGAAAAGCTACTTAATCAACTTAAGAAATGCGAACTAGAAGAAAGTATAGATAAGAATGAGGTCAAGGAGGATGTAAGGGCAAAACCAAGTAATGAAAGGAGAATAGAAAATGATGGCCATAAAAGCGATGCAGAAAAAACAGACGTAACTGATGTGGAGGTAATTTGTCATGAATAAAAAAAAATACAAATGCTTGTGTATATGTTTGCATACGTCACTTGCAAAGATATTACGAGACAGTATCTGTGTAGATAACATTATACCGAGTGTCCGCGCGAAAACTTTTATCTTAAATATTTTAAGACATTTTTGATGATAATTACTTGAGATTTTGTATAATTATATACCTAAGTGAAAATAGTTACATGTAAAATTATTTTATTAATTGTGCAAGAAGTGAGAACCCTTAACTTAGGTAGATGTAGTATTAAAATAACGCTCAATAGGTGGATTGGATGCAGAGCAGCAATTAAATGACTAACACATTGTCCTGATCTTGACCTCATTAGATGTTTATTTGGGGAAATGCAAAAACTGTTTTACGTAATACCTTCTAAGCCCTTAGAATCCTTACAAAAGAGAATAACTCAAGTGACGAAATATAACTGCTTAAACTTTTGAATGTGTACAATATGAGTTTAGAAAATCTTTTGTATCATTGGTTCAAGGTAGTGGTGTGCCTAGGTAGGGGTGCAAAGCCGCCTCCGTCTCTATCTATATTGCCGTCCTAGCGCCGCCGCCCCAAGCATACCACTTCCTGAAAATTCAATGAATAATAATGACAGAAAAAAAATCGTTTCTTGAATGGTTAGTGACCTGCTATATTAATATTACAACAATGGGAATAGGTCAATTAAAACATAAAAACTACTTGTTTAATTTAGTCGATGTGTCGCTATATTTATTAGCGTCATCAGGACTAATTAAATTAGATTTTTTCTACATAATCAGTAGGAAATAAATTAAATAACAAACAAAAACTGGTACGTAACACTGGTTGAGATAAATGCAGCATAAAACATATAAATGGTCCTTAACGTTTCAACGACACACAGAAAATTTGCAATAAACAAAAAATTTAATGTGTAATTTGGATACACTTTCATTACGATTTGCGCCTCCCAACAATGCTCTGTCCACTCCCCCCCAAAAGGGCACAGCACGTTACTGGTGGAAAGTTGGTTGTTCTCATTTTGAACTCTTAATAAAATAATTTAACTTATAAGTGGCATCGAAAAAAACAAAATACAACAAAAGAAATCTCATTATAACGGCGAGAATAGCTGTTTATCATATTTTTCATTAACGCTGTATATTCTAAAATGTCTTCTTAACCGCCTCTCAAGCCACCAAAGTAATCCCCTGAAAATCCTGGGATTTTGTTGTTAGGTAAAAAGAGATGAACCCCTACCTACAGTATATTGTGAGACCGAACTACATTTAGGGCATCGACAATTTAGTCCAAAACAAATTATAAATAAAATTTATAACTTGCGTATGGTACCATTTAAAATTTCGAGGTAATAGTGGCTGGGGGTGACAGGGTGCATTCAATCAATACACGACGTCACATCACTTGTTGAAAAATAAAAGATCCTAATTGTTCAAATCCATGACTATTGGACAAGTGAACTGTGCAGGAATCCACAGATCTATTACTTGCTGTTTATTATACAGTGAGTTGATAACGTGTGGAACAAATTCGAAATTTCGGAAGATATACGATTTATTAATTCAAGGACGCCTAAATGAATTATTGCTCATCTTTTAACGTCAACGGCAATTCAGTGACGTCATCTGTGTCTAATGGTTGACGTCATCCATATATTTTTTAAATAGGAACCCTTGTTTTTTATAGATACAGCTCACAACCCTTTTTTACGGCCACAACATTTTTGTTAAAATAGCTGTGTCAATTGATTTAAAGAACAATTTGTTTATTTAATTGAAATAATCTAGTAGCGTCAAATCTGGAGATCTGGTTGATCAATCGATCAGTACTCGTCGTTCAATCCATTGATAAGAAAAGAATTTGTTCATATTACCGGATATCATTCACATCAATAGTATAATGTGGCAGAACTCTAACTTGCTAACACTACAAGTTATTTCTGGCCAAAGTAATGTGAACATTCATTAGATTTTAATGAGTTGATTTTCTTTTTCATTGAAAGCTCAGCCGTTATACATTTTTCTGTAGTGTCTAGTATTTTTCTGTATTTACAGTGCAAGAAACTAACCAACAACCAAGCTGGAACGAAAAGTTTTAACTACCAGGACATAACCAACCAAATGATGCGCTCCCAGAGCCAATCAAAATCTTTCGAGGTATCAGTTGATACGACAGCTCAGTCAAGCATTCAAGATATCACGAAAGGTATTTCTCCATCAGTCTCAGCCACCACATCGCAGAAACCTAAAATTTTTGTGGCCAAACCTCCCTTGGATGACAACTGTGCTTTGGAACTACATCGGTCAAAAAGTTATATAGTTAACCTTATTGATAGGGCACTTAGTAAGGAGCTGGGAACTGTACCTAGTGAACGCAGTCAAAAAGAGGTATTTTTTTATTTATTAAGCAGTTTTATTTATTTTCTTATGGAGTCTATTCCGAAAAATACGCAAAATCTGATTACTACGTTGTTCAAATCAATGAATTATATTTGTTCAACTAGAGGGCGCTAGTTTTACCTGAATGTTTATTTATAAACAGTAATACAAGTATATTATTATGAAACATAAAACATTATCGTAGGTACTGTTTTGAAGGCAATATAATAATACCTATAATAAGATTAATAACTAATGAATAATGGTAACGAAAAATATAAATAATTGTCTCAATAAATGTTTGAATACAATTTAATAAAAGAGAAGAAATAATAACTAGAGCTGTCAAAAATGTTCCGTGGACCGTGGCGTACGCGAAATTAACTAATACGACAAACAATAAACTGTTACAATTTATAACAATGTATGTAAAACTTACCCTCTTAACTAGCTTGATGAACTAGCTTGCTTATCACAAACTGGAGAAGATGTGTAGCCATTTTGCAGCATCAGGTATGTTTCTATGGTTGTCTCCATGAGTGATGTTCGCTTTGATGAAAATGTATTCTTATATTTTGAAAATGAACGTTCGACATCTGATGTAATACACGCATACGTAAAATAGTCTTTGAACGCACTTAACGGATCTGGGGCTGCTCCATCACATATTTGGTAAAAACGGTGTCTTTATTTAACATACTTGCGAACTTTTCTTTAACGCGCTCATTTGTTGCGTCACCTAGCGTGTAGCAGTAGATTCACTTCGTCCACTATTTGCAGTGACTCCGCTAACGACAACGCACTCTTTCTTAATTTTTTTATGCTTTCTTGTAATGGTTTATATAGTTCTTCGCATTATTTCTTAAAGCTGTTTCAACGGAAATATCCTCGAATTTTGTCTGGCTTTCCTTAATAGCTGCAGCCTCATCTGGGTTGAATTGTAGTATCACAGCTTTTATTTGTTGGAAATATTCAGTATAATAAAAAGCTGCCTGCAACCATGTTCCCCAACGTGTAAAAATTGGCTGTGGTGGTTCAGGAATACCGGGACATTTGCTATGAAATGCACGGAGACGTTTAGGAGATTTAAGAAACATTTTGTTTGTACTTGCTATTAATGCATTCACCTCTGGAAAACCTTTTCGAATAGTTTCTGCCACAAGATGTAAAGCATGCACTTTACACGTAACATGTATAAACGTACAACCTTGTTCTTGCAAAGAATGGCCTACCGAACGCATTGTCACGACACCATCAGTCACAAACATCAATACTTGTCTTTTTGACAGTTCAAATTTTTTCTAACGTCTCCAGCACCACCCCGGTAATTGTTTCGCTAGTACACTGACTTAGTCTTTTGCTAGATAGTAACAGTGGAACTGTCGGTTTAAGAGGGTCCAGTACTCGTACTATAACATTTAAAATAGAATTATTTTTACAATCTGTTGTCTCGCCAACAGATAACCACTGCCGTGTATTTTTTAATCCACATTTCATCTTATTTACCATGTCTACGTGTACAGTTGGTAGATAGTTACATAACGTTGTGCGACTTGGTAACTTCACCTTGTACAGAATCAGTTTCCAAAAATCGATTCCAAAAACGCTTTGGCTTACTTCTAATTCTTTAGCCACATCGACGCGAGCCAGTTTGGAGCATACCAATTGACCTATTAGGTTGTGATAAATGACGCCCCGAATTTGAAAAAATAAACCTTTTGAATGTATATGAATAAAAATTTTGTTTGATTTTTAACATAAAAAAAACAAGTTCTAGTATGTTCACGGTTTAATATTGCTACAGAGATATGCCTATATGACCATTTTGGGACATTTCCAACATTTTTTAGTTTGTTTCAGTTTGGCAACATGACTCCTAGAAGGGCAATAGATATGATGAACCGACATACATTTGGGAAACCTGATGATCTTTGTCTGGAAATAACAAGTGCACTGACAGATTCCATTATTTCGAATGCAACTGCACCTGAATCTCCACAAACCACATCGACTCACTCAAGAAATAAAATCTGTTGTTGCAATGGTAAGTATAATTAAGTTTTCATATTTTTCCTTAATAAATTAAAATACATATACCCTTATCCTAGAGTATAAATTGAAAAATTGATCTATTGGCATTTGACAACTGCGGATTAATAAAAAATAAGCAACTTTTGCCACTCCAGGATATTACACAGGATACCATGAGCTTCTTAGAAAACCTTGTTGTGGTATAGAGACTCAGGTTGAATATCGTTATTTCTTGTAATTGAATAAACTCTGTTATTGCCTATTTTGAATGAAAACTGCCTATCAACGACAAATTTTTGCATTTAGTGAAATTGTCAGTGTTTGCAACCGTTTGTAGCATTTAATGCCTAATTGTTTTTGAATAATTTGTACAGATCTGCGACTGATTCTTAATCTGTTTGCCATTTGATGTTGTGATAAATTAGTTCTCGTTAGCGCATTTTTTAAGAGACGCGTTTTGAGGTTTAAGTAAATTATGGAGAGTAGCGAAATATCGAATTATTGTGATTCAGGTGCAGTTAAATCGAAGAAGCTATAACTATGAAGCTTAAGTAAAACACAGTGACGTGGTGTCAAACGGTTTTTGTAATTTAAAGAAATAGCAAACTTAGTCGTAGAAAAAGTATAGTTAATAATTCGCACGAAATGTCCTTTTTTTACACGTTGCAACACTCACCTGACGATTTGTGCTGTAAATTTCATACTCGTAAAGAAATAAGTACATTTCGTACTCGTAATATACCATATTGCACTAGTGCAATAGAGAATCACTTTTCATGCTGAAAATTAGTAAATAATGCCCTAATTTTTCATGATCGTAGAAAAATTGACTTATTTGCAATATCTATATTCCTTTCATCATTATTTCCACACATATTTTGAGTCATAATTTCAAACTGATGTAGCCAACGCAACTCCATAATAAACTTCTATACCTACGAGCCTGAGCTATTATCATCTTATAAATGATTCAGTTGGCAACTCATAAATCTATAAAGGGTCCAATGTAATATGTTAGATGAGGTGTATAACGTGCAGGTGAATTTTTCCTAACCAATCAACTTTTTTATTTTAGGTTGATTTAGTTTCGACACTTTCTCTTATACATGTCTGGCTAGCCGCTCTAGGTTTACTAGAATATAAGCAATTACTGTTTCTGTCTGAAACTTTCTTCTACCTCAGAAAATATTACTTTATGCCGCTCACAAATAACAATTAAGCGCAAATTTGTGATTTCAAATGATGTTGAGATGTCTTCATCAGGTGGCCAACATAAATCTAAATCGATATTAAACTGTTTTCTAATATAATACAATTTTCGTAAAATTTGTTAAATAAAAAGTACTAGGGTCGTATTTCAAATAAACAGAAAAAAATATATAGTAATTTTGTCTGTAATTTCACCTCTTAAATGAGACTAAATCTGCATATTACGTAAAATGAGATAATAAGCTTCGTTCATTATTACAAATAGAATAAGTTTAAATTCACGGATTTACCTGATGAAAAATCTGTTTTGTACAGATTAACATTCTGTACTGGACCATAAGTAAATATCGGGAGGTAGCGATAAATTTCAGAGAGGACTTACATACGTATGTGTGTAGTTAGAATATTAGATTGTAAACACCTATTGAAACATTCCCAAACAATATTAAATGATAAAATATTCCTACATACTGTGACGTCACAAAATCTGCCCTTTACTATTTGTGTTGCGTGTCACTTTGGCACCCTTCAGTACAGCAGCGGTACTTTGAATTTTTTTATTTCGGTACGGTCTCGAGCGTCAGTTCCTGTATTAAAGTATAGGAATACCACTTTATTCTATCAGCTGATAGAAGCCAGGATAACTCCGTGAAGAAACGGAATGTCCAGGCGGTCTGTGTGTGTGGTTGTCGGTTGTGTAGCAATGGACAACTTCACCTTACCTGCCGAAGATGATTTTCGGTGTACAAACAGAATTACTTACTTATCCCTTAGCTTTATAGAAAAGGAAGACTTTCGTCTTCACTTACTGCATTTATTTAAAACTGCTTCACAAAAGAATAAGAAAAAAATAAATATATACACAACAGTTATGTTATAACACAACGTAAATATTAACCTATATTACAAGTAAGCAACCAAGGAAATACAAGCAAGAGGTTATGTAATGCAAAAACGATGATCAGTTATATGAAGCACTGCTATGTTACGGCAACTACTACTACGGTATTACTATCAAATGTTTACCACAAGCTTTTACAAATGCAAGCAAGTGGTGTTTCGAAATAAAACATAATTACGGCAGCTACTACTACTAGTATTTACAGCAAACGCTTAGTGACTCTCGTCAGTAATGCCTAAGGCGATATTACGGGGGACAGTCGGTGCAGCAGGTATATTCAGTGGTAAGCGGTTACGGAGTGCAAGCAAGACACAAATGCAGAAGGTTAGTCCAGGGACAGGTGGTATATATGACTGTCTAATCGCGAGCGTGCTATATCTTTAGGCTAACTCCTATTGTCCCTTGTTATGGTTTCTTGATAAGTGTGGCGAACGAAACGGTTTGTATTAGCGTGCACCTGATGAAGTCCTTTTTAGAGATCGAAGTGTAAAGATTTCACCGATACTTTAATGCAACTGCGACTGAGATGGGACTCTTTTCAGAGATCGAGGTGTAAAAGTCCTATCTTTACATCAATCTTCAATAAATATGATAACCGAATAATCTCGATGCTTGTTTAACTATATAGCACAGCAGTTCAGTTTTACCAACTCGAGTTTGGATTGCAAAACTGTCTCTTAAACTTACTAAACCAGAGGTATGCGTGAATGACTTTAGATATTCGCTATCAGTTATCAAAACAACTTCTAGCTAATTTCCTGTACAAATTAGTTATGGTGAACATGAGTATCGGACGCAACGGTTTATTTTGCGTGCATCTGATGAAATTCTTTTCAGAGACCGAGGTGTAAAGATTTCACTAGTACTTTTAATGCAACTACGACTGAGAAGGGACCCTTTTCAGAGATCGTGGTATAAAAGCCCTCTCTTTACATCAATACTAAATAAAAATGGCATCCGAATATACCTGACGCTCGTGGTTGAATGGATAACCCTACATTATCAATGAATCGCAAAACTTCCCGAATATCTCTGACTTATTCGGAAAACAGGCACTTCGGACAAAACAATACAGAAGTAAATTCAGGAATAAACGGTAAATGACGGAAATAAAAACAATAAAACGGTCAAAATTATTCTTACCACTGGTTGCGGAGTACATTGGGAGTTGCTTGCTGCTAACTTGAGCATTCACTGGAAAAGTCATTCTATTAAGCGGTGTGAGCAGTTTTGTTCCCAACAGATGGCGAGAATGTCACGTGACTCCTGCGCGAGGCACGGAATTTAGTCTGATGTGGAGGGGCAACCATTCTTTAAGCAAGCTTAGCGAAATAGGGTTTGGAATCGCTTGCTTCTAATTTTAAACCTATATTTCTGAGTAATTTAAAACGGCCGTGTACTAATATTTAAAATAAATAATTCATCCAGTAAATTATTAAAATAAATAGAAACATATTTATTTACCATGAATAAATGATTTCAACTTGTTTCCAAATCAAACTAAACTAAATTAAACTACTTTCCTCTTAATTGAGTACAAACACAATAAACGGGATCATTAGGATAATAAACCAACTAAGATTACCCTGAAAAGAAACCGGTTTAAAACAATTATATTTGAGAAATAATTGTGTTAGATATCGATAGATATTAATAGATATCAAGTTAAAATTATGCACTTTTTTTTAAATATTTGATTGACAAAGTCAGACAGATGCATTCTCTGCCGTCGTCTCTGTCGACGTCAGAGGCAACTATGTGAACGTCATATCCCACCGCGATCCGCGTCTTTTATGCCACCTCCCTCTGGTGACCGAATTTTGCAATCGGAGCGCTAAATTTGAATTTCTTATCAAAGATCTAACACGGCCAAACTGACATCATTCCGCTCTCGGAATGCTTACAAATTCTGGTATAAATAGTGTCACTAGTACAGTTTAAAACAAGATTATTTTTATTTCTTTCAAAACATTAAATAAAGCAAACAAAGTCAAAATAAGTCACAAAAATAAAATGTTGATAGCTTCAATGTTGATAGCTTCGGGTAGATTTTTCTTCACCATCTGTCTCTGGGCCGTCAACATTTGCTGTAATAGATAAGTTAATGTTATTTACCCGTTTCGAGTTACCAATTCAATTTATAAAATCCGTATAACTCATGCAAAGAGTTCAGGGACGGCATAGTATAAATGGTTCACTAAAAGACACGATGGAAATACTGCAAAATGCACGTATTTACGATGGGTCTCTGAGGTAATAAAACATTGAAAGACACGATGGGAATACTGCAAAATGCACGTATTTACGATGGGTCTCTGAGGTAATAAAACATTGAAAGACACGATGGAAATGCTGCAAAATGCACGTATTTACGATGGGTCTCTGGGTAATAAAACATTGAAAGACACGATGGAAATACTGCAAAATGCACGTATTTACGATGGGTCTTTCCAAATGTATAGATCTAACACGGCAAAGCATAATAGATAAAACAACAAGTACTCACAATTGTTTAATTGTAGCAAGTATTCAAAATCGTCAGGAGTCCAATCTGTAGGCCAAAGACGCAACTGATCCTTTGAACATTTCAAAGTTCGCTTAGTACCAATTTTACGAAGTGAAAAACGATCATCAGCAAGTATTGTTTTAATAACGTATGGTCCAACAAATTCACAATTGAATTTTTTTTTACCTTTGACCCCTACTAAAGAGTACTGCATCACCAATTTTGTACTTTTGATTATTTCTCCGTTTTTTATTTAATGTAGCTGTCTGCCTTTCAGCATTTTTCTTTAGATTATTCAAAACCTTACTGGGATCTACTGGCGTTTTATTTAATTCTGGGGTAGGTAAGTCAGTTAAAATTGTACGAATTTGCGGGGTCTGTCCCTCTTGTCCAAATACTAGTTTAAAAGGAGAATATTCAGTGGTTTTTTGTTTGGTAGTGTTAATTATTAATTGGACTTTCCAGAGTTTGTTCGGCCATTCTGTTGATTTATTTGATTCAATTCTCAACATATTAGTGATGGTACGCATGTATCGTTCCACTTGGCCATTTGAGCGATGTATACCAGGGGTTGTCACGTGCAGTTCGATTCCAAAGTGCTCAGTAAATGACTTGAATATTTTTGCTGTAAAGTTTTGATTTGTTTCTTCAGTAGTAAGAGTGGATTGGGGGTAAAGAAGACAAAATTTCGAAAATGCATCAATTACCACGAAAATGTACTTATAATCGTTAATGCCTTTAGGTATTGGGCCCAAACAATCAACATGAATTGTGTGAAATGGTTCACTTGGTTTTGGTATGGAGGCGATGAAACCTTGCTTCGGGCCAGTTCTATTCTTACGTACAGCGCATAGTAAACAATGTTCAACATATTTTTTTACATAACGGGTCATATTGGGAAACCAGAAGTAGAGTTTAAGCGACACTAGGGTTTTTTCCCATCCAACGTGACTTTGATCGTCATGAAAGATTTTCAAAAGGTTGTGCCTGTTGTTCGAAGGTACAAAAAGTAATTGCGCAGAAGTACTATCTTCATGAGTTATAACTCGAAACAAAGTGCCTTTTTCAAATTTATACTTTTTCTTTAGGTCATCATTATTTTCTAAAGATTTACTGATCTGAGTGCATTCTTTATCTTGACTTTGTGCTACAGTAAGCCAATTCTTAAAATTTATATGACCAGAATCAATTTGATTTATAATTTCAATTGAATTTCTACTTAGAAAATCAACATGAGAGATTTCTGAGCCTTTACGGTAAATTATTTCAAAATTAAAGTCCTGCATATACGCCCACCAACGAGCAGTACGCGGTCTCAAATCCTTTTTGTTGGCTGGTAATTTCAAGGAATTGCAATCTGTTACAAGTGTAAACTTCATCCCAAGCAGATATACGCGAAAATTTTTAAAGGCTTTTACGACTGCAAGAGTTTCTAAATCGAAAGAATGATATTTACTTTCTTCCGGGGAGCTTTTTTGGCTGAAGTATTCAACTGGCCTAAATGTATCTCCATGTTTTTGCATTAAAATAGCGCCAAATCCCAGACTACTGGCATCGCTGTGTACTTGAGTCTCTAAGCTGGAATCGAAGATTGACAGTAACGGTTTTTGGGTCAAAACATCAATCACATATTGTCTTGCCTTTTCGCATTCATGAGACCAATTAAATGGTACATTATTCCTTGTCAAGTGTGTTATGCATGCAACTTTGGTAGAAAATGCGGGTATGAATTTCCGAAAATAGCTAGCTAAACCAATAAACTGTCGTACTTGTTTTACGTTCATGGGGGCTAAACTATCTTTAATGGCCTTAATTTTATTCTGACCAGGTCTGATACCATCAGCAGATATCTCTCGGCCCAAATAATTAATTGTTTTCATAAAAAAACTGCATTTATTGATATTAAGAGAAAAGTTTGCTTTCCGTAAAGCATTAAGAACCAATGTTAGTTTTTCAAAACCTTCTTCTATTGAAATGGAGGGTATCAAAATATCGTCTAGATAAATCAAAGCGACGTTGTATTTCAAATTACCTAAAGCTGTATTAATAGCTCGTTGAAAAACTGCCGGTGCGTTGGCTAGGCCAAACGGCATTCTCAAATATTCGAATTGTCCGTCGGGAGTCACAAAAGCTGTTTTTGGGATGGAATCTGTGGCAATTGGGATTTGGTGAAACCCCGATGCCATATCAAGGGAAGTAAAAAATTTACCTTTGCCTAATCGATCTAATTGATCGTCTGTGCGTGGCAATGGGTAACGATCTTTGACCGTAATTTTATTCAATGCGCGAAAATCAACACATAAACGGTCTGTTCCATCTTTCTTCGGAACTATGATTACAGGGCTTCCAAACGAGGAGTTGCTCTCGCGTATAATTCCATTTTTCATGAGATCATCAATAATATTTCGTAACTTTAAACGTTCAGATTCTGACATTCGATATGGGTGGTAATAAATTATTTTATTTTCAGATAACGTTATATTCAATTCACCGGTATTAACAGCACTAACACAATTACCTGAAGTAATTAAGTCAGCAAAATCTGAAAGCAAATTCGACAGTTTTTGTTTTTCATTATTATCTAAATCAGTGACCAGACTAATATTAGAGTTTGCAGAAATTGTATTAACAGAAGTCTTAGGTATGATTTTTAAAATAGTCTTATCTTTCAACAGAGTTACATTGTGATCGTAAATATTTTCTCCTATGACAATATCATAACATGAGTGAATATGTGGAACGATTACGAAATCAAGTTTCAATTTAACCTCAGGGAATTCTACTATGGATCTTGTAGAGAAAAACGAGTTATGTACAGTACCGTCGAACCATTGCAACGGAGTAATACGGGGAATTTTTACAAGTTTCAATTTATCTACCAATAATTCATTTATTAATGAACAAGTGGAACCCGTGTCAATTAAGCAGTTAGTACTATAACCGCCAATAATTATCGGCAATGTTTTTAAACTTTTGTTGCTCATAGAAAGAGAGTTAAACATAACATGTTCATGTTTACGTTTTTTATCGGATGCCTGACGCAGCATTACGTCACCTTGCTCTTGTTTATTTTGCCGACGAAAACAATTTTCGATAGTATGACCTACCTTTTTGCAGTATCTGCAAACAAGGTCAACCTTACCCTTTAACGGAATCTCAAAGTTTTTTTTTTGATTTAAAGTTTTACAATCTCGCGAAATATGGCCAGTATTGCCACAGGAAAAACAAGTACGTGTCTCCGTTGACGTAGATGACATTTGTGAAAAATTTCTTTTTGGAGAAATTAATTTATTTGTTACAGGCTTTTCTGGAGACATTTTCACATAGTTTGCTAAGAATGCAATCAAATCACTAACTGATGAGGTACCTGAATTAAATGCTGCTGTTCACACGGCAGTATCGTCAATAGAATGTGCATTAATTTCCATTAAATCATCGTCTGACCAACTTGCACGTAAAGCTTTTAATTTTTCTAATTTAACTCTTGCATACTCCACATAACTGCGTGCGTCAGTACTTCGATAATTCACTGCAGCATCTAAAAGTTTTCCCAAGTTTTTCTGTTCGGGAAACGAAACGGTAAAATCTAATTTAAAATTTTCCCACGTTTCTTCTGCGGGCTGCCATGCAGTAAACCATCTTTGAGCAGATTTTAATAAAAATGGACCGACTCTACTTACAGTTTCCCTATCAGACCACCCAAACTCGTCTTTATAACCATCAATTTTTGATAACCAAATACTGCTATCTGTACTTTCTGGATCGAAACTCGGAAGGGCCAATGAAACAGGCGTTTTAGAAACGGGTGGAACAACAGGATTCATCGAAGACTGACCATTTGCACGCTGTTGAAGCGCCTCCAAAACATTTGCTATAGCTCCCAAAGACTTGCTTAATTCCTCCATCGTAATGCACTCACATAAAACCAACTACACGTGTACCCCACATCTGATGTTAGATATCGATAGATATTAATAGATATCAAGTTAAAATTATACACTTTTTTTTTAAATATTTGATTGACAAAGTCAGACAGATGCATTCTCTGCCGTCGTCTCTTGTCGACGTCAGAGGCAACTATGTGAACGTCATATCCCACCGCGATCCGCGTCTTTTATGCCACCTCTCTCTGGTGACCGAATTTTGCAATCGGAGCGCTAAATTTGAATTTCTTATTAAAGATCTAACAATTGTTATTCCAAATACTGCACTTGCAAAATTTTAAATTTAACGTTGGTTCAAAACAGTTTTAAAATAAATATTAACACAAGTTATCCTATACTGGTGTACCAAAGTGAACGAAAAACCCATTTAGATCTGGTCATAATAGAAAACTATTACCGGAAAAATCACTTCGTTACAATATGCACGTATTGAACAATATAAATCTGTTTTCTGTATAAAAATGGGAACAAAACATTAAAGGTTTTTATCAGGTAATTGGACGGCATGTTGCTATAAAAAACTATTATTATCATCTTGAGGGAGAAAGGCTTTTGGTATCGCCTAGAGGCCAATAGCAGGTGCCTGCATGCAAGATCGCTTGTGTATCACGTTACGCTCACTGCCCATAAATACATCTAAATAAATAGGTTATATAAAACACCTATGTGGATAACAGGTACATAGATAAGTAAACAGTGCGAAATTAATGACAACGAAGGTTAACTCTCTTAAAATGTTTTGCTCCATTCCTTTAGAGGATAAAGTGAACTTGTGGATTAGTGGTTTCCCGGAGTTGCAATTTAACGGCACAAAATTATATTGCACAATCTGTAAAACAATGCTTCCGTGCAACGTCAAAGCAAACATTAAGGGACACATTTCCTCAGACAGTCATAATAAGCATGTGAGTGGTAGGTTGCTGATAGCGACAGGCAAACAAATTTTAACTTCGATTTAGTAGAAAAGATGGTTGTGTGTAATATATCGCAGACAAACTACATAATCCACTACTAAGATAATTTTTGCAAAAGTGTATTTAGTTGACAGTATAGCAATGTCTTCGGAAACTACAGTAAGAAAAAATATTTATCAAAAAAATGTGAAAGTATTAAACAAAAAATTTATACCAAACTGAATGACAAATACGTCTGGATTAGCGGGCATGGATGAAACCACCAATGCTTACGGCTGGAAGGTGGCAAATGTTTTAGTGGGTGCATTGAAGGAAAATTGTTCAATGCACGGGCATTTGATTTCATCTAATGTACTAGAAACTATAAATTCTAACACTGAAGCAGATGCAGTTCACTGCACTGCAGTTTACATTTTTCAGTTATAGGGAAACATTGCTGAGGTAGTAAAACAAAAATTCGAAACCGTTTTGAAAAACAATCCCGGGTTTCTTAAGATGTCAAGTATAGTGGACCTTTTAAATGTCAAGGAAGTAGACTTTTTTACATAAGACATAAATGTGAAGTTCGTATATTTTTAATATGCGCCAATTACATCTGTCAACGTCCTCACAATACAAATGGATTTTTAATTAGTGGCACGGGAGATGAACTCCGGAACATTTACAATAAATTTTAGTAATATGCTTTTACACTTGTGATCGCTAGTAAAAAATACATGTGTGTTAGTGTTAGATTCACCAATACTTGCAGCCCTCTTCGTATTAACTTTGGATATTACCGAACTCGCCAAAATAACCACAAGGTAAGATAATTCTGTCATATATGCATGGAGGTATCTCATTTATCGTGCCACCCAATCTCTGACCATACCAAGTTGTGCTGATTAACGAGAAAAAGGGTTTGATTAAAGATGAATGATGTCAACGTGTTTATTCGCAGATTAATATTAATGATTAATCCCATACACTGGAAATATCCATCGATTAATAATTACCCCATAACTTGGAAATATTAATTGATTAATGATTAACTCATAAATTAGAAAAATTGAATGATTACTGATTATTAATCAATAATAATTAGTAACTAAATTTAAAAAAGACGGAAATTCTGTATTTTTTATTTTATTTAACAATATTTAATTACTTAAAATAATTAAATCAAATTTTAGTGAATAGAACAAGAAACTAATAGCAAAATACATTTATTCAAAATAGTAATATGTATTCCTCTTTTCTTTGGACGGGGAAGCAGAGTAGTTAGCTAGACAAATCAAATAAACTTAAGAGTAAATGAATCAAAAAAACAACAAAGATCTATATAGCAATTGCCAATTTAAATAATACAAAAGACCAACTCAACTCAATTAGTTGTTATTGGGCGCCACCATCTTTTTTTAAGTTTAAAATATCCAAATAATTCTTAACTAATAAACAACTAGCTACCTTTAAAAGATGAAAAATAGGTAGTTATCTAAACAGTCAATACTAGTAAACCACACATAAATGTACAACACTTTAAATGAAATTAGTCTAAGTTAGTGATGGGAATAATTGGAATATTTTTATCATCGAGATATTAGTAATATTGAGTATTTCATAATCGAATTAATAATTCGAGATATTTGATCGAATTAGCTATCGATGACGTCAGAATGGAAATTTGAGATATTTAATCAAATGATTATATTCACGACCGCAGAATGAAATAAATCGAAATAAAATAGAATAGTGAATATAGTTAATAGTTTATTGGAATTTTAAGAAAGTACAATCGGCGGCGTAAGCTTTTTAGGGTAACTGAATTATTGTTTCATTTATAATTTTTATAAATATGAACAATCCCTGGCAGCTTTCTGTTGAGAAGTGGTCTGTCATTTTATCATCTTTCACTCTCATAATCTCACCAATTATATTATTTGTAAAAATTGTAAATGATAAAATCATTTAGCATTTAGTTACATTTTCAGAAGTTTATGCCGCCGATTTTACTGTCTCAGAACACACCGACCGCCACAGTAACAGTGCTCCTATCTCTGTTGCACTGCATCGAAATCATCGAATGTCTCATGTTGTCATGTCCCGCCTCTATCTGCGCATTTACCTACTCCTAGTACTACTACGTTTAGTTTTCAGTACGTTTACTATTTTAATTCGATTAATTCTAAAAGTTTTCCAGTACGAGTAATTCTTTCGTATTACATCTCCTTTTGATACTAGTATATTTTTGTTTGACATCTCGCTTCACTCGATTCTCCAGCTGACCGCCGTGCACTACTATTTTAATACTACCAAATTATCTCGAGATATTTTTAAAATAATTAATCGAAATTACTTGATTAAACTTATAATTGAATTAATCGAATTATTTAATTCGATTCCTCCCATCGCTTGTCTAAATGCACCTGGCAGACTTGCAAGTTTTTACTATAATGTAAGTCGACAATTTATGTTCACTCGCGAGGCACTCGAGAGTTTGATCACAAAGTAATCGTGGTGCCTAGGTACTTAGTGTTCGAAGAAAACGTTTTGCTGTTTTGCTAAATTTACAGACCTTCGCCTATATATGACTATACTGAAACAATCTTACTTGGAGCACTTGAGCCATTCCATTATCACACCAGCTCGGCTACTTCATAAGTTCTTAGCTTACTAACATAGTTTCAGGCAAATTCAAGCTAACGCACACAGCTACTTACTTCACCATGCCTCTTACTCATACCCAGCCATACCGACAGCCGGGCTTGTTCTGCCGTCCTCCCGCTAAAAGCACTCACTGAATCCGTCCTTTCGCCGCACGCGCGCTATGAATCTTCTTAGTAAACAATTTTTTGCACAGTAGCGGCTCCCTACATAGGTAATACAATAGGGTTTAATGAATTTATTTTAAAATATTTTAATCGAATTTGGAAGTTAATCTATAACTATAAGTTATTACCCAATTTGGAATTTATTTTTAAATCTTTACATCGTGGTGTTCTCAACTAACAGTAAATATCACCCCACTATACGAAAATAGTCACTAAATGGGAGCAGAGGATGCCATTGGTAGATTGAACATATTCACGTCGTACGGTGAATAAAAAGTCTGTAGTCAGCTGAGCAAACACGCAATTGTTGTTGGGCCTATAGAATAGTATTAATATTAGGCATGCGCTGCTCTTAATCACTAATTAAAATAACAATCATTGATTGAAAATAAATCATTGAAAAATAAATCACTGATTTATTAAAAAGTAATCAATGATTAAAGATTAAATGTGCTAGCCTGACTGATTAAGATTAATGATTATGATTAACTATTTGAATAGCTGACTGATTAATTAAATAATTAGAGATTAGTAATAACTAATTATTTTTAATCTGAATACCACATAAGACCACAAGACAATGCCTTCAGAAATGACTCGCTGATATTGCGTCTTGTCTTGTTTATTAGTGGAATTGAATTGAATTTATCAAATATCTTTTGTCGCTGGTCCAAATATAATTAATAAAAGAAAATATGTCTACACGGGGGGTCCGAAAATTCCTGTCGTAGAATTTGGGAGCTGATGTTAGATGCAAAAAAATTTATGATTTTTTGTAAAGCTAGACTAAAAAAATGATCTTTATAATTGGTCATAGAACTTTGAAACGGTTGATTCTAAGACTAGGTTTGTATTCGTTTGCCTACAAAACGATCAAATTCTGTCTAATAAAAAAAAAAACAAAAAAGAAAAATAAATACATTTTTTGTACTACCTCTAACCCAATATTTTATTAGAAGATACTCTTTAACCATTAAAAAGTGTAAAAAAAGTATACAGAGTAGATCGAACCTAGCAATTATTTAGTTAGTTGTTATTGACATCATTTTGTTAGTAGAATATGTTATAGATTATAAAGTTGTTCATATAAAATAATTTATGTAAGGCTAAATTCTTCAATTATAAGTATTGAAACTAAATCCCAACATTTCTAAGATTAAGAATTTTTCTTTTCAGATGAACCTACTTATATTAAGCAATTGAAACAATTAAGGTGGGGCCATTTGAAACACATTCAGAGGGAAGTTAGAAGATTAGAGGATTTAGAAAGATTTTTAGATTCATGCTCACTTAATACAATTTCAGAATTTTAACAATTGTAAATAAAAGTTCAAGAAGACAAAGAATATTTTTTTATTATTTGAAAGTATAAAAAAAATAATTTACAAAAAAATATACATATATATTTACAATTTTATGTACAATAATTTAAACTTTAATATTTTCCTACTTTTTTTTAGGTATACGGTTTGCTGAATATTCTCAAGATTTTAGGAGATGGTTCCCAAGATTATTTTGTGAAGAAAAGTTTGTATGAATATATGATCTAAAGGGCTTTGTTTCTGATATAGAGAGTGTTAAACATTTTAAAAAAATATCGTTTTTTCTTGATGTCTAAAAGAAAGAGTAAAATAATATTTTAACTATGGATAAATTAACTCCTATATGAAGTCTATCTGACAGCACATTTTTGTCACTTTGACAGCGATAAAAAAGGTGCATCGTTTTTTATCACCGATAAAAACATATAACAATTTATAACTGTATTTTTAATAACTGTTCCTTTAAATAATTGTATAAATAAAGATAATTATTGTTGTTGTTCGTTCACATATTCTGTCGTTAATTTATCTTGCCAAAAAACACTCGAGCTTTTCTTTTATGGATAAATTTCTTTTTTAACTCAAAATTTTGCCAATCAGTAATTTTGCTCGAAAAACTGACATTTGACAAAATCGCTCGACCTGCGGTCTCGCGATTTTTTCATGTCAGTTTTTCTTACAAAATTACTGACTGGCAAAATTATTTCGTTACAAAGAAAAATTTATCCGATAAAAAAAGCTCTTGTGCTTTTACTGTTGACTATTTCGAGTTTTAAAAATAAACCTCATTCTGGTTAGAAAATATTGAGAAAATACAACGTATTTATCTGAGAAACAAAACCCTTCAAACCATATGTTCATATGAACTTTTCTTCATAAAATGATCTGAGGAATCGTCTGAAATCTTATACAATTCTTCCCTGTATGAAAAACAAAACCTGTATATATATATATATATATATATATATATATATATATATATATATATATATATATATATATATATATATATAGGGTGGTCTGTATTGGACCGTTGCTAATTGAGAATTAATAGAAAAGTTGAAAATAATACGAGTTTTTTTAATAAACTTATATCGAAAACTCATCCGTCTCAGAAATAAATTGAAGTGAAATATATTTCTTTATACCCTGAACTAAATGCAATACTTTATTGAAATTTGGTGAATACATGTTCCTCAAGAAGTACCATGTTAATTGTCATTTTCACTTTTCTAGTTCAACCAGAGGCGTAACCACGGGGGTGTGATTCCCTGTTTAAAAAAAGGTACGGCAATGATCAAAGTAATTTTTTTATTTTCAAAATCTACAGTCAATTTACGAGTAAAAAAGTCCTCTTGTAATTTTTGTGTAAAACGGAACGTTTGATAATTAGCGCACCTTTTTTTTTTTACTTGAAAAGAGGAAATCACACCCCCGTGGTTACGCATCTGGTTGAAGTAGGAAAATAAAAATGACAATAATTCAACATGGTACTTATTGAGAAATATGCACTCACCAAATTTCATATAGTTTAGGAGATAAAAAAATATGTAACTTCAAAACCTGAAGATATCTGAAACGGTTGAGTTTTCAACATAAGTTTATTAAGAAAGCTGATATTATTTTCACATTTTCTATTGATTTTCGAATTGTCGACGGTACAATTCAGACCTCCCTGTATATTTCAGAGTATGTTGTATTAAAACTTTGTGATCAATTACTGTAGATGGGTTGTTAAACAATTATTTTATCCACAATTAAAGTTATATCATTTTGGTGCAACAATTATCCATAGAAAATGACTTTTTATTGTTTTTCTTTTATATACAGAGTATCCCACATTGAGTCATGCTGATTGTTGATAAAAGAAATATGATTGAGCAACATTTTATAGAATTTTATGTCAATTTCAAAATATTGTAAAAAAACAAAAAATTTGGATTTAGTTTTTTTTGCCTGTATTTTTCTTACTTTTTATTAACAAACATTTTGGCATGAAAATTTATTTTAAAGGAATGTGATGCATCCTTGTAAAGTAAAAAAATATCCGTTTTAATTGACATAAAATTAAATATGGCTGTCGCAATAGAGAAACAAAAGCTATAGCAAAAGAATAAAATAATATTTTGATATAAACTATAATTTTATAGTTATTACTAATAATAACCAAGAAACAAATGATGGGAACTGAACTCACTGTATACAATGAGAGGGTATTTTATATAAAATTAAACTAATATACTCTTGATCAACAACTATTCTCACGATGCTACAGATTTTCGTTTAGTACTCCTTTTACTGATTTTTTGAATGTTGGTCTGAAGTGTTGTACTTTCGTGAAAAGGTAATCTTATATTACTCGGAGGAGTATTAAAATTTTTACTTCTCATATTTCTCGTTGAACTAGACAGCTTTATAGATTTGCTCTCTGACGTTAGTTGGCTCACAGGTATATATTTAGATTTTTCCCTTGGGGTAAGAATATCTGTTATAAATTTAGGAGTTAGGTTATTAACGAATGGTAAAATGTTCTCTCTGGTGAATTGTTCTGCTTGTTGAAACATTTTGCCTATATTTTGTGGTATAAATTGGACTGTATTTATAATTGCATCCAATGGATCGCTGGTTTTCTGCTTTCGTACCTGAAATCAATCAGTTGTCATGAAAATTGTATAGATACATTAAAAAAATACATTGTTAGTTTACAAAAACAAACATTTAAGCCACATTCGTAATTAGTTTGAGTCGGAATATCTTCAGACTGATTCAGTACACTTAAACAAAATTACTTAATTAGTCTTATCTTTCGTGTCTATAATTTAATACAAATATTCTTCACCTTATCACAGAAAAATATTAAGTTGGGTATTAAGTCCTTAAACAGTAACAATTTCGATGTTCATTGACCCCGTATATGAATAAATAATGTTTAATATTAATCACAATTTAAAACGCTCCATAGACATTTTTTTTAACGTGTCAATATCTTAGAAAGCTGCGTAAACTATATAATAGTATAGTTGCTTCTCACAACAGAATATGGAGTTTTCCAAAAAGGTTGTACCACTCAATAAAAATTAAATATACCAAGTGTAGAAAATTACAGAGAAATGTCACAGCTATCGACAATTCCCAAGATAATGAAAAGAGATATTAAATAAAATAACACAATTTTCTCTATAAACAAAATACCGAATACGTCTTCAGAAAATCTACATCAACACAAAACCTTTCGTTTATTCCTGATTTGGATCAAAATGGATGAACTTGTAGGTCGTGAAAGATCTTAGCTGGAGAATACAAATAGCGGTAATGGAGGGATCCAAATCAGAACGTCTATATACTCCAGGGAAATAGGTAAAAAAAGAGGCCATCTGCGGAATGAGGCCGAACAAGCTGAATTTTTGCAGAGACCTTCATTTTGATGTTCCAATGAAGCACAAGAAAATCTCATATGCCTACCCTTGTGCGTCTTGAGATATCGAAGGTCAAAGGTCATGAAAATCGGTTTTTCGCGAAAATCTCGCTTCCAGTGCATCTGACGTCGTAAGAACTCATAACAAAACTTACGTAAAATAGTATTCTCTACAAAATTGTTCATATACATTTTTTTCGTACGACCAACCGTTTTCGAGATATAGCATGATAAAGCGGGAGCGCGCATTCGTAATAGGTAATACTGTATTATACTGCAGAGCTATAAATATAAAAGCACTTTTCTTAATCTGTTAGACTGGAAAATTAAATTCCCATTATTAAAACTGTTAAAAATTTGTTTATTTATAAAAAAATATATAATAAATAATTAATAACAAAACAATGTATTATTTTCACACCAATTTTGTGAAATGAAATGCTTATTGAACAACTACAAGCTGCCAACATCGCTACAAAACAAGCCAAGGATGATGCAGATGTTCTAATCATCGAAACAGCCATGGAAGTATCGGAAAAAGAAAGAACCGCCATCTTAAAGTAAATTGGCAAAGGGACTACATCAACACTAATTTATTCGTCCAAAAGTCTCGACAAATATCGTCTTTGCAAAGAACATATTTTGTTTTTGCATGCCCTCACTGGATGGGACACTACATCGGCACTATTCAACAAAGGAAAACTTAAGGTTATGACAATGTTTGAGAAACATCCCGATTTGACTCACTCGGCTCAAATATTTCAAGCAGAAAACTGCTCGCCAGATACAGTATTTCAGAACGGAAAGCGTTTTCTGTTAGCTATGTATGGTGCTCCAAAAGATGAAGTGAACCTTGACAAATTTAGATACACCCAATTCATTAAGGCTACACGACATAATAGACATGTTAAATTGTCATCTCTTCCACCTACCAGTGAAGCAGCTCGACAGCATATCTATCGGGTCTACTACCAAGTACAGATTTGGCTAGGGAAAAATCTACAACCCGAAGAACGGGGTTGGGATTTAAAAAACGACATATTACAGCCGAAAGCAACACTACTGCCACCTGCTCCAGACGAACTATTAAATACAATATTCTGTAATTGTAAAAAGGGGTGTGGTGCACAGTGCGGGTGTAGAAAAGTCGGGCTGTCATGCTCCAAAGTTTGTGGTCAGTGTCACGGACAGCCATGCCTGAACCCGTCAACAGAGTTGCAAAACATCGAAGACTTCAGTGACCTTGAGCCTGAAGAGGTTTTGCCAACAGACATAGAGCCAACAGATATAGAGGAAGCGTCTGACGAAGATAATGTGTTGATCGAGGTGCTAGTGGAACCCGACGAAAACGAGGAGGAAGGCAAGGAAACATAAGGCGAGGTGTGGAAAAGAATGTATTTTTTTGTTATTAATTATTTATTATATATTTTTTTATAAATAAACAAATTTTTAACGGTATTAATAATGGGAATTTAATTTTCCAGTCTAACAGATTAAGAAAAGTGCTTTTATATTTATAGCTCTGCAGTATAATACAGTATTACCTATTACGAATGCGCGCTCCCGCTTTATCATGCTATATCTCGAAAACGGTTGGTCGTATGAAAAAAATGTATATGAACAATTTTGTAGAGAATACTATTTTACGTAAGTTTGGTTATGAGTTCTTACGACGTCAGATGCACTGGAAGCGAGATTTTCGCGAAAAACCGATTTTCATGACCTTTGACCTTCGATATCTCAAGACGCACAAGGGTAGGCATATGAGATTTTTTTGTGCTTCATTGGAACATCAAAACGAAGGTCTCTGCAAAAATTCAGCTTGTTCGGCCTCATTCCGCAGATGAAGTTTTATTTCTCTGGAGTAATATGTAAAATACTGACTGCATGAAGGGTCAGTTTTGGGGCATTACTAGTTCTTTTGTTTGTGAACGATCTTTCTTGTACTGATATTGATTGCAGTCTAGTTATATTTGTTGGCAATGACAGATATTTATAAGTTATCCGATGTTATTTAAAAAAACGCAAATTATGACAGGTTTGTTAATGGCTATTGTTTATAAATAAATCTAATGTGGCCAGCACATAACTTTCTTATAGCAGTGTATATCATCCTAATCTAAAAAATAATTCTGATTCCTGTTTCTGTATACTATACAAAATGAAAAAGGCTCTTACTCTGTGTGAAATAAGAATAATAATAGATATTAGATATTCTTTTAATATTTACGTATTACTTATAATTGAACTGAATAATATTTGTTTATTATGACATTACAAGTCGTATATCATAACCTTAGTTATTTAAGGTTGACATTTTTGTAACTAAAATTATATTTTATGAAGTCAAATGTGTAAAAAATTTCAGTTTACATCAAATTTATTTAAATATTTGGAAAATATATTTTATTGGCAATATAATATACCTGATTTATAATCTTTCATCAAGAATTTATTTTTTTGTACTCAAATACAAAAAAAATTTGGGTCCCGTGGACCTCCTTTCAGCAGGCCAGTTTTGTTCATCATCGAATTTATCATTGTCTTTGGCCTTTGGAAAATGTCTGCCAAATTTGAAGGATTTGTCTCAAAAATTGTGGTCGATATCGTTATACGTAGATAGAACTAGCATATAGAATTTTTTTCTGAAGTTATGTTTTTTCATCATAATTCGTCGAGAATCGTCCAGAAATACAATGAAACTTTTCCGAAATTATACCCGTTTTCTTCTTTCATTCATTACGTCTTTTCCGGTGGTATTACATTCTCCAAATTTAATGTGTCACTTAGAAGGTTGTTGACAATCTTAATTGCCAAATCTGGGAATTATCCCATTAGTACTTTTTACGTTATCGCAAATGCACACATATGTACATCGAAAAAAAATCATGATTACTATACTTCCTAATATTAGATATAAAAAAGTAAAAATATTTTTGTAAGTAACTTTGTAAGTTTTTTTTTTAATTCATTCACCATCAGACCAACATACATGAAGGTGTCAGTATCGTCAGTCAAGTTGACAAAGCTGTAGTCTAAAAGTATCTTAAAGTTAAGTTAAACAAAATAAAAATCTAAAATAGCGTTTACAACAATTTCTAAAATTAATAATTTAAATGAACTTACTTAAAATGCATATTATCATTCAAAAGAATATTGTATAAACTCATCTACAGTATAAAACATATGATTGAGCAACATTCTTTTTACATCTCTCTTAAAATGTTTGATGTTATTGATTTCTTTAATGTGTGCAAGAAGCTTATTACATAGTTTTGCTCCAATATATGTGGGGCTTTTCAACAGTTCTATTTGTAACATTTCTCAGTCTGTAGAGCGCAAAACCGACTGGAGATAGTTTTTTACATAACAGTGTAATATGTATATTCCAATTCAGAGCACTGTCTATATGTATACCTAAGAATTTTGTGGTAGTGACTTGCTCTAAAGATTAACTTGAATTTTAAGTAAATAACTCCCGTAGTGATATATTAATCTAGGAGTAAAATGAATAAACATAGTTTTATCACCATTTAGTATTAATTTTTTATTTTCAAACTTCAAAACAAATGAATTAATTTTACTCTGAGTATCAGTCATAAGATTATTGATGTTTTCATTTACATTCAAAATTGAATTATCATCTGCAAACATTACCAGGAGACAGGAGTTTATTATGTTGGGTAAATCATTGATAAAAAGTATAAAAAGTAGTGGCCCCAGAATGGAGCCTTGAGGTACACCACGTTTAACAAGTAATTCATTAGATTTTACGTTGTCAATTTCTACTAGTTGCTTACGATTAGACAGGTACGACTCAAGCCACTCACCCAGCCTTCCACGAAATCCATATTTATTAAGTTTCCGTAAGAGTAAAACATGATCCACCAAATCAAACGATTTACTCAAATCCATAAAAACTCCGAAACATTTTTTATTTTTATCTAAATTTTCATAAAGTTTATTTAGAAGAGAAAGTATGTATAGTCAGCCAAATCGAGTTTAGTTGGGTAATATCGAGAGTAATATAGTCTGTCAAATCGCTATACTTGAGTATTTTCTTACACTGGCAGCATTACTAATTTGTCGAATTGTGTGTCACAGGATTTTGCAATTTCTACTAGGTTGTCATGGTTAGCACCAGAATGATGTCTCTGATATTAATTTCGGAACTACGAACTTGTAAACGTCCGTACTACTTACCCAGCTAACTGAATTTAGCTAATCTAACTATGCCATAACGTTTTCGCTGCTACATATATTTACTAATTTAGGTGCACTGAATGAATTTACTTTAATATACTAGACCACATTTTTTGATTAGCTAAGGTTACTTGTGAAAACAACCTTAAAATTACCTACACTTAATTTAAATATCTTATGTGAATTAAAATTTGTAACCTCTTACCACAGTATAACCAGTAGCTTATCTCTCCTTGTTGCTAGGCCTCGCCAACGGGGACCTTCAAGAGCCGTTACTCTGAACAGCATCAGTGTAGTAGTGGCCGTCAGAGCGAAGTGTATGTTATCAGTGAAATAAAAAATAACTCGTGGTGTAATTGCTTAGTTATTATCGTCGCCGAGCGGTTTGTCTTTTTAAAAACTGAATTTAAAAATTTACAAACTTTGTTCTGACGTAAATAGCAATGAGTTTATAATAAGAACAAATCTAAATACAAAGATATGTAGGTCTAAATGAAATGAGTAATATTATAGAACTAAAATAAAAGCTTGTTTAAGTCATATTTATAACATTAGATTTATTTTTAATGATTCAGCGACTCAGCATCTCTGTTCTTGGTAGGTAGTTCAGGACCGTCCATAACTCGCGTAATTAGTTTACTGTGACAATTCGGATGTTGAAAATTTTTTAAAAATGGCGAAATATAATAGTGGAGGCATTAATTTAGTTATATATTTAATTTGGATGATAAATTCTAAGCATAATATATTTAAAAAATATATTAGATTTCGGCCATTTGAATGTTTCGCGAAGACGGTAGTGACATCATGTCGGTAGTTAGATATGAAGTGATATGCAGAAAAGAAGAACAAGTTGACAATAAGCAAACTAACCTCATCTCTCATCTCAGGTAAGTGGACGTTTAAGTAGAGGTATATTCGTTAGTGTTGCTAGATGCAGATATGAGCAGTAATAGCATAAAAATGCCAGTCATTTGGGCCGTGGCAGATGATCTGATTATGTTCATTTGCTGTATTTAGTAATCTGCTTATAAATCAGTAAAATTATTGATTTTCTACTCGAAATCAAGACGTCGAGCAATAAAATCAGAGTAGGAAACATAACCCCACTCATTAGGACAATAAAATTGCCTTAAAAATATCAAGATATTATTTTAAACGTGACTGTGGGGAATCTTACATCTACAATCGGAAGGTAGTTGAAATTTGTACAGGAAAAATACATTTAGTTTACATTTCCATTTGATAAATATGCATTGTCCGTTTGTGCCTTAAGGACCATTGGATTTCTGCTTGCAAGTTCTGTCAACTTTCAAAACAACCTGCTCATATATGATCTTTAAAATCAACTGATTCTAGCAACACTAATGAAGAAACCTTAGCAGTGTTTAATGTTTAGTGTGAACATTTTCTTATAGTTGTTCTGCCGTTTTCTTATTGTTTATTAGCGAAAATCAAATAAATGAATCTCGGGGATTTACCTTGGATACCAACAAAATTCATGTGTGGTGAAAACCTCGATTTGTTAAAGTTGACACTTTTATCCATATTTTCTGTCATCACTTTCACATATTGGTAAATATTGTAACTTCCCTGACTTATTCATTTGTATGATTTTCAGGAATCATTTTTTCTACTTTCTCCAACGCTAGCAGTTTCTAACTTCGCAGCCGTTTCGTTGTTTTATGATTAAATTCTTTGTAAACTGCCGATGTGATGTCATCAGCGTTTGAAATGCATGTATTTTATTAATTGATATTGTAATATTATAAGATTTTATTTTCAACTTTTACATATTTCTAATAATTTTTTAAGACGAAATTTAATTGTTTAACACTGATTCTACTAAAATTTTGATGTAGTGCAACAACCGAAATCAGTTGTTGACGAATTTTTTTAAATGGTGAAGTATGATATTGGAGGCATTCATTTAGTTATGTATTTAATTTGGAAGAATATTTCTAAGCGTAATATATTTAAAAAAATGATTAAACTTTGGCAATGTGAATGTTCCGCGAAAACGGTAGTGACATCATATCGGTAGTTAAATATGAAGTGATAGGCAGAACAGAATAAGAGTAACAAGTCGACAATAAAAAAACTAACCTTATCTATCATCTGTCAAAAGTTAAGTGGACGTCATAGACATGTCTATGGTGGACGTTTACCTAGAGGTATGCTGTTCATTTGTGTCAGATCAGATGATATGATTTTGTTCATTTATTGTATTGAGCAATCTGCTTATAAATCAGTAAAATCACAGCAACATTTTACTATTATACATATACATTATACATGTTTGGTTATATCCTCATATTTTGGTCCAAAGAATCTACCCTTGAACCATGGCCATTATTAATGATCCACCCTGTACCTATAGTTAGATAAGTTTAAAATCATCTCGCCTACCACCACTCTTCAATTATACATTAGTGAACCAAACACCCTGCCTAACCGATAAAATATTCATATTTTATATTTAAAGACCTATCCAGACGACCGACGACGTACACTATTGGACTCCATTCTATGCAAAACCTGTGTTTATGTAGCAGATAGTAATCGAATAACAGAAAACTGGTAGACGACAGAGACAGTTACTCTACGCTACTGCCACATCGGCACAGACCAACGAGAATGAATGTTACTTATTGCGGCATCTCCTCGGGTCCCTGGCTGAATGCGACATTCGCTTGCGCATTGTATCGCACCGGGCGCCCTTAGTAGCAACAAAGCGGCATACAGTCAACTTTCTCCCGCATATTTAAACTCTAAGTTCTCTTACTTTCTATCGCATTAAACGCAAGTCGCATAAAATCGAGACCAATAGTGTATATTGTTAGAATTGTGTTGCCACCAACAAATTGGAAAAGATCAAAGCGTTGTTGTTTGGAAAGTGTCATTTGTGGACGTCATTTAATTTTGTGCAATTGCCTACTATGCGTCCGTATGATTGCAACAACGAAGATTCATGTTCTTATAATGTATCGATAATTAATTTATATCTCGATTTTTTTAGTGACAACCATTTTTTGTGGCTTTATATATCGTTGTCTACATGTACTTCGCTTTTATACTAAATTAATTGATCTGCAAAGTGTATTTGTATTAAAATAATTTCGGGTATTATTATTATTTAATTCTATACAATTCTTGTCCCTAGATTGAGTAGTTGTTTTAATAGTTTCTATGATAAAATGTATTGTGTTTGATTTATTATATAATAATTTTTACACTAGCGCATTCAGATAACAATGACATTATAAAAATATAAAAAAACTATAGGTATTTATTATTATTATCATGTTAGGTTTTTAAGAATGCTTATGTAATACCTAATAACTATTTAGTTATTTTTTTCTAGAGATGCATAAAAACTGAAAATTTTGAATTTCTTTTCTTTTTTTTAAAAAAGCCAATTATTATAAATATAAATTAAGTGTATTTTTATTCAGTAAAAAAAACTATACAATAAACAACAAATAATTAACAATTATATATACATTGTTCTAAATTTAAGTAAAAAATAAATTAATTATAATTTATCAAATTTATTGAGCTTTAATTTAAAGGAATATATTTAATTTGCCCTTCATTACCATCAAAGACAGGTAAATCAACATAAATGGCTTTATCGGCTTTTTTGGTAGACGCAACAATACTTTCGGCTACTGGTGGAGACACTTTTTCCCCAAAATTTTTACTAACATTTATATCATCTCTGGTTCTCCTGCTGATCTCCTTTTGAGGGGGTATTGTAGTTGATTTTTCTGTACTATACTCAGCTGTCACAGAAATTACCAACTCGTCTTTTCTCTGCTCTCCTTTTTTCCTAATTTTTTGTATATGTGTATATGGTGTGGTACCATCATTTGGAGTTGAATCTTCAATCTTCGGTGGTGGATCGAAGCTTCTGTTTATCATATTTCTTGCTTCGTTAGACCTAACTGCGACGCTATGAGTGGTAGCAAAAATTTTAGTCGTCGGCTCTTCAAAACTTAAAGGTACATATTTAGGTTGGTTGTAATTTGGTGCAATAAAATCAGTAATGAACTTAGGAGTATACGTGCTTACAAGCGGTAATATTGTATCTCTGGCATATTTTTCGGCTTGTTCAAACATTTTTGCTAACCTTTGTGGCAAAAATTGCACTGTGGTTGCGATTGCTTCCAATGGATTTTCTTGCTTAGGTGAGTCAAATCCAGTAAAAACTCTAGATTCATCCTCACGTTTCGATTTACCGTAATTATTTGAGACTATGGGAATATCTTTTGGTACCCAATCTGTGGATACTTTATCTTCATAAAAGTTATAGTTCAGTTCTTTATTACTTGTGCTACTTTTGGTTGTAGCTGTGACAGATGCTTCTTTATTTTTAGCAGTCGTAGGTCCTAAAATTGGTTCAGTAATTTCAGATTTTTCTTTATTGGGATCGTGAGATCTAGCATTTTTGCTGGAGTGTGGTTTTAAAATGGGCTCCACAATTTCTTTTATTACAGTGTCCGTATTAGCGATATCAGAGTTGCTGACTTTTACGACTCTTGTGTTGAATGCTCGACTAGATTCAGCCTCATTGTCTAAAATATTGTTTTCTTTTTCACTTTTCCATGGGATATTAAAAATATCTATAGCATCTCGAAACGAAAGGCCAGATTTCTCTTTTTTATACTCTTTGTCATCCAGTCCAACTCTAACAACTTGGGTGGGAATAAAACTACTTTCTCTCTCTGTACTGTTGACTGAAGGTGATTTATCTTCATCTTCGATATTATGGACTCTGTCTTCTGCTTGGTCCTCAAAGCTGTCTTTTGGTAAATTACACTCCCCAGGATACAGCGGAAGGATAACTGGTACTCCAGATTCCAGTATTAAATTTTTCTTGCATACTGATGACCTGAAATATAATGGGTAAAAATTATTTTAGCATCATTATGACATTTAACTTGAAAATGTAAACATTTTAAAGGTTCCGTTTCAACCTGGAGATGTGGTTTATTGAATTTATATATCACTTCCTATGGAATGTTTGAACTATCATTACATTTGTTATTATTTTGTTATAATGTAAACAATTTCGTTTGGATTTATTTACAGAATATTAATATAGACTAGACATTGTGTTCCATATCAGGGACATAATTAGGAATATTACTCTAACGTACTTAAGTTACACCTTGTATATATTAATTAATATAATAATATTAAATACTGTAGATCGCTATGCACCTTCGTATGTTATCCTAGAATCTAGTTTCTAATTGTTATTACTAACAATGTCAGCGAATTTGTTTGTATGTATATGTGTATGTATGTATGTATGTATGTATGTATGTATGTATGTATGTATGTATGTTGTATGTATGTATGTATGTATGTATGTATGTATGTATGTATGTATGTATGTATGTATGTATAGTAGTGTATGTAAAGAATTTTGTTGTAATAGGGTATGACTTTATTGCTTTATTTTGGTGCATTTAAAAAATCTAACAGTGTAAGCTGAACTCTATAAAATAAAAAATTTTATAAATATAATTTGATTTAAATAACATATTACCTACCACCAATTAACAATTTCATAAGAATTTATCAATAAACATGTATTAAGTTAAATGAACAATGCCACTATCGTCTCATTACGAAGCCAACTTAATTTTAGATAAAATAAACTTACATTTTTCCAAAACTGTCCATTAAGGTAACTTTGTCTAATCTCCACTGGGTAAGTCCTGATGATAACCAGCCACTGTATGCTGTATACAGAATTTCTATTCTTGTTGGCTGAGACAAAATTGGGTGAGGTACTAAAATTCTTGAGATCGATTCACCAAGCTTCATTTCCTCATCTTCTTTTCTACATTTTTAATTAGTTAAAATCCTTTTACGCAAATTTAATAACACTTTAAAAGTCACTCACCTCGTCATCATAAAAGTTTCATTGAGAAAGGATTCTCCTATTAACGTAAGTTGGATTTTTCCATAACTTTTTATAGGAATGGGACTTGGTGAGGTTTCTATTTTCACGTGATACTGATGAGCTATAAAATAAAATATAAAAATGGAATTTCAAAAAGGAACAATAGGTATGTATTTACCGCAGAACGGTTCTTCATCCCTGGTTATCAAGTACAACTGCCCCCTTCCTTTAGATCTATCTGCATAATATCCCATATTTCCACAGACCCTGAAGAACACAAATGATCGTTTTATACATGAAATAAGACATATTTTACATAAAATATACTTGTAATTTACTCGTTTCGTAGGAAATAGGTCAAATTCAAAATATAACTAGTACTTTCAAGGTGTAGCAGATTCTAAAGGAGGGTATTTGTAGGCTTGAGAAATATCTTATTGGGAGTGTTTTTTTTTCTCTTAAACAATTTCAAAACGAACAGAAACATCTACAGCTTGAATATGACTGATACAGTAGTTGTTCTCGAGAACTCCTATTTCGAGTCCGAAGCATCTTGTACTTTTTGGGTTTTCCGCAAGTCTTTCTAATATTAGTTCTTCATACTCAGGAGTCTTATTCATACGCCAACCTCCATAATCAGCAGTTGCTGGTGCAAAGAACACTTGTTCGCGAAGACGTCTCAACAGTGGCAAAGATTTGATGGTTTGCTAGGCGGTAATTTGAAAATATTTCACTATATTCCCTAATATTTGCGCGAGAATTTCCTTGGTTATACCCTAAATTCGGTTGCCTCATCAGTTTATTTGCATAAGTGCATAAGTGGATTGTACGATCGCCATCAATAAGAGATAATTAAGGAAATTTGCCAGAAAACTTATTAATTTATTAATTGAAAGCTTTTTTTTCATTTATTTAACGTCGGCCCATTTCCACTACCAGGACCAATCACAGGTGCCAGGAGACGAGCTACCTTCAACTGCTTTATATTCCTTCTGAAAGATGGTATATCACATACACAACCCTCGCCTAAGATTGCGTAGCTTCTGCGTATACGTTGATATACAAACCGGTAGAAGATGGAACGAGGTCGTCGAGTTTCACTTGAGTTATCATCAAATTACTGACTGCGACTACCGTTGCTTAACTTTTCGTATTGAAATACGAGTAAGTTAAGGCAAATCTACGCTCGCCCCAATTGACAGCCTTTGTCAATGTGAATAAACATGTATTGGAATTTTAACTCTATGGTGTGCTACACAGATATTTCTCGTGCGCCTGTCTTCAGAGTTGGGTATATACCTACATAGCAAAGGAGTACTGGAGAACTTTGCTTTTGGTTTGTATATCAGTCTTCTAGGTAGAAATGTTTATCATTCTAGCAGTAATAATCAAGGAAGACGTTAAAAATAATAGAGAGCGAAGTGTATATATTTGCTCCAACAGCTAAGCGGCTGTGGAAGCTATATGTTTTCATAGAACGAGGTCGACCATGAGAAATGTGAGGATGCTTTTGAAGAGCTACTTAGGCATAAAGAAATAACACTCTTGTAGGCTCCAGGACAGGAGAAGCTCAACGAATTGGCTAGATCAGAGCCGAGGAGCCCTGTCTCAGACCGGAGCCTATGTTAGGCATCACGAAGAGGCAGGTCACGACGGCCCTCAGTGAATGGGCTTACGAAACGTTAAGGGAGCATTGGAGGGAAGGAGTGACTGCAGACAAGCTCGGGACTGGTCCGAACAAATCACGGTCGATGCTATTAATCGGACAGAGTAGGAAGACTCTGAAATGACTGATCAGAGTCCTGATGGGCCACTGCAAACTTAGGAGATACCTGTCGCCAATAGATGTGGGGAAATGTTCTACCATTTTTTGGTGCAATGTGAGGCTGATGCATAAAATCCTCGACGCTGAAACGCTTCCGAAGAGAGGTGATCACCTTCACATGGAAAGTCATCCTTACTTCCATTAGAAGGTCGAGGAGGTTTGAAAGGGACTCGTCTGTGACGTTCTTGCTACTGCTACCAATTTACCAACTCAATTTTTTTTTTTTAAATATATTGGATATCTGTTGAAAAAATATCTTCTTTGTAAATGGATGATCAACGTTTAACCACTTATGCAACACTGACGACCAAAAGCATTATACGTTAAAAAACATATCTTGCCAGTACAAATGAACAGCCGAATATCTTGTAACTTTTTGTACACACTTTTCAGAGACAACTCTGTATAATATGTCCGGCAGGCTACGCTGCTGTTGTATAATTTATAAGGGTCAGATTCGGCCAACATTCGACTTCAAAAATTCGTAATTTAGGAATGTTACTAAATATTAAAAACAAAAAATTTTTTTTTTCAATTTGTGTAGAATGTTTTATTCGTACAGGTATAATCATATTTTTTAATTGAACGTACTTGTCTGATTGTTGAAAATTTCAATACTTAATTTTTTACCGCCGCGCGCCGATTCGTTTTTTTTTTCCACAGGAAACCGAATATATTATAAACACTCGTATGTGTGTCTTTATTTTAAGCATCAGGAGTTCTACAATCGATATCTCAATTTGTGTGAGAAATAAATAAAAACGAAACTTAAAAAAAAAATAATATCAACGCCCTGTATCTCTGAAACCGAACGCAATTCGATGTTTATTAAAAGTTTTTTTCTTAAAATAGGAATCTCTCTGGATAATCAAAATCTTGGTAGTTTAAAGGGGGACACGCTGCAGTATATACCAAAAATCAGATCATTAACTAACAGATTTTTATTAATTGTGATGTTATTGACACAAAACACGAATATTAGAATTACTCGTCCGCCCATGATTTAGCTATTTTTGAAGTTGTGCAAGAGAAAAAACCAGACCAAGACCTTTCTGAAACACACAAATACCCTCTTTCAGAATCTGCAGTGAAACAAGTCTATATACCTTTCAAGCACCAGTTATATTGGCACCGACTCCGTGAGTGCTCAATTACTCGAGCACCCATGAAATAAATCCTCATGGGTGCTAAAATTACCCTTGGCTTTTTTTACTGCAACAGATGACTGCTAATTTACAGTACTGTAAATTCCTTAAGAGAGTGAGAATAACGTAAATAGAACATTTAATTTTTTTAACAATCACTATTAATAAATAATCACAAAGAAAATATATACATATAGTAAATAATACGTATTTTAAATAATAATGGTTATTTATATATCAAGGGCGTAAAATAGGCGATTTTGGCCCGCGACGTGAGGCTTATCACGGCAAAGGCCAAAATCACGCATTCCGCCTAAGGTTCAAACAAAACTGTGCACTAACGAAAGGTTTGTTATTATTTACTAGTACATTAAGTCTTAATCATTTTAATTAAATGTGCAAATATTGACAAACCTATCGCCATAGAAATTTCAAATTGTCAAAAACACGGTAAGATTAGTAAATTATTTAAAATAACTTTTTTTTTATATGACACAAAAACGTGATACGAAAATGAAATTCTGTGCTTTACAAATTTGTTTATGTGAAATTTTATCGTATCGCACCATTTTTTGCAGCATCCAGGATGAAAAGTTCAAAAGCGCAAATTTCGCGTAGGTAAACATTAATATTTTTTGCAATAACGAGGAGCATTTAAAATCTCATATTTTCACAGCGTTCACAACTTACCACTGACCTTCGATTTTTAATATGTTAATACTGCAGTAGGTAGTGTAAGTTAAAATCGCAATTCGCAAACCTACACGACCGCCCTTTACAAAAAAAGATTTGTGGATTCCAGTCCGTTGTCTACGTCACCGTACCAACGCCGCACGCAAATTACCAGCTGAATTATCCTTATTAGTTGCATTATTCTTGATATACAGATCGAGCCACACCATTATAGTATTTTCGTAAATTCTGTAGAGTAAAGGAATGCGGATTCAATGCATGCGTAGGAAACAATAATACAATAATAAAGTTGAAATAAGTTGATTAGGAATACCTATGAACTCATATTGATGATTATTAATATTTTCTCTCATAAATCGATACATTTTAATTTAGGTATGCAAAACAATCATTAGGGAAAGTTATGATCTGAATTTTATAAACATTAAACAATATATTATTTACCTATTATTTGCAAATAGGTATTGATTAAAGTTCTAATTAAAAAAAGTCACAAATGGATAGTTTGTGATTTTCCTTATAAAAAATTGTATTTACAACACCCAAATAAAAACAATGAATAACTCTTTTACTCGCTGAGGTCTGTCTTACGCCAGAAGTGTGCAATTGCTGGTGTGCCGCTATTGAATGGACGCGTCGTTTCGTAGATTCCCTTCCAGAAGCTTTCGATATCTTCTATAGTCGACGGATTATCGACAACATGCTGTGGCTCTTGAAGGAGGCGGGAAGTATTCGTACGGAACAAATTGTCTTGCTCCATACTTCTTACCCGCCTCCTCAACGTTTTCTTTATAGCCATGAACGTTCGGATCCTATCTAGATAGTGCTGCTTGTTAGTGTAAGACCTATCTAGAGAGTGGTGCATCATTTTTAGATTTAGAATGTTGTATTGACATCTTACAATTAGTCTGGCTGCTATGCGCCGGACTTTGGCAGTATAAACTCTACCGTTTGTCGTATATTCCACGACACTCTGAATCCGAGAAGCGTGTTGTCGAGCCGACTGTATCTTACCTTGGATTTTTTGTACACGCCGTTTGGCTCTCTCGACCCCGTTTGAAGTGTTAGTTGACCTCTCATGGGGGACGAGTTGCTTTGCGGCACTGTACACGGCACAGTTGACTTGCCAGATGTCTGCATCTTCTGAAAGTTCCTTATCGATGATCGCATCTATTCTAGCCAGGTCATGTGGCTTTAGGTTAGCCCTGGTGTTAAGGCTAACCCTCTTTCTTAAGTCTACATCGGTGAACTCTACAGAATGTTCACCATCAGCTGCTAATGGCCGCGGTGGAAATGCGGCTAGCAGTTCTTCCAGCTGATGGGGAGCCCTTACTTAACCTGTCCTGAGCAAAAAGGATACTTGATCTCTCAGATGTTGCTGAGAGAAGGTGGGGTGTTCAGGGTGCATATACACCAGGCATCATGTAACCGCGCCATGTATCCCCTGCGCTCATGTTCGCTGCTCTCGTAGGAGGTCAGCAAGTCATCCCTTAGTTCCCTTGTCTACTTAAAGCGTCCGTGTACATAGCCTGTATCGTCAACATTGAGACTTTCTGGTGGGACTCCTCCAACCTGTCTCTAACTGCCATCCGATTGGGATCGATCGTGAGGAGCCCTTTCTCTGCGTATGATTGGAACCAGACGTGTTCGGGTTTTAGGGTGGTTAGCCCTGTTACCCCTCGGCCGACATTAATCAGACAGAGATTACTTTGTCTTACGACAAACTTGTCTCTGTGTATCCAGGAGCACCGCGAGGAAGTTGCCGGTCCGACATTTGCACCCTTTTTTTTTTCGGATTATCCGATTCCGGACAGTCCTCCCGTGGCCTCCGATGCCTCACGGGAGTCGTGCTGGCACATTAACTACAGCCACTCCCCATATCCCGCAGGGTTAGTGACTGTAGATACCAGAATCATGTGCCCTAAGCAGACGAAGAGAATCCAGAATGACTGCCTTCTGCATTTGGCCTGCCAACCACTCGGCTGATTTTTGGCAGGCCGGTATGATCCTCAGTTCCGAGAGCAGCGTAGGCTTTATCCCTCCGAGTACACCGATTATTAGGACGACCGTTTTGACTGAGTGGCCTGGGTACAGCACTTGGAGCTCGTACCGGTGATCGCGGTATTTGGTCCGTTTCTGCTCCTCCTTCAAGGTGATGTTTTTCTCCGCAGGTGTCAGGCTTGTTGGCTTAGATTAGCCTGACCGTCGGGAACGAGTAGTTCCAGTAAATCCGGCATTTCTCGTAATCGACAACGGGCTCAATATCTCCGGGGATGTAAAGCAGTACTGGTGTCTAGTCTACCCGGTATGAGTGCCTTAGATGGTAGTATAGCACTCGTAACGCCGCGGTATGTCAGTGGATGTAGGCTGGAATTGCATATTTGGGGCATGCAGAGAGTAAGTACATGGGCGATTCCGGCGCCTAACGGCAGGTCCTGCTGTTAATGTCAGGAACCTCTACCAGCCACACGCGGCTACGGTAGACCAAGGTGTTGATAACACCATCCTGGCAGTCCATAACGAATCCCTCGGTCTCCGGCTTAAGCCCCTTATCATTATTATTATTATTATTGTTATTATCATTATTACCCACTGAATGAAATTTTGGAGGAGCACCTATGAGGATTTTCAAAAGTCTACGCTTATGCCTAGTTAGCTGTCGATTTTAGATCCCCTACTAATATGCGAGAGAGTTACTCTTATTTTTCGGACTAATCGCGTTCGACAAACAGATTGTGAGGCGCTTATTTTAAAAAGACAACTGTTATATGAAAGTTTTGTTTAACACGTAGTTTTTTGGTTAAAAGAATCGGTTAAGATGATAATAAATTGGTTAATTTTACACCGGATAACATCTCGAATATGTCTCCGAAAGAGTCTGGATGAATTTGAACTTTACGAGTCTTTTAAATTTCCATACAACTCTCGCGGGCCATGTTTACAGAGGCATGTTCCAAAGATCCCCGGCTTGAAAATAAATACAAAACACATAGTCGTCTTCTATTTGATGCAACTATCAATTAAAAATTAAAAGAGCCTGCTGAACGAGATTAGTCGGCCACTCATTTTCTGAACGACTTTTTAGAAGTTTGCTCAAGGTAGTTCATTTAAATTGTCTTCGTATTTGTTTAGTAACTGTCATTTTTTTTTTTCAAGCTTTACCGTTTCTGAAAAGTTTTACTCTTGGACGTGAGATATTAATCACTTTGCATACATTTCTTTCCATTTTCTCACGACATTATTAATAGTTTATTATGCACAGCACGTAATACTATTTAACTCTAATAAAGATTAACTTGTGCAATACCAGTACGTAGAGACTAACTATTTAAAGAGAGAACTTGTCCTTAATTGCAAGAGCATTAACTACAAAATATCCCAAATTAAGAGTAATCTTTTGAGATCGTGGCAACTGAATTGAGTTCAAAACGATTACTAACTAAAGTAACAATAAAATGCACCATTTCCATTGATATGAACGAGGAAGTAAGTTGTTTTGATTACTGGACTATGCTACATGGTTTTGAGGTATGTGCCTAAATAATTAATTAAAAAATCTTTGTTTATTATTTTAACACATAACGTCGCCCATAACATTTTATTAATATTTTTACACAATGGGAAAGAAATACAATCAACTTGGAAACTTATTGTAAAATCTATCCGCATTCTTTTTCAAGCGAAATATCAAACATGCAATTCTTATTCAAAACGCGACTTTTAACAATTTACAAGGAATCCTCTCTCTCAATAATTTTTCAGAGTTACGAGTGATTTAACAGGCTGAAAACAATTTTTACCTCTCATCTGTGCACGGGAAACATTTCCCAGTAAGAAAATCTTCATATGATTCACAGGGGAATGCAGGAAAATGACATCTTGGTGAAACTGAATCTATAAAGAACTTGTAAGCCCTTCTGTGATTACAGAGCGACCTTCCCTCTACTGTCGACGCTGAAACATTAAACGTATATAGGTGAGCATTGACATACAGACAGGAATATAAAATAAATGGCAGAAAAATATAGTTTCGGTTTATGTAAATTTTTATTATAGTAAAAACACACCTCAAATCGGTTTTTACATGATTATTCACTGAAAAATAGCTGTTGTAAATTTATAGAATTTTTTGAATGCAACGTTGCAGAATTTAACAAAAAATACATAATTAATATAATAAAAAAACATATACCTGTTGCACTAGTACGACAAAACAAATATACCTGTTGCATTCACTATTTGTGACCTACAAATTGGCCATTGATATGTGTATACTAATATAAAAAAAACTATTGTGCTTGTTAGTATTACTGAAGATATTCAGGTAATTACCAAATATGGAGAAGTCTTTTATTTCATTTGGAGGTCACACGAACGCAATTTAGTAGTTAACGATGTCTAATAATGACATAATCAGATGTCGGATTTACCAATCGGATTCCAGGGATGACTTTTACAGATGATATAATATATTGTAAATACCTACTGAAACATTCTCAAACTACAAATAGAAAGTCATGCAACATATTAAGTGCATGTTATTCAATTTTGCAATGTTAATGCGTAACTTAGTTTTGTCGGTGAATACACTATATTAAATAAAAACGTAATGCGTAATAGATTCTCTTAAATTGCAGTATACTGATAATTTACATTACTGCGTGGAGGGAAGAAAACATAACACGATCAAACAGTATCTTGCATAACGTGGATTCATTCGGACGTAGGTATTAAAAACGCGCAGTTAAAACATCACAACGTACTAAACGACGGAGGCTACAGTAAATTCTTGGATTCGCGATATTGCCGATTTACAATTTGATAGTAGACAATTGTATTCCACTAGATGTGACAAAGCTATTTCGTGGTCATGCAAAACAAATATTAATAGACATATTTCCTCAGAAAACCATAAATGGAGCGTAGGTGGCTTTACTTACAGTGACATATAATGTAATTTTAACTTAGATTTAGTGGAATATACCGGGTGATTTTTTTTAGTTGGTACAGCACCTTTTCCTCGCTTATTATTAAAGACAGAGTTTTGATATTTTGCAAGCATACGTAGTGATATTATTTGCATCTAATGCACTTTGTTTTTATTTTTCTGCTGTTTCCCGTCTAACCGGAAGTGACGTCAACTTTCGATTTTCAAATGAAACATTATAGTTTTTCTTTTGGATTTCAAAACTAGATTTTTTTCTGAGATAGAATGTGTAAAAAATGTATTAGGTTAGAAAGGAAAGATTTTGAGATACTGCGATTTCAAGGTTTCAGGTGTTGAGATATACGAAGCACTAAAAATCGAGTTACCCATGGAATGATTTTGTGGCAGATTAAAATTGCCATCTTTGAAATTAGCATTTCAAAATTTTCTGGCGTCAGGTCACATAAAATTGGCGAAGAAAATGGAAACAAACAATAAACATTTTTATTTCAAGCAGTGACAAAAATTTAAACATGAAGCTGCAATAACAAGGAAGTTATCACAAATAATTTTCAAATAAGCCACCATTTTGTTCTAAACACTTTTCAACTATTCTCTTGACACTTTCTCTTGTGTTTTCAATAAACTGGGGATTCATCTCTTGGCAGATTTCACGAACACATGTCTTGTTTCGCGTTCGAATTCATAAACATTATCTTTAATGTGCCCCATAAAAAAATCCAATGGATTGAGATCCGGGGACCTCGCTGGCCATCTAATCGGCACGGAGGTTCCGATCCACCTGTCCTCAAATATAACTGTTAGAAGACCATCTACCATCCTTGCATTGTGAGGTGGGGCTTCGTCTTGCATAAAATAAATTTCTCTAAGTGTTGCCAAAGGTAAATTATCTAGATAACTTTCTTCCAAGAAAGGCAATATGTTTTGGGACTAAAACGCTGCATTGAGATTTTGATCATAAACAACAGGTGCAATCAGTTAGTTGTTAATTAGCCCAAGCCAAACATTGATCATTCAAACTATCTGAAAGTTGCTGGGTTTAGTTAAGTGTAAATTAGCCGTGGACCAGTAGTGTGCGTTATGTCGATTCAAAATGCCGTTGTTGGTAAAACTAGCCTCGTCATTACTTTGCGCCAAAATCCCGGACCTTCTTAATTTCTTATCAAGGACCATTCGCAGAATACAGTTCGTCTGGAAAATCTCCAGGAAATAACTATTTGTAAGGATGCTGTCCATATCGTTTCAATATTTTCCGGATGAAGGAATATGATATGTCAAATTGCACTTCTAGTTGACGAATTGAAATACCTGAATTTTCCGTAACGGCCAATAGCATATTTAATTCAGTATCCTCTTGCCTCGTCACATAGCAGGTTCTATTTTGTTTCACTTTAAATTGTCCTGAAGTTCTTAAAATTTGTAATTATTTTTTTAAAAAATCAACGATGAAGTCTTCTTTTCTCGGGATATTCTACACTGAAACTGCGACAAGTTGGTAAATATCTTTGACAATTTTGGTTAAAAATCATAAGGATGTTAAAGAAATCTTCGTTTGTATAATCATTTTCCATTTTCTTCACTAATCTTTTGTGAACTGACGCCAGAAAACTTTGAATTGCTAATTTCAAAGACGGCAACGCAAACTTCTATTTAATTGACATGCGCCTACTATGAGTCTTGACGGCAATTTTAATCTGCCACAAAACCATTCCATGGGTAACTCGATTTTTAGTGCCTCGCATATCTCACTTCAACACCTGAAACCTTGATATCACATTATCTCAAAAACTTTCCTCTCTAACCTAATACTCTAGTTTTGAAATCCAAAAAAAAAAACTATAGTGTTTCATTTGTAAACCGAAAGTTGAAGTCACTTCCGGTTAGACGGGAAATAGCAGAAAAATAAAAACAAAGTGCATTAGATGCAAAAAATGTGTATGCCTGCAAAATTTCAAAACTCTATCTTTAATACTAAGCGAGGAAAAAGTGCTGTACCAATTAAAAAAATCACCCGGTATGATAGGATGTAACATACCGTGGTCGAAACTAGTTAATCCACTTTTTAAACATTTTTTTGTTAAAATGTATTAGTGGCAAATATAGCAATGTTAACATGCCTTCGGAGTCTACACTAAGAGAAAAATATTTATCAACAGAGTGTGAAAATATTAGAATATTTCTTCTAAGCTTAATGGTAAGTACATGTGGCATGTAGATGCACCGGAGGAAAATTGTTCAATGAGCGGGCACTTGATTGCCTCTAAAGTTTTAGAAGCTACAAATTCGCGCACTATAGCGGAGGTAGTGAATTCAAGTCAACAAATATGCAGAAAATATGGACAAGTTCTTATTATTTTTATCGATAGAGTGAATTATATGAAAGCTGCTGGAAGAATTTTGAAGAAAACATATCAGAATATACTTCATGTAACATGTTTAGCACATGGAATCATAAGATTGCTAAAACAATTAGGAGGTGTTCCCCTAATATTGATAATTTGATATCTAGTGTAAAGCAATTTTTTCTTAAAGCACCAAGTCATATACGGTTATTTCATGAAATTTTACCAAATACTCCATTACCTCCAGAGCCTATTACAACACGATGGGGAACTTGGCTAGAGGCAGTATCGTACTATTACGGCTATTTTGAAAATGTGAAATTCCTAATACAGCAGTTAAATCCAATTGACGTGGTTGCTATTTCACAGACGCAACAGGCATTATATGGATCCAACTTTTCAAGAAAATCTGCAGACCATACACGGAAGTTTTTCAAGAATTCCTCTGACCATACGGGACCTTCAATATCAGCCAACATCATAATTTACGTTGAGTTCGATCTTCGACAATATATTTTTCAATTACAGAGAGAAATTGCTGCGAGGGTACAAACAAAATTCCAAACTGTTTAAAAAAAAACCGGATTTGTTACGATGGCAGGTGTAATAGACCGTTTAAAGGGCAATGATATAGACTTTGCTATACCGGGCATGAATGTGGTGACTTGGCGAAAGTTTACATATTTTAAGTATGCCCAGTTACATCCATCGACGTCGAAATATAAATGGATTTTCAACGAAAGGCTTCACTAAAAAAAAACTTCAACGTAAGATATCGTTTCGTATATGCATGCAAATCTGACACATAATCACGTAAAGCCAAACCTGGTTTTACGTCATATCCAATTGGTAAATTCGACTCTGGACATAATATGAAAATAGAAGCAATTTGACTTAAATATCTTAGACTAATTAGGAATCTTAATTTTTTAGACAAAATGCACATTTACTGAAAAAATAATGGTTGCTCACGGTCGAAAATTTTTATCTACAAAGTTTCATATCTATTTTATCGATTATCTCAGTCAGCCCTTTTTTCTTCCACGGCGATCGGGTTAAGTAATGGAATAAGAAAGGCCAAGTATTATATATAAAGAAACCAAACCAATTGTAAAACATATTTAAAAAAATATCAATATGAAAACTATAAGGCTAAGCAATATAGAATGACTGTTGTGTCGATAGTGAAATTTTTCAATCAATTTTAAAAAAGGCATTACCGAAGTTAATGGTTTTTTTAGATTTCAGCAGACTATATGAAATATTTCATATTAATATACATATAACTTTACGTTCAAAATCGTATAAATAGAATATAAAATTTTAAATGAAAAAGTTTGAATGTCTGTAACTCAATATTTGTTTATATTCCACATATAGTCTCAGACTAGTGTTTTATTACTTTTTCATCTATCTATAATGTATTGGTGTCGCAGTTTCAGATTTTGATTTTGAATTTGAACTTCCAAACAATCAAAAATAAATAAAGGAATATGTGGCCGACTAAAAAACAAGTTATGTAATAGTAATAATCATTTATTGTCCAATTAGAGGATAAAAAAAGCACAGTATTTTAAAAATATACAAGACATACTTAGATTTATAAAAATTTATAGAAAAATGGTTAAAAAGATGCATCTAAATTAAATCATAATAAGAGGAAACATATATCAGTGATAGATAATATTATAGTGATAGATATAATTTACTAATTAGTATTTATCTACATTGAGATAATTAAGTGCAGTGGTCAAGGAGATACCGGTGAAATGAAAAAGTTTACACAAACTGCAGTGGTTGATATGATATAAATCGGACATATTATTAAAGTTGTAACACATAATATGCACTGGAGACATTATAAAAATTCTAGTTTTAGAATTTGTTACGTATCTTGCTACTGCAACCATGAAATAAATGTGGAAGCAAATCAAGCCTACTACTCAGAGTAGTCTGACCATATTAGTCGGCCAACATTCATCAAATCTATCATCAGCAGTTTCAGTTCAGTTACCTGCTGTTAATGTTTTAAAAAGAAAAAATTCAACGTATAAGGAAAGTAACGGAAAATGTCAAATCCCAGAAATCTGACGGAACTTAATTTTATTCAGGAATATATTAATATAAAATAATATAACTTTTTGTACTATTTGATAGTAATCCCGGTGATGATAGAATTCTTTTGTTTTCAACCAGAAGAAGTTTGGATATCATGGACTATTGTAATAACTGGTATCACGATGGTACGTTCGCTCTATCATCAAAATTGTTGAGCCAGTTGTATACCATACATGATGAACAGTAATATTACACCAACTGTATACGCCATTGTTCTAGGTAACTTGCAAGTTACCTATATTCAGCTCCTTGAAAAGTAAATAAAACCAAGCCTTCGACCAACTTCAATTATGGTGGATTTCGAAAGGATGCAATCCCTTAAAATAATAAATGCATTCATGCAAGAATTTCCGCATTCAAAAGTACATGGATTTTTTCCATTTAACTCAGTGCATATGGAGATATACAATAAGCAGGATTGCAAGTAAAATATTCTGGTGATGCCGAATGTGCTTTACAGTTGCGACTATTCCCAGCTCTAAATTTCTTTTCATAAAATTAGAATAGACTACAATTTATTCTCAAACACATGTATATAAGTACACAATAATCATCACATCATTTTTATATGGTAATGGTCAAAATAATGATAACAAGGAAATACCTACATCATAAAAATGCTCCTCGTGAAGCAGTAGAGAAAATGTACAGAAAATAACTTAACTTGCATAGCTAAACTACCACATTGTAATGTGTAATGCATATATTATCATTACAATGTGTTTCTAGATTTGTCAAACGTAAATTAAATTTTAAGATTCAAATTTTAAAATTACAAAGTAATTTCAAAAAATTCTGTGACAGTGTAAAATACATAAGGTGACAGAATATTTTTTTAAATCGCGTCTGAATATGTTTAGATTTGTAATTGTTTGATTATGCTGTGGTAAATGATTAAAGGTCTGTACCCCCCTGTATAGAGGATCCCTTCGGCTAACATTATAATTATAAAATGTGGACGGATAGGTATCTTTATTTCTTGATTTGTGATGGTGTTACTAAATTACATTTCCTTTTAAATATTTCCAAGGATAAGCGATACAGGTAAGTTATGGTGAAGATTTGTAACAATTTAAAGGAATTTCGACATGAGTCGTATATACCGAGGCCACATAGGGTACGGATGGCATGCTTTTAAATTAAAAATGTACTGTTTCTATTTGTTGAATTTCCCCAAAACTCAATCCTATATTGCAAGATGGAATAGAATTACGCATAGTATATTGTCTTGACTGTATCAAAACCAGTACAATTTTTTATAATTTCTATGGCAAAAGCTGCACTACATAACTTATTTATTGCATTTATGTGAAGTTTCCAATCCAGTTTTTCATCAATATTCAGACCTAGAATTTCGTACTGCAAACGGGTTTGATATTTCCTATATTTGAGATCAATGTATATTGCGATATAGTTTTGTTGGGTTGAAATAACATGTTGGCGGTCTTTTCAAGGTTAAGTAATAATTTGTTAGATGTGATCCAATCAGATATATTGGTTATTTTCATTTGTGCTGTTATGATTAAATTATCGATACTTGAATTGCTAAATTTTACTGATGAATAATTATAAACTAGATCATTAATATATACTAGAAATAATATTGGTCCTAAAATAGAACCCTGGGGTACACATATGCCACGGTTCAATCCCCTGTCGAGAAGCTAGGATTTTTCTCTAAACCAGAAATTAATCCTAGCATACTTTTGGACATTGGGTGTGTGTTCATTGTCTGTAAATGTGTAGCCCTTTCCCACACAAGGTATCTTGAGGTACCTTCAGGGATGCAGAGGGTTGTATTACTTATGGTGTTAAAAAAATGTCGTAGCGCCCTGCTTTCATTTCGTTCAATTTATTGAATCCAGTTGTCTTGATTCTATTTGCTTGCATTGAAAAGTCGCAGATCCGCCTAGGAACATGGAAATAAATTTAAAAACAACGCCGGTGAATCAATTAGATTACGCAAACAAATGCTTATGTAGAACATACAGTTAGAAAAAGTTTTTCTATGTTTCATAGATGAAATGTTAAGACGGTGTTTTCACCAGATGACCAACTGTAAACTGTAAATCTGTAAATTGCTTTTAAACTTTTTCTATTGATGACAACCAAAAACAAAAACAATTATTCCATTGTAATTAAAATGCATAACTGTTTAATAGCCATAGAGAGTGATAAGTGTATCTCTCTAGTGGTCAGTGCTACTACTCGTCAGACATCACTGGTGTCTCAATGACTGATAGCGACCTGCAAAACAGGTCAGGTACTAAGAGCTGTCCATCAGGGCTAGAGGTCACAGCTCTTGGTACTTGCTTTGCACGTCGCTATCAGTCACTAACACACCAGTGATGTCTGACGGATAGTATCTCTAACCACTAGAGGGATACCATTATCACTCTCTATGTCTGTCTTGCTCAGTCTGCTTTAGGCAGGCTAGTCTGGGAATTGATAGATAAGTGATAGTTACTTTTCGTATTAATAAAATAATATAGCAATCAGACAAAACCGACCTAAGACCGATTAGCCTCTTACCAATGTTCAGTAAAATTTTGGAAAAAGTTGTTCATGTACAATTAACGAATTTAGTGAAAACAACCTATTTCTAAAAAGTCAATCTGGTTTTAGAATGGTGACAATACTACTGCTTTACTTCCTAATTATTTACATGACCGAATACGGGCTTTAGACAAGTTCATGGCAACTGTCGTTGTCTTGTTAGATTTCTCCAAAACTTTTGATTGTGTTAATCATGAGTTACTTTGTCTTATATTCAAATATTATGGTGTTGAAGATATGTCTAGCAACTTTTTTTATTCTTCTTTATCTGGAAGAAGACAATCAATTCGTGCTAATTTTGGAAGGTCAGCAATTTTTCAAGTTGTTTCAGGAGTATCTCAAGGGTCTATTTTAGGTCCCTTACTCTTTTTAGCTTATATTTTTGATATTTCCAATGTGATAGATAAGTCCTGTTTTCACACGCAGACGATCAACAACTTTTATTATATACGTTTAATATTAACTTAGTTATTAATGCTATTATTTCTATTTTTTAATTCATCTAAATAATGTAGAGGATTAATGAACAAACACGTTTCACTTCATTTACCCTATAGAAAGTAATCTTGAATGCTGAAACCTGGAGAGTGCGTTGGATAATTGCCGTCCTCGTTTTGCGATATTAGACAATCTTGAAATACGTTTCTCAGTACAGACATACTTAAGTGGTCTATATGTGGTCATGCTCCTGTTGGAACCACATACTATCAGGAAACTAGCAGATTCAAAACATCTACTGAAAATGCTTGTAGCATTTTTGCAGATTGTTCTGAACGCTAACTGTGTTTCCACTGTTGTCATCCGCTCATTGGTCTTCATCAAGCATTTTCTACAGAACCATTTCTATGAAAATGTTGTTGAACTTGAGTTAAAGAGCCACTTCTTAAATATAGCTGTACTATTTTTATACGATTAGTATAATCGGCCAGCGCTAGATACTAAACAAGATTTGACTTAGGGCTACAAAATGATATATCACATGAAACTGTTTGACATTCCAGGTTCTTCTAGTAAACGATAAAACCTGCTCAATTTTATAAATGATATCCTTTACATCGAGATATACTACTGTATATGTTATTGACGCATTTATAAGCATACTTTACATTTGATTATATCCATGAGCGACTTATTTTAGTTTGATGTAAAAGTCGCCATTTGTCACTCAAAAAGTAGTCCATTTAATTTCCTTTAAAGCACTCCCAAAATTGGTTGAATTACTTAGTTCAAAATTTAGAGCGGGAAGGAGGTTCGATCGCACTGTAGTCTAATTTTACAGCAAAGAAGTAAAAAAAATATATAGGAACATTTACATTATGTTAAATCATTACTAAATTAAAAATAACTTACACCAAATGATATCACTAACCGCGCCAACAAATAAATGACTACATCCCTTTTGCATTCTACCGCCGTTCGGATAAAAATCTACGTGGCCCATTGGCTGTGAGGATCCCAAACCTCCCAAAATAAGGTTCTCCCCATTACTGTGAATAACATCTACAAAGGCAGCATCATTTTGATCCAATCTAGCTCTAGAATCTTGAGATTCAAATAGAGGTCCTGCTGGGTCCAATCCTGAAAATCCATACACAAATTGGTTTAGAATCAGTTTAAGATTTGTTTTAGTTTGAAAAAAACTTTGATATAAGATTTCCTTAGAAACGAACTTAATAGTTTTTATGAAATTTCGACAAAATATTTGAATATTTTTACTCAGCCAATGTTAATCATCCTACCTGTGATTCTGCTCAAATTCCCCAAATCTGCACCGGCAAAACCAGCAATATGAGCACCTAAACTAAAACCTATGAGATGAGTGTTTCTCAGTGACAATCCATTTTTTTCTACAAGGCCTCTTAACAATAGAGACAGTTGTTTTCCAACGAGCCTTGTATTTGCCGAAGCTTTCACGTAATTTGGTAGGGTAGCTCCGTTGCTCCAGTCAACACAAATTATATTTACTTCCTCCTGAAACAGCAAAAACCAAAATAATCACCTCGCAGTTTTTAATTTCTTTAGCATAAAAATTAGTTTAACACCAGTGTTCTATAATAATTACTTTCATCACAACATTTTTCATACACAAAATTTTGAGTGACGTGAAATGACTTGAACCACAGACATATTATGTCTACTAAATAAACTGGTTAAAGCTAGAAACGGAAAGCCTTGAAATTTCTTCTATTTTGAGCAGTTGCAGCTTTTCGTTGTGTGAGGCGATAAGAACTTTCTTAGCAGATTACAAAAACTCATTTCCTTGGCGTTTGATATACAGGATGTCCCAACCAAAAGTAGTTACCCTGAATAACTTTGGAGATAATTTTTTTTTTTAAATTGGTGAAACACTTCGACCTTGTTTCCAAGGGGAACATATTTTAATGTAATACCTGTATACCTATCATCATCCCTCTACCCTACACGGCCACCTTCTCAAAAAATTCAAATGGCAAGGGGGGTCGAGTGATATATCTTTTGAAAGGTCTTTCAATTTCCTACGTAACTGTGTATTTTTTTTTTACTTTTATCGATTCGTTCTTAAGGAAAATAATTTTTATTTTTAATGATTACACACAATCGAAATCGTTTAAAAAATCTAAAATACACGGCACTGGGTATTGGAATTTATAAAAAAAACTACATCTTTTAGTGCTCTCAAATTAACACGAGTTTTTTCGACAAAAAACACTTTCCTTGTCCGGTTAGTTTTAGAATAATAAAAGACTCATAAGTATTTGATAGTCTTTGAACATTAATTTGTCCACAACCAATTTTAAATCGAGATACATTTTACCAGAGTGAGTTCTCAAAATGGTTTATACACTTCAGGAGAGAATAGAAATTGTCAACATTTATTTTAAAAACGATAATTGTGCTAGAGCTACGGAGCGCATATTCGATAGAAATCACCCAGATAGAAGGGTTGGTTCTCAGTATGTTTTAAAATTATTGACAAAATTTATGGAAACAGGTTCTGTAGGAAACAAAAAGCATGAACCTCAGCGACCGATTAGGAGTGAAACAGTCGAAGTGGCAGTTCTGGGTCATTTGCAGATGGATAATACTTAATCGATCAGGATAGTAGCTGAGGCTTCCGGTGTATCATGAAGCAGTAATCATCGAATTGTAAAGGCCCACAAATTTCATCCATATAAATTTAAATTGGTACACGAATTAAACGAAGATGATCCCGATCGTCGGCTTGAATTCTGTGAGATTTTTAGTGAACAATTAAACGGTAATGTCAATTTACTGTACAATACGTGTTTTTCTGATGAATCGACATTTCAGTTGAATGGGGACGTAAAGAGGTACAATTGTAGGTATTGGAGTGAAACCAATCCACATTTGTTCATGGAAACTCATACCCAAAGGCCTCAGAAGTTAAATGTTTGAGCTGGCATCTTAGGGGATCACATTGTCGGGTTGTTTTTTATTCCTGGCAATTTAAAGGGCGAAAGGTACCTCGATCTGTTAGAAAATAACATCGACCCAATGATTACCCAAATCCTCGAAGAAGACGATAATCTTTTAGAGTGCGAACTGTTTTTTCAACAGGATGGGGCACCCCCACATTTTGCTATAGCAGTCCGTCAATTTTTGGATAATCGGTTTCCTTAGCGATGGATTGGAAGAAGAAGTCCTGTGGATTGGCCCGCTAGGTCACCCGATTTAACTCCTTTGGATTTCTTTCTGTGGGGACATTTAAAATCGAAGGTATTTGCAACAAAACCCGCATCTCTGGAAGAGTTACGTGAAAGAATTGTTCGAGAATGCCATTTATTGACTCCAGATATGTTCAGAAATGTTTGTACAGAATTTCAAGACAGATTATACTACTGTATGGAAGTCGGTGGGGGTCATTTTGAACAATACATACGATAATTTAAACTGCTTCTTTTATTTTTATTTCCCGAACCTAAAATAATGAAACAATTATTTCTCAGGAACGAATCGATAAAAGTTTATAAAAATATACAGTTATGTAGAGTATTGAAAGACCTTTCAAAAGATGTATCACTCGACCCCCTTTTCCATTTGAATTTTTTGAGGGAGTGGCCGTGTAAGGTAGAGGGATGATGATAGGTATACAAGTATTACATTAAAATATGTCCCACTTCGAAACAAGGTCGACATGTTTCACCAGTTTTTCAAAAAAAATGTATGGGACACCCTGTATGCAATTAGTTTCCCCAATTGCCTTTTAGAAAAAAATACAGGGTAATGTATGAAACTGTAAATTCGACGAAAAATCGTTGACAGTAAATTTTCTTCACTTCTAATACCATAAATGTCGATGCATTTTCTCTCGATCTTGATGCATTTTTTTAAATTGAAGCCATGAAATTTAAAAAATATTTTTTCTTCTCAATAATGCATTTTCGGAAATTTATAGAATTTTATAGAATTTAGATACTTAAACCGATTTCAAATTTCTTTACAGATTTTAAAAGCCCATTTCATTGACAAAATAAATAAATAAATAAATAAAAAATTACATTACCAACAAATTCTAATTAATTTATTTTCTTTATGTGGAATATCATATGTCCATTTCCGCATTAATTTACTGGGTGTCAATTTTTACATTTTTCTGTTTTTTGGCCTTAACTTCTTATTTGACGTTCAATTGTTTTTCTTATCAAATTCGGATTTCTCAGTAAAAAATATTGCGTACTTCTTTTTTTTTGGAATTTTTTTCCTAGATGAAAAATTAAGCAATGAAATCGAGAAAAGCATTTAAAACGAACACCCAGTACAAATATAAAATTGAAATCTACAGTAATACAACAAAAGTCAATATTTTGTGTACCCGCATGATTTATTGATTTCATCTGGGTATATCAGTTATTAAATCATTAATAAATCCCTGGGGAATATCATCCCATTTAACTCATAACATCATTCAGCATTCACCAATTCATTTACATTCAAAAGTCACCCTCTCTCTCTTTCAGTTCCAGTTTTATTCTACTCCAGACATGTTCAATTATATTCATATCTGGAGACAAAGCTGGACAATTCGTACGTTCATATCATTCTCCCTCAAAACTTCGTTGACGACTGGCATCATGGAGTCGAGCGTTATCATCGATGAATACAAGGCCCTCACCGATATTTTGTGCATAAGGAACCTCAATATTTCTTACGCATCTATTTCTACACCGGTCAAATTAATACATTCACCTATCAATCCTACCAACTCAGTTTTTCCATTGAACATGATTCCGCCCAATACATTTACACTTCCACCTCCAAACGCTACCCTCATTTTTATACTTTCTTCCAAAAATGTTTTATTCCTACCTCTCCACACCAAAATCCGTCCATCTGACTCGTATAATTTGAACCTACTTTCATACAGAAACAAGACTATACTATTCCCCAGTTCGATTAAAGCTCTGCCTTTTCTCTTCTTGATACTCTTTGTTGCCTCTTCAGTAACGAGAGACTGTCTATCTTCTGGCACGTAAGCTATTCTCGTATAGTCTGTTAATCCCAGTTTGTTCAGTAAAATGTATGCCAGTAGCAGCCCTCAAGGAATCTGTCAACTGCCGTTATGACTGCAGTTATGGTACGTCTCCTTCTTGCTATTATCGAAACAGAGTTGTCCTGTGTAACAGTAGTTCTCCTTACTCATCCACCATGATCAGAATTAATATTTCCAATATTTTTAAGACGACTTATGGTCCTTTGGATTGACCTCTTAGACTTCTCTAAAGAATTAGCAATTTCTCTAATAGAGAAATGCCGCTTCCCACAATCACTAAATGTTCATTATTCATTCGCGGCATTTTTACTTTCCATTTGCGGAAAAATTTTAAAAAAACTCTAAAATTCAACGCAATTGAAAGATGACATAATGACACGAATAGCGTTGCTACACCGATCATCAGTTTTTTCAAAACTGATTTGATTTGCCAAACCTTATTTTGGAAAATAACTTAAATGTGCATTAGAGACTTTGTTTCATCCAGAAGAAAATAAGTTGCATGGTGGATGAATGAGGAAAACCACTGCAAGATAAGACAATACAACTTTCTGTAAACTCGGGTTCAATGATTTTTCCTCTAATCTGCACAATTTCATATATCACTCGGTATATCATCATGTTAATTTTTCCTGAAAAGCAATTGGAAAAAATTGTTCCATATACTGAACTTTGAAATAAAATGAGCATTGAAAATCTCCAAAGACAGTAAAATTGGTTTTGGCATCCAAATTCTATAAATGTTCCAAATTGATCGAGGTGCCAAAAATGTACGAAAGAAATGATATTTCAGATTTCAGTGCTCCAATTCAAAAAGCTTCATGAAGATCGCGAGAAAATGCATCGATCTTCATAGTAGTATCACAACTGATAAAAAAATGTTTTTGAACAAACGGAAGTTTAATAATTTTTTTGGTACAATTTGCACAGTTTCTTGTATGACCCTGTAATTTTTTTTTAATCAATTGGAAAATATAGTTAACTGTATCGAACGACAATAAAATGAGTTTTTGAAATTTGCAGAGAAAGGTAAAATCAGTTCACACAACCAAAAGCTACAACTGTTCAAATTCTAACGAAATCATAATATAAAACGATAAAATAGTAATCAACGACATTACTGATTTACTTTATAAATTAGTTTTACCTTAATTTACTTATGTTCTGTTGTTAAATGCAGAATAAAGTTACCTTTGAATACTAAGAAATGTGTGACCATGACCTATACACTAAAAGAAAATCAGTTATCTTATATACATAAAATAAACAGTGTACAATTAGCACAAATGACAAAAAAAAAGATATATCGGGGTGTTATTTAACAAAAATCTTAATTTTTTAGAACATATTGAGGGGTATGGTAATTATAGCGTATAAGAACTTTAAGTTTATCATGCAAAATTCAAAATATTTCTCAACAGAAACTAAAAAATTGTTCTTTTATTCTTTTGTCAGGTCCCAGTTAGAATTTGCGTTATATATTTGGGACTATTGAAAGTCATTCTAAACTTATAGCAACCATACAAAACATATTTCTGTCATATCTACATTACAAAAAATATAAACGATATCCGAATTATTTTGACTATAATTTACTAAAAGCTGAATTTAATATCCATACATTATCGATAAGAAGGAAAATATCGAGTGTCTTGTTTATTTCTAATTTAATAAATGAACGCATATGTTGTTTCGATATATTATCGAAATTGAATTATTATCATCGACAGAGAGTGAGACCCAGAAATATTCTCTTCTGGTATGTGTATAGAACAAGACTTCGGGAAAACTCACCTATTTTCAGAATGTGCAACACTGTAAATTCGGTTTGCTCAACGATTAATATATCTGAAAATTCTCCCAATTTGCTAAAAAAACAATAAACAGTTTTTTTAAATACCTAATTATTGTGTCCATTCATTTGTTCATTCTTTCTTTAATATTTGTTATTTTTTTTACTCTAATTTATTATTGTTTTTATTATTATTGTTTTGGTTTTGTTTCATAAAATAGGTACTTATGTATTAAACAAGTATTATATGTATAGTAGATTATCCTGAATCATATGTTAATTAAGTGATGTAACTGTAAATTTAGGCAACTTGTCCTGTGTTACATCAATAAATAAATAAATAAATAACTTATACTTACAACTGCCATAAGGGCGCTTCTAATTTCATAAACCCATATATAGCTGCAGTCACTTCCGAATCCATGGATTAAAACTTTGGTGGGTAGGGTTTTGTTGAAACCTTGTTTTGCCCATTCGAAGGCTTCATCTAATCTTTCAAAAGGTACTTCCGCCGGAGGTGAACCGCTTCGTCGTCTACTTCTACCAGGATATAATAAAAATTTTGTGCTTATTTCTTCGGGTGTGTTTGGCAGCATGTCTAAGTATCCGAAGGGGCCTGACGCTTCGAAGCATCCGAGGTCTGGATAGCATGCGCTGGAATCCTCCCGTTTTGTTCTGAAATATACATTACTGAATATTGTGTTTAACACAAAATGACAATGTAAATAATAATTGTATTCACAGGGTGTCCCAGAAAAATGGTCTCATAGATCAAGCGCATATTCTTAGGGTCAAAATAATTCGACTTAGCCGATTTACTTATTTGAAAAGTCGCTTCGTTTAGGAAGTGAGTGGAATGTGAAGTTGGAAAAAAAATTCCAAATACCTCGGAAATCACTTTTACCTTCTAAATGAAACTCGGTGAGAGTATACTCTACTGAAAATATCACTTTCACATGCACGTATTACTTTCTTATTAATACTTATGGATTTGAAATATAAGCTCCCCCCACACAAACCTCTCCCTAATTCTTTTGAGTATCATCCGTTTGGCTTGATTTTTTTATCATTTCTCAACTCTTCAAACATTTTGATATCTGTCTGGGTTTAAGCAGAAATATCCAATATCCGAAACCATTAAGATTAGTAATGAGAACTACTATCATTTGTATTATTTGTGAATTAATTCCTAGGAACATTGATGTAGGAGAAAATAATTCGATAAAAGAAACCTGTGTTTCTTCATGATAAAAACATCGACGTACGTTATGTAGTACTAATTCTTTCTCTCTAGTAACTGATATCATTAATTGTCATTATTTTACAACATAGTAATAATTAAATATGATTTGAACGAAACAACTACTCAGCGGGCAAATACCCCGACCTGTATTGGATTATACCTTCAAATTATGATAGATCGATAGCCAATATCATTTGTCAATTCCTAACCAGACATAGACCGGTTTCGGACTTATTAGTTCTCCTCAGTATGCCATAGGTTATGGAGACCTGAGGAGAACTAATAAGTTCGAAACCGGTCTATGTCTGGTTAGGAATTGACAAATGATATTGGCTACCGATCTATCATGATTTGAAGGTATAAGCCAATGCAGGTCGGGGTATTTGCCCGCCGAGTAGTTTCGTTCAAATCATATTTAATAACAGTAGTTAGTCCACCTGGGCTAGGGGTCGCCGCTCTCGGTACTTGCTTCGCAAGTCGCTATCCGCCAGAGACATCTATGATGTCAGTCGGATAGTAGCATTTCGACCATATGAGAAGTTTCACATACCTCTCACCACTACTCAATTTACCTTAGTCAGTATATGACCAGCAGGTTGGCCACTATCATTTGTCTGTTCCATAACCTATGGCATACTGAGGAGAACTAATAAGTTCGAAACCGGTCTATGTCTTGTTAGGAATTGACAAATGATATTGGCTACCGATCTATCATGATTTGGAGGTATAATCCAATGCAGGTCGGGGTATTTGCCCGCTGAGTAGTTGTTTCGTTCAAATCATATTTAATAACAGTAGTTAGTCCACCTGGGCTAGAGGTCGCCGCTCTCGTTACTTGCTTCGCAAGTCGCTATCCGCCAGAGACATCTATGATGTCAGTCGGATAGTAGCATTTGGACCATATGAGAAGTTTCACATACCTCTCACCGCTACTCAACATAGTAATAAATACTAGAAATAATGCTCAAAGTCGAAATGCTCTCAATTTATTTAATTGAAAATTAAACAAGTTTGCCAACACTCACTTCTTAATGATTTATAAATTTGTATCATACTAGGAGAAGTGATTAAACTTTAATTACGATTGCCACTATTAAGGGATTTTTACCATAGAAATGGAAATCCCTCATGAGGCCGTCGTGCATACCATTCACAGACCGGTTTCTGGTTTTTGCCTTCATTAGTGCTAAGTAGATATATACACAACGACAGCCAGAGAACTGCAGAATCACTAGTCTCTACATGAAAGCAGAGAAATTTCCATTTATGAAACCCTTTATTAATGCACAATTGCAATTATAGCTTAATTACTTTTCTTAGTGTAATACAAATTTATAAATCATTAAGAGTTGCTTTATTTAATCTTAAAATAAATTGAGAAGATGTCGCCTTTGGTACCTATTTGGGTATTATATCTAGTATGACTCTCTTGTAAATTAACTTTTATCAGGGATACGGGGGATTGTATTTCCTGTGCTGTTTTAATTTATTATTATTTTTTAATCCTCTCTTTTGGAATACTTTGGTATTGTAGCTTTTATTATACCTTTATGAGTAAATTGTCATTATATTGACCGTTCTTTTGAAAATACTTAAACAGTATAGATAGTTTTTCTAAACAAACTGAGATGTTACTGGTGTTGGGATTTTTTAATGGTAATTATCGAGAGAGTTTTCGCATTTAACAGGAAAGATATTCCAATCGACGTACTATAGAACTTTTGGGAGAACTGAAAAGTGGATCGCAAAAAAGGATATTTTGAAGACGATAAAAAAGATGAATCAAGCACCAGTTCTCGACTGATATCAGCAGAGGTGACTGTGGAGGCGTTGCGACCGCCATTCGAAACCCAGTCAAATTATAAGACACAAACAGAAGCAGTTGTGCTGTCAAACAGCCGACCTGCACAGTATCCATTCTGGAACTAGACTAAAAAGCAACCAGATGACCATGACATAACGGCTCGTGTAGAATCAGCCTTACTTTTTGGTTGCTGTTTAATAGTCGCGTTTTGACAGTGAGATGATATTTGAAAAGTTTGGGGGCGACTGCTAGAGGCAAAACAGCCACGTTTTAACTGCCCATGTAGAATCATCCGTATTCACATCAAATACGTTTATTATCTTCTACCTCTGGATTATGATGCTCGTTTTGAATTCTGTCAAAATCCGACAAAGAAGAGAAGGAGATTTGAATATCACTAAAAAATATATCTTTAGTTATGACGTTTCTCTAGACCTGGCATGGGAAATTGCATGCTGAGCACGAAAATCCTCAAGCCATCAAATTGAAACATTTTTAGCATGATTTTAACATTAATGTCTAGGGAGATTATTAATATAATTTTCTGAATAGAACCATTTCAACTTCCGAATCATCGTGATGGAAATTATTCCCTAACTTTTATTCGAAACTGACTGTTAGAGCTGCCTGACGACATACCTTTGCTCTGTTTCAAGATGTTTGCGTATGATGGTGCACCTCTACATGTTACATAAGCTGTGAGAGACCATCTGTATGAACACTATCACCAAAAATTGATAGGCAAAGAAGCGGATGCTCTAATTCGTTGAGAGTCACGATTACCGGATATGAATCTCTGTGACTTTGAATACAAAATCGGTGACAATAGAGGTGAGAATCGGTGAGAAAAGAAAGAAACAATACTCTGGAATAGAAATCAAGACACCGTCAATACCATGCGGGACGAAGAGAGTGTTCAATTTAATTTCTGATGCAGGATACATTTATGTATGGATGTAAACGGTCATTATAAACCATTGTTACAATGAATGCTTCCCAAATAAAAATACAATTTTTGTACCTAAAACGGTTATTTTGAGTAAATTACCTTTGAACTTCATTCAACTGTCTTTTGATTGACAATGATAAACAGAATTATTACTAGATATTTTAGGATTAAGATGTATATATATATATAATTTATAATATAATTTTCCGTAAATTGCCACAAAAATCTCAAAAACGAAATTTTTTCAATTACAGTATTTTGCCTTCGCGCAGTAGTTCTCCTTAATCTGAGACAGATACTAAAATTTCGCAAGCAGTAAAGACGTTACGAAAAGATAAAATAAAAAAATATTTAGCGATAGATGATACACAACTTTGAGAAATTTAAAACACCTCTATAGTTTTAGGATCTCTAGTGTTAAGGGTTAGAATTTAAATCCCCTTGTGTATATTTTTTTCATAAAATAAATTACCATTTTTTGTAGTTTTTCATTGAAGTAGGCAGTGATATTTTGAACGTGTGGTGGCATATGGCGCAGTCGTTGCACCAGAAAATTTCATTTTAAATCGTTAGTATTACCAACTCTACAAACCTACATCTGTCAGTAGAGCAGTAGATTCAAGATAGTAGTGGTGGGATGGAGCTATCAGCTTAAACACTTCGATGTGGTAACTTGGGTTTATTGGGTATCGTCTTCACAAACGTTTCTTTAATTCCCCATAGTAATATCATGTTAAAAGTATCTTGACCTGCAAACAACAACTAGGCCAATATTTGCTTACTGGACATTACTTTATTTGAAATTTTGTAGACTGCCTTTGTTTTTCCCTGGTATTTGTTTCTACATTTTAATATCTCACTGACAAAGTTACGTATGAACAAATTCCGAAGCTGTCACTAGACCCAGTATGTGTTAATTAATAAAATTATGAAAGACTCCTGGACAAGACGTGTATGGCCCTGTTTTACATCGTTGGCTAGTTCTTATTAGTGGTGTTTTTTAGGAATTAGCTAAGGAAAAGTTATTATTGCTTCTGTGATACTCTTTTAAGTTTACCTACATGGCTATAAGCCCAAAGCGAAAAAAATACTCAATATTTAATAATCGGTTTGGCACATAACTATGTTTACAATTACATACTAACTTTTCTGAAACTTATTTAGATTGTAAATCGTGAACACTATATTACTTATCTCCGTTTACGCCACTGTTTAGTGAAATTATAGCATGTAATCGGATTACTGTTTTTATCAAGAACATTTCATCTATTTTTACACGTAGTACGTGCCAAAAATATGAAATAAATTGATTTAATGTTTATTGTGTACATAAAATATACCAAAACATGTATTGAATGATTTCATTTAAACATTTATTTATTTTATTATTATATTGTTATATTATATTATTTTTTATTTAACTACTTAAATTATGCAATTATTTGGGTGGAATCTAACAGACATAATTTATTACTGTATGACAGCATGGTACTAGTTTATTATTATTAATATTTCCAAATGATGTTTATTGGATTTCTCAATATATATAGCAAAAAAAATTAACGACAATGACAAAGTTTTTACAGAAACGCTATTTATATAATAGATAATTATTTGATTATTTCATAATTTCAGTGTCGAAATTAAATAATGAAATAAAAACATGGTTTTATTTGGTATTTAACAGAATGCAAGGTTCTGCTGTTTTAAAAACTAGCAAGATATACAATTTAATTTATTCCAATATTTTGTTAACCATATCGAAGGTTAACTAAATGTTATTGAGATATAATAAAAAATAATATTAATTTGATTTAATCGCATTATTTGTTAGAAATTCATACATTTTGGTAAGCACCTTATATAATATTTACTTTTGCTCAATAAAATTTTAAAATTAAAATTAAAAAATATTAAGTAATATATTTTTTTGAGCATCTATAGTAGAGTATAGAAAGATAGAAAAAAGAAGAAATTCCTAAATATGTCTTATTAATTTTGGCAAAAAACATTTTTTTAAACAGGTAAGCCATCTTTAGGGGTAACATAATTGTGGAGAGTGCACAACTGCACAAGTTAAAAAAAGTTGTTTCTTTTATAAGGTAAAATTTACAATTAACAATTGATTGGTCATGTGCATTGTCTAGCAGTGACTGAAGCTATTTTGAACATTTTCCAAATTGATTGTATTTATTAAAGGATATGATACGTTATTGCATATTACATAATAATATACGGGAAAAAAAGTGTTGCCATAAATACTAAAATGGTATGGACTTTTACTATGAAAAACGATACAAATAGGGACTACAACAAATTGTATTAAATTTCAGGAAGAAATTGTAGTAAAATTATACTACAAATTATTAGGTTATTTGCAACATAAACTTGCAAAATTTTGCAAAAGAAAGAGTGACTGGCTCAATTTCGATGTTCAAATTTGTACTACAAAATGTGGTTATATTGTAGAAGATGCTACTATAAAACTTGTAATAATATTTATTAGTTTATGTTTGAAGCATGTTAAGGTGTTTGTGGACTGTTCCACTACAATATTGTAAGATTTTATAGCAACATTTCCTACATAAATTAGTGAAAAATGAAGTTATATTACGTACCTACAACAATAGTATATTTTGCATGTCATAAATGGCAAGCTATGGGTTCTTTGGCTACGGAGAAGTCGTCGGGCACGTACAATTAAACAATGCCACCCCAAATATTTTATGAAGAGAATATTGATATCGAGTATTGCGATTTGATCTCTTTTCTTTTAGCAATATTCGTTGAGGTTCTTGTGAATTAAAATCATAGGTGATACAACACGCCAACTCTTGATGGAACCACTGTAATTGAGAATAAATCTGTCCATATCTCAGCGTTGTTATTATTTAATGGAATCAATTCTTTTATATTCAACACAGTTAATGAAATGAAAATTTCCGCCTCAGTATTTGCTGTTATAAAAGTTATAAATGAGGATTCTCTGTAACGTTATGCGATATTAAAACTTACCTCGAAATGACTAAATTAGTTCAAGCAACGCCCAACTATTTAAGTTGTGATAACAAATTCGTCCATGGTTAGTTATCTTTATAAAAATTACCACTCAGCACCCACATTGTAAATGTAACAAAATCACAGGTTTGGCTGTTAGGATTTCTGGACTGGACGGCATTTTGGAAAGAAATAAAAACCCCATTTACGGAACTAAATGTTAGTTTTTAAGTAATTGACATGGGATGTTTTAGGCAGAACACACTGTATAACTCATACAGTAATAAAATATTACTATTTTTATTATTAGTGTGTCCAATGTGGTTATCACAATGTATATTTACATCACTTCTATTAAATTATTGTTCTAGTAATCGTATTTATAGAGGAGTTATCCTCTAACCAGTAAAAATGAAAATTAATCATTTATTTTCTGTCTAAATACGCCTTTAAGCCTAAATGATCATGAGCTATTTAAGAAAACGAAGTATCTTCATTTGTTTCCTTTAAAACAAAAAAATAGCACTCTGGAGCGATTCCATAAAAAAATTTCTATCTCAAGCACATACATAATTTTCCGCTTAATTTCTTTACGAAATCAAATGGTTTTTATGACGTCATGCCACTTACACTTTTCATTTTACAGCTACAAATGTAAGAAAATACTGTAGGCAGCATAAGAAAGTAAACAAACCTGTTACTAATCTTCTTCAGTTCCTGTTTCCTCTGCCAGTCATTCACGGATGAAACGACGGCTTTATATATTTCAGCGTCGTTGAGCTCGTCTAATAGTTCCAGGGACGGGTAAACCCATGGAAGCGCCCCCGCTAAAACAATAAGTTATTTGTCAAGAGAGAATTACATATAAGTCCTAAAAATACATAAATCGTTTTGATTGTCAGAATAAATACTACAATTGGAAAAGTTTTAGTCTAAAATTTGTTGCTATAACATATATTGCAACATTATACAGCACCTTACGATAGTCAGACCTATTAAACTACAGGAGTACCGTAATTAGGAAATTTGGAGGAGATACGTATTAATCTCGACCTTAAAAGTCTGAGAATAATAGGACGCAAGGAAGACATGGTTGGATAACGAATTCCAAAACTTTGTTGCTCGTAGGAGAAAAAATATCTGGTGTGTCGTACTTTTGTCCAGTTTAAAAGAGGTATAGGTATAGTATATCCAAAGTCAGTTGGAACGCTATAAAAACGCCGACAAAATAATTTATCTATTAAATGAGTAAATTCCATTGTCGGGCGATTAAATTCCTTTGTCGGCGTTTTTATAGCGTTTAAAATTCAAAATCAAATTCAAAAATATTTATTCTACAATTAAAATGAACAGAGTTGCCGACCTAGCATCCCCACATATGGGAAAGACGCCGACGGGGCAAATGTTAGGTCGGGCGAAGCGGGGACGGTCCGGGCTTAAAAAGTAACAATAAACAATAAATACAAACATCAATAAATAGAATTAGCGACGCGTACAAAAGCTGGCATCGCACAGTGGGACGAAGCCGCACTGTGCCACCTAAATCAGGGTACAAGTCTTGAAATTAAACTTATCAGAAACTTTTTTTTTAATGTTCATTTTGAAATTCTTTGTCAATCTGTCGAACCGGATTTTTGATTTTTTGCTATAATTTTTTATAATTCTGATCTAAAATTGAATTTTTACTTTTCAATTAAAATCAGTCTACAGGTCTTCAAGTTAAAGTTATCAGAAACATTTTTCAATGTTCGTTTTGAAATTCTCTATCAATCGGTCGAGCTGAATTATTTATTTTTAGCTGCAATTTTTTATAATTTTGATCTAATATTGGATTTTTATTACTTACTTTTTTCTTTTTCAATTAAAATCAGTCTACAGGTCACACATATATAAAGATTCGCACAATTTTGGTTTTAAATCTACTTTAAAATACATAATCGATCTGCCGAAGTAGATTTTTCATTTCTTATTTAATTTCTTATACTTAATATAAGTATAGTAATCGTGATTTTTTTTGACCTCGAGATATATACGTTTTGAGCCCTCCTGAATCCATTCTGACTATTTTCCGAATACACCCCATTATGAACTACCCAACACATTTGACACATTTCGACGAAAATTGATTGATATCTAATATCTCAAATTTATCGATCAAGTTGGCTACTGCCATCCTAGCTTATTTTCGCATGATTTATTTATTAGCATTACCTGTGGCATTGTTATGAGTGTGACAGTAGGCAAAATCATTGTGATTTTGTGAAAATTTGTAACAAGAACTGTTATTAAACGTTACATACGTTCATCTAATTTGTTATCTATTATGAAAAATGAACGCTAGAAGACACCTCAACGCCAATGATGTGACACGAACAGTAACGCTCTTGTAAGAAGGGTGCTCTCAGCGATATGTAAGCCAAGTGCTGAATGTGTCAGTCTGTGCTCTCTTGACTCTGGAGACGGCCTCAAGAGACAAGAGTAGATAGGCTATGAGAGTTCTCGGCCAAAATCTCAATTTATTTCTTACGGAGTTTTATTTTGCAGAATTTTCATTCGGAACAATGAGAACGGTATCCATTTGATATAATGAAAATTCGGACCAATGGAAATCGGGATAATGGAAACGGTGTTTGAATACCGCAGATCGGTGTGTTACGATATGTCCCGATATGTCCCAGTATGTCTCGGTATATCTCAATGTGTGTCGGTTCGGTATGGTTGAGTATGGTTAAGTATGGTTGAGTATGGCTCTGTATTACTGAGTATGGTTGAGTATAAACATAAGTTGTAGAGGATTGTCTTTGTTTAGTTACAAAAAGATCCGTCATGTCACCAGATACAGAAAACCTAATTGACAATGCCGCGCGCGCTCTAGTCCGCTGCGCCGATTAAATATGTATTCAATCACCGTTCCCATTATTGCAAATCCTATTAGTTCGAATTCTCATTATATAAAAGGGAAACAGTTCTCATTGTCCCGAATGAAAATTCTGTAAAATGAACCTCCATATGAAATAACATGGGGAACTCTCATAGAATATTATACAATATTTTTTGTACGACTGGTACTAGAAATTAATAAAATTAATAATTTAATAAATTAAAGTTTAATTTTTCTTGGTTCTGACAGAATCGGCTAGAATCATAGAAAATCTTCGTAGATATATATTTTACAAAAATCATGTAGTTTGTGATGGTGGGACAATTGGCAATTGTTATTATTAATCTGACATTTCGATTTTCACCAGTATAGTTTCGCTAATTAAAGGGGAATTATTTGTTAGTTTGAACACCAAACCCATTTTTAATATTATGGATATAGAAGGAAATGGTTTTGAGGATATATTTGTGCGTATCAGCGCAAAACGCAGTTATGCGAGTGGATTTCACTTTCAACACTTACTAGTGTTAAAAATAACTATTTTTGACACGCTTGTCAATAATATTCAGTTTTCAGTTCTATGAGCTAGATAAAAAACGTCACTTTTAATTACAATTGTAAAAAAAATATAATTATGTAATAAGTTCCTTAAATATGACGTTTCAAATTCATTGTAGTTTACTATTTTAGATTTTGTAGATTATTGATTAAATATTTTTACTTTTATGAATTTTTACAAAAAAATGTGAAATAAGAAACAGACTTGATCTATAAATTAACAATATTACATCAAATTCATTGACTAACAATATAAAAAATTCTTACTTCTATAACTCTTAACAAAATTGCAAGTAGTTTATCCAAAGAAAGTCAATGGGAAGTGAGAAGCAAGGATTCAATACATTTATATCTTTCTAGGTTGATTATTATTATTATTATTATTTATCAAGATTCAAATATTAATGTTTTATTTGTGATAAAAATGTTCTGTTTTGACTAAAAACTTTTAATGTACCATTACATGCCAAATATTAATTTAAATTCTAACACAAAAAATTATATGAACATTTTTTTGGTTAATTTCCATTTTCAGCTGATGTCGACTTTAAGTCCAAGATAAATGATTTTTGCGCTAATTCTTGTACTGATTATTCTATTATTCAGTGAGGATCAGTTATTAGACATAGGGAAACTTGTTACATACCAGATATGGCGCTAACCCTCTTATTATATTCTGTATTACGTGCGATATAATAGCAATAAAAAGAAACTGTAATTTCTGACGATGACGTTACACATTATGCTTTTTCACGTAAAATCGGCACTGATGTGAGGCCCTCCACCGCCGCGAAATATAAAGTGAAAGATGAATAATTTTTGTGTCCATAAAATCTTCATATTTTGCATTTAATAGTAAAACGAATGTAAGTAAATAAAACTTTTTCACACAGATTTACGGCACTTTTAGTATTTATTAACAATTTGTAAATTAATCTCCTTCTCTTGATATTTTAATTTTTATTATACCTTTATTATCACAATTAATGTTTCATCTGAACGTCATATGAAAAATATTGGGAACATTGGGACATACGCGTTTTTCTAAACAGCAGGTGGGCAAGCGTTTCTTGAATGGTCGGATTCGCGAGAAGCTGTGACTCTTCCATTCCGACGAATTTAATTAGACAAATTATTTAGTTGTGGTATTGTACGTATAAGCAACAAGTGTAAAAAAGTTTTTATTTAGGATATCGACGGGCTTTTCTGGTTAGTATTTTTATTTACGATGTAGACCATATTCTCTAATTAGTGCAGTACCTTTGTAGACTACTAAATTGAAGTTGGCTTCTTCTGAAGCAGTACGCGAGTGGATTAGGAATTATCCTAAGTTTGTTTTTGATGGTGTGGAGCTGGTATGTAAAGTGCGTACGACCCTGTTATTTACGTCATATCACAAGCTTTTCCTGTGTCTAATTCATATAGTCATTTTTAAGGATATAAATATGTGTATAGTTAATTTCAAAGGTATGAGAAATATCAAAAATACCATAAAATCAACCTACAAATATGCCGACAATAATGCAGCCGGAAGATAACGGAAATGTCACAGTAATTTTAGATATTAATGTATAAGCTTAAAAAATTATGACACTAATGAACGAGGGGCCTTACCCAAAATTAAATAAGGATCTAACCAAATCTATTGAAAATAAGATTTACAGGACGCCTTTTAAATTTAAAAAAGAGTTTAATAATTTTGAGCGCAGAAAACTTACACTCCATTATGAACTACCTAACACATTTAACACATTTCGATGAAAATTGATTTACATCTAATATCTCATAAATTTCTCGATCAAGTTGGCTACTGCCGTCCTAGCTTATTTGCACATGATTTATTTGTTGGCATTACTTGTGGCATTATTATGAGTATGACAGTGCAAATTTGAAACAAACACTGTTATTAAACGTTACATACGTTTCTCTAATTTGTTGTTATCTATTATGAAAAATGAACGCTAGAAGACACCTCAACACCAATGATGTAAGCCAAGTGCTGAATGTGTCAGTCTGTGCCCTCTCTAGCCTCTGGAGACGGCCTCAAGAGACAGGAGTAGATAGGCTATGAGAGTTCTCGGCCAAAATCCTAAGTTATTTCTTATGGAGGTTTATTTTGCAAAATTTTCACGTTTACGTTCAGAGAAGTTTACATTTTTTTATTATTTATTTTTCAACTCTGCACACTACATAGGGAAGCAGCTTCGTTCAAACTCGTACATTCTTAGGTGTAGAAGAAAGAGCATGGATTGCACCTGTTCTGTGGAGTGCAGACTGCGTAGCTCGGCTGGTCACGCTGACCGCTGCGATCCGGCAAATTCACGATCATAGTTTATAACTGGGGATTGCACGAATTTGACCGAACCACAGATTTAATACGCATCAGATATTCCATTTGCCAGAGAGTTATATACAAGGTTCAATTTTTGGTTGTTTGTGCGCGCATAAGATTTATACCGACGACGCGCATATAACCCTCACATGGATAAGTAAACAGACATAGATTGGCACATTTGATAATAACGAACAGTGATGTGTATATATTTATGTGGGAAAATTTGTACAATAATTTTAAACAATTATAAAATTTCAAAATAAAGCATTATACAGTTTTACAAATTTTAATTTTGCAAAATACTTGTACCTTTTATTTGCCCAGTATAAGGATTTAGTTGCAACAATTTTGTTGGAAACGTAATCTAACAAATTACGGAAATTAAGAGGCGTATTTATTTATTTTTTACTCATGAAGTAATAGCAACTTAAGCTCAATTTATTATTAATAGTGCCCTCAAACTACATATTTTATTACTATTTTATTTACAGTTACTTTTAGCAACTGTTTAAAGGGTGTGCACAAACTTTAATACAAAAATTATTATTTTATAAACGCTTGCTAACAAATTTGCGAAATTCTGGGTTCAAACCTATTTATTTTCGTTGAACAATGACAGTAATCTAAACCTAATTTTATTAATACGGTCGTTGTGAACTAGGTAATTTAATGACATTATTACTGAATAAAAGCTTCTTTGAATTAAGTATACCTACATATTCTAGAGAATAAATTGCACTACAATACCCGCTTCAAGAAAGAGGTTAATAGCACATTAATCGCGAAGATGGGGACTGAAAATGAAATGCACATGACAAAATCTCGTGCATTGAACTTGTACGTGATTATACTGACAGCGCGCATCCAAATAAAAAAATAAAGTATTTACTACATACTTTAAATCATGCCGACACAAGTGAGATATCTTATTCGTATTAAATTCTCTATGTAGTGTTTCGCATTGAGACACGTCATGGTTTGGGTAATATAGGTAAAGTATTGTTTGGCCTATTTTTCATATTTATGATTTTTGTAAAGGGTCTTTTGCCCTATATGCTCTATTTATTTTCATTGCTTTATACGCTCGTCTAGTAATTAGCCGCGGTAACCATTAGCGTCGCATACAAAAAAAGGGGACGCGGATGGAATCTTTTCACAGTTGATCCCTATTAGTGACTGGAAAGCGTTAGCAGGGCCTTTTAGTATTCTCTTAGTGCCATATTTTATACTTTTTACACCATTTAACATCATCCAGCACCCCATTTCACTACCCAGTTTTGCAAGTTTTGTTTTTTACTTGTTTTTCTTTAACTCACAATGTAGTCACAATGTTTGTCTTCAAATCTTGCATCCTTCATATAACAGACTTCCTGACCAATGGATGAAATTTTGCACAGTTACTAAGGTCAGATGACAATACAATATGCCACCGTTACTTCTACAAATATCCCCACGTAGGGGGCGCGGGGGTGAAAATTGCAAAATTTGTAAGAGTATGATAATAATTTAGTGTATGTTAATTTAATTAAAGTATGACTAAAAAGTAGAAAATAAAAAAAAAAATTAAAAACTTGCTTTTCTTAGTCGTACTAAAAAAGTAAAAAATAATTTCTTTGCCAAAAAAAAAAGCCGAAAAAAGCAAGATGTGCGCACTTTGTACGAACTACGTACAATCATACAAAGTGCGCACGCCTTGCTTTTTGTGTCTTTTTTTGGCAAAGAAATTATTTTTTTACTTTTTAGTACGACTAAGAAAAGCAAGTTTTTAAATTTTTTGTTCTATTTTTTTTATTTGCCCATAAATTTATGTCTAATCCAACGACTTTTCTGTATTTCATAAAATTTATTTCCTGATAGAAAATTTGATGAGAAACAAAAACATTATGTAATTTATTGCGTTAATTCGCACTTACTACCATATTTTGCAACACCAAAATATTCACTGAATTAAAGAAACGTCATCCAGCACCCCATTTCACTACCCAGTTTTGCAAGTTTTGTTTTTTACTTGTTTTTCTTTAACTCACAATGTAGTCACAATGTTTGTCTTCAAATCTTGCATCCTTCATTTAACACACTTCCTGACCAATGGATGAAATTTTGCACAGTTACTAAGGTCAGATGACAATACAGTATGCCACCGTTACTTCTACAAATATCCCCACGTAGGGGGCGCGGGGGTGAAAATTGCAAAATTTGTAAGAGTATGATAATAATTTAGTGTATGATAATTTAATTAAAGTATGACTAAAAAGTAGAAAATAAAAAAAAATCAAAAACTTGCTTTTCTTAGTCATACTAAAAAGTAAATAATTTCTTTGCCAAAAAAAAGCCGAAAAAAGCAAGATGTGCGCACTTTGTACAATCTAAGTACAATCATACAAAGTGCGCACGCCTTGTTTTTGTGGCTTTTTTTTGGCAAAGAAATTATTTTTTACTTTTTAGTACGACTAAGAAAAGCAGGTTTTTAAATTTTTTGTTTTATTTTTTTTATTTGCCCATAAATTTATGGCTAATCCAACGACTTTTCTGTATTTCATAAAATTTATTTCCTAATAGAAAATTTCCAAATCGGGCATACTTAAGATGGACCAGATTTCATATTACTAATGTAATTGTTTCCATTTACGCAAGAGAAGCCCATAATGTGAGATAAACAAAAACATTATGTAATTCATTGCGTTAATTCGCACTTACTACCATATATTGCAACACCAAAATATTCACTGAATTAAAGAAACGTTATGTACGTGTGAACATATTAATCTAAATTACGCTTACCTGAGAAGCATTTTATCTTGATATACCGGTATTGTTGGGACTAGGGCAATGAAGCAGTCTTGCGTGAAAATCAACGGTTATTTTATAACAATATTGTTCTCTACTCGTAGGTTAATATCAATGTGTGGGATCAATGAACTTATCACAAACATTAAATTTATTTCTTATGAAACTTGGTATCCTTGTAAAAAAACTTTTATATTTCATAAAAATAAATTGAAAGGGAAATAACTCAACTTGATCCAGATGTTCATACAAATACCTTAGAAGCGTGCACTGATGCCCACTGACATTGGCCAGAGTCGGACTATGGGTTGAGGAGTTATTAGCGCTTTTATATAAAAAAGCAACAAATACTTATCACCAGGGAGAGGAAACTGTGTAATAGACTTACGTGTGGTTTACAAAATGGACAATAGTTTTCCTGTCGTTGGAGAACCAACAGCCTATTGTACACTTGATTTAAAAAAAACTGGTATACTTTCTTTTAGCTATGTAAATCATTCGTTCTTTGATTGATATTAATAATCTTACAAATGTCACTTTGACGTTAATCAGTGGCGTCATTATTAAAAATGGTTCGACATCTAACAGATATTCAAAAATTTCGAATTGTTTCTAAAATTGAAGATGGTTGGTCCATAAGACTTGCTGCTGAATACAATGTGAGTAAAACCACGATAATGAGTGTTAAAAAACAATGGGAAACCAACCAAACGGTATCCCGTAAACTTGGTTCCGATAGGCCCAGAAAGAGCAATAATCAAGAAGACGAAAATCTTATAAATTACCTAATAGAAAACCCTCTTCAGACTGCAATAAATGCAATTTCAGAGACAAATTTCCCTGCTTCGGTATCTACTGCTTGCAGAAGAATAAAACTACAAAGCGACTTGAAGAGTTGTTCAGCGGCTAAAAAATACAAACTTTCAGAAGAAAGGTAGAAGCAGGGTAGAATTATTTTTGCACTCAACTATATAATCAATGATGAAAACTTCTGGGGACAAGTTGTCTTTTCTGACGAAAAGGTTTTTAAATCCTGTAACGATGGACATGTTCGCGTATATAGGCCTCCTTCCACTAGATACGACGAAAAACATACTTTCGATCCACAAGTATCAGGAAGGTTTTCAGTCAATGTCTGGACTTGGATGAGCCTAAATGGGTTAGGTGTGTGTTGGAACAGAAAGGTCATCTCAATTCCATTAAATATATTGAAATATCAGACAATATTATGTTGCCGTCAGTAATAGAGGTGTTTCCGGAAAATAATTTTATTTTCCAACAAGACAACTGCTCCATACATACGGCCTATCGTGTCAGGCAATGGTTTCTTAATAAAAACATAAAGTTGTTACCGTGGCCATCTAAAAGTCTGGATTTAAATCCAATTGAAAATGTATGGGGACTAATGGTGAAACATATAAGAAAATTAAATAACCATCCAAATAATGCCCATGAATTGAAGTTCATTTATTTTATTTTTTTATTGTATTTTTATGTTCAGTTTGCATTGTTTACATTTTTTTAAATCTCAAGTGGTATTTTTGTGTTCTTATTTTAAAAATAGACTTATCATTATTCAGTTAGTATTTTAATTACAACCATTAGCAGAATTATCCGTAACAAATATTATTTTTTTAAACAATAATATGGCAAGCTTGAAAATGTTTTGAAAAAGTTATTTTCTACATAATTATTTTTTAAAATTCTATTTGAATAAAATAAAAGTGAAAGGTTTAATAAGTTTAAAAACACAAAGAAAACCGATCTCCTCGAAAAAACCCAGGTCCGGGGTAAATAACCTCTTCTCCACCCCCTCTCGACATGCCTGGCCAGCCCTATTTACAGACATATGCACACAACTAAACTATTAAGATTTTCGATTACAAGAGTTGTAGCAGTTTTTTTTTGAAATCAAGTGTACTCGGTGTAGCTACACTGGAGAAATAATTACTCCAGGGTTCATTAAGGAATTAAACCTCAACTGAACACGGTCTATTTACAAACATTCCGTTTGAAAGAACGAGTAAATTCATTTAACTAATTGTGACGTAATTGGATGATAACTTCTGGGGTAACGATAATTGGGAATGTAGTCGCTTTTAATGCAGACTAGCAAAATTAATGTTGGTTGTCAAAATAACCGACTATACTTGACGTCTATCATTGTCAAAGTGACAATAAAAATTATTGCAGTTGAGGTCAGATGCTACTTGATATCTGTCACTGTCAAAGTGACAGTTACTAAAAATTGTTACGGCCTGCTTCAAATTATACTTGACATCTGTCACTGTGAATGTGACATTTAGGTAAAATTACTACAACTAAATTCAAAAGGTACTTAACATCTGTCACTGTTAACGTGACAGTTAGGTAAAATTCTGTTGACTAAGTTCAACTTATGATTGGCGTCTGTCACTATCAAAGTGACATAACGCATTTGGACTATACTGAATATAAATTCCTGTATAAAATAATAATTGTCTTTCAATTTACGATTACACAAATCAGGACAAACTCAATCTGTTAAGAAACTAGTATTCGGACAGACTCAAATACTTGTTAATTGCGTCTCTCAATATAGGACTAACTCTATATTGAGATGTAGAAAGTATCAATCAAATCTTTAACTGAATTTAACTATAACCTAAGTTATATTTGAGATCATTCCCGGACGAGCTCAGGAATTAATCTGCCTTTCCAGCGTCTGCATCCCATTTTATACTAAATGGTTGCTAAGTTTGTGCCCATGAATACAAAGTAACTAAGGCACGTAAATACAAACAAAATATCAAAATGTTTCTAGATACCCAACTATTTATTTGGGGTAGTTAAGGTGACCTGTCTTTCTACAGAAACTAACTCTACATTATACATGTCTAGCTCCTACTAGTAAATTCAATGTTGAATATTTATTTATATAAAACTGTTTAACTAAAATATATCATTACAACTGAACCAGAGTCCAGGACCGGTTTCTGCCTCGTGGTTGATAGAAGGATATACTTTAACAAACAGCAAAAGTATAAAATGACATGAAATATATATAGCTTGATATAATATACTATTCAGAATGACCGAAGTCTGCCATCGCGTTAGCATACATGGTCACAACTAATATTCGTGCTGCCTTCGTAGCTGCTAAATTTGAGTGATTTGGTCTGTGCATGTGTTTGTACAAGGAAAATGAATGTTCCACATCTACAGAGGTTAATGGTGCAAATTCCAAATAGTTCATATGGGCAGGAAGTAGTGATATGAATAATCGATATACGATACAATAATCGAATTAGTTGATTATTTAAATGTCTGGAGATAATCGATTATGACTTCTAAATATTAGTAGTACTAATATTAGTAATTAAGAAAATTAGTTATAATATAATAATTGTTGCATGATGAATGCGACAGCGTCCGAATCAATTATTCTCTCGGTTTGGAAGTAATTAGTTAGTTGCAACCACAGAGCCAAGCAAACCTATAGATTTGATTTAACAAACCAGATACAATAATTGATGAAACGTAGCGTTTGTTTTTATGTAATTAGGTACCATACTCATTAGTTTAAAGTCAGCACCTTCTGGATTCTCCCTTTCTGGCACGCACCACTACAAATAATGCCAGAAAGAGAGTATCTCGGTAGATGGTGACATAATTCTATACAGATTAGAAATAGGTATAGGTTTTCTAGGTTACTCGCAATGGCGGATTGAAATTATAATATACAGTTCATCTGTAAACAAGTAACAAAAAATCGTTCAAACAGTTGATTTTTCATGTGTTAAGAAATGGTTTTGAAAATATCTGTAACAGCTATGTAAATTTTTTAAATAGCCCTATAAGTAAATCTTCGATAAGATTAGATCAGTAACCTAGCTGGCCATTGTTTACTCCCTCTTCTTCCTATTCCCCTGTTAGGGAAAGGCTCTCGGGTAGTGTGGGGGGAACATCATCTTTTTAAAAAATAATATAGTAAAGATGAATATCAGGATCTTCATAATTAACCCCTCCCACAGTGTTTCAAACCAAATTATATGGAAATGCTAGTAGGACAATTACAGTACTCAGATATGTAAATATTTGCCACTATAAAAATTTATTCAATCATGTATAAGCATTTAAACAGCGAAGATCTTTAACTGTTTTCTGTTGTGCAATTAATGGTAAAATAACCCCTTTCCATTTTGTTGCATTTCTCGGAATTGGGGACGTGCAAGTACTTGAGTAATAATTCAAAAGAATGTTGAAAGTATGTATTTTAATGTGCTTATTATATTTTGTAAATACGTTAATCCGTTTTCCTGTGTTAAAATTTTAATTAACTGCTTGCAGGAATACACTGTTTTTTTTTTTATTTAAATCTTTTATTTGAGTTATAAAAAATTTCCTCATTTGTCCGCAATTTTTGAGTACTCATTTTAAATCTTCAAGTATGTTGTTTAAGAGCATACTATCACATTTTGCTTTTAGCCGCTTTTTTTGTTAAAAAAACATATCTAAAGAAAGCAGATACATGGGGCTGATTTTACAAAATACTATAATGCATTTTCTAAAAAAAGATTTATAATGCAAAACGCATATTGTTCGTAAAGAAATTTCTGTAAAATTATGTATTTTCCGGAAGAAGTCAATAATGCAGAACGGAAAGCACTTCTCGAAAAAAATCGTAATATTTGCTTTAATTCGCAACAAAATGGGGACAATCTGGGCGGCAAAATTTGAGATTTCTTGCATGAAATAAAACATTGTTGAGTAGTGTACTTTAAGAAAACACTAAGAATTATTTGGAAATATCAATACATCAAACTCGAGGTCGACAAGGATCTCAAATTTTCTATCAGAAAAATTTCGAGAATTAAAACGAATCTAGATTTTTAATAAGTTCTGATAAGTACATTACAAGTAGATGAAGATAATGCATTATAAGATGAACTTAAATCTTATATTTTAACTAAATTTATTATTGTGTTTATTTTTTTACTAAATTTTACATCAAATTGATTTTGAGTATTATATAAAAAATTAATAAATATATTTATCTGTGTATTTATATATTCTTTCTACAACCGTCTACAAAGTTAATTGGTTTTGGTAAATTTTTTGAGTAGAAAATACATCTTTACTAGTCTAGCCCGGTAATGTGACATAAGGTATTGGTAAAGTTTTACCGATCCCTTATGACACTTTTCGTTGACAACAATATGGTAGGTACCTAATTAACCACTTTAGACAACAGCGTCTGAAATCTGTCAGTTGAATTTTTATAATTTTGTTTACAAAAGATTTCAGGTTAAAAAGTCTTTTAACAGTAGCTAAAATGGTTGCAGAAAATATATGCGGAAAGTGTCTTTGCTGGACTCGCCGGCTCTCGCCCAGTAAAGTCACTTTCAGGTTATCCAGTGTATATTATTAAACAACATTTTGGTATTTCATATTTATTAAAAATTGGAAAAAAACTTAAATAATTAAAAAATGTGTAATTTCATATACCTACAAGGGTTAATAGTTTCATCAATATTCGATATATTTATAGAATATCTTATTTTAATCCAAAATTATGTCTTTCTTGAGTCAAAATAGTAAAACTTTAAAGTTTTGTATTTTTTGGCCAAAATTAACCGTCTTTGGATCACTGTGCCTCCTGAAGAAATTGTAAGTAAATTTCAGCAGTGTTTCAAAAAAAGTAAGGTTCCAGAACTCTCGCATCTACAATAGCACACCATACCTTCACCGTCTGGGGATGTTGTGTGTGCACTTCTGTCATCCAAAGTGGATTCTGCTGTGCCCAGTACTTAAAATTTTTTCTGTTGAGTCACTAAAATGGTCTAAATCAATAAAAGCATATGCATATATTACTAACTAATTAGAATTATTTATACTGTATGTCACTGATATTGGAATACCCGATTACATAAAGAATTTAGTATCTGGTAAACTAAACGTTTTACAAAAATTAATAAGTTTGTGATAACATTTTGGTTCTGAATGATGAAAGGATACACTATTTCTGTGGTACATACTTAACAAAAATTATCTTTTTTAACCAAAAAGTTGAAAGATGCTGATGTGAATATTTTTCCATGGCCAGCAAGATTACCTGACCTTTCATCAATCGACATTTATTGGACATAATAGGTAGACAGAAAAGTCGATTAACAGTTTCATCAATGGTGGTGAGAAACACATGAAAGGGCACGAAATGAATTATCACCAAAAAATAATAATAATAATAATAAAATGTTAGAGGTAGTATCAGTGTATCAGTTTAGATCCTTTCAATGAGCCACTTTGAAAACGCTAAAAGCAGAAACACGTGTCAGTGGATGTTTGAAAGTTTTTTAAAGTGATTGTTCAACTGGTGAGTACTTTTGTTTTATTTATTTTTGGTTTTACTGAACAGAATAGTTGAAATTAAAAATAACATTATTGAGGCAGTCGTACTGAACATAATGTGCATATTATCTTTTTTGTAATCCAAGTTTCAGCGTTTTGGCAAATAGTCGGGAAAATAATTGTTTAAAAAGATATATGTTATACTTATCTGAGATAAGTTTTGTAAAAGTTAGTAAATAATAATTAGCAAAAAAAAATTTTTCAACGTCATTATTTTTCATTCCACTCTATATTTTAAATTTTTACCAAGCAGAGGATACCTAATTTGTTTTTGAAATTAAATAAACCGTTAAATATAACAATTTTCTTTTCTTATTTGTGTTATTTGTTGTTCTCATAATTTAGTTCTTAGTAAAATTCGATTAGCTGGATTTAGTTTTTTGCTCATAATGGACAAAATGTTTTTAAATTACTGCTGAAAAAGCAGGAAAAAAATATGAAGAGTTGGTGACGACATCCTCTTAGACCACCAATATATCATGGTACCGTAGCAAAAACATGTAATTTGTTTAATACAACTAGTAATGTGCTTAAACCGAGAGTACATCTTAATCGACCACACGAAGAGGATGATGTAATATTAGCAGCGTTTAACGCCAGTCCCACTACAGTCTCAGAAATATGGCTCATAATTTACATTTATCCGTCTCAAAACTTTGGAGGTGTTTAAAACGTCATAAATTACAAGCTTTTAAACAAAAATTTTTACATACCGTGATGAAGTGACAAGATTAGAATATTGTTTATGGATGCAAGATAATTACCTAATAATAGATACTTCTTGAAGAAAATTATTTTTACGGGTGAAGCAACTTTCACTACCAACGGTTTAGTGTCATATCAAAACTGTAGACACTGAGCAGTAGAAAATCCTGACTGGATAATAAATTGTAAGAAACAATATTCCCAGAAGGTAAATGTGTGGTGTGGAATTTTTAATGAAACAATAATAGGACCATTTTCTTTTTTCAAAATTTAAATGCACTAAATTTTCTACAATTTTTAAATAATGATCTCTGGAATAAAATTGCAAATTTTCCTTCAGAAGATTTATATTTTTAACAAGGAGGGGCACCCATTCATAATTCCAGAATAGTAAAGGCGTGGATGGATGAACATTTTCCCCAGAGATGGATAGGATGAAATAGTCCTATAATACATTGGCCACCCAGATTTCCCTGACTTAAATCCTATGGATTTTTATTTTTGGGACCACATTAAAAACACAGCATACAGAAGCAGACCTCAAAATGTAGAACAGCTTTGTGAGAGGATAAAGAAAGCATGCATAGAAGTTAGAACTGAAGAACTACGAAAAGTTGTAATAAATAACAGGAAGCGGATTGAAAAATGTATCATACTGAGGGTGGGTTAGTGAAAATTGACTTAAAATAGCGCACGATTTAAGACTATGGCCTAATACAATATTTAGAATAAGTTTAATGTTTATTTAATAAATAATTTACATTTTCATGTTTTTACATCCGTCTTTTTTTTTATTCTGTATTATACCCTTGGAAGCGGACCCCATTTTATTGCTGCATTTTTTGTATTTGTAAATGGTTTCTTTATCTTTTTCTTTTATATTTAGTTTGCATGTTCTCTTACGGCTTGCTACATGGCTAGAAGCCCAAAGCCAAGAAATATTGATTAATCTTTTATTAATTAATTTAAAAAGATCACTTCAATAATTTTGCACGAATTTCATGTGTTGCAAAACCCCTTTTTGGGTAAAGTTGCTTTATGAAGTTGTAATAATTGATAAAGTTTTGACATGAATTCATTTTGTCTATCTCTTAGCCTACCATGATTTCTAAAAAAATGTTCCTTTTCCTTTTTTCGCAGTAGGCCGGTGTTTTGGATGCGGACGATATTCATGCGTTAAATAAAGTCGTCTTAATGAGCTGTACAGCTGATACAATTTTGAACTGAATTTAGCCAGAGATAAAAAAAATACAGGGATGTCTTCACGAGAAATGAAACACACTGTATAAAAATTATAAGTTTCAAATAATACGTACATATTGAAAAGTTATGGTATAACTTTATCAGAAAACGCACTTCTTGGCGATCATTTATAGAATTAAAAGTTATTTCGCAATAAGCGTGGATAAAACTTGCACCACATGGACATATTATCTAGTTACTAGTTAGATAAGCAACCTGAGCTACCGTCTGCCTTATATGCTCAATAAAACTTTTGCTAAACTTACTTCGGTATTTTCTTTTTCTTTTAACAACAAATATATATTCACATTTCACTTAAACCGAGATAGCTCAAGCCATTTATTTTAGTCTTTACACACCACTGGGGAGATTCTCTTAAACATCTTAAAACTTCTTTTAATTGGAATCTGATTCTGGAAAGTAAATACTGGATATTTTAGGTGCAGGGATGGAATCTATTTAAATGAAGTTTAGAAACTGTACAGAATAGAGTAATTGCAACAAGCAACTAACCTAAATTTTCAGCAGTTTCTCTAACTTTATTTAACTTTGTTAAATAAGAGTAAGACATTCTAGTCACTTTCCGCTATATACTATATACTCTAGAGCTTAAACCGGAACAATACTTCTAAATGACTTGTGCTGTAGGTTTCAGTTTATGTTTAATTATAAAATTAATGCAGGAAAACTATTTTGAACAATATTAATTAACAAGATTAAGGAATGGAAATTGAAACTGTGGCTTATTATTTCACAGTTCTAATTTTAGATAGGGAGCTGAACAAAAATGGAAACAACTTGAGTATATTGCACATACATACAGATAGAGCTGTTCAGTACTTCAAATAAAAAGTATTTGAAACAGTACCTGAAATACTTTTCAAATACAGTATTGGAAGTCTATTGAATCTGGTATGTAGTATTTGGTACTTCAATTACAAAATATTTGGATTTGATCCTACTTGATTTTAACAATGTATAATAAATAAATATGGTCTGTTAAGGATTCTAAAAAGCCGAAATATCTTATTCTTTATTTCTTTCCAATGCAGTCAAAATAAATATTTGTTATATCAAGCCATACTCAAATACAAGACTTTTATAAGTTGAAATCTGTTTAGTACACTAATTTTAACAATCCTTATTTATTATGTGCTGCGTAAATACTAATGTACTGCAACTAAATTACAAAAAAAAACATTGAATGAACATTGATGTTAATGTATATGGAGAAAATTTTTGAATTTATAACAATATTTAATTAACAATTGTGGAATTAATAACAATTGTAAGCAGTAACGATTTATTAAATAACAATTACAACAATTAATAACAATAACACTAAAATTAGACACTTTGTTCAAAGTGTAAACCATTCTTTTCAATTCACATTTCACAGCGACGTACAATAGAATGTCTTAAGTTAACTAAATGATGCACCCTTATTTCATTGCAAGCATCTCTAATGCGATTGTGAAGTTCTTCAAGTGTATTAACCGGAGTGGTATACACTTTTTCCTTAATGAATCCCCACACAAAAAAAGTCAAGTGGCGTTAAATCGGGGGATCTGGGAGGCCACGCCACTAGACCTCCACGACCTATTCACCTCCCCGGATAGTTATTGTTTAGCCAATTTCTTACAATTCTGCCATAATGGGCCGGGCACCCATCAAGCTGAGTCCAAGACTGTTCTATTAAATTCAAAGGAATGGCTTCTCACATATATATGCTCTTCTTCTAAAAATTTTAGGAAATTTTTTTAAATTTACAAGTTGTGGCAAGAAATAAGGTCCAAACACGTGGTTGTCGTAAATTCCAATCCAGACATTTGTACTAAGTTCATGTTGAAAACTTCTTGGTCGAATTGCATCTGCACAAAAACGGAATGATGGTTGTCGTATATTTGGAAATCTTCGATACTCCCTAGCAGCGTACCTTGAATTCCCATTTGCGAACCCATAAATAAAATGAATGTCGGCTTGTTTGCTATTTGTAAATGTAAACGGCATGTTACACTAATTAAAAGCTGGCAAATCAAATGAAATAACTTTTTAAACTTAAAAACAATAATTAATAACCGTGAAAATATTCAGGATGAAGCAAAAGTGTTTGTAGATAAACTTGTAATAAGTCAAACTGTCGTTTCAAAATATGACATTTAATACTTACTTGTTTTCCAAGGAGTATAATATTTTGTTGCAATACACAGTTGTATTTGCTAGTTTCAAATGGAAATTATTTAGCAAAAAAACAACGAAAATTGAAACGGAAATTGGTACATACACAAGTTTAATAAAACTTCTTAAAACTGTTTGGCAACTGCACAATAATGTATTAATGTAACAGATTTCAACTTATAAAAGTCTTGTATTTGAGTATGGCTTGATATAACAAATATTTATTTTGACTACATTGGAAAGAGATAAAGAATAAGAGATTTCGGCTTTTTAGAATCCTTATAACAAACCATATTTAGGTATGTTTCGTTGAAAGAATTAAATATTTAGCCGATAATTGATAATAAATAAATTACTTAATTTAGTACCACATCAAACACTAAAAATCAAAATAACTCGGAAACGCACAGGAATTTCGAAACAGAAGAAGGGACATTATTTTTGTTAAACTGTATGTACATAATGAAAATAACAGTTTTTTTTAAAAAATAGTTCTGTTTAAGAAAGGGGTTGAGCACCCCCTCCACTCCGCCACTGTGCAAGTTTTTGAACATTTTTATCGGTTGTTTTATGCCGTTTAATTAATAGGCATTATCCCCCAAACATGGAAAAAATCTAAGCATTCGTTTATAAGTTATAATGAAAATTCGAGAAAAAAAATTATATTCAACATCCTGTAACTCGGAAACGAAGCGTTCTACGACATATGTTTATAGGAACTTTTCTTTTTAAAACATGTGTTCTATCTCCTGTTAAAGTTTGTCTACAAGAAACTGACTCACCCTGTATAGAATTTGAATTTTCGTTCTTAGGGTAGTTTTTGGACAAAAAATAAAAAACACGTTACTGAGATTGACCGGTTTCTTCTGTAATATCAGGCTTCATCAGAATCAATATACAAGTCAATAAACACAAATAAAAACAACAACATAATTTTTAGTCAATTCACTTCTAACAATACACATTAAAGAACACTAATTATCTAAAAACCAAAATAATTATCACTATACCAAATGAATAACAAAATTTTACACCTATGATCATCAACACGTCATACATTAATCATGTATCAGCTCGCTACTTTTCTTTTAATTAGAAAAATATGTCAAATTTAAAACTCACGTATGAGAAGTAAATGGGTTCATTTTGAATTTTTAAATGGAACACCCCGTATATTTTACCATATTCTGATTGTGCACGAAATTTTCTACATAATATATCAAAATTTTTGACGTTACCTTCAAATATGGCGGACTTATTTCAATTTTTTATGAAATTCAAAATTAATAATTGAAATTGAAATAATGAAAATTTTCCAAGTAGGCATTGGATATTATAATATGCTTCATTTTTGATAGTTGGTTGCAATATGAAGTGAATATTTTTTTAATGTAATGAAATTATTTGAAAAAATTTAAAATCATTTTTTCCTAGCTTTTGGGCAACAATTATTATTTTTATTTTAAACAGTAACTCCTATTTTTTCCTTCCCTAGAGAATCGAATTTAATTGGTGTAAGTATAATGGATTTCATTATATATGAATTGTGGCAAACTTAAAACTTTGATCTCGTATGAAAGATATTAATCTAAAGTGTTAAAATAATTTGCAAATAAACTAAGTTGCTTTTGAAAGTAAATGAGAACTTATTTTATGAATCTATTAGTGGGCAGTAGGACAAATAAAACTAATGTTCTTTATTTAGATTGACAGGTTTCTGCATTATAACCTGCCTTCCTCAGAATCTGTAATTTATTAATAGTGTGACCAACGGATTACAAGAAACTAAAAAACACTTACCAGTCTAATAATAAAACCAATTTTAATTGGCTTGGTCATAAATAAATAGGTTAGGTTAGGTTATTGTCAGTGGGTCCTTTTGGACCCTTCACTGCGGCTATTAGCAGGCCTATTGTGGCTCACTCCTAATTATATTTCAGCTATTAAGTTTAGTCTCTTAATGAAACTGATAACTTTATTGGGTGAGAATGTGTCCAGATCCTCTGGCAGAAGTTGACCTTTGCCTAGTATTGAAAATCGGATCCTCTCCACAGCAGGAGAGGTGCAAGACGTGATCTGCCTTCTCATCATCCTCCAAGCATAGACGGCACTTGGCGTTTTCCGCTAGGCCAGACCATATAAAATTTTACCCGTACAAGTTATAACAAAGGCTCATAAAAGGAAAAGGCTGGACATTTGCTGCCAGATGATTCAAAAGTTAGATGAAGATCTCGATTTTTTTACTTAAATATTATGGACTGATGTATCATCCTCTTCTATGACAGGAGTTTTTAATAGGAACAATCGAAGGTCGTGGGAAAACAAGCACAACAGAAAATGATTGGTAAAACAAATAAAAAAATCAGGAAGAAAAACTGTTTGGTGTGGAATTTTCAGAAACAAAATTGTTGGGCCTATATTTTATGATTATACTTTAACTGGAAATAATTATCCCAGAAACAGAAAATATTCTTTTCAGTATTTTCCGAAAGCCGACCTTGATGATATGATTTGGATGCAGGATGGGGCAACTCCACATAGTGTCCTACTCGTTCGAGATCATTTGAATAATGTATTCCCAATATGGATATGGAATAATGGACCTATTAAATAGCCACCTAACAGTCCGGATTTGACCCCTATGGATTTATTTTTTTGGGGATTTCAAAAAGACATTGTCAATAATAATAATAATAATAATAGTTTTCAAGTCATTAAAAACAGGATTCGACTTGAAATAAACAATGTGAATGTAAATAATGAAGCCATTTCCGGTGCAATTATAAATATAAGAAGACGTTATCAATTATGCATTGATAGTAATGGTGGATATATCGAACATCTTTAATAAAATCATTTATTTATACTTAAATTTCTTAAATAAATCTTTGTCATCTATTTTGTATAAATATTTGGTTTCTTTTTCTTCCTCATTGTAAACCATTTTGATTATTTCATTAAAGAAATGTTACTTATCAAATATAATAGTTGTCATTTTCATAGCTCGCTTTGATAATGTTAACTTTTCCATATTTACAGTAACTAGTTTAACTAAGATATTCGACGTTTAATAACTTAAAAACGGTATATGGTAGGGTTAACATATGGCATATTTTTAAGATCAGAAACAAAGGATCATTCCAAAAATTTAATAATATACAGGGTATCCCATTTAAAAAAAAAATATTATTTTTTTGTATTCCCTGAAATCTACACACTACTGTACTTTTGATAGCATTTTAACAAAATCCAGTCATAACCACACAACTTTTATTTAAATCTTTTTTTTCTATAGGCAATAATAACGACGTGGGTAATTTATAATGAATAACCCTGTACCTACAAGTTTATACACCTTATTGTTTCATTTCACTTTATTTAGCACTTTCGTTTATTAAGTAATAATCAATATTTTGATGTTACAAATCAATAAGCAAAGAGAACATTTTTTACTCTTAACTTTCTACCATGAGTAATTCATTCAAAATTTTACTGTCCTTCTCTTCACTAACAGTGACCTAAATTTGATTGTTCAAAATATCTTCTGTTTATATACCCCTCATAAACTGTTATTAACCCTGACCAATTAACACAAACTCTGCAGCTCACTTCAAGGTAACATTCTTTCAATTACCATTACCAGTTTTTTTGTTCATGACGAAATAAGTGTTAAATTCCTAGTAATCCTAAGACAATAGCAAATAATGCATGAAGTCAAATTCATCAACATTGCATTTGTTCAATATTAATGATATTTTACCTACTTTATTTTACTTCGATAATTTTTGCATTGGATCATGAACCAGTGAAACACTGATTAATTTTCTTTTTGTATAAAAATAAATGTCAAATGTTGCTCATTCTTTCACACTTTACACATGCGAACAGAGAGGGGGTTTTTAAAAGGTTTGTCAAAAATAAGCCAGATAATGTAGATTTAAGTTAATTTTTCTGTTTCCAAAAATATATCCCTACCGAGCTACAGCATTTTAAAGCGGTAAATATAAAAATAATTTTAAGCTATAATGTATTTTCTCAGTCAAACCATTGTATTTAAAATGGCGAATAAAATAAATAATCAAAAACAGGTGTCTCATTAAAAAAACATACTTCTTCTTACTCTCAGCGTATTAGGTACTAAAAAGTTTGATAACAGATTTTTTGGTCCATGACGAAAATGATATATAAAGTTCACTTTTAAAACATTCAAATATATTAACAAATAATTAAATAAAAATAGGGTATAGTATTATAGGGTCCACCCTATAAAATAATAAATAAAATGAAATAAAAAAAAATGTTCATCTAATAATTATATTTCAGAATTTTTTTTTTCAGGGTATCAATCATATTATTAATACGTTCTCGCTACCGTCAGTCAGAAGTAAAAAAAGATCGATGTAGTCCTTTAAGTGTCAACTACAAGTTATATTTAATACTTAGAAGTCTTTGAGAACATTGGGTCATAGACACCCACATATTACGACATAAAAAAACGGTCCCAAATTCAGTACTAATCATAATAAGATCAATTATTCTATTCACAAAAATAGGAGATAAGTGTATTTTGCGTTTTGCCGGAAGCTGATTAATAAGAGAGTTTAAAGGTGGAATGTTGGTTGATTTCTTTACCGCAGGTAGCAGGGTCAGTGTAGGGGATACGGCACGGAAGTCGCGTAATCACATAACAGTCTACATGTGTTTGATGGCCGTCAATACGTGTTGGTGATATACGTATTATAAAATATCACGTCGGCCGAAAACTTTGCTGTTTGTGAATCAAATACACAAATTTTTTAAATGTTTACCTGAAATATGTTGAGATGGAGTAGTAATAATAATAATAATAATAATAATAATAATAAACTTTATTCCACATTTAAATGTATACAAAGACACAGCAAATGCAGAATGCGTCAAAATAGTCCTTAAAAAGTAGAAAAATAAATAGATACAAATATATATATATATATATATATATATATATATATATATATATATATATATATATATATATATATATATATATATATATATATATATATATATATATATATATATATATATATATATATATATATATATATATATATATATATATACATATACTTAATTAAAAGTAAAATAAATGTTGGCATAAGACAACACGGTATCTAACAATAATAACAACTACAGAATAAAACAAAGACGATATCACAAATCGAGAAAAAAAAAGTGCTTTGTGTGTAAAAGAATTTAGTGGGATGGAATTCCAATAATTGTAAAAGACATATTCAAAGAAAGGTTATTTAAAAAATCGCCAGTTATAGGTTCCATACTAGGTGTTATGTTTAGTGTATTCCGCCCAATTTACTTAACAGCGAATATTTTTAGTTATTTTGGAAAAAATAAGTACCAAAGTAGTGTTACGTTCGTCTGTTGTGCTTAAGGAGAAGAGGGGTAGTTAACATAGGGGTCAGAGTAGTTCACCCCTAAAAGTGTAGTAACAAAAGGAGATTTATTATAGTGTTCCACTTGTAGTCAATGGGTAGCGAATAGCACACTCAGCTAGTCGAGCCAGGAAAATTGTGTGTGAGTTTGGGTCGTTATTTTGGAGGAAAAAGCTTTGTAGTGGAGCAAACGACCCTAATAACCCAACACCTCTAGTTCCAATCACACGTAGAGGAAGGGCACCCCAAACGAAAGGGGGTCAGAGACAGGTTGGAGAAGCCCCATCGGAAGATATCAATATTGACGACACAGGCTACGCACACGAAAGATTTATGTGAACGAGGGAACTAAGAAATGACTTGCTGACCTGCTACAGGAGCAGCGAACCTGAGCGCGGTTACATGATGCCTGGAATATCATGCACCCAAAATACCGTGCCTTCTCTCAGCAACATCTGAGAGATCAAGTATCCTCCTTACTCAGGACAGGTTACATAAGGACACCCCGTCAGCTGGAAGAATTACCAGCCGCAGTCCCACCGCGATAATTAGCAGCTGATGGGGATAGAGTTCACCGATGTAGACTTAAGAACAAGGTTAGCCTTAACACCAGGGCTAATCTAAAGCCACAAGACTTGGCTAGAATTGACGCGGTCATCGACAAGGAACTTCCAGAAGATGCAAACATCTGGCAAGTCAACTGTGCCGTGTACAATGCCGTGAGGCAACTCGTCCTCCGTGAGAGGTCAACTAACACTTCAAACGGGATCGAGAAAGTCAAGCGGCGTGTACAAAAATCCAAGGGCAAGATACAGTCAGCTAGACAACACGCTTCTCGGATCCAGAGAGTGGTGGATACACGACAAACGGTAGAGTTTTTACTCCCAAAGCCCGGTGCATAGCAGACGGAATAAGATGTCAACACTACACTGTAAATCTAACAGTGATGCTGACCATCAAGCAGCATTGTTTATATAGGATTCGAGCGCTCATGGCTATAAAGAAGACATTGAAGAAGCGCGTGAGGAGTATAGAGCAAAACAATTTTTTCCGTACGAATCTCTTCCGCCTCATTCAAGAGCCACAGCGTGTTGTGGATAATCCGCCGACTGTAGAAGACGTCGAAAGCTTCTGGAAGGGAATCTACGAAACGACGCGTCCATTAAATAGCGACACTCCAGCAATTACACACTTCGAGGCTCTGTGCCACAGACATCTTGAAGAGCCAGAAGAAATGTGCCCGACAATCAGTACGGAGGAAATCCAACAAGCACTTGTTAGTAGCAAGAACTTCGCTGCCCCGGACCCAGAGGGCATTAATAACTGGTGGTGGAAGAAATTTTCTCCTCGGGAGATATTGAGTTCGTTGTCAAGAACGAGAAATGCCGGATTTACTGGAACTACTCGTTCTCAATGGTCAGGCTAATCCAAGTCAAGAATCCTGACCATCACAAAAAATACAAATTAAATTAACAGTTCATGAGTATAGAAAATATATACTATAAATAAGTATGGATATATTAAATATATTTCAGATTAAAAATAAACATCAGTAGGGATCACTGAAGTAGATAAAATCTACTTGTATGTGATACGTAGTTTATTTAATTAATATTTTATATTCATTATTTCATAGTTACTCGTAGGAGGATTTTTGGTAAAATTGTAAAACCAATTATTTATATAAAATGCAAGTAAACAATTTAAAGAAATCATAAACTCACCCAACAATAATACAAATAATTTAAGAAACATAATCACACTGTGGTATTATGGAGTTGACAAACTGTTTTCTGGTAAAATTCAATTAGCTATGAGTTATGTTTAAACATTAAAACAGTATGTGTTAAATTTATCAACAATGACTTATTATTTAAAATCATTTAAATTCTATATACATAAATTTATGTACTTATAAATTGCTCTTAAAAATTGTAAAACAGTTTTCTAAATGGAATGTCTGCATGATATTAATACTAGAACAGTTAAAATAAATTTTGGTGTCACAGACTATGAATATCATTTTGCCGCTCTCTCAGTTTTTATCCCAGTTTTATTGTTATATCCTGCAGGTCAAAAGTGGAGTAAAGATAGCAACTGAACACATTAATTTCCAACAAAAACTACCCTTTTTTACTATAACCTTTTCTAATCATTATATCCTTACTTTATAAATTTTCTTGTATTTACATATTAATTAATCCAAGCCATACTAACTAAAAACAAAGTGTCTGCTTAGATACATATGAGCCATTGTATTCTTTTGGGTAGACACGTTCGATCAAACAATATACAAACTGACTCTTGATATCAAACCACTCAAAAGTGAATAAGGATTAAAAAGTGAAATTTGTGTCCTTGAAAAAATCTTTTACAGGTTGAAATTGTCGGAACCAGGACAATAGGTTAAAATAAAAGGCCACCTTGCCTACGTTCCGTTTAATATGCTTAAACTTCTTCAGGGCTCAATAGCCAAATAATGATGTAAAAATACCACAACAGAATTTTTTTTTAAAACCACGTCTGTAGGCATAACAATTACATGACCAATCAATTTGAAAGTCAATAAAACATACATATATGTAGACATTAGACACACAACAGATTAAAATTTAACAATGTTCTTAGCCATAGACCGAAATCAAAAAAAAAATTTTTTGATTTCGGTCTCTGGCTCTACCTTAATGGAATGAAATAAACTACCCTTTGTGATTATTCAAAGGAAACATTTTATAAATGTTTTTAAAAGAAAAAACTTTACTAGAAAACCGAATGTGTCTAAAAACATGTTTCAAATTTTTTGCAGGTTCACATCGGTTAGATTAAAAATTACGATTAAATGTCACTTATGCTCTTGGCAAAGCGTCTAAACTTATTATAGGATAACACATCATTATGTAGACCAGATTATTTATTTATTTACTTATTTATTTACAATAATTTATCCAACGAGTGATAAAACCCAGTTACAGGATAAATAAAGCAGATATTATAGAGGCGTGTGATGTTGAAGATGTTCCCCACATTTCAGATCATAGTTTAGTCTCAGTATTTTTTAACGACAAAACCAATAAAAAAACTGAACCCATGATGTATACGTATCGGGACTTCAGAAATTTCGATTATGAAAAGTTTGTTTCTGACTTGGAAATGTGCGACTTTAATCAAATTATTTATTTTAATGATATTGACGCTAAATTAAATCTATTAAATACATTAATCCTAAATTTATTCGACACAAACGCACCTATTGTTACCGCTAAAATAACAAAAAAGAAAGCTCCGTGGCTTACAGATAACATCAAACTTTTAATAAATATGAGGGAGAAAGCTTTAAACAAATATAAAAATACAAAATTACCTCAACACTGGGATTATTACAAAAATCTACGAAATTATACAAACCAGGCAATAGAACATGAAAAAAAAGCCTTCCTTCAATTTAAGATAAATAACAATAGCTACAAAACTGTTTGGAAAGATTTAAAAGATCTTAATATTTATAGTAAACCAAAACATGGTAATATTCCCGAGAATTTATCAGATCCTAACATTTTAAACAATTATTTTATGTCAGCTTCACAGTTGGGTAATATTCCGAATGCCAACACTCTTGATTATTATATGAATAACGTAAAAAAATATTGAAGAGTTTCAGTTTACTTTAACAAATAATACGGAAGTATACAATTTTCTAAATAAAATTAAATCGAAAGCAATTGGTATTGATAAAATAAATATCAAAATGTTACTGTACTGTTGTCCTAAAATTATTCCATACTTAACGCATATCATAAATGAATGCATAATTCATAAGTTCTACCCGACGTGTTGGAAATTTGCTCTAGTTGTACCTTTACCTAAAGTAGCGCAGCCGAGTGACCTGAAGGATTTACGTAATATTTGTGTCTTACCTACATTATCCAAAATTTTTGAAAATGTTATAAATGCGCAAATTCGAACTCATCTTACAAAATTTAACATTATATCGGAAACTCAGTCAGGGTTTCGACCTGGCCACAGCTGCACCACAGCATTGCTGGAAGTAGTCGATGATATACTGTCAGCTTCAGATGATAGTAAACTAACAGTGTTAGTTCTTTTAGATTATTCGAAAGCTTTTGACAGAATAAATCATCGTCTGCTTTTAGCAATGTTGCACTATTATGGTTTTGGTGCAGATGCTGAGGCTTTAATGAGGAGTTATCTGTGCGGTCGACAGCAACAAGTTGTTATAAATAATAAAGAATCTCAGCCTCTAAATATCACCAGTGGCGTGCCACAGGGTTCGATATTAGGCCCATTATTATTTATTATATATACCTCAAATTTAAAAAACTGTGTGCGCCACTGTAAAGTTCACTTCTATGCTGACGATACGCAAATTTATTATTCATTTTCATTTAATGATATAGACAACGCTTCCCTAATGATTAATAATGATCTCGACTTTCTTATTAGAGCCTCAGAAAATATTTGTTTAACAGTAAACCCTTCAAAAAGCTCGGCCATGCTATTTGGGCCTAAGAAATTACGGTTAAAATATGTGGATATTTTAAAAATTAACATTGGCAACGAAACAATAACATTTAGTGATAACGCACGTAATTTGGGACTTCATATTGACTGTTTTCTAAGATTTACCGGCCATGTAAATTTAATGATTAAGAGAGCATATAGTAATTTAAAATTAATTTATGGATGTAGCAATCTTCTTAATGACAAAACTAAAACAATGTTAAGTAATTCTCTAGTTCTATCACATTTCAACTATGGTGATGTAATTTATCATGCATGTCTTACTAATTATGATGCTTCACGAATTCAAAGGCTTCAGAATGCATGTGTGCGCCTTATTTACCACTTAAAAAATATGACCATATTTCACATAAAATTAAAGAGTTAGGTTGGCTAAATATGAAGGATAGGCGACTGCTTCATTGCAGCGTAATTTATCATAAAATTATCACAGAGAAAAATCCTTCTTATTTATACAAAAAAATAAAATTCAGACATAACGTACATAATCTTAATACACGCAACAAATATATATTGACGCCACCTCTGCACCGTACGTCATTATTTCAAAGATCATTTCAATACAATATTTGTAAAATATATAATGATGTACCTCCTGAAATTAAAGATTGTAACATTAATTTATTCAAAAAAAAGATGACTCAATTAATATTTGATAATGGTTTTATACGCTGAAAACAGGTAGTAATGATAAAGAAATAACAACTGTAAATGTAAAATGATAATAATCATATTTATTTGGAAATGAGTGGGAATGGAAGAGAACGAGGCTACTGCTTTCAACTTCCAACAAAAAAATAGTATTCTTTTGTTTAAATTAAATTCGTACAGTACTCTTAACGTTTTAAGTATTAAATTTAAACTTCTCTTTTGTCTCTTATATATGCTTTCAAATTTTGTACATTCAATAATGTTTTGTTTTTGCATTTCATATTACATGGGCTATCATTTTATTTCTTTTGCACAACTTACGTCCATGTGTATATATGTAATATACGTATGTATGTATATATGTGTGTATATATACATTATTTAGCTTAACTTAAAATATCTATTTTTTTCTTAATGTAAATTTTTTTTTTTTTTGGTTGAGTGGAAGAGCGGGCGAGACCCGAACTCCGCCATTTTGTATGGATAATTAATTATTTAAGTTATATTCTGTTATTTGTAAATCATGTGGTAATCATGTGGTACCATACAAATAAAGGCATTATTATTATTATTATTATTATTATTATATACACAAAAATCCAAAATAGTTAACATTAGCGTACATAAATATATAAAAATACAATAATACAAAATATAAAAACTATATGACAGTATACAAACAGAATAATATAAATTAAAATAAAATATCACACAATAAATAGAATATAAAGACATTAATTAAACATGCATTAAATAAATATTTTTTATATCAGCAATTTTACAGTTAAATACATCCAGACTTTTCGCAATGTTACTATAATTTAAGCACATTTGATACATAGGAGATGCAATCAAAATGTTTGTACGAGAGGTAGGAAACATAACTATATTATTTGTCCCTGCACTTAATCTGGGAGTTCTATATTTAATAAGTGAGGTAATAGAGGGACAGTCAATCTCATTATTAATTATTTTGTTCAAAAAATTACTGAGTGCCTCACTCGTCTCCTAATTAGACTGCTCATTTCAAATTTATTTAAAAATAATTCTTGAGGTGTTCCTCTCTAACAGGATATGTACCATCCAAAATGAAAATTACAGATTGAAAAATCTTCGTTGTACTTTTTCTAGTACTGTTATATAAATATTGTAACTAGATTCCAAACAGTAGAATCATATTCTAGTTTGGACCTAACAAAACTAACAAGCAACATGCGTAGAGTAGATAATTTCTTAAAATTTTTGGTGTTGCGCAAAATAAAATCTAAACTTTTGAATGCTCCAGATACACAACCATCAATATGTTTAGAAAAAGTTAGTTTGGAATCAAATGTAATGTCAAGGTCTTTAATAAACTCGGGTCTCTCTAGGGTGGTGTTGTCCAAACTGTAGTCAAATATAAATGGATTTGTTTTCCGTGAAAATGACGTGACTTTACATTTGATAGCATTTAAAGGGAGACGATTGTTAACGCACCAGTTATTAAGAATGTCAAGATTGTGCTGGAGTCCCAGGCAATCAAGGTCAGAGTTTATGCAGCAATATAATTTTAGATCATCATATAGCAAATATCGTACATCTAGGTTATCAACAATATTATTAATGAATAATATAAAATACAATGGACCGATTATAGAACCCTGCGGCACTCCAGATGTTTGAGTAAATTCAACAGATTGGTAACCACGATATTGTACAAATTGAGATCGACAAGATAGATATGAATAGAATAAATTTATCAAAGAAATGCTAAGGCCAACGTCTTCCAATTTTGTTAATAATATACCGTTGTCCAATCTGTCAAACGCCTTGGAAAAATCAGTGTAATTAACGTCCACCTGACCTTTACGATCTATTGCTTCGGAGATAAATTGAGTCTTGCACACAAGGTTCGATACCGTGGACCGTCCCTGGATAAATCCATGCTGATCGTCAACAACTACAATTTTAGTATGAAATGAAATATAATCATATATCAAAAATTCTAAAACTTTAGAGAAATTGCATAAGATGGTAATGGGACGATGATTTTCAATTTCGTGCTTATTAACCTTTTTAAATACTGGACAAATTCTGAATTGTTTTCACATATCCAGAAATGTCTTAGTTTCTGATATCAAATTAAAAATAATGCAGAGTGGTTTATAAAAGACACTAGCACAATCTTTAATAATAAATGCAGGAACTTGATCAGGTCCAGTGGTCATATTTGCTTTCAACTTTTAATTGACTTAAGTACCACATTCTCACTAAACTGCCCAATGCGGAGAACGTTATTAGTACATAAGCTGTTGCCGGGTATGTATTCACTAGAATAAAGGCATTGGAAAAAAAATTAGCAAAAGAATTGACAATGCCTTGTGAATTTTCAAGGCTAGTATTGTTATAATTCATACTACTGAGAATACTTGTACAGTTTCTTTTTGAATTAATGAATCCCCAAAATTTATTTGGATTGGCTTTTATAGAGTTCTCAATCTCTTCAATGTATCCATTATGTGCATCACGAATAGATTTCTTAAAGGAAGCTCTTAAGAGGACTAATCGAACCAGTGTTTGTAAGGTAATTTTTCAAAATTTATTTCTTCCATACGGTTTGGTCAAATTACACCAAATTTGGAGGATCAGTAGTTGAAAGTGTACTAGAGGGTACATGTATATCTATTTTAATTAATCTTCACTTTATGTAGGGAAAATTTATACTATAAATATAAGTGAAATTTGAACGTGATTAGCTCCTGAATTATGGTATCAATCGGTAAAATTCGAGGTAAAATTCATACATGTCTTCTAGAATGAATCTTTATAATTATGCTCAGCAAGTTTTATTCCGTACAATTTGGTTAAAATAAATTTTCTAAATAAGTATCTTTGTCACTACAAATGGAGCAAGGAAGTGTTACCTCTATCGGGAATCGCACCTCAATGAATTCGGTGAATAAAACGTCCAGTGAAGGTATAGTCAAGAGCAAAATTATTCAGCGGCGCCTGTATAAAAACTTTCTAGAGAGTGACACAGCTATCCGAGGCTTTTTCCCGACTTGACCCCTTAAGTCTTTATACTGGTTGTAGTCAACCTGTTGCTTAGGCTTCATATACATACTCCGAGTTCGGTCTTTCTGTTTTAAAAGTCTAATCGTGTTGGAATTAAACCAAGGAGGGTACTGTTTATGGCAAGGCATCTTTTTAGGGACGTTGTTTCTAAAGACAACATATAATTTTTCATAAAATTCAAATAAAACTTCAGTAACCGACATATTCGACGAGAAAGTCCAATCAATTAAGTTTAATTCACAATAAAGTATGGGAAAATTAGTTTTTTAAAATTGAAAGGTGTATGGCTAAATAAGGGAAAGTTATTTGCTTTTTGTTTCTGTATACGAACTTGTTATTTTATTAATATTATATATTATAATACTAAAATAGCTGACAAGGGTAATTTTAATAACGAAGTGCCGTGGGAATGAAAATACCCTAAAAAGGTTTTAATGGCGCAGATGTCCCAATTGGCGTACTCCAAATTTTAGAACTTTTGCTTGTGCACATAGACGAATTTCTTTTAAAAACATTGTTAGTAAATTCTGCTTGAAAAATCACAATGCGTGATTTATTTCAACCCCTTGAAGGATAGAGGGGTGGCTAAAACTACCTTCATAGAAAGATCTTCTGAGAGTAAAAACCAAATTTATTTTTATAGGTTGATTCAATTTCACGAAAAGAATTTAAAACATTTTGATATCCTCCTTTAGAGAGGCGTTACGGTTTAGGGAAAGTTAATTTTAAAAATGTTCTGTATAAAAAAACACTATATTTATAACTTTTCTATGTAAACCTTAAAAAAAAATAAAATTAAAAAATTAAATCTAAAATATAAATTAAGAAAAGCAGAGAACTGTTATCTCTAAGGAGTAAACAGATTGAGACCTTGATATTGACCTAATCAACCTATCTTATTTTGTGGTTATTTTGGCGAGCTCGGTAACATCCAAAGTTAACACGAAAATGGCTGCAAGTGTTGATAAATGTAACGTATTTTTAACTAGCGATCACAAGTGTAAAAGTATATTACTAAAATTTGTTGTAAATTTTCCTGATTTAATCTTCGGCGCCTTTAATTAAAAATCCATTTGTATTGTGAGAGGGACCGTACAACGTCAACAGATGTAATTGAGACATATTTAAAATATCATTTTTCTACAACCGAGCGAAAAGTGCAACTTTGCGCTTCCAAAAGAAAGAGCAAAGTTGCACTTTACCGAGGAGCGAGCATTTTTTTATTTTGTCGCTCGCTGAGCGAGAAATTACACGACCTGGAAGCTTTGTCTGTAATATTTTTATCTTATCCATTTTGATAATGGGGTTTTCACGATATGTAAACGCTCATCGAGCGAATAGTATTGCATTGTAAAATGGCAATGCTTTGTGATAACAGCTTTGAAATATGACCACTGCACGCTTGACATAGTAAAAATGGCGGTCAATTCAAATGCAATCTCTTATTGAAATACCATTTATATGGTATTTATGTAAATAATATGAGTTCTCACAAAATCATGTTTTTTTTAATGTAGTATTATACCACAATAATATTGCTCAATACCATTAATTAATTTTTAAATTTGCTGATTTAACTCAATGAATTTATTTTATAACCCCAATTAATTTAAATTAAATTGTGATGATATCTAAATATTATTCTGAATTTAAAAATATCAATTAACAAAATTTAGTGTATTGCAAAATAAGTTCAGCAATATATTAATATGTCTATATATCCGTTTAACGCTATCAACTATTTCTGCAAAAATTTCATTTTGAAAACATTTTTGTTAGGTAATTTGTTCAATGTAGAACAAGGTGATGAGCTGTATATTTCATAAATTTAATAACAATTAATTTAGTTGAACATCTGAAGTGTATAAAATAATAATGAGAAATTCTTGTGTAAGATGAAAAACTACTATGAAGAAACTGAGCGCCTCATTAAATCACATGTGAAATTTTTTTACCGATAAATTAACTCCTATATAAAAAAGTCTATCTGACTGCACATTTTTGTCACTTTGACAGTGATAAAAAAGGTGTATCGTTTTTTATCACCGATAAAAATGCTTGTTCCTCAAAATCAGAGTACATCTAGTAGTCGCACGTCACTTTAAAGATAATTATTGTTGTTGTTCGTTCACATATTCTGTCGTTAATTTATCTTGCCAAAAACACTCGAGCTTTTCTTTTATGGATAAATTTCTTTTTAACTCAAAATTTTGCCAATCAGTAATTTTGCTCGAAAAACTGACATGTCAGTTTTTCTTATAAAATTACTGACTGGCAAAATTGTTTCGTTACAAAGAGAAATTTATCCGATAAAAAAAGCTCTTGTGCTTTTACTGTTGATAAAAGGTTTTGGCAGATTTCAGGAAATAAAAAGTAGAACGCGAACATTTTAAGTAGAACACGAGGGAACATAGAGTTTATAGTGGACTCAGAATTACTTCTTTGAGACAATTTATAAAAACCATTATTTCGTACTGAGACAACTTTTCCATTTTTTGGTCCATGGCACATTTCAATACCAATAATACAGAATGTTACAAAAATAGCTATTTCCACTGAAAGAAATTTCCGATAAGATTTGTGCGTGGTTTTTATAAACCACATCTTTCTTACTTAAATTTCTACGAGTTCGTTACTTTCTTCCTTTGTTTCTAAAAAAAAATTTAAAATGGAAAAACACATGACACTTCTGATGAAAAATTAATGTATCAGGGTAAAAACATGCAGATATCGGTCAATTGTTGAGATGGTTATAGTTGCTCATACAACAATTTCTTGATAAATTTGACGAGATAGAAAATGTGGAGATGCCTTGAATAAGGAAAATCTCGAGCTACAACACCAATGTTCTTAGAACAAGGTTTATCAATACCAGAAAAAAACACATTTTAGAGACATAATGTTGTACGTACAAAAATGGTTCATGGGCAGTGTTTAAGCATAACTTGGGAACATGTTCATTGGTAAGACTTGTTTTCGTCACGGAAGAGTTCAGATTTTGTCTTCATGATTGTGATCGGCGTCTACCTAATGGTATGCTTAATGTAACATATCGTCAACTATATTTTTGGAAAAGGTTCTGTCATGACCTGGGGTGGGATTTTTTGACTGATCGTACGAAGTTCATTTTCTTAGACCAGGTGACTGTAAGGGAAGTCTGAATCAGTCGTATTTAAATGGCATATAGTGGCCATTTCCTACAACTTTGAGGAAGACTTCATGCTTAATGCTTGACCTCGCTCTTCATGCAACGTAGCAAAATAGGCAATCGGCAAAAAAACATAATATCCATATTAGCGTTACCGAATGGCTACTATTCGGTCGTGATTTAAATCCAGTTGAACTTGCATAATGCATCATGGATATGATACCAGGCAAATATAGATACACCTTCAGCTAATCTAAATACTTTGTTGAAATTTGCAGTATTCTGTACACCGCCAACTAATCTAAATACTTTGTTGAAATTTGCAGCATTCTTCAGATCCAAATGGCCAACTAATTCTGACTATGCAACGATGAGGAAATGTTCCTAATTTTTTTTTCACTTTAGTTTTCATCTATTTTACGAAAATTTTAGTTTATATTTTTTCTGAATATTAGACGTTTAATAATTTAAAAAATATTTGTTCTGAATGCTGAGAAAAAAAGAAATTTGACAGTGGAGACAAGTTAGAAATATAATAAATAAATTAACCTCAATGTCGTGCCATGAATACAAATAACAAAGTGAAAATTTTACAAATTTCTATGTGAAATAATTAATAAATAATTAAACTAAAAATTTTTAAAATATAGTTATTCATTTTTAAACGTTACATAACTAATATTTTTAGCATATGCTTTTTCCTATTTTCTGCTTTTTAAAGTGGCTCATTTTCTTCCTCTTACCTATCCAATAGAGACATATGTATTAGGAATTTGCACACACATTGGATGTAAGACCTTTTGGATTCGTTATTAGTAATGGAAAATGTATGTTGAGATTAATCTTTGTAACATTTTATTAGTACATTGCAAAATAGCATGCATTAATTTTATTTGAGAACTACTTGAAATAGCTCTTGTAATATAATATTAACTTGAATCTTTTTCAAAATTCAATTCGACAAAATGTCAATACTATAATGAACAGAATTTTGTTATTATTAAACCTATGCATCAACCAGTTAAAATATGAAAACATGTTAATATAAAACAAACGCAGTCAAGTTGAATGGAGACACAATATTTATTTTATACTACATAAGTTTACGAGCATGTTAGGATACAATTTCTCTACTAACGAAATAAATAAATTATTGTAGTAATATTTTTTATTTATTTTTTTAAATTGAATACTATATTTTCTATAAATTATTACACATAATAATAATATTAATAAATAAATAATAGACCGATCATTTGCCTCAACCACTGCTATAAGTTAGTTACACGCATCTTGTATACGAGGACATTGAGGTCTGTCGATCCGATTTTCCAGCAGATAAACTAACAGCGTTGTGCCAAGAAAGGCCTAACAGGTTGTAAGGATATACTGCTGTATCACATCGAATTCTGTGCAATACAAAAGGAATCTGTCAATGGCCTGGATCGATTACTGTAAGGCATTTTATATAACATCTCATGAGCTACTGTTACACTTGCTCGAATTCCTTGCGGTACTAGCACCATTGAACAGCTGTGGCCATTCTGGAGAACTCACTTCGCCATAACATCAGGTGCCCAACGGGTCACGAAAGAGCAAGTGGCATTTAAGAGAGTCACCCATCTGTTTTATATGGATGACCTTAATCTTTGTGCCTCCGGGAGGCGCGAACTTAGAAACGCTGTTAGGGTGATCGCTGTTGACATGGACTTCGGGTTGAATGAATATGCAGGTGCCCACTTCAAGAGAGGACGATACGCGGAAGTCTCTCAAGAAGCGCAGTTTGCAGAGGGAAGCATCTTATGACATTTGGATGCCTAAAACACACATATGTACATCGGTGTGCAATAATGGCGCATCCAGGATATAAAGCAAATAAAGGATTTTCTCCGCGGCAAATACAGACATCGACTCCGAAAGATTTGATCTTCTGAACTTTCGGAACAATGCATCCTATATCGTTCATTCCTCGTGTGTACCTCCCACATCAACGAGAGGCGAAGCTTTAGTCTGGAGTGTATATATGGCATTGTAGTACTGAGTATGATATGCAGCATATTTAGAAGCTCGGATCCGCTCTTACGGTTCGTAAAAACTGAACTTGGTGTCGCATTCGACACCAGACGTGAAGGCCGGTGAGGTGCTGACATTGAACCAGTTACGAGCTTCCGTCGAATTGTCTGAGAGCCCCAAGAAAAGCTGCAGAACAGAGAAATCTGTTTCAGCAGCACGTCGATAAACTCTATGGTGTATTATACTCGTATACGAACATAGAAATACTGGTTTTATCGATTAAGCCAACATTTACTTTTTTTATGGTATCTCGTGTTTGATTCGGAGATTGTGGCTTGTCAGGATGGTCTTATCAACACCGCATATGCCGCATATGGCATATAGAGGTTCCTGATGTCAACTGCAGGACCTGCCGTCAGCAAGTCGCATATATGCGATTTCGGTCTACATCCACCGACATAACGCGACATTACGAATGGTATATTTCTTGTAGTGCACCTAATGTGCAATTATTGTAATTTATAGTGTTTAGTTGTAAGTAAGCTATGGAGTTTGTTTTTGAACAGACGTTGTCAAGAACAACGTCTACAAAAAAAGGAGAAGTGGAGACGAGTGGAAAAAAAGCAGAGTTTTTGGGGGTGGGGGGGAATAGAAACCAAGTGTTGAGGAGTTGACGATCCTTGGAAGGTATTAATGCCAGGTTGGAGCCCGCAATTAGCGTTGGATCTATAAGTTTAGACGAGTAAAAAGCTGCAGAAGATTTATGCCAAGGTTGGTGAAAAGTTTGAACCACAAGTCCCGTTTTATAGCATTATATGTATGTACCTGAACCTGTTATATAATATAGTAAATTCCGTTTAAAAAAAACAGTCTACATTTATTATTCACCTGATCCTCTTACTTACCCCTGATTTCATTAATAACAATTTGTTAATAAATAATGAAAACAACCTGTTTCAAAATCGGCTAATCTAAAGCACTTATACGGGGTAGATCAGACACCAGTGCCACCATACGTCCTTGCTTCCGACGGCCAGGCTAATCCAGGTCAACAAGCCTGATATAGTACTTCTCGACCATTAATTCAAGGTGATGTATGTTATCGAGTTCTCGGTACCTGCTGAAAAAAACATCATCTTAAAGAAGAAGGAAAAACAGACCAAATATTGCTGCAAGTACTGTTCCCACGCTACTGAGTCAGGATGGTCGTCCAATCGATGTACTCAGAGTGATGAAGCCGATGCTGCTCTCTAAGTTGAAGATCTAACCGTTCTGCCAAGATCAGCCAAATGCTTGGCAGACCAAACGCAAAAAGCGTCACGAACCCTGCGGGATTTTGGTAGTGGATGTAATTATTTCTTCAGCGCTACTTCCGTGATGTGTCGGAGTTCACAGGACGACCGCCCAGCATTAAAGTAAATAAAACAGTATTTTACTTTATATTTATATTTAATCAGTTAAAGCACAGACAATTACGTGGTAATAGTTTCATCAGCCAGTTTTTTTTTACCTTTTTCACTGACGCTGAATATCCGCTTAGTCAGTGTATTTTGATGTACAACAAAAATAATACGAATAATCTATATAAATAATATAATAACACTACAGAGAATATTCCATATTTTAGCAGGTAACTACACACTTATTTCAATTAAAGAGTCCATCTTGTCGACGTTAAGAAGACATTGACAAATGGTGGACTGCAGATAATAGGGTAAATATAATTATAATACAGGAGGTTACACAAAGATACTAATAAATCTAACATATTTCCGTCTTATAAACATGACCTAACAAAAATAAACAAAGGTTCAAAGACACAAAGAGTTAGGTGTAGGAAACCAATTGTAATAAGAGAATAAGAAACAAATGTTTTATGCTAATTGATACGTTTCATAGACTGCTAATCTTTAATTTACATTCAATGAAAACGGTATTTAATTGTTTACTTAATAGGTTTATTCTGCTAGGAAAATTTTATTGTGTTCATATTGCCATAAAAAATTCTGTATGCACGTGGTATGGTAAGAATTATTACAATTACAACTGACCCAATCAAATGAATGTTGGTGAAAATTAAACAGGGTTAGTCAAAAGATGTTACCACTTATATGTGGCATGTTTTTATTCCTTATTCAAAACATAAAGTTGTCATTATCAGATTCCAAGTTCAAATAAATCTAAGCACAAGTGGAAGACATGTGTTAGCTTTATTTGTACTTAATCTGATAGTTATTATATTATTATTACATTACTTTTTGAATAATAAATAAAAATATACCAATTCCATATAAGTGTTAACATCTTTTTGATTGGCTCTGTAATTACAATTGAAGAAATTGTTTACCAGATTCCGTTATAAACGTTTTAGATGAGAACAAATCTTGCCTAGGGTCTGCAGTCAATCACACACAATATTTTCTCATACAATTTTAGATTAGTACTACCGACAAATAATTACTGACACCATGTATCTATCAGTGACGCTTTTTTTATTTGTTTAACATTGGCATATATCAGCTGCCAAGGATAATCATCGCCGCTAGATGATAATCTCATTAGTGTGTGTGTAAACGCTGGAACCCTTAAACCTAGAAATGTTATTAAACACATACTTTTTCCCAGAGTAGCGATCTTTAACGTGCTTACATCGCAGACACACGGAACATACAGTTTAACAACTATTTCAATAGTTGACGACGTTAGCAGCTCCGCTAATTCACTATACCCCATCTGCTCAGCTCCACCCGGATTTGACCTCAGCCTGTCTGGATGGAATGATGCATCACTGTGCCTCACACCACCTTGCTAATAATACTCGTTGGTTTATTTTACTAAACATGTGATCAGAGAACATTGAATGATTTATTCCTTCAACTGAAAAATTCGAAAGAAGTACACTAGAAAAATGGAATTGCTTAATATTAACTTTTCATGGCAAAAGGAAATCAAAACATTCTCGTTTCTTACACGCAGGACAAAATATACTTATTTCTCATACTTCTAACATGGACAAATCACATATCACTTATTTAATTTTTCCTTTAACCAGACGCTCTTGATTAAATCATTGCGAATCATGGCGAATTGCCACTATTCTGCAGAAACTGTTAAAACTGCTTGACATATTAAAAATTTCGTTGAATTGATTATTTCTTGCTGCTATTCTTTAAAAATCGAACTTTCTGCATATCTTTTGCAACAACTGCACAAAAATTATCACTATTTTTAATATAACTATCAATATCAGTTTTTCACAGAACGGAAGGCAGCACCTACTTGAAGAGTTATGTTATTGAGTGCAAAATGCGGAAGTCAAGTTCCGTATATCCTTCCTAGAAATAAAGATGACAGAATCTTAAACCTGATTGCAGTCGATTTACGTAAACTGGACAAGACCTAAAAGTTCTAAGAAAATAATATATTCGTGCCGGTGGAAGAGCGACTACAATATGGCTCCGCTATTCAAATTTACAGAAAATTCATTTTTACGATGCACCTGTTGAGCGTTTATGGAATAGACTCGTATGGAGAAGGGAGAGGCTGAGTGCACAGGAGGCTGAGTGCACAGAACTACAATGGAACTAATTAGTTTGCCGGCTGTCTGCAAGCCAGCGTCAATGTCTGACGTACAAAGGAGTGGTAGCGACGGCACTGAAAGTAATCTGTGTTTTTGTTAAATTATATATTATAAATTATAACTAATGAAATCGAATATATTGTTTTGATTATTATTATGAAAAATTAAATTCAACTTCTTTCGTTATCGTTTCTGGGAGTTGCGCAAACCACAGCACAAACAGCCACTGATTGTGGTATATAGCGATGGCTTCTATTATAGTTAAAATTTTAACTTAAAATATGGTAAATATGTGAGGTTATCGGTTAAGCGCAACGTACTATATTTTATTGCTCAGATCGAGCAACTTTTTTCATTAAAATATTTATGTTCTGCTACAATTGGATTAACATGTGATAGCATTCATGATTGTTCTAATACTAAATTTTGCTTTTACTTTTGCTTTTGATTACAAAAATTGCTGTTAGTACTTATGAGTCCTTTAACCAATTTAAATTAACTTCCAAGTTTTAGGCGAAACATACCTAAATATGTGTTACATATAGTACACGCTAAACAATAATAATAGACATGTAGTAAGAGATATTTATACAGTTTTCGTCAAGTTTTTTAGCTTTGAACAGAAAACTTATTAACAGTTTTACGTATAACTTTTACGGTTTATGTTTAAAGAGTTGTTTTATGTCGTAAGCATATGAGTATGGCAAAATATATTCTTAACGGATACAATATTAAATATCAAAGTTGAGGAATTTTTCCAATGTCCAATTAACCATCTATTCTACATCCAGCTTAAATTTTGTATGCTCACGCTGTCAAATAGCATTTGATCTAGGATCAATCTAAATTTAGAAGTTCTAGTGTATAGTGCCTTAATATTTTTCTCAGAAACCGTTGGTCCAACAAAAAATGATATACTTACAGAAAATATTCCTTATAAAAAAGGTTCTATTACTAGAGTCAATAAATGCAATGGATTTCGAGCAATGAGCAATGAGCTATGCGTTTGAAGTGACGAAACCGTACTAACCAGTGTTGCCAGTTCATTTTTCAGCACAACAGTAGAAAGTCTAAAAGGAAGGCAGTAAATTACTATATAAAAACAATAGAATGTTCTTTCAAGTGACAATATTTAAAAACAGCACAACAGAAAATTACTTATATGTTTCAACGAAAAAATATTTTTTTTGACGCAAAATAAATTAAATAAATAAAATAATTTAAAAACTCATCTTATTTCAATGCACAATAACTTTAGTAAAAATGGCGGATCAAATAATCGGATTTGCATATACGATGTAAGAATGTAAGATTCACTGAGGACTGAACTGGATTCACTAACTGCTTTCGTTGGCAGTGAACAAAATAATCATGATTCTCTTTAGTACTTTATGTGCTCTATATATAAGATAATTAGGGAACTGTTAGTAATACTGAAACTAATCATGATCACTTTATTCATGATTCATGAATCAATAGCACAAACGAAAGCAGCTACTGTTTCTAAACGCACGCACACTAAAAAGAGTGAGATGAAGCACCGGAACGACAGTAAATGCCCAACCAGTTAGTTACAGAATTACAACGTATAACGGCAGATTGTTGACTATCGCAATTTTATATTAACATATTTTAAATGTTTATACTTACTGTTTTCAATGTTTTAAAAATTAAGTAGATACCTACCCAAGAACAGTATAACAGTTTAGCAAGTTGCAAAGCAGTAGATCTACCGCTAAAACAAATCTGGCAACTCTGGTACTGACTGTAGTCAGTGTCGCCACCCCTCATCTGAATTGGTACTTGCTTAAAATCCATTGCTTTTATCGGCTTTAGTAATACGACTTTTTTTTATGCAAATTTTATTTTATAGGGAATATTTTTTACAAGTATAGTTACATTTTTTTTAAGATGAACGGTGAGTTTGAGGTGCTTTTTGGGGTAAAGCGACCACTTTCTACTTTGGAACTTTTTTGATTTCGCAAACTATTCACTTGACGTGTATAATGCTCAAGCGGAATAAGTTTATAATTATTTTTTCCTATAAGACTATTTTGAATCCAATATTAATGTATATGAATGTAGTTGATATGATTTCTTTAAGACACCACTGTTTAAAGTGTCTTAACTACATTTAGTACAGTTTTGAAATGAATAACAATATACAAGAACACAAAAATTATTTACAGAAAATTAAGAATTAATATCAATCACCACACTTACTCAATAAGGTAAGGTTAATCATTATTATTATCAATTATTATCGTATTCCCTGAATAATAAAATGTTCAAAATTGTACTCTATGGCCTAGTACTATTGGAGGAATTAAAATTAAATTCACTCACATAAGTTTAACTAATAGGATCTAAAATTTCTGTTACGATGGTAATAACAATTAAGAGTTCCGATAACTGTTGTTTATACACACACATACCTAATGAAAATTAATTGTGCATTATAAACAATTATGTGGCGTAGCTCACAAAGGAGGATTTTGTACCGTTTGTTCTAATACGTGATTATAAACGTGAATTACAAGACTCCATATGTTATATTCACAGAAGGTTTTCGTAATATAATTGACCATAAAAATTACATTGCAAGAACGTCTAAACTGATTAATAAAGCTGGCCGAGGTGGCTGGAGTACAGCCACGGTCTTGCGCTGGCGTCACACGTGCCGATTTAGAAGTGATTTACGCTGCAGTCTTATTTGAAAGGTTAATGTCTGAGGTTGTACCTATAAATTATACATAATGTCAAACGCGCCAAAGGGTAAAAGACGACCGTACGCGGACACAGTGAATAAATTTATCGGTGAATTTCCGGATTTATTCCATGACGGATGCAAAATAATTTGTAAAGTTTGCAGTCAAGACTTAATGTGCTGGCACAAAACAGATTGTCGTCGTCATATCAATACCGTGCAACATCAAAATAAAAAAATGGCATGCCTTTGACAACTCAGTTTATGTTTGATTTATTGTTAATGTTAATAGCCTGTAATATTCCGCTACACATACTGGATAAACAACCATTTCGGGAGTTTTGGAATAAATACAATCCCCAGGTGAACTTACCAAGTCGTACATCGTTACGTAGATATATTCCAGCTGTTCGTGAAGACTTTGTGAATAGGATTAAATGTGGATTAAAAAATACACGGCTCTGGTTATGTATTGACGAGACGACAGATTGTAAAAAAAATCTATTTTAAATATTATAGTACGTGTACTGGACCCTCTTAAACCAACATTTTCACTTTTACTAGCTAGTAAAAGACTAACTGCGTGTACTGGCGAAATAATTACGCGTGTGGTGTTGAAGACATTCGAAAAATTTGAACTTTCAACAATAAAGTATTGATGTTTGTGACTGATGGTGCCGCGACAATGCGCGTGGTAGGCCGTTCTCTTCAAAGAGACAATTGTAGGTTTTTACATGTTACGTGTAAATTGCATGCGTTACATCTTGTAGCAGAAACGATTCGAAAATGTTTTCCAGAGGTAGTTGCATTAATAGCAAATACAAAAAAAGTAATTCTCAAATCTCCTAAACGGTTTCGAGCATTTCACAGACAGTGTCCTGGTATCCCTGAACCACCAGAGCCGATTCTTACACGTTGGGGAACGTGGTTGAAGGCAGCTTTTTATTATGCTGAATATTTTCAACAAATAAAAGCTGTGATACTACAGTTCAACCCTAACGAGGCTGCAGCTATTAGGGAAAGCCAGACAAGCTTTCAAAACGTTTCCCTTGAAACAGATTTAAAAACTATTAATAACAATTATAGAGGACTACACGACGCAATAGAAAAATTGCAAAATAGTTCGTTGTCGTTAGTGGAATCGCTGCAAATAGTGGACGACGTAAATACACAGCTACAGGCTATAAATGACGCAAAAAATAATCGCGTTAGTGAAAAAATTCGAGAGTGTATTACAGAAAGATCCTGATTTTAGCAAATTAAGACAAATCTGTGATGGTGCATCTACAACTTCGATAAGTGAGTTCATAGATTGTTTTACTTATGCCTGTATTACATCCGTAGATGTCGAACGGTCATTTTCAAAATACAAACATATTTTTTCACCAAAGCGAACATCGCTGACGGAGACAGCTGTAGAAACATACCTGATGCTATTATACTATAGATCTTCCCCACTTTGTGATGACGACAACCAAACTATTTCATAAATCTGCTTAAAAGGGTGAGTTTTATACAAATTTTTATAAAATGTAACATTATTGTTAAAATTTATTTCCATTTATTGTACTTATTCAAGTATTATGATATGATGTAAACATATGAGTCATATGACGGCTCTGTCGGCCAGGTGACCTCGGCCAGCTTTACTGATTAAGTCTGTAAAATTATTTTACTAAAGCCCCCCATACACCTGCGAACAAATTGCGCAAACTAACGTTATGCAATTAATTTCAACCAAGTTTGAATTCCTGCAACTAGTTGTGCAGCACTTCAAACAACACCATACATTATACTATTGTTTGCACAACAGCCTCTGTTGCGCAATTTGTTCGCAGGTGTAAGGGGGGCTTAACGTAGGTAGGTTGAACCCGTATGAGTAATTATTCATGATAAAGGAAACAGAAAAATTCTCATAAAATTCCTTTTATTAATGTGACCGGTTTCGTGAACAATTAATTACTTCACATCATCAGACACAGGAATTTTTATTAATATAAAATTCTAATTTGACTACCCTGGTTTTATATTTATAAAAATTTCTGTGTCTGATGATGTGAAGTAATTAATTGTTCACGAAACCAGTCACATTAATAAAAGGAATTTTATGAGAATTTTTCTGTTTCCTTTATCATGAATTATTTTACTGTTTATCCAGATTACAATTATATTCATATCTGCACGGTACATACAATACTTGATTGATAAATGAAGAATATACATCCTGAAGTGGGTTGGACGCTTTAATGTGACGACACTGAAGTTGTCTCCGCAAACAGCAAAACGCTCTATACCATACTTGACGCGTGTTTCGTCAACTAAACTGGCATTATCGAGAGATGATTAGAACTAAACTTATATTAACAATACTGCTAAAAACTTTCGTATCGGTTTGACGAACCACGAACAACTACTCGCTTTGACGTCAGTATGACGTCATCGCATCACTTACTAACCAGTAAAGCAGACTATTTGGAATAGGTCCTCTGTCGCTATTCAAACTATTTAACACTTCGTAATTTTCAAGGTTTCAAATCATCTAGCCATCTATTATATGTTATATTTCTGATTAATCTTAATTGCTAATAATAATATAGTTGTTCTCAAATGCATATTGGGTAACTTATTTGTTCTTCAATATTTCAGATGAACCATACATTCTTTAAACCTAATCTGAATAGATCGCCTCGTTTACCCAATATATTTTTATTACAATTGTTAAACTATCATTTTAACTTTTTAGTTTGCGTAAAAGTTGAAATTTATTTTTCAATGTATAACCCACTGCCATACCAATGTCTTGGAAAATTCTACTGACACCACAACTAAACGGTGGTTAGTATGGAATTCGTACAAACTTTAAATTTTCTCGCTCATTTTGGAAAGTCAGCAATTCCAGCAAAAATAAATTGATATACAGATTGAACCAGGCCACAAGATACACGACTAGCGGTATACCCAGTTTACAGTCGTCCGTCTGTTGCCAGCACGATGATGACGAAATCGCAGCGCAAATGTCAGAAGGGGCATTTACAGTAGGGCAGGATATTACCTTGCTCAAGGAGGAGGTCTTTTTGAGCATCTAATTTGAATTATTTATTTATTTACATGTTATTTTACTATTTTAGAGTTGGTATTATTTTTCTTTACTGTTTATGACAATAATTTATATTTTTAGAATTACTTTTTGTTTCGAAAAAAAAATCAATATTTAATTGTGTGCCGTTCTGATATTTTTCATAATTTTAGTGTTTTACTATCTGTGGCGTCTGGGAAAAAACACTGAAATTGTGAAACATTCGGATAATTTTAGTAAATACATTAATACGTAAAGATTTCTTTAGATGAACGAGCAACACTCTCCATCGCAGCTTTAGCGATACTGAAATCGACAGAACAACTAAATTGACTGAAACCTGCTTGTCTCGCATGCTCCTTCTAGCAAGCGCTCTGGCGCAACCGTTAACTTTTATTCGGACGTTATATTTAGACAGGCTACAGTAAACTGCGCATACCGCTAGTCATGTATCTAGTGGTGTTGCTCGATCTTTATAAATACGATAGCCATTAAAACTAATTTTTATTTAAACTGTAGGATTACTATCTGATATTTATATTTTGTTTGTAATATATTGTCTTGTCACTGAAGCTCCCTTTAAGTTAAAGGTTCCTTTAAATGTTGATAATACCAGGGTAACACACTTGCGCTTAACACATCTCTATCATGAATATTTTTTTCTTAGTATCGTTTTCGATTGCACCTGTACATTGCTATACTGCCCGGTAATACATTTTTGCAACAATTGAACGAGACATTTTAACAAAGTTAACCTCCGTTATCTATAATTTCGCACTGTTTACATATTTATGTGTTACTCATATAGACTTTTATAAATTCTCCATATTTAAAGTGTGTTCCAATAACTTCGAAGTCATTGGTGTACTAATTTTCAATGGGGCAGTAGGTGTAAACGAGAGCCAAGAAACAAGATTCGCATATATCTATCTATGAATTACTATTGGACACTCGACAATAACCAGCGTCGTCGGTCAGTAAGTAATTGTTATTTTATAGCTGCAATCCGTCCAAATACCTACCTGATAATAACCTTTAATTTTTGTTTCCATTTTTATAAAGAAAATATATTTATTGCATAGTACATAAGAATATTTTATCATTTCATTTTGTTTAGGAATCTTTCATTAGATGTTTAAATATTAATTGCACGTAAAAGTCGTCTTTGAAATTTACCTAGCATCTCCCCATCTCTAATGATAACGGAATCAGATCGTATTCCGAAACGTAATCTTCATTTTCTAACCTAAAATATTTTACATTTAGTAATTTTATTTTCCAGTTTATATTTTCTTTAGGTAGGAAGTATTTCATTGATAGGTAAAAGCATGTTCCCAAAAACCAATCTCTGACATTTTATGGCGCAGCGGTTTATAAGACAACTTTTTGATGATTTATAGGACAGTGGCTTAATAATCAAAGAATGTGCGAGAAAATATTACAATATGCTACCAATAATAATTAATTATAAACAATAACCTCAATTTTTATCAGTTCATGTTAGTGATGGGACTCGAGTGACTCGAGTCAAAATCCGATTCGAGTGACTCGAGTCACATGGCTGTTCAATTCGAGTAAAGTTGTTACTCGAGTCGAGTTATTGCTACTCAATTCAAGTTTTAACTCGAGGCGAATTGCAATTCGAGTAAAGTTGTTACTCGACGCGGGTTATTGCTACTCGAATCAAGTTTTAACTCGAGTCGAGTTGCAATTCGAGTAAAGTTGTTACTCGAGTCGATTTATTGATATTCGAATCAGTGTGTTACTATGATTTAAGTTTTAAATCGAGTCGAGTTGCATTTCGAGTAAAGTTGTTACTCGAGTCGAGTTATTGCTACTCGAATCAGTGAGTTAATATGATTTAAGCTTTAAATCGAGTTGAGTTTGACTAGAGTCTAGAGTCACGGCAGAGTCGAAATCAAACTCCAGGCGAACTATAGAGTAAGTAGTTGGAGATGATTCAGTGGTTTGCTAAACGGTAAGTTTTTAAAGTGTATTTAGGTTTTTTCTTTTGGTAATCTTTCAGCATTTAAAACACTACCATCTAATTCCAACATAAGTTTGAAAAATCGAAAGGATAAACATAAATCATAATAATTGAAATACAAAATAATAAATGGACCCAGGTCAAATATTATTTTTCCGGCAAATCAACACATTTCAAATACAAAATTAAATATTTAATTAACATTATATATATAATGACATTTAAAGAAAACCAACATAATTTTTTTTATATATTAAATTAACATTAAATTAAACTGTTGTTTAGCACAAAATATTAATTAAATACAATATTTAATATTTAATACACACCGATTACGGTTTTTTATTTATTTCGAACTAATTGAATCGAAAAACAAATTTTTATGAACATGAATGTGCCAGTTTGATTGCTGCAGTCGTGTGAGTTTTGATTTTAAAGAATTCTAAGTTCTAATTTATAATTTTCTAATACGTCGTAATAATGTCCGTATGTAACAATTATAGGTTTGTACGTAGAGGCGATTTGTGATAGTTCTCTGACTATAGAGATGCGAGTATTACGAGAGCTCTGCAATAACAAACGTTCTGATTGAACAAGCGCATCTCTACAACGATGTGCGCATGCTTCTGATAGTTTAAAACGGTTGTTAACTGCTCTACGAACAAACCTAATTATACAATCTGACCTACAAACATGAAACAACAAACCTAGAGGGGAATTCCCGATCCCGATGACCCGATGATATAGTAATTGATAGTGATTTCATTCATGGTTACATGTTTTCATCTTTATTACTTTTACAAGATTAGTTCCTTCATTGCCTTCATGTAAATAATCTTTCATATTTATATTATATAAACAAGTCACACTGGCACTAAAGAATATTTAAAAATATTAATAAAACCATAAACAATTAAATTAAATAGACTTGACTCGAGTCAAAAAGCGACTCGAGTCTAAAGGCTACTCGAGTCAAAAAGCGACTCGAGTCAAAAAGCGACTCGATTCAAAAAATCGACTCGATTCAAAAATCGACTCGAGTCAAAAAGCGACTAGAGTCAAAAGTCGAGTCGATTTTTTGAGTTTTACTCGACCTAACTTTTGACTCGAGTTTTATAACAATGAAACCGAGTTTCAACTCGACTCGAGTTTCAACTCGAGTAAATTTGGAAACCTACCGAGTTATTCGAGTGAAAAAAACTCACTCGAGTCCCATCACTAGTTCATGTACACATTTAATGCAGGAATTTCAATTTATCGAAATGAAACTGATTTATTAGGGAGGAAACGGTTTTTGGCACATTTCGACCCGAGGTGTGTTGGCACTGCGATATGAAAAATATAACAGCCATACTAAGTAGGAGAAATTGGTATAGTGCGAGGACGTGCTGGGTAAACCGCGACATGAGGGCGCGAAACGTCTAACACGTGACATCTTCTGTCTTTTACATCGCTTACATTCAAGCGAGAAAGATGATGTTGTTTTTGTTGGCACGCGACTAAGGAGGAGTTTCACTTACATTCTGTAATAGTTCAGGGCCGCACTTAATTTTGTTAACGATTTGTTTAGCATAATTATTCTGTTTATTTGCTGGTATATTTTTGAAAATAATTTAAGAAGGTTATCGTATTTAATGTAAAATGTTTCGACCGTGGGAGGTTTCTACGTCTACTTATTATTGTGTTTGTGAAAATGAAAGCGATAGTGATTATAGTGATAAAGAAAATCAATGTTCATCGGTGTTTTCAGCAAGAAAAAATCGACTACATCTGAACGAGCAAGCGAAACAAATTTGCTTTAATGTTTATAATAATCTTTTGAAGCGACGGGCTAATGACCCTAATTTGTATGATTTTGATCTATTAGGTGAAACAGCATCTCTGACTAACGTTCCCCGTCCCACAATACACAAACTGGTGAGAGAAGATGCCCTTCTAAGGAAGCAACGACCTGACATCGGTCAATCGAAAACTCGGGACTCAACTTTAGCTAAACTTTTTAAGAACTTTAGTTTACGACGCATATCAGAAAAATTAAATCCCAACTATTGACGTGGTAGACGGAAAACTAAAAGAAATGGATTATCATCTAAAATATACCAAAAGAACTTTAGGAACTTAGCTGGAAATAATTGGATTTAAATATCAAACTATTAACAAACGCATGGCGATTGTGGAAAGTAGACGAGTAGTGGATTGGCGAGATTCATATCTAGAAGAGATAAAAGAACTCAAAACGGAAAATAGACCAATTTATTATCTATATGAAACTTAGTATGATACTCATGACACCGTAAAAAAAGGATGGACTGATCTATCTAGGAGATCTCATTGTCCTCTAATAAAGGGACTCGGTTGATTATATTACACTGTGGAACAATTGATGGATGGGTTGATAATGCATTGAAACTGTACGGAAAAAAGCATGGCAGACTGTAACAAAAACATTGAGAGAAAAATATTTGAGGAATGGTTTGAAAATACCCGAATTCCATGGAACATGATCTCTATTATGAGGAAAATTATAATACAACACAACTTTGGAAATCCTGCAAACGAAAAATTATGAGAAGAGTATATTATAGACACTATAGCGGAGAGATATCACCACAAAGTGTTGAGATTTCCGCCATATTTCTGTATTTTTAACCCGAGTGAATTAATTTGGTGTAAATTAAAGAAAAATGTCAGGAAATGAAATACTTTTCCGAAATTCGATAGAAAAAAGTCGTAGAGTTCAAAATGAAGTATCGAAAATTAAGAAGGAATATTGGGAAAAAAGAATTAGAAAAGTAATTACAATTGAGGATGATTATTTAAAAATTGCTGAATGTCATATAAATGGTGGAAATAAATTTATTATAAATTTGAACGACGATAGTAGTTCATCTGAAACTGAAGAAGAGGGGAGAAGGCCGAGGACTCAGAGGGACAAGTGATGTGAGATGAAGTAAAGTGAAGTAATGTGAAGTGAATTTTGTGATATAAACTGTATTATTTATTTCCGTTTTTATGTTTTCATAGTTTAGTGCTTGAGAAATATTCTTTTTCAGGACACTATTATTTATTATATATTTTTTTCATTTTGACAAAAATACGTCTTTTTGTTTTTATTATATTTACTATTAGAAATTATTTTTAGTTTATTTATTGAGAAAAACATTTGTTTCTGTTACTATTTTGAGAGTATATTTTTTGTTTTTATTTTGTTATTAAGGGTTTCTTGTTACTTTTTAAATAATTTCTTTATTCTATACTAATACTCCATACCCATCCTTTCCTGGTAAGAAATGCTCAACCTAATCGCGGTTCTTGCTAGGTAGTAATAATTCATATTAAGGGAAATTGAATACTGTAACTACTGTATGTGTAGTCAATTTCTTTAAATTCATTACTTTTATTTCAAGTTAATACTTTTTCTACAATTGGTAAATTGTTGCTACCTAAACTGAACACAAAAACCTATATTAAAAAAGTAAACGAGCGAGAAATACAGATAAATCCGGCTCTGCGTTCTCTAGCGTCTTACCCCGCACGTCCCGTTACTATAACGACTTCTACTCCTATACCTACGATATGCCGAGAGATTATTTCATTACAATATCTCCGAAATGACGCATCGAATAGTGAAATTGTACGTAGAGAAAATGAAATAATACAAAATTTACTAGTTATGTATCCCTTATATCCGATATCTGCTCCCATAAAAATGAGAATGCAGAAGAAGAGAAAAATAAACGATTGCCAAATATGACATTTTCAGCTTCTACGCGACATCATGTTAGAATCAATAAATGATAGTCCAGTTGTTCGCAAAATCACAGATAAATTCATTCAGTGGCTGGACTAAATTCCAGGAACCCACTGCTCAATTCTGGTTCCTTTACTTTGTGTGAACCTGAAAAGACAATTCATTAGAGCAGAAAGAATATGATTGTGATTAAATTTGAAACATTTCATAGAATGTCACCAAAGTTTCATGCTGCTAGACACTTTTTATATGCTAAGAGTTGCCACCTACGTTGAAAAGATATTATTTCAGAGTGCGAAGGACATTCAAACATTATGATTCTCAAAAATGACTCCTCTTCCTCAACTAATTATGTATTTCGCCTTACATGTTACTGGCTGATAACCTATCGTTTAGATACACCCTGTATAATGATATTTAACACAGTTTCTGCTGAAACTAAATATCACGAAGTAACAGTAAAATAAATGTGTTTAACTGTTTATTAATTATGGAACAAATATATCACACAGATGATATAAAAATACCCAAAGGGCGAAAAGAAATTTTAAGATGAACAAAAATAACATATGCTGATGTGAGCTAGTCATTTGAAAAAGAAATACTAATCGTTCTCGTTATAGCATGAGCATCAGCAACTAATAAAAATCCTTAAGTGGTCGTTTCATTATGCATTAACATTAAGTAAATGGGGTCATTCCGGTGATCTATTGAATCAAATGAAATACAGATATAACAAAATACAACTTATTCATTATTGAAGCAATTATTATTAAATTAAATTAAACAACACAGGTAATACACCCAGTGTATCCATAAAAGTACCACAAGGTACATTTAGAGACAATGGACACACCCAACATCCAAGTATGCTAGGATTAATATCTGGTTTAGAAAAAATCCTAGCACCTCGATCGGGAATCGAACCCGGGACTCCGAGGAGAGAGGCAAGTGTTCTTCCGCTCGACCACGAAGCCATATTGATATATAGTAATTTTACATTCAGCTGCAGTGAATTTATGTGTACAGAGTCATCATATGAAATTGTCTTTATATGAAATAATTTGGACCATCTTTTACTGATTTCTTTGACAGAATCCAAATTTTGAACCAAAAAATAATCACATTTAAGAAATATAACATTTTACTTTGTTTTTAAATAGATATTTGGAGTTTGGTATTAAAATATCGTTAACGATTTTGTTAACCATAGTTGCCTTTGAATAGAAGAAGAATTAATCATAACAGATATTGATGTTTGAGAAACATTGCTTTGACAAGTAAACTGAATCTTTATTTCAGAAAAGAGGTTGTTTTGTTTTTAAATGCAGCTATTTAACAAAATCATTAGCGATATTTTAATAACAAAGTCTTAATATCCCAAAAACTGTTTGAGATAACATTACATATGTTAGTATTTTCGAAATCAGAAGAATAAAGAAAACCGAATTAATTTTAATGTAATTAAAAAACAAAGTAAGTCATAATTCTTAAACACGATGCGCAATTGTTTTCTTTTATTTAAAATTTGGATTCTGTGAAAAATTTGTTAACGAAAGTCTTTGCATTAAAAAATAACCAAGTTATTTTAAAAAAAGGACATTTTCACGTAATGAAATTACTTTAACAAAAAGAATAGGTAAACAAATTTTCAATTTTAATAATCTATATTTATTTATTTATCGAGATGCTAAGGTCAATTTAGAAGTAAGGGTATAAGTCGCTCATGACACGAAAATAATTATAAATGAGACCACCAGCTAATACTAATACTAATACTTATACTAATAATTTATTCAGCACTAAGATACAGAAATGTATATATGACAAGTTAAATTGTATAGTAGATTAGAATATAAACAGGTTAATAATACGGGATATATAACAAGTAACATATGAGACAAACATTTGGAGTATAAAACTGAAGAAAATGCTAAAATATATAAATACAAATACAAATTATCAGGGTAGGATGCCTCTAAGATTCTCTATTTAAAAATTTAGGTATGCTATAGCAACCTCCTTCTAAAAGCAAATTTTGGACTGCATTTTTATAAGTATTATATATAGTTTTTTGTCTTATTTGAAGCGGTAAGCTATTATAGATTATAATACAATTGTAATGTGGCGAGTGTTTAAAGTTTGTCGTGGAATTAATTGGTATGCTTAAGAACTCTCCAAGTCTGTGTTATATGAATATTAATCATTTCTTTTTTCAAATAAATCCAAATTTCTTCTAATATATGTAAGGCATTTTAATATAAATTTGCGCGGTGTTGTAAGAATTTTGTTATTTTTGTATATTTCTCTACAGCTCTCATTATATGTCAAATTAAATATAAGTCTGATAAGCCTTTTCTGACAAATAAACACCCTGTCTCTACCTTTTGCACTGCCCCAACATATTATGTTGTAAGATATGTGTAAATAAGCCAGTACGTAGTAAGTGTTTATGTAAGATAGCAAAATAGGCTCTGTTCAACTGGTTACAAACATGTTCGATATGAGTATCCCATGCTATTTTAGCATCTAAATGTGTACCCAGAAGTTTAATATTCTTTGATAAGTTGATATTATCATACGAGTTTAAGCGGCAACGGTCTTTGAATATAAAAGTTTATAAATACCGTCTTTCTGTCGTTTAATATCAATTTATCTCTCTGAGACCAGGAACTAAACACTTGAAGTGCATTATTAACTAGATCTTGCAGTTTCTCAGGTGCTGACAAAGATACTGTGAGGTCATCAGTAAACATCGTTAGGTGACCTTGGCCAAGATGGTTCGGTAGACCATTAACATAAAGCATAAATATTAACGGTCCCAGAACAGAACCTTGAGGAACTCCAATTGTTATATCATGCACATCTGACTCCACTCCATTCAGTTTTACTTTAAGTAAAACTGTATGACAAGATCCAAGCTAGAATGTTCCCCCTTAGACCAATATTAAATAATTTATGATATAAAATGATTTTATCAACAGTATCGAATGCTTTTGAAAAGTCGAACAACAGAGACACAACATAAAGCTTTGCATAAACATATTCCAACAAATGGCAAGATGCAGTCTCTGTGGATTTACCGGCCCTGAATCCATGTTGGCATGTGGTAAGAATATTATTGGCGCGCGATAAAGGACGTCAGTCTATTATATATTTTCTTTCAAAGATTTTCGATAAAATGCTTAATACCGAGATTTGTCTATAGTTTTCAATATCAAAGGGACATCCTTTTTTGTAAACCGGTATTACAATTGCCTGCTTAAGAGGCCTAGTCGGGAAAAAGCTTCGGATAGCTGTGTCACTCTCTAGAAAGTTTTTATACATGCGCCGCTGAATAATTTTGCTCTTGACTATACCTTCACTGGACGTTTTATTCACCGACTTCATTGAGATGCGATTCCCGATAGAGGTAACACTTCCTTGCTCCATTTGTAGTGACAAAGATACTTATTTAGAAAATTCTTTTTAACCAAATAGTACGGAATAAAAGTTTGAAACTTGCTGAGCATAATTATGAAGATTCATTCTAGACGACATGTATGAATTTTACCTCGAATTTTACCGATTGATATCATAATTCAGGAGCTAATCACGTCCAAATTTCACTTATATTTACAGTATAAATTTTCCCTACATAAAGTGAAAATTAATTAAAATAGATATACATGTACCCTCTATTACATTTTCAACTACTGATCCTCCAAATTTGGTGTAATTTGACCAAACCGTATGGAAGAAATAAATTTTGAAAAATTACCTTGCAAACACTGGTTAGATTAGCCCTCTTAAGAATACTTGAAAAATGTCCTTGATTGAGAGACAGATTAAATAAATAAAGAAGTTGATTAATTAAGTTACCTTTAATGTTTTTTATTATACTAGCTATTAATCCATTAAAGCCAGCAGATTTGTTATTCTTCAGTTTTGTTATTGCCTTATTAATTTCATCAGCGGTTATAGGTGCGAAATATATTGTATGTTCCTTATACATTGAAGTAATGTATGGTAAAGATAGATTTGAGTCAAAGTGTTGAGTTAATTTATTTTTTGCATCTACAGAGAAATGATTTGCAAATATGTTTATTATTTTATTTACCTCAACTATTTGTTCATTATTGTAATTTAATACAATGTTATTACATTTGAATTTAATTCTTCCTAGCTTATTATTAACAATTTTCTTTTGTTTTGTTGGTTGCATTATTTATTTTATATGTGTAAAAATGTTGCAAATTTGATGTTATTTCTGTAGTTTGTTTTTTCATTATTAGAAAGTATTTTTAGGTCAGTGGTTTTGAGATTAGTCATTAGCCAAAAAAAGGTTTTTTTAAATAATTACCCTGATAAATTAGATCATTTGTCAATCATTCTTTCCTATGATTTAGTTTTTGGTTACTATTTATAGTAGTTCCCCTTATTGGACACCTAACATCAACACACCATGTGTAGAAAAAAAATATGAAAGAGTCATCTACATTAAAATTCTGCATTTCTGTCCGATTAACCCTATTTATTTCAAATTAGAATTACTTATATTTTCTTCGCTTACACATCTTATATCAACCACCAGTGGTGTATTAGTAGAATTTTGACTCATTACATTTATTTGAATACTTAATATTTGTCCAAAGTTATCAGCAATATTAGAATTAAAAGTCTTACAGTATTAAATATTTTACAAGATACAACGATGTTCTAAAAAGATAAGTGAACAGCTGCATGACCAACCGTTTGTATCATTCGCTTTTGTATTGACTTTTAGAGACAATTTCCCATATTATATTAAAATAATATTCAAAATCAAGAAGTACTTGTGCTTTATATAGCACTATAGTATTTATAATAGTCGTATCTATGAAGTAATTGTTACATAATAATTTGAAAATTAAATCGATGCTATTTCGATATTACCGTTAATATAAAGATGATTAATTAAAACTGTTTTCAAAATATTTACAGATCTAGTACTTCCAAAGCTATTATAATATAAACCAAAACCAAGTCATCAATTAGGCGACAACGTTTTATGTTTGAGATGTTGAGATTATGGTTAGGGTGGAATTTTCTTTGAATTGCGTATGGAGTTGCATGTTTCTGAACAGGTGAAATTTGTACAAGAGACATTGTTATCAATATAGTGGATGACAATCGTTAGAATTTGGAACCTAACTTCAGATCTCTAGATGGTGATGCTGATCCACATAGAGCTAGGATGGTATTAGAACAGCTAGAACTGGATGAAATTGATAAAAATGCCTTTACCTCTAATCACTAATGAATCGGCAACCACCTGCTAATGACGTTAGAATTCTAAGGCGACTTCTTCTGGATTTATAAGATATCGCGGACCAAAAGGAGATAAATCAAGTATGCCTTATAGAGTTTAAGCAGTGATGGCAAATAGTTGTGGAATCACCCGTTATTACTTAATGTTTGTACTCTATCTTTTGTTACTTATTTTAACTGCTTAATTGCAAATATCATTTTAATTTTGTTATTAAATATTTTCTAGCTGAATGAATGTGTTTGATTTACAGAAATTATGGAAACAAAACCACTGCCAATTATTGTTTGGGGATCAGAACTTCCTCACCGTAGTAAAACTGGACGTATGGTAGAGTTTATATTAAAAGTAATTTTTGACGTTTCAAAAAAGTCACATTTTTTGACGTTTCAAAAAAAGTCATATTTTGACGTTTCAAAAAAACTCGATGTGTGGTGGAGTTTGTAATAAAAGTAATTTTTGACGTTTCAAAAAAGTCACATTGGTGGAATATCACTAATATTTTTTTTTAGAAAAAGTAATTTTTGACTTTCTAAAGTCACATTGGTGGAATGTCACCAATATTTTTTTTGATATTTCAAATTGACGCTTCAAAAATGTCATATTGGTGGAATGTCACTAATAATTTAAAATTTGAAATGTCAAAAAGAAATTGACATTTCAAATTGACGCTGCTATCGCGAACCTCACAGACAGACACACAGACAGAAAATTTGTTTGTCATAATTCGTCGAGATTCGTCCAGAAATGCAATAAAAATTTTCTAATTTTTTTTCACGAATACGTATCTTCCTCACTTTGAGGGGTGAGGAAGTAATAGCCCTACTATTTTTTTTTCTGGGGTCACTATTTCCCTGAGAGTCCACCATATCCCTAACTTTTTTCGATCAGTTTAGAAGCAAGTGTACTTTAGCTGATTTGACACCGATGAAAAATACCTATTAACAATGCATTTCTGTTGGACCATTCATTCAAAGAGAAAATGTCAGATGCTCGACGATTTAACTACCGCAAATTAACTTTTAGGGCTGTATCTTGCGACAAATAATGTCTCTGAGACTTTAAACACTTTAATGGTATTTATAATGAAAGTTGGGGCACCAGTTTGGTTTAGCGTATGGTTAAAACCGTCAAATGATAATAATTATTGTACAAAGCATTTGTTTGAAGTGACTGGTCTTTCTCCGTAGATTAAATATGCGTACATAGTTACCTTTTATATAAAAAATTTTGATATCGACACGAGCAACGCCTGTTTAGGTTATCATTCATTTTCGGGGTGGCTGAGATATAGGTTATACCATATCTCAAAACTGGAGCGTAGAACTCAAGCAACACTTTATGGCACGACTATCAGTACTGAATGAAGATGTTTTGCAGAAAATGAATTAAAAAAAAATAAGAAAAGGTTTCAAAAATTCATCGCATACTCAGATGATTTCTAGATCATTAGTCAAATACTTGCAGACTACTTTTTTCATAATCACGAGGAAAATGTATCGATCCGTTTTTTTTTTTTGGTTTTGTATTAAAGACATTTCGAAATTTGCACAATGAAACATTTGTCTGTAACCATGCATCCTTTTAATTTTTATAAATTAACCTAGTAATAAAATAAAAATTCGTTATTGTTTCATTCTAAATTTAGGATTTATAGTGACGTTATTACTGTGTTAAATTCTAAAATACAAATTCACAATAGATAATTAACTGAAAAATGGTTATGCGGTTTATCATTTCTATAGAAATCTACCACGGAAAATCAATCACTGCTGATCTGCGTTGTTTGAAAATTGATTTATAAATACAGCCTGCTATTTTATTTGCATTAACATATTTAGAAAACTACTTGATTGTGATTAATAATAATTCAACAATTTCCATTGTTCTAACAACGTAGAACGCACGTCTGTATGCTTCATGTATTTTATTTGTTTAGTAAAACACTAAGTAAGTAAAATACGATTAAAAACTGTATTTATTTTGAATCCTGTGTGAGGTATTTTTGTAGCTACACCGAGTAGCAACGATTAATACGATGATTTTTAAAGATATGTTTGTTGATTTGCTGATTATTTCAGTAGTGTATATGACAATGATAACAATAATAACAATAATAATGATATTTTGCCTGAGGACTTACTAACGTGAAATCCAATAGAATCGCTAATTGCAGAAAGGGTACAAATCAGTGGCGGTTCGTGGGTCAAGAGATAGGGAGGTCAATTAGAAAAGTTTACTGTATTACCTACCTTTTAAATTCCAAGTTGATCCTCCGATCTTTTTGAAATGCAAAGTGGTCAATTACTTTTTCATTAAAGTCTTTTATCTTCTTTATTAATGCCCTTTCTATGGTAGGCATAGCTAAAGAAGATAACCTTTCCTGACCCATGGTATTTCTTAAAAATGTCTTTATTCTTTTTAAGGTGGAAAAACAACGTTCACTTTCGACGGTAGTCATAGGGAGAGTACACTAGATTTTTAACAGTTTGACACTTTCAGAAAAAGTATTACACAAATTATTGTTAATAAAAAGCTGTAACAAAGCAACTGCACCTTCCCTATTGAAAAAATCTTCTCGGCTATATAATACTTCTAATTCAGTTTTAAGTTTCAAATGATTTATGACTGAATACTCCGTTTTAACTAATTTAAACATGTCTTGAGGAAAGCTTTTTTTATAATCTTTAAATCGATCTGCGTGAAATAACTGAGACACTGCTAAATGATTACTGAAGCCAAACCTGTTTTTGATCTCAGATGTAATTATATCACAAACTTCTAATGAAATTCACCTTTTTGATTCTTCCGTTTTACATCTCCGGGCAGACTGCATGGATGTCTCCTCCAAATAGTTATTCAAAATTTTATTTCTGATGTCTTCAATTTTACTATAAAAACGCCAATACACTTATTTACTGTTATGACATCGATATTATATTTTTGTAATTGATTGAACAATATATCACAATGAGGCATAACTAAATGAAAAAAATTTAAATAGTAAAGAAAATTTTCATTTTGTAAGTAGTTTTTTAAACCAATAGCTTGGTTTAGAGTGTTGTTTTCTGATTCATTATCAATGATTTTTTCTAAACAATCTAATAATTCTGTTCGATAGGTATAAACAGTCTCTATGCATTTTCTACTAAAATTCCATCGTGTTGGAGCCGCTTTAGGTAATCTCATCTTAACAACATTATCTAACACGGCTGTTCTTTTTGGCGATTTTCCAAAGAACGAAGAAAGCTATGTAAATAAAAAAAAAAAAAATTTATGCTTTTATCCTGACTTGATGCTTTTTGTAAAATTAAATTTAGTTGATGAGCGTAACATGAATAAAATTTGCTGAAGGATAACTTTTTTAATTTTGGCTTGTACACCTCCAAAAGCACCACTCATTACTGATGCTCCATCGTAACTTTGTCCTATCAATTTTTCAGGACTTTCATTAATTTTCAGACATTCTAACTCTTTTAAAATTACATCTGTCAAATGCTGCGATGTCGTTCATTGAGGCTGAATAAATTTCCAAAATCTTTCACATACAACACCGTCTAAAACGTATCTAAACACAAAATTATTTTATTTAAAATATATCTATTTTTAGAAACGTTTTCGTTGTAAGCTTTTAAACTTTTTCTATAGGCACTGTCTAACTGCATTCTAATATCAATTGTACCAAGTGTTGCTAGACTACAACAGTTATTCATATGACTTGATGTGAGCGAATGTTTCTGTACTTTTATTTTTAAATGTTTCAAGTCAGTTACACCTATTTTGGATCATATAAGATCAGGATCATCAACAAATAAGAGACATGGAAAACAAAAAAAAATGCATTTTTTACCTTGCATCCGCAAATCCACTCGGATAAATCGTACATTGAATTTTGAAAATACCTATTAACTTCTTTTTTCTCATCAAGAGATGTTTGCTTTATCGTCATATTAGGTTTTGGACGGCCACCACCTTTGAATTTCACTCGGTCTTCATAACCCAACTTATGTCCATCTTTCAGTTTTAATATATTTTGTACAACACTCATATTTAATAGCAAACACCAAAAACACTGTTTTACTTAATTTCACGATAAGTAGATATTTACTAATAAAATGTTCACAAATCAAAACATTAAAAACAACACGACAGAATTTACCGACCAACGCGTACCTAGTCAGCATTAAGACTGCTCTACTGAACTTTGTGCGTTACCGTTTCCGTAAAATGTGTCAGGGACATTGTCCCCGCCAGTGTTTTCTGTCTCTTTTGCATTCTGACGATTCGCGCATAAGTCTATTTCACTTTAATTCGTTGTAAATTCGGTTCGTAGCTAACTTTGAGGACAAGCTGTGGATTGACCGAAGACTTTTAAATTCTATAAATGAATAATGTAATGAATATGAATGTAGAGGCTCGGTGCTCGGAGGGGATATGAAATCCTGCGATCTAGATATTTGAATAGTATTGTGCATAGAATGAACTAGAAACTTTAATATATTTTTTAAGAATATTAAAAATATATATATATATATATATATTATATATTTTTAAACTTCAGAAAATGAATAGCTCTATTTTTTTATTTGTATGCGGGAGGTCATTGACTAAATGACCCTATAGAAAAACCGCCAGTGGAAACATGAATTAGTTTTGAGAAAAATATAAAAAAAGTGCTTTTTAAAACTTGGCTAGAAACGCGTCAGGTATTTTAAAAAAAAATATATAAATACTCCTCTTTTTTTATTACATTTCAAAATGTTTATATAAAATGTGTGGACAACAAGAGTTTAGATAATTTGAAACGTGTATTCTTTCTGCAGTCAACTCAGGAATTTTAGGAGAAAAAAACCAAATAGCTTTTCAAATAAAAGTATATTGAACTAAAATATACTCATGTAATATTTATCTAAAAAAAATTTAAATTTACAAAAAAAAGGGAATAGTTAATCTATAACAGGCCATTCAAAAATATCTTGCAAAAATGCAGTAACATCTTCGTTATCGTTTATATATTTGACCGATTTTTTGATGTGCTCTATTTTGTCGGATTTAATAGGAACTTTTCCAGATGGATTGGCCCGTTCTATAGGTCGTGTTAGGTTGGCAGATAGTCCTAAACGAAACGTGTTCATTATAATGAAATCTCGTGCAATCACCGTACCTGCTTGTGTGTCGTATGAAAAGTGATGGAAGGTACTTACGCAAAAATTTACTCTTTGGTTCCTTGGTGTCCTTTTTTTGAATGACTCAACTGAAATCGCGGTTTCTTGTAGAGTTTAGACCACCAGTCTTTAAAGTTAACAATGTCTTTTCCAGTTACTATATGTACAGTGATATTTTATTTAGTGCTAGACGAAGGATCTTTATATTCATGGAGAGTATAACACGATCTTTTTTTTTTTTAATGTTCGTTTAACTAGACCAAAATCCCTATCACAGGGCAAAAAATAATGGCCTATCATAGGAAAATATTGTTCTATTTAGTCAAACCTACCAGTATCGGTTAAAAACAAACACATTCTTATCAAGATGTTATTTTTATTTTTACTTGGGCAATTGTCACTAAAAATATGCAGTATTGGGCATATACTTCTCTATATATTCAGAAAGAAAAGGACATACCTCATTTGGCTCATTTTTGTATAAAATATACAATTTAGTTAGTTTTCATATTGTAAGCACAAAACACGCTTACTGTCAATTGTCTTAAATAAAATAGATCCTCAACGGGAGTGCAAATACAAATGCAAATTTTTCATATAGGACAATAATAATACTACTACGTTTTAACTTTCCTTAAAATTTGTGCAGAGTCTTGCAGAGCAATGTAATTTTTTTAGAGCGTCTTTTATGTATAATCATTTCTGCAGTTGTTACTTTTCTTGCGCTATCATTTAATTCCTTACTTTTTATTTTAAGTGATAGAATCTCACATACGCAACAAGTATCGACTTGCTGTCGGCGAACCTTTAAATCAAATTCCTCTCTAAATACTTTATTGTAGTTAGGTTTGTTGTGAGTGGGTCTCAGTAGACCCTCCACTGCGGCCATCAGCAGGCCTATTGTGGCTCACGCCTAATTATATTTCACCCAATAAGTTCAGTCTCTTAATGAAACTGATAACTTTATTGGGTGAGAATGTGTCCAGATCCTCTGGTAGCAGTTGCCCTTTGCCAAATACTACTTTATTGTAGTACTCATACTTAATTTTTGTGTCAGGATATTTCTTCAAAAACATCAAATGCATAGTTTTCACTGTCAGATCAGAGTTAAGGTAATGATATTCCCTAGACAAGTAGTAAGATGATTTTATAGGAAATGAAACAATATGTTCATAATACGTATTTTCTCTTCGGCAGACATGATATTTGCACTAACCTGTTTGCAAACTATTTCTTTTTCGTAATCAGAAGGAACATTTATAACCCCGTTTTTTTTTTTGGTTTTCGAAAATTTTGATTTTCTATAAAGTTATGGCATTTTGAAATTTACACAATGAAGAACTTAAATTTCAAAATGTCATAAATTTACAAAAAAATCTAAAATTTTGAAGACCAAAAAAACGGGGTGATAAATTTTCCTTCTGATAACGAAAAAAAAATAGTTCGCAAATATTTTATTTATGGTCTAGAAGTTATCTGGGTCGGCAACGCATTATTGATATATTTTTGTCATCAATTTTTTTTTCAATTTTTTTCTACAAAACTTCTTCATTCAGTACTGATAGTCGTGCGTTAAAATATTGTTTGGATTCTATGCTCTAATATTGAGATATGGTATAGCCTAAATCCACCAGCCGCCACTGGTTTTCTCTATTTCAAAATATCTTTTATATAGGAACCTACATAATTATTTTAATATCCCCGGCGGCAGGTATCCCCGACAGGGATACCTGCAACTGCAACCGGACGCGTCCCCAGATGGCGGATAGGGGACCGAGCTCAGCGACACTGGTGTCGCCGGGTAGGTGTGAAATAAAATAACACCCGTGGACCAACAGGTTACGCAGAGGGACACAACCTCTTCAACAAAAAAAAGTTCCCTGGTGCCCAGTGGCGCGGGCCCAGGACCTTAGTCAAACCAATCATTAAATGACATGTCAACGAAAAAAGGTAAAAGTTAGGGAGCAGGGGAGGTATACCCCAGTTCCAGTCGGGGAAGAGAGTAGGAGAGTAGGCTCGATCCGACCGTCAGCCAGCGACTACTCAGTATCCACAGTGGGATGTCAGGCTGTGGAGGGACTAGTACTTCTGACAACCTTAACGAGAGAAGGCAAGCCTCGATCTCCAGCAAACTGGAGAACATATGGAGATTGGGATCAATCCTACTCCATCAGAAATCTCAATTTCATCGGACCAGGAGCGGGAGCTGTTAAAATCCCCATCTCTAAGGGCTGGAGAATTGAGATCCTCAAGGATGAGGTATCCAAGGAATTGGATGGACTCACCTTTAAGAGGAAACGACTGGGAGGTGCTGCACGAAGACGCCTTGGTCGTTTACTTAAGAGCGGAATACCATACGAAACCGCCTTAAGCAAAGTGTTGGAGCGAGGACAGCAAATCTCCTCTGAGCAAACTGTAACAGGTAAGTGTCTGCGTCCCAACGACAGCACACCATGCCAGCGGGCGAAAAAACCCCGGGAGGTGGAGTAGTAATACCTCTTTTTAGGGTAGCTGTTGAGGGGGTCAGAATGGGTATCATCCATTCCAACTACCCAACGGCTACCCTAACTAGCACACAGATGGGACCACTACAGCAGGTAATAATGCAAGCTGTAGAGGCAATCCCAGACGAGGGTCCTCAGGTGAGGTTCCTAAGCTGCACACAACGGCCTATGTAGCTTCTCATCATCTGTGCGGATTGAATGAGCGCCTCGTGGATGGAGAATCTCACAGAACACCTATATCCACGGGAAGAAGGGCGTCTTAAATTCGTGGAGGCCGACTGTCTTCCGAGGTAGTGCTTAACAGGCTGAGGAAAATGAACCACGGTCTGAACACCCGGGAGTGGACCATACTACACCGGGAGGAATCGGGTCTTGGTGAAACATGGACGTTTTCAGTAGATGAAGCGTCCATGATTACACTGGAGGGACTGAATTTCAGACCCTGCTGTGGATTTGGACAAATCCAATTCCGCCCAAAAGTCAGAGGAGGTAAAGACCCCTCTGACAAGAGAGCGGTGAAGGAAGGCCCTCAGGAAAAAGCAAAGTACAATCGCTTCCCAAGAGGAGCGAAAAGCCCCGAGGGGGAACATATGGGAAAGGAAAATCCCTCCCCAGTAAATCCCATCTGAAGAAGAATGGAATTAAACCACCCTCGAAGAACAGAACGGCGGGGGACCCTAACCCAGACAAAACCACTTCCAGGAAGAGTGAGAAACATTCACCTTCCGGGAGGAGGACAATCAGGCAGAAAAATCAACAGAACTAGCACTTAACAACCTAGTCGAGAAGATCACCCAATCCCTTCAAATGAAGGAAATTGCGGTGGGAGCCTTTCTCGACATTGAGGGAGCATTTAATAATGCACTGCCTGACTCCTTATATGCAGCAGTAGCTGCCAGAGGAATTGAGCCTACTATAGACGACTGGATTCGTGCTTTGCTATCAAACAGGACCATAACAACGTCTCTACAGGGAGAAACAGGTTTAGAGCCACAAGAGGATGTCCGCAGGGTGGGGTTCTCTCCCCTCCTTTGTGGTCACTTTTTGTGGACGACCTACTGGCTATTCTCACACTGTGGGAGGTTGAGGTTCTAGCATATGCAGATGATATAGTGATATTAGTCAGAGGAAACTCTAAAGGAGTAATATCGAATACCCTTCAAGAGACACTGGATGCAGTGAATAACTGGTGTGACAGGAACAGATGTCTGTAAACCCTTAAAAACAGTAATAGTACCATTCACCCGGAAAAGGAAGCTGGAGGACTTAAGACCTCCCTCCTTAATGGGTGAAACTATTCCATTTGTGGAGGAGGTGAAATATCTAGGAATCACTCTAGATAGTTCATCCTATTAGAACTCCCATCTGGAAAAGGTAATCCATAAAGCAAAGCTGTCCTTATGGACATGCCGTCGTATTTGTGGCAAATCCTGGGGCATGGGTCTTCAACAAATTTATTGAATCTACATCACGGTCATCAGACCAATGATAACATACGGATCCATTGTTTGGTGGCCGAAAAGATCACAACAGACGGCAAAAGCCAAACTCTTTGAACTGTAAAGATTAGCATGTATGACTGTAACGCTAGCAATTAGCACCACACTGTCAGCTGCAATGCAAATCCTCCTGCATTTACCCCCTCTTCATATATATTTGGAGAGAGAAGCCAGGTGGGCAACCTACAGACTGCAACAAGCGGTCATTAATATGCCACAGACTAGTATCATGGAGCGGAACAGGTTGCTGGACGATATAAAGAATCACAGCATCCTGGGAATGCCCTCGGCTACTATGCCTATCATGACCAACTACGAGCTGACATTCAACATCCTTTCGCCGGAAAGAGATGAGAAAAACTGCTAAACAGACACATTAGGGACGGTGCACTGGTTACGAAACCAATATGACTAAGAAGCAGAAAAGTCAATACAAACAGCATTTCATCATATAATCAGGAGGATGAAGTGAGCACTGAGGGAAAAGAAGGCTATGCTGACGTTGTAGTCATCACAATAAAGAGTAAATTTAACAGCACGGTTAGGGAAAGACCAAAGCCCTAAACGTCCATCAGGAATGCGTGAAGAAGGAGAGATCAAGATAAGTCCACACAAATTTACCAGGAGAAGAAATCAAAACTAAAACTTCTAGGTGAAGAAATAACAATATCTGGGGTGGTAAAGTATCTTGGAATCCTGATTGATTCCAAACTTACCTGGAACCAGCACATTAATAAAAAAACAGAAATCGGAATTTACCCTAACAGTACTTAGATGAATCTGCGGCAAAACCTAGGGACTCAAGATTGGTATGGTGCATTGGCTCTATATCATGGTTGTGAGACCCTCAATTATACACGCAGCCGTGGCATGGTGGCCTAAGTTGCTGCAAATAACAGCTTCAAACAAACTAAGCAAGGTGCAAAGACTGACGTGCTTGGGTATAACGGGGGCAATGCACTTAAACCCCACTACAGCAATGGAAACCCTGTTAAACCTCCACCTAATAATACAAGGAAAGACAATGATGGGAATACTCGGGCTGCAAAATTCTGGGGGCTGATGCGCTCGACTCATGAGAAAATTAAAGGGATTGTGGCAGACCCCATCCTCGAGATGTCAGACCACATGGCTTCCAAATACTCCTTCCACAATCCTTTCGAGGTGATCATACAAGATTGAGAGCTATGGAAGGGAGGTACAACAGACTTCATTGATAGGGAAGTGACCTGATATATAGAGAGGTCCAGGACTGAACCAGGAACAAGATCTGATATACATAACGAAAACCCAAGGGCAAGCCTTAGCTATGCACTTGGAAATCATAGTGCGGTATTCCAGGCAGCAATATACGCAAGTCTACAGTGTATTAGCGAAAATTTAAGGAGAGCTTACACAAATGAGCAAATCCATGTTGTCTCAGACAATCAGGCAGCACTGAAGGCACTAAAATGCTATAAAGTGACGTCAAGATTAGTACGGAAAATTCTAGAAAAACTCAAGGTCCTGGCACAAAGAAATACAGTTAAACTGATCTGGGTGCCAGGACATAGTGGGGTACTATCGAGAAAATCGCGAATGACTTCTTAGCTGGGACACCCTGTACTTATAATAATATATTACGCTCAGGTGCTAACTTTCTTCATTAATTGTACTCACAATTATGCGTCCCTACTAAAATACTTCTCGTGCCCATATAATTCATGATAGAGGACGTGATGGAAAAAACATATAGTAAAATTTACGGTATTCTACCCTCATTGACCTAGAGGTATGTGCGGAGATTGATTAATTTATTTGCAACATGATTAACCTTAATATTAAGAAAAATTACATGGTATGGTACTTCATTAACTATACATTAACAACTCATTATGGATAATGTTATATTTTTATAGAATTTTTATTCAAATTTTTTTAGTTTAATGATAAATTAATTCAGTTTAGGAGACAAATAACGTGAAAAATCTACTCAGAGCAATATTTTACCATCATTATTACGTGAAGACTATCTTATTATTATTTTACATTTTATTATATTCAAAACTTAACTAATTGGCAATAACCGACATGCTCTAAAAATTTTGTTTGTTAGTGTATCAGAGACTGGCATTATTAAAATTAATTTTGTCCTCAATGACAGAAAACCAAAAACAATAAAAATAATTGACGTGATTAGAATTATGTGCAATATATATTATTTTACAAATTCTTACAGTGTACAGGATCATAGCGAAAATGTATTATTTTAGAATAACTTGATTATTTCTGAAGTTATCAAAAAGGTGTAAAGAACTACAAGAATTTGGAATAAAAAAAAATAACTGCTCATCGCGTTTAAGAAATATGATATCTTACTTAGTTTGTTAAACAGAACATCCTATATATTTTTAAATAATTTGATGTTCCTCATTTTTCTGATTATTAAAATACCATATATGCCAGTTATCTTAAAGAGTTTTTGACTTGTCTGGATTTTGGTATTAAAATATCGTTAATGATTTTGTTAAACGTAGTTGCCTTTAAAAACAAAATAGCTGCATGTCTGAAATAAAGATGCAATTTACTCGTTAAAGATATGTTCTTTACAAATCAGTATCTGTCATGATTAATTCTTCTTCTCCTTTTCAAAGGCAACCACATTTATCAAAATCATTAGCGATATTTTAATACCAAAATTCAAATATCTCAAAATCTTTTCGAGATTACATGACACATTTTTGTATTTTTGAAATTAGAAAAATGAGGAAAATCGAAGTATTTTAAAATATACAGAGGGTATTCCATTAAAAACAAAGTGAATTGTCATATTTTTTAAATGTGATGCGCAATTGCTCTTTTTATTCAAAATTTGGATTCTGCGAAAAAAAATTAGTTATAGGAGGTTTTTACACATTTTTGATAACTTTAAAAATAACCAAGTTATTTCAAAACATGGCATTTTCGCGTGATGACCCTGTACATTATTGTCTCATTTGAAAGTAATAATAATAATTGTTGACTGTAAACTAAATTCCAAGACTTTTTATTTGCAATTAGTTGGCATCAAACAATTTAAAACAAATTTCCTTTAATAATAACACACCACATATAGTACAACCCCCTGTATACCTAAATTAACGTTGTGTGGGAGGGGGTATACATTTAGAGACAACAGACACACACACCCGATATTCATGTATTATACAGTGGAAGTAATCACTCGCACAGTTAATTTCCATGAACGGGGATCAAACCCGGAAAATTTTTATGAGAGCCAAGTGCGCTTGACTCACGACCACCTGTCATTTTGTGACATATTTTCAGTATATCAATAATAAAATGTGTTTTTCTTAACATTTTAAAACTGTATAGGAACATGAAAAATTGTTCTCACGATTCCCGAGCATTTTTTTTCAAAGAAATGATCAAATGAAAGATCTAGATCTAGAAGTCAATTTAAAGAACTATATAGACACTTTAATAATAGACTCTTATTTTGCTTAGATAATATACAAAATAGAATCGTAAATTTATTTAAAAAATCCGTATTGTTTAAATTAAATTTGTACCTTATACGCAACATTATGACGAAAGTCGCACGTTGTATGTTATGGTTGAGTATCAAGGTATGTAACACAGAATATTTACTAAGAAGGTTCTTTCTTGAAGTTCTTAGTTTTTAAAGACGATTAGTTATGTTTTTATACAAATTTTATTATCAATTAACAAGGCCATCGATAGTTATTGATAATTCATGCTACAAACTTCTTGCAATAACCTACATATTTCTGTAAACCAGATTGTTTATGAGGAAAAGAAGAGTATCCGCTTTATAAATTTCGATTTCAACCAACAACTTTAATTAGTATCAATAAAAGCCACAGATCTTTAGAATAAAGCCACTTATAGCCCGGTAAAAATAAGAATAGGCTAAGACAAATTTACTTTAAGTAGTTTATTCAGATTTTTACTCAGAAAACTATCCTTATTAATATGTAGGACACTGGCAGAATATGGCAGAAACCGATCACCATTTTATAAGTCGTCATATTTTATGCTTAAACTAAATTCCATCGAAAATGGGAATAGTAGAAAGATGGATATAATATACTGAATTTTTAGTTTGTAGTTTTTAAATTTCACTAAGGACGATTTTCTAAAGAGGAGCGCGACATCAAAATGTTATGTTTTCAGACTGAAAATAATATTATTCTGTCCATTTTAAAAAAAATTTATAGGGTAGTACTTTAAAAATCGCCAATCAAAATTTTATGTTATGATTGTTATGAGTGTAATTGTAAATAATTTATAATATTAAGTAGAATATAATATAAACACTTTTTACAAGAAGATAAAATTGGCCCATTAGGAAAAACTGACGTGGATGTGGAACATATTTGAACAGAAAACGTCAACTAAGTAGCCACCAAGTAACTACACAACAATTAAGGATAGATGTACTTAGAATGTACTGGTATTAAGATGACTGAACATGAAATAAAATGGTTCAAAAATCAGTTTACAGACAAATGGACATATAATAGTATGATTATCAGACGATGTGGAGCGCATTTGAAGGTTAAGATTAATTAAAAATTAAGACATCTCATAAACTCGTTAAAATAATATCCAAATATAGTAGTAATTACGCACGAAAGGTCAAATATATGAAGATTAATAATTTATCCTATTTTCACCAAGACATCGTATATTAACTGAGCATGGTAATTTAATTTTGCAATAAGAACAGTGCCTTGCACCATTGTTGCTTTTGAAATTCCAATAAAGTAAGTAACGAGTCCAAGAGTCATGAATATATTTTAAAACATGCTCTTCCCGTTACATGCCAATTGTACAGGTACAAATAATTTCCTATCAAGCGAATCTAATTTAAGTACGCAAAACATGTCATGTATGAATTGAATATCGCACAGTGCAAGAGGACTTTTTATAGGTTGTTTAGGAAGATAAATCCTATGAAAAAAAAATGCAATAATATTTCCAAAGTCGATTCTATCAAGAACCATTTAGACCACAGGGTTGGCGACTTTGAATATTTGGATTTTTCACCTAAATAAGCACTGATTTGACTTTGTTTTGTTGGCGCCAACTGACAAAGGCTCCGTATTGCTTCACTTCTTCTGAAATGTCTACATACTAAAAAAGTTGCACAAAATATCTCCACAAACAGTTTTTTGAAACTCTTTTACTGTGGCGACTAAAACATTTTGGTTTATTTACTTAATATCTTTGCAACTTATTCAATGAAATCATATAATATGATTGTTGTAGTTATTACTTCCTCACCCCTTAAAGTGAAGAAGTTATGTATTCGTGGAAAAAATTGAAAAATTGAAAATTTTTATTGCATTTCTGGACGAATCTCGACGAATTATGACGATACACAAAATGTCAGACAGAAAAATTTTCTGTCTGTGTGTGTGTGTGTCTGTCTGTGTGATTCCCGAATCCCGATAGCAACTACAGTTTTTGAGGTAAAGCTTTCAAATTTGGTACACACATTCTAGAGGTCAAGGAAGAGACTGAGTTCGTTGATGACCAAAATCGGTGTAAATGTCTAAAAAAAATATTAGTGACATTCCACCAATGTGACTTTTTTGAAACGTAAAAATGTGACTTTCTAAAACGTCAAAAAAATGTGACTTTTTTGAAACGTCAAAAATTACTTTTATTATATACTCCATCACACGTCGAGTTTTACTACGATGAGGACGTTCTAAACCCCAAGTAATTGGCAGCGGTTTTTTTTTATTAAAATGTGAAAAATGTACTACATATTAAAATTGTTGGAAAACTGGACAATGGGCTAAAATAAAAATGCTACCTTGCTTACGTTTCGTTTAATTATATTTAAACTACTTCAGGACTCAACAGTAAATTAATGTTGGTAACATGAATTTTCAAAACAGAACATTTTCTTACCAAATCTGCAGGCATAACAATTGATTTCGGTCGTTGGCCATGAACAATTATTTTTAATATGTTGTGTTTATTGGCTTGAAAATTGATTGGGTTTTCAAATTTTTAGGCTTACAATTTTGGTAAGCCTTGAAGAGCCTTACAAAATATTACTTTTGTCCTCTGTTTTGTCTTTGTGGGGTCTTTAGATCATAAAATATATTCCGGTTTATGCCATATTTTCCTTCATTTGCACCGTGCTACAAGTGAAATGCAGATGTTTATGACTAATTAAACAAGTAAACAAATAAATCGTTCCAAATTTTCAACTTTCTTTTCAAGCAAATTAGCATATTCTCCCTGGCATTACGTATATAAAATAATTAACATTTCGCATTGCTTGACACATTCGCTCTTCCTTATTTTCTCCGTGTCGTAGTATAAAACTGTGATTTATTGTGTAATTCCGACATCGGAAGTGCATTCTTCGTACTCATCTTGTAAAGCTTCAGGCAAATCCTGTTGAATATACCGTATTACTAATGATCCAACAGTTGTAGGCGTTATACAACTGCTTTATTCTAATTTCACTCTCCTCGAAATCATTCGTATGGAAGTAATAATTAGCAATAATAGTTTTGCAATTTATCTTAATGGTATTGGCATTGGAAAAACCAAGGACAAACGAAATATCATTTTAGTTGTCGCCAGGGGCGTACGAAAATACAAAACATGCGGAAACGAAATAATTCAACTATTTTAGAAAATTGGCATTATGAAACTTATCCCAAGTAACACAGACCCTAAAGACATCTCTGTGAAGTTCTGTTCAGTGCCATCGCTAGAAGTTCGTTGAGATCTATCCCTCGCAGAGCTATGCGCAGCACATTTACTGGTAAAACTTCTTTATTTTATAGTGGAATATTATAAATCGCGTTTGATTATCATTAATATTTATTCTTTATCCGATTCGACAGTTAGATTGTTCAGGGTTATTCATTATAAATTACCCACCCCTTATCATCGTTATTATTGCCTATAGAAAAAAGTTTTAAATAAGGGTTGTGTGGTTATGACTGAATTTTGTTAAAATACTATCAAAAGTACAGTAGCGTGCAGATTTCAAAAATAATATATTTTTCTAAATGGGATACCCTGTATATTATTAAATTTTTGGAATGATCCTTTGTTATTTATTTCAAAAATATGTTATATGTTACCCCTACCGTATATCGTTTTTGAGCAATTAAACGTCGAATATCTTAGTTAGGCTAGTTACTGTAAATATGGAAAAGTTAACATTACTAAAGTGAGTTATGAAAATGACAACTATTGTGTTTGATAAGTGACATTTCTTTAATGAAATAACCAAAATGGTTTACAGTGACGAAGAAAAAGTCCAAATATTTACTTGTTATATACAAAATAACAAAAATAAACGTGCAGCAAAAAGAGCATATAGATTGTTGTATCCAAATCGTCCAACACCATCAGAAAATACGTTCAAAAATATTTACCGAAAGGTGAATAATACCTCCAGTTTTAGTAGGAAAAATCGTGTAGTTCAAGCAAACCAGGAAGAACAGCTAGATATACTGCTTCATTTTGAAGGTAAGCTCATCCATATTTATTTGCGAATAGACTTTTTTGAAACATTGATTTATTTTTTAGAAATTTCTGAATATAGTATAAATAATGCAGTCGATCAATTAGGTAAAATTTATTCCAAAATCCAACATATGTTAAAAAATAACTGCTACAGACTATATAAAATTTTACCCGTGCAAGTTTTAACAGAGGCTCATAAAAGGAAAAGGCTGGACTTTTGCCGCCAGATGATTCAAAAGTTGGATGAAGATCCCGATTTTCTTACTGTAATATTATGAATCGTCCTTTTCTACGGCAGGAGTTTTTAATAGGAAAAATCGAAGGTCGTGGGAAAACAAGCACAACAGGAAGAAAAACTGTTAGCGTTTGGTGTGGAATTTTCAGAAACAAAATTGTTGGGCCTATATTTTATGATTATACCTTAACTGGAGTTACCTGTCTGGAAATAATTATCCCAGAAGCAGAAAATATTCTTTTGCAGAATTTTCCAGAAGCCGAACTTGATGATATGCTTTAGCTGCAGGATGGGGCAATTCCGCATAGTGTAATACCCGTTCGAGATCATTTGAATAATGTATTCCCAATATGGATTGGGAATAATGGACCTGTTAAATGTCCACCTAACAGTCCGGATTTGACCCCTATGGATTCATTTTTTTTGGGGATTTTTAAAAGATATTGTCAATATTAATAATAATAACAGTATTCTAGTAATTAAAGACAGGACTCGATTTGAGGTAAACAATCTGAATGTAAATAATGAAGCCATTTCCGGTGCAATTATAAATATAAGAACACGTTATGTATTGACAATAATGGTGGACACATCGAACATCTTTTATGAGATCATTTATTTATATTTAAATTTCCTAAATAAATCTTTGTTAGCCATTTTGTATAAATATTTGGTTTTTTTCTTCCTCACCGTAAACCATTTTGATTATTTCATTAAAGAAATGTCACTTATCAAACATAATAGTTGTCATTTTCATAGCTCACTTTAATAATGTTAACTTTTCCATATTTACAGTAACTAGTTTAACCAAGATATTCGACGCTTAATAACTCAAAAATAGTAAATGGTAGGGTAACATATGGTATATTTTTGAAATCAGAAACAAAAGATCATTTCAAAAATTAATAATATACAGGGTATCCCATTTAAAAAAAATATAATTTTTGTATCCCCTGAAATTTGCACGCTACTGTACTTTTGATAGCATTTTAACAAAATTCAGTCATAACCACACAACTTTTATTTAAAACTTTTTTTTCTATGGGCAATAATAACGATGATAAGCGGTGGGTATTTTAAATTAATAACAGCTGCTTCGAAATTACTGATATTCTAATCATGTACTACATATACATAGTTGATTGATTCGACCTTTCAACACAAGTTTCAAATCCCTTACATATATTGGGACCCCTACAGAAAAAGTCGCTAAAAATTTAAAGAAACAAAATTTTGATATTGCTTATAAAATGAATAATTCCCTTGGTAAATTAATTAAAAATAATAAAGATAAAACTAATAAAGAAAATAAATCTGGAATCTATAAGCTAAAATATGGTACCTGCCCGAAAGTATATATTGGACAAACCGGAAGATGTTTCAAGAAAAGAATATCAGAACACAAAAGAAGTTTTAGAAACAGAAGAGAAGATTCTACTTATGCAAATCATCTCCAAGAAGAAAACCATAGTTTTGATGAAAACTTCGAGATTTTGCACTCCGAAAATAAAGTATTAAAATTAATACTACTAGAATCCTTGGAAATCAATAAGCTAAAAGATTCAGAAATAATTCTAAATGACCAACTGGAAACAAACTCCTCACCATTATTGAACATGTTTTAATATTGAAAAAGTTTACTTTACATACACATATTTAATTATTTTTAAAATCTTTATACTTTCTATATTTCTACAATTTGTTACGCTCTTTTATAGTCAATTTCAATGCACAAATATAATCAATAGACATTTTTAGGTTTTTGGTAAAACTTGACCCTTATCCTTTGGCATTTTATGAGCTTGAAAAGAACTATAGAACAATACATATTTCTTTCCTTTATTATATATATATATATATATATATATATATATATATATATATATATATATATATATATATATATATATATATATATATATATATATATATATATATATATATATATATAATTTTAAATGTGAAGGATCCGTTCATATTTAATATTTACAAGTTTACAATTCTATTTTTATTTTTATTTTGATATATTTAGGATGCAATTTTACAATGTCATCAAGCTTATTTATACACCCTACTCATAATTGTAATGGCTAGTCTAGTACTCACATCTGACGAAGCCACTGTGTTGGCGAAACAATTTTCATGTTTATATATATTTCGTAAATATATGAATATAAAAATTTTTTGTGAAAATCTTAAAACGTGAAGTTTTATTTAGTTCGAGGTTACTACATATACTACTATAATCATTAACAGAAACTAAGTTGCGGTTTCATATTGATGGTAAAAACATTGTTAGTGATTGTTTGTCGCGGTATTTAACACCATGGCAATTTTTAGAAAATGCAGAATGGAAACACGGGCCAGAATGACTAAAATTTGATCGTTTTCATGGTGCAGTATTTTTGGAAATGATAGCACTCAAAATATTTATCGTCGTTACAAACTAGGCAACAATGCAATACTGTTAATTATCCTATAAAAATTGGTACTATAGTTGTTCTAGAACAACCTAATACTCCACCTTTGCAATGGCCGATAGGCATTATAGAATACTATACGGGAAAAGATAACGTCATCAGAGTGGTTCACCTACATATGCAGTACGGAATTTCTAAAAGACCTGTGATTAAGATCCATTACCTACGCAATAGTCTTATTTTTAGTTTTGATTATCTATTACTTGGATAATAAAAGTAACTTTATAGCCCAAGACCAATAACTGTAATATTTTATTTTGTATGTACATATAGGGTATTGCGGTTCTAACATTTTATATTATTCGATAGTTTTACACAATGCTGAAAACTCCTTCAGGGGCGGTGGGAATGTTTCAGCTACCTTGTACATTACCATAGAATCATATTGTTTTTTAGAACAAAATATTTATCACAGAATCGTGGACATTTTTTATTATGTGGACGGATGTTTTTACAAATGTGCTTACTACAGAATGTTATGGTTCTGATCGATGCTGATGGTCGGAATTGATATTACCAGATTCTTCTCGTACAGCACGACATATCCTAACACTTCAATCAGAAAACAAAAAAAAAGGTGAGAAAAAATTCTGGTGAACTTGTTTTTCTTATACAGTATGTCCGCGGATAGGGTTTACAAAAGGTGAAATTCAACTTTTAGAGAAAAAGTTATTTTACATAAAAGTTTTTGCTTTTCTAAAAAATACTATTCACATTGAGAAACTTTGTCTTTTATATAGGGTGCTCAAAAATACAAAAACTTGAAATTCGCTTACGAATAAATTATCTTAAATTATCTTATCTTTAATTTTGGAATAAAATGTTAAATAAAAAAGTTGTTTCAAATTTTGTATCCAGTCAAAATCAAAAATTTCAATTGAATATTATTATATTTCTAAATTACGAGTTACAATGCATGTTTTTGAATCGTATCTTCCTATAAGGTACCATTTTACTTTTAGGTATTCCATAAACTGAATTTAATATAAGGATGAGTCACTTTATGGTTGATCATATAATTCAAATTTGTACAGATGTTATGTTATTAAGTGTACGGGTTTCTCATGATAGTAGATTATATTATGGTGTGATTTTTATTAACAGCATTAGGTTATTTGAACAAGTTTAATAACGGAAAATTATTTAAATCTATTTGGTCGTTTAATATGTTGTAATTTTTATTCCTATTTAATTTATTAATCACTTCTCACTCATTTTTTAAAAAAATGAGATACTGCAAACATTCAAGTTGTGTTTAGATTCAAAATTATTTTCAATTTAATGAGGACATCTTTATACAAAAAAACAAACCCTATGGGTTTGTCAATTAGCCCCATTTTATCCGATATATTCATGGATAATCTTGAGGAAACTATATTGGATTCTCCAATATCAAAGAAACATATTATCTTTTGATACAGGTACGTTGATGATATTCTAATAGGTTTTAAAGGGACAGACAGACAACTAAAAATACTTCTAGATTTTATCAATAACATACATAATAATATATCCTTTACATTAAAAAATACGGAACGATAATAAATCAATAAACTTTCTCAACATAACTATAAAAAGACATAAAACATCATTTTCCTATTTATTTATAAAAAAAAATGTTTTGTTTCATTTTTAATACGTTTTTTTAAATGTATTTCATTTAAGAATTTTTTATTTTATTTTCGTTGGAATATTTGTTAATTTATTTTTATTTAATAGCAGAATGCCAGTTTACTTTCACGCCAAATGGCCAAAAATTACCAAAGAATTGCCACTGAGTTTTTTTGATGCATTTTAAAAACAATTATGCATCAAATAACTAGAAATTCTCGAAATAAACAGGGATACGTAGTTATTTACAGAAATAACACCTATACCCCACACATTTTGAAATTTACTAACCAAAACATTACCAACAGTCTCATCGGCTACCTGATCTGATGAAGGAAGGGCCATCACAGCGCATGACTTGAATAATTTATTGGCAATACTTGCCCCGCTACTAATTACACATACCAATGGTCGTGCTCGCAACTTCGTGGTTTTTGGAGGCTATAGGAGGATTTACCCCGAGTAGCCAATTTACTATCTCTGTCTTTGTTTTTCTTATTAGTTATAGATAAAGAGAATATTTGCAAATTGCTAGAATTTTCCTAAACACCTAATATCTGTACAATAAACTGTGTGTGGAAAGAAGGGATATGATAGGGCGTGCCCTCTTTACTTCACAAAGACAACATGCCATGAGGCAACATTGATACATAATTCTGTTTCTCTCACATGGATGACTTTGCTATTATTATCCTCTATGCACACACACAAACAGGCAGTCAAATTAAACTTTCTCCAATAATATATATATATATATATATATATATATATATATATATATATATATATATATATATATATATATATATATATATATATATATATATATATATATACATGTATATATATATATATATATATATATATATATATATATATATATATATATATATATATATATATATATATATATATATATATATTATTGTGAAATAAAGTATTGTACGTAGGTTCCCTATTTTTGTTATAGAGCAGCCCCACGTTGGTTCGTCACTTTATTGTGATATTAAGTATTTGTGTATTGTTGTATTTTTATTTATTTATATAATTTGTAAAAATTTTGAATTGTTTTATTAAACAGTTATAGAATTGAAAATTTTGTGGTTTATTAAAATTTATGAAAAATTGGCGCCTTTATTTTAAATTTGTATTTATTTTTTATTTATGCCCTTGTATACCCAAACTAGCTCATATTTTAATTTACAAGTTTTTACTTACTTTTTATTTTCTTTTACTCACTCAGGATGCAGGTTCAATTTTGTTCTTTCTATAGTATAATTTCAAAATTTAAATTCACAAAATCAGTACACATAAAAAACTAAACACTTTCAGAAAACAATAAAGGAGTTGTTTTTAATTTAATAATTTTTTTAAAATTTTAACAAATATATTTATAATTTTAACTTAAATTACCCCAACCAAAATTTTATATCTCGAGATTTTACCTTGTTTTCAATCCTTACAGTTGGCCAACCTGTCGTTTCTTAGTTCTCAGCTGTTACCACACTTTACTGTTCAGATATGGCCGCTCCAATTTCCTACTATACTTGTGTAGTTTATTTACTTTATTTTGTGCTTTTGTGTCCAGCTGGATTTCTTATAACAAGTACTTACAAAAATTTTTCTTTACTTTATTTCTCTGGCTTGAATTCCTATTTTACAACCTTCTATTTACAATAGTTTACTCCTAACCTTTCTTTTCTTAATATTTCTTCTATTTAATTCCATTCGATTTTCCAATATTTCAAAAACTCTCCATTTTTTTCAATAACAACCAACTCTCTCCTGTTTTCTCTGCTTACTTTAATTTTGTATATAGTAAAATCACCAAATTTCAAAATTGACTAGTTGTGACAAATTATTTTTTTATGTCAAATATTTTTAATTTTGAAAATAAAAACTTTTATATTACCTTTTTGTTGCCTTTTTAATACAATATACTTTTCTTGATACTTTCCTGAGAATTTTCTGTAAATTTGTATGTGTTACGTTCAGTATAAAAATTTTTATCTTTCACATTTCATTTTTTAAAATTTTCTTAACAAGTGCCCTATAATTTTAAACAAACTCCTTTTTATATAACTAGAACTAAATAACTACTGATAACAAATCTTTCCTATCTAGGTTAACATATCTTTACTCAAAACTAATATTTTTGTTTCTACCTTTTGTAGGCTGTCGAACTTGGTTTCCGCCCCCTTTTACCACACTTTAACACTGTGTCTTGAGCTACCCCCACTCACACACGAAGCACTGAGTTTCTTCTTTGTCCTAAGGCATGTCTTTGCACATCGATGGATTTCCTGTTTAGTTTTTGATGAAAAAAAAAAAAAAAAAAAAACGAAGACGATCATAGAAAAAAAAAAAAGTGGTGGAGAAGTAATAAGAAAGGAGAGGAAAGAAGAGAGGTGTCTTGGTGTTTGTGTTTTTTTTTTGTTTTGTATTTTTATTATAATTATATCTAATTTTTTTATTATATTTTTTTTTTTTTTTGATGAGATGTTGAAAGATTTTTTTTTTTTTCTTTTTTTTTTTTTTTTTTTTTTTTTTTTTTTAAAGATAATGATTTTGGTGGTTTTTAATAGTTTTTTTAAAAATTTTCTCTTTTAAAATTTTAAAAAAAAAAATTGTTTTTTTTTATTGTTAAAATTTTACCAGAAAAAATAAAAATTTTGTTACACTACTGGAGTTGATTGGGTTAAATTTTATATGGGACTACATTGGTGACACCTTTTCGAGGAAAAAATATATTTCTTTTTTTTTATTTTTTTTTTTTTGGCCAATTTGGCTTTGCAAATATCTTATAACTAACTACATTTTTTATATGAACAATAAATACTTAATTCTTCTACACATATGTTAAAAACTAAATTAAAATTGTTTTCTGAAATTGTTCATTTTTAAATGTCATATGATCTCTACTGTATTTATTAAACCTTTTATTTTTACTGCACGTTTGCACTCTATTTTTGTATCTCTAAATATTTTTTTTTTATTAATATTAAATAAATAAAAAAAATAATAAATTAAAATTATTTATTTTAAAAATTTAAATTATTATATATATATATATATATATATATATATATATATATATATATATATATATATATATATATATATATATATATATATATATATATATATATATATATATATATATATATATATATATATATATATATATATATATATATATATATATATATATATATATATATATATATATATATATTTAAAAGTTGGGTTTTTTTATTAATAAAAAATAATTAAATAATAAAATTTTATTATTTATTTTAATTTAAATTATTATATATATATATATATATATATATATATATATATATATATATATATATATATATATATATATATATATTTTTTTATATATATATATATATATATATATATATATATATATATATATATATATATATATATATATATATATATTTTTTTTTTTTTTTTTTTTTTTTTTTTTTTTTTTTTTTTGTATATTTTAACCCTCAATGTATTTCGGGTACACTTGTTTGGAACTTTTTAAAAATTTTTTTAAACAAAAAAAAATTTTGAATTTCTGATAATCTTTTTCGTCCTCCGGCAACCGACATTTTGATGGTCACTGGATATCTGTGTAAACACCGTTCATAGAAATTACGTAACTCAAGGCAGTGTTGCCACCTGTCAGCGTTCCGCAAAAATCTATTTTAAATTAGTACACTCTGGTAATTTGGTTTCACTTTAGTAAAAATGAAACAAAATTGAAAATAATCATTTTATAAAGAAGCATATACTTTAAAGAACGGAAAGGTAGATTGGTTTACGTAACACGTGGCACAGAAACATCAGTTGCGAGTATTGAAATAACGCAGACTTAGGACTACATCCTGACGATGTCCGTGAAAATAAACAAACTATAATAAAGGGCAAGGAAAAAATGTAGTAAAAATAAACAAACTATAATAAAGTGCAAGGAAAAAAATGTAATCTTTATATAAATCTTACTAACGAACTAAAAATACTTTATTTAAAAAAAAAAATAAAATAAGTTTGTGATTCGAACCCACGTGCTAGGCGAGTATATTCTCTGTCGTCTAACACGTTCCTTGCTGACAATTCGTATAAGGTGAGGTTATAAGTTGTCTGTCTCACTTTGAGAGAAACTGATTGGTTCCATAAATCAATCAAACGTCCAAGTCTGGTGGGACAGGACCGTATTCAGATAATTTAATATTTTTGCAATAATGAATTAAATATGATTACTCACTTAAATTATTAATTGCTATAACCCATCCACAATAGAATTATTTTTTGCTCAGTTTAGCCAACAACAAAAATTTTAAATAAGAAATTATTATTGTTGCCCAGCAAGTACCATGTGGAGGTATGAGCTTAATTGACAGGAAGGAAGTGGTTGGGGTGTTAGTTTGGGTGAGGCTATGTTAGTAAAATTAACAATAAATTCTGAAAACAAAACTTAAACTCATTAATAAATAAATTAAACTATAAAAAATTCTAATACTGAAATAAATAATAAAAAATTGGCATTCTGCGCGTACCTAATTGAAATAAAATAATCTCTTCTATAAATAATCCACATACCCTGGTACACAGCAAAAATAAATCACTAATAATAAACAATAATTAAAAACACACGACTAAAACACACACTAATAACTATTAAATAATATCACAGTTTCCGAGAATAACACTAATCACTAATAAAAATATCACACACAATGTCACAACTTTACTCGTTGCAATCTTCCCATGGACGAAACATTAATTGTTACGATGGCGGCTGGTGGATTTAGGTTATATCATATCTCAGTAATGGAGCATGGAACCCAAGCAATATTTTAAGGTACGACTACCGGTACTGAATGAAGAAGTTTTGCAAAAAAATTTAAAAAAAAAATTGAGAAAAAAAGTTACAAAAATGCGCTGCCGATCCAGATTATTTCTAGACCATTAGTAAAATATTTGGAAACTATTTTTTTCGTAATCAGAAGGAAAATTTATCTCCCAGTTTTTTTGTTGTTTTCGAAAATTTTGATTTTTTGTACAGTTATGACAATTTGAAATGTACACAATGAAGAATTTAAATTTTAAAATGTCATAACTTTACAAAAAATCACAATTTTCGAAAAAAACGGGGTGATAAATTTTTCTTCTGATTAGGAAAAAAAAATAGTTTGCAAATATTTTACTAATGGCCTAGAAGTAACTTGTAACTTTTCCTCAATTTTTTTTTGCAAAACTTTTTCATTCAGTACTGGTAGTCGTGCCTTAAAATAATGTTTGGATTCCATGCTCCAATATTGAGATATGGTTTAGCCTAAATCCACCAGCCACCACTGAATTGTTATCACTGCACTTGTAAACACGAACTACAACTACAATTGATACAATTTAGAGGTTAGCAGCAGTAACAGTTTTGTTTTAGTTTTCAGCATTATTTTAATTATATAGTATTCTTCTCGGTATTTTTTGTCATTACAATGCCATAAAACGGTTTTATGTATACAACATAATAATATATTAATTATATTGTAGACCTACAAGAGACAAAACATTTTGACTCCTAATTTCTTTGCAAGAACTAAAAAAATAAGGTATTTAGGAAAGTTTTAGCTTTATATTTATTTTTTTATTTAACTAGATATAATCTTTTGTGTGTCAAATATAACATGCTTTTTTTGTAGGTTTTTTTGGGTATATTTCTTTAAATAACACAATAAAGAACATCCAGACTATTTAAATATTTTTATTAAAACCATATACATTTTTTATTTTGGCTTCTAAAATATAATTCAAATAAAAAAATTAGTATTGAAAATAAAGTGATTTTATTGAAAAAAAAAACAACAATTTTTATATTAGCTAACCTATGCATTGTGTATTTTAAATAATAGATAGTATTCTATAAACCTATGTATCAATATAATTAAAAAAAACAAAGTTTCTAACAATCATTTATTTAAATGTGCATCTTATTATAAGAAATAGTGTACTTATATAAAATAATATATACATTATTGTCCTTTAAATAATATTAATTTATTATAAACAGATCTCATGCTTCTACTTCTATCAAACATATTGCTGTTATAATGGTGAATTCTAATTTTAAAATATAGAGATATTAATTTAATTAAATTGCTATAGTGACAGGTAAACGCAGTCTGTTTTTTTAAAATGATTATTTAGGTTTTTAAATAAGTTTTGATTAATTAACAAATCTAACAATTTTATGTTTAATAAATTGACATTTATTAAATTATTTCTTTTATTTATATAAATTTGAAAGATTTTCTCTGAAGTTCGACATATAAATATTACATCTTCAGAGGGATACGAGAGTTGACCTCTGTCTTTTTGATTTATAAAGGACGTAAGAAAGTCAGCTCTGTCCCCCTAACAATGCTTCTACACATTCTTCACATTTTAGAATTTTCAAGAGTTTGGTTACAATATAACCCCCTACATAAATAAGAATTTCATTTTTAAATTCTGATATTTCTATATTTAGAATGTGGTAATACATGTCATCATCCATTTCTGGTTCGTTTATATCTTCTGCTATTTGCTGTCTACCACACGATTTATTAATAATATCAGAAGGAGACAAAACTGAAATTGTTTCCAATGGAATACAATTTTTTTCTAAAAGAATCTCTCAATTCAAGGTGTACAAGCATTTTCTTATACGCGACTTTAAATTGTTTAGCTGTTGGGTTGTCGTTACAACCCCTCATTGCCAAAAAAAAGTTCAACATGATCCTGGCTAATTTTGTAAGTAGGAATATACAACAATAATTGATTTTCTTCAATAATATTGTTATAGAGAAATTTTATACTTTCGATACAAAACAACAATCCTATTACCCCCATTTTTCTTACACTCTCACAAACAGGTTTGCCGATCACTAATTCCAAAGATTTAAAATAATCTGCTGTTTCTGACAAAAATTTATTAAAACCCTCAAAATTTTGTTTGTTAACAGGCTGTTTGTAACCATACTGATACATATTTCTGGAATTCAAGATGTCAAATAAGTTATTAATACATCTAATAAATTTTACTGTAGCTTCACAATCTTTAAACTGCTCTAATTTTAAAGTTTCGTTTAAAAACTCCAAAGCATGTGCTACAAAAGTACTAAATAGTTGGGTGGCTAATTTAACTTTCATTTTTTTGGTTTTTAAAGAATATGTGATTTTCTCAATTTATTTGCTAAATGAACACCCTCTTCATCTTGCAATTTCATTAATTTTACTAAATATTCCTACTGAATAATATCACCCTTATCAATAATATTTTTTTTTATCTCCTAACAAATTTCTTAACAATTTAATCATATGACAGGGGTAAAAAAAGACTGCAATTCTTCTGCCACAACTGGGATCAACAAATGTAGATTGTATATTTTTGGGATCAAAATTACACCCTAACTGTTTGGCCAACGTAGCATTGTTCGTAGCTCCATCAAAACATATTGAAACCAACAGTAGCCCCGTTTCATTGACTAACTTTAGACACTGTAGCACTAAATTTTTTTTTGTTGACCGGTTAAACTATCTATTAAAAAATATCCAAGAGGAAGCTTCCATGACTCATTAATGCAAACTAGCATGAACACGAGTGCATCCTTGGCTACAGGATGACTGTCAGTTTCAGTTTCTACTCCAAAATCTACAAATCCGTAATACTTCGTTCCATCCCACTCCACATGCTGACGAATTGCCATTTCGTCTATAGTTAAGCTGCAAATAAGTTTATAATCTGTATTCTGTCCTTTGATTTTTAATAGCTCGAAAACTTCTGCTGTAAATCCGGCCTCGCCATTTATATTTTTGTACCACCTCGATATAGTCTTTGGGTGAGGAAGAGCCGAATTAAAAGTATTACGAACAAAATTGTAGGCCTTAACAGAATAATAAAGAAGAGTTAATGAAAAGGCTTTAAGCTGTTCGCCATACTTATGTTTATGGTACATCTGTCTCTGCAAAAATTCTTCATTAGGTCCTATCTTACACAAAGTTTCTAATGTTTCATCGGTGACTTTGCCACTGAGTGATTTAATCACCTCAGCAAGCCTAGCAACTCTTCTTAAAATGGCAAAGACTTGTCCTAAGCCTCTTAATTTTTTTACGAGCTTTAGTCAACTGAGACTTCAGTTTTCGTTTTCGGGGTGTTTCAACCTTAAAAAAAATTTACATAATTAATAAACAATATTGGCACTATTATTGACTTTTGATTATAGATTGAATGAAGACTTACTTTACATAAGATGTTTATTATTTTTTTTTTTAATTTAACATACTTCTATTACTTACTGAATGCCAATATTAAATAATAAAGGCCCTGGCAATGCTGACTGAACAATTTGAACAACTTATTTAATATGTTTTTTAAATAAGTATACTTTATTTTTCAATAAGTTAAAATACTTAGTAATAGTACTCAATAATAAATTTTACTTAGTTAACTTACTTTAGAATACCCTCGAATAGGAGAACTTGGGGGTGTTTTATTTTCCACAAAACCCAAACTAGTAAATGACCTTTGTGGCAATTCTGTCCATTCTATGTCCTAATAATCCAGTACTTGTTGATGGCCGTGGTTCATTTAACAAAGATATAGCAGCACTTGTCGATGGTTGAGACGAAACAGATGTAGTTTCGGTCAAGCTTTTACTAGTATCCTATAAAAAATAAGATGTATTATACCTACGTGTTATTGTTTATATTGTTTAAATCCTTTTGATATTTTATCTACAGGGTTTTTCCTCATATATTAACACTCCCCTGTCTAGCCCCCTGTAGACTTCATTTTAGGAGTTATCGAAAAATATTAAGTTTTATGGATTTTTTTTCAATTTTCATAATTTGCAATCAGAAAAAATAAATGAATATTGAGAATGTAAAATTTCTAATTGAACTATCCCTCTGCTTTATTGAACATCATTCACCTGAATTTAAAAAAAATTAAAGGCCCTTGGAAAATTTTACATTTTCTATATTGATTTGTTTTCTGTAAGAAAATCACAAAAATAAATCCTCGAAAAAAATATATTTGAAAATAATAGTATACCTAAATAATACACACCAATTTTTTAATTATATTCGAATAAATTTAATAGGTATTTATAAAATAATTTTTCTGCTCATATGGAAACAGTAAATAAACAAAAGTTATGAATAAATACATTATTGTAAAAATAATTCAGGCACAAAATTTTAAATACGTTTCTAATTTTTATAAAATTTTATGTAAGTAAATATTTGAGAACTTCAGAAAAGGTAATTTTTTGGACACTATTAACTGTTTGTTTAATAATTTAAGTAGGTCCTACTGTATTTTTAATAATAATTATTTTAGTGACCTGAATAAACTAATATTATATATTTCTTTCGAATCTACTTACCGTAATGTCCATAATAGGTAAAGCATTTTGTTTTAAATGGAGTGAAAAAGGTGACTTCTCAAAATCATAAGACTCCTGGGTAAAATGTAAGTGGCATACATTGGAATTCACAAACATATCTTCTTTTTCCAAATTTAAAGATACTCTCCAAGCCTCTCTTCTCTCAGTATCCTTTGGAACACTAAAAATAATACAATCTTAAAGTACCTATTATGTAAAATCGTATAAAACGTGCTACTGTCAACATTAAATATATTAATCCTCTTTGATTAATCCACATTATTGCAATAATTAATAATTATCTTTGCAAATCACACGGAAATGGGAAATACGGCTCTGTGTCTCCTTAAACAATCGAATATGGCCTCCAAAACAAACATGTTTATTAAGTAACTTACCGAAATAAATGAATAGATGATTTATTCCTCACACAGTTTGCAGTTTTGTGGTAAACACAATTTTTTATAACGCATCTGGGCATTTTTCACGCTATAGTCACAAAAATAGTCACTGAATCAAAACCTCACTTCCACAACGAACATCGAATCGAACTGTCGAAGATACCGACACACTGTCTGTGATTGGTGGGTGACAGCAGTGGGGGAATTGGCAGCGTGCGCCGTGAACTATGTTCTATCTCCCTTTCATAAATCTATGTTGATATGTAAACAAGCAAATTGTTGTTTTTGTATCGGTCATAGCGGTTTACGAAAATATACCTGGAGAGGCCAACTCACTCTCGCTGTCTTTGTTATTCTTATAGCAATAGAGAGAATAATAATTGGAAATCGTTCAGAGTGAATTTACGTAAACGTCTTTAGCGTCATTGACATTAAGTATTAGGTAAATCGAGAATAAGTTTAGTTTCGATTTAAGTGCGTGTTGTTCTATTTGTGCTTTTTTTATTTCAGTTTTGCGATATTTTAACAGTACCTAAAAGTGCTTTTTGTTATTAGAATAGTTCTTCTTGTCAAAGCTTGGATTTTGTTTGCAGATAAAGTTACGTAGTTGTTTTTATTTAGTGACTTTTAGTTACTGATTTGAACTAGATTTTCCATCTTAATTCATAGGAATATGTTTGATGTCTGTAATTTGAATCTAAATTGGTTGGTAATGTAATGTACCTAAAAGATAGGTTAGTGTAACTCGCCCATTGACCTACATATCAGGTCAATGAACCAGCCGAACATATGACTGCAGAGGTGGTTGTCTCTGATGACTGTTAGAAAACGATTTATTTATTAATAAACTACAGGATTACTTCAAATTATTATAATCGCAGGGTAAGTAACCACTACTTGTTAAAATTTAATAATTCTTTTATAAACTTTGAAAAAACGAAATCAAAATTGTCAGTAGCATTTTATGTTTACTGTTTATCGGAAAATTTGGTTTTAGTTTACGAAACACTTGAAAGAAAGTTTAATTGATGCAAGAAAAAGGCAAACTTGTACATTTCTTATATTAAAAGGTATTTTAAAAAGTTTAAAAATTATTTCAAATGGAGCACTTAATCGCATAAGTAGGTAATTATTTCATTCAAAATTATGTCCCGGAACGAACTTACTGCTAAATTGTATATGAAATGCGGCAACACTGCTAAAGGTCAATGCACTATTTCAGATAAAATGAGGAATGTTTTTAGTAATCAGCAGTTCCAAAACAATTTCATCTTATTTTTTTGAAAGTCGATAACTCAATTTGACGTGGGAATTAAGAGAAAAAAAATGTGTCAGTGGGTTTCTACAGATGTCAAGAATCGGTGGTTTAAATATAACTACGCACTTAAGACTCACCCTGTATATATATATATATATACATATATGCCTTTTAAAAAACAAGTAGGTGGGTATACTAAATACATTTACATAATAAAAAAAATTTTTAGTAGAAAAGTAAAATAATCACCATATACCTTATATTTTAATGCACTATCTGAGTTAACGTTTATATTTTATAGTATTCGCACGGTGAATACTAATGATATTAACATTCTATAAAACTTGTCTTAACATCCCTTTCCGAAATAAGTTTTCTAGGCACGGATTACTTTGAAGCTGGATTTTCTGACGTTAACATTTACAATTTAAATAATAAAATAACTTACTGAAATATTTTTTACAGAATACAATTTTTCTATTGCGTAACAAGTCACGTAAAGCAAAAAATTGTATACAAATATTTCGTTCCGTCTGTTCATTTATTGTCAGAAAAAAAAATGTAAAACTTCCCCAGACTTACTTAAATACAAAGGTGGAGAAGTTTCAACTCTTAAGTATATATTTTTCTTAAAAACTCCAAAACTCTTTCAATTATTAATATGAAATCTTTACCAGAACGTTAGTTGTTTACGATTATGATGAGTATTATTTAAGCAGCGTTGATGGTAAATTACAAGAAGGGGAGATTGAAGCAGCTATAGTAGACCACAACTTTATGAGACACATAAAAGATCTCAAAGGTTTGCCGCGATGCTCCTTAGGATAGAGCGGGGCATGCTTTATTTTTCTACAGCATATTAAATAATAAAAATAATGTATTACTTAATATATAAAACATCATTATTCTCATGTAAACTATGTTCTGGCATGATTAAAATAAGAAATTAACGGAAACACGCCTGTATCAATTATAATTTCAAATTATTTTGATATAATTACGCAACTCCCTCCTGATCTAACGGTTACTAAAAAGGCCATAAAAATCGGCCATAAAAGTGGCAAAGCCGCCGTAATTACATGCGACTCAGTACCGTACGTAAAATTTTTGTGCATTGAAACACACAATGTTAGAAATTTAAAAGTATCGCATCTTTGATAAATAAATAGTTATTTGATACCACGATAAATTTTAAAAAATTACCCTGTTTTGCTTGTGTCAAGATAGGAATAATATTTTATATATTGGTGGAGCATTGATTAATTTTGTTAGTTTAAATTAAAATTATAACCAATATTCTCTTGTTGCTCAGTTTAGCCAATAATAATTTAATATATCGAATTATTATTGCTGCCCAGCAAGGACCATGAGGAGGTACGAGCAATTCCTTACCAACAAATGTAGGTTCAGAGTTAAGGTTATCGATATTATTAAAATAGGTAACAGAAATAAAGTAAATCTTTAAATTTTTTAAATAAATAAAATATTACATTTATATCGATAACCCTAACTGATCTGATTGACCCAAATTAAATAAATAAATTAAATTCTGGAAAACAAACAAATAATTATCAAATAAATAAATTCAATTCTGGAGAACAAATAAATAATAATTATCAAATAAAATATGTATACATATATATAATATAATAAATAAAAATAATGTTATATTGCACTTGCGCGTATGTAAAACACTGATAATATGATAAAATCACAATGTACACTAAATCACATAATATTTTATTCAAAACACTAATCACTGTACTCACTCAACACTTCACAACTACTTTCTAAATCGGTATCTGAATCAAGATATTTTATTAAACATCTTGATTAGGGCTGATTCTTTTTCCTAACTTAATGTATTCATCATCAATTTTAGTGACATGTTGAATACAATTTTGCCAATAACTTGGTGTTCTCTCACTTCAGCTTTAATAAGGTCGATTACTTGACATCAAATTTGGGAAAGGTGTTATTTTTTCGAATGCTTCTTTTCAGCTGACTCCATATCAGTACAATCGGGTTGTAAATACAAAAATATTGGGGGCAACCGTAAAACTATATATCCTTGAGCTTCAGCCATTTTATCAATTACATATTGTGTTGACAAATTTTGCTTCTTAAAAATATCCAAAAGATCTTTCTTTTTAAAATTTTTTTGAAATTCCAAATTATGTTTACGGAGAAATTCTTGATTATCTTTTTTCTTTGTTCCAGTATTTGGTATTTTTTTTGATCTGTCGCGAATGATACAAAGCATTGTCTAAAACAATTACGCTGTTTATTTCTATATTTGGTAGCAATGATGTGTGAAATTTTCTCTGTAATTTGTGAGCCATTACCATTGCCCATATCTTCGTGAAATTTTGTTCGTGCTAGGTTGAGGATCTTCCGAAGGCCTGAACATTATCACAATATTATTTTACCACAGCCACTTATAAATGGAAAATACGCGAATAATTCACCACCCGCTGGAATATTTATAAAAACACAACTACCGAAAGTACGCTTAAACACAAAGGAAAATTTCACTCATCTATTAAAGTATTATACATTCTCATCATAATCCAAATAAAATGTAAACACTGAAGCACACACTGTATTTATAAAGCACGTAACCTCTATAAATTCTAAAAGGCACGATTCATTCGATGTTTCGCGGAAGAATGACCTTGGGTTCCTAAATGCTTTCTCGTTATTAGGATTTTACAGCTGGTTCGGTAGTAACCGTTAAATCTAAAATATTTTAGGAGGGAGTTTCGTAATTATATCAAAATAATTTGAAATTATAATTGATGTTTCCGTTAATTTCTTATTTTAATCATGCCAGAACATAATTTACATGAGAATAATGATGTTTTATGTATTAAGTAATACATTATATTTATTATTTAATATGCTGTAGAAAAATAAAGCATGCCCCGCTCTATCCTAAGGAGCATCGCGGCAAAGCTTTGAGATTTTTTTATGTGGCTCTTAAAGTTGTGGTCTACTATAACTGAAAAATATCTTTTTTGGAGATTGAATAAAGAACCTATCCAATATTTAACTAAAGAATTTGAACAACACACGTTTTAAGAAAATGCAAAAAATTACACTGGCGGACAAAAAAATAATTTTGTTTGTAACACGTACCTGAATGGCATATCCCACTGGAATAAAGCCTTCTGATTACAGAAATGACAAGCAAGAAGTCGTAACACGTAATGTTTTCATGTTACACTAATGAAACATTATGGGCAGGATAACATAATTGTTAATTTTACTAATCTATTTATTGCTGTATATCAATGATGTGAATGACATATATTATGCTGACATAGATATATCTACAAAGATGGAGAACATTTTTTGAAAAACATATACTCAGTTCATTTTTTTTGGAGGGGGTCAAATCGTCTCGCTATAAGAATTAAGAATAATCACCCATCATGGCTGGGTCCCATCGTCCTTGATAACGAATTTTCATTGTCGCTATAACTTGATAAAATCTTTCTCCTTGCTCGTCGCTTACCGCACCCAAATGTCCAGAAAAAAAAATGTATATGAGGATGCAGAAAGTGAATTTTTAAAGATATACGGCAACCAAGCTCTTTGGTATGAATCTAAAAGTTCACTTACTAGTTGCTTGTAGTTCTCATCCATCTTGTTCCCTAAATGCTTCATTTTTTGGACACAAAATTAGATCAACAGACATTTACACGATTTGAATTGCAACATGCTTCAATCAATATTCCATCGTATGATGAACTTGTACGTTTTTAATAAAACAATGTACGGCATTGGAGTCAGTCGTAATTTTTTTCGCCTGTAGAAATAAAAAAAATCTAAGAATTTTGTTTTTAATAAAAATCAAAATTTTATTTCACATAAACCGAACCCATCATGTTTTATAAATTCTGTAAACAATACAAATAAATGTTCCTCTGGCTCAAATTTTTTCCTGTCCGGCAAAATTATTTTCACATAAGTTCTTTTACGACTGTCCCACAAACAAAAAAATAGTAATATTGTGTAAAGCCTCCTCGAAGCCCTACTAAAATGGCTATTACTTTTCAATCCCCACATATTTGCCATTTGTATTTGTAGAAATTAATTTCGTCGAATTTGACTGGACATTTTTGTCAAATCAGAGTTATGTAAACACACGAAAATACTTTCTAACTGACTCAATTGGACATTTGGAAGATCAAAACAAGACTGATACTGAAAATATCCCACCTGTTCACACAGAAATGTACGTATTAGGACTTGTTGGATATTTTTTTAGTTAATGGGGAGCTATTAACAATATAAAAGCAGTACTGTGAACTATGTTACAAAAATTGTGTCGGCCAGCAGTGTTATTAGTAGACACACCAGACAGGCAGACACACAGACAGAAAATTTTTTCTGTCTGAAATTTTGTGTATCGTCATAATTCGTCGAGATTTGTCCAGAAATGCAATAAAAATTTTCAAAATTTTTTTTCAGGAATATATAACTTCCTCACTTTGAGGTGTGAGGAAGTAAAATGAAGCTTCAAGATAATTAATGCGGAATATGTCATATGTCGATGCTACAAAAAACTGTAATAATGAGTTTGTCTACGTTGAAGAGGAGGATGTTGCTGAGGGGCTATTATTAATACAGATGCTGTAAATAGAAAAAAAATAACTTGTAAAAGAAAAAAGGTCGTGCAAGAATTGGAACTCGTGCCGTGCAACTTCGGCCTGCATCAAAAGAATCAAGTATTCGCTTAATCGATGCAATATCCGTCGCAGGAGTTTTAGAGATGAATCGAAGAAGAGGCTTTTACAGCTGAGTCTGCCAACGAATGGATTTTCTCATTATTTGAAAGGTGGCAATACATAAATCGACTGGAGGATTTAGTCATAGTAGCTTGTCATGCTTCTCTTCAAAATACTGCAGAAAGGACGCAGGTTATATTATTAAAGTTAGTGTCCTATTTACCAATGCTAAATCCAATGGAAATAATTTGGAGTAAAATTAAAACAGCAGTCAGATGGCAACTCAGAATTTCTGATGTTGTTCCTCCTGGAGTTGGGCAGCAATGGCTGTTATATTTAGAAAATATTTTAGACTAGCCAAAACATACAGTTGTGTTAGAGCAGTATAGGATACTACCATTCATCAAGCAGCTGATTTAGCGCTGGAGGAAATGCCTGTCGGACGGTAAATTGTATTCTAATTTAATTATGTAATATTTTAGTTTCTGTGTACATTACCTAATTTTGTTATATTATTTTCGCTAATAAAAACGCTCTAAAAACTAACCTAACATGCTTTAATACGATATGATTAAAATATCTGAAATACCTTTAATAATACAAGTATTACTTACTGAATTGCAATTTAATCTTTCTGAAATATAAATGACGCATTCTGAAATACAAATGACTAATCTGAAATGCAAATGATGCTTTCTTAAATAAAATTAACTTAACTGAAATTCAAAAGATGTTTCCTGAAATAAAATTTACTAAACTGATATACTAATGATGCTTTCTGAAACAAAAATGGCCATTTCTGAAATACATCTGTACGTAGCAAACACTTTCTGCACTCTTAACACCATACATGGATGATCAATTCTTGTAAATTCACAACATTAAACAATATAAAGCGTTAGGTATAGTTATCATGGGCGTCGAACCAACAGTTTTAGAATCTTTTTTTAATTTTTGGAATACATTGAATATTATTTACTACTTTGTATTAGAGTATAGATACATTATAAAAGATCAGATGGACTTTTAACACTGAGATTGGAAAAATTTTTCTGGCGCGGCAGTAACCCAATGCAACGGTGGACTCACAGAGGGAGAATTAAGTTGGATGTTAGAACGATGATTGATTCACAATAAATAATTGCCTCACACGCAAAATATAGACACAAAACGTTGAACACCATACCCCCACGTATTCTCGAAACTAGAGAAAATTAACGATTTTAACGGACACATTAGTATTAAACACAGTAATGCAAACTAAAATTGGCTAATTTCGTCACTGAAACATTTTTGCTGTTGACCAGTGTATTTACCTTCTCTATACCAAATTAATCATGCTAGACAGTATGTATCAATCCAATATATTTTTCTTTTAATTACAAAGGCAAAAGAAAGTCTTACTTTATTTATTAATTATAGTAATAATATCATATTGCTGAACATATCAATCATAATATCCTGTGCCACCTGCATGTCTTATGTTCTTTTTAATTACTACATAAAGTTTGAATCGTTACAATTTTAACTTTCTATTAACTGTTCTTAGTTTCTTATTTTATACGTGCAATGTTAAGGTTAGGAGATAATTTATTATATTCGCTAGAAATTTAAAGTAAATGTTTAGAAATTCAGATAGATAACTATATACATATACACTCACCGACAAAAAAGTCGGTCACCTAAAATATTGTAAACATTTGGTGTTGAATAACTTTTGAAATTTTTCCGCCGATTTTGATTACTTTTCTTCATATTGTAAAGAAATTCATCCAAATTGCCACATGTACCTCCAGTTTTGGAAAAAAAAGTTACAGCCCATTATACCGGGAATACCAAAATGATGTATTAGTGGTGATCTTAGTTCGAAACACCCTGTGGAATAATTAGGGAACTTAGTCAGGCTCTCTTGTACTCTGCAATCTGTTGCAGGGCCCCTATTTTCAAAATGTTTTTTTTATTCATCTCAATATCTGAATCTTTGTAGTGAAACTTTGCAAATTATTATTCCAAATACACGATTTATCAGTATGCCAACCTTGCTTATGAAAAATATCGAATTTGGCATGTATCTGATTTTTGTCGGAACTCATTTGACAATAATTGTCACACAATTTTCAATCTATCAACATGGTATTAGGTATTGAGGACGTGTGTATAGTTGTCGCCTTAATTGAAGATGGTCGGTGTTACGTTACTTGTCTAATAAGTTGGGAATACCCCGATCAACCATCCACAATGCTTGGAATCGTTATGTGGAGACAGTTAATTGTACCCGGTGACCAAGATCAGGTAGAAGGAGCGCAACAATAGCAGTTCATGACCGTTTTATCGCTCTTAATACGTTAAAAAATAGAAGATCTACTGCTGCTCCTCTTCAACATCGCTTAGAAATAGTGCAGAGAGAACGGTCAGAAGAAGGCTTGCAGAACGTGGAGTTTATTTACGTTACCAGGGACAGAAACGCTAATACGACGACATCGACTAGACCGGCTTAGATTTGCACGAGATGTCAAATGGAATCTGCAACAGTGGGGTAGTGTTCTATTCACTAATGAGTCCAAAAATTTTCTGCGGTCACCTGATGGTTGTGAAAGGGTGTAGAGATGACGAAATGAAAAGTTTGCAGACTACACTATTTCCAAACGAGTCTCATATCAAAGTGGTTCTGTTATGGTGTGAGCCGATATTTCAGCGGAAGCACGAACTGAACTATTTTTTGTTGAAAAAGGAGCTCTAAGCACTCACCCTTAAGAAGTTGTAGTTCAATATCCTCCTTTTATTGGAGATGAATTCATTTTAATGCACGACAATACAAGGCCGCATGTAGTTAACGTTGTGAACCAGCATTTGAACTAGGTTGGGATTCAGCGATTAGAATGACCTGCATGTAGTCCTGATCCCAACCCCATCGAACATCTTTGGGATCAACTTAAAACAAGTGTTGGTCGTCATCCTGTATTGCCAGGAACTCTGGCAGAGCTGCATTTTGCGTTTCAGGCTGAATATGCTGCAATCCCTCAGGATTTAATTATAAATCTGGTTATTGAAATTTAATTTTCTACCCATTCATTTATTTATTTCATTGAAATTGCAAAGTTTTTCGTGAAACTGTGTATGTTCTATAAAAGTTCAAATATTGGGATGAATAAATAAAAGGAATGTTAAGAATAGATGGGGCTTTGTAACAGAGTACAAGAGAATCTGACCAAGCTCACTAATCATTCCACAGTTTGTTTCGAACTTAGATCACCAAAACATCATTTAGGTACCCCCCGGTATAATAAGATATAACAATTTTTTTCCTAAAATTGGAAGTACATGTGACTACTTGGATGAATTTCTTTACAATATGCCGAAAAAATAATCAAAATCGATGGAAAATTACAAAAGTTCCTGAACACCAAAGGTTTACAATATTTTGGATGGTCGACTTTTTTTGCTGGTGAGTATATAAGAAAGAAACAAATGTCCGTGGGAAGTAGTTTTGAGAGTTGGTAAAGTCAAATTTCTAAACGCGTATACCATGTGCTCCACCAAGTTTTTCGCAGCATGTGTTTCATCAATCTATAAAACATAACTAAATATGTAATTTGGGGTTAGAACATTATGGATAATTTTCTGTCGTATAGTAGAATCAAAAAAAGGTCATTCCATTTATGTGCAAATAACATCGTAACTCAGTTTTTGGGCAAATTTAGATTTTTACACAATCTTGTAAAAAAATTAGATCTTCCATTAATCCTATTGTCAAATCTCTGTTCATAAAAATGGATTTATTATTAATAAATAACATAATCGTAACTTTATTTTAATAACAAGATTTTAACTTCAAATACGATAAGTATTTTCTCCATTTCACTTTGTGCACTAATCAGAATAACATCGTATCTCAGGTTACAGTATGGTATTTGTGAGTTTGTCCAGCGACATGATGGTTTTACATTACTATTTTCCTAGATATTTGTTTTACATATAAAAATCTGCAACCAATGTATGATTATTGCGTTTCTTGAGAAAAGATGTTATTATTATTTTTCCTGTACATGTCTTAATTTTGCAAAATAAATAGGTTTTTGCTGTTTTTGTGTATTATTTCTTTTTGGTTATTTGCACGAAAATATATATGTTTCAGGAACATATCTGTACTATTTTTCATACCTAATTTCTGTTTTCCTTTGAATTTAATGCATCGGCTCATTTCATAAAATCTTGTCCTCTTGGAAATTCTTTTAACGGCACCCATAGTACGTACACACGAAATCCTATTTTTGACCGCTACTGGTGACGAATAAATATATCCAAAATTCATTTGAATATCATCTAATGTTTGCATTCAGTACTTAACACCAATTATCACCCCTTACTTTCTTTATACTTTCTTATTCATCGTAAACGTAAAATACATTATTTCCACATTTAATTCTTTTATTGCATATGCTATTATATATTGACCAATGGTTTATTTACGTTTTAACCGCTCGTTCTCGTTTCATTAAAGAAGCAAATATCCGGCATATATAACTATTCATTGTAAATTGATTAGTTCTGCAATTTAGTCCAAAACAATACGTTTATCTGCAACGAAGTTTATAATGCACATATATATTGACAGATGAAAATCATAGCTTGCTATAAATTAAAATCGTAAATTCACTTGAGCTTGTTTTAAAAGTCCTTGTTGGCCCATATTATTGAATTTAATTAAAAAACAAGTAGACCGATTTAGCTTTGCATTCGGTGGCTGTTTAATTTTTGTGGTATTTATTTACAAAAAAAAAAAATTCATTCAACAGTCAATCGAGATTTACTTTAATTTTTAATTCGATCAAAATCAAAATATATTTACTGCTTCAATCACCGTGTAATAATAATTTTTGACGTTTCAAATTTTAGGAACTGCGAAATTTGTCCCAAAATATTCATGATGGCGTAAAAGTGTGTACAAAATTTCAATTTATGGCTTTATTTAAATATTTAAACACAATATTTTATTGGCTTTATATTTGAGTTAGAATCTTTCATCAATTTCTTTTTGTAAAGTTAACAATAAGAAATTCAGTAGTCCTATTTTGCTCGTCAACAAAATCATCCTCTTCCTTGGCATCTAGAACGTGTGTAACAAATTACAAAGTTTTATCTCAAAAACTATGGCTTGCTATCGCGATATGGACACACGAACAGCACTCATTTTTTTTGGATTCTTGTAAACTGACAAAATCTTTAAAAGTTGCTGACAATGATGTTTTGTTTGACACTGTAATAATTTATTTCTATTATGTTGTTATCTTAGAAATGTGATGATTTGAAACAATTTTCTCGAATACCATTTTGCTAAAAAAATTATAATAAGGGTATTTACTCTTGTAAAAAAATTGAATTTTTAAATTTTTGGACAACCTGTATAAAATTTTAATTTTTTTTTCATCGACAATCGTATTTTTTCAGCAAGCAAATTTTTTTTATAAAGTATGACTTTTCCATCGCCGGACATGCTGTATATATATATATACATATATATATATATATATATATATATATATATATATATATATATATATATATATATATATATATATATATATATATATATATATATATATATATATATATATATATATATATATATATATATATATATATATATATATTTGAATACAATACATCCATTTTGGTCACTCTTTGATAAACATTAAAAATTTTATTAAAAAATCTATTTCTGAATCCAGAGTGCTGTGGTGCCCAAAATATATTTTAGTTTGTGTGCTACGTTACTATAAAAATATAAATATAGTTTAAAAAAACTAAAAAACACGCTTTTAAAGCACATCAAACTAAAAAGTGAAAAATAATTATTAATATAAACTGAAAATAATAATGAACGAAAAAATACTAGTATTATTGTGAAAAAAGCGTGGGGTGCTTTGTGCAATATTTTTCGTATATCGAGCACCCCACGCTTTTTTCACAATAATACTAGTATTTTTCGTTCATTATTATTTTCAGTTTATATTAATAATTATTTTTCACTTTTTAGTTTGATGTGCTTTAAAAGCGTGTTTTTTAGTTTTTTTAAACTATATTTATTTTTAACTTTTTAGTTTGATGTGCTATGAAAGCGTGTTTTTTAGTTGTTTTAAACTATATTTATATTGCTTATTGATGCTGATATTATAACATATTACGATCCAACAGATATTTCTGAAAAAAAAAAAAAAATTTTATTTCAGCCGTGAGGTTCGAACTCACGCCGGATGAGTCTGTCGTTTCGCGTCGAGTGCCTTAACCCACTCGACTACCGGGCTAATTAACAATTATGGAATCTACTGACATATTAAGCCTTTGCTTTCACGCAGGGATACGTGAGGAAAGGATTGGCTATCCTGAACAGGATAATGATATAAACTTATCAAATTATTGTATTGTTACCGGTTCTTCATAAGTGTACAAAGTTTCAATTAAATCTGTCCGTTTAAAGTGGGTCAAAATCGAGTCCAAAGAGTCGGTTACAAACAAACAAACAAACAAACATACAAGTGAAGCTAATAAAAGCTTGTTAATAAATATAGTTTAAAAAAACTAAAAAACACGCTTTTAAAGCACATCAAACTAAAAAGTGAAAAATAATTATTAATATAAACTGAAAATAATAATGAACGAAAAATACTAGTATTATTGTGAAAAAAGCGTGGGGTGCTTTGTGCAATATTTTTCATATATCGAGCACCCCACGCTTTTTTCACAATAATACTAGTATTTTTCGTTCATTATTATTTTCAGTTTATATTAATAATTATTTTTCACTTTTTTAGTTTGATGTGCTTTAAAAGCGTGTTTTTTAGTTTTTTTAAACTATGTTTATTTTTAACTTTTTAGTTTGATGTGCTATGAAAGCGTGTTTTTTAGTTGTTTTAAACTATATTTATATTGCTTATTGATGCTGATATTATAACATATTACGATCCAACAGATATTTCTGAAAAAAAAAAAAAATTTTATTTCAGCCGTGAGGTTCGAACTCACGCCGGATGAGTCTGTCGTTTCGCGTCGAGTGCCTTAACCCACTCGACTACCGGGCTAATTAACAATTATGGAATCTACTGACATATTAAGCCTTTGCTTTCACGCAGGGATACGTGAGGAAAGGATTGGCTATCCTGAACAGGATAATGATATAAACTTATCAAATTATTGTATTGTTACCGGTTCTTAATAAGTGTACAAAGTTTCAATTAAATCTGTCCGTTTAAAGTGGGTTAAAATCGAGTCCAAAGAGTCGGTTACAAACAAACATACAAACAAACAAGCAAACATACAAGTGAAGCTAATAAAAGCGTGTTAAAAAGAGCAATATGATTGCATTACTTAATTGTCTAGAGGCGTTTAAAATTTTTAAATGTGATTTTTACCCACTAACTCGGTTTTTTTAAATGGGAAGTTAATCGTCCACCAACATTTTTAAATACCCCATTTTCATACGAATCTAATGATACCAAAATTTTGAAAATCCGCTCAGAAATATTTGAGATTTCAGCAAAAATACAATGCAACCAAGCTTTTAGAAACATGCGGCTAATAGATTAGTGGGCTTTGGAAACTAAAATGACACATTTCTGTTTAAAATCTGGTAACCTAATAACATTGGAAAAATCATAGTGGCCATTGAATGTAATAAAACAATATCAGCTGTCAGACAGATAAAAAATAAATCGTTGCGGAAATCTCTTTGAGTAAAAATTAAAGAAAATGAATAATTTTAGTAGAAGTGAAAAGGTCGATATGTTACTGATATATGGAGAGTGTCACAAAAATGCAACTGCAGCTGCAGGACTGTATCAGCAACGATATCCCAACAGACGTCCTCCAAGCAGACACTTGTTTGCCAGAGTGGAACAAAAATTAAGAAACGAACCCGATCAACAAGATGACCATCAAACATTTATTGTAAGTGAGGACAAAGAAATTGATGTATTAGGATTTGTGATGGTACACCCAACAACATCAACAAGGGAATTGTCAACGGAATGCGACATTAGTCAGTCTTCGGTTTGCAGAATTTTAAAGAAACATAAGTTTCGGTCTTATAAATACCAAATACACCAACATGTTTATGGAGATGATAAAGACAGGAGGCTAGTATATTGCAACTGGTTCTTAAATGCAGTACAACAAAACCCAGGTTTTCCTTTTCATATTTTATATTCAGATGAAAGTAGATTTACGAACCAAGGTATGTTTAACAGAAACAATACTAGGTACTGGGCTCAAGAAAATCCGAGGTTGGTAGGGCGGAAAGATTTGGGTTTAACTGTTGGCTTGGAGTACTTGGAGATCGAATAATTGGACCCATATTTTTTGATGGAACACTTACTGGCGAACGATATTTAATCTTTTTACAAAACCAGACAGCAGAATTTCTTGACTTACTTCCTCTTGCCTATTTACAAAATCTGTTTTTCCAACAAGATGGTGCTCCCCACATAATTCCAGAAGAGTGATGGAATATTTAAACAACTTGTATGGTGAACGCCTTATCGCAAATCAAGGTCATATCAGGTGGCCTCCTAGGTCACCTGACTTAACACCCCTCGACTATTATGTATGGGGCACTCTCAAAAATAAAGTTTATAAAACTTCTTCTAATACCCGTGAAGAGCTGCAAAATAAAGTGGTACGGGCTCTTAATGAAATAACGCCGGCTGAATTGCGTAGAGCCATTCAAGCAACTGTACGCAGAGCCGAATTGTGTATAGAAAAAAATGGTGGACATTTTGAACAATATCTATAATGTCAATTTATGGTTTAAGTATATTAATTATTTTAATATGGATACCTACTGTTACCTAGTTTAAGTTTAATTGTTCAAACGGAATTGATTTTTATTTATTTATAGGCCCGATATTTATGTTCATTTAAATAAAACTCTGAAAACCGTACTGATGTCGCATTCTGTTGCTAATTTCCTTGTGGATGTAATTGTGTTTACCTCCACATACCTATGCTAAACTTACTTGTAACGTTCTTTGCGCTCACAATTATTAAATGTTTGATAGCTCAAGATTGCCTATAACTACACGAGTCTGTCTGGCAGCTGATATTGTTTTATTACATTCAATGGCTACTATGATTTTTCCAATGTTATTGGGTTACCAGATTTTAAACAGAAATGTGTCATTTTAGTTTCCAAAGCCCACTAATCTATTAGCCACATGTTTCTAAAAGCTTGGTTGCATTGTATTTTGGCTGAAATCTCAAATATTTCTGAGCGGATTTTCAAAATTTTGGTATCATTAGATTCGTATGAAAATGAGGTATTTAAAAATGTTGGTGGACGATTAACTTCCCATTTAAAAAAACCGAGTTAGTGGGTAAAAATCACATTTAAAAATTTTAAACGCCTCTAGACAATTAAGTAATGCAATCATATTGCTCTTTTTATTTTTATAGTAACGTAGCACACAAACTAAAATATATTTTGGGCACCACAGCACTCTGGATTCAGAAATAGATTTTTTTAATAAAATTTTTAATGTTTATCAAAAAGTGACCAAAATGGATGTATTGTATTCAAAATTTCCTCTAGATTCCAAAAATGTAAAAATATATAGGGTGTTTCATTTAAAAATCGAAAGTTGTGGGCATTTCCGGTCAAACCCGATGTGCACCAACCTTGATTTTTTTATTGAAAAGATGGCATTTTAGTCGTATAATAAGCCCTCGAAATTTCAATTTTCTATTCCAAATATTTTAGGAGATATCGGGGCGAGCGCAATTCGTGGCTCACCCGGTATATATATATATATATATATATATATATATATATATATATATATATATATATATATATGTATATATACATATATATATATATATATGTATATGTACATATATATATATATATATATATATATATATGTATATATACATATATATATATATATATATATATATATATATATATATATATATATATATATATATATATATATATATATATATACATATATATATATATAATATATATATATATGTATACATATATATATATATATATATGTATATATACATATATATATGTATATATACATATATATATGATTAAATATGATTTGACGGAAACAACTACTCAGCGGGCAAATACCCCGACCTGCATTGAATTACTCCTTCAAATCATGATAGATCGATAGCCAATATCATTTGTCAATTCCTAACCAGACATAGATCGATTTCGAACTTATTTGTTCTCTTCAGTATGCGATAGGTTATGGAACAGACAAATGATAGTGGCCAACCTGCTAGTTATATACTAACTATGGTGAAGTGAATAGTGGTAAGAGGTATGAAACTTCTCATATGGTCTGAATGCTACTATCCGACCGACATCCTCGATGTCTCTGTGGCGGATAGCGACTTGCATCACAGCAAGTAACTAGCAGGTTGGCCACTATCATTTGTCTGTTCCATAACCTATGGCATACTGAAGAGAACAAATAAGTTCGAAATCGATCTATGTCTGGTTAGGAATTGACAAATGATATTGGCTATCGATCTATCATGATTTGAAGGAGTAATTCAATGCAGGTCGGGGTATTTGCCCGCTGAGTAGTTGTTTCCGTCAAATCATATTTAATCACATTAGTTTAGTCCACCTGGGCTAGGGGTCGCCGCTCTCGGTACTTGCTGTGATGCAAGTCGCTATCCGCCACAGAGACATCGAGGATGTCGGTCGGATAGTAGCATTCAGACCATATGAAAAGTTTCATACCTCTCACCACTATTCACATATATATATATATATATATATATATATATATATATATATATATATATATATATATATATATATATATATATATTCGTCGAGATTTGTTCAGAAATATAAATAGTGCAGGCGCCAAGAAACATTCCGTTTAAAAAATCCGTAGGATATATTGATTGACATTCAGAAAGATGTAAAGAATGTTTCACAACATTGTGGAAAACAGTTTAAAAATGTTAACATTAAAAAAATTAAATTAAATAAATTTTGAGGTAAGGTATGAATTCAGAAACAGCATAAATGTCATAAAATGTAAGTTTAATAAGGTAAAATTAAGTAAATAACAGCAATAATAATAATTGATTAAAAATTAATAATAATTGATAAAAAAATAAGATTAATAATAATTGATAAATGTTAATACAAAATTTTATATTTCTAAACATTTATTATGAATGCATTTACAAAGAGAGATACAGATTTAGTTTTTTTTTTTTTTAGAACTACATGACATGGTTTTACAGTTTGCATTTACCTTTAGCAGGTAAAAAATCAATTTCTTTTATTAGAAAAAAAAAATTAAATGTTAAAATTTTAAAACGGTTCTCCACAATGTTGTGGAAAACCGTTAAAAAGACGTGCCTTAACAATTTTAGATATAACTATTGATTACTAATTATTTTATAATGGTTTTGAGACGCTGGAGTTGCGCGCTCCCGTAATAACCATATGGTATTTTGTGAAAAAAAAACTTACTTCCGAAAATTTTGTTTGGCAACCTGTAGAATTTCATTCTTTACATCATTCTGAATTTAAATCATTAACCCGAATGAATCCTATGGATTTTTTAAACGGGATATTTCTTGGCGCCCAGTCTAAAAGGATCCTGTCTTCTTATTGACGTTTCCGTCAAAATATTTCAAAATATTTAATGTATAAAAATGGTTGTTTGCAAAAATTAAACCTTGTGCTTTGCGTTTTGTGTGATGCATAGGTGGAGTTTGAAAGACGGCACTAGCTGTTAAAATATATTTTAAGATTGGACAACGAAGTGTTAAAATCGCTTCATCTCACATCTGTACAATGGTGACTAGCAAGATTTTCGGATACCGGCATATTAAAGGATTTATCGAGACCAAGTCGCTCAAGATCAGCTAGGACAGACGATAATATTCAGCATGTACAGGAAAGTGTAATGCAAGGTCCTCAGAAATCATTAAAACGATGATCGAATAACTTTAAGACGTATATTAAAAATAGAATTATTTTCTGTATAAATTGCAAATCGTGCATCTACCATTGCCAAATGATCACATAGTATGTCTCAGGTATGCACAAAAATTGCTTAAATGCGTTAATGAAGATAACCAATTTATTTCAGACTTAATAGTGAGTGATGAGGCCCATTTTCAGTTAAATTGATTCACAATGTTAAACTTTCGAGCGATTAATGAACGCCCATTGCATCCTCAGCGTGTTAGAGTTTGATGCAGAATATTCGCAAATTGAATCATCGGTCCATTTTCCTTTTAGACAATACAGTCAGCAATACAATAATTACAGAAGCAAGTTACCGTGACATGATTGACACTTTCCTAAGGCAATTACATAATCCAAACTTGTGTTTCCAGGAAGGCGGCGCAACGTAAGCTACCATAAAGCCAGTTAACCGGAAATTATTTCCCGGTTATCTGGCCTTCTCGACTTCCAGATCTAAGGCCCAAATTTCGTCTTGTGGGGCTTCAGTTTACTTAACAAAGCCTGCAACAATCCACAATAAAGGATGCAATTTGCAAAGAAATAAATGACACTGATCGGACAGTTTGGACTGCGGTCATAGAAAACGTACCGCCACGAGAAGGCCAATGTGGACAATACTTGTTAAATGTTATTTTTAAAAATTAACCTGCTGTAAATGCACTCAACAGTTTATGTATTTGTATTTTTATCTGTGTTCATCTGTTACAAATGGCGAATTTTTCGAAAATAAGGCCTCTCTTTATTAAAAATATTATAGTTTAATTTATTTTTTACTATTGATAGAATCGTGCAGACAAAATTAACGATATTTAACTTTAATAATTTAGTATAGGCAAAGATCGTATGAATAATTCTGCTCGAGAGGACTAATGGTGCAATCTTGGTCACAATACTAACATTTACATTAAGCCAACAAATGCTCTAACAAGGTTAATGAAGTTTTGCAGATGAGAAAATTTAAGTCGCGGAAAATTAACTTAAATTTGCGTTAAACTCATCTAAGAGATATACAAGCGATAATCAACCTTTTGTTTCTTAATTTACTTGTCTAGAATATTAAATTGCAGAAAGTAAGTCGTAATAAAAAGAAAGACCAACATTGGAGATAAGGCGGATCTTTGGAGAACACCAGGGTTTGTAAAATTGTCATTGACCAGATTTCATCAGTTAAAACGAACGAATGAGAAAATTTTATATCCATAAACTCGACTGAGGTGGCAAGTCCCAATAGTAACTCATTCAAAGAGCATCGATATCAAATGTTTTGAATATATCCGAAGCTATCGACTGAAACTCTACATGTCTCTAGTCTACGTTATTCCATAATGGGTAACATATTACGATTTACGATTAAACAGCACATGTAATACAACTCTCTCTATCCCTAAAGTTCCCTTGGGGAGATTTGTAGACAACAGACACACGTCCAATATCCAAATATGCTGAGATTAATGTTTGCTTCCGAAAAAAATATGAAATATGCCACTGATCATCTGGAAGTTTACATTAATACTAATGTTAACTTAATGTAAATATTAATGCTAATTTTTATTTTGCCTGCATGAATACAGTAAAATTATTATCATAGTCATTTTCGTTGCAAATATCATTCAACATTGTCATAAATCTGTAAGAAATTTATCCACATTCTAATTTCGTTTCAATAAAATCTCTGTCTAACTTATGAAAGTGGGAGATTAAACAAACAGAGATATGTTGAAACTTTTGTTTTATGCAGCGGTTGGACAACGTAGATATTCATGGGGTGTAGTTGTAGATTGAGAGAGCGAAACTTTACAAATTTCAAATAATCTGTTTAGCTCCACCCTGGATAAAGTTTTTGCAACTTTCATACGTTTATGAAATATTGTTTCCACTTTAAGTTTAAATTTGTTTGTATAGGTATATTACAATTAAAAGTGTAACTTAATAAATAAATTATATTATATAATGATTATTTTAATTTAGCCTTATTTTTCTTAAGAATTGTTCACTATAAAACAAATCGATATGTGCGAAGATGAACACATATTCATGGAGATCGTTTTATATTTCAAAATATTTTTTGAGTGTGGGGCTATTTATTTTTGGGGATCTTTTCAGAAAGTATTCACTTGGCCATACTCTACAAAAACAATATAAATATCACGCATCAGCCCAACATCCGCTCAAAGATGGCGGCGGTAGATGGGCCACGTGGTTTCGCCTGAATTATTTGCAAATTAAACAGACAACAAAAAAAGAAACAGATTTGAAAATAAACTGTAAAAATTAGGCAACATTTGTAAAATTAGGTTGCATAATGGTTGCAATTTATCTATGAAACTTTTGATGCGAACAAATACTCGATAAACGAAACTGTAAATGCATAAACGTTTCATAATATTTTCAGACGTATATGGTGACAAAAACAAATTAATTACAAATATAAATCATCATTTGTTATGGATGTTATGTTTCGCATTCGGGTAATATAATTCTTAGAATTTATTAAGGATAATCGGTTGCGGACAAATAAGCAATATGTTGCCAAAAACATGCACTTTTGTGACTTAAATTAGTAACATGAAAAATAAATACCATTTATGTTTTATAATAATTACAAAATAGTGTTTGCTGGGCAGTTATAGTCAGCGAAATCTATACTGTGACGGGACGTGCGGAGCAAGATGCGGCATGTGGGCGGGAAATGTATAACACATGACATCTTCCGTCTTTTACATCGCTTACATTAAAGTGAGAACGATGATTGTTGTTTTTGCTGGCACGCGACCGAGGCAGAGTTTTATTTACATTCTGTGATACTTCAGAGCCGCACTTAATTTTGCTATCGAATCATTCTAGCAGTGCCGATATATTGCAAGTATAATATTATAAGATAAATAATAATTGTTTAATATCTCTTTATTTGCTGGCGTGTTTTTGAAAATATATTAAAATGGTTATGGTGTTGCAGTGAGTTGTGTAATGGTGTAATATAAGTAATAATTATTTCATATCTGTTTATTTGCTGGTGTGTTTTTGAAAATAATTTAAGAAGGTTATCATATTGCAGTGAAATATATAATATATAGTGTAATATAAGTAATAATTATTTTACATGTGTTTATTTGCTGGTGTGTTTTTGAAAATAATTTAAGAAGGTATCTGATCTAAAAATGTTTCGACCGTGGGAGGCCTCTACGTCTACATCTTATTGTGTTTGTGAAAATGAAAGTGATAGTGATTACAGTGATTAAGGAAATCAAAGTTCATTAGTGTTTTCAGTAAGAAAAAATAGGTTACATTTGAACGAGCAAGAGAAACAAATTTGCCTTAATGATTATAATAATCTTTTGAGGCGACGAGTTAATGACCCAAATTTGTATAATTTGGACGTACTAGGTGAAACAGCATCTCTGACTAACGTTCCTCGTCCCACAATACACAAACTGGTAAAAGAAGGTGCCCTCCCAAGAAAACAAAGATCCGACGCCGGTCAGTCGAAAACTCTGGACCCATCGTTAGCAAAACTTTTAAGAACTTTAGTTTACGACGCGTATCAGAAAAATGAAATCCCAACTATTGACGTGGTAGACAAAAAATTAAAAGAAATATTATCATCTTAAATATACCAAAAGAACTTTAGGAACTTGACAGAGAAAAATTAGATTTAAATATCAAACTATTAATAAATGCATGGCGATTATGGAAAGTAGACGAATAGTGGATTGACGAAATTCATATCTAGAAGGAATAAAAGAACTCAGAAAGAACTCTAGAAAATATCAACCAATCTCATTGCCCCTAATAAAAGGACTCGGTTGATTATATTACACTGTGGATCAGTTGATGGATGGGTTGATAATGCATTGAAACTATGCGGAAAAAACATGGAAGACTGTAACGTGGATTACCATAAGAACGTGGGGGGAGAAATATTTGAGAAATGGTTTGAAAATTCACTAATTCCAAAATTAAAAACGAATAGCATTATTGTTCTTGATAATGCGAAGTATCATTCGAGGCAACTGTATAAAATTCCATACAAGAGTTCTACTAAGCTGGAGTTACAATTTTTTTAATGGAACACAATCTCTATTATGAGGAAAATTATAATAAAGCACAACTGTTGGAAGTCCTGCAAATGAAAAATTATGAGAAGTATATTATAGATAATGTAGCGAAGAGATATGGTCACAAAGTTTTGAGACTACCTCTGTATTTCTTTATTTTCAACCCGATTGAATTAAATTAGTGTAAATTGAAGAAAAATGTCAGAAAAGGAAATATTCAATAAAAAAGTTGTAGAGTTAATTCAAAATGAAGTGTCGAAAATTAACAAGGAAGATTGGGAAAAAAGATTTAGGAAAGTAATTACAATTGAGAATGATTATTTAATTGCCAAATTTCATATAAATAGTGGAAATAAATTTATTATAAATTTGATCGAGGGCAGGAGTTCATCTTAAAATGAAAAAGAGGGTGAGAAGGACGAGGATTCAGAGGAAGAAGCAATGTGAGGTAAGGTAAAGTGAAGTGATGTGAAGTGAAGAAGTAAATTTTGTGATATCAACTGCATTATTTAATACCGTTTTTGTGCTTTCGTGGTTCAGTGATTGAGAAACATTCTTTTTCAGGATGTTATTATTGATTAATGTTATTATTTTTTTTTCATTTTGACAAAAATATGTTTTTATTATAGTAATTACGAAGGCGTAGAAGGGCCACCTTATTATTATTTTGAAATTCCGACTTTAATCTCGGAATTCCGACTTTAATCTCGGAATTCCGACTTTAATCTGGGAATTCCGACTTTAATCTCTGAATTCCGACTTTAACCTCGGAATTCCGACTTTAATATCGGAATTCCGACTTTAATCTCGGAATTCCGACTTTTAAGTCGGAATAGGTTTGTTAGGTTTGTTGTAAGTGGGTCTCAGTAGACCCTCCACTGCGGCCATCGGCAGGCCTATTGTGGCTACGCCTTTGTAGTAGTCAATACGTTAAATTCAATACTTTTATTTCAAGTTAATACTTTTTTTGTACAATTGTTGCTAAGCACAAAAACCTACATTAAAAAAGTAAACGAGCGAACAATATAGTTCAATTCAGCTCAGCGTTCCGTAGCGTCTTACCTCGGACGTCCCGTCACAATATCTGTTTCGCAAACTATACCATCATTGCCGATATATCTGTATTACAAGTAAATATATTATTCCTTACCTAGTGAAAAAAATCCTATTACCCAAACACATGATTTTATATACATATATGACATCATTGTTCACCTAAATAGTTTTTCTCAACCATTTGTAATATCACTAACCTAAATTCACATCACTTAACACACACTGGTAACTTAATATGAATTGTAACACTTCATGAATTATTAAAACTTAATTGCCTCTTAATCATATTAACTTTTCACTAATTGTGTAAATGCGATGTTTTCGACAATGCCTTGCCACTTTCCAAAGTTGCTTTTCGCTTCCTGTAACAAAAATACCTGTAATTAGCTAATCATTATATTTATGAAGTAAATAGCTTCTTACTGCAACTTATCCAAATTTGATAAACAGTTTTCAGACATGAAATACTATTAAGCAACCTAATTGACCTTAATTAATATGTAATATCTCACTGTGAATTAATAAAATATTATTATTTGAAAAATGAAAAATTTCAACACAAATTGTCTCAACAATAATATGATGCTTTTTGTTTAATAATTATTAATTCACATTAATAATACAAAACTAATTTCCACAAAATAATAAAAATCGTACGATGTATTTCCCTATATTATTTAAAAAATAGTAGCCTGTAATATATAAAAAGTCATTTTACGCAAAATTGTAGACCGGTGCTAAAATAAAAACTAATAAAAACATTTAATTTCTAGAAACCATAGGAGGATTATTTTATTTTACATACAAATGCTCAACATAATTTACATTCCGTTTAGGAGGCTCAAAATAAAGTACTAACATGATACTGTAAAAGATACAAAAAAATTGAAAACACATTCTCGATCTCTTTTTTGAGATAAATTCACTGGCGAAAACAAAAGTTTGCTATCGTCTTTTGTTTTCGAGTATAAACAAAAGTTCGATTTTTCCATTTTTACGCACATGTCAATGTCTTGGGTGTTTGTAAAGTTATGAAAAAAACAACTTTTACATTCTTCAAGCACTTTTTGCTGTATAATACAGTGGCATCGAGAAAATTTAAAAGAAAGGTGCAATTTCGAGTTATGGCATTAAGTTGTATTTTTTAAATGAAAATCATAGTTGGCTATGGTTAGTTAAAAAGGAAATTTTGTTCTCCTTCAAACTATACATCATATGTGGGGTCGCTTTTGATGTGTAAGTATTTAATAGCGAAAATAATCTTTTAGTAGGTTATTTTTTTCGTTCTTTTATATTTATTCCAAGTAGGCGAGTGTCGTCTATGACAGTGTTTTTCATTTGTCAGTAAATCGCATATTAATAATTTTGTTTTCGTCATAATTACACCCCATTTCGTAAAAGTGAAGATGTCTTAGGAAAATTACGAGAAATATGATATTCTATAATGCTTTATTTAAAGTAATAACAATTGTGATATTGCACCTGAAATATATTTCACTTGCTATCCAGAAAGCAGACAATCCAATAAAATTATTTTTAATATGTTAAAAGAAATTCTCATTGATTGTGGATCCTTCAACAAGCCAATACCAAAAAATCAGATACTTATATCTAATTTTATAATACATTACAATTGAAAAATAAAAATTCAAATAGGCAGTAAATGTTCAAACTGATGTTCGTTATGTTCGATACATAAATTACACCGATTCATAACACTCTTAACTGCATTATAAATATGAAGATTTGAAATGGAATTCACAGTCTATAAAATTTTGTCTGAATTCATTTATGTCGGTACAGGTTTTTTGTATAATTTGTCTTTAATGTGGTGACAAAAGAAAAAATCCAGTGGCGTTAAGTCAGGTCATCATGGTGGCCACCTCACTGGTCCGTTACTTCCCATCCAGTTATTTCCAAAATTGGTATTTAATAATTCTGAAACGGTCCTGACATTATGAGGTGGTGCACCATCTTGTTGGAAGAACTAATTTCTTGCCTCACTGAATCCAAAGCGTCCCTGAGATCGCACGTCAACGGTACGGTTCATGGTCAAACCAATAGTGCTCGTTATGCCTGTTGAAAATTCCTACACTGCTAATGTCGCCTTCATCTGTTCAAACTACATTTATAGAGAAGAATGGATCTTGTTGACTTTTTGACGATACCATATGCAAAACTCCAATCATCGTTGAAGATTGGTTGCAGGTGATGTTGTTTCCTATTGTATAAGGCCTGAATTTGTCTGTCTTCAAAATACCCAAAGCTCCACGTCTGAAATCCCAGAATCAGCTTCAATTTGACGACTTGAAATTGAAGGATTTGCAACCGCTATTCCAATTACAGTTATAGAATTTTCTTCAACATCTTGAATGTTGTAGTTTTTTGGTCTTGAGTTGTTGAAGGATCCACAATTAATGAGATTTTCTTTTAACTTCTTAAAAATAGCTGTATTAGGGCGTTTTAATTTTGTCGTGAAACTTCAGTATGTTCGTCGGTTATTTTCACTAATTTTATTCAATAATTTTATTTAGTCCATTTCTAGAGGCTTTGAATTTGACTTCTAAAAAAGGATAAAAAATTAACGCGCAAAATATTAAAACAAATGTTTTTTTTTCTAGTAAGAAATTAAAACTAAAATTATGTTATCAAATTATACTTTGTGGACATATTCGTACACTTTACTAAAGAAAGTTACAAATCACAGTGGCAAGCCAAAGATTACGTTTTAAATTCCTGGAACGGTATAAATATTGACTTAGGCTCTACTCTCAAATGTACTGAAGAGTATGATTTGATTCAGCGACTTATATGTAAAAGGTAGGTACATAGAAAACCGAATCTTTGCCGAAAAAACTAAATCAACATTGTCTTTATAATGAATGTATTTTCTTTAAAACTAAAATTCATTCATACGTGTCGTCAAATTCGTGGTTTCATTTTTATATTTTAATATTTGTAGTTTTTACCTATTATTAACATGTATTAGACATAACAAACTAAAATGCTGAAAACTTTTTATATTTTTAGAAAATTTGTACAAACAAAAAAATACTTTCTAAAGTAAGCAGAAACCCATAATAGGGCAATCATTATACTAACGACATAAAAATATTTAAAAAATCGGCACGCTAAATTTCGAGAAAATAATTTTAACGTTTGAAACCATACCTGCCTATGGTTTATTAAAACGAATTTGTATGTTATAATTAGGCAGCGGAAATATATTCCATATATCACGGCCGGCAGTTATATAAAAAATCCTATTAGGGATATAGGATATAAATAAACACACCACACAAAGATTTATTTGTGTTTATTTATATACCTGTAATATATGCAACCAGTATAACCAGTATTGAAGCAGGAAACCGGGATACACGTATACTGTACTCTTACCGCAGATTTAGCAATTCGACCGCGTAAGGAGTGGTGTTGGGCATAATGGTCCACTAACATTCTCGCATAAAACGCTCTTACATAAAAGAGGAATATTTTTATAGATTGTGTCATGTTTCGTGAAGTAACCTATCTTGGAAACTAGTCGACAACGCTGACTTTAGAGGTTTCCTCGCAAAATACATACCAGGTTCTTCTTTACCTAGTAGCCATACATTGCGTAAAACAAATCTACCAAACGTGTATAAAAATGTTTTGGGCAATATTATAGAGGACGAACGAAATAAATGGTTGTGGGTGATAGTGTATGAAAAAGGTGTAATAAGGTCGTTAATATGAAACTAATAATTTTGTGTGTTCAAAAAGCTTTGCCTCTGATATTAATAGCCAGTAAACGAGTACAACAAACTACAGCACATACTGTAGATAGAAGAGAACGTGCATTATCCAGTATAACTGTTCAAAATAATAATATAACTATGGCGGCTCGTGAAATTTGGTCATAGCATATCTTAGTATTGAAGGATAAGATCCAAGCGATATTTTATAGCATAACTACCAAGAATAAATAAGGAAGTTTGGCAGAAAAAAAAACGATTGAAATTTGTGAAAAAAAGTTGAAGAAGTTTCTATCTAAGTTTCTGTCCAAGTTATTTTTTAAATAATTTGTAAAATATTAGCAGTACATTTTTATCATAATCAGATGTAAAATAAAAAAAAACACACGACATAAATTAGACAACCAAAGCCGAGGCTGCACGGACAGGAGTTACACAGTTGAAAAAAAGTGAGGACACACATAACCAAACTCTTTGACTTTGCCAGAATCGAAACCGGGATTTGAACCCGGGAGTCGGTAAGCAGTAAACCAGCTACGTTTGTCATTTAACGCTCTAGCCCACTGCGCTACCGAGCACGGTAAACATATATAGAGATTTCTAGTTTTATCAGAAAACATTGCTTTTTTTATTAAGTTATAGCATTTTGAAATTTTCTTTTAGATTCTTTTTTCACTGTGCAAATTTCAAAAAGGTGTAACTATAAAAAAAATCTATATTTGTTTATAAAATTTGAAATCTGTCGATATATTTTCTACCTGATTCTAAAATAAATGTTTTGCATCGTATCTGTTTGTTTTATTTGAAATAAAAGTCAATTTATTACATCTCATTGACGGTTAACCGCGAATTATTATCAATACAAGGTCAACAAACAGTAATACCGACAATGTTTCGAAAAAATACACCTAATTATGCAATTACATAATAGACGAGTAGATTATTTTTGTATTATTATTTTCAAAACATCTACATGTAAAAACAGTTGGTTCGTTTTTTTTTTTAATGTCATAGTAAAAAAAATCATAAATTTTAAACTTAATTTAAACGATCAGATACTGGCACAAATTTTCAAGCTATTCTATTGGCTGTGACGTAATAGGGAAATGTTCAAGCCTGAATAATGAAATCAAAGCACAGCACACAATTGATGGCGAAAAAGGCGTGTAGCGCTGTCGTCATGGTTTTAATTGAATGCACGCGCATATTTCCCTATTACGTCACCATACAACCGGCAATATGCGTTATTTGAAGTTAGTCCTCATTTTAAGCATTTTCATTTTACAATTAGACAAATATTAGATAAAAAACCGCTGCCAATTTATTACTTGAGGATCAGAACTTTTCACCGTAGTAAAACTCGACGTGTGGTGGAATTTATAATAAAAGTAATGTTTAACGTTGCAAAAAAAGTCATATTTTGTGACGCTTCAAAAAAGCACATTTTGACGTTTCAAAAAGTTACATTGGAGGAATGTCAATATTATTTTTTTTTAGACATTGAGACCGATTTTGCTCAATCTCTTCCTTGACCTCTAGAATGTGTGTACTAAATTTGAAAGTTTTATCTCAAAAACTGTAGCTGCTATCGCGAACCACACAGACAGACACACACAAACACACATACAGACAATTTTTCTATCTGATATTTTGTGTATTGTCATAATTTGTCGACATTCGTCCAGAAATGCATTAAAAATTTTCAAAAAAACTTTTTTCAAGAATACATAACTTTCTCACTTTGGGGGGTGAGGAAGTAATACGTTAAAATATTTTTCTTGTTTTTTTGTGATTTTCGTTGCTGTATACTCGTCTATTACAGATAAGACTTTCTGCTGCATAAAGGCGGGTATGGTTTTTACCCATTTCTTTCTCGAATCAAGAGTACCAATTTTTTTTCATATTTTGTGAAAGTAGTAAATTAAGCCTTACTAGGGTATTTATCTTTGTTTTATTTCTGAATCACCCTGTATATTAAACTTAGATTCCGCTTATTTGAACTCATTTTTACTTCCTCACCCCACAAAGTGAGGATGGTATGTATTCGTGAAAAAGATGTTGAAAAGTTTTATTGCATTTTTGGACGAATCACGATGAATTATGACGATACACAAAATTTCAGACACAAAAAATTTTCTGTCTGTGTGTCTGTCTGTATGTGTGGTTCGTGATAGCAGCTACAGTTTTTGAGATAAAGCTTTCAAATTCGGTACACACATTCTAGACGTCAAGAAAGAGATTAAGTTCGTTGATAAGCGAAATCGGTTCCCTGAAACGGGGTCTACCGGGCCCCAACATTTCTGTTTCTAACTTTACAAAAAAATTTATTGGTGATGAAAGATTATAAATCATACCTGTTATACAGACCCATTATAATATTGTGTTCAAATGTTTAAATAAAGCTATAAATTAAAATTTTGTAAACATTTTGGCAACACCATAAAATTTGAATTTTGATTGACACTTCTTAATATTTCAAATGTCTAAAAAAATATTAGTGACATTCCACCAATATGACTTTTTTGAAACGTCAAAAATTACTTTTATTACAAACTCCACCACACATCGAGTTTTATTACGGCGAGGAAGTTCTGATCCCCAAATAATTGGCAGCGGTTTTTTTATTATTGATTGTGATAGTGAAGCAAATTATTAAAATTTATTTGATATAGCACACCGGAAACGTTTTAGTATGATTATATTCGAGATTATATTAGTATGGTATATACAAAATTTTCTAAAGAAGAAGTCATCTAGTTTATCATGTGCTTATAAGTGCACAAAATTTCGTCTAATATTAATTAGCAAGCCATATTTATGCTTATAAATTGCTGCAAAACTTTATATCAAAGCGAAAAGAGTTTAGGCAATAATTAGAAGAGTTAATCGAGTAATTAAATGAATAGTTTGGATTATATTTTAACAAATTCTAGGATAATTATGGAAAATGTAAAGTTGAATTGTTCTTAAAATAATAATCAGAGAACGCATTTATTTGAAGGATGAATGACCATTATTCCTGAGATATCATGGAAATTTTTTCGTTGGGAAAATGTTTAAATGACGAGGCATAAAATATAATGAACAATTACAAACAGAAACAAGAAAATAAAGCTTTGCGAGTCAAATGGCCCTACGGAAGATTTAGTAATAAAGAGTTGAGATATCTAATTTTCAAGATAAACATGAGTTTTATTCTACAGTTTCTACAAAAGGAACTATAAAGTTAATTTTTATGATACATACCAAGAATAATATGAACATTTATTTAAACTAAAAAAAATCTCTAATTCTCTAATTGAATCCATAATTATTTACTGAATGATGAATGAAATGACATGTGAGAAGCAAGTGATGTACAGTAATACCCCTAACTTTGTTATTTTTGTCGTACACAAAAAAAAATATATATAAAAAAATATTTATCAGCTTTTACAGTGTTGTTCAAAAGCTATCTATTTTTTTAATAGAACATCCTATATGTTAGACTGGCTAATTCCAAGTAATTTAGCCGCATCGCGGAGAACAAACCCATATTAGGTGTTAAGTACACGTGAAACATACGAACTGCCGTACTAAGCGAGAAGATCGTATCTGCATTTCTTCTGGTTTTGACATTTTCCTACTTTTCTTTTTTATTTATTGCTGCCTATAAATTTTATTGGAAAATTGTTATTTTTGACCTACATGATTTTAATAAATCGTTTTATGAAGTTATAGTTTTTTCATTACTTTTAAGGATTCAAAAAAAAACCGGAAACCCTCATTAATATTTTTAAAATATCAGATACGACCTTCTTGCTTGATACGGCAGCGAAGGTATATGAGGAGTTCCTCTTCAAAACACAGTTTTTACCAAATTATAGATTTTCTGCAGCTATGAAAATTGTTGTCAAACAACTCATTTTATTCAAATAAACCGGTTTAATAATACTTAAAAGATGAGGTCAATACGGAATTTAAAAAAGTGAAATAACTAAACGGTAAGAGATATAATAAAATATCTGATGTGGCCAGCACATAACTTTCCTATACCACCATATATCATCCTAATATAAAAAAATCATTCTATTTAATTCTTTACTTATCTCAATTAAATTTTAATGGCATCCCTTGAAATGTTTCATTAAAATTTTTAAATAATTAATTATCAGTGTCATTCGATATTGTCAATAAAAATTCATGTCATGCATTTTAATAATTTCTTCTTATTGACATTGACATTATTTAAACTAAATTAGACATTTCAAATGTCAAACTATCAAATTTATCCTAACCCCATTTTATGAGGTCAAATGTGTAAAAAATTTCAGATTACATCAGCTTTATTTAAGTACTTGGAAAATATATTTTATTGTCATGACCAATTTATAATCTTTCATCAAGAATATATTTTTTTTGTAAAGGCAAATACAAAAAAGATTAGGTCCCGTGGACCTCCTTTCAGCTGACCAATTTTGCTCATCATCGAATTTATCATTGTCTTTGGCCTTTAGAACATGAGTACCAAATTTTAAAGCTTTTTCTCAAATATGTTTCATTAAAATTTTTAAATAATTAATTATATCAGCGTCATTAGATACTGTCAATAATAACTCATCATATATTTTAAAAATTTCTTCTTATTGACATTCACTTTTTTGTAACTAAATTAGACATTTCAAATGTCAAACTGTCTAATTTATCCTAACCCCATTTTATGAGGTCAAATGTGTACAAAATTTCAGTTTACATCAGCTTTATTGCACTTGGAAAATATATTATTTTCGCTTGATATAGTAGACATGATTTATAATCTTTCATCAAGAATTTATTTTTTTTGCAGTCAAATACAAAAAAGTTAAGGTCTCGTGGATCTTCTTTCAGCTGACCAATTTTGCTCATCATCGAATTTATCATTGCTTTTTGGCCCTTAGAATATGTGTACCAAATTTCAAAGCTTTATCTCAAAAACTGTGGCCGCTATCGAGATACTACAGACATGCGGACAGATTTTTTTTTCATAAAGTCATGTTTTTTTCATTATAATTCGTCGAGAATCGTCCAGAAATACAATAAAAGTTTTTTAGTTATTTCCCGAAATTGTACCTTTTTCCTTCCTTCATTCATTATGTCTCTTCTGGTGGTACCACATTCACCAAATTTAATGTGTCACCTAAAATGTTGTTGAAAAATCTTGATTGCCAAATTTGGTAGGTATCCCATTACCTTTTTTGAGTTATCTCGGATACACACACACATCCACATACACGCACCGACAGACATCATTCGGAAAATAGTCAGAATGGATTCAGGAGGATTCAAAACGTATATATCAATCAAAATGTCGAGGTCAAAAAAATCACGATTACTATACTTCCTTATATTAGGTATAAGAAAGTAAAAATGCGTTTTGAACAAACGGTTCCAGAAAACTCTGTTCTGAAACAAATGCTTTCTTAAAAACTGTGTTTTGAAACAAATCTTTTTTTCAGAATTACATTAATATGAAAGAATAAAAAAAATTTAAGCAATCCTTAAAAATTGAATTTTAAGTTCCAATAAAATTTTACTTTACTAGAACTTTAAAGCCACAAAACCTAAATATTGATACGCTAGTCTTCCTTCTCACAATCACAGTGTTTCATATTTTCAGCATCTACATCATATTAATCGTCATTGTCATTGTCATTAGTCAACACAGATTTATCAATAAGATACAAACATCTTGGGGACAAAGAAGCTATGGAAGATATTTCCAAATCATGTACCCGTACCTGATCCAAGTTTTGGCATTTTTGCTTTCGCTCTTTTGCTTACAAAACAAATAAAACTGCATTTTGATTTCATTAGTCACACTACAGCATTCTGATTTGAACACCAATATTCTTTTTAAAATGTTAGTTTAAAATACTGGTGATTTATAAAGAACTAAATTTAACACTTTAAAATAAGCAATGCCATTTCATACTCAATAACAGCAGTAGAATGAGAAACTGCGTTTTGAACTGGAGCTCTTTTTGTATTGCTTGCATCAAGCAGATAGGCAGTCTCACTTCAAAATCGGTACGTCGCGCATCGATAATATTAATAACAGTTACAATGTCAGACAAAAAGAAACCTTTGCGGTTTGCTGACTACATTTGTAAACATGTGTCGAAATTTGAGGTCTATGAATAGCCAAATATTGAAAAAAATATATATATTTGTCCATAAATTTAACAAATAAGAGGTACCTAACTACAATAAAACGCATCAATAAAATTATTTATATCAAGTAAAATATTTTATCTAAAATTGAAATAAATACGAATCAATCGTTTTTTGTTTAATATATTAATTTTTCCATTGTTCGTTGAAAGCATAATGTCTCATTTTCCTTTCTGGTTTATAACTCTCGCTCTCAGTCATTTTCATGTTCCGATAATTTTGAAACGGAGGCTTCTGAAAAATACAAGGAACTCCAAATAAGTGCGCTGTAATCGAACAATAAATGCATTATTGTTAATTACAATTATACTCTGGCTCACGTCTGACACCACTGAATTACTACGGAATTTGGCTTGGTCTAAACAGTCTCCATATGGTATTGCACAAATTCATTTTCAGCTGAAATAATAATTATATTAATGAAAAACCCTGAAGAAGGTCAATTTTTGATCCTAATTGTGCGTATTTTGAAACTGAAATCCATCTTACACGGTGGTCCATGTTCGAGTCATCAAATATTTTTTAATTGGAACACTATTATTTCTTTATATGTATCTTTGGTGACGTGTATAACTGATTGTCGTATATAGTTTTCATTGAAAAGTCCTGTATTGGCGAATCTGCATCTAAAACATTACTGACAATTTTGTATTCAATCCGAAATTAAACTCTGCGAATGGTTAATGACTTAGTTTTATAAGTTCACTTAGCCCTTTGGAATAATTTGATATTGTTGATAATCTATCTCTCTTTCTTATAATTATTTTTACAAAGATTGTATCAAATGAGGAGCATGCATGCAAAAGTTTACAAGTCCATTTTCTGATATTTTCAGAAACAAGAACTTTTTAATACATTGCTTTGATATACATTTTGTGGAAAGTGAATTTTATTAAAAAAAACCAAAAAATTAAAGGTTTTTGACTTAATAGTATGTTCATTTTATGCTGATTTATAAATGAAAAACAAAACATTTTATTTTGACATTACTTTTGCATCATTTTCTTGGATTTATCTGCTTTTGTTTGATACATATCACGAACTTATAAATTTTTAATGACATTTTTGTATTATTAAAGAAAAAGATTAGTACTCACGAAACAGAGTAAATAAAATACAACGAAAGAATAAATTTAACATTACATACATAAAAAAAGTCAATTAAATCTGTTGCAGGCCTGAGGTGCTTCATCCTCTTCATCATTTCCAGTAGTATTCATGAACTTCTTAAGACCCTATGTAGATCTGAATCATTTTTCAACAACCGTTAATAAATTAATGATTTAAAATAACCGCAACTGTCAACTGTCTGCAAACAACAAAATGAAAATAAAAACACATCACATCACCTTATACGATTCCTGTATTTCAAATTCATATGATCCCATGAAGTATCAAAACAAATCAATTAAAATCGATGTAATGGATTTCTAAAAGTTAGTAGTATACATTTTAAGAAGTTAATCTCCCGCGACTCCCGCTGACAGATGATATCCCATGTACAATATTTGAAATAAATTTCATTGAAATAAGTACAAATGGGCTTATCCTCGATTTGTATGAGAACATCAGTGAATGCAATTTTCATGCAAAAGACTTGTCATCATTTGTTTGAGTAAATCCTATGATAAGTATATGTATGGACTTTTGTTTGATTTTTATTATTTTGTGACCTATTTACTCAGGGACTTGATCTCTTTTAATTGAAAGTAGCTGTTGCAATCGATCCAGTTCAAGATATTCTGTAATAAGTGATGTCTAACTCAAATTTGCTCAATATGTTTTTGCAAGAATTTTCCTGAAATAAAATGATATATTATTTATATGGTCATAATTTTAATTAGTTGTATATTATAATATTCTAAGCAGAAAAGTGGATATTTGGGCTAAAATACTCTGTAACCACAATTAATCGCTAACTATAAAACATGATTCTCACTCGATATCTGTACAGGGTGGGCAAATTTCGGTGTTTGCATAGGGTAACTCGGTAACTATAAGAGATACAAAAAAATGGAAGACACATTCTCGGTCTCTTTTTCTGAGACAAATTCACTGGTGAAAACAAAAATTTGCTATCGTCTTTTGTTTTCGAGTTATAAACAAAAGTTCGATTTTTTCGACTTTTAGACACATGTCAATATCTTGGCTGTTTGTAAAGTTATGAAAAAACAACTTTTACATTCTTCAAGTACTTTTTTTCCGTATAATACAGTGGCATCGAGAAAATTTAAAAAAAGGTACAATTTCGAGTTATGGCATATAGATGTATTTTTTTTTAAATGGAAATCATAGTTGATTATGGTTTAATTAATAAGGAAATTTTTTTCTCTTTCAAACTATATATCATATGTGGGGTCGCTTTTGATGTGTAAGTATTTAATAGCGAACATAGTCTTTTAGTAGATTTCTTTTTGCGTGTCTTTATATTTATTCCAAGTAGGCGTGTGTTATCTATGACAGTGTTTATCCATTTGTCAGTAAATTGCATATTATTAAGGTTGTTTCCATCATAATTACACCCCATTAATCGTAAAAATGAAGATGTCTTACGAAAATTACGAGAAATATGATATGCTAGAACCGAACCTGTGCTCATATGCTCATCGGCACTTCGCACTTTCTTGTCGAATCATTCATTGTTTGTGTGTCAAGTCGATCACGTCGTGTGATTATAATGCGTCTAGTTTCTGCTAAAAATGCCTAAAATGTCGGGAAAACGTCGGAATCGTAGTTATTCCCCAGATGGGGATTCAAAAAAGCTCAGGAAATTAGTGGAAATTATTAATAAAATACTGCGAAATATGAAAAATCGTTGTAGTAACCGTTCTAGACGACTCGCTTCATCTTCGTCTACATCATTCGGGTCGTCGTCTCGCGCTCTGTCTGCCGCGTCCTCCCCTGACTCAAATATAATGGACGGACAAGTCTAGGGGAAGTGTTTGTGAATCACCAGAGTGCGATGTTTACATTACCAAGCCGGTGCTGTATTTGCTGATAAGTATTAGTAGAATATAAATAAACACCGTCGTTGAAAGACATTAGATTGGTAAAAACATTAATTTTTATGCGTATACGGGGCAATGAGTACCCGAATATTTACATTGGAAATATACATTTCCAATCTGGTACCAATGAGAGTATAAGTTTTTTGCAAATGACGCAAAAACATTGCATTTTTTAAATGATAATGTGTGGGTTCAGTGAAAACCCATTGGGAAGAAATGCACAGTATCCTTTCAAAAAAAGGGAAAATTATAATAAAAATTTTAGTAAAACATTTTTCATTTTTTCTTCTTCACATTGCCTTAAGTAATAAGGACCAATCTAATTAATGTTGTTCTCAGCGACGACACTATTAAAATTCTGGGACAGCAAGAATGCACATCTAAGACTTGGGGGACAGATCTTCACAGTGACCTAGTATAACGCGGGAAAAATAGTTTATCTTCTGGTCTGTCTAACAACAGAAAGAAAATTACTGTTAAACATCTCCCTCCCGAAAACTTTAAGGTTAGCTCCTTAGCTTAACCCAATCATTGAAAAGGCCGTCTCAGCCTCGAATTTGTTAAGGGAACAACGGTGGGAAAATTTACAAGGACAAGTGGCCGTAAGTCTGGCTGCCATGAGTCATCTTTTTAGCTTAGTTTTAGGGGAAGTTCCCCCCTTCCCCGGGCAATATATAGGATTGCTCAATGATGCAGCCCGGTTACTGACGTGTTCCACGCACAAACTGTCACTTCCAGGGGTTTACTCGCAATAAACCTAAATAAAGATTTCCAGGACGCTAATAAAGATATACCTACAGACTCATTTCTATTCGGGGAGAATTTGGAAGAGCGTCTTAAAGCTTCCAAAAACTTGGAATCCTCGGGCAAGACTATAAAATTAAAACAGGCTAAAGCAGTGCATAAAACTCCTGCTTTAAACTTCAAAGCTCCACCCCGACATCAGCAGGTTACAGAAACTGTTAACATTCTAACTTCACTGGGGTTTCTGCCAAATTACAAGAGGAGTAAATTAGTCCCTACTCAAGCAATTGAATATCTCGGTTTTATTTACAATTCCGTAGTCTGTCGGTGTTCCAATGGAAAATTTTTTTAAAACATTGCCGGAGAACAAGCAGGTCTGTTACGGGGTGGTGCTGACGTCTGAACTTTACATGTCGATAATTGTAATAAAATGTTATTAGAATTCTAATAGGGACGTGCTGTTGCTTTGGCTATTAATTTATTTATGGAAAATATTCTACGTAGGTCAATGAGTACCTACATACATAACTTCATTAAAATTGGGTCAATGAGTAACCATAATTATAAAGTAGGGCAATGAGTATCTACATACATATCTTCATTAAAATTGGGTCAATGAGTACCTAAAATTATAAAGTGGGGCAATGAGTACCTACATACGTATCTTCATTAAGATTGGGTCAATAAGTACCTACATACATATCCTCATTAAAATTGGTTCAATAAATACCCATAAGTATAAAGTTATGAGTATCTACATACATAGCTTCATTAACATTGGGTCAATGAGTACCTATAATTATAAAGTGGGGCAATGAGTACCTACATACATTTTATCATCAAAATTGGGTCATTTTCTCGTGAGCCTTTAGTGCAGTTTCACTAATTGAATAATTATTAATTTTAGGAACTGGTATTAATGAGAGTACCAAATTCTATATTATAGATGGATTTAATTAGAAATGTAAGAAACATAAAGTAATTACTAATTACCATAAAATTAATTAGTGTCCCAATGTTTGACATAATTCTGAAAGCCAAAAGGAAATATTCTCTAGCAATTTCTGAGTCGAATGCCCTGAGTTAGGACATTATTGAAATATTAGGAAAAAAGCAGTCTACCTAAAAAATAGGGACACCAAACCTCCAAACCTACACGTGAAATTAGTTTCTCGTTGGAAGGACGTTTTAGATTCGGACCTGTCAGATGATGACAAAAATAAAATATCAAAATGGCACCCCCTTTTGAGGAAAATTACCCTGGTGGCCGAAATTGTATCATCCGGGCACTGAAGTTAGGAGATGTTCCCAACGATTCATTAAATATATGCCTTGCATCGATTACAGAGGCTACTGTCAACCATATAATGTTGGTCTGCGACTGTGGTGCGAGTATTGCAGTCATGAAGATGAAGAGGTATTTACACCATCAGTGTCCTCAGTGCTAAAGTTCCTAACGTTTCAATTCAATAAAGGCTCTTCATTTAGCTCCTTAAATATAAGCAGAGGCGTACTTTCACAAATACTGGGCCCAAATTTAAGTGAAGACTTTAGGATTATGAGATTTTTTAAAGGTCTAAGTTGCTTGCAACCTCCTTTACCTAAGTACAACAAGACTTGGGACTCAACTATAGTTCTACACATTAAAAACATATCTGCGAAGGCTCTTTCACTGGAATATTTAACATATATGACAACTATGCTTCTAGCTTTGGCCGCGGGTCAACGTGTACAGACCTTAGCAAGTGGTGAATTAAACAATATAGAAAATCTTTCAGAAAGGTTAGAAATCCAAATTACAAAAAGAATTAAAACCTCGAATATCAATAAGATACAATCCACTCTTATCTTGCCCTTTTTCACTAATGTGAATATTTGTCCAGCAAAATTGTTGATTTCACATCTAGAAAAAAACCGAGACTATTCGAAGAACCACTAGTAACCTTTTTATAACATTTAAAAGACCGTACCGAGCAGCTACTGCCCAAACTATTAGTAGATCGCTGAAAACCATGTTAAAGAAGAGTGGGTTAGACATTAACATTTTTGGTGCAGATAGCACTCGGCATGCGTCTACATCGGCTGCCGCCAGGAAACGAGTCAGTTACGACAGTATTCGGTTAACTGCGGGCTGGACAGAAAAGTCAAAAACATTTGCAGCATTTTACAAAAAACCTTTAGTTTCTAATGCAACTAACTTTGCCACTGCAATTCTCAATTGTATTTAGTATTAGGATATTCTCGACTGTAAACATTATGATTAGCTATAGGTGGTACATTTATTTCATTTTTTTCGTTTTTGCTTCCAATTTGTGGTTTAAAATTAAAAGTTTTTGCTGAAAATTGTTGCAACTTGATACTACACTTATTTATGAGACGAGGCTGAAATATAATTTAAAGATTAAATGAACTTACCTAAGTGAAGTTTAATCATAATTATATGCAGCCTCGTCGAATTAAATAAGGTCTCGCCCTATTTCCTTCCCAAATTGTTGCAACAATGCTTTAACCAGGAATGATTCGACAAGGAAGTGCGAAGTACCATGGGCATATGAGTACAGGTTCGGTCAAAAATTTACCTTTGAACTGTGTGAGATTTGACACCAAGCGGAGTTACTACACTACACTTATTTACCTTCGACGAGGCTGCATATAATTATGATTAAACTTCACTTAGGTAAGTTCGCTTAATCTCTAAATTATATCTAATTTTATAATACATTACAATTACAAATTAAAAATTCAAATTAAAGTAAATGTTCAAACTGATGTCCTTTATGTTCGATACATAAATTACACCTCTTCATAACACGCTGAACTGCATTATAAATATGAAGGTTTGAAATGGAATTCACACAGTCTATAAAATTTTGTCTGAGTTCATTTATGTCGGTACTGGTTTTCTTGTATAACTTGTCTTTAATGTGGCCCCAAAAGGAAAAATCCAGTAGCGTTAAGTCAGGTGATCGTGATGGCCACCTCACTGGTTCGTTACTTTCCATCCTGTTATTTCCAAAATTGATATTTAATAATTCTGAAACGATCCTGATATTATAAGATGGTTCACCATCTTGTTGAAAGAACTGATTCGTTGCCTCAATTAAGGGTAAATTGTCCATAAACTCAATAATTTTCTGGTTTAAGATTTCGTAGTATCCTTGGCCATTAAGATTTCCTTGATATAGTAGTATCCTTGGCCATTAAGATTTCCTTGATATATATGATATGTTAAAACACAATTGCCACATAGAACACACCAAACACTAAAACCAAAGCGTCTCTGAGATCACACGTCAACGGTCCCGGTGAGGGTTCATATCAGATCAATAGTTCTCGTTATGTCTGTTGAAAATTCCTGCACTGCTAATGTAGGCTTCAACTGTCCAAACTAAGAATGGATTTTGTTGACTTTTTTGATGATATGCAAAACTCCAATAGTTGCTGAAGATCAGTTGGTTGCAGTTGATGTTGTTTTCTTAGTGTATAAGGCCTGAATTTGTGTGTTCTCAAAATACCCAAAGCTCGGCGTCTTGAATTCCCAGAATCAGTTTCAATTTGACGACTTGAAATTGAAGGATTTGCAACCGCCATTCCAATTACAGTTAGAAGTTTCTTCAGCATCTTCAATGTTGTAATTTTTTGGTATTGGCTTGTTGAGGACCCACCATTAATGAGATTTTCTTTTAATCTCTTAAAATTAGCTTTACTAGGTTGTCTTCTTTCTGGATAGCGATTGAAATATATTTCGGATGCAATATCACAATTGTTATTACTTTGAATAAAGCATTCTAGCATATCATATTTCTCGTACTTTTCGTAAGACGTCTTCACTTTACGATTAAATGGAGTGTAATTTTGACGGAAACAAAATTATTAATATGCAATTTCCTGACAAACGGATAAACACTGTCATAGATGACACACGCCTACTTGGAATAAATATATAGAAACGCTAAAAGTAATCTACTATTTTTGCTATTAAATACTTACACATCAAAAGCGACCCCACATATGATATATAGTTTAAAAGAGAAAAAAAATTACTTTTTAATTAAACTATAACCAACTATGATCGTTATTCAAAAAAAATACAATTCTATGCCATTACTCGAAAAAGGTGCACCTTTTCTTTAAATTTTTTCGATGCCACTATATTATTCGGAAAAAAGTGCCTAAAGAATATAAAAGTTGTTTTTTTCATAACTTTGCAAACAACCAAAATATTGACATGTGTCTAAAAGTCGAAAAATCGAACTTTTGTTTATAACTCGAAAACAAAAGACGATAGCAAATTTTTGTTTCCGCTAGTGAATTTGTCTCAAAAAAAAGGGTTTGAGAATGTTTTTTTATATCTCTTACAGTTACCGAGTTACCCTATACAAACATCGAAATTTGCCTACCCTGTACGTATCCCAAAACACAATCCACCTCTGAATTTCTACGCAGCTTTATCACATTAAAATAATTATCTCATTAATTTCGACACTTTTCATTAGAAAACTGTGGGGAATTCAAGTGTGTTTTCAAGCACGCATATGTAGGCTTATTTCTAGCAGTTCCTTTCAATGCTTTGTTTTGTTCCACATTGACATTTTTTATTCTAGCACGAATGCACAGCGTGTTAGGAATTTCTATAAGTTTGCGTAATACCAGTATCACGTATCTTAGCCAGCCAACTGTTAATATATTAGAAAATATACAATACGTTTCAGGTGATCAAAATATATACAAGTGACGATCAATTTTCAAAAATAGAGAAATCGGAAAGTACTTATAATGCAGAAGAAAATTATTATTACTTTTTTACAACATTTTTTCTTTATAAATGTTGAACAGAATTGCAAATTCTACGGTCGTTTGTAAAAAAAACTTTTTTTTAACTATGTATATCGCCTGTTTATTAAGTGGGACACTTGAAATAACACGCTTATTTTTCCTCTCTTAATAATTGCAGATAATTTCCAGCGTTACCTTATGGTGAAACAGAATATAAAAAAATGCGTATAAACTTTTTCATTAGTGAAACAGTATATTGCCTTTTAGTGGTGCTTTAATCGGCAAATAATAACTTATAATTTTTATAAACTTTCAATAAACAATGTTTAATTTGTTTTAGCGTTATTTAAAGTCATAGCCTAGCTAACTCGGTGTTTTCCTATGAAAGCAAATTTTATAGATTTAGACCTAGTATAATTTGTAAATGAAATAAATAGGTACTATATGAGAAGAAATAGAAAAAATATATATAATGGTGTCATAAACCACCTTAAGACGCGAATACATAGCGAACTAAGCACGGGCCAAGCACGAGCCGAGTCTGCAACTAACACGATTCGTGATATTTGTACGACCTCGGCGAGCGACTCGCGAGTCGCTCAGCTCATGATGGTCACTATCCATTTTCTGTCGTTTTTGCAAAGAACAGAAAGGGACTCGCCAATTGGGATATGTTCAAAGCAGACTCGTTGCGACCTGTCCCTATCGTGGAGTGGTCTGAAGAAAATTTATTAACAGTAATTGAATTGTATTGTGCCCACGCAGTTTTATGGAACCCCCAAAGATCTTAACTATTATTTTAAAAAGAACACAAAGTTGGTGTTTGAAAAAAAAACAAAGCAATGTGTAACAATAAAATAGCAGAAATATGTAAATTGTATAATGAGTAGACGCCACCTCTGAGGATTTCGTTTGTAAATTGGCCATAATGAAAACACCACTACATAACACTATCATAGCTGCGGTTTCCTCGTTGTCAGACTTTGTTTAGACGATTCCAAACTAAACAAATAACAAAATGCAATTTGTGAAAAAGTCGAAATAATTGTTCCATCGGTGCACAATATCTTTGAAGTTTTGATGAAACAGTGCGTCTTTGCCTTCAGAATGGGGGCAACATTTTGAGCAATTGTTATGATTTATTTAGTGCATATATTATACAATGAACATTAAGATATTCGTTTTATGTTGATTACACATCTATATCCGTATTTCTTTCATGTTACTTAAAGTAATATGGAAACATATAATTAGACACCGGACAATTTCCGTGAGTTCCGTACCCGTTTTCTAACCGGCTTTTCTGACCTCTCGTAGGAAAGGAAGAACAGTAGCTGCGTGCGTGTGCAGCCATAGTCCGTGCTTATTCACTATTCACTTTACCTACAAACCTCGCAGTGTCTAGACGGCGCAAGGATAAAAACAGATAGTAACAACTATGTAGACAATATCACGGGGGACGCTAAAAGTCAGTTTGCAAAATGTCATGCAAGAAATTCTGTCAAAAGCAGTGCATTCGCTCATTTGTGATCTGTATCTCTCTGGCAGATGTCACATTGACAGTGAGGAAAATAGTGCATCATCGAGTGACTCAACTTTCAAACAGCCTAAAAAAATGCGAACAAAAAAAAGCTTCTATAAAAAAAATGTATGCCAACTACTGGCTGGTCGGGGAAAGAAGACCCGCGGAAAGAATGTGATTTTTGCATTTCATTCACAATTAAGCGTAAATGAAATAAATTAGTGCATGGCAAATTTTTGTGATCGTTCGCATCAGCACCTACTCATTGGGAGGGATATTATATTCCTAGTATATGGTTTCGCAGAAAACTGGCGACTTATTGGCAATATTCCCCCTTGCCGCGCGGACCTTCTTTCGCCAGCTGAACAGTATCTTTATAGAAATTTCCAGTACTGCATCGACTTCGAGAAAGTCGAATGTCTCTGCACTTATGTATGTATTTGCATAAAACACGATAGAGGATGTTATTTGAAATTTTGAGTTGATGATTCAACATCGTCAGAAGATGAGAATATTTATTTATTTATTTATTTATTTATTTATACTACACTACCCAACAGAAAAGTCCAATTACTGGGTAGGACATAATGATTATAATTATTAGAGTAAGTGAAAAACATAAAAAATAAAAAAACATAAAAGGACATACAGAATGTGATACATAGTGAAAACATGTAATATAGGTACCTACTAATATATAAAATATGTACTAACAGCATATATTTTTAGAATTCAAAAGAATTTACAATTTATTGCTTCAAATTTCTTTTTTATCTCAGCTACAGTACAGTGAAAGATATCGAACTAATTTTGAAGATTTTTATGGTTCTCACACATCTGGTAAAGTGGCGAGAACTTTTGAATATTGGTTCTAGGAGTAGGTAGATAGAACAGTAAGTTTTGCCTAGAACCCGGCCTGGGTATTCGAAAATTGAGTAAACTGAGAATATGGCTACAGTCTGTTATATTGTGTATTAATTTGTATAGAAATGTTTGCTGGGATATGATTCTGCGAGTCTCTAGACTCGAAAGCGAAAACCTGTTCAAAAGTTGAGACTGTGCAAATCCAATAGCAGGATATACACCATATTCTTTATAACATAGCATCTTCAAGAAACGTCTTTGTATTCTCTCTAAGCTTTGTACATGTGTGTTATAATGAGGAGGCCATATAATAGATGAATATTCCAGTTTAGATCTTACAAAGGATTGGTATAATAATTTCAGCGAATGGATGTCATGAAAGTCGCTAGAGGTGCGTATTATAAATCCGAGTGTTTTGAAACTTTCTTTTATGATAGTATTTATGTGAGAATTAAAGGACAAGTTACTGTCAAAAATTACTCCAAGGTCACGGAAAGTCGGGGGACGCATAAGAACCGACTCCTCGATAGAGTAGTTAAACTCTATATACTGATTTTTATTGGTAAAGGTTAGAACATTACACTTTTTTATATTTAGCTGTAACTTATTCACACAGCACCACTGACTTATTCTATCAAGGTTGGTTTGCAGTGCTAGACAGTCATTTATGTGATTTACTTTGTTGTAAAGTTTCATATCATCTGCATATAAGAGACACTTGATATCTAATTCAGCTGTAATGTCATTGATGAAAATATTAAAAAACAGTGGTCCCAACACAGAGCCCTGGGGTACACCCGATGTTGAAATAAATTCCTCAGACTGCTGGCCACGGTGGTCAACATGAAGATGTCTGTTTTCCAGGTATGATTTGAAAAATAACAACAAGTTACTTGAGAAACCAAGTTTCTGCAATTTTGAGAACAAAATACCGTGGTCAAGTCTATCAAGTCCTTTAGTGAAATCTGTGTATACTACGTCCACTTGTGAGTTGGCATCTATGGCATCGGATATGTATTGCGTTATACAGAAAAGATTGGTTGACGTAGATCTTCCTCTGAAAAAACCATGTTGGTAATCGGTAATATGATTTTTTTATATAAGAAAACGTGGGTTCGTATAGCAGTATTTCAAAGGTCTTGGAGATATTGTTGATAATGGTTATAGGTCTGTAGTTTTCGATGTTATTCTTGTCCCCCTTTTTAAATATAGGTATTATTTTGGAGCTTTTTAAACAATCTGGAAATATGTTTGATTTGATGGCTAAGTTAAAAAGAACAGTGAGCGGGGCTGTAAAGACACTAGCATAATCTTTCAAAATGAATGCTGGTATTTTATCGGGACCCATGGTATGCTTAGGCTTAAGTTTTTTCAAGGAATTTAATACTTCCTGTTCAGTGAACTTTTTCATTACAAAATGGTCAGTACTTGTATCCACACTGGAGTCCGTGACAACCTCATTAGAGTTGGAGTATGAACTACAAAAAATACTCAGCGAATACATTTACAAGTTGTTTGTTACCTTCATATTGTTTGTCTTTGTAATACATAGCCGTCGGTATGATATTACTGGATTTTTTTGCTGTTGATGAACTGCCAGAATTTATTGGGATTAATTTTTATACTGTTTTCAACTTCACGACAATAATTTTTATATTCGGTATCAATATCATCTTTTATGTGAGTTCTTAGTAGCTTGAACTCCTCGAGTGCAAGAGGATCATTGAGATTTTTGTAATCACGCCACGCTCTGTGTTTTAATTTGATACATTTAATTATATGAGAATTATACCAGGGCGGATAATTCCTATTACCCTTTATTACAGTTTTAGGAACAATTGTATCAATAGTTGCATATACTTTATCATAAAATTTTTCATAAGCTTTGTTTACATCTTCAATATTTAGTAAAAAGTTCCAGTCTATATTTGCTAAATTTTGGTAAAGATCAACTAAGTTGGCTTTACGATAATTGTAATAAGATATGTTCACGGCGTCTTTATTTTTGTGCATTTTGTGTACCTCGAACAATATTAAAAGTGCGGGGTGGTGGAGATCCTCCGTAGTAAGTATGTCGGGTGCTCCGCCTACTTTACAGTTCATGTTGGATAACACAAGATCTAGAATGTTACCGTTTCTGTTTCTTACAAAATTATATTGTTCCAGGTTTATGAAATTGCTAAAGTTTATTAAAGATGTAATACGGCTGGTAGGTTCTGGTGTTTGTAAGTAATCAGAGTATTCACTAAAATTGAAATCACCGAGGAATAAAATGTTATTATTGTGAATGTATTCTAATGAACTAATAATTTCAAATAGAGAGTTGTAACACTCTAGAGCGGTTTTTGGTGGTATGTATATTAAAATAATGTAGTAGGAGCAGAAATCGACTTTAATTTGAATTCCCAGAATGTCTATAGAGTGCAGCTCGTTAAATTGTGTGATTGTCTTAAGCTTCCGAACATTACCCAAAATGGGGCTGAGTAGAAGGTATGTAAATATTTGCAAGAATTTCTATTTACGGAACAGAACAAACCAAAAATATATGAAAACTTTCACGATAAAGCACCGTATGATTTTTATAAACTGATGATACAGGACGATATTATAAACCTCATTGTTGTTGAGATGAATCGTTATGCTAATTATTGTAAGGTAAACAAACCATGTCAATAAGGTCAAGAATACAAAGCTGGGTAGACACCAACTCTGAAGAAGTATTCTTGGTATCATTGTATGGATGGGATTGGTTCAACTTCCAAGTATCGAGTCGTATTGGCAGGAATCATTTTTATACTGGATTAAAATAAAGTCGTTGATGAGCGGAAATCAACTATTATTAAGAAGGATTCATTTCAACAACAATGAAGACGCTGCCATAAGTCGACTTCATAAAATAAACCCTCTAGTTACAACATTTTAATAAGTGTTCAAGCTGCTGTTGTACCTCAAAAAAAGTTTTGTATTGATGAAACTCTTGTTCCTTTTAGAGGTCGTTTGTCATTGAGACAATATATAAAAAACAAACGACACAAATTTGGAATTAAATAGTAAGTTAGTAAGGAGGCACAAATTGTATTCTAAACCGATCTTTTTAATGTAATTTTTCAAATCTTGAAAAATAAAGGTAGTTTATTAGTGGCGTTTTTTATAAATTGACTTATAAAACACTGATTAACTCATTTTTGATATATCTTAATTTGATATTAAGGGGAACTGAATCCCAAGTGCCATGCCAAAATTCGACAATTCGTTGTCCATTACACCTCTTGTTACATTCCTCGTGAGACCTGACCATTACCTTGCAATCTATACTAATGCCTTGAACACAGTATAGGAGGTTTCATGAAATGTCGAGGTATGTATTTTAGTTGTTCCGTACAAATGTCTCTTACCCTATGTGCTCGATCTGCATGCACGGGAATTGTCCGGTGTCTACATATAACAATAAAATCACAGTTTTAATAAATAGTCTAATCAAAGACATACGTTCGAAAATTCATAGATGCCCTTTAACGTGCTTTTGTTGATCTCTCAGTATATCACTAATTATTCTAATTCAATTAACCGTCTTTATACATTAAGCAAATTACGCAATTTTCCTAGAAACCTGCTGTTAATGTGAATATAATCTCTTTATCTTTACCGAGCTATAGATTTTTTTGCTCGACCGTTTTCTAAACAAGAACTGATTACAATTCATAGCGTCGTGTTAAGACTTAATTTTATGTCTTATAAGAACTTAAGAGCCAATTTTAGTTTTCGTTTTGTTTGACCAACAAACATATACTTTCACGTTCAATATTAATACAGTACATACCTATCTAAGGTACCTACTTTTATATAAAGTGCCTCTAATAGTGTAAGTTATATTTTTCTACTTCCGGAATCACCACTTTTACTTTTAGTGTATTGTATCGTACAAATAAAGCAAATCAATAATTAATTATATTAAATTATACAATATGATAGGAAATACAAATCGATTAAATAAATTAAATTAAAAACTGTTAAACACTAATTATAGTGCAAATGTCAAATGTTAAACTATATTTATGAAAGTTTAGACAATGGCAAATTAGTCGTTTCATTACATTTTGATATTTCGACGGCATTTAACACAGTCTGCACAGAATTCCTGATTACTTAATTATCAAATATTGGACTACCAGTAAATACTCTGCACTGAATGAACTCGTACATAGAGAGGCAAAATAATGATCATTGATGGTAATGGGGCTAGATTCGAGGATTACGATGTTAAACTTGGATTTCCTAAGGGCTCTCTGGGCACCCTACTTCTTTAGTGTACATAAACGATTTACCTGACTCTGTTAACAAGAAATTGATCACAATGTTTGCGGATAATACTACTATTACTTTTCTAGTCGATATTCCTCAAGAATTGAAATTTGCATTTGGTAGCTATAATAAATGAACTTGGTGTCAACGTAACCAGCAACCAGCTACTTAATAAGTCATCAATTATTTCGTAAAGAAACGTATGCCAAATGTCTACATGTCTATCGAAAAATATTAATTTTAATCAGAAGGTAGAATTTCTAGGTACCCACGTAGACAATAGACTGGGGATGTGCCCTAGAATTTCTTGGAGTATTCAGAAATACTAAAAATATCCTGTTCAAAAACCAAATAAAAAATATGTTAATAAATGGAGCTTTTTGTGGCATAAATATCACATGTTAGTCCCCATTTTACTCAATTACTAGTCGAGGTTGTTTATTTACTAATAATTTTTTTAAACATATAATAATGAAAGTACTTAACAAATTTACGTTGAACTTTCACTACTAATTAAATAAACACATTGCTTTGGCTATTTAACCATCTCTTGTTTACTTGTTAAATTTAAGTTTCTCACACATTTGTTTAAATTTTAGATTTAAGAAATGAAAACATGGTTTTTGATTGAATCTAAAGACGATAATCGGGACGATTTTTTTAACCGAAGTAATCAATAATTAAATATCGTACTTTTATTAGTTTGGCCAAAGACGACTTTATCGTTATGTAATACTTTTTAATTAATTAAAAGTAAAGCGTATAGAATCCAAATTAGACTTTAGGATTTGTACAGTACAAAATGTTTTTAAAAACTGCAGTTTTGTTAACAATTTATATATCAATCAATTTAAACCAGTATATCATTGACTTTAATAAGTATAAAAATTTTTTTCAGTAAAATATGTTTTTGGAGACAACAGTTTGGTTGACAATTTTTGTCTTGAACAAATTAAATTAGTAAATTAAAATTTCCATTGAATAATAAGGGATTGTTTTGAAAATGCGGTCATCATATAGAAGTACCGAGATGAAGAACTGAAAGCTGAAACTATTTATTAACAATTGTGAAGCATCTATTCAAATCGCAATATGTCACATGTAAATCTTTTTTGGGTACAAGCAAAAAAGTGATACATTTTTATTCGTTTTAACAATATCAGCACCGTATGCTATTTTAGGAGATATTAATATGTAGTCATGATAAATGATCTCATTTAAACCGAAATTACTACAGATCTTTAGAAAAAAATAAAAGACATTGTAGAACATTATGCATTTTGTTGCATTATAGTGGACATCATAAATTTTCTTGTGATTGATATTGGACATACTGCTTCTTGTAGCATTTGCACAAAAAAATTGGTTACTTACAAGACTACTAATAGCAAAGTTTGTTGTGTAATATTGAACAATGTTTATTAGAAGCAGTATTTAAAGGAACAGTTATTTATTTCAATACAATGACACAAAGATTAACATAACAAAGTTTATTATTATAGCATTGCCCAAAGTTTTGAATGTAAACGTATTTTGCCAGGATCCTCCTCCAAGCAATCACAGAGGTTTTCTTTCTCAACCACGTCATCTATAGTAGCGTTTAAGGCATAGTCGACGAAAAGCTATGACGATAATGTAATATTAAATTCCCAGTCTGCACCTTGCTTGAAGCAATTTTCGCACATCATCTTTTTTTGTCTTGTTTGATTGTACTTAGCAATGGTACATTACAGCGATCTGCTCAGATTGTGACCACCCCGTTGGGTTATTGAGAAAAATGTTTGCAAAATATCATCATATCAATAGGTACGCTCACGTTTAATATTCACCTCAACATTATTTTTTTAAAATTTTTCAAGAACACTTCATTTTGATTATTCCCTTATTTTTTTAAGAATCGTGGTTAACTCCTTGAAGTCTTAAATGAACCAGTCTTTTCATAGAACTCTAATGTAACTTCTTGATAAATTTTAGAGTAGTCAGTAGGTTTCATAATTTCTTCAATTATTCGTAGATTTAATACCTAATAACTATCTGTTACACGGTCTGTCAGGAATCTTTTTGCAGCCAGTATGCTAAGGCATGCACTACATGTTGATTCTTATTCTGGCCTCCACATCCATCTGCAAAAAGCCGAATAAAAGTTATGGAATCGTCGATGTTACCTTTTGTAGGAAATCTGTCAAGGCAGAACTAATATCTTGAGTCTCCCTTCCATCTTGACCTTCAGTCCAAACATAAAATTTGCAATTGCAACATCAGTAACACAAAAACAATAGAATGATATCGGACGTGCATAAAAAGCCTCCCCGATACTAAGTTTAGGAACATGCTGCACTTGTTATAAATCGATCACATAAGGGGCTTTTATTTCATTATTGTGTAGAATGTTTTAGCTCTTGTTTTATGAACAGTTAAATTACCCATTAAGCTTGTTTTTCTTACCATTCTCACATGTTTGGATTTCAGTTCTAGTTCTTTGACAATAACTACAGGTGTCACAAGTGAACCAAAGCCAAATTAAACTTTGTTTCAAAAATTCTTATGATGAATGTGTTTTTTAACTTTAAATTAATCCCTAACGATGGTGTTATACTTTTTGAATAATTTATTAATAATATTAAATGTAGATGGCAAGTAGAGTCTATGCCTTTTCTTCCGTGAGTAATGACTTTCACAGGCCTTCAACTTTGAAATAAATTCAAACACTTATTTTTTCCCCAATACTTGTCAACTTTATAATCTCCTCCTCGTCTATCTATTGCCCCTTTGCCACTCAAAATCTCCTCTGCAACTGTATTCAATCTTCTTTGACCGACTCCAAATAATTTTCCAAAATATTTAGAGCACACGGGAAAACAAAGTGTAAAAATGATTTCAGCTTAAGAGACACTTCTTCGCAAAAATGTATTTGAGCTTTCCTTTACCTTTTTTTGTATTCCAGTTCTCTTTTACACTTCCGTCGTAACATTTTCCTTGATTCTTGACTATGGTCACCTCAGTAACACTAATATCAAGGTTGTCCATTATTGATTGGTATTGTTTAATTATTATCCATTATTGATTGGTATTGTTCAATTATTATCCATTATTGATTGATATTGTTTAGTCATTATCAAATTTACAATTCAAACAGATTGTCTGTATAAACAGTAATAACTTATAGGTTAGATTAATAGTAAGAGAAACAACATAAACAAAGCCATATATTTTCATGCGTTCTAGAAGCCTCCTAGCGGCCAAATGACATAATGTTTTTGCACTGACTATATTGGTGGACATAATACGTTTTGATTCGCACTTGAATTACATACTGATATAATTCTATTTAATGTGTTCCGTTTATGCATCATTGTAGAACAGGCCAAGACAATTTCGAAACCACTTCAAACTCAATTTTGTCCTAGGATGGACATAATGCAATATGATTAGTTGCTCCTCAATTATTCATAAAATTAGAGGCAACAATATACACATTTATTTTTTGCATTTAATATTTATCAAAAAGAAAATTAATAAAACCTATTTCAATGTGATCTTTCGATTGATAATTTATTATTATTATTATCAAGAGAAGTCTATGAATAAGGTGTATATGAGCTATACGCCACATTCTTGAGGGTGGTTTTATGTTTAAATTGTGTCTGTACCAGGCGCATTGTAACATGATACAAACGATAAATAGACAAAATTCCATTTTCTTTGAACCACTGACGAGACGAAGCACTAAATGGCAGTCTAAACATACTGTGCATTATTATCTTTTGTAGGATAAATGTTTTGGAAATTCCTATACCATTTCTTCATCATATAAGATATATACCACTCACACATTCATAAAAGGAATTTTCAAAGTTACGGTGTTAATAAGTCATATTTAAAAAAATAACCTGAAGTAATTGAAGTAATGAATATGCCTTAAAAAGCAAAGTTGTAATCATATACATCCAAGCCGGTCGATCTACCTATTCACCTGGTGATTCATTAACCAGTAAGCAAACCATTTGGGTCAGTTCTTCTGGCGATATTCATACTGTTTTTATGTTTCGTAATTTCCAAGCTTTCAAATGTATTTGGCTGTCTATTATTTGTCAAATTTCTAACTTATTTACCTGAAATATTGTTTGGGGTTTGAAAATTTCTCAACACATATGCCAAATTCATCGCCTTTTTTATCATTTTGTAATGAACTTTATCAAGATCAGAAACATTTTTCCAAGTTTTGCTTAAATTGTTGACCTAAAATTCCAAGAGAAACAAAATTTTTTTTACTAAAATCAAAATACAGGGTATTTTGTGTTTCAGCAGTGACCGCATATTTTAAAATTCAAATGTCTCCTCTCTCTTTAACACTCTCATTTTGAATCATCTTATTATCTGCTATATTATAAGAGATACATATTTTCACATGAAACAGTGATATCTCAAAAAAATTTTCTGGAATGATAAATATCAACAAATAAATAACAAGAACAAGAAGAATAGCATATAAACAAAACAAGTATTTCCACCTTTGGCTACGATTAAAACTTCCATTCGTCTTAGCATGGATTTGATCAAATTTTCTACGGTAGCTTGAGGGATATTGTTCCACTCTTCAGTGAAAGCAGTTGCCAACTTTTCCAAATTATCATCATGGGTTTGAACACATTCTCCTAACTCATCCATAAGAACTCAATGGGGTAAATGTCTGGACTTCTAGCCAGCCATGATAAGCGTTCTGCACTGCCTTGATTTAGGTATTTAGTAACAATACTAGCTACGTGTAGCCGTGTATTGTTTTGCGTAAACAAAAAATCTTCACCGATAAATGTGCAAATGGAACCACATATTTAGAATATATCGATCTGCATTGAGAGAATTCCTTGGCAGCACACAAAACTCAGTGCGGGCATCTAAATAAATTCCTGCCCACACCGTTACTGAACCTCCTCCATTACTTTCTTTTTCGATGAACATGCTATGCTTATATCTATGTCCGATTCTTCTCCAGGTTCGTTGACATCCATCAGCAAAATTGCGACTCATCCGAGAATAAGACACGAGCATAGTCATAATTACTCCAGTTTGCATGAAGTTGTATAAAATTTTGGCGAAAATTGCAATAGTGTCTAAGTAATCTTGACCCGGACGTTAGTCTTTTTGCTCTCAAATTAAGTTTCGTGAGACTTCTGTCATTTACATGTCCCTACGCACGTTTTGGAGATGTCTATTTGTAGTAATGGCACTCAAATATCGATTACTCAAGGTTTGAAGTACAATAAATAGGTTACAAATACGTTTGTTCCAACAAAAGTCTCGGATCAGTTAGAAACTGTCAGAAATATTTACCCAATTGCCTCTTATACGCTAAACTTACTGCATTTACATTAATACTTAACTGGGCGAATATTTCTGACGGTCTCAAATTAGTCCAACACTGCTCTTGGAACAAGCCTAATATATTTATACATCAAGGGCGACCCGAACCAAATCTTAAATATTGACCTTTTTGTCGAAATCGCTGTATTGCTCTAAGAACTGTGATTTTGGGCAAATCAACACTAAATTGCACATCATTCACTCCGGCCATCTTCAGTAGAAGTTATTAAGCTATATATTCAATGCTGAATTGTACAGTCATTTTCAAAAACAAAAAATAACGTTCTTTGGCTCCTCACCTCCATTGGCAAAATTCATATTTAGAAGAGATAAAAGAACTTAGAAGGGAAAATAGACACATTGCTCTCTAATAATGGAACTCGGTTGACTATATTACACTGTGGATCATTTGATGGATGAGTTGATAATTCGTTGAAATTGTGCGGAAAAACATGGAAGACTGTAACTTTGATTATCACAAGAACATGGAGGGAGAAATATCATTCCTCTAGGTTTGAAAATACACTAATTCCAAAATTAAAACTGAATAGCATATTGTTCTTAACAATGTGAAGTACCATTCCAGAAAACTGTATAAAATTTCTAACAAGTGTTCTACCAAGCTGGAGTTACAAATTTTTTAATGGAACCTGATCTCTATTATGAGGAAAATTATTATAAAGCAGAACTGTTGGAAGTCCTGTAAATGAAAAATTATGAGAAGAAGTATATTATAGATAATGTAGCGGAGAGATATGGCCACAAAGTGTTGAGATTACCGCCATATTTCTGTATTTTGAAACCGATTGAATTAATTTGGTGTAAATTGAAGAAAAACTTCAGAAAAGGAAATATTTTTCCGAAATTCGATAAAAAAGTCGTAGAGTTAATTCAAAATGAAGTGGCGAAAATTAACAAGGAAGGTTGGGAAAAAATAATTAGGAAAGTAATTACAATTGAGGATGATTATTTAAAAATTGCCAAATTTCATACAAATAGTGGAAAAAAAATGTATTATAAATTTGAACGTGGATAGTAGTTCATCTCAAAATGAAGAAGAGGGAGAGAAGGACGAGGATTTAGAGGAAGAAGTAATGTGATGTGAGGTAAAGTAAATTGATGTGAAGTGAAGTGAATTTTGTGATATCAACTGCATTATATAATTCCATTTTTGTGCTTTCGTGGTTCAGTGCTTGAGAAACATTCTTTTTCAGGATGTAATTATTTATTAATGTTATTATTTTTTTCATTTTAACAAAAATATATCTTTCTGTTTTTATTATTATAATAACTTTACCGTTAGAATTCAACTTTTAGTTTATTTATTGAGAAAAATATTTGTTTCTGTTACCATTTTGAGAGTATATTTTTTGCTTTTATTTTGTTTTTAAAGCTTTCTTGTTATTTTTTAAATAATATTTTTATTCTATACCAGTATTCTATACCCATCCTTTCATGGCCAGAAATGCTCATACCTTCTCGCGGTTCTTATTGTGTAGTAACAATTTATATTAAGCAAACTTGAATACTGTAACTGCTGTATGTGTAATCAATACGTTAAATTCAATACTGTTATTTCAAGTTAATACTATATTGTACAATTGTAAAATTGTTGCTAGCTATACTGAGCACAAAAACCTACATTGAAAAGTAAACGAGCGAACAATATAGTTAAATCCGGCTCTGCGTTCCGTAGTGTCTTACCCCGGACGTCCCGGCACAATGTAGGTTTCGCTGACTATATCTAAGAGTGTTGGTATCTTTTCTATATATATCAAATATGTATATCAAATTGTAACTTATTCTCATTGGCTTTAATTACGAGTATAGTACATCTAGAAATGGTAACTGTCCAATATTTTCAGTTTCATATGTAAATTTTATTAAACAGAATCCCACAGACATATTTTTTCGAGTGTAATTATTCGATTCCATCCATGTTTATACGGTACTGTGTAGAGGAAGAAAATAGTAAGTTATATGCATTTGGTAAAAACATATAGTCTAACATCATCCCAGACATCACATTGATCCGAGCAATACTAGAAAAATTAAGAAATTTCTATTTTAAACGACACATTCGACACCCCGTAATTCGAAAACGAAGCAATTTAGAAAAGGTTTATATGAACTTTTTTTCTTATAACCAGAGTTGGCATAATGCAATTCAACACAGTAGCACACAGGTGAACGGGGAATCAAGCACGTGAAGTTCCTGATACTCTTGACTGATTCGTGAGAGAGATGGACTGAGTGGAACACCTTACTGAATCGAATCATTTGAATCGGTCAGATTAAAGATCCGTTTGAACTAATTCGGTAAATTGTTCCGTTTAACTAAGGCGCTGATGTAAGACAGTTCCCGTCCTGAGTCTTAGCGGCAGATCTGTGACACTGCAACTCATACTCATAATACGCATCACTGTTCTGTGATCCACACATTTCACACCCAGTGACCCAGTACCCACCCACAGTCTAGTTTAGTGTTTGACTGCATGACCTGCGTCACAGTATACAAAAATAATGTGCTTGCGTACGTGTCGTACTTTGTTTAATTCTTTAACAATAACGAAATATTTTATATTAAGTATATGTAATACTAGGTACTTTTAATATTTTGTTTCACTTTTATAGTTTTATAAAATAAAATATTTAACAAAGTTTCTATTCTGTTATTTTATTACAGCAATACGAAGAAATCGACATTCTGATTGACAGAGAAATAGAAATTATAATTCTAAACTCACTGACAGTTGGTCGCGGTGCCGACGGTGGCGACTAGTACCTTTAGAACGAAACAATTACATTACATAACTATATAGTCGTAGATTCGAAGTAGGTGTACACCTACAATAAAAATGAAACGAAAAACATTTTTCACCGAATCAGGAACACAACTACAAATTAATTAAATCCCGATTCACAAAACACAAATATCAGTTCAGGTTCATGTGTAAATAGTCGGTCAGTCCTCGCTATGATACCTGCAAGTGCGGAACAGTGGGATCCATTCAAATTGGAATCAGTGATTCGGATCTTTTGGTCACTAAAATGATTCGTTCAAACTAAATGGGACGTTCCTAAACGACACATCTCTAGTTCATGATAGTTTACTGTTAGCTGTCGTAGATAAGGCACGCCCTGCTCTAGCTAGCAATAGCTCTTTCTTGACAATCTTTGCCATTTCTGCATCACGTTCGGAAATTCATAAGATGATTTCCCGATTTAACATACGGTGGAATGGTGATACGATGCCTTGTTTGCAAGTCAAGTTTGATGCCTACGTGACAGAAATTATGAAAATGACCTCCAGCAGTATTTCGCGTATGCGAATGTAACATCTCTGGATGTAGAATGTTCATTTTCAAAATACAGTGTGAAAGTGACAGGGAAGCGAAGACGTTTAAACGAAGCTATATTAATGACACAGATGTTTGCGCGAATCATTGATTTGAACGAAATAAAAAGTAAGTGCAGTTAATTATTTCTAACCTTCAAGGTAATTACACTGGAATTAATCCCATTGCACCAACTGTACTTATAACACGTTGCTAGTATTTAGTGAAGCAAGTTAGTTTTACAAGAAGTTTTGGTTTTAAAATCACAAACTTCCATCAAACAAAACACGACATGCTAAACATATGCAAGTTTTGTTGTGGCTTAAAGGATATATCAAACTTTAACAAACCATGTGGATGTATTTATATTACTTTATTAAGCAAAGGAAATTTGCCTTAATTAAGAGGATAACATAGCTGAATAACAACTGATTAACAGAGAAAGCTCTCAAAAATTATGACTAATCAATAGAGATGTTAATCAGTCCGTAGCCTATTTGTGGTACCAGATAATCGTTAAAGAATCAAACATAAAGAACAATATCAATTCAATTAGCCAGTACAAAAACAGTGAAAGTAAAAGTCCGATGTCTATGAGATAGGAAAAATAATGAAAAGTAAAATCTTTGAAAAATGTAACCTAGAAAGTAACAGGTTAAATGTGAACGAAATGGGAAAATTATTTAAAATATATTCTAAATTATTTCTGTAAATTAGGGAAATAAAAAAGTCAAGTAAGACGTCATATTCACTTCATTACAAGAAATTTCATACAACTGCAATTTGGGTTATGCTATATCTTAGTATAGGAGCATGGGATTCAAGCGATATTTTATGGCATAACTAAGGACTAAATGAAAGAATTTTGTAGAAGAAAATTGCTATTGAAACTTGCAAATAGAAAGTTCCAAAAGTGATCGCTCTCCTAAGTTATTTCTTTAACAGTTTGTAAAATATATACTACTTCTTTCACAATCAAGAGAAACATTTTTCGGCATTTTTCGAATTTCATGAAAACATTTTCATTTTCATTTTGAAATACTATTTTAAATTAATTTTTGAATACACAGACTTAGCTTTACGGAACATGAATTAAATCCTAACAACTTCTCGTATGGTCTAAATGTTACTATCCGACCGACATCATAGATGTCTCTGTTTCTGATAGCGACTTGTGCAGCAAGTACCGAGAGCGGCGACCTCTAGCCCAGGTGGACTAAACTACTGTTATTTAATATGATTTGAAGGAAACAACTACTCAGCGGGCAAATACCCCGACCTGCATTGGATTATACCTTCAAACCATGATAGATCGATAGCCAATATCATTTGTCAATTCCTAACCAGAGACAGACCGGTTTCGAACTTATTTGTTCTCCTCAGTATGCCATAGGTTATGGAACAGACAAATGATAGAGGCCAATCTGCTAGTCATATACTAACTAAGGTAAATTGAATAGTGGTGAGAGGTATGAAACTTCTCGTATGGTCTAAATGCTACTATCCGACCGACATCATAGATGTCTCTGTTTCGGATAGCGGCTTGTGCAGCAAGTACCGAGAGCGGCGACCTCTAGCCCAGGTGGACTAAACTACTGTTATTTAATATGATTTGAAGGAAACAACTACTCAGCGGGCAAATACCCCGACCTGTATTGGATTATACCTTCAAACCATGATAGATCGATATAGGGATTGACATGGTGAATATTGAAGAATTAATTAATTAATGGTGATAGTCGGATTTAGGTACGCCTAGGATAACTACATCTGTAGATTATTTTAATAAGTATAAGAGGCTAGGCATAGTATTGTCATGATAATCGATATGTCAGTGGATGTTGAGTGTTATTAACTTTGTTAATAAAGTATATTAGTATTAAAAGAGTGTGGTGATGTATTTTAATCTTACAAGTCAGAAATGGGAATATACAGTGCCTTATTAGTGTTTAATTGTGTTTTGTGAAAATGGGAAAACGAAGATCTCGACAGAAATCGAAATCATCGAAGGCTGATAGGCACTGCCCCAAATGCCGCCGCCAGTCCTAAAGTACTAGCAGTCGCAGTTCTTCTACATCCTCTGAAAGTAATTTCTTAAAGAGGCAACTGAAAAAATTAAAGGAAGAACTTAATGAACTAAAATGTAAACCAATTAATTCCTTTGCACGTACAGGGGACGAATTTTTAATACCTTCGTTCGACGCATCAAAAGAAGAAATGGTAGTGGAGAAATGGGTAAACACGGTGGACAGTCGGCCGAACAGTATAACTGGGACGAGGATACAATTATGAGACTTATTGCTGGTCGACTTGTTGGAAACGTTCGGCAATGGTATGACGAACAGGTTAAATATGATGCTACTTGGAGTGAGTTAAAACACAATATGACAGACTAATTTTTTTATTCCTTTTGTTAAATTGCTTAAAGATGCCTCGAATTACGAAACAACTCCTGGCCAAAATGTAGGTGATTACGGCTTTCAGAAACTTTCTAAATTACGGGTACTAAATTTACAAATTCCCGATGAATGTTTAATAGATGCAGTAATTGGAGGCATTACGGATGAGAATATTGCACGAATAGTAAGATCTGCACGTCATACAGATGCAAATATTATTATACGCGTATTTGAACACTTACTTATACGCCCAATACTAGTTCTTAATCATTTCATTCAAATAATTGTGGTGGTAAATTGAACCAAAACATTAGCAATCGAAATTACAGTAATAGCCAAGGTAATGTGAAGAATACCCTCTGTTATAATTGTGGTACACCAGATCATTTCGCTAGAGATTGTCGTAAACCAAGATTGGAATGTACAAAATTTAACAACTAGGTCATACCCAGGACGATGGAGGGTAAGTATTAAACAAGAGATCGAAGGATCTCAGGCAAACGTGTCAATACGATTAAACGAGAGATCAAAGGATCTCAGGCAAACGTGCCAATACGATTAAACGAGAGATCAACGGATTTCAGGCAAACGTGCCAAATATGAGACGAAAGATCTACGGATCTTTGGCACACTTATCATGAAGATTACCATAAGGCCTTAGGGCCTCAATAAAACTTTTTATAATGTATGATTTCTGTTACTAGGTCATTGTGAAGCCTGAAAACAGTTTCTACAGTCAGGAAGGCCGAATGTAGGAAAGTATTCTAATAAATAAAGGAGGCTGGGAATAGTATTGCCATTAGAATCGATATGTCAGTGGACGTTGAGTGTCATTAATTTTGTTAAGAAAGTATATTACTATTAAAAGTGTGTAGTGATGTATTTGAATCTTACACATCATTCTCTTAATTTTAATATTATTGTGCTCTACTGTAACTTACGGTTTGATTGAGATGAGTATATTTATCATCTTTAAGCAGACAAAAAAACATGTTTAATAAGTATGATCGTTTTCATGCGCTTGCTTACTTTGACATACAAACTTGCATTATGTCATAATTTCTCGTAATGATGATAACTGCGCATATTGTCATTATGAAGTGTTTCTGTATTTTGAAACATTAGTCAATATTGTTTGATTTTATTTGTTATTTTGTTTCGTTAAAATTGATAATGTTATAAATTTTTGGACATTGTGACAATTACGAATTATAATGAGACGCTTTTGCGAATTTTAAAACAAGCACGGTTAGGTTAGGTTAGGTTAGATTTTTACTTTTTCTACATTATTAATCTGTGTTAGGTATTGAGAAGTGATAGTAACAGTAATTGCATTTTATTTGCTTCTTATTATACCACTTATTCCCCTCCCAGCACCCAATTTCCCTCCACGGTCCCGAAAAATTTGTTATTTTGTGTCGTTAAAATGGATCATGTTACAAAATTGTTGAATATTGTGACAATTACGAATTATAATGATGATATGCTTTTGCGAATTTTACAACAAGCACAGTTAGGTTAGGTTAGATTTTAAATTTTTCTACACTATTGATCTGTGTTAAGGGTTGAGAAGTAATAGTAACAGTAATTGCATTTTATTTTCTATTTATTATTTCACTTCTTCTCCGCCCAGCAGCAAATCCCGGTTTCAATTCTGACAAAGTCGAATGGTTTGGTTGTGTATTCGTTTTCTTTCAACTGTGTAACCCTTGTCCGTGCAACTTCGGCTTTGGTTTGGGGGTTGTCTAATTTATGTAGTGTGTTTTTTCATATACGAAAGAAACAGAAACAGAAATAGGAGCCGTGGAAAAAACCAGTCTACTTAACAGAAGTTCCACAACGAACTGTTTATAAATTAATTTAGGAAGGGCAACATGAACGAAAAGCTAGGCAACAATAATAAGTTTTTATGGTAGCTTTTTGTAGCCTTCTTTATGTGATTTAAAGAAAAGTGCATCATCAATTTTTCAAACTGCAAAGAGTACTGAACTGGTTTTGACAAATATAATATTTAATTTGTTTATTTCATCGCCTACTAAAAGTCATCCATACTAACCTTGTTTAATAAGTGTCGAAATTTTTATACTAAATTTAATATAAAAAGTTATATATGTATTACTTTTGATTTTCTTATAGAATTTTTGAGAGTCAAAATTTCAATTAAGAATAATGTCAAATAAGTTTGGCATTTTTGTAAGAAAATATATCTATGATAAATTATTGTTACTATTTTGGTTTCCCAATGATCATTTCCATTTTTCTTGAGGATATTTTAAGAACGGAGATAAATATGTAAAATTTAAGGATTCTTTTGTTAAAAATGAAATGAATGGAATGGAATGAAATGGATGAAAAAGAGGAAATGGACGAAACGCATGAAATGGATGAAACGAATGAAACGGATGAAACGCATGAAATGGATGAAACAAATGAAACTAATGAAATGAAATGAAATGCAGCGCATCTTTTTCAAATTTAACCGTTCCTCTACCTCCAATGCTGAGGAGTTAAAATTGCTGCACCCTATATAAAACGGATTTTGTAGATTAGTGCATAGTATACCTAATCGCGTCTTAATTTTACAAATATTCTATACGAATATTTTCAGTCCTCTCTCAATGCCAATAATAAATGTTTCTTTTAATTTTCGGTTTCTAATTATAATATTATGTAGATCTAAGAAAATTCAATCTGACTATCTTCTGTAATCGAGATACCCCATGTTTTATTTAACTTGATCCACACCGTACATTCCATACAGCAAATTGCAAAACATGGTAACAAATAAGAATTTCTATTTCTAAGTAAAAATGTCTGTCGTACAAGGCAAACAACAAGTGAAGGTAGCAAAATAAACCAGTACCAGTACAAACAGTACTCATTGTACTACTTTATAATCAGATATCTATTTCACAAAGTTTCACTTTATCTACAGTTTTCCTGCATTTGCACTAAACTCTTTTTGTTGTTTTGTTTAAAATAGATGCAAATGGGGTACGTACTTTTAAGAAGTTTTGTTAATTTATAATCATGCACAGTCATTTTACAAAAATACAATGTTATCGTTAAAAGATTTCCAACCTGGCTTGTAAATTACAATATGATGAAATGTTTACCCTAAATACCGTACATAATTAATTTTATAAGTTAAGTGACGGCGAGACAGTGAAACATTACATGTATACTCGTCTGTAACCTAGAACATATCTTATGTAGGGTGCTTTCAATTTATACAATATATCCATAGTCAGCCCCTATTATTTTCCGAACGAGCTGAGTTAAACGAATGCAACAAAATTGATTTCTAGGAGAGGAAAATCCTGATTAGAATAGAGGTGAATATAATTTAAAATATCTGATGTGGCCAGCACATAACTTTCTTATACCAGTATATATCACCATGATCTAATAAAATCATTCTGTTTGATTCTTCACTTACCTCAATTGAATTTTAATGGCGTACATTGAAATGTTTTATTAAAATTTTTAAATAATTAATTTCAGCGTCGTTCGATACTGTCAATAATCAAATCAAACTTTATTTCACAATTTAAGAGTGCACTAATTTTATAATAATATGTACTTCATAAATAATACTTAATAATTAATTTAACTAACGAATTTAATATACACCTAAGCGAAATGCTTGTGTGTGTATAGGACTAACAGATATTTTAGTATTTACAATTCGTTTATGTCTAAAATTTAAATGTATGATATAGATATACATAGAAAATACATAAATACATAATTATCACTATTATCCTCAATCTCATATTGGTATAATTGTGGGAGTACAGGATTACGTAATAATACTAGGTAAATAAAAGTTTAAACAATATATAAATAGTAAAAACAATACTAACAAATTTTCTCAGCAATAAATGGCTGTTTTCATTTATAAATATTTTAATTTTTTTGGAGAATAGATTTACGTTATGAATTTTTTTAAGCGAAAGTGGTAGGAGGTTGTAGAATTTTGGGCCATAGTAAGTAACAAATCTTTGAATTGTAGTGCGGGTTATTTGCGGAATATTTATATTTTGATTTGCTATATTACGCGTATGATAATTATGATGATAATTAATATTAAATAATGTTTTATTTTTATAAGTGAACATAAGAACTGCTTTTACATACAACAGGTTGATATCAAACGCATCAAATTCTTTAAAAAGTTGTCGAGAAGAATATAACATTTTTTTTTATGATTACTTTTATTAAATATTTTTGAGATATTTTTAACGATGTTAAATTGGTAGGGTAAGCACTCCCCCCATATTGCTATACCATATCTCAAAATAGACTCAGCCAAAGCAAAGTACAATGTTCTCAATATATTAATCAGGCATTATATTTCGGAGATGGTAAAACCTCCAGATAAGTTTTCGTATTTTATTATTTACTGATATAATGTAATCCACAAATTTCAAATTTTTATCAATAATGATTCCTAAATACTTTATATTATTCGTTATATTAAGGTTAGCTGAACATTGGCAGTGCATTTTGTTTTCCAATATACAGGTATAAGAGTGTAGAGCTAATTTTTCAATATTTGGTAAATTGGTATCGTATAGACTGTAACACATAAATTTAGTTTTTTCTAAGTTAATTGTTAACGTATTTTCTGAGAGCCACTGCTGTATTTTTGAAAATTCTACCACCGCCTTTTCTGCTATCCTTTGCCAATCATCTGCCTCAACTAAGAGAACAGTGTCATCAGCAAATGCAACTATTTTACCATCAACATTTAGAAAAAGAAATTCGTTAATATATATATTAAATAAGGTAGGTCCAAGGACCGTTCCCTGGGGTATACCATGACTTATATTTTGGAGAGTACTGATTTTGTTGCCAACTTTTACACACTGTTGTCTAGAATTGAGGTAGCTAGAGAACAAGTTATTTGATACGCCTCGTACACCATAATTGTTTAATGTCTCTATTAATATACTATGAGACACCGTATCAAATGCCTTGTCTAAGTCCAGATATATGGCAATTTGTTTTTTATTGTTTTCAGTGGAGCTATATAAAGTTTTGATCACCTCATATATTGCATTTTCTGTATTAAATTTGCTCTAAAGCCAAACTGATGGTCTGACAAAACATTATTATATTTTAGATGGGCATTTAATCTGTCCCTGATGCACATTTCTAAAACTTTTGAAATATTATTAATGACTGATATCGGTCTGTAGTTGCCTATTATGGCCCTGTCTCCTTTTTTATAAACCGGTGTCACAATACTCGTTTTCAATCCAGAGGGAAAAATACCATTCTCAAAACAGAGATTAAATATATAATTCAATGGCTTAGCTATATATTTATCTATATGTTTTAAAGTTTTAGCTGAAATTTTATCATAACCAGAAGCTGAAGTATTTTTTTAAGTTATTTATGTTTCTAACAATTTCAGTTTCTGTTGTCGGATTTAAAAATAGATTCGCACTGTACCTCTCTACTTTCCAGTTTTTTTCCAGTTCTTTTCCAGTTTTTATTTTTTCAGCCATTTCTTTTGCAACATTTATGAAGTAATTGTTGAATATTTCAGCTTTTTTTTGTCGTCAGTAAAATCTTTATTTTCATGTTCAATAATAATTCATGACATTAATTTTAAAAATGTCTTCTTATTGACACTGACATTTTTGTAACTAAATTAGACATTTCAAATGTCAAACTGACAAATTTATCCTAACTCTATTTTATGAGATCAAATGTGTACAAAATTTCAGTTTACATCAGCTCTATTGTACTTGGAAAATATATTATTTTCGTTGGATATAGTAGACATGATTTATAATCTTTAGTCAAGAATATATTTTTTTCTAGTCAAATGCGAAAAAGTTAGGGTCTCATGGATCTCCTTTCAGCTGGCCAATTTTACTCACCGAATTTATCACTGTCTTTGGCCTTTAGCACATGTGTACCAAAATTGAAAGCTATATCTCAAAAACTATGGCTGCTATCGCGATACTATAGACATGCAGACAGATTTTTTTTTCATAAACATGTTTTTTTATTAAAATTCGTCGAAAATTTTTAATTTTTTCCCCGAAATTGTACCTTTTTTCTCCTTTCCTTCATTATGTCTCTTCTGGTGGTACCACTGTCAATAAATTTAATGTGTCACTTAAAATGTTGAATAATTAGATATAAGAAAGTAAAAAGAAATAATAGGGCAATAACAAAGCGTTGGGCCGCGTATTAAAAGCAAAAACATTTTTTAAAAAGTTTATTCATAAATTAAGTAATATAAACCACTTGTTGCCAGTTCAGCAAGTTATTCGTCTTTTCAATATCGTCGTCAAGAGATACAATTTTGCGGTTTTTTGAAATTTTCTGGTTAATTCTTAACTCAACAGAAAATCACATTTAAAAATAAATTTAAAACAAATTAGGTAATCCTTTTCTTGGTAAAAGTTGAAAATATTGAATGAAATCAAATATAATAACGGTACACATTTTTGCTAATTATTGCATATGGCAATTAGCCGGGAAAATAATTGTTTAAAAAGGTATATCTTATATTTATCTGTGATAAATTTTTGTAAAAGAAAATAATAATTAGCAAACATTTTTAGCGTTATTATATTTCATTTTATTCATTATTTTAAACTGTTCCCAAGAAATGAATACCTATTTTTTTTTTTTTTAGTTATTCTAACACTATGGGGAATTTCCACTGTATAACTACAATTATTCTGTTCTCTGAAGCCATTAATATTTATTACATTACAATTTACTAAAATTCGTCGTTACTTCTGAGGCTTTCAAAAGGGCCATCCTGACGAAGCAAAGATGCAGAAACACGTGTCGGTGGATGTTATAAAGTTCTGGAGTGATGATTCAACTGGTGAGTAATTTTGTTTTATTTATTTTTGATTTTACTGAACAGAGTAGTTAGAATTAAAAATAACATTACTGAGATAGTCGTACTGAACATAATGTGCATATTATATTTTTTTAATCCAAGTTTCAGCGTTTTGGTAAATAGCCGGGAAAATAATTGTTTAAAAAGATACATTAGAGACATTATCTGTGATATGCTAGAAAATAATACTTACAAAAATTGTTTGCGTTATTACATTTCATTTCATTCCATATTAAAAAAAAAAAAACGTTTTCATAACCGCCTCCCAAATCACACTTGAAAATCTAGGATTTTTCTTAGGTAAAGAGAGATATTTTGAAGTCCTAACCACATCTGTACAAAATGAAATTAGATAAATTTTTCTACACAAAAGGTTTTATAGATTTTTGTATTTAATCAAGTCATAGAAACAAGAAAAAATAAAAATAATCAATCGAAATTGATTTTGACCGTTAAATCTATAGGTAATAAAACATGTAAACCAAAAATTACAAAAATGTTTCACAGACATTCATAGGTAGACCAAATTGATGGAGAGATTGATACTTTCACATTAATATTTATTAACTTGTATTGGACACAATGAAAATATATCAACAAAATCAAGTTAAGATAGAGCTGAACATTTTTTAGGTTATACAATCATTTTAAATATCAAACTATTAAAAAAACTTAATGATAGCCTGATCCATCGTAAAAGCTTAATGATCAGTAAGAATAATTTCTTGTTCTAGAGTTTCCTGTGCCTATATCATACATACTACACGTCCAACACATTCAAAACCATTGCAGTATTGGCATTTGTGAATAGGCCCCTTGATCTATGCCCCTTACGAGGCTAAATTTAATCTTTTGTACGAAGTCATCCTTAGAACAACATATTCACAGAGCAAACTTCATGACTATGATCACAGCAATGTAAGCACATCTCCATTTTCAAAATTTACCAAAAAATGGTTGGACTTTCGATGCTATTAGACTGAATACCATTTAAATGAAAATGCCTCTGGCCCAGAAATAGCGATGCTTCTGTAAGAAAAGGTATGGAAAAATATGTAGTTGCAGGAAATATAACCTTCCATGCGCAGAGGCATGTATTTGTTTTGCATACGATTGTACCAAAGATGGAATTAAGTAAAGCTTGATGAGGAACCGTTGGAGTAGATTTTCCCAAATAAGCTTATCACATTTTTATTGCATATTTAAATTACTCAAGTCTAGTTACTTATACCTTTAATTATTATAGTTCGTACCTAGATGTGTGATACTAGAATTAATCTATTTGCTGAGAACTAGTTGTTTATGTTGTTTAATATTTCCGTGCATTCAATTTTTGAATAATATACTGATATCATCTTCAAATAGGGAAAACTGAACTCTTTTAAAATTGTCAACTAGGTTATTAAATTAGAAAAAGTTCAGGGCCAAGAATTGAGGCTTGAGGAGCACCACTTTTTAATTTTTTACTGTTTTTACTCATACTATCTCAGTGTATACAATTTCTTTCAATTTCACATATATCTATTGATTCTGAAGATAAGACTTGAACCCATTATTGTAATATATACACCTAAAGCCATAAAAATATAGTTTTTCAAGTAAATACTGATGATCAACACAGTTGACTGCCTTTGTTAGATCACAGAATATACAAAGTGGGTAGCATTTTGATTCTAAACAACTGTTAAGTGTAATATTTATGTATGATTGTATGTATATGTATATATATATATATATATATATATATATATATATATATATATATATATATATATATATATATATATATATATATATATATATATATATATATATATAATTGGAAAAGTTGAAAAAGTTCAAGTGACATTTATTTACCGAAAAAATGAATGTAACGGAAAAAGATCGAATTGCGGTGCTTATGATGATTGGTTTTGGTGATAGAGTTCGTACTCAACAGCATGCATGTAACTTATTTAATGAAAATCATCCTGACCGTCCACCGATTAGCGATTAGTTAATCGGTGGACACTAGAATACTAGATTTAGTGTGAGCAAAATTGAAAAAAAAATTTAGAGAGTTTGGTCACGTTAGAGATTTACCTAAATGCCGACCAAAAAAGGTACCTGACAATGTTAAGGTAAAGGTCCAGTTACACTTTCAAGAGAATCCCCATATGACGGTTAGAAAACTCTCAAGAAACTATGATTTGACAACGGGATCAGTATCAAAAATTCTTCGAGCAGCTAAGTACCATCATTATAAAGTACACCTGATCGGAAGATGACTTTGATCGAAGAATGCAGTTCTGCAAGCAAATACATGGAATGCACAATGAAAATTTAAATTTAATAGAACACATTCTTTTTTTCTGATGAGGCCACTTTCTGTTTAAGTGGTCATGTAAATAGACAAAATGCATATACTGGACGACAGAAAATTCTCATTGGATGCAGGAGGTTCACACACAATATCCTCAAAAAATTAATGTACGGACAGGAATTGTCGGCAATCGAATTATTTGGCCTTATTTCTTTGAAGGAACACTAAACAGAGAACGCCATTTAGAGTTTCTTCAATTCGAACTATTCCTGCTTTAGCTGTTCTGTTTCCCAACCCACAGGACCCTGACGTATCAAATGATATAATTTGGTTACAACAAGACGGAGCACCTCCCCACTATGCTATTGCTGTTCGTCAATTTCTAGATGCAACCTTCCCAATAGATGGATTGGTAGGAGGGGACCTCTGAGGTCACCTGATTTAACCCCTTTAGATTTTTTCTCATGGGGTTATTTAAAATCTAAAGTCTATATGAACCGACCTAACAACCTTAATGACTTAAAAGGAAGAATACGCCAGAAAATCTGACTAATCACACCAGAAATGATTCACAATGTCCAACCAGAAATAATTATTCGAATTTAAAAATGCAGTGAAGTAAACGGGCAACACATTGAACATGTATTAACTTAGAAACATTTTTTAGACAGTTTGTGCAGTAAGTTTGTAAATAATGCAAAAAGTATTCATAATAAAAACGTGTTTACTACATCTTTGGAAACGTCTTTTTTATCGTCTATATAAATCCGTACAAAAATACATTTAAAATAACAAAGTTGATGTCACTTCCGGAAAAACCGGTAGTGACACTAACTTGCCGTATGACTCAAAATTTGCCAGTCCAAAATTGCAAATCGATGTGTCCGACCGTTTTTGGCAAAACCACGTTAGTCAGATTATATTGAATTTATTCCTTTCATTGTGAACCCACTATATATTAATAATGTTAAAGATAATTAAAATAAAACATACAAATTTTTTTTTTGCAGTTCTATCGAATTTTGCTTCAGTTTACAACAACTGTCTTTTTTAATATAACAAAATATAATAATATTAAACAAAATATAATTTAAACAAACAAAAAAAAATAGAAAACATCTATTTCCACTACAAGAAATACTAGTTATAGTAATAATTAAAATATCTATTTTTTTTATAACCACGTTATATACTTTATGGAAATGCTATATGATATTGGTAAGTAAACGCTCCTAATAATTCAGGATTGTTGAGCTTTAATAAAATACAGCATTTAATTAATATTCTTAAAGCGTATTTTAATTTCGATTTTCATTTAAAATTAATATATCGTCTAATTAAATTAAAATAAAATCTTATTTGGTCAAATTGGAAAACTTTTCCAATAATATATATCAAGTACAGTAAGGCGGAAAGAAATTAATCTAAATGTAAAATTTAATGTTAGCATTGCAAATCGTGATGTTGCCATAATATTTGTTTTTCGGATTAAATTAAATACCAAACGATCAGAAACAGCTTACCTGAATATATATGAAGCGCATAATGGAAAATGGGTTTTTGTTAATATTTCCGTCTGAGTTGTAATAAAACGGTACAATATTTTGGTTTCTACGCTTAGGTCAGCAGAGTATAAACAAAATTATTTTGCAGCAAAACAAGTGATTTAATATGTAAAATAAATACTAATTAGTAAACTCAAAACTTTATTATTAATATACAAAATATATTAAATAAATGTAACCAGACTCTTAGAAACGTTAGAAAAAGCATCAGCTAACAATGGCATTTAGAATTATTTCAATATATTGAAAAAGTACATGCATTACATGTGTCCCAAGATCTATTTTGCAGATATGGTGGAAATAAAAATAATGTAAAAAAATGCCACATATATTTTTATGCATGCATATTGCGAAATGATATATATGTTCATTTCCTCAAATTCGAACTCCTAGTATAGTTCTAATATAGTTAGTACCACGTATATGATTAAAAAATACATATAACTGTTTGCGAAGGTGGGAAAGTTACACTAATTCATATTTTCAAAAACAACATTTATGTAAAGTTCAGTTTAAACTTATTTGCAACATAAAATATGTTGGCGACTTTGATCCCTTTACCACCGTCATATGGGCTGACATTTTTTATGTAGCAGATAAGCTAATAAACTTTACATAAATGCTAGGGGCCTGTAATAATATCTTTGTTTTGTTTTGTTAATCGATATATAATTTTATGCTCTTTAAATTTGTAAATAAATGCAAAAATATCTGATGTGGCCAGCACATAACTTTCTTATACCAGTATATATCATCCCGATGCACAGTGGACGGAAACGCCGAAAAGCTGGCCAAAATATAAAGGCATTGAGCTATTTTACTGAAATTGTGCATACAGGGTTTTTTTGTGTCGCTGATCAAGAATCCAAAGTTGAATTTTGAAAAAAAACAAAATGGCGGCCATGAAATCCCCAAATACCAAAAATCGCCAATTATCGCTGCATTTTTACAAAACTGTTCAGTTTTTTTGGGTCGCTGATGAAGAATCCCATATAGAATTTCAAAAAAATTACGGTCAAAAATATATACATAGTTCAAAAATTATTATTGAATTGAAGCGAATTCATGTGTTTCATTTGGTTTGGGAAAATTAGGATCTGGGGAATGGAATAAAAATGTGTAATGACTTTGAAAATTAATTTTATTCAATTACTATCTGAATTACATTCATCGTCCTCTTCAAAAGGAGTCCACTCTATGGTGCACGAATGTGCATGCATCCGTGCATTCGCGCACAATTTGGTCAATATCTCGCAAAGATGCACAAAGATGCAGCTAATTTTTTATACACTTTCGAAAAAATGTTCATTGAACACATTCCAATAAGTTTCAAGACCAACCATCACCAACCGCGTAACTTATGGCTTCTTTTGTGGAGTTTATGAATCGTTGCATGTACAAAAATGCACTAATTATTTACTAATTACCATATAAATAAACTGCTCTGATACTGAGATATTTTAATTGTACTTACTTTCTGATGCAGAATCCATTTTTATGACACAGAAAACTGCACTTTAAGAATTTTTACGCTGCAGACAAAATTTATCGATTTTTGAAGCGTTGCGAGCTGCCGAAGTGACGCGCTGCACGGTCGCACAATAAGTAATTTCCTCGCTCAGGTAGTGAACCCGGACAGGAATTAACGGTCGTTTCTAATACTAGTGGTACCACTACAACGATTTAAAACGTTTCCATTTCAAAAAAAAAAATCTTAATTTTTTAAATTTTGGCCAGCTTTTTGGCGTTTACGTCCACTGTGCGATGTAAAGAAATAATTCTATTTAATTCTTTACTTATCTCAATTTAATTTTAATAGCGTACCTTGAAATGTTTCATTAAAATTTTTAAATAATTAATTATATTATCAGCGTCATTCGATACTGTCAATAATAATTCATGTCAAATATTTTAATAATTTCTTCTTATTGACATTGGCATTTTTGTAACTAAATTAGACCTTTCAAATGTCAAACTATTAAATTTATCCTAATCCCATTTTATGAGGCCAAATGTGTAAAATATTTTAGTTTACATCAGTTGTATTTAAGTACTTGGAAAATATATTTTATAGATTTGATATTGTATGATGATATTGACATGATTTATAATCTTCCATCAAGAATATATTTTTTTGTGAAGGCAAATACAAAAAAGTTTGGGTCCCGTGAACCTCCTTTCCAGCTGGCCAATTTTGCTCATCACCGAATTTTTCATTGTCTTTGGCCTTTAGAACAAGTGTACCAAATTTGAAAGATTTATCTCAAAAACTGTGGCTGCTATCGCGATACTATAGACATGCAGACAGATTTTTTTTCCATAAAGTTATGTTTTTTTCATTATAATTCGTCGAGATTCGTCCAGAAATGCAACAAAATTTTTTAAATTTTTTTCTCGAAATTGTATCTTTCTTCTTCTTTCATTCATTGTGTCTCTTCTGGTAGTACCACATTCACCAAATTTAATGTGTCACATACCGTTACTCGAGTATTATTTTTAGTCCCCTAATAAATGTTTTTTACGTGTAGACCAAATTATAACCAGTGGCGGAACCAGCAGTGGTCCCGAGTGGACCGGGTGGTCCGGGTGGGCGGGGCCAAAAAATCTATGGCCCACACTGATGCCCACCTGCTAGTCTGCTAGTCAAGAAAAATACATTTACAATTTTGCCACCCACCACAGGCCAAGAACGTCTTTTGCTGCCCCTCGTAGCTGAAGGAAGGGAGATTCAACTTTTTTTTTTTTGATTTCCAGACTAACCTAACCCAACTATGAAAAAAATTGCAAAGCGGCAGGCGTCCTGGGGAAGCGGCAAATCATGCAGCGGCGGATGGTGAATTATTATAGGTTGTGCCACATCTATCAATTGGAGCATGGGAACCATGCCATCTTTTAAGATATAATTACAAAGACTAAATGACGAAGTTTTGTAAAACAAATACAATTGAAGTTTGCAAAAATTCATAATCACATATGTTTATTGGCCAAACATAAATATTTGTGGCCCACCTTTAAATCTGAGCTAATTCCGCCACAGCGCACAGGCTTTATCACGCAAGAAAACTCAGAACTCAATTTTCTATGAGGATTTATACCTGCTAAACGACCCGTTGTAGATGACTTGATTATTCCAAAATTAGTATATTGAAATAGACGTGCTAAAGCGAATACATTTAGTTGACATGTCGTCCACAGTAAACAATTTACTGTGACCTGTCTAGGCAATTATTGTATAAGATTGCGAACTAAGCTTAATTAAGCAGTTTACAAATGTAATTTATATGAGACCCTCTCATCAAACTTCTGTCTACAAAAATGCCTAGAAATTTAATTATTTTGGTTAAGATATCTTACATATATGCACATATTAATGTTAAAATGTATACAAAACTATTTTTCCGTGGTGTAAAATATTTTTATTACTCTGGCACCACGCATTCACATTATCAAAAAATGTAACATGATTTTGTGATAAAGTTCCTCCTATACAATATTGGAATCGATTTCACGCAAAATCTGAGTATACTGCGATAAATAGTAAGACAATTAGAGTTTATATATGGGAGAGAGTGTTGACTGTATACTGCTTCTTGCCAATAAGGGCGCCAAACACGATTCACTGCGCGAGCGAATGTGGAATTCAGCCACAATAAATAACATTCATTCTTCTCGCTCAACGATGTCATAGAATACCAGACATCTGTACCGATGTGGTAGTAGTGCAGAGATGTCTTTGTCATCCATCAGTTTTCTATTGTATCACTATCTGCTACATTAAACTCAGGTTTTGCATGAAACTGAGTCCAATAGTGTATAGTAACTGATAGGGGGCATTTACAAAAAGCTATCCTGTGCTCTCCAAGTTCAAAGATTCCTTCCGAAAAGTAATTCCGAGTATTTTATACTGCTCTCGAATAGTTAGTCTGTATTTCCAGGTTAATAAAATCCGATCACCCTTTTGACTCCGACAATTTTATCAGAGCGTTAGGTTGATTTCTTCCACCACTGTAAACGTGCCTGGGAACAAGTTTGAAAACATAAATTTTTCACCTAACCTATAATAAATTGAACTTTAAAATGAGTTGTGAACTTCTTTAGCAATGCGCCCAATGCAATGTAATAGGAAATGAAAAGTAAATAGAGAGACATCGTAATTTATTCCACACTTTCAGTATAAGTGAAAACTTTAGTCAGTAGTTAGTTTAGAAGAAAATATCGAGTCTCTTATACAACAAATTACAGCAATTAAATTGTTCCTTCTTTTCTTCTATAGACCATACTAAGACTTATTAAAACACAGAGTATCTTTGAGAGCTACAAGTTTTGATACCTCGAATTGACAGATACAAATTTAGGTTAGGTTTTGTTATAAAATATAAAAATACGTTCGAAAAGTACCTAACGCTCGAAGAAACTGTTAAAAACCTGACCTGATAGCTCCCTCGGAATTCCTTTTCGTAAACGTTTATAAAGCAGTACATATTTCTTGTATTCGCCCCAAATATAGCACACCCAAATTAGCTTTTACATTTTTCTTTTTCTTTTTTGGGACTTACTAGTACATGAATAATTCTTCCTTATCAAAAAAATATATATATAGAGTGTAGCCCAGTATATTACCAGAAAAATAAACCGCTGTGCTTGTGACTGCGTTAAAAGATTAGTCAGAGGGTGATTTTTGATAACTAATATGAGATACAAAAATAATAATATAATTCCCTAATGTTTCGGAGGAAAACGAATCTGTTTCCTTTTTCAGTTATTTATCTTCTTTTACAATATGTCAAGCGTGAAACTTGACGCATATAGTATTTGTTTATGTAATATCCATAGATAATTACATAGAACTGTTGATACTTAAAAATTATACAATATTAATTTTGTTCAATTCTTCTTTTAACGTCTGTGTAACTTTGAAATTTTCTTACAGAAATATGTCGATATATGTAAATATTTCACAGACATGTATTCTAAAGGGTTGAATAAAATTTGCATCACTTTTAACCTTGCCCATATATTATCACTTTTATTGAAAACTATCCTTCATTTTTAGATCAGCTTTATTTCAGACATTATTTCAAGAACATACAATACCATTGTCAATATAACGGAAATTAATGGCTTGTAAATTCTATGGGCATTGTCCGACTATAGAGAAGCTTTTTCTCGAGAGAGACATCGTTCATAGTAACTGAATTGCAGTCGTAAGTTGCAGTGTAAATGCATGGCATTTAGTTTAAATTAAACGTATTTTAATTTGTCTCCTTCGAGAATAATGCAGCTAACTTAAATTTTTAAACGAGTTTGTCCTAATTTTCCGCTTTCTATTATCCTAGTATTTTATTACTACCAGAAGTTTTACAAATAAATTATTTAAAATTCCAGTCTTTCTTAAGAGCAATGGAAGACAATTTTCCTGTCGAGTCCTATAATTTTGATCAAATACTTTTTACGTTTTATCAACATTTAACTTTAAATTCACCAAATTTCAATGATTGTCTTTAAAATCTGTAAGTTGTACAGAAAATTTTAAAATGCATTTAGAATTATTTTGGAATATTTAGTGAATTATACATTTTTTTCGAGAAGCATTGAAATTCTATGATTTTAATGTTAAATTTATAGCTCTATGAGAAAAACGATATAAAATCCGCTTTTAAGACATTGGAATATATTAGCAACAAATGAAATAAGGGAAGGGGTACAGTTTTAAAGGTACCACCTCGGTTCTGGACAAAATTCGGATTGCTAATTCTTCGACAATTTAAATCCTCACAGCTAAAACCCCTACAAATTAAAATTCGGACAAGAATCCTGAAAATCAACATCCCGACAGATCAATATTCCGAAAAAAATAAAATATCAATATCTCGACAGACAAAAGTAGTAAGGTAATGCCGAAACCAGCGCAATTCCCCTTATATTTTCTCATGAGACTACGACAAAAATTTTTTTGGTAATATAAACGCACAGGGGCCCCAGGGGGCATGTACGTGAGCAGTTCTAAAACCTGGAGCCTAGATGTTAGTATCGGGGGAAGGGCAGCTCAGAGGCTTTGGCTAATGGCATAGGACTTGGATTTTAGTATCGATGGAGAGGAAGATTTTGGCCAATACTATAGACATATCTAAATGTCATTAGCCAAAGTCTCTGAGCTGTTCCTCCCCGATACTAACATCTAGGCTTCAGGTTCTAGGACTGCTCGCGTACACGCCCCCTGGGGCGTCCGTACGTCTATGTTATCAAAAATGTTTATGTGGTAGTCCCATAAGAAAATACAAGGAAAATTGCGCTGATTTCGGCACTACCCTACTACTGATCAGACTCTAATTAAAGGTACGAAACTGTCAGTAGGCGCTTCCTCAGAAACACGAGAGCGAAATGTTTTAGCCTCATACGGTGACAAGTTGGCTGGAAATTAAGTGTGAATATTTTTAACATATTGATTCAATATTGGTTGCATTATATTGGGTAATACATTAAAGAACTACTCGTATATCTTATGTATAAATATTGAATAACTGCAAATCCAATGTGGTGGTAGTGTAATGAGGGCTACCGTTTTTAGGTTCATCTGTTGGCGCCACTGGCGAGTAAGGTCGCTGTCAAAAGTTATTGTTAGGGGCGGAACAAGTTTATAGGGTTTTATTATAATTATTTCGAACACCAGGAAATAAAAAACTTGTTAATTATGACTCAGTGTTGTGCAGTTCCATTTTGTTCGGACACAAAAGGCGGACATATGCTTCCTCGAGACAAAACTCGCCTAAAACAGTGGTTGGTAGCGATTAGCAGGGATAACTTTACTCCTTCGAAACATTCGTGTGTTTGTAAGGAACATTTTAATCTTAACGATTATGCGTTACCAAAGGCGTCTACTACAGAAAATCGTATGTAATAATCATGCACATTCGTTGTTTTCATGATGCTCATGCTTGATATAACCTAACTTTAATGACGTAAGATACCTCTGATAGGTACAATAATGTTCCTACTCAAGAAGTAAATTACTACTTTCCCCTTCTGCCATCATTGTGTTAAATGTTTTTTAGCTAATTTTTATAAAAACTACTAAGAACTTGCGTTAAAAAGCTATAGTAAACATTAACGTTCAGTGACATGGACCTTATCTTACACTACCGCCTCTCGTGGTGAATTCAAGCGCGGTAGCCCTCATTCAATCTCAAATGGAATATATTATTTTCATATCAACTAAGTTTGTATAGACGCAGCTGAACTCTTTGATAAATGCGTTGTATTATAATGATTGTCTTATCGGTACATAGTCAAGTTTCACATATTTGTTTGAGAAACATGGTGTCAGGAATTTGTTATTATGTTAAAATTTCTCTTACAAGACGAATTATTATACTCAAGACTATATATATTAAATATGGATCACTCTTTTGTAATCTAAAGGTTCGTAGCAGTTTCAGATTAATTTTCGTAATATCGTGAGAGGAATGAAATGAGCATATTAATATGTTCTAGAAAGTTTTTAACCTTTTAACAGATAGCAAATCTCTGATGTGGCCAGCACATAACTTTCTTATACCATATCATCCTGATGTAAAAAAATTATTCTATTTAATTCTTCACTTACCTCAATTAAATTTTAATATCGTACCTTGAAATGTTTCAATAAAATTTTTAAATAATTAATTATCATCGTCATTCGATACTGTCAATAATAATTCATGTTATATATTTTAATAATTTTTGTTATTAACACTGACATTTTTGTAACTAAATTAGACATTTCAAATGTCAAACTATTAAATTTATCCTAAACCCCATTTTATGAGGTCAAATGTATAAAGAATTTAAGTTTACATCAGCTTTATTTAAGTAATTGAAAAATATATTTTATTGGCTTGATATAGTAGGAATGATTTATAATCATTCATCAAGAATATATTTTTGTTTAAAGGCAAATACAAAAAAGTTTGGATACCGTGGACCTCCGTTTAGCTGGCCATAACAATTTATCATTATCTTTGGCCTTTAGATGTGTACCAAATTTGAAAGCTTTATCTCAAAAACTGTGGCTGCTATCGCGATACTACAGACAAATTTCTTACATAAAGTTATGTTTTTTTCATTATAATTCGTCGAGATTCGTCCAAAAATGCAATAAAAAATTTTAATTTTGTTTTCCCGAAATTATACCTTTTTTCTTCTTTCATTCATTGTGTCTCTTCTGGTGGTATCACATTCACAATTTAATGTGTCACCTAAAATGTTGTTAACAATCCAAATTTGGGAAGTCTCCCATTACTATTTTTTGAGTTATCGCGGATACACACGGACACACACACATACATATACACACATATACACATACACACTCATACAGACATATACACATTCATACAGACACATACACACATACGCACCGCAGATAATCAGAAAATAGTCAGAATGGATTCAGGAGGGTTCAAAACGTATAAATCAAACAAAATCTCGAAGTCGAAAAAAATCACGATTACTATACTTCCTTTATATTAGGTATAAGGAAGTAAAAATTGACTAGTGTTGACCAAATGTCATCCATAACCATTTGTCAATTTGAACCCTTAATTTGAATTCTTACTCATTTATTATACATTCAAAAATAATCCTGGTAATCATATGTTGTCGACTGCGATTAGATGTTTATCAAATACATATGTCAAGCGCAATGGAGGACAAGAGTCTACAACTGCGAAAGTTGTGGAAACAGAATTCTTGCTTGAAAAAAAAATTTAGCAAAGAAAAATCTTGTCGGTGAAGAATACACGAGAAAAATAACCATGTCCTCGGCGGTTTCCTCCACAGTGTACATAAATGCTATTGAATATACAGTTTTATCAATTTCGTCAGGAACTAGTATTCATAGTAGTAGTTTAAATAAATGCTTTGTAAACATTTATAATAACACTTATATTTCGGATAAAACTTCATAAAAACATGTATTTTTATTCTAAGAATCAATTTTATTATTTCCCGCTCTCCATACGGGAAGTAGAGTGGCTTCTGGCACTCGTTTTGCATTTGAAAAAATCCGCCTTCGAAACGTGCGACAGTAGAAAAACTAACTTTACGCTCGCTAAAAGACAAATGCATTTTCAAGTGAAAAATTTAGAAATAAAAAATCACTTTCTTCACTATTTTTGAACATTTAGAATTGATATACCAGTTAAAGAAAGTTTTGGATATACTTAGAAAAAAATGAACAATAATGGTGTCTGCAGTAGATTGAATTTATTCGCACTGCTACTGTGCTTGAGAGACAAAGTATCACTTGATAATCTAGGTATACAAATAACTATTATTCTCGAATGTTTCATTTTATAAATAAATTTTGGTAGAAATAAATAAATACGTTGGCTTAACTGAGGCCACGGCAGTATGAGCGTTTAATAAATGTCCACATTTTATTCATATTTACTCATAAATTACATGACAATGTTCATACATGACAATTCTCTATATCTGTTACGGAATTAAAAAATGCTTTACTTCAATCCCGGTTACTGCAATAACTGCACATATTGCAATTATTATTTTGTTACATAATGATATTACTATGTTACTATGTAGTGCACTAATACTATTATTAAGCGAATTATTCCAATAAAATTAATGTTATTATATGTATACAAGTTATTTATGACCTAGATTTTTTTAGCTTATTAATAATTGATCACATTAATGTAATTTTTACTGTTATAATGAAGACAATAGCAATACTGATAATGGAGGAAAGAGGATTAAAAAATATTTACTACAATTTCTTTAATGTATGATTGAGTAGACACTAATTTAACCCAAAAAAAACATTATTTTGGCGTTTATTCTTAATTGTAAGACTAGGATAAAGGTAAACGTGATGATACTCGTTCCTTGGAACTTCGGTATATCTCGGAACACATACAAATGTTATCGTGTCCGTGTGCTTGAAAAGCTCGTTCGCACTCCTTAATTAACGTTGACTTCGTCCTAGAAGAGCAGATCTGTTTCAGAGCTCTCTGGCTGTTGGGGCCTGTGTATATTTATTTGCACAGTACTCGATGCTATTTCTTACTTCGTGCTTACTTGGTGGTAAATACCCATGAATTTTTCAATATAATCTGAATTTCTAATTCAATACTAATAAAATATCCCCTACATGTAAGCTGCCATACTGTGGACAATTTATATTGGCTACATATTAACCAATTATAGAAGGTTATGAGACCACGGATATTTAAATTGTGTTTACCACACACGTTAGTCTATTTCTGTGATTATTTTTTAATGTTTTTATTTTCCAATCATTTAGCAGTATTTTTGATCAGTTGCTAAATGTTCTTCAATTATATTGTTATTATAGTGAGAACAATCTAATTACATTATCCTACTGACAATATTTTGTAGTAATTGGAAAAGAAAATGCATGTAAAAATACTATGGTAAGTAATAATTCGATATGGAAACATTTCTCAATCATTTTGTGACGAAAGGGGTTACAAACTAAAGGAAAATATGCCAATCACGGATGAAACATTTACAATAATTGTGTTTTCATGTTCAAAACTTCAGCACAGTTTAATTTTGATGCACTATAAATTTACTTTATGTAGTTTAAATTGAGACAATTGTTGAAAAAAAAAGTTAAAAAGTTATATTTTGTCTTTCGTTCTCTTTTCAAAAACTTTGAAAAAGGAAACAGATTCGTTTTCCAAAACGTTAAGGAATTATATTATTATTTTTGTGTCTCATACTGGTTGTCAAAAAAGCACCCTCTGACTAATCTTTTGCCGTAAAGTCAAAAGCGCAGAGGTTTATTTTTCCAGTGACATACTGGGTAACTAACTATATTTTTGAGATAACGAAGAATTATTGATATGGAAGTCCCAAGAAAGAGAAAGAAAAACTTTGAGAATGCCACAAATAGCAATCAGATAATCTTTATATTTTGTATTTAAACGTAAAAAAATAATCTTTCGAATACCATTCGAGAGTGAGAATAAATTATAAAATAATTCTCCGGTTCTTTTCTCAAACTTGTTGGCATTAAGCAATAGACACTTGAGCCCGTAGGGCTCAAGTGTCTATTGCTAAGCAACAGGTTCTCGAAAAACTGTCGAATTATTATCAATTTATTTTCACTCTTTTGTGATATTTCAACTGATTATTGGCAACTAGCAGATAAGTTGTGTTATTATCACAGTCGTGTATTACAAATTAGTTAAACACTATGTGAAGAAAAAAATATTTCACATTTGAGAAGAGAAAAAATAACGCGATTTAAAAATGTGAAGCACCCCAGTCCTGGGCTTCTTCATCGCGAATAAATTTCCCATAATTTTTACATAAAACTAAATTATTCCCAAGCATTTATCTCATTAAATTACAAATTAACTATTACATAAAAAGGTTAAATCATTTTCTTATAATTTTAGCAGAAAACGTATGCCTTCAAACTATAGAGTCCAAATTATTCAGCTAAGTAAAAGAACACACAGTATTCATGTAATATTTTAAAACATTGACAAAACTGTACAAAATCTCAAAGCATTCTCCAGCCGAGAGCCGATAACATAAACAAACCGACGTAAACACGTAGGGTTGTAAGAGTTTTACTAAGAATAGGGTCAAAGGCTAATAAACATAGTTATTATATCACTTTTCACCAAAAGCATCTTGAGTTAAATTTTAGTTAGAAGAACACAAGTTAACGTTTGGCTACCTCCGTCAAGCTTGCAGGCCTGGACAACAAACTCACTCACGGGAAATCATATAAATACGCGAGGCGACGTACGATAGTAGACATCTTTGGCAACCCTAGTGTTTATCGCTGGCTCTCTGGGGCCTGGAAGTCAAAGATAGTCCACTCGCCCCGCTGATAGCCACCGTCCCCGTCGTGTTAACTCTTTGGCAACCCTAGTGTTTATCGCTGGCTTTCCAGAGCCTGGAAGTCAAAGAAAAACCACGACTTCACAAATAAATGGACAGTTGTCCCAACGAATATTAATTAGCAGCGTTAGTTGTATTTATGGTACTGTTGTACGGTGACAACTAGTCCGCGATTTAAATTAAAGCATGGTGTCTGCACCTGTCCATCTTCTTTAGCAGAGGACTTTCTGGTACCTCATACAAAGGAAGTTCCTCTTACAAGCGTATGTAAGGTTTTACATATGTTATTTAAACTACGACGCGGAAGTTTCCGCGCAGGTAACCAGGTTTAACTAGCTAAATATCCATGTATTTCTTATAGACAGTTGTCTAATCACAGAAATAAAAGGTGTGAAAACGTCATTTGAGTTTCCTTGACTAATTTCTACTTTCAGGTACAAAAGTAAATCAGTAATCATAAATCTAGAGCCAAATCTTACTCATACTAGTCATTCTTTAAAACATATATCAGTGCAGTACAGATTAGTGTTCATAATAATTGGTAAAAATTATGTAATCAAATTAAAGCAAATTAAATCTGATAAATGAAACAAAGTAATACCAAACTTTATAAACGTACCTGGTAGGTTACAATAACACAACAAATTTGAGATCTTACCACTAAAACTATACGATCACGAAAAAGGTCAATTAATTAATTAAGTATTTCCTGTCGCATCACGACAGGTGAGACTTAGTAAAAGGGGAATAAATTAAATATAAAATATACAACAGGGGGTTTGGGTCGTTACACTGGTGCCGTGACCAGGAAATTAAAAACTAAATATGCGAGTGGGGGTTGGGTTGTTACAAATGTTTTATTATAAAAAATTACAAAACCATCCAGCTTTTAAAGAAAACCTACTGGTATTTGAATACTATCAGACTTACGAATGAACGATACACCTTTTTTTATTCTGGTGGAACTTTAGCAACCAGGAACCAAACAATACATTTTTTATTAAGCGCATAGAAAAGTTCTACACTAAACAATAACCCCAGAAAGCCACTCAAAAACTAATAAATATAGAACAAATCTCATAAAACTGATAAATCAGGCAATAATTAATAAATCTAGTCACAGCACATCACATAAACAAATCGTCCAAAGATGACAATTGACAAATCGAAACAAATCGGTCCTCTATATGGGGACATTTTTTCAAAGTCGAGCTATATCAAATGGATATCCAGAATCAAATGGAGATCCAGATTATATTGAGAAATTCGTGCAAATACCTCTGCTTGGAAGACCTCGGTTTACAATCCTGGAGTAGAGCTAGCTTTCTTGCAATATCCTCGAAGATATTTCAAGATTCATCTATTTGTATACCAGAGAATTCGGGGGAAATTTATTTTCTTCTCTTTTATATAATCTACATGCTAACACTATATTCTACTGGCATCCTATAACTTATTACTAGGGCTCAGACGGAGGTATCGATTCCCAGTGACGGCTTTTATGTACACATAATATATTCTAAACACCTACTGAAACATTTCCAGAGAACAGAAAAACAGAAATCATGATAGAGTGAATTTTATTTCATTTTAAAATGTTAATACGTAAAATAGTTAAATTTATTAATGCTTTGCTTATACTAGGGCCCCGTGCTAGGGCTAGGATCTCTAGTGCGGGGGGTCATAGGCGGGGGCCCTAGTACAGGAGCCACAGGGGTTGGTACAAATAAATAGTTCAAGGTCGTTCACAACTGGCGGCAGCCAATTGAAACCTGGCTAGCGGCTTCCTTTGATGTATGCCGACAACGGTTGCCATAGTCAAAATGAAGATAAAAACTTCCATGGTCCTCAAGAGTTTCCCACGCCCAAGTGACCCAATTTCTACTAGTTTAACTCCAACCGATTTAATCCTGTTCAAGTGAGCATTTATAATAAATTATCTTTATCAACTAAAAAAATTACAAGGTAAGATATATTGTGTCAAACATGCATGATCATATTTACGTGCTGACGCATAACTTACAGCCAATCCTGGTTTTGACGTCATTAATACCTAAATTTCGAAATCTACTTATTACGGTGAATCGGATAAATAAAGTTATTAGTAGTATTGTTATATAAACAGTCTCAATAAATCAACAACATTATGCATAATTAGGCAAAATATTTGTTATTAAATCGTCTTCATTAAAATTCGTATTAATATTTACATAACGGTTGATTAAATTAGTGCATTTAGATAAATTCTTTCAAATTGTACTTCTTCATTTTAATATATTATTACACAATACAACCAAATATAATGCAGAAAAACTAGTAAAGTATAAATTTGAGCGACCCCTAGGAGATAATTTTCTTACAGAAATAGCAGCCATATTGTTAGTAGTACCAGTTTGCGAATTTCAGTAAGTAATTCAAAAACTGCCAGTCTAACGAAGGAAACTAAAAGTATATTATTTTCAAAAAACAGACCAGGTATACAAAAAATCGATTTGATTTTCATTTCATTCAGAGGCGCAGAGATAGGCAACGCACTCTGAGAAATGAATTGTGCACAAAACCCAACACGTTTTCTTAAAATGCATAAATATACCTACAAGGTGTTTCATTTTAATAAATGTACGTCTGGTTCATATATCTTTAACACTATCGCAGTTTTCCACAAAACACCAAAACACCATATGTTGCGGTCGACGCAGGTTTCGCCAACCAAGTTAGCATGATCTGGAGATGATTAAAACTAATCTTCTGCTAACAATGTATCCTACTTACATCTAAACTATTGTTACAGTTCGGTAAACCGTGACTCACTAATCAATAAAGCGGATTATATGGGATTGGCCGACTGCCACCATTCATACCATTTTTACACTTTGGAATTTCCAAGCTTTCGAATGCATCCAGTTATCTAGTATTTGTTACATTCCCAATTAATCTTAAATTGCTACTGTCTATCACTTCCTCACCCCTCACAGTGAGGAAGTTATGTATTCGTGAAAAATTTTTTTGAAAAATTGTATTGCATTTCTGGACGAATCTCGACGAATTATGACGATACACAAAATTTCAAACAGAAAAAATTTTCTATCTGTGTGTCTGTCTGTGTGGTTCGCAATAGCAGTTACAGTTTTTGAGATAAAGCTTTCAAATTTGGTGCACACATTATAGAGGTCAAAGAAGAGATTGAGTTCATTGATGAGCAAAATCGGTCCCAATGTCTAAAAAATATATTAATGACATTCCACCAATGTGACTTTTTTGAAACGTAAAAAAATATGACTCTTTTAAACGTCAAAAATTACTTTTATTATAAGCTCCACAATACGTCGAGTTTTACTATGGTGAGGAACGTCGAACAACGCTAGACTTATCTGTTCTACAATTATTTGAAATGAGCAATATGTTTCTTGAATCAGGTTTGAATTTATCGTCTAGTTTGTCCAACACTCTTTTGATTACAGACTTTAAAGCTAATTTCGTTAGACCCCGATTTTTCGTTTGTTTCAATTTTCGCTTTTGGATTATCTAAACGAATGTCAATTTTTATTTTTATTTAAAAAGGTATAAAATGCTCAAAATACATAAAGAAAATTAGACAATGTTTTCAATATATTTGCGATTTTTCTCACAGAAACTATATAATATTTGAAAATATTTGACATTATATTTTCTTCGTATTTATGTATTTCTAGAAAGAAATAACGAAATAATTATTGGGTATTACATAAGCATTTTTTAAACCTAACATGATAACAGTAATAAATACCTATAGTTTTTTATATTTTATTTTGTTATTCTGATCTGAATATGCTAATATAAATGTTTTAGGTAAATAGTGAATTAAACACAACACTTCCAATACATTTTATTTTGGAAACTATTAAGACAACTACTCAATCTAGAATCAAGAATTACATTGAATTAAATAACAGTATCAGGAGCAAAAAAGAATCATTTTTACTCTTAAGAAATGTATTGAGTGTTGTTTGATTCACTATGTAGCTAAAACTTTTATACTAGCGGATTCAGATACTAACGCATTCAGATAAGAATAACAGTATAAAATATAAAAAAAACTACAAGTATGTATTATTGTTATCATGTTAGGTTTGAAAGGATGCTTATGTCATACCCAATAATTATTTCATTTTTTCTAGAAATAGATAATGTTTATTTTCAAAAATGTCAAAAATTATGCAACCGTACGCTAATAAATTTATTAGTATCAATAACGTCTATATAATTAACATTGTAAAAGCTAAGTGTGTCCAATGTTAACAGTTAAATATACCAACCATATATAACTGATAAATAAACAATAATCATAATATAAATAATACTTGGCAAACATGTTTAGCAATGCATGATGTTCATTTGAGACAGAATAGTACAAAAGAACTTCCGCACAGTAATAAGATATGGCAAGGTATTGTCCTGTCAATCATTATGCCCATGTTTTCGTAGTTTAATATCTTAATAATTGTTATGTAATAAAATAAAAAATAATAACACTGAAAATTAAATGCAATTCTTCTCTACAGTCTTTAGAGTTTTTATATAATGAACTTTAAAAGAAAATATTCACCGAGGCGAAAAAGGTAGAAAAAATAAGATGTAATTACTGACAAAAATTATTGTGTATTACGGCCTACCATTATTGGAGATTTTTTAAATATAATTGCATATTCAAAAGCTATAAAATTCTGTATTGTAGGACTATCCTGTAGCAATTGTAAAGTCTAAAGGTACGAGTTTTCTAAATACAGGCAGCCTCACCTATTTAATTTTATTTCAAATTGTCCTTCTTTTTTATTTGTATTATTTGCAAACTTAACAAAACATGACATATTATTCTACTGTAATAACGTTAGCTGTTTGAAGATTGTATTAAATTTATCAAATCCATATTTTTTCTTACTGCGTATCATTTATTATATTATTATGACTACTAAAATTGTCAAATCGTACATATAGAAGTTTTTTTTTTTGTGGGAAAAATAATATTTTAAGTATTTCGCTAGAGAACGTGTTTAATGGAGCATATCGTTTCTCATATTTCTACGCAAAAATGAAAAAAGTTATAAAACGATAGAAAGGAGGAACAGACAGGGAAAAATAACAAATGTCTCAAAAGATGGCTACTTTATTTCTTTCAATAATCCTGTAGATAACTGTACCGAGTTTGATATATATATATTTTATGGAAAGGAAAACATGAAAATCAAAACGTATTGATATATTTTTTTAAATAAAACCTCTACTACAAAATAATGACGTTCATCACTGAGAATTATAATGATACCAGACGAAGAATGAAATGGATTCTTTTTAAGACAGATTCTTTTTAAAATACACGACAGTCACTAGGTGCTATTCGAGAGATCAACAAAAATACGACCAATGGCACATACGAATTCTCGAATGCATATGTTTGATTATACTATTAATTTCATTGTAACATCAGATTGAGGTGTCAAATGCTGTCAAAGTTTCTATTGTACTTACCGTACCGATTTTTGAAAATTATTCTAAATCAAAATTCTTTCCTTGGAAAAAAAGTTTTTACCGGAAACTTGCTTTAGAAGTGGGTCCAAAAATGGAAATGGTGACTGCACATGAACATTTTCCTGATTTTACCTTGAATTTGAAAACCATTATTTATTTATTTATTTTATTTTATTTTATTTATACACTGTTCTACAGGTAAAAACCCAACTACAGAATAGGAGGGTAAGAAAACTAGTGAAAAGAAAGAACATACCTAATTAAAAGTATGTATGCGTGCAAGCAAAAAGAAACAGCAAAGTATAATGTTGAATTAAAGCACATTAGCGACAAAGAATAAAAAAATGTAAACAGAGAAACAAGTCGCTTATTTCAAATAAATAGATCGGATGTCATTAAAGCGACAAAAAAATATATCCAATTTATTACCAAGCAAATTGTTATTATTGCACATTGTATATATGGGAGAATGATGAAGTATATTTGTGCGCGCGGTGGAGAGATAAAAAATTTTGCTTTCACGTGAGGATGTTCTAGGAATATGAAAATTTAATTGTTCAGTAATGTTTTGAGTCTATTTTATGATTTATTATTTTATACAAAAATACCTGTGACTAATACTCACGTCTGTGCTCAAGACTGGACATTGAATGTCTATCAAGCAATTCTTGTTGTGGGAAACCGATAGGCGGGTATACTCTGTCAGATTTGAAGCTAAATAATTTAAGTGATCTACGCTGAACGGATTCCAGATTTTCAGTATCTACATTATAGTGTGGATACCACACGATCGCAGCGTATTCAAGTTTGGATCTAAGGAAACAATTATTTTTACGGTATTTGTATCCGCAAAGTCACGATTACAACGGACTATAATTACATAAGTTTTGTATGCCTCGGATACAATGGTTTCAATATCATTTACGAACAAGAGTTTACTATCAAAAGTTACACCAAGATCACGAAAGTTATTAGGGCGCTCTAAAATCAGATTATTCAGTTTATATTCAAAAGCCAGATTAACCAATTTTAACGTGTAAGATATTGTATTTTAGAGGATTGAGGGGTAAGTTGTTTAACTGACACCAGTTCGAAATTTTATCGAAGTTGTATTGGATTAGTTCACAGTCGATCATGCTTCGATCTACACCAAAAATTTTTAAGTCATCCCGCATAAAGAAGACAATTGACATCCAATTGATCAACTATGTCATTGATGAATATGTTAAATAACAGTGGCCCAAGTACAGATCACTGCGCATCTATTGATATTGCAAGGTACTCGATAGACCTGAACCCATTGAAAACTACATATTGCTTTCTATTAGATAAATAAGATGCAAAAAGCGTTAGTAGTGCATCAGAAAGACCAAATATTTTAAGCTTATTAAGTAGTATTCCATGATCGAGTCTGTCGAATGCCTTGGAGAAATCTTTGTAGATAACGTCAGTTTGAGCCTGCTTATCTATTGATTCAGCAATGAATTGCGTGATACACACTAGGTTGGTTGTGGTGGATCGACCTTTCATGTAACCGTATTGGTAAGGGAGAGTCTGGTACTAATGTTGCGGTCAATATTACTATGCAGTAAAAATTCAAGAGCTTTGCAAAAATTACACAGATTGGATGAAAATTTGTGATAACGAATCTGTCACTTTTTTTTATATATGGGACAAATTTTGGAATATTTCCAGATTTCAGGAAAGGTAGAAGTTTTCAGACACAAATTAAACAAGATTTTAAGTGGTGAAGCAAGAATGCAGGCACAGTCCCTTAGGATAAAAGCAGGCACTGCATCCAGTTGTCATTTTGGATTTAATTTGTTTCTATACGAATAAATCTTCATTTCGTCAAATTCACGAATATGGACAAACAACTGTCAACTACACGTAGACTCTCCATTGCTCAAGGATGCATCAGATGTAGGAGAAAAAGATTTACTAAAAAAATCGGCATAAGAGATTAAAATATCTTCAGGGTTGTCAAGTAATTGATCATTATAAAACATGTTATTAGATATGCTAGTAGATTCTTTTTTTATTTTTTATAATAGCCTATAATTTATTTGGATCATGCTTAATGCTATTTTCAGCTGAATGAGTGTAGTTTTTGTATGAGATATCGATATCGATATTTTATTTTAAGTCTAAGATTTCTGAAGTCGTCGAGGGCAGTTAAGTCATTATTATTTTTATGTTGACGCAAGAGATTATCTTTAGTTTTGATATTTTTTATACTGTCATAGACAAACCATGGGGGGTAACGTTTCTTACAATTTCAAGTAAATTTAAGAACACAAAAATCAAACGTGCTGTATAACTTACCATAGAGATAGGTACTAGCATCCTCAATATTAGTAAAACTTGACAAAAAAGCTCCAGTTAATATTAGAAATTGTCTGAAATAACAGTAAAAAATTTGCTTTTCTAAAGTTGTAACATTGGCTATAATTCATAGAAAAGTTCTGCTTTTAATTAACACTAGTATTAAGTTTAAAATAAATTTCTAATGCTGGGTGATGACTATCGTCGCCAACGAGGGGATCAAGGGATTTTTCAACAACACAGTTTTTGTTAAATAGGACTAAGTCAAGTATTCTGTTATTGTCATTTAAGATGAAGTTATGCAAAGTCATATTAAATATGTTTAGAAAATTATTTAACAGTAATATTTGTCCATTTGGTTGTGAATCATTTAAATAAGAAGCATATTTGAAAACATTAAAGTCACAAATAATGATTAAGTCGTTATTGTGCAAATAATTTAAAGATTCAATTGCTTCAAATAGACATTCAAAATCCACTTTTAGAGCATTTGGAGGAACATAAATGTTAATAATAAATAGGTAGTGTGAATTGGCGGCAATTTTTACGCCCACTATGTCAATCCGAGGCGCTTTATCGAATTGTGGAGTATTTAAGTCTAACGCCGAAGACGTAGAAGTATCACCAACAGCTAGTAGAACACCTCCAGTTTGCATATATGTATATGATCGTAGACTGCAAGAAAGATTGATGGAAATTTGTAATACCAATCCAAATTTCGTCCGAAAACACCATACATATTACGTAACATGGTGTTTTCGGATGAATCAACTTTTTGTCCAAGTGGTTAAGTTAACCAACATAACTGTCGATATTGGGCGGAAAATAATCATCTCTGGATTGAGGATTTGTACACCCAATACCACCAAAAACTATGTCCATGCTGGTACTTACAGTTACAGAAAAATTTTCAATTTTTTATTGAGGGTACGTTAACAGGCCCAGCATATTTATAACTCTTAAATTGTACCGGGTGCGGGCCTTGAAGAAGGACAAAAATCTATTGAAATATGGTTTCATTATGCGCAAGATGGCAATACCTAAACCGAATTTTTTCAAATATGTAGATAGGTCGAGGAGGTTATATCGAATGGAGTCCTCGTTCTCCGGACCATCGATAGATTTCTTTCTTTAGTGACACCTGAAATATATAGTATATAATGAACGGCCAAATAATCTAGACTAAGGATTAGGATTACTGATAAAATAACTAGAATCCCTGTAAATAATCTCAGAAGTAAATGGTGACCTTTTTCCTCATCTTGTAAGATAAATTTTTGTTTATCTTTTCTTAATCATTGTTCATTGTTGTATTTTTTATTCATTTATTGCTAGATATATGTAAGTTGCAAATGAAATTTATTGACATTTTTAATTGATAGTAGTTATTGAGAATAAAAATATGAAACCTTATACTATTGAACTGCTAACGACAAGCTCTATCTCAATCCAAAAATACACAGAATGTTCCATTTGAAAAATAAGTTATCGTTTCCTATTAAACCGAATGTATTTTAACTTTCTGGTATAAATGTTTATTTGAATGACTTCGTACTTAGTATATTTAGTGTTCCATACTTATAGCCAACCCTGTATAATTTCAAACAGTGAAGAAATTAAATGAGAAAATGGGTAAAACTTTAGTTTAGCTATAGACCAGGTTTAGTAACAACACCTAACAACATATAAGCCAGTTTTACAGAATTATTTATTTTTCGATTTTGAAAGTATGAGGTATTTTAAAATATATGTTTCTTCAATTACATTTTAAAAAATTGATATTTATTATTAAATACGAGTAAAATGAAAACAAAAATTTGTCATAAAAGTATTGTACTGACTATAACAATTTAATCATAGGAATTGAATGTTTTCATACTATTGTTAACGATTATTTTTTCCACTGAAATTACTTTTCTAGCTTAAAAAATCAAGTACTGATGGGCCAATATGTAAGTAACATAAAAGTATCAATAGAATACGTCGAGAAATAACTAGCTTAACTATATGCTATCTTGACTTTTGATACGAAAGCTAATAAACTATTTCTCAGCTGACTTTGTAGCAACTTTCCAATATAAATTTAAAAGGTGATATTAGCCATTAAAATTATATTCACGTTAAAATAGAAAATTAATCATTAAAAATGTCTACACGTTAAAACGGATAAATAATTAACAATGTGACCAACTACAATTTCATAACTTGTACGTGCGTGAAGACGATTAAAAATGTGTATATTAATTAATTTTCCTTCTTAAGGATTTCAACCAATTATCTAATTTAAAACTGACAAACAGTTAAAAAAGAAGCCGATTTTTGACGACTGCTCTCCACGTATCATATTTAAAATTATTTTGTCCATATTCTGCTTTCCAGTAAGCAAAGGAAATATGTGGTCAAATCAGGAGATTGTGCAGATCACAATAAAACTCTAATTTTGTTTTCCTATATTTGTTTCTGTAAAGGAGGCCGAATCCATCTGTTTTTAGTCCAAACCATTTCTAGGGGATATTTTAATAATTAAAAAATCATTTCCAGACTGCGACCAAATTTGGATTTTTCCTTTTATCTAGAGACTAACCAAACCACGAATAATTTTGTCATCTTTCTCGATATTTCTTGGATGAAACAGAAAACATCAAAGCACGTTGAACTTTAGTCCGATCTTAAGGAGTCTGTCTGTCACTTTACCGGGCAAGACCAGTAAATATGTATTTTTCAGTCAAAAAATTTACCAAAAACAGTTAATTTCCTAGACGATTGGAGACAAAAGTAAACTTCTTTTATTATTTAAAACATATAAATCCTACAGAGAATATTATAATTTTTGGGGAAAATATGCTACGATTAGATATCATTTGAATTGTTAGTTAGACAATTTTGATTTGTGCCCTTATGAATTAACGAATTTTTTACAAGTGGCTTCAGAATCTACAAAGCTCAAGCAATAACTCTGGCCAGGTTATACACTTTAACTAAAAAGTGCCAACGGGCTTAAATAACAAGCGACTCTTCTTACCACGTTCTCTACACTATTTATTATTCGTCTTACAATAACACGTTTTTTATATTAGTGATTATTATTATGAAAGTTATGAAGAATAGTATATGAATGATTGCATAAATAAATTATTACATGTCATTCATGCCATTCAAATTACTTAACTGTTCTCACTTTTATGTTAGAATCTGCTTTTAAACTGAGTGTGAAAAACATCCATAGAATGCTTTAAATTATATTATGATGATCAGCGGATAAGCATATTATTATTTATTATACTGGCTACGTCTTTGTTGACACCTTGGCATCTTGAACACGATAAGGTACAAGTTCAGCGAGATTAGACAGAGGTTGCATATTTCAGTGCTTAATCAATATGTGAAAACAAATTTCCTATTAGATTCTTGGAATATCCTGATTTTATAAAATTGAATCAGGAATTGTTGGGAATTGTAAAGCTAAATTTAAAGTACCGCACTATTTTTTAAATTCTGCAGTTGGCACCGGTGAATAGTATTAATGCTCAGGCAAACTCCGTGTAAAAAGCTAGCCACTAGCCAGTTAGTTAATAGTTATCAAGTTCACGTTCATGCAACACGCGTGGATCTGTCAGCCAAATAATTCAGATGCATATTTTTTGTTTTTACTGTATGTAATGTTATGTTAAGTTGCAAAGATAAAGTGTGTGTATTCAGAAAGTTTATTACATGAATAAACGTAATCAAAAGTATTGTTTAATTTGGAGTTTATATAACAAACGTAATAAACAATAGGTAGAAGAACTTGTAACCCAAAACCTCCAATACAGTCAGACCATTTTCTCTCTACAGAGGATCGAACAAGGGATTAATATAGATTCACATCTTAATTGAAAAAATCACGTTGATTATGTGTGTAATAAATGCTACAAAACTTGTATTCTAAAAAGGTTACATAAACATAATACAGCAAATGAGAATATGGTGAAAGTATTTTAATTTTCTAATTTCGAAACAATTGTCAGGTATGCCATAAGACGCGTTTTCACCAGATATTCAGTTTAAATCTATAAATCGCTGTTAAAATTTTTTTGTTAGTAATATTGAAAAACGAAAACAAACAGTTCATCCTAAGTATCATATAGATTTAACATAGAAAGTTACAGGCAATACTGACTGATGTGTATTTTTTTTCTATTAATAGGAAATACGATTATATAGTTTCATAAAACGACAACAAATAAAATATTCGTATTTCTTATTAATAGAAAAAACGCATCAATATTGCCTAGTTTTATATATTAAATCCATATGGTATTTAAGACGAATCATTTGTTTTCATTTTTCTTTCTCATAAATAGAAAAATGTTAACAGTGATTTAAAGTTTTATGTTGACAATCCTTGCGACGACAGCTCGGCGGGCTAACACCGTCTTAAGTTTGGGTAATTATTTTACTGTAAATAGACTTTTCGTATCACAAAAAAATTATAGATCTTTAAATGTTTTAAATGTTTTCTTAAACGCCTCTCAAGTCACCGAAGTAACTCCCAGAAAATCCTATGATTTTGTGTTGAATAAAGAGAGACGAGGCCCTACAGTTTATTGTGGAGTCCGAACCACATCTAGGGCATCGACAATTCTCTCCCATCTTAATCCGAAACAAATTACAAATAAAATTTCCAACTTTCTCCGAGATGGATTCGAACCAATGATATTCAGAACTGAGTAAATAGCTATATGCGCTTTCCCCGCTTGGCTACCATGCCCCTACTCGGCTAACATGCCCCCTCGCATGCCCCTGATGTCTGTTAGGTATGAAATTTAGGAACTTGTAGGACAACTTTTATTAATGAAAACATATTTTATGGGAGTAGTTTTATATAACAAATTGCCTAAACTACAAGACCTGTGTAAGTATAAAAATAAATTGACACTACAGGGTGTCCCAAAGCTCCTTCACTGGGACTTTTACTCCTAAATTAGGTTTAATGAAAAAAAAAATAAACAAAGCTGTTTTAAGGGTAGGTGACCGAACTTTATTTTTTATGTAATTTTGGTTATTCAAGTCGAGCGGCGCTGGGCATTGCGACGTCACACTTTTTTCCAGAAATACACATATCTATACCGTATGGGGACTGTAGGCATGGTAAATGGGAAAACCCAAATGTGTAGAACAAGGACAGATTGCTCTCATTATCATATGTTGGAAAAGGACAGAGACCAGAGTAATAAGTAAATAATAAGTAAATAGGCATTTTTACAATTCTTATTATTAACGAACGCATAAAGTCAAGAAGATTACAGCTTCACTGAACGTCGAAAGCATGAACAAACACGGTGGGTAAGAATATCGCCAGCTTTTGTTTATGGGTTCCTGTTACCACTAATTCAAATTTCGTTATTTACTATCAGCCTCTGTACTTTTCTAACATGCGTATGAGATGAGAGCAATCTGTCCTTGTTCTACACATCTGGTTTTCCCCATTTATCATTCTTACGGTCCCCATACGGTATACGGCATTTAAAATGAAATTAAATTTTGAGAAGAAAACTCAAATACAATTTTATTCTGTTTACAACCGTTAAGGAGTTATAACAAAAATAATATTATTGTCCTACTAGTCTGTTATTTTGCAATAATAACTCTATTTTGAGATACATTAAATGAGAAACTTTCTTATCGAATATGAGTACTATTAAGGCAGATCTACGCTCGCACCTAGAAATCACGGTTATTTCGGGACAAATATGTGGTGTGGTATAATTGGACAGCATTTGGTAGGACCTTATTTTTTTTAAAGAACCTCTGACAGGCCAAGTCTTCTTACAGTTTTTAGATAGATAACTTGCAGGTTTGTTGGAGATAATTCCATTAAGAAATTTATGGTTTCAGTTAGATGGCGCACCTGCTCATAGTTTCCTAGTAAGAAACTATTTAAATCGGCAATATCTAAATCGTTGGATATGACCGAATGGTTTCAGTGACCACCCAGATTACCGGACCTAAGTCCATTAGACTATTTTCTGTGGGGAAGACTCATGAATCTAGTATATACACAAAGGCCAGAGAATCTTGATCAATTAAAATAAAATATGAAATTAGCCTGGAGACAATAACTCGAGAAATGTTACAAAAGAACACAAGTCGCAAACTTGTGCAAAGACTTAATTAGTGCTTATATAATGATGGCAAGCAAGTAGAACAATACTTGTAATTGTTTTTTATTTTTTTTTTGTTATTATTTTGTTAAATTTGTTAGGTACATGCTACGAGTACTATGTATATAAATAGGACTTCTGGTTACAGATTTTTTAATATTGTTTTTATTATAACTGCATAACGGTTGTAACTAAAATAAAACTGTATTTGAGTTATTTTCATGAAATTTAATTTCCTTTTAAATGCTGTGTAGAAATATGTGTATTTCTGGGAGAAAGTATAAATGACGTCGCAACGCCGAGCGCCGCCTAACTTGAAAAACAAAAATCACGAAAAAATAAAGTTACCTACATTTAAAGTAACTTTTTTTCCATTAAACCTAGTTTAGGACAAAAAGGCACGGGAAAGGAACTATGGGATACCCTGTACATATTAAACATATTTTACTACAAAATGCCTTTTATTCTGTAAACGAATTAGTACTGGTTATTATTATTTTTTTGTTCTATATAATTTTTCACTCTATTCTGGCTATGCGATATTTTCAGCTGTTTTACTTTGTAATGGGCTGGATCAATAGATGTATGTATTCCATTTCATTTCATTATAGTATATTCAGTGGAGTCGCTATGTAAAACAATCGCTGGCTTTGTGATCTTAACATGAAATTTATCATGTTACTGTGAAAATATAGAATATGCACTGTATCCTAGATGCATTGCTTGTAGGCTGCCAAGATAACGTCTTTTCACTTTTTTTTGTAGTTCAAACTCGTTTCTCACAATATATACAGGGTGGACCACAAAAACAGTTTTAATTCTATATTTCCTTTCAAAACATGCATGTTTATTACCCAATTTTTTTTTAGCTTTAGGTGTAAATGAAAGTCAGTATTAATCTACTATAGAAATGATACACGTTGATAAATAAAAATGCAAATCAAACTGGCGGACGTTATTAAAAAAGTTACTTTCTTTAAAAGGTTGGTTTTCGCAAATTTTATTTAAATAAAATTAAATCTACCTTAAAACGTATTTCTTTACTTATAATTTAAGGCAGAAATTATTACAATGGCATTAGTAGTACCGAAGCTGCATCAATTTAAAAAAAGGTTCCTATAATGTTTTATTTATTATCATTTAAATTGATTATGAAAACTTTGTCATTTTACTTTACAACAAACTCTAAAATGTGAGAAATAGTTTCAAATTAAAATTTTCCAATTTTCAGATCTGACTAAAGCAAGAGTGTTTTGGTTTCATCTTTAATAGCGATTTTGTATAAGTAACGGCTTTTTGAAACAAGACAAAAATGTACACAGAAGATTTAGCGCCATATCCCCAAAAAACAAGTATGTAGCTACGGACACGTATTTTGAAGTTATTGCTCCTCATCAGCATAGCGTAGCTAAGGAATTGGATCTAGGATGGGATAGATTGGGAACAAGAACTAAAATAAGGCTGAAAAGTATAGTACACAGTACTTAATTAGTGCCTTCATGTTTCCATGTTCCACAAATTGGACCTCGATGAGCACAGTCGACACATAGAGATCTATGTGTACTGTACAAGATAGATTTATTGGGGTTCAAGATAAAACAAAGAAAGTTTAGTGCCATATCCCCAAAAAAAACAAGGGGTAATGATGCAATGAGAGACAATAACTCCGAAACACATGTCCGTAGTTGCATAAGTATAATCATAATAAGAAATTTGGACATCATCCTGGAGATAGAATTTAATCGTAATATTATATTCTGCCAGAGAATCTGGACGCACTCTCACCCAATAAAGTTATCAGTTTCATTAAGAAACTGAATTTATTGGGTGAAATATACCTAAGTAGAAATTAGCCACAATAGGCTGATGGCCGCAGTTAGAGGCCCAATAAGGACTCACTCTTAAGAACCTAACCTAGCCTAATACTATATTCCGAAAAATGTGCGATATAATAGTAATAAAATAAATTGTAATTTCTATCAGTATACTTACAAATGTGTAAGTACATGCAAAAAGATTTTAAAAAGGTATTCTTTACGTTATGACATCAAAATTCCCTATAAATGTTTACAATTTAGTGAACAGTATTTTAAATATGTCAAAGTTATTATTATTTAACACAGCTTATCCAAATTTAAACAAGTTTTTTTAATATCTTCATAGATATAAATTAACTCATCTTTCAAACATTTTGTAGTTGTTGTATATGCAATATGTTGTGCCGAATTTTGCATGGAATATTAATTTATTATATTTATTAAGACGTTCATGTTTCTATATGTCCTCCTATTTAGGCGTGTTATTGATAAAATGATTGCTTTTGTAATAAGTGATTCCTAACCACCCACAGGATGAAACGATTTAGGCTCTAACCACTTTTACATAAGATTATGAATGCTTAAAGTGCATAATTAATTGTTTGTTCAGTGGTAATTATTGTTTTGCAGGATTAAAATTTGTACAGGATGATAAAATTTTGAGATTAAGTATGGTGGTTTATGTCAAGAAACGTATTTAAATATGGCACTTTCGACATTTTTCTACATAGAAGAAATGCATCGTAGAGTATTAAAGTAAAACAGCAATAAATTATATAACATAGTCTATCAGAATATTATTTTCAGCAAGAATGAACCTAAATGTAAAAACATTAATAAAGGAACCTAGACAGATGAAAGAAAGGACTGAGGAACGATTCAGATAATATTTAGAACAAGGATGTTGAAAATAATGGAAACTTATTCAAAAAAAGAATTGAAATTAGAGAGGATTAAGTGATAGGGGATTGACTGAAATTAAAGATGAACGTAATGAATTAGTATGAGATAATAAAGAGAAAGAGGGGAATGCTAGAAGTGAAATTATTGGTAACGATAAATCGAATTAGAATAACTGAGTACACTGATAATGATATGCATACATTAAAAAATAGAAAGGTGAATGGTGTCGATGGTTTCACCGTTAAACCGATGAAGTTTTCAGACAAAATGCTTGTAAGTTTATTGGGTGAAGTATGCAATATACGACTTCAGAAATTGTTGAAGTTTGATATCTGAAAGAAAACAGAACTGATCTCTTTATACATGGATCATCAAAATGGAAGGATTATTTTATTTTCTAAATAAAACTTAAAGGTCGCAGTAATAATTATGTGGCTTATATTATTTTAAAGGTTAGGTTAGAGATGTGTATAAAAATATAGTCGAATTTTTTACAGCAAAATGGACACATGGCCAGTTTCTTCAATTATTCGAGAAACGTTGCATTCTTTCGAACATAATATGTTTGCAATGTTCCTACGCGCAATACAATTTCAACTTAGATTAGAAAATGACAAAATAATGGATCGGTATAAATGGAAAATCAACTGGAAGGTCTCGATCTGCATGTAATCTGTAAAATGAAGAGTAATACAAGCAATTCTTCGTAGCCCTAAACGTTATATTGGTAAGCATGCGTCTGCATTGAATTTATCAGGACCAAATACGGGATGAACTTTGAAGAAAATAAAATTTTGTCATCACAAGATTTTAATTGTGCATAAATTGACCAATTAAAACAAATAGAATAGAACTGAATTTTACCAGCTATATTTACGACTAAAAAATAATAAGCCACATGTAAACGCTACATATTTGAGTGACGAAGCATATTTATGTATAAGTGGATACGTTAAAAACCAAAATTGTCGATACTGGGTAACAAAGAATTCTTTATATTCTTCTAAAGTCACAGTTTGGTTTGCAGTTTTGTAATCAAGGATAATCGGACCGCATTTTTTTTTTTTGAGGAGAATGGCGAAGCAGTAACTGTAACGTCTCAAAGGTAGTCACAAATGGTTCAAACATTTTTCGTGCCACAAATTGGAGAAGAGAAAGTTGAGTATTCCAGCAAGATGGTGTTACTAGCCATACAGAAAGAAAATGAATGTAGGTCCTATGAGAAGACTTTCCACATCATCTTGTGTCTCGCAATGGCAACTTGCATTATTAGCCAACGGTATCCCCAGATATCATTGTTCCAGATTTTTTTTCTTTGGCGCTGCCTCAAAAGTAAATTTTATATAGCAAAATTAAGAACAATTGATGAACTTAAAGCAAACATTGAAGTAGAAATTCGAGCTATTTAGCAGGAATTACTTATTCGAGTCATGTCAAATGTCATGAGCCGCATAGAAGAGCGTATTGAAAATGTTTCCACAATGTTTGTTTTTTAAATAAATTTCCCCTTCTTACACTTCAATAAACCATTTTGTTTAAATTTGTAACTTATGACAATAAATTTTAATTTAGAAAATGAAACAATCAATCCTTTTTGACGGTTCCTAAATAATAGAGAATACTGTAAGTGTAAAATTACCAACGATAAGTTTGTTCAGTATTCCAGTCTAGTAAACGCTGTAAATTTTTTATTTGAAATAATTAGGACAGATTTAGCAGTAAATAGTTTAGTATCGCTCAATGTGTATGACCAGGGTATTTAATGTAACATTGATTGTAAATCTTTTTATGAAAAAAAAATGTATGTAAGAAAAGTCGACATTGGAAACATTAATTTGGGAATAAATTTGTATACATAAGGTAAGTTAATACGATGGTTTTTTTTAAGGAATTTATAAAATACTATCGATTTTTTTATTTTCTTCTGCTATTGATTTTTTGTCCATTTTTCTTTAATTCTGTTGTAAACTGTTCCTCACGTTAGTTCACAAAAAATCGTTATCAATATATTATTTTATGGTTATCGATTTTTTATAGAAGTGTGGAGCGGAGTTCTTAATCATCTTGATAAACAGTCATGGGGCATTTTTGGCCAAAGACTACATGACAGATTGGCTCTATGACGTTTTCTATCGCAGTTGCCACTGACAACAAGAGACATTTCCCTTCTGCAATTAATAGGGAATCCACAAAGCAAGTGATGGAACGATGTTACGTGCCATAAGCCATTGCGAAACTGCAATGATGCAAATTGCACCGTAAAGAAGCTATACTCCAAGCCGACAGTCACTAAATACACCATCGAAAAAATAAGTGGGTGGTATAAATTGGATGGTATGAATTGTCTTATAAAATTACTTTCAAATGATAATTTAAAGGTTGTGGGTAGCGTTAATCTAATTAATTTTGAAATAAGAAAGGCATTTTATCATGTATTAAAATCAAATCAAGTTTCTCCTTTAATAAATGAAATTGAGCTAAAAGTAAAAAACCACTCCTACTGAATGAACATCTTGAAGTAACTATTTGGCAATGTTCATAAAAAATCTAAAAAATGATTTGAGTGAAATGGGAATCGTTTAAAATTCAACGATTTTATAACACTTCGGTTCACAATGTAATATCAAAAATGCAATAATCTGAAGAGTCGCCGGCCGGTTTATGCAATTATTGCAGTCAGGATAATTGCAATATTTTCATAAAAAAAGAAAAGGAATTTTTCAATATTTAAAAAAAAAATAATGTTTTTAATTATTTTAAACCTCCATAAAATCATCCCTTAGCTCTCAATAATGTCTATGACAATAGCTCTAAATCTGCATGATAACCGCATCAAAGTAATTGGCACTTGTTCATTTATTAACTGTCTTATCAAATGAAAAGTTAACTCAAACAAAGGCATTTAAATAAAGACTTTACTGGACAATTCAAATTATTTTGCAAGTAATGCAATTGATGCATACATAAATGCAACTAGTGTCAAATAAAGTCAATATTATTTCATTGTTTTGAAATAATGTAGATACGATAGCAACATCACAAACCATTTAATTTACAAGCCAACAAAATGCTTTATGCTTCAACATACCAGAAATGAAAAACTAATTATCCAAAAACAAAACACACACAATACCATCGAAGATGCACATGCGTTTATGGTACATATATTAAACAGCACACGCCCGGACGTCGCCCGGAAAGAACTAACTCAGTCAGTTGACTTAGACAGTTCATTAGCAAGAGTACTCGGTACTACCACAGACTGCGGCTATAGAGAGTGGTATGTCTTGTGGCCTACTAAAAGATATACCAGTTTTCAATCTCATCGAGTTGACCTCAAAGCTGCTGAATGGACTGTGGGGTACTACATTATACTCCCCGTATATACATGGTGACCTAATAAAAATTTCCTTAGTTTCATTGTTATCTGGTTTTAATAAGTGTAGCTATCTGACAAATTTCTGAAGTGATTGCCGTTTAGAAAAGAATTATATGAGTCTAAGATCTGTTGGGCAAAAAGATCCAAATATCTTCATCCTACAATTCTTAGACAAGAATATAGTCGTTGGTATAACAAAAGTCACATTTATTTCATTTGGTTTTTATCACTAACTTATTATTATAATAATAATAACTGACGTTATTGGAGTTTTCGACAATTTAACGTGCCATTTTCAAACGATTCTAAATTGAAAGAATTTAATTTGTGGTGTGTTTTATGTCTTATGTTTATGCTTTATAAGATAATTACAATGTGTAGACTAAAATTATTTATGACTATTTATTAGGATAATGATAAATTTTATATTCAAATTTAAGGATGAAAATTAGGTTAACAAATAAAGGTAGCGTCACTAGGTAATATTTTTTATACACTGAACTGATTCTGCGGTTGGCTCCTTGTGAAACATCATTAAATATTTTAAATACCGGGTGACACAGGAGACATGTAACACTCCGTAGCATGTTTATTTAAAAAGATATTATTTTGAAATTTGGTATACTTATATAATGCGTGATTGTCCTTTTTCAAGTACAAAAAAATGTTTGTCCACCACTTCCGGTTTCACCGGAGGTGACATCTACTCTGTTATTTTCAATGGCACCCTGTATATTTTTTTTACCTATCTGATTCGTATCTAGATTCTCTTTTTAACCATGTATCGGAACATGGCATTTGTTTTTAAAATGACAGTTAATATCAATTTTAGTTTGTTAAGTCTAGGTGGCCCTGATATGAACCTTGGCAGATATTGATGCGTAGTGTGCCGTGATATCGAAAGACCTCTGGCATGCAACTTTGTGCCTCATATTTTTTTGGGAATAACCAGTAGCTGAACAGACTAATAAGATCTAACTTATTTAAAAAAAATATCTTTAAACAACCCACGATATCTTAAAAACCAAGATAGGAACACCATTTTTTTACTTCACCTGGTTAAAAAATACTTATTTATCTTTTATTTTTGTCCAATATAATTGCTATGCCTATCATATTTTGCTTTCTTCATTAAAATTAGTGTCGAATGTTATTGCATAGTAATGAATATTGCACTGCAACAAAAATATTTAGTAAGCAGGCGGTGGAAACAAAAGAAGGTAAAACGACGCGTCATTTTGATTTGACAATTAAGAATTGTTTACTTGGCAGCAATTTAAGTATTTTTCATTAAATTATACCTAAGTTATCACGTTTTTAACTCTATTTTGCCATGTATTCACGAAATGAAAAAGTAGATATGCTACTAATCTATGGCGAATGTAAAAAAAATAGCAGGCAGGCTGCTGTCTTATATGAAGAAAGATTTCCCGAAAGAATTCATCCACCAAACAACTATTTTGTAAGAGTTGAACGGCAATTCAGAAGTGAATCAGAAGTACCGGAAAATAATTTCATTATCGATGAAGACTCGGAAATCAATGTACTTGCAATTGTCGAGGTAGATCCCACGATTTTGATAAGACAGATTGAGGACCAAACCGGTGTAAATCGGGAAATGCTCGACGCATTTTGAAAAAACATAAATTTAAATCATACAAGTACCAAATACATTAGCATTTATACGAAAATGATTTTCAAAGAAGACTGAACTATTGCAATTGGTTTCTGAACAGACACAATTTGGATAATAATTTTCATGAACAAATTTTATTTTCCGACGAGTCCAGGTTCACTAATTTGGGATTATTCAATCGTAACAACACCCGTTATTGGGCACAAGAAAATCCCAGAAATATGAGAAAAAGTGCATATCAGGAGCGATTTAGTTTTAATGTATGGTTGGGAGTAATTGGCAGAAGAATTATTAGGCCAATAATTTTTGATGGTCCATTAAATGGAGAAAGATATTTGAGATTTTTGCAAAACCAGATACAAGATTTTTTGGAAGAACTGCCACCTAATGTTAACCCAATAATTTTTCAACAGGATGGGGCTCCACCACATAACAGCAGAGTTGTGGTGAATTATTTAAATGAAAGGTTTGGAGAAAACTGGATGGGAACAAATGGGCCCGTTCGATGGCCTGCAAGGTCACCAGACCTTACGCCGCTTGATTTTTTTGTATGGGGCCACCTCAAGGAAAACGTTTATAGGACTCCACCAACAAACAGAGAAGACATGGAAATGAGAGTCAGAAGAGCAATCGATGGCATTACTGAATTACAGTTAGATAACGTGCTTAGGGCTACCGTCACAAAAACACGATTGTGCAGAAATAATAACGGACAACATTTTGAACATCTGTAGTAAAAAAATGTTTTTTGTATGTAGTAAGTACTTCAGTAAATATTTTATTTTAACGTAGGTAGGTTGATCCCATATGAGTAATTATTCATGATAAAGTAAACAGAAAAATTCTCATAAAATTCCTTTTATTAATGTGACCGGTTTCGTGAACAAGTAATTACTTCACATCATCAGACACAGGACTACAATAGAAAATAATGAGTATGGTGGTTACATACATACATAAATAAATGTTAATAAGTTAATAAGTTTTTTAAGTTTTATTAACTTATTAACATTTATTTATGTATGTATGTAACCACCATACTCATTTTCTATTGTAGTCCTGTGTCTGATGATGTGAAGTAATTACTTGTTCACGAAACCGGTCACATTAATAAAAGGAATTTTATGAGAATTTTTCTGTTTACTTTATCATATTTTATTTTAATTTCATTCATTCTTTGTAAAAAAAGTATTACATAGTGTAATGGTTTTTCATCAATTTTGTTCAAATGTGTTTTACTGATGTTTCTTATTTATTAAAAAAATCGTTTTACCTACTTTGATTTTGTTTCTACCGCCTGCTTACTAAATATTTTTGTTGCAGTACAATATTCATTACTATGCAATAACATTCGATACTAATTTTAATGAAGAAAGCAAAATATGATAGGCACAGCAATTGTATTGGACAAAAATAAAAGATAAATAAGTATTTTTTAACTAGGTGAAGTAAAAAAATGGGGTTCCTATCTTGGTTTTTAAGATATCGTGGGTTGTTTAAAGATATTTTTTTTTAAATAAGTTAGATCTTATTAGTCTGTTCAGCTACTGGTTATTCCCAAAAAAAATATGAGGCACAAAGTTGCATGCCAGAGGTCTTTCGATATCACGGCACACTACGCATCAATATCTGCCAAAGTTCATATCAGGGCCACCTAGACTTAACAAACTAAAATTGATATTAACTGTGATTTTAAAAACAAATGCCATGTTCCGATACATGGTTGAAAAGAGAATCTAGAGACGAATCAGATAGGTAAAAAAAATATACAGGGTGCCATTTAAAATAACAGAGTAGATGTCACTTCCGGTGAAACCGCAAGTGGTGGACAAAAATTTTTTTGTACTTAAAAAAAGGACAATCACGCATTATATAAGTGTACCAAATTTCAAAATAATACCTTTTTGCTTTTTATATTTTTTGAAACATTAAAAAGCAAATTTCTTTCATATATTTAAAATAATATTTTTTACTACAGTATTTAGGAATACAACGAATTACAAGGACTCACCTTTTATTTTTTGTCCACGAATGACTGTTTGTGGTTCTTATATTATACACCTAGATCATTTATAAAGCTTCTATAGTATCCACTGATAAATTTATACATATTGCTACAAACGTCGACGTGTATTTTGAAATAAACGTTGCACATCCAAAGATATTATATTCACGTTGCAAAATTTGTTGAGAGTCAGTAGCACTTCCAATTTCCAATTCCAATTTAAATCTTTTTATTACCTATTTATTTTTACAAAACTAACTTAGAGTCTAAATATTTGTCATATACATTATATAAATAATTATACAAAAATACATGTCACATCATAGTGCAACGCTGCACACGCCTGGGCGAGAATCCAGCATGGCGTTCCCTCTTTCAGGCTGCCGGTGTTCTGGTTATGCAACTTAAAGACTCCATTCTTATTGTTTATTTCTGTAGAGTTTCCTATATTTACAGCGCGTTAGTGCTTATATTGCATAGGCATTTTTTAAATTTAAAAAGGGTACAAATTTAGCTAACAAGATATAAATGTAAAAACATGCAGGAAAAATTGCTATAAAAAACCTGCTTTAGAAAATTAATTTAGGTTTGTTTTACGTAATCAGGCAGAGGCAGAAAGTCTCCACCTGAGTAGAAAGAAATTGTGTTTGTGGTTAAAGTGAGGGGACAAGATAGTAGCCAATATGTGTCAATCGTTGTCTGTAATTTGTTTTTGTAAGTCTATATTCTTCATAGATGGGTAGGTTTTTGTGAATAAGTTTGTGCATATGAATGTATTTATGGTGTCACCATATGTCTGTTAGATGTCTCGTATTACCAGAGAAGTAGATACTAGTTCTAAAAAATTTCGTTGAGGTTTTGAAAATGCAATCTTTTATCTTCTGTACTTTCACAGTCTCGTGTAGTTCGTCTAAAATTACGTATCTGTTCGAGTTAGTTAATAGTCTAAGTAGTATTTTCTGTGTCATCTGGAGATGCTGATACAGAGTTTTCGACATCCAGTTCCAGGCGACACAGCCGTAGGTCATCGTAGGTCTGAGTACTGTTTTGTATAATAGTTTATTAGCGGTGTTTAGTGTTGATCGTCTGTTCAGGAACGAGTACATCTTGTTCACCCCCATGTAGGTTTTGTTAACCGCAACAGTAATATGGGGATTGAACAAAAATCTCTTATCCAGGGTTACCCCTAGATATTTAACTTTTGACTTTTCTACAATTGCTTGATTATTGATCTTAAGTGGGTGAAAGTTGTAACGTTAATCATCTCCGTTTTAGTCTCGTTAATAGTAATTTTCATACTGCGATAATAGTCTGTCAGTTTGTCTAAGTGATATCGCAGTTTGGTTGTCGCTGTATGTGCGTGGAACGATTCTGCGTATAATATCGTATCGTCGGCGTACATTATTGACTGTGTGAGAGGATGGGTAGGGAGATCGGCGACGTATAGGTTAAATAGGGTGGGTGACAGCACCGTAACCTGCGGTACACCCGCCCAATTATTCTGGAATCGGACAAAATATTATTTATTCTAACCTGAAAAGTTCTGCCTGAAAGATAAGCTTTTTACAAGTGAGTTAAAGTAGTCCGGGAGCTTATCAATATTTTTAAATTTGTGTAGGAGACCACCATGTCAAACAGTATCGAAAGATTTCTGTATATGGTGTAAAAGCATCTTAGTGCATTGTTTCTTGTTAAACTCCTCGATAATATCATGCACGACCCTGCACATTGTAAGTGTAGTATTATGACCTAAAGCCGAATTGAAAAGCTGGCAGAATTTTGCGTTTATTTATTATATATAATTGAAGTTACGCAATAATTTCTCGGGCACCTTCCCCATTGCGCTTTTAAGACTCATTTAAGTTCTTTCTCGCCACGAAAATCTTTAGTAATGTAACAACCCCCCCCCCGTCGTTTATTTTATTGTTTATGTTATCCTGGTCACGGCATCAGTGTAACGACCCAACCCCCCCCTCATATATTTACTTTATGTTAGATTGTTCTATTTTGATATTTTGCCGAGTATTTACCCTCGTATATATTCTGGTTTTATTAATTCGATTGTTTACTTGATTCCTCTTTTGATAAGTCTCACCTGTAGTGAAGCGACAGGTAATACTTAATTCAATGGCCTTTTTCGTGATCATCTAGTTTTCGTGGTAGGACCCAACTTTGTTGTGTTATTGTAATATCCCACGTACGTTTATAAAGTTTGGTATTACTTTGTTTCAGTTATTAGATTTAATTTGCTTTAATTGGATAACCTACTTTCACCAATTATTATGACCCTTTAACTTGCACTGCACTGATATCGGTTTTAAAGACGAAAAATATAAGGAAGATTTGACTTTATCTTTATTGTGACTATTTTGCTTAGAACAAACTTTTTTGTACCTGGAAGTAGAAATAATTCAAGGAAACTCAAATAACGTTTTCACACCTTTTATTTCTGTGCTTAGACAACTACTGTCTATAAAAAAATATTACAGAATATGACATGAACAAAACCTTGTTACATGTGCGAAAACTTCCGCGAAATAGTTGAAGTGGCACATGTAAAACACTACATATGACAGACAAATGTCCACAAGAAATACTATGAGATTTAGCTAGCTGAACCTGCAAAGCAACCAAACCTGGTTACCTGAGCGGAAACTTCCGCTTCGTAGTTTAAGTAACATATGTAAAACTTTACATATGGTTGCAAGAGAAGCTTTACTTGTATGAGGTACCAGAACGTCCTCTGCCAAAGAAGATGGACAGGTGCAGACACCATGCTTTAATTTAATTCGCGGACTCGCTGCCACAGTACAACAGTACCATAAATACAACTAACGCTGCCAATTAATATTCGTTGGGACAACTGTCCATTTGTTTGTTGGCTTGCCGAATACACCCCGCCTTCATAGCTTAAACCAAGGTGAAACGAACTACCCTGTATAGTTTTGTGTAGGAGTTGGCAGGCGTTAACCGCATTCACCGCACGCGTACTGAAAAACATTAAACAATACTCACTGGATGCTGGCCACAGGGCCCCCTGTCGAGAGACAAGACCCACTGGTCAAAACACTCAGGAAGTTCAAAAGACTGCATGTGGTGGTATTGGCACCTGACCATACTAATCTGCCAGCTGATCCTAGCACAAAAAGTGAAATTTGATAGTTACAGATATTGCATATTCAACTGGACACTATTTATTTTCTACATTATCTTATTTTGACCTAACTTGATTTGGAAAAGTGAATGAAAGTTCCAACTACTATTACTGACCCTATCTGAATTAATATAGGTTGTACTAATTTATTAATAAAAATTTATTGAGCAGTGCATTATAACAGAAAAACCCGTCTGTAAATCATTTGGTACCACCAGTCAAATATTGTTAAAAACCGCGAAGCCCAAGTATAAAGGGTCGTACTTTGATTAACGTTGCCATTTCACTCGGAACAGAGAAATTGAATTAGTTTAATGAATTTTGGTGAGCTCCAGTACGTAGAAAATGGCAACGTAGTATAAAAATTATTTAAATGCCGTCCTTACCAATTCTTGTATACACGGAGAGTTCCGCGGATCCCACTCCCCCGGATTCTGGAGTGACACCTGAGTTACTCGCCTTCGTGTCGACGGCGGCGTCGGTGGCTATAGCACGATAATGAGTGTGGCTCCCATTGCTGGTGGATAGCTATAACTCCGAGACGGGGCCTCTCTCTTATTTTCCGATTCCGAAGAACCAAAGCATAAAGCTTGGGGCTGTCAGAGAGTTGACCTGGAGCACAACTATATCACAGAGAGTCGTAAAATCTCTTCGTACCCGATTCCGTAGAACTAAAGCGTAAAGCTTGGGGTTGTCAGAGATGTGGCACGACTCTGCCATGGAGAGCTGGACAATCTCTTCCTAACCGATTCCATAGAACCAAAGCGTATAGCTTGGGGTTGTCAGAGATGTCACCACGATTGAACGAAATCTCGCGAATTTATATGATTTCCCGTGAGTGAGTTCGCTGTTCAAGCCTGCAAGCTTGACGGAGATAGCCAAACGCTAACTTGTGTTCTTCCAACTAAAATTATAACTCAAGATGCTTTAAGTGAAAGTGATATAATGACTATGTTTTAGCCTTTGACCCTATTCTTAGTAAAGCTCTTACAACTCTACGTGTTTATGTTATCGGTTCTCGGCTGGAAAATGCTTTGAGATTTTGTACAGTTTTGTCAACGTTTTAATATATTAATTAAATATTGTGTGTTCTTTTACTTAACTGAATAATTTAGACTCTATAGTTTGAATGCATACGTTTTTCTGCCCAAAATTCTAAGAAAATGATTTAACCCGTTTACATAATAGTTAATTTGGAATTTAATAATATAAATGCTTGGAAATAATTTAATTTGATGTAAAAATTATAGGAAATTTATTCGCGATGAAGCAGCCCAGGTCTGGGGTGCTTCAGTAAAAGGCAAAAGATTTATTTGTACTAAAGAGAAGTCAGAGTAGTAGCACTTCCAGCCCTTAGTGGACATTTATATTAGAGTGGCACGCCAAGCCATGATAAAGGCCACGCGCCGAGCTACAAGCCAAGCGCCTAGAAAAAGGCAGCTAGGAGTGTGACAGGTGCACATGTTGGAGCGAAGCGTCAGGTATTCCTCTAGTCTAAAAAATTCAATGGCATTAACGTCTTGACCTCAGTTCAATTCTAAAATTCATTTTAACATATACACGTCATCTTCATCTGCTGATATATATTTTTTTAAATCTACCAATAAATTGTGTATCTTTAATGTTATACAAAAGAAATATGGTGTCCATTCCTTAAATGCGTGAAGTTATTGTGGTGTTGCTTACTACATTTATTCCATAATATTTTGCACACAAATACCCCTGATATCAACTGTTCGATAATCTAGTACGTTAACCAGCGCGCCATGCTCAAAAAATACCTGAGCAAGGCATTTAGTACTTGGCTACTCTACTACAACATAAATGTGCACTTAGGCATTCTTGTTTTTACATAACACGTCTTGAAATTTCTTGGTAGCACCAGGATCACCTGTTAACATTCCTTTATAACGTTAGAGTCTTTGGAGGTTGAATATGAATATTACAGATTTAACTTAACTATTCGAAATATTTTATGTTTTTATGTTTTATTATAATAAAACACCGCTTGCAACCATGTTCCCCACCTCGTTAATACAGGTTGAGGGGGTTTCGAATTTTCTGGGCAAGCTACGTGAAATATTTTAATACGATGTGCTGCTTTAACAAAACTCGTATTTGTACTTGTAATTAATTTGTCGACATTGGGATAACAGCTACGAATATTTTCAACCACATTGTGGAAAGCGGCGAAGCAAACAGGTTATATGTAATAAATTCCAACATACATATGTTTAGCATGCCATTGTCACCTGCTACAAGCGGTTGAATCGCTTCAGAATTACTGTTTTCCAACCTTTTTACTGGCTAGCAAATATGAGTTCGACGGTCCATTTGGATTTAAAATTCGAATGAACCCATTGCACACATTATTATTTCTTGCATCAGAGATTTCATTGACAGTTAATCATATTTGTTTATCACGTACCTCATTCTTTATATTATTCCCGTCGTTTTCTAGTATAAGGAAATTGCTATCTTACTTCTCTCGTAGGTAATGGCCACTTGGAGAATTATATTCTTTCCAGAATGAACGAAAATGCTCTTTCTCTAATACCCATTGTGGAATACCACACACATGAAAAATAAGGCGAAAATAAACACTCAATACAGATAGAGTAGTGGTGAGAGGTATGTGAAACTTCTCATATGGTCCAAATGCTACTATCCGACCGACATCATAGATGTCTCTGTGGCGGATAGCGACTTACGAAGCAAGTACCGAGAGCGGCGACCTCTAGCCCAGGTGGACTAAACTACTGTTATTAAATACGATTTGAACGAAACAACTACTCAGCGGGCAAATACCCCGACCTGCATTGGATTATACCTTCAAATCATGATAGATCGGTAGCCAATATCATTTGTCAATTCCTATTCAGACATAGACCAGTTTCGAACTTATTAGTTCTCCTCAGTATGCCATAAGTTATGGAACAGACAAATGATAGTGGCCAACCTGTTAGTCATATACTGACTAAGGTAAATAACAACAGTTTAGTACACCTGGGCTAGAGGTCGCCGCTCTCGGTACTTGCTTCGCAAGTCGCTATCCGCCGCAGAGACATCTATGATGTCGGTCGGATAGTAGGACCATCTGAGAAGTTTCACATACCTCTCACCACTACTCAATTCACCTTAGACAGTATATGACTAGCAAGTTGGCCACTATCATTTGCCTGTTCCATAACCTATGGCATACTGAAGAGAACTAATAAGTTCGAAACCGGTCTATGTCTGGTTAGGAATTGACAAATGATATTGGCTACCGATCTATCATGATTTAAAGGTATAATCCAATGCAGGTCGGGGTATGTGCCCACTGAGTAGTTGTTTCGTTCAAATTATATGTAATAAGAGTAGTTTAGTCCAACTGGGCTAGAGGTCGCCGCACTCGGTACTTGCTTCGCAAGTCGCTATCCGCCACAGAGACATCTATGATGTCGGGCGGATAGTAGCATTTGGACCATATGAGAAGTTTCACATACCTCTCACCACTACTCACGGTCGCTACACCTGAGTTTCACTCATTCAACCGTCTTTGAAATTACTATGCTAATATGGGGAAGTATTTATAAAAAACAGATTTATGAGGGTGATAGGTTAACAAATCCGAGAAAACAGATTTATTGGGGTGATTGGTTAACAAATCCGAGATTTCTTATAGTTGAATAAACCGACAAAGTTAAATTTTACTTACAGCTAGCACTGAATCAATTCGAAAAAGAGTTAAGAGTGTAAAAGATGTGTGTAGATTTCTTATGTGGAGTATTGATGACGGTTCTCACTACAGGTGGAGTGTGCATAATCCATATACGTCATTATTTGATTTTTTTAAGGCCTCTTCGACTTGAAACAACTCTCGCTGTATATTTCAAAAAAGTGTAGTTTGATATGAGTCTAGTTGATAATCAGTAAGTAATTTCCGTTTGATTTAAAAATGTATAAAGATTCTAGTACACTTAATTTAAAGTTTTTTAGATCTAGTCTGTTAAAATGGTTAAATCAATATTTATCGAATGAAACAAAAATCTATTAGAAAAATACATTTATTCGAAATAAGCAATATTTATGACTCCATTCACTGGGCGGGGAAGCAGAGTAGTTAACCAGATAAATCAAATATATTAAATGAATAAAAAAATAAACAAAGACATATACAGCAATCGCCAGTTCAAATCATGCAAAATTATCCAACCAACTTAATTAGTTGTTATTGGGCGCCACCATTTTTTTTAAGTTTAAAGTATACAAATAATTTCCATAATTAACAAACAACTGGCTACCTTTAAAATATGGAAAATAGGGAGTTACTTAAACAGTCAATGACAATTAGCCACAAATAAATGTAAAGTACGTTAAACGAATTCAATTTAAAGCACAGGGCGGATTAACAAATCAAAAATTCATTGGTCACTCGCGAGGCACTCAAAGTCTGACAAGATAATGGGTAGTGCCTAGATACCTAGGTGTTCGAAGTTAATTTTGCAAAAGTTATATATCTCTTTTGTCGTCGAGACGTCAGTATAATGAAACATTCTTACTCATTCCTCGTGAGTTCAGCTTACAGCCTTGGCCTTATAATACTTCAACCACATAGGCCATTTCCATAAATCAGCATCACCTCTTGTGTGCTTTACTAACTCACAAAGTTAACAATTCAAAAACACCATCTCAGATCATCAGCATTTTACACACAGCGACTTTCCGTGCCGCTAGCCGGCGTCATTCTAACGTTCTCCCGCTAAAAAAAGCACACACCCAATTTTTCTTCCGTGCGTGTGACGGAGCCTAGCCGTAGCCAATCCTGCCCGGCTGTACAGTAGCGTCGCACTATATAGTACAATAAGGTTTATTAAAGTTGTTTTAATCGAATTTGGAATTTGGATTGAGGAATGTAGTCAAAATTGTCCATCTCAAAAAATGGACCGGTACAACTATTTGGAGTAATATTAAGGACTAAAGTATTTTTGAACCAATCTTAAAATAATTCTGCCATGATAATCAACACAAGATTCTTTTATATTTTTCACTGAGAACAACAGTGCATTTGGAATATATTCATCTTTAGATCTGGCATATAATATTGTTATTATTTTTTTCTCAGATTGATGATACTTGCATCTTACAATGGTCAGTAGAATTAAACCAACCTTTTAATTGTGTATCATGCGTATTAAACCATGTTTCGTTCAAGTAATGAATTGAACTATTGTCTCTTCTATATTGTTTGATTTTTGTCAAATATTCCATTTTCTATTCTTAAAGCTGTTTCGATTACATAATAACTTGCCTCTTATTAACCTTTTTTTGATTTAAAACCGATACGTTGAAGATACTTCCACAAAGTTGTTCTGCCACATTTCATTTTAGTTTCATCTGTTACAAATCTTTTGAGTAAATTATCCAAAGTTTTTCTTAATACATTTGATAAACTTTACGTCAATTATATCCTCGGCATTTCGATCTAACTTTGCCGAATCACCGGCATCATTTTTTTTCTTCTAAAATAGGAGTTTTCACAATTTTCCATAGAGTTAATATGGGAATTTTTGTTAAGATAGCCGTTTCTTCTACCGCTCTTTGTCAATATTTTTACGTTCAATAAGGGTTTAAATATTGTTCAACATTTCTCTGTCATCTATAGATAAATGTTTTTTATGCGGTAATATACTTGAATCACTACACGCACGCCATTCTATAACTAAAAGATCTTTTTTATGTTCATAAAACGAAATTAAAGTGACTACTAATGTTTGTTAGATACCACGGCTATTTATTCCAAATTGTGTTCTCATTTACCCAAATACATATAGCCATTACATTTTTTAGAAAATTGTAAATACGGTCCTTACTTGAACAGTGGATCAATTTGCTTTACAATCCCTTAAGAAGAGAATTTTATTGTAGCTAATTTACTATATCTATGAATACGTTATATTTAGCATTATTTTTAATTTTCATTGAGAAAAGGAACATCTATAAATTTAGTAAATATCAAAATGCTTATTTGTTTTTCCCATGTTTCGTGCATATTTTATAAGATGGGAAGGAAATTATTTATCTTATATGTAAGTTACGTGGCCTTAAATAAAAAACAAATCTAAAGGGATACATTGGACAGATGGATATTTTACTCGAATAAAGAAATGGAATATTGTTGGCTGCCATTTGTTTTTGTTTTACGGCAAAAAAATATTAATATAATAATTTATTATAAATAACTTCCATACAAATTCTTCCTCTTTTAAATGTTTTGTCACAAACAAAAACGAAAATCAAAATTGTTGTAATTTATGCAGGGGACTGGATATTCCATCACCAATCAGATGCTCAAATGCGACAAATTTAGTCCAGCAAATTAAAGACGTCAACATTTTTTGAAACATCTGATTAAATCCTGAAATGGGAAACTTTTGATGTAACGATAACACTGACGTCGTTTTTCACAAAAGACCATATACTGCACGCGACGCGCGTGTCGCCAACCAAGTTGGCATCAACTGGAGATGACTAAAACTAATCTTACGCTAACAACGTATCCTATTTATATCTATATATATTTTTCTTTCCTTGACCATTAATATCAAATAATATCTAAGAGTTTTCTTTTGTGGGAATTTCGGTCAGGTATAACTAATTTTATTTTTTTTTCTAACGTTTTGGTTTATTACACCATCATCAGAGAACTACAATTAATATTATATTTTAAAAACATAGTTATGGTTATTTTACATTACAGTTTACTTACACTATTAATTATTAGGTATGTGTTTTAAATTTTGTTACATGTTATTGGATTGTCTATTTTAACGAAACTGAGATAATTTAACATGGTTTTTAGGCTCTTAAAGTTTTGTTTATGTTACATAGATAACGTTGGAAATGTATACATATGATTTACTATAGGTGTTTTGCTTATTAGTGAGTATATAATAAGATATTTTATTTCGAGAATTATTATTTTGTATCGGTTAGATGTAAAAATTAATTTCATGTGGTAATGTACCCCAATCATTTAATTAAGTTAAAATAGGTTTCACTTAAATTTTCTATATCAGTGCGATTATTTATGGCGTTGGTATGCCTTTTTATTTGCAGCATTTCATGTTTGTTTCTTCGGTTATAGTTAGGTTCTTTTTCTTATATTTGTATGTTGTCAAAATTAAATTGGTGGTTTTGTTCTATGGCGTGTTTGGCTAGTGCTGTCGTGTTTTGGTTTTGGGTTTTTATGCTATATTTGTGCGTGTATACTCTTTTATGTAGATATTGTTTAGATTGGCCTATATAGGTAACATTACAGTCGTTGCAGTCTATCTTGTATATAGTGTTAGTTTCGTCTTCGGTTGGTAGTCTAGGTTTAAGTTTTGTGAAAAATTTTTTCGTGGTATTGTATGGTTTATGGGCTATTTTTATATTGTGCTGTTTAAATACGTTTGCTATTTTTTCGGATACTGTTGGTATGTATGGCATGGACACATATTTGGTTATTACTATTATTTGGTGTGTGGGTTGTTTTATTATAGGTTTTGTGTATTCTTTTTTTTATTATTGGTTCATAAAAGTGTTTAGGGTAGGAGTTTCCTTCTAGAACTTTTTTGATTTTATTCAGGTTATTTGGTCTGTATTTTAGATGTGAAAGTTCGTGCCATCCAACAGTATCTATTCAGTAACACGCTCCGGAAGAATACCGTTTTCATTTGATGTTTTTATGTATATGCACCAATTGGATTCTGGTATCACTCGTTGAGAATAGAATCCAATTCCAGTGTCATAGTAAAGATAACTACTAGTCCGATTTTTAGTGTCACTCGTTTGAGGATAAAATCTGACCAAGTGGTCCGGGAACTAATATTCGATTACATAGGTCAGCTCGTGTTCGATGTAATAACCTGAAGTTTGAACCTATAAACTGTTACCAACAATATATTTCGACATATCGAGTCACCACGAATATCTCAGGCCGGGTCAATTTAGAGACATTTTTATCATTTTATTTAGTTCATATTTGTTTAATAAGAATTAAGGTGCTATCTAGAAGACCTCTTCTGGGAACATCCGTTTTCAATTTACATTGTATGATACTAAACATCGATTGGATTCTAGTGTCACTCGTTGAGGATAGAATCCAATCCCAGTGTTATAAGAAAACACTACTAGTCAGATTTTTGTTACTCGACTGGTCTGAGGGTTTTCCGGAAAATGGCCTTATATCCACAGAAACACATCTGTTTCGTTTTCGTTTCATTTCTGCGGTAGTTAGCAAAACCTGTCAAACGTTATTTTCACTTTTCTGAACTGTACCCACAATGCATTCACACTATCTTAAATGAAAATACCTAATATTTTATTTTTCATTACCTTTATATCTCCTATGATCATATACGTGATACGTAATATCAATGACAATGGTAACATTAAAGTCAAACTCAGCAAATAACTTCACGAATTCAAACAGTATAAGTAGTAAAGTTAAATTTAAATAGAAATATGATATTTTTCTTTAATATATGGTATTAACTTCTGACAACAAAAGTAACTATTTTTGTGAGGAATGAATGTAGATAATAATATGTTGTCTTCATGTTATTTGTGACATTCTCTAAATTTTTCTTTCTTTCTTGGGACTTACTACCACATGAATAATTCATAATTACCTAAAAAATACTATTTCTGAAATCGCTCAAGAATGTCTACTTTCTCGGCGCAATTTCAGATCCCAAAATGCGCTATTCTAGTATTTTAGTCCGTTGTTAAGCAACCATCATAAAACAGTACGAGAAAGTTACTTTTCCGATCTAAGCCGGGAAAGTAACTCCCGTACTGTTTTTTATGTATATTTTAGACAGTAAATAAATACACGCAGTCAAACCAACTCATATTAAAAATGCATTTTTAGTACACTTACAAGTATTAAAGCGAAATAAACACTGAATCAGACTTTTATCACAACAATAAATAAATAGGGATTGTCAAACAAATAATTTCATAAGCAATTAGATTTTAATGAAAAAAATGTTATGCATTAATAAAAATTCCTTAATTTATAATAATGATGGCGATTTCAGAGAAAATATTGTTCCTCATAGTAAAAGCACATTCCTGGACTTCATTGCTTGTTGGCTTTAACGGCTCGACCAACAATTTACATCGTCGTCCGGGAATGTATTACTTCTACTGCTAGATACATAATGTACTATAGTTACTCAGTATGTTGCTGGAAAAATAAGCCTCTGCACTTATGATTTTACGTCAAAAATCAGTCAGACGGTGTTTTTTGACAACTAATATCAGACAAAAAATAATTTATCTCCCTAACGTTTCGGATATTAATCTGTTCCCTTTTACAAAATATTCATACTGATTCATGGTACCATTTATTCTGTAAAGTGGTTCAACACCATTCAAGAAAAGCAGCCAAATGAAACGTTTTCCGTCAGAACCACCTTGGTTTTATCCGATTATAACTCTTGCTTCCACTGTTGTACCAAGCATGGCGCCTTGCAAATTCCAAACGACTACTTCGATTCGTTTTAAATACGTTAAGTTTCTTCCTTGGAACCCTGTCAAAAAGTTGTGCCTCATTTAAATGTTTATGAATACTTCGAATATTGAGTTGCGTTGGGCTTACTATAAAAGCTTCTTTCGAAATGTCAACTGTTGACCTACGTGGGTCTGCCTTAGAAAGGCGCCAATCTGTTTCTGCACTAGTTTTTCTAGGACGTCGCTTTTTAGGAATATTTCTAACTGTTCTATGTACACTAATATATTGAATAACATTGAATTTATGTACCTATGTCAAATTTTATATTAGTTTAATATCATTTTTACAAAATGAATAGAACACAAGAATAATATACAAAGACATGTGAATCTAGAAAAATCAGATACTAAAATGCTCTTAAAATACGTGACAGAAACGTAGGGGGTATCTCAAATTGATTGCATTTTTTATTTAATTTTATTTACTCTGAAATATTTTCCACAAACACACCTCTCTGATATTCTTATCACTGAGTATCTAGCTTAGAATTGATGTATTGTGGCTCAAATTGTCTTCTGTCAAGCTTATTAAGCGATGATCAAGGTTCTCCATAATATGTTGAACACTTCGTTGTCAGGCGTTATATCTAAGTGTGTTGAAATCTGTTTATGAATGAACATATATGGGTGGTGAGCTCTGTGTATGACAAACAAGTTAGCTATGCCCTCTTTCATTATCCAGTTTCTACAATATTAGGCGGTTCAATCAAACTGATTTAACAGACTTATGTGAAGAAACTGATGTATTGGTGTATGCTACAAACGCAGGAATTCCTTAGTGCCAGTTTATGTATTTACTTAAAGATATTTAAGAGAAATTCAATTTTTAATTACTAATTCATTTCACTGAAAATATTATTTTTCTGCAACCGTCACTGTTTTGATCAATCTATTGAATGAAAAATACATATTTACTGGTCTAGCCCGGTGCAGTATGAAGTTATTACCGCACCCGTCTGTCACTTTTGGTTGACAATAATCTGAAAATAATTAAAAATGATTAGAATAGAATACATTTATCTATCCAGTAGATCATAATATACATGATATAAAACAAGTCATGCATTACGAGAAAGAAAAAAATATTAATAATAATAACAGAAAACAACATCGTTGAAATTCATTTGATGATGAGTCATCCAGATGACAAGGGAGTTTTCTTTTACGAGGCAGACTGGCTGCTCGAATTCAAATTCTACGCACCTCTTCAAAATATCGTCCAGAGAAATTCAAAATCATTTCTCCATTGTCAAAACAGCTACGCTATTGACAACATTCTATAAGTGAAGGGACGTTTTTAGAAGTAGAAAGTTCAATGTGTCTATCCTAACAAAAACCCTGATCAATTTAACACTATTTCAATATGTGTAGTAGATACGTATCGCGAACCAAGCAAACTCAGAGAGTAAACTGACTCGTGATTATTCCGGCTGTATTTTCTCGTCTGTTAGGGTTGCGGGGTTGGCTAAACCACCCGAAATGACATTGGTTGTCTTATTAAATATGGCCGAGGGTCGAAGATGCATGTGATTGGTATTTGGAATTACTCTAATATCATTGAGCTTTAAAAATAAAGATCATCGAATTCGATTTAGGACTTAGAGACATATGTTTATTGTTTATTCAAAAATCAAATAGTAGGTATTATCTAAATTTATATTTTTCTAAAAGATATTTGTAATATTTATTTAAATACCAATGTTCCGGACCTCGGTGATTTGCTATTTGTAGTTTTTTTTCCTCAAACTTATATGTAATAATAACAGTAAAAGGCATCTCTTATTTGAAATCACGACTTTTTTCAAAACTTAAACGTATTCCGGTCCTGTAACTGGGCAAATAATTTATAAACTTTTAAACCTTGTAGAATTGATATTACTAGCTTGAAAATTCCAATTGCAATTGTCTACTATTATTTTGTTGATATCGCTCAGATTAAAATGCTTATGTGATGTTCTATAAAGTAGGGTAAACTATGTAAAGAATATTTTATGATTACAGTATTTCTAACTGTTCTCTGGGCAGTAAAATAAGAATAGGAGAAACTTTTTACATCTTCCTAACTACAATATCATTTAACAAAACAAGAAGAAGAAGGGACAAATCAATAAGATAAAAGGCCTCTTATCTCATAGCTTTTTCTTATTTGCAGGGTCAGAAACAGTCAAAGCTTCAGTTGTATTCAAAACAAAAATTTAAATAAAAATCTTAAACTCGTAAAAAGCAGATCTTGAAGAATACCGAATAAAAGGAAATATAAAATTAAAACTATGTGATATATTAAAAGAATATGGTTAATACTTATTTAACGAATATGACAACATACTAAATCCGGTATTATCAACATTTTAAAGGAACCTTTAGCCCAAAGCGAGTTTTAGTGGCAAGAAAATATATTATCAAATTCTAGCAAAATATAAATCGAGATTCATAAATGCCATTAAACCTAATTTTTCATTTAAATTATAGGACTGCTATCTGATATTTATATTTTGTTTGTTTTTTTTTTACTTTCTCGATAAAATGTTAAACATTTGACTTTTTTTTGAATAAATGTTTATTTCAATATTTGCTTTCCTTTAAGCGAGCGGGAGTTTTTTCCGCTTGTTGTTAACGAACGGAAAAGAATTATTGCTGCTTACTTATCAGAAATACCTGTCATCTGATGATAGCTCGAAAAACCTACATTCTAAATATGTCGTACAAAAAAATAAAAACAAAATTTCTAAATACCAAACAGGAATACCATGGAATTATAAAATGTTCATTATCCTTATAACGAGATGGAACATAAATAACATTTACGGACTTGTTCTGTTCTAATATGTTGTTAATGTGCAAATGTGTTATCATATTTCGTAGGAAACTGTTTTCCCTTTTTGCTTATTATCCTACACCGGCACTTATGAAAGAATAAATTTTAACTCCTATATTTTCATTGTGTTGTTTTACATACAAAATATTACACATCATTATATACCGCTTAAATAAGGACTAAGATAAACATAACTAAACTTTAGATACTCTTTTTACTCTTCTCTAATATACAGGGTGGGGCAATAGTGCGTCCTACTTCGATATGTCGAGTTCTATGATATTTAGAAACTTGATTTAAAAAATAAATAAATTAGGCAAAAAAGTCTCTAACCGGAAATTATTTTCAAATATACAGGGTGAGCCAAGACAATTTTACAGGGTTAACTAACATTTTTTTAAATAGAATGCCATGTATATCAGAACATTTTTTGAAACCTCTTTGTGGTCTTCTTCCACTCCTGTATTTTATTGACTCTCTCCCAACGACTTCGATGTAATGATTTTTTTTGTTGAAATTATGCCATTTACACGTGTATATTAAAGAAATCACTACAGTCACAATTATCGATTTTAAGAAAATATATGTTAGTACCAGTTATGAGATATCTGTGTGATGACACTCAACCATTTTCACTTCTTAAAAGTATACAGTCCTAAGTCAAAAGCTATCTCCCAGACTCAGAAACATTTCAAGAACCCTAAGGTAGAAGCGGGGATACATTTTGATTCATTAACTATAACACTTATACCGTGGTACTAGATAATATTCCACGATTAAAAAAGTCCTCATTGTCATTAGAAGTGCTTTATGTCTCATGCATAATTAGAGATCGAGAGGTGGCGATAAATGACAAGGTTAACGCTAAGAGATGGGTCATTGCGTAAATATGTTCATGTATTGGTACACAATTATCTTATTTATATTTTGACGAGTTCGGTAACATCCAGAGTTAATATGAGGAGGATGAAAGTATTGGTCTCGATATTGTGAAAACCCAACCCCCTTCTCGTATTGAGTTTATGTTATCCTAGTCACGGCACCAGTGTAACAGCCCAACCCTATTCACATATAATTTATATTATCCTATTGATGGCACCAGTGTAACGGCCCAACCCCCCTTCGTATATACTTTTATTTTATTAATTTTATTAGTTAATTAATTCCCATTTTGATCAATTTCACCTTGTCATGAAGCGACAGGTAATACTTAATTAACTGACCTTTATCATGATCTTCTAGTTTTAGTGGTAGGACCCATGTGATTGTAACCTTTTCAGGTACGTTTATAAAGTTTGTTATTACTTTGTTTCGTTTATGAGATTTAATTTAATTTGATTACCTATTTTTATCTATTATTATGAACCTTAATCTACACTACACTGATACAGGTGTTTAAAATGCAGTCCGGTGGTCAACACCCCAGAAGGCATAATGAAAGGACATGTTACGTAATCTACCTCTGGCTATACCCACTTAACAGCTGATCACTCAGACCCCTCATACAAGGAGTACTATTTTAAAAGGTTACATTGCAGATCCAGTCGGACCGATTTATTATTTACATAATCTGATTCTTAAACCTGATCTAACATTGATACATTGAAATATGAACGAAAGTTCCAAACACTGATATCTGATCTTATTTTAGTTAATATTGAATTTACTAATTGTTTATGAAAAATGTGTTAAGATATACCTTTATAAAAGTTCTATCTGTAAATCATTTGGTACCATCGTGCAAAACCATGAAAACCGCGAGTCCCAGGCATATAGAGTCGTACTTTGATTAACGTTGCCATTTTATTCGTAACAAAACGTTGGATTTAGTGAAATTTAGTGAATTCGTGTACGGAGAAAATGGCAACGTGGCATGAAAATTATATAATGTCATCTTCACCTAGTCGTGGACACACGGAGAGTTTCGCGGGTCTATTTCCCCGGGTTTATGAGTAGCCCATGTGTTGCGCGTCTCCATGTTGGCGGTGGTTACATCCTAGTAAAATACTGTGTACAGGTTCTCGGTCACAGAGACCAGGCCACAGAGTTTCCTGCACCAAACGTGTCTGCTAATTAATCGTAGCTCTCTATCCTTTACGGGCGGTTACGAAAACCGGGAGAGTGGTCTATCTTTGACTTCCGGGCTCCAAAGTGCAGCGTAACACTATGGTTGCCAAAGATGTGACCACGACGGCGACAGCAGCTATGAAAGCCGGGAAAACGGTCTGTCTTTAATTTCCAGGCTCCGGAGAGCCAGGGTAACACTATGGTTGTCCAAGATGTGACTTCGACTCTATGCCGTCTCGCGTATTTATATGTTTTCCCGCGAGGGAGTTTGCTGCTTAAGCCTGAAAGTGCGATGGAGATAGCAAAGCGCTAGATGCCTAATTGTGGTCCTCGAACGAGACCCACGGTACTTAAGGTGTAAAGTGACATAATGGCACTATCATCCTTCGATCCTATTCTTAATAAAATCTCCACAACCCTATATGTTCGTGTTTGTTTATTTATATTACACATTCCCGGTAGGCTTTTGCCTAAGACTTTGTACAATTTTGTCAACGTTTTAAAATATTTTAATAAATACTGCGTGTGCTTTTGCAAGATGAATAATTTCGAATCAATAGTTTTAAAGCTATTGAATAAATACGTTGTTCTGCCAAAATTGTAAGACAATGATTTTAACTTTTTATGTAATGATTAATTTATAATAAATGCTTGGAAATAATTTAGTTGTATGTAAAAAATATAGGAAAAATATCCACGATGAAACAGTCCTGGGCTTGGGTGCTTCGGTATTGGTGAATGTAATACTAGCATGTACATATTTTTAACTAGCGATCACAAGAGTAAACGTATATTACCAATATTAATGCATCCAGTAAAACATTCGCCATCTTCCAGCCGCAAGTGTTGGTGGTGTCATTTACGCTAATCCAGACGTATTTGTCATTCAGTTGGGAACATTTTTTTTTGTTTAATACTACTGTCATATCTCTGTGATAAATATTTTTTTTTAGTGTCGTTTCAAGAACTGAAAATACGTAGCTGATTTATTTAAAATGAGGAAATTGAGATAATTTCCGGTGAAATTGTAAATACAAAAAAGTTTAGGTTATTGTCATATGATGTAGTTTTATGTGTCTAACAGCATATTAAAATGTCATTTAATTACCTCAATAAACAAGGAATAACATGGATGACGTAGATTTTCGACCATTTATGACTTGACCAAATTTGCCATATATAGTATAAAAACAAACGAATAATATAACATGCGGGACAAAGTTGAAAAAAAAGGGTATCCAGCCAGGACGACAATACCGTCCTAGTACGGTTGGGCCCTCCTGGTTGTCGGTGTTGTGGCAGCTAATGTCATTTTTCACCTTTTATCATTTTGCATGGAGGCATTTTCTTGCACAGAAACAAACAATGCATTATAACTCACAAAACATAAAAAAAATTTTAATAATTAATAAAGTCAGTTTACAGAGAACATGTGGGTGATTGTATGTATATAGGAAAAATTCCAAAAAACCTGCTCAAAATAACGATTTTCTTATTTTGAAAATAAAAATTGACTTTACGTCCGAGGTGAGGTTTGGAGTAGGGAAGGCGTGTCTACGCATTGCAAGGCGTGAATTTCCGGATTTATTCTACAATGGTGATATAATAATTTGTAAGTTGTGCGAGACAGACCTGATGTGCTGGGACAAACGTGATTGTAAACGTGACATAAATTCTGTGCAACATAAAACTAAAAAAAAAAAAAATGGAGTGCCTTCGACAACACAGTTTATGTTCGATTTACCCTTAATGCTGATTGACTGTGATACTCCGCTTCACATACTCGATAAACGACCAATTCACGAGTTCTGGAATAAATACAATCCCAAGGTGACGTTACCAAATCACACAACGTTGCGTAACTATATACCAACTGTAAGCGAAGACATTGTAAATAGGATCAAATGTGTACTAAAAAATACATGGCTGTGGTTATGTGTTGACGAGACTACAGATTAAAAAAAAATGTATTTTAAATTTTATAATACGTGTACTGGACCGTGTATTTTAAATTTTATAATACGTGTACTGGACCGTCTTAAACCGACATTTCCACTGTTACTAGCTAACAAAAGACTAACTAAGTATATTGGCCAAACAATTACGCGCGTGGTGCTGGAGACGTTAAAAAAATTTGACCTGTAAAAAAGTCAAGTGTTGATGTTTGTGACCGATGGTGCCGCGACAATGCGTTTGGTAGGCCGTTCTCTTCAAGAACATGGTTGTAGGTTGGTACATGTTACGTGTAAAGTGCATGCTTTACACCTTATGGCAGAAACTTTTCGACAAGGTAGATGCATTAATAGCAAGTACAAAAAAAGTGTTTCTTAAATTTCCTAAACATCTTCGCGCATTTCATAGCATACATGATGTTGCAAAGTTTTTATACATCTTTTCCAGTTTGTGATAACCAAGTTAGGGTAAGTTGTACATACATTGTTATAAATTGTAATAGTTTATTGCTTTTATTACTAGTTAATTTCTTTTATTACACTTATTATGATGAGTACGCCTATGTCCTGCAGCGCATTTTTGCCAACTCTAGATCAGTGATTACATGTATTCTATTAAACAAAACGATTGAACCTTACGCTTGATCACAAAACGTGATATATTAGATGAATTAGTTCGTGGTTAAACGTTAACACATGACCTTATAACAAAAGCTCCCCATGCGCAGTACCCTTTATTACAAATACCTTACATAGATAAAGGGAAATGAAACAATTTAGAAGCATGCCGTTGATATTGTTGTAGTTTTGATTTCACTCCATACCAGACTTTATACATCTCACAACAAAAACAATAAATAAAACATTAATTACATACAGGTGAACGTTAATAGTTACCTATCTCGAAATTAATAACAATTTGTGTGATAAATTTCATGGTCTTACTTTTACTTACCTTGATATTTTTTTAACGCTCCTTTATCTCCTTGATAAATGTTACCAAGTATCAAGATTATTAAGTTAACGATTACAATAATTTATATTCAGTTTCTATAATTTAAGGGATTTAACAACTTTATACATAAGTATTTTTTTTCAATGTACGTTAGTATTTAAAAATACAGAAGTGAAAGGGTTAATTCTTAAGCCGGAAAGTGCTAAATAATTTATAAATTATAGGAATATTAGAAGTGATATTAAATGGTGATATTAAGCAAACTCAATATATCCTGAAAGTTATAATGATTTCTTTATCCATATAGCAGATAAATTATTAAAACAAATACCTAAATCATGTTCTACTTATATGAAATATTTAACAAAAAACAAAACGAGCGATTTGTCAATTTTTCTTTATAAGGTTTTGGAAACAGAGGTACAAAATGTATTAAGATCCTTAAAGAATTCTAAGGCTACTGATCTCTATAACCACACAGTAGATATGTATAAAGATAAATTGCTGTCTTTATCTGCACCACTAACATACATTATTAATCTTATATTTGCAACAGGCACAATCCAACAATATTTTTACGGACAGGCAATTTGGATACAGGAAGGGTAGAAATATGTCAAAAGCTGTGCTAGAATTTATAAATTTTATAAATGATGGATTTGAAAATTACAACTAAACACTGGTATTTTTCCATCTTTTGATTGTGTTTCAAAATATATCGTACTGAAGTTAGTATATTATGGTCTCGGAAGTATAGGCTTTGAACTAATGTCATCTTACTTGTTAAACAGGTATCAGTGTGTGTTTCATGATGATGAAATTAACAACATGTTATCAGTACAGTAAGTATGAAATTAATATTTAATATGTAATTAAACTAAAGTGATAAATAAGTCTGTAAATTGCGCAGACCTCCTAAACATTACATTGTTTTGTAGCAGTCAACTTCGGGTTATTTAATTAATCCTTTTCATCAGGGAATCAAAAAATGTAATATGAATACCTCCTAAATTAAATATTTAAATACATCGTGTTATATTGTTATAGATGAATGGTTCATCCAGTGATCTAACACAAGTTTTTTTATTACTGTAAAATACAAAGATTTTACCATTTTGTGACTAGCAATTATTTTTAAATTTCATTCTCGCTTCCTGTCATTAGGTAGAAACTCAAGAAACACAGTTTTGTGCCTAAGTTTTTTCTTCTGATAAAACACCTCATTTCTTTTCCATCGCTGCACAAATTCATTCAATAATACGAGCCTTAGCATATGCGGATTAACTTCAAAGTTGTAAACCATGATTTATTAAATTCAATATAGTAACATTACCTTCGGAGATAATCTGCTGTAATTTAATTCACATAAAGGAACATTTGAGCGAATACACAAGGAACGGTGAATCTCATGAGTACAACACTCGCAAGGGTAACGATATACAGATACCACAAAGAAAAATAACTTTGGAATTGCGTTGTTCAACTCTCTTTCAAGTTGTCTAAAATATTTACCAATTAGACAATTTAAAACAAAATTGAAAAAATACCTTTCGGCTAATGTTTATTATAATATATCAGATTTTAATTATGTCTAAATTTAAATTAATATTAAGTACAAGTTTTTGGGTTATTAGGTCCAATATAATTAAAACACTACTGTATTAACTTGGTTCCTACAATCTGTTGTAGAATAACTGTTCAATATTATTTCTTCACTATTAGTTTGGATTAGAATTTTTCACCCATGTAGTTATATAATAACTTACAATCAATTTATTTATATCTTACAGTGCCCTGAGGATGATAATAAATTATACCGAAACATCGGCAAGTTAATACAGTAGTGTTTTAATTACATTGGACCTAATAACCAAAAAATTGGTACTTGGTATTTAAATTGTGCTCTGGAAATTATTATTATATTAAATTAATATGTTGTATGTCATATCATTGTTTGACTACATTAGCACAATGTCCTATTGTCTTGACTATTTTTATACTTATTTTATATATACATGTGTATTAAACTTTATTATGTAAGTGTTTATCTGCATTATGTCCCACGTTACTGTACAGGGTGATTTTCTTTGAACGGCCATTAGAAGTATCTTGAGAAAGAAAAAACATATTGATCTGAAAATTTGGCTGTGGGCATAAACGTCCAAGATTTATTTAATGAAAATGTTTTCATAATGGTGGCATTTCCGGGTATACCGGAAGTTGACCTCAACTTCGTTATTTTAAATAATATTTTTAATTTTTCATTTTTTTTTTTGATTCTACATAAGACTCTGAGGTTCTTTTATTAAAGGTATCCCTATCCCCATAATGTATAGTTTTTTGAGTAAATATTTGTCATTTTCTTAATAATTCCGATCTTAAAAAACTATACATTTTGGATATAGGGAGACCATACATGGTTAGAAGCGCATCTTTTTCCGTCGGCTGGTTATTTAAATAGGTGGCATGCTATTTTAAAAAAATGAATTTTGTGCCATTTTTGTGTACTTGACAGATGACGTCATCTAGAATCTTTGTTGTAAGAAAATTTGAAATTTTTTTTACATCGTAGGTAATCTCAATACTCTGTCCTACCTGTATACAAATTTCAACGTCTTACTGGTAACCATTAATGAGATATTAATTTTTATGTTATGTACCTTTTCTGCTAAAATTAGGGGAAAAAATTATATGTCGAAAAATATTTATTTTACGCATAGGGAACCTTTAACAAGAGAACCTTAGAATCTTACGTAGAATCCAGAAAAAAAATAAAAATAGGGTAATTCTATTTAAAATAACGAAGTTGAGGTGAACTTCCGGTATACCCAGAAATGCCACCATTTTGAAAATATTTTCATTAAATAGATCCTGACCGTTTATGCATACAGCCAAATTTTCAGATCAATATGTTTTTTCTCTCTCAAGATACTTTTAATCCCTCCGAGTCCTAATAATCGTATTAGGACGACCATTTTTACCGAATAGCCTGGGTACAGCACTTGGAGCCTGTACCGAAGATCGCGATATTTAGTACGTTTCTACTCCTTCTTTAAGGTGATGTTTTTCTCCGGAGGTGCCGAGAACTCGATGACATACATCACCTTGAGTTTGATGGTCGAGAAGGACTATGTCAGGCTTGTTAGCTTGGATTAGCCTGACAGTAGGAAACGAGTAGTTCTAGTAAATCCAGCATTTCTCGTTTTCGACAATGAACTCAATATCTCCGGGGACATAAGGCAGCACTGGTGTCCGGTCTACCTCGTACGAGTGCCTTAGATGGTAGTATAGCACTCGTAACGCCGCGTTATCTCGGTGGATGTAGGCTAAAATCGCATATATGGGGCATGCAGATAGTATGTGCATGAACGATTCCGGCGCCTGAAGACAGGTCCAGTAGTTGATGTTAGGAACCTCTACACGCCATACGCGGCTACGGTAAACCAAGATGTTGATAATACCATTTTAGCAGGCCATAATAAATCCCTCCGTCTCCTACTTAAGCCTAGCTGACCTGAAAGGCGAATGTGTCAGCCTGGTCGATAAACCCAGTGTTTCTATATTCTTATAGAAGACACCATGGGGTTTATCGACGTGCTGCCGAAACAGATTTTCCTGTTCGGCAGCTCTAATTCCGGCTTTCAGGCGATTTGGCTGAAGTTCAGTGACTGACTCTACATCAGCACCTCGCTGGCTACCTACCTCACCTGGAATCGAATGTGAGACCGAGTTCATCTGCTGCCCTTTTTGCTACCTTGAAAAATTCTGCTCCCACTCCTACAGTTTCATGATGTTTTACAAACCACAAGAGGGGATCTGAGCTCCTGAGGATGTTACATGCCATACTCAGTACTACTCTGCTATGCATACACGTGGGAGGTATACACGAGTAACGGACGATCTGGACTTCTGTTAATATTCATCATCTTTCGGATATAATTGGCGCAGCTCATCTACCATCCACTTTACTACTCCGATGAAGTAGAGTAGAACCGGAACGGCAAGCATATTAGTTGCAGATATCTTGTTCTTCCCCGAAAGTTCGGAAGACCAAATCTTTCAGAGGCGGTGTCTGTCTTTGCCGGGGAGAGAATCCTTTGTTTGTGTTACATCCTGGATATGCCTTTGTTGTACACCCAGATATGTATAGGTCTCTCCGGCATCCAGATGTCTTAGGATGCTTCCGTCTGCGAGCTGTGCATCTTTAGGAAATTCCCCGCATCGTCCTCTCTTGAGGTGGACGACTGCACATTTCTTCGACCTGATTTCCCGAGTGTATTCCTCGACCACAATAAGCGCGTTTTGTAGTTCGTTCTCTCCGGAGGCATAAAGTTTAAGGTCATCCATATAAAATAGATGAGTGACCTTATGCCTCCGGTCGCTGGATGGTCCACATTGATATCTGCGAATTTAGCGTAGCCCAACAGACAACGGTAGCAGTGAGATGCAGAAGAGGAGAATACTCAGGGAGTCACCTTGGAAAACTCCTCTCCTAAATGCCACCTGCTCTGTCGTGACCCGCTGTGCACCTGATGTTATGGTGAAGTGAGTCTTCCAGAGTGGCAGCAGCTGTTCTATGCATCTCACTAGTGGTGCTGGTATCGCAAAACATTTGACCAAGTGCAACAATGGCTCATGCGATGTTGTATCTAATGCCTTGCGGTAATTAATCCAGGCCATCTATAGATTCCGTTTGTATTGCACAGAATCCTGTGTAGTATAGCGGTCTATCAGCAGGCTGTCCTTGCAACCTGCTATGCCCTTCATGGCACCACGCTGTTCGTGTATCTGCTGGAAGACCCCTTTTTGGGGATAAGCACAGTACGTCCCTCGACGAAACAGTCAGGAATCTGCTGCCCCTCATTCAACCATGAGTTGAAAACTCGGGCCAGACGGCGATGAGTGGAAGGAAATTTTTTCCACCACCAGTTGTTAATGCCGTCTGGGCCCGGGGCAGCGAAGTTCTTGGTATTAACAAGTGTGCAATTGATGGAGTGTCGTTATTGAATCCACGCGTCGTTTCGTAGATTCCCTTCCAGAAGGTTTAGACATCTTCTACAGTCGGCGGATTCTCGACAACACGCTGTGGCTCTTGAAAGAGGCGGGAAGAATTCGTACGGTACAAATTGTTTTGTTCGATACTCTTCACCCGCCTCTTCAATGTTTTCTTTATAGCCATGAGCGCTCGGATCCTATCTAGACAGTGCTGCTTGATGGTAAGCATTACTGTCAGATTTAGAGTATGGTGTTGACGTCTTAATCCGGCTGCTATGTGCCGGATTCTGGGAGTAAAAACTCTACCATTCGTTTTATATGCCACCACACTCTGGATCCGAGAAGCGTGTTGTCTGACCGACTGTATCTTGCCTTTGATTTTTTGTACACGTCGCTTGGCTTCCTCGACCCCGTGATTGATTGAGCTCTCACGGGGAACGAGTTGCTTCGCGGCGTTGTACACAGCATAGTTGATTTGCCAGATGTCTGCATCTTCCGGAATTTCCTCATCGATGACCGCGTCCACTCTAGCCAGGTCTTGTAGCTTTAGGTTAGCCCTGGTGTTAAGGCTAACCCTCGTGCTTAAGTCTACACCGATGTTCCCCATCAGCTGGTAATTGCCGCGGTGGTACTGCGGCTGGCAGTTTTTCCAGCTGACGTAACCTGTCCTGAGCAGAAAGGATACTTGATCTCTCAGATGTTGTTGAGAGAAGGCGCGATGCTCTGGATGCATTTCGCACCAAAGTGCATGCATTCGCGCCATGTATCCCCTTCGCTCAGGTTCGCTACTCTCGCGGCAGGTCAGCAAGTCATCCCGAAGTTCCCTTGTCCACTTAAAGCATCCGTGTTCAATGCCTAGGTTGTCAACGTTGAGACCATTCTGTAAGACCCCTCCCATCTGTCTCTGACCCTCATCCGTTTGGGGTCGATTGTGAGGGGCGCTTCTCAGGTTATAAGGAACCCATAACAGTAAGAGTACCAGGGTGGTTAGCCCTGGTACCCCCGGCTGGCATTTGTCAGGCAGAGGTTGCCTCTGCCTGTCCAGGGTGCACCAACGCGGAGGTTGCCGGTCCTTAGCATCCCTATTATTATTATTATTATTATTAATTATACCCGTGCAGCACATATGTTTATGTCAAATATTTCAAATTTACAATATTCAATTTTAAAAAATAGTTTACGTTCAGTAATGAATGGGATTAACCAATGTAAAACATTACCTCTGACACTGATTATATTTATAATTTACTTTCTATAAAAGTTAAATCTAGGGTGTTGAATACTTTCGGCAAGACAATGAAAAGACCTGTAAACTCCCCGATTTTAATCTTGCTGTTGGAGAATAAATTTAATAAAATAATCAAGCCACTATCCATTGATCTGTTGCATCTATAACTATACTAATTGTTTAAGAGATTGTTTATGATTTTCATAGAATTTTAGTAGAACAAAATACGTTCTGGAATTTTTCAGTGTAATTCAAATTAAAATTGTCTTTTGTGCAGCGGGTAAAGTGGTTGTTTCTAGTTTCGAAAGCAGTATGTGTAGATTATCCACAGCCTTTTTATGCGAATAAAGTAACCAAAAAAAGTAGAACAAACACGCAATTACACAATTAAATTTTTAAACAAAAGGAAATGTTAATTAAGCAACGTTGACCCCAATTTTTTAATAAAAGGTAATATTTTCTAAGAAAATAGTGCATAAATATGATCATTTCAACATGTATAGATATTAAGCATTTCATCATAGTTCGCAGTGACCAGTGTGGAAAACGCCTTTTCGCCATTACATTATTTGTCAGGTTTAGAATCGAATGTTGTAAGTCGCAAGATACACAACATAAATTGGCGACGATTCTGGGAGCCCACAAGAAAAAATGGTCAAGTTTGAAGAGTTCAATGAGTCCAAAGAAGCTTTTGAAGCTTGGAAAGAGAGACTAGAGCAGTATTTCGTGGTAAATCATGGAAATGGTGGAATCAGTAAATTGAAATTTTTACCATAAGTTGTTCGAGCGTTTTATCTAAAGTTAAGTCAGAATGACATAAATCCCGGTGGACTCTTTTCAGTGTTTGTTTCATTTGAAAATAAGTATTTCTTATGACCACAGATTATTTCTTTCCCAGAACAAGTTTACAAATGATATTTATTTTTTTATGAAACAATAAGTAACTTGTTTGGTAAACAAATAGTTTTCTTTGATATACATAGAATAAATCTAATTGCATATATATGAAACAAACATTTATTTAAATTAAATGTACTTTACTTCATTCCTTTTTTTTTTCTTGTGAACCGTTTTGGAAAAATTGTAAATATGATTTTAATTATCAATCGGTGGTAATAAAAATTAATTAATTTTTATAGTTTAACTGACATTAAACGAGAAAAGAGCAAAATAATAATTATTTTGATATTCATGTCTCTTGGTCAAACATTTTGGGTTATCTCCGTAATGAGACATTTTTGGATCATAGTAGTATTAACTTTTTCCTTATTTTGTAAATGTAAAACCTACTGTTAAATGTTGGTCTAACTTTTTAAAGATGCCCTGTATAGTATTGCTAATTCATTTTATGCCTAGCTATTACGTTAAACAAAAGAGACATCGTTTTTATTACAATTGCATCCAGTTAATGTATTAAATGTATTATATTCTTATTTCATAAAAAGTAGAAGAGCAAGTAGGTAGAATAAAAACAATGAAAATACCACCATACTCTTAAGCAATCTATATGATGTGATGATGTCGCATTTGTGGTTAATGATTTTTATGTAATGCTAGCTTGATTTATTAATACACTGAAATATGAATTTAGGTACAAGGATCTTAAATTATCTGAACCATATTTCATATTGGCATCAGTCAGCTGATAATTTTGATGTCGATACATGAACATTAACCTACTTTGGGAAAGTCATTAAGCTTGCAGTAAGGGTAATTTTTCAATAGTAGCCTTACAAACTTGTACGTACTGAGATTGAGCTACTATTTCACTCAGTGTGGTGAAAATCCTAATTAGGAGAAAGAAATTTGTAAATGTTGATACTTTTTCTCTTTTACCGTGTTTAAAATTTTACAATAAACGTTTTCTAAGAGAGTCGAGAACCTTGAGTATAAATATAAGAAAGAATTTTTCCAAAAATTATATTATAAAGTAGAACAATTATAAGTATCATGTTTAGGAGTCAGCGGCGGCTGCCCATTTGTCTCCCAAAGAGCCGTAGCCGCATCGTAGGATCTGCAACGCACTGTGGTCCAAAATCAGAAATAAGTTGACAAAAATTTGTTTATTGCCTTAATAAGTCAAGAATAATGTACATATTACGAGAAAAGTAGTGATAAAAATAAATAAATCTGGGGTGGGTTTATAGGGCTGGTTATTTGGTAGTGGCTATTTACTCGCGTTTTCTCATGCAACCTATTTAAAATTACTCATGACGTATGAAAAAAAATTATAAAAAAAATATCAAACTCATAGAAAGCTTTTTTTACAAAGTGAAAATTTATATATTTTTTGCATGCATTCTATTTAAAATGACTCGCAATATACGAATAAAAATAATACAAAAAATATAGTACAATACTAATTAACAGAGGTATAAAACTTTTTAACGATAAAGATGCGTATACTCTTATTAATACAAATTCATCGGTATCAATCGAGTCTGTGTCACTTTCACGTTCACTTTCGCAATCGGGATATCTGGTGACATTCTCCTCAGAAGATGGAATTGTAGGCTCTTTAAGAACCGAAACACTTCAAGTAACAACTTTGACTTCTTTTTCTGGGGAATTTTGCGAAGAGAAATGATTAGTGGATTTGATGATATCAATAAATCTATTGATTAGGTTTTGATTCGTTGCAACTCGAGATATTTTTCTGCTGTGATGCTCTTTATATTTTTTTAAGATCTTTTTTTCGGGATTCTTGCACCTCCTCGGACAATTGACCCATAAAGCGAACTTAATAACTGTGGAACCATGAACTAAAATTTTATGTACAGATGCCGGCATATAATACCATGGATACGTGGATACGAATAATCTTGCAGTATGTAGGGCATATTCGTGGAACGCATCAGTATCGTTTACGTAACCACATGAAATGGTTTGCAGAACAACTGCAAATCTTTCAATAATATTTTAATCGATACCAGTGATTGAAACTGATAAAGCTGGGTCTTTAAAAAAATCTTCTCGCCATGTCCCCATTGTTTGTTGTGCCATTACCTCCACTTTTAGGTTGATCAACTAGCAGACCCATCACTATGGGTCTAAATTCATTTTGTATTAAATTTTTTCTCTCTTTATCATCAGCACGTGCTTGCCAATTCTTAATATCTAAACGATAAGATACGTGAAGCAAACATTCGAAGTATCTAATCCAGGCATGTAACGTGGATAGTCCAAATTTAAAAGATTCCTCGTTCTCCTTCGTTTCGACAATTTTCTCTATATTGTTCATTTTATTTGGGGTGGCCTTGCAAACGTAACATGTTTATGAAGACGAAGTGCCGCTAATAATACAAGTATGGGATACAGAACCTTTAATTTCTTCTTAAGAAGACCGTGTCGTTGGTTGAGCTTGTCAATCTGACTTTTTATATAGGTCATCTCGTGCTGTGAAATGTCAGTTGTTTCTTTCAAGAACTGAATTCGAAGAGGCCTACAAAATATTGTTGACGATGGTCGTAGATTTTTCCACAAAATTATTTTTCATCTTTCGGCAATTGCGTAAACAATTGCAAGGGAATCATGGACGTTAAAAATAGATCGTTATCTATCGATATCTCATAAGGTGGACTCGGAAAACTGTTGCTTATATTGAGAATGACCGTTACTGCCATCGCAACCCCATTTTACTAACAGTACTAAACTTCTTACTGTTTCAGGAGCAAGAGGTAATATTACGGGGTTTTGCATTTTCAGGATTCGGGAAACCGTATGATCCAGACAGGCTGGTACTTGAACTTCCGCGGACTATTCTGTTACTGTTAGGGTGTCAATTGATGGATAATATCGGGTCTTAGCCTCTAAAACTTTCTGGTAGAAGGATATTCACATATTTTTCTTTAGCTTGCTGACTAATAAACGTATATTGACTTCGACAATTAAAGAAACCGCTTCATCTGGCGTTAAAGGAACTAAGTCTTCTGATTTTTGTGCAGCTTTACGAATTTTCGTAGTTCGAGTTGGTATCGTGTTGGTATCAGTGATTATTTTGGCTTCTAAATTTTTTCTCTTAGATTTCAAAACCACTTTCGCAGCATAACTGAGTTATTCCACTTCAAACTCTGTCGACAATTTCACGGCCCATCGCCTCTTGTTCCTCGAACTACTTTCCTCATACGTTACATTGGGTCGACCACGAAGCGATGACGTGCTTGGTTCAGCACTTGACGCAGTTTCATCAGTTTCCTCCGGTTCTTCTTCTTCGTCAACATAAAAATTGCTGCCATGCTTCTGACGGAATCTTTCTCTGCGATTGCATTTGTCAAATCTTGAAAAAACTTTGTTGCAAAGGTCAAATGCAGCGTTCCTTATGCGAACGATTGCTTAGCGGTCCCTGCCATTCCGTTGCGATTGATTAAATAATCCATCACGTGAGCCTTCTGTGATACACGAATTCACCAGATTTTTCCGATAAAACGTCAAACAGTTCTCTTCTTGTAGGCATTCTAAAATAAAAAAATTGGTGGTTGCTTAAGCTAGGGTAGTTTAGTGTAGAGGCGACACAATCGCTTCAATATGTACTACAGGTGCAAAGTTTTTAGTCTGCGACGTAGTATAGTGTTTGCCATACTACTGACGGCAACGATCCTATCTTATTTTGGTTTAAAACTAATTTGAAGTGCCCTGTATAGAAATAATAAAAAAAAAGCAATTTTTTTCTAACGGAACAACTTCGAGCAAAAATGCATTTTACCGCGGTATAGAGGGATACCTAGAGTATATTTTAGAATGAAAGTCTCCGTGGCTTTTAATGGTAAACTCTCTTTAGGTCTAATAGAAGTTACAAAATGCCAAAGAAATTATGTTTATAAAAAATAATAAAATCAGGTGCTTCAAAATAAAATTTATGGAAATATTTTGTATGTAAATAAAGTACTTGCCTTCAAGTTTTTCTTGTAAAATTTACAAACCAAAAGCACAGTCATACGTTGAAATCTGCCAACAAAGTGAAGTAAAATCGTAGTTTAACAATTATTCATGTTTGAGAGGTCACCGCAGGTGGATATGCCCTAATGTACCCTTGGAATGTGAAAGCTGTATAGCATACTTATAAAATTTGAATTTGAACTTTTTATTTGATTCGGACCACTGTGCAATGCTCGGACTTCCAAATAAACAGAAATAAAGAACACAAATGTAGGATCTCAATCTTTGGTATTATGTAAGGGTTTTTGTAGATAAACCATTATACGATTTAGATTCAGTTTCATTGTGAATTCTAAACAAGACGGTTGATACTATATTTTCGTCAATAAAACGTTGTGTAAATACAGTCTGGTATTAATTATAATTGTAATAGTTCCAGTGATAGTTTTAGTTATAGTTCTAGTGATAGTTCCAGCAGTAAACAACTGTTATCCCCGCTGTTGTGATATTTACATACGGTTACACCCACTGTGGTGATATTTACATACAGTTACACCCATTTTGGTGATATTTACATACAGTTATACCCATTGTGGTGGTATTTACATACAGTTACACCCGTTGTGGTGGTATTTGCAGTTAACCCACTGTGGTACTATTTACACTCTTGTGGTGTTATTTACATACAGTTACACCTGCTCTGCTGGTATTTACATACAGTTGTCATCAGTTCCGCTTAACTCGCGTGATGACCTTAAAGTTATGCAGAACGATAGTATTATGGTACTGGTAACGGTGTTTCAATTCGTTTGAAAAAAAAACAACAACTGTATTTATTCTAAGTCATCATTAGTGTATCCTACTTTGTTACAGGTGTATTTTCATATCTCGTCGTTGCAAGGATGAACGACAGTTACAGGTTGGCCGTGTGTAGGATCTCACCACCGAGTAATTCATTTGTGTATCATACTTTCTATGACTAATAATCGTCATTGTACTATTTATCTTAGGTACTATGTAAGGTTTTTGTAGGCAATCCATGCAACGATGTAGAATCAGTTTCATTATGAATTTCAAATGGAACGATTGATACCATATGTTTGTCAATAAAACATTGTATAAAATACAGTCGTATACTCAACTAGTTATACTAATAGTGCCCCACACACCTATCAAAAATTTATAGACGTTACGTTAAATTTTTGTTTTAATAAACATTTTTTTTATGGAAAAAAAAATTATAATAATAACTGAATAAATGTCCATTGTTATTTAATTTGTATAGGTGTAATGCAGCTATGTGCACCTATGCAGCACTTATCGACTAGCCGCCGCTGTTATGAACTAGTGTAACAGAAACAAATTAGTTTTATATAAATATAAACAAGCAGTATGCATATATGTTTTTATAATGAAATACTGGCATCTACGACAGTGGGTGTAAATGAATGTATTGAGGGTACACAATATTTCTGAGAGTACACACGGACTCAATTATACGGTGTCAGTCGCACGCATATTATGTAGTAAAGAAAGTGTGTACATATTATTTCTAATGAAAATAAATGTATATTCAATTGCTCTATAGAATTATGCACAGTATTGACTTAAAAGAGTAACTTATTATTAGAATTCGGATATCGGCGTCATGATGTCAAAAACAGGTTCGGCGCAAGTGAACATTTATTATTAATTTATATACCAATTAAAATCAAACATTTTTTTAAACTATTACTGCACACTAGTATTTCCAGAGGCCTACCTTGTAGTGTCGAGGTTCTAAAAATGACTAGGAGGTAGTAAAATGAGAATATATTGGCTAGTGCAAATATATAGTATTTGCACTAGCAGTTTGCACCAATTTTTTTCTTCGTTGCACCGCACACTTATTCGCAGTTATTGCTGCAGTTCCATTTCTTACAAGCGAAGTATGTTACTAAAAGTTTCTTGATATGTTCTGCTGTTAAATTCCACCACCTCTCTGGAAAAATCCATTTATATATTGAAAACGAATGTTCTATTTCGACAGATGTTATTAGTTGGATCCAGGCTGGGCGAGCAGCCTGCGAGGCTGCCTCGCAAATCAAAACGCTCGCACAATCTAGACTTCCCTCGTATGCTTAATGCCTCAATGGAGGCTGCCGCGATTTTATCCGCGCGTTGTCGGTTTTTGTAACATGCTCAAAGGCGCCTCAGTCGACTACGACGCAGTACTCCAGTCGGGTGTGTCGTTTTATTTGTAAATTTATGCGCAAAAATTTTTCAAGATGGGAAAGACGACTGTAGAAGATTAATTGAACTATATAGTAAGGGTGCAATACTTTTTCAAACTGTTCCAAAGACCTTTATGTACAGTTTTGTAATGTGTTATCAAAAACTGTTTCTCGTAATAATTTATTTCAATGCCGAGCTCGGTTTTTGTAAAGTTCCTTAGTCCAACACTTTTCCTTTTTAAAATATGTATTTCTTTTTTTCCTTGCAATGGTCCAAGGTAATACTAAAAAACCTGTTGCAGCTACAGTAGTTCGTACACGTACCCGTGAAACCATTTTGATTGTTCGAAGCAAACTAAGTCTTGCCTCGGATAATCACTTGGCTCACCATGCTTCGCGAGGCTGCCTCGCTATAACATTTGATAAAGCATGCGGCAGTCTCGCGCGGCTTCCTCGCTGCTCGATCAGTCTGGACCTGGCTATTGGCGAATATAGAAAATAGGGAAACATTCTTATAGATGTCATATTTATTTGAAGCACTAAACAATTCACTTCTTCGTCCTGTAGTAGATCCATTATTCGATGAACTGTGACAATATCAGGATTGTTGTGTAAAACACTTTCTAATTTTTTGTTCACGTGTTCAGCGATGTCTCCAAATGATTGATACATATATTGTGGAACATCAAACACTGCATTCATCGCATCGATTATGGTAAATCCTCCTGTTTTTTGTTCGACATCCAGGTTGTTCTATAGCAAGAATAATTCATGATTAGCTTAAGTGTATAAATTTTAAATTTTTTGGACACTAAGATCGACAATAGCTTGTTGAGCATTTGCAGTAGCAACTAATCCTTTAGCAACTAACTGTATATAGTACGACTCTTTTTATATCGTCAAAGTTTCTGTAGTAATAAGATGCTGCGTTCAACCAAGTGTCCAAGTGTCAGCTGTGGATATAGTGGCGAACTGGGTAGAAGTTTGTGAAAGAATCATACATATGTACGCAGGCCAGTACCGGCGGGAAAGTATTGCATAACATTCGTCGTGTCGAGGGTCAGAGCAACTGTTGCCGCCCCTGTTCATTGTTTTAATCGGGTTGTGATGTTGACTGCCGGTTACAGGATACAATTGCAATCATACACCAACTGTCGATGTGAAGGGTAAAGCTATGTAGTTCAGGACGCGCAGAGCGCTTTGCGCCCGCACAGGGCTAAAGGAGCACGGCTCGGGTCCAGCGATTTATCCTGTTTGACTAGCGGATTCTCGTGGTCATCTGCTTGTACGAAGAGCTTCTTTTCTCAACTTTGGATCACCTTCGAGACTGGCTATACTCCAGATCTCTGAAGATATCCACGTTTCTTACAAACACTTTCTCCACGGCCTGTATCCTCTTTATGTGCGATTTTACGGCATACCCCGAGGCAACTGACGCATACGTCAGTTGTGGCATAAGTATGGTTTTGAAAAGCATGAGCATATTTCGCAGGTTAAGTTGAGTGCTTCTGCCCACCATTAGGTAGAGATTGGACCTCACCACCTTGTTTTTCTGAGCACCTCGTCGGTATTCTGCTTCCATGTCAGCCTTCGATCCAGGACGACGTTAGGTACTTGACGGTGTCTCGCACCACTAGATCGGCTGCTATCGACGATAATAATTCACATTCTATCTAGATAAAAATAATACATAAGAAAACATTATTCAATAAAAAATTTAAAACCTTCAATTATATGTATACAACAAATACAATACACAAATAATCAGTCACTTCCTTCTTATCAAAAAGTACATTTTCTGACAATTTCGTTTTGATAATGTTAAAACCAATTCCAATGTTTATAATTCATGAAACGCAATTACAGTTTGAGGGCATTAAGAGCAAATCACACTTATGCAAGATGGGACAATGTGTTTCGTGGAAAACTACGTCAGTGTTATCTTCACATGAAAGGTTCCAACCCACTTCAGGACAAAAATAAATAAATTTGAGAGCCTAAAAAAATTTTTTATTACTTGGAAGATGTTCCGTTATTAATAAAAAAATTATTAAACTGTGGCATTTGCTGTTACAAGTGGTGATAATGGAGGGCAAATGACATATTGACAATTTTTTTAAATACTAGGTGTTAATTGTCAAAATTAATTATGTCAGAACATGAGTTTTCATCCAATTTTAATGTTCGAATACCTGTATTATTTAGAAAATACTGTTTACATATCAAGACTATATAGATGATCTGAGGATGAATTTAACTTTATAGTTCTGGAGTGGGTTGGAACCTTTGATGTGAAGATAACACTGTCATAGTTTTCCATGAAACATCAAAACTCTATATACTGCACTCGACGCGCGTTTCGCCAACCAAATTGGCATCATCTGGAGATGATTAAAACTAAACTTATGCTAAATAGGAGATTACATGTATCTAACCCAAGTGTACCTAGATTGTACTGCTTGCCTAAGATATATAAACGAGGAAAGTCGGTACGTCCTATTGTTTCAGCAATCGGATCGCCGACTTACCACCTATCAAAATGGTTAACACAGGAGTTCGAAAATTTACCTATTGCACCACCTAGTTTCTTTGTGATTAATTCCAACGATGTCATTAATAAGGTGAAAAATATTCTGTTGCAAGAAGGTGAAATTTTGATCCCCTTTGACGTTTGTTCATTGTTTCCAAGTGTTCCGTTATCACAGACCTTGAACTACCTTAAGGATCTACTCGAATTAAACAATCTCAGTCAAGATGTCGTAGAAGAATATCTTAAACTCACTAAACTTTGCATGAAACAAAATTGTTTCCGATTCAACGATAATTTCTTCGAACAACATGAAGGAACAGCAATGGGTAACTCTTTGTCACCATTCATTGCCAGTCTCTTCATGAACAGATTCGAGACGGAAGCAAAAGAAGAATTTGAGTATTTCCCCAGGGTTTGGCTTAGGTATGTGGATGATATTTTTGCTGTGTTCGATACAAAAGTAGCTGATATTGATAACTTTGTATCTAAATTAAACAGCCATTTGGTGTCAGTTAAATTCACATATGAAACTGAAAACTCTGGACAACTACCATTTTTAGATGTATTAGTAATTAAAAATAGTGAAAATAAGTTAGAATTTGACATTTACAGAAAAGATACCAGTACTCTAAGATGTATACCTAAAGATTCTCACCATTGTGCTCAACACAAAATGGCGAGTTTTAATTTTCTAGTCCATCGTCTATTAAGCTTCCCCTCAGTAAGGAGAGGTTTGAAAAAGAAAAGGATATAGCTGCGAATAATGGATATTCTGTAAGTTTAATTGACAAAATAATTAGGAAATGAAAGTTTAAAGAGTCGCTTCGAAATTCCTCGACCTTTCAAAATGAAAGAAAAAATCCGAAATTTGTATCGATTCCATTCGATCTTCGATTCACCCGTGGTATTGGTAAGATTGGTAAGATGTAGGTATGACAGTGGTTCATTCATAGGGAAACAAACTTCAACAACTTTTAGACAATCCAAAAGACAAAATTGAAACAGAGGAAAAGTCGGGGATTTACGAAATTAGCTGTAAGGACTGTAATCAAAAATATGTTGGACAGACTAGACGATCGATTCAAACTAGATTCAAAGAGCATCTGGCCCATCTCAAATATGGTAAAACAGATAAGTCTAGTGTAGTCCAACATGTGTTTGAGAACAACCATAAAATAGATATTAGCAATTTAAGATTAATTAGGAATGTAACAAATACTAGACAGCTAGATGCATTTGAAAGCTTGGAAATCATAAAGTGTAAAAACAGTATGATTAGTGACAGAGGGCCTATCACAAATAGCCCGCTTTATTGGTTAGTGGTTCACGGTTCATCGAACCGTGGCGGTTCGGTGAACCGTGACAATAGTTTAGGTATAAATAGGGTAGATTGTTAGCATAAGTTTAGTTTTAATCATCTCCAGATGATGCCAACTTGGTTGGCGAAACGCTCGTCGAGTGCAGTATATAGTGTTTTGGTGTTTCGTGGAAAACTACGACAGTGTTAACTTTATAGTTTGAAATCGTTTATAATAAAAATCATTGTAAAACTCCTTCAGTCACTTTTAATTAATGCCATAAGAATTTGTGTATTATTTATTGCATAAATTTATCTTGTGACAATGAATGCTAACAGTGTAATAAATTTTATAAATTTACAGGATTAATTATAAGAATGACTTGGTGAAAATTAAAAATATAGCTATCAGCTAACTTTCTACTCTTATCATGATTCAAATGTTTTCTACACTATGTTACAAATAATCTTAATAGGTTTAAAATACAAACAACGTAAAATACGTCTTCCAGTCTTGATGTGCAGATGGTAAACTAATTATTAATTATCATGTCCCTTTCCCCTCAACTTCTACTTCTACTTTAGAAACTGGTCTGTTTTTTTATAGGTATAAAGTGATGATTTAGGGAAAATAGAATGTAGAATACCATGATATACCAGTGAGATCTAAGAACTGTGCTAGTAATAAATCATTTTTTATATTTTTATTAGAGCTACATTTTTTCACAAATGAATGTCCAAATAAATTTTTTGTTAGTGTTTCTTGAGTGATTTGATTAAATCACTTACAAATTACAGATAGAATCCAAAATTTACGATTTCGAACATTTAATATATATAATTTTAACACTAAATATCTCGAAAAAAGGTGAATTTTATTTAAATTTAATAAGACGATCTTTCTAACAAAATATCGCCCAATATCACTTACATCAGCGACTGCAAAAATGTTTGTAAAGTATGGAAAAGGCGTTTAGTAAATTACCTGCAAAAAAAAATGTAATGTCAAAATTAGTTTGGTTTTCGAATATAAGTACAAGCAGGATGCCGTTGTTAAATTAACATCCATTTGTTTATGAGTAGAGTTGGCAAAAATGCGCCGCAGGACATAGGCGTACGCACCATAATAAGTGTAAGAAAAGAAATTAGCTAGTAATAAAAGTCATAAACTGTTACAATGTATGCACAACTTACCCTCTTAACTAGCTTGATTATCACAACTGGAAAAGATGTGTAAAAACTTTGCAGCATGGTGTATGTTTCTATGGTTGTCTCCGAGAATAATGTTCGACGTGGTGAAAAATTATGCTTATATTTTGAGAACGACCGTTCGACATCTATTGATGTAATACAAGCATACTTAAAATAGTCTTTTAACTCACTTATTGGATCTGCAGATGCACCATCAGTACCATCACAAATTTAATCTGGTAAAACCGGTGTCTTGCTTTAACACACGTGCGAACTTTTCTCCAGCGGGCTCATTTTTTGCGTCACCTATAGAGTGTAGCAGTTGATTTACTTTAGACCGTCGCGTCGGCGTAACATCTAAAACGTTGAGTTTTAAAGAGTGACCCAATATTTCAGTATAATTTTATTGGACCTTTACTGATCGATTTGTGGTAAGTTTCTACATCGTAAATAGAAAAGGAAGACAATTATTTTTGGTCGAGGCAAATGTTATCGTGGAAGAACCGAAAAAATACGACTTTTTAAGTGGTGCTTTTGTGGCCTTATATCTCAATAACTATAAAAGATATCAGCTTGAACTTTGCACAGTTCGGTAGCACGTTTAATTTACTTTAAAATGGCGTCTTAGAAATTTGCGCAGTTTTATTATTTATAGCAACAAAAAAAGTGTATTTTTTAGCACACATCTGATCTTATTTCAATGTCTTCGCTTACAGTTGAAACATAGTTACGCAACGTTGTGCGACTTGGTAACGTCACCTTGGGATTGTATTATTCGAGAACTCCTGAAATGGTTGTTTATCGAGTATGAGCAGCGGAACATCACAGGCAATCAGCATTAAAGCCTGCCATTCACAGACGGACCGGTCCGCCGGACGAGTCCGTTGGACCCAGTCGGCCGACCCATCCTATCGTGAATGTGATAGCACCGACATGTCGTGGTATGGTCGCAGGTCCGCTGAATCAACGAACGGACTTACGACACGACCCGGACTGATCCGTACTGTTTCATTATGTGTGGGTAGTTTGCAACGACTGCGACTGGAGTGTCTTAATTTACCGTTTTCTAAAAATGTCGTTCCAAGATAATCGTGAATTTTGGGAAGAATTTATTGGTATTTATAGAGAAAACAGTTGTTTATGGGACGTAAAAACCAAGGAGTACAGAAACAAACAAATGAGAAATGCGGCTTATGAAAATTTAATTTTAAAATGCAAGGAAGTATTTCCCAACGCTACAAAAGAATTCGTTACAAAAAAAATTATTACTGCCCCGACAATTAGAGCAGTTTTGATTTTTCGTGATAACGGCGACATGATATCTTAGCGTCGCAGTGGTTCGTCGTCAACTGAGAAATACTGAGAATACCACAACTGCCCGTGTATGGAGCAAAAAGGATTGGTCCGGGTCCGGTTGCAGTCGTAAGTCGGGTCTGAGATCGCCTAGTGAATGGCCCGCTTAAGAGTAAATCAGACATAGACTGTGTTGTCGAAGGCACGCCATTTTTTTTAGTTTCATGTTGCATAGAATTTGCGTGAAGTTTACAATCACGTTTGTCCCAGCACATCAGGTCAGTCTCGCACATCTTACAAATTATTGTAGCACCATTGTAGAATAAATCCGGGAATTCACTGATAAATTTATTCACTTTGTCAGCGTGTAGCCGTTTTTTATCCTTGGACAAGTCTGACATACTTTATTATTAAATTAATATCAAGAATAAAATTCAAAAAATAAAATTATCAACAATACAACGGAAAGAAATAAATTACGTTATTGACACCTCAACGCATAACAGTAAACTAAAATAGTAAACAAGTCTCGCTTATGTACTTGGGTATTTCTCTACCTGGCACCGCCCATGTTTGTGGATCGAAATGCCAACTCTAATGAGTCAATATATAATAAAAAGGCATACTTGGGTGTTTTCGTTGAGACCTTTGATACAGTGAGTCATAGCCCTCTGCTGGATAAACTTGAACACGTAGAAGTTAGTGGAATTGTTTTTAATTTATTTAAAATTAAAGAGTAACAATAAAAACGTTCTGAAAAAAAGATGAAGCAAAAACCTGTGTGATACCGCAGGGCACTGTATTAGGACCACTTATGTTTATTTTATACATCAACGAACTGCTTACCCTAATTTCATCATTTTCTTATTCTTGTCATTATTAGTTGCAATTGTGTTATATTTAAATAGTGTCTAGGAAATTCTGGTGGTATTTCATCAGCGCTTCTTGATGTCCTTGCCTCAATCTAACTGCTTTAAACTATACATACCTAAGATTAGAATCAGCGATAGAAGTAGAAACCCGCTAGTTTTCAGTGGAGCCATTTCAAGTATCTTTTCGTTCAAGTTAGCTCGGACCACAATATTAATAAAAATTTGGTATTAGCTAAATCTTTGGGATATGATTTAGATAAATATCACGTCACTGAATATTTAAAGTTTCCGAGAAATATTTTGGATGTTTTGATAGCTGTAACCTCAGGTTACGATTTAATGAATTTTGGTAGTAACCCTTTTAAGTCATCGACATGAAATATGTAGGAGGTAAAGTTAATATCCCAACTATTTCGAGATATTCCATGTTCAGTTTAAAATCCCATATGAATAATGCCTACCTACTTTTTATAAGAAAGTTAAAGAATTCCGATTATTCACAGAGAAATTTAAAAAACCCAAATGGCTTTGTAGTCCTTTGTTACGTAAACCTGTTCTTTTACATATACAATTTAAATTTACATAAATAAAACAATTTTATTCCATTATCATCAAGTGTACGTGGTGTGGTAATAAATGTTCCATAATTATTTCCTATTTGTGATTGATTTTCATAATGAACCGTTATGCTATATTTAAATTAACTGATTATCTGTCAGGTGTTTCATTTACCAGTTAGAAATTATGTACTCATTCTGGATTCTTAAATTCCATAATATTATGTATTATGGATTTATTTTGAAATAATCTGACAAAGAAGACAATTTAATTGCTTTATTTACATTTAAGTTATGGGGATTGAGGTATGGACATCCGTTTAATTTCCGATATTCGATCAATGAAGTTAAGCAGCACTGATCGAGTCCGGCAATTGGATGGATGAACGAAGCTCATCTAACAGTCGGTAGGCTGTCAACAGACAATCCCGGGAAGGCCGCTAGCTTGATGCAGGCGGAGAGGCAAGCCCGGGTGGAGGGTCGGAGAGTTTGCCACTCTGCTAGCGGTACAGGCGGGCAGGCCCAGGCGGTGGGTTAGTTGACAGTCGAAGACCGTGGTTCGGAGTCCACGCTAAACTGTAGGTGTCTAGGTAAAAAGGGCCCATTGTGGCCTACTTGCCTAGTAAAATAAGTAGCTACTACTACTACTACATTTAAGTTCAAATAAAAATTTTAAAATGTAATGTTTTAATTTCCTATCAGTTAACTATTTATGAACATATTAATACCCAATTTAAAATTACCAATAATCTGGATATTTCACACATACGCCTAGATTTAATTTTACATAATATATTGAGTATTGTATTCTTCATTTAGAATTTTTCTTGTGATTTCGTTATTATAGTAAAGTCCTGCAAAGTAAGCCGCGTTTTACATCTATTATATTCTTACAGAAAACATTAGGCGCGTTTAGCGAACCCAACCATTGAGAGGTTGACTGGCAGCAGTTCTCTGAACGAGACGGTTGACTATGCGCCAACTGGAAGCTGTTGCTCAACGTAGTCAGCGACAAATTTTACGCTGTTTCTAGTCGGCACAGGTATATCTTCCGCTTCCTTCCAGACCGTTCGGCGAAATTACAACTGTTAGCCGTAACAATAAACGGGATGAGGGCTAATTCTCATAAGTTACATTCGCTAAACGCCCCCATTGTTGGGTAATCCGGTCAAAGTAGTCAAAAAAATAGTAGTAAGTTTACAATAATTCGCATAGAGCTGAAAATTGGTACAGACTTTGGGAACACTATTACAAATAAAATGTCAAAAATCCTCATCGATCCTACGTCTGCTAAACAAGTTATTCACGGTCAAATGTCAAAAATATTGGTTTCTTGCATTTTTCTGATAAACGGTAAGTTTTATCATAAAAATAGGTTAGACAAAAGTTGTACATCATAAAATTATCTACAAAAATTGTTCTTGTACTTCTTTTCCTAAGAATCACCATTCCTGAGATATCATCATCTAAAACATCGAAAACAATCATATGCACGCTTAACCGCCTAAATACATCATCAGGACATTTTCCTTATGCTAAATCTGCGCACTTATATCTGCAAGATATGCTACAATTAGAGAACTTAATTAATCCTAGTGTTTACCAAAGGTTTATAGAAGAAATTTTCACTGTTAGACGTTCTGATAAACTAAATTGTGGAACTTCAACGGATATGGTGATCAAGCAATCAATGATGAAATCAATGAAGACAGATGGAGGTATTTCTCGAGGAAGAAGTACGAAAGAGAGTGTCATAAGTAAATGGGTTTATGGCATGCATGCAATGAATACTATTTGTGAAGGATTGGAAGATCTCGCTGATGTTAGAATGGATACAACAGATCAGCATGTAGATGCAAATGATTCACGAGTAAAAAAAAGATGCTAAAGACATTAAAAAACTTCTTGAGTGGTTTTCATCACATGATCCTTTCTCTGAGGTTAAAGAAATCATATTAATTGCCAGTGGAGTCGTTGGTGATAATAAAATTAACTGTCATAAAGCTCGTGAAGTTGGAATTGCTTCTATGTCTAAAATGATAGGAGAAACATTCAATAATATCAAATTAAAATGCGCTAATAAAGTACTTCATCTTTTAACTATGAGCAGCACCATAAAAGTTCATGATGAGAAGGTATCTATCGACCCTGTATTACTATTTCAACGTATGAGTATTACTAAGACATTTGAGGATGAAATTGAAAAATTCTTCGAATATAAATTAGCCCTCTACCCATTTCCACTTGGAAATTAATAGATAATACTTTGGAGCCAATTCAAACTTTTCTTCCACCTGCCCCGGAAAGACTTCTTAACACTATTTTTTGCAATTGCAAAAAAGGTTGTAGTGCAAAATGTGGCTGTAAAAAAGTCGAATTATTTTATTCACCAGTATGTACCAATTGTCAAGGCCAGTCTTGCTCCAATGTTGAATCAAATGCAACAGATGAAGATTTTTATGATATCAATAAGGAGACAACTGATGTATCTTTTTCAGAATAATTTTCAGATATCCAGCAAGAAGAACAAGAAGAAGAAGAAAGCGAAGAAGACATTACTGTTGAAGAAGCATTTGAAGATTATCAGTCAGACTAACATTTTTCCGAAATCAACAATAATTCGAGCCACTTAAATCATTTCTAATAGTACCATTTTTTAGTTAATAGATCACAATAGATCGTGGAGTATGCCTACCGGAGACACCACGTTAAAAAAATGCACCAAGTACACTACCTCACAGGTGGTGCGGAAATGTGTGCATATTATGTAGAATACGACTTCTTCAACTTTTAGAATCGCGATTTCTCAGGAATGGTGATTCTTAGGAAAAAAAGTATAAGAAAAATTTTTCATAGTCTACAACTTTTGTCTGACCTATTTTTATGATAAAACTTACCGTTTACCAGAAAAATGCAAAAAAACTATATTTTGACATTTGACCTTCAATAACTTTTTTAGCAGACGTGGATCGATGGGGATTTTTGACATTTTATTTGTAATAGTGTTCCCAAGATCTGTACCAATTTTCAGCTCTATGCGAATTATTGTAAATTAAAATGTCTACTTTGACCGGATTAGGGCCTGCAAGTAAGCTACGTCGTCGGCTCGCCAACATAACGCTGACAATGGACACGTTTGCCGAATACAACTGCTGATAATTAACGCTCAACCCCTTTAGTTATTATTACTGCTAACAGTTGTAATTTCGCCGAACGGTCTGAAAGGACGCGGAAAAGGACTTGTTAACTTAAATATCCCAAATTTTAAATAAAATCTCAAACTTACATTTGTAAGTAGTTGGAACATTTTAGTTAAATTTGTTTATAATATTATTTAGAACATAAATTGTAGGTATTATGGTCCGCGATTACATTCATATTATGCATATTATTTTTGAGGTTATATACATAGTATAGCACTTCGACCAATGGTCGAAGGCATGCGCTGTATACTCCCTTAAGACTGAACTTGTGTAGAAGTATACAGAACATTTGTGCTAACGGCTAACTGGTCCAAATAAAAAATTTATTATCTTAGATACAGAAAAAAGTTTCATACGAAAGTTATTGTACATCAATTGGACTAAAATTAGTGTATTCAAAACTTATACAAAATGTTCAAATTTTCCCTGACCAAATGAACTTTTATATTTTTAAATAGAACATCCTATATATTACTATATTTTTGGAATCCTTGAGAAATACAGAGTGCTCAACATACCAAATTTACCATTCGGATGCAAGAGCCAAAGTAACAGATCATCATTTATTTCTATTACTAAAGAAACAAACAAAATCAAACAGATTTTATTGTATGTCGATTGGAGTACAAATTGGCATATTTAAATTGCGGGGAATAGCTGACTAAACAGGGATAACAAAAAATTGATTTATACTATGATAGTGAGACCGGCCCTAACGTATACTGCGCCATCCTGGTGTTTCGCAAGCGCGACGACGTTACACAAATTGGAAGTTTTAGAAAATAAATTTCTACGCCTCATAAGTAACTCAACAAAATCACCCCATAAGGGAATTACGTCAAATTTCCAACGACATTGTATCCATAGTGGACTATATCAGAGACAGTTCTGACCGATTCTACGAATTTAGACTCTCTGGTAGTCCGCTAACTGCCAACATCACTCAAATAAGGGAGTATAACCCGCCTTTTCGGGTAAAACACAAAGTACCATACCAGGCATTACCAAAATTTGACAACCTCTTTAGGCCACCACGCCCCTCCCACAACAAGATCGACATTCGCTTTTATAAATAGGTACCAAAAATCAAAATTTTCACCGTTTTCACTCTTTCTTTCCCTATGTTTATTTTTATCTTCTAAAATCATTTCAAATTGTTTTCCAAATTATAAGAAAACCATCAGTAAATTGCGGAACGTGATAAATATACATAAATATTTTTCTACGTGAAAATAAGCGGAGTTGGGCATTCCCTCTCTCTATCTCAGTATTGCTTGGAGACGAGCTTTTTCACTGTGGCAATTTGGCTCGCCGTGGTATACCTAAATTCAAAATTTATATACACCAATTTACACCTCGTTTTTTTTCAGTATTATTTTAAAGTCTTTTTGTTGATTTATTGGTGTTTTTATACAATTTAAATTATTTAGTGTAGATGTTATGTTTATTGTTTATTGTTATTTTTAAGCCCGGACTGGCCCCGCTCCGCCCGACCTAACAATTGTCCCGTCGTTCTTATACGTGGGGATGCTAGGTCAGCAACGGACGGGGTGTCCAGCGAGGGACATACTCTGTTCATTTTAATTGAAAAATTAATATTTTTCAGTTTGAATTAAATTTGTTCAGATGCAAGAGCCAAAATGACAGATCATCATTTTTAATATTAAACATAAACATAAACAAAATCAAACAGATTTTATTGTATGTCGATTGGGATAAAAATTGACATATTTAAATAGTACACAGTATAATCGGTTGCTTTGACTATAGCATGTAAAGGGTAGATTTGGAATGTTGAGTACTCTGTATTTCATGAAACATTGAGATTAACCAGAATATGTTTATATTTTTTAAAAAGCATTTTTCTTGAGGATTCCAAAAATATGATAATATATAGAGTGTTCTATTTAAAAGAATAAATCTTTATTTGACCAGGCAAAATTTGAAAATCCTTTTTTGAATACGCTAATTTATAGTACGATTGATGTACCACATCTTTTATATACAACTTTTTCCAGTATCCAAGGTAATAAAGATTTTATTTGAACTTGCAGCTTAAGAGATTGATATACCCGGTATGTATGTCCTAATATGAACAGTTTTTGAGTTGAAATTTATTATTAATGTTTGTTAGTTAATACACTGTAGTTCCAAATGAACAGAAAATCAAAAAAAGTGGAATCATCGGGCGTGCATTTTAGCGACTTTAAACAAGAGTATCTTTTTTATGTCAAATTAAAGGATACTTTATATTTTTCAGGAGCGGCCAAAAAATCTAATCTCACGGAAATTAGAAGCGATAATTTTCAATGGTAGTTGTGTACGTGATAAGTAGATAGAAAGAAAAGACTATTTAACATATTACTAATATAGTGATAATAAGGATAATTTTGATATAAATCTAATAAATATTAACAGTATCAGTTGTTACAATAAAAAAATTCATTGAAATAAAAAACTTCAAAATGCAGTAGTTTCATAATAATTGTTTAAATAAATTAGTCTCTCCGGTACGTGATTATATATTTTGGCCCTATGTAGAGAAACTAAATTTAGAAGACAATGAACTTAATTCAAACATAAGTTCATAGAAAGATGTTAACAATGTTTCCAGATTACTTGATGGCGACCTTTATATACCGTAATTGTTTTTTTGTAACAAGACTCTCCATACTTAAATTCTTTGTAATTTTTCTTTGTATCTAAACCAGTGATACTAGATTGTAGACACTTAACACTGTCCAATATTTGTTCATCTGGTTCAAGCCAGTGTTATAAATTTTAAATGTTTGTGCTACATGCACAAAAAAATTATTATTTAATTTTTTTATTCTATTTTTCAGGTTACGCTGTACCTGTCGTAAGTTTTGTGGGATGAATTGTGAATGGAATAACCCGGTATCCAAATTTATTTTCGATACTCCCTCTTCTTCCTATCCACCTATTAGAGAAAGTTTCAATTCAATAATTTTGAACGTGCACCAGTTAGTGTAGAGGTGCACAGTTTTGTTGAGAAATAATGTATTTAAAGGAATATTAGGGTCTTCCTCGTTTGGAAACAGGATGGTTATGGCAAGAATTAACTGCTAAAGAAGTTGTAAGTAAACTTCACCAATCAGAGTGTATTTCAAAAAAAGTAAGAATCCACTACTCTGTCACCCACAGTACCAAACCATACATTCACCTCATGGCGACATTGTGTGTGGCAGTATCTACAGTTTTGTCTGATGATGATGCCATTTAAATAAAAAATCGATTCGTCGGAAGAGAATATGTTATTAATATCTGGGTTATCGTCATACATTTACTCATTTAACTCATGAACCCAGTTAATTTTGAACGAATGAATGATTTTTTGCCAGAGTAGATGTTGTTCCATTAAAATTTCAGGATAATTCTTTAATTGTAGAGGGTTGTCTTGAACTGACATCAGCACATTGACATGAACATATTATTAATTTTACCGATGGCCGTCCGAATATGGAAGGTAAAGGTCAAACATTCCCTAAATTTAGATTCCATTTGGCTAACCATAGTTTGATCAGTGTATGATCAGGATGCTTTTCGTTAAATAAACTTACTACCTCGTGCTAAAGTACATACCTGTCCTGTCTCAGGTCATTATTTCAATTTTTTGTTTTCCATTAGGTGAACGACTTTCATTTTTTTTTAAATTTAAAGATCTATGCCAGCAAACAGCATTACAGTGATTTGAAATAAGCTGATGTACTATTTAAAAACTTAAAATCTACATAAAGTGTCTTTTTTTCTGGTTTACAAAAAACTAAGAACTAAAAATTTTTATACATCTTATTACATCTTAAAGATCTGTATAAGAATATTAGTCTACCAACTTGAATTTATGAAAGCTATACGCGTAATTGTCATACCCACCTAAGTTCTTTATTATTATTACTATTTTTATATTATTATCAAAAGAATTACTATTATTACTATTGCTTTATCTATAGTGTAAAGTTTTCTTCAATTTTCATTTCATTATTAATATGCACAGTTTTGTTAATAACTGTGGAAAATTACCAATTAACGTCTTTATAGCAAGTATTATTTTTTGGGATACCTTAAAACTTTAATTAATTTGGTATACACTGTACATAATTTTAAAAGCATAACCGTATATCTGCTGCCATCTAGACAAATTGCACCAAACTACGCGTGATGAAGTTACAGTTACCAACAACAAAGCTACTACAACTGGGTAACTACTTCATTTATCCATCCAAATAAATATAAATCCAATGAAGGGCGCCACTAAATGTGTCACATGGAAAAACTAAAAAATAAATTTGGAATCATACAAAAAACATCTTTGATATACAGTGTGTCCCCGGATTACTGCCTGGAAAGAAGAAACTTGTCATTTTTTGATTTTCAGAAAAAAATTACCCTTTACAAAAATTTTGCTTGCGCCTAAAAAAATAAGAATCGCATAGAGATACATATTCAATGTGAATATACGATATACAAGGTATGCAAAAATTATGAAAACCTGAGAACAGGATATGGGAAATATCCCCATTGTTAATTTTAGTATAAAATACGAAATAAAAGAGTTGTTTAGAATTAAATATATAGCCCAAATATGAAAATTGGCAGGCAATTTTAATTTCTCAACAATTTATTAATATTTCAGCTATATTTTTCAAAATTAATTAACAAAACACATGCAAAATTTAATTAATCATACTATGAAACAATAGTCGATAAAACTAACAACTGTAAGTTTGACAACATTTATTTGTAGTTAGCATTTTAGTTCTAAATAAGACCGATTATTTTTAAAAAATGGTATTCGAATATCCAACTTAATTTCCATATCTGAACTTTTTAATTATTCTAAAAAACTTTTTTTTGTATCTCTCTAAAGTTAAAAATTAAGATAGTTTCCTCCTAACATATTTTAAGGTTTCCATAATTTTTATGTACCTTATAATGTATCTGACAGTACAAATTTTTATACGCATGTCATTTTTTAGGCAAGCAAAATTTTTTTGTATACACTTTTCGGAAATATACAAAATAACGAAGTTTTTACTTTTCGGTCAGTAATCCGCGGGATACAGTGTACATAAATTGGAGTCTAATTTGACTGAGTTATAACTGGGAGTTCATAGTGCTACTAATGTACTTATGTCTATATAAATTATATAAAGAAATGTTCATTTCAGTACAGGTGTTCAGAGTAATATCCTAATCCGAAATTAATGTTACTAAAATTATCATTTTGGACTCTTTCTCGTGACTTCAATTATTAACCATTTATGAAGTTTTGAATAAATATATTCTGTCTATTCACACATTTGGTTTTATGCAAATGAATTTACATTTGAGGAAATAGAGATACACATCATGTTTGGTTGGGCGTACCTTGTACGGGGATAAATGAAAGTAGGAAATATTATTGTTTATAGTTATTTATTTGTGGCATCCTATAACCTTTCTCATATAATAAGAATTCGTTTGAAAGAGAGGGTGCACCGGCAACCTCCGCGCTGGTGCACCCTGGACAGGCAGAGGCAACTCTGTCTGACAAATGCCGGCCGGTGGTACCAGGGCTGACCACCCTGGTACCCTGACACTCTGGTTCCAGCGACACTTAGAGGAAGGGCTCCTCACAATCGACCCCAATCGGATGGGGGTCAGAGACAGGTTGGAGGAGCCCTCCTGGAAGGTCTCAATGTTGACAACAATGGCAATGGACATGGACGCTTTAAGTGGACGAGGGAACTAAGGGATGACTTGCTGACGTGCTACGAGAGCAGCGAACCTGAGCGCAGAGGATACATGGCGCGGTTGCATGGTGCCTGGTGTACCATGCGCCCTGAACACCGCGCTTTCTCTCAGCAACATCTGAGAGATCAAGTATCCTTTCTGCTCAGGACAGGTTACGTACGGGCACCCCGTCAGCTGGAAGAACTACCAGCCGCAATCCCACCACGGCAATTAGAAGCTGATGGGGAACATCCTGTAGAGTTCACCGGTGTAGACTTAAGGACGAGGGTTAGCCTTAACACCAGGGCTAACCTAAAGCCACAAGACCTGGCTAGAATGGACGCGGTCATCGATGAGGAACTTCCAGAAAATGCAGACATCTGGCATATCAACTTTGCCGTGTACAACGTTGCGAAGCAACTCGTCCCCCCTGAGAGGTCAACCAATCACGGGATCGAGAAAGCCAAGCGGCGTGTACAAAAAATCGTGAGCAAGATACAGTCGGCCAGACAACACGCTTCTCGGATCCAGAGTGTGGTGGAATATAAGACAACTGGTAGAGTTTTTACTCCCAGAATCCGGCGCATAGCAGCCGGATTAAGACGTCAACACCATACTCTAAATCTGATAGTGATGCTTACCATCAAGTAGCACTGTCTAGATAGGATCCGAGCGCTCATGGCGATAAAGAAAACATTAAAGAGGCGGGTGAGGAGTATGGAACAAAACAATTTGTTCCGTACGAATCCTTCCCGCCTCTTTCAAGAGCCACAGCGTATTGTCGAGAACCCGCCGACTGTAGAAGATGTCGAAACCTTCTGGAAGGGAATTTACGAAACGACGCGTCCATTCAATAGCGACACTCCAACAATTGCACACTTCGAGGCTCTGTGTCACAGACATCTTGAAGAGCCAGAAGAAGTGTGCCCGGCAATCAGTACGGAGGAAGTCCAACAAGCACTTGTTGGTACCAAGAATTTCGCTGCCCCCGGCCCAGACGGCATTAACAACTGGTGGCATTTAGGAGAAGAGTTTTCTAGGGTGACTCCCTGAGTCCTCTCCTCTTCTGCATCTCACTGCTGCCGTTGTCTGTTGGGCTCCGCCAAATCCGCGGATATCAATGTAGACCACCCAGCGACCGGAGGCATAAGGTCACCCATCTATTTTATATGGATGACCTTAAACTTTATGCCTCCGGAGAGCGCGAACTACAAAACGCTCTTAGGGTGGTCGAAGAATATACGCGGGCAATTGGAATGGAGTTCGGGTTGGACAAATGTGCAGTCGTCCACCTCAAGAGAGGACGATGCGGGGAATTCCCTGAAGATGCGCAGCTCGCAGACGGAAGCATCCTAAGACATCTGGATGCCGGAGAGACCTATACATACCTGGGTATGCAACAAAGACACATCCAGGATGTAACACAAATAAAGGAATCTCTCCGCGGTAAGTACAGACACCGCCTCCGAAAGATTTGGTCTTCCGAACTTTCGGGGAAGAATAAGGTGTCTGCAACTAATATGCTTGCCGTTCCGATTCTGCTCTACTCCTTCGGAGTAGTAAAGTGGAGGGTAGATGAGCTGCGCCAATTAGACAGAGATACCCGCAAGACTCTTGAGCCTGGAGTGTACGCATGGCAGAGTAGTACTGATTATGACATGTAACATCCTCAGGAGCTCAGATCCTCTCTTGCGGTTCGTAAAACATCACGAAACTGTAGGAGTGGGAGCAGGATTGTTCAAGGCAGCAAAAAGAGCCGCAGATGAACTCGGTCTCGCATTTGACATCAGGCGAGGAGGCCGGCGAGGTGCTGATGTAGGGTCAGTCACCGAACTTCAGCCAAATCGTCTGAAAGCCCGAATTAGAGCTGCCGAACAGGAAAATCTGTTTCGGCAGCACGTCGATAAACCCCAGCATGGTGTCTTCTATAAGAACATAGAAATGCTGGGTTTATCGACCAGGCTGACATTCGCTTTTCTAAGGTCAGCCGTGCTTAAGTCAGAAACCGACGGATTCATTATGGCCTGCCAAGATGGTGCTATCAATACCTTGGTCTACCGTAGCCGCGTGTGGCGTGTAGAGGTTCCTGATATCAACTGCAGGACCTGCCATCAGGCGCCGGAATCGTTCATGCACTTACTATCTGCATGCCCCATATACGCGATTTCGGCCCACATCCACCGACATAACGCGGCGTTACGAGTGCTATACTACCATCTAAGGCACTCGTACGGGGTAGACCAGACACCAGTGCTGCCTTGCGTCCCCGGAGATATTGAGTCCGTTGTCGAGAACGAGAAATGCCGGATTTACTGGAACTACTCGTTCCCGACTGTCAGGCTAATCCAAGCCAACAAGCCTGAAATAGTCCTCCTCGACCATCAACTCAAGGTGATGTATGTCATCGAATTCTCGGCACCTGCGGAGAAAAACATCACCTTGAAGGAGGAGGAGAAACGGACCAAATATCGCGATCTCCGGTAGGAGCTCCAAGTGCTGTACCCAGGCTACTCGGTCAAAATGGTCGTCCTAATAATCGGTGTACTCGGAGGGATAAAGCCTACGCTGCTCTCGGAACTGAAGATCATACCGGCCTGCCAAAAATCAGCCGAGTGGCTGGCAGGCCAAATGCAGAAGGCGGTCATTCTGGGTTCTCTCCGTCTGCTTAGGGCACATGATTCTGGTATCTACAGTCACTAACCCTGCGGGATGTGGGGAGTGACTGTAGTTGATTCGCCGGCGCGACTCCCGTGAGGCGTCGGAGGCCACGGGAGGACTGACCGGCATCGGATATTCCGAAAAAAAAATAATAATAACAATAATTTATTTCTTACAAATTAATTTACATAGTTAGATACCTTTAAACCTGTCACTCCTGAGGTGATTGATGCCTAGAAGAACTTCAGAGTTGAAGGAGTTGGTCATCGAATAAATAAAGCTTCTTACTGTGTGAAAAGCATAGTTTGACAAATTTTCAAAGAACATTTTTTATACATAACTATATAGGTCAAATGATTCAAACAGTTGAACTAAGGATTTTCCACATCCCTTGGCTTATTCCTAATGATACAAACAAAATGTCTTTCATTATTATTTTACACATTTCAGTTATTTGGATTTTAAAGGATGCATTTCTTTTTTTTTAATTTCAAGAATTTTTAAAACGAACTTTTGTTACTTAATTTAGTTATCCAAACAAAATTTTTATTAGCGTAAATAGTTAATTTCAAATACCAATTTTCAATTTGTCGACATTTCGTTTATTATTATAAACATCATCAGGACACTGAAATTACAAACTTCTTATGAAATTACGAAATTTAAAAAGTATTAAAACTTTAAGTTAAAACAGTTTAAATTAAATTACCTAACATAAGAACTTGCATTAAAAATGGTTTAAACAATTAAATATTGACATGTTCACAATTTTAAAAAACAGAAAGTAGGTAAAAGACAATTTACACAACAATATGAGCATTATAAATTAAAAATAAAATGTTAGAAATAGACTTACAGTTAATTGTGGTTTTTGACGTCTTATTTGTTTGAAATGTCTTCCTGGACATCACTAGATACATTGGAATCCTGTACTAAAATTATTAAAGTAATTGTCACAAAGAAAACACAAAGAGAAAAACAAAAAACACTAAACACTTTAAAATAATTATTGAGAATATTAAAACACAATTTCTGGTCTCAAAGCCAAATCACATCTAAATGATTCGATTTACCTACGCTGATGTTGCCTGCTATCAATGTTCACATTTTTTATTCATTTTTTGTTTTATTTTTATAGTTTAGGAGCAATTTACAATTTAAATTTAATGTTGTTATATTAACTTTACCTTTTTGTTCTACTAATGATATTGAAATAGGCTGCATTTAAGTTTTCAATATCAGATCGTTTATTAAATTACTTATCATTTTTCTTTATACATATCATTTCGTTAGTTAATCTTTTTTTAAGTTATTTTGTTTCCCAATTATTTTAGTTTCGGCAAAGTTAAAAATATGTCCTATCAACACATGTTCTACGAGTTGGGTAGAATTCTTTTTTCTTTAATGCATTTTTACTGTCATTTTTATGTTCAGCTATCCTTTGTTTAAGGTATCTTCCCGTTTGTCCTATATAACTTTTCTCGCATTGAATACAGGGTATTTCATATACTGCATTAGATTGTAGTTCTTTTTGTGTTACGGATTTTAATTTAGTAAGGAAATTATTATCATACTATCATTAGTAGAACAAAAAGGTAAAGTTAATATAACAACATTAAATGTAAATTGTAAATTGCTCTTATATTAAAAAAAAAAATAAAACAAAAAATGAATAAAAAATGTGAACATTGATAGCAAGCAACATCAGCGTAGGTATATTGAATCATTTAGGTGTGATTTAGCTTTGAGACCACAAATTGTATTTTAATATTCTCAATAATTATTTTAAAGTGTTTAGTGTTTCTTTGTTTTTCTCTTTGGGTTTTCTTTGTGACAATTACAAAAATTTTATTATAAGTACAGAATTCCAATGTATCTAGTGATGTCCAGGAAGATATTTCAAACAAATATGACGGCAAAAACAACAATTAACTGTAAGTTTATTTCTAACATTTTATTTTTAATTTTTAATCCTCATATTGTTCTATAAATTGTCTTTTACCTACTTTCTGTTTTTTTAAAATTGTGAATATGGCAATATTTAATTGTTTACATCGTTTTTAATACAATTTCCTATATCAGGTAATTTAATTTAAACTGTTTTAACTTAAACTTTTAATATTTTTAAATTACGTAATTCCATAAGAATTTTGTAATTTCAATGTCCTGATGATGTTTATAATAATAAACGAAACGTCGACAAATTGAAAATTGGTTTTTGAAATTAACAATTTTGATCCCATCACCCACTACATAGGCTTTAATCGAAATTTTATTTTTGGTCTAAATTTATGAAAATGAACTTCTTTTTTTATTTATTTAAAAAAATTTCAATTTAAATAAGAAATTACAGCACTTGTATTGCGAGTAAAATTTTTTACAAGGCCAATTATAATATTAATTTTATAACACTTAGATAATATATTAGGTACCTATATTATGGACAGCGTTTTCTTTATTATAATGTTGTAACGTAAAAGACGTTTAAGTTTGTATTTTTTAAACATTAAGTTTCTGACGAGACGCTAGTTCATTTCATTTATTTATAAACAAGAGAATGTCACACTGACCGCGAAAACCGGATAGGCGTAAATTTAACAATTCCAAAAATAGTAACTCCTAACCCCAACGAAGCACATTGCCCCTGCTAAGTTTATATTAATTGTCTAGTCTAACGTGCACCTTTGTAAGAGCATCGTAGTGGTGCTTTAAAAAGTAAAATATAACAGTTTATTCAAATGTTGCATATTTTCCGTATTTAAATTTTAATCTAGTAAATATGATTCCCACAAGGACCAGAGGACCAACGGTGGTGACAGTGCATAGTAGTGGTAATAGTGGAATTAACTGTTGTTGTTGTAGATGTTGTACATGCATGCAACTACATGTATTAAGGAGTGAACCTGGAATCTTGAAATTGGCAGAAATTGTAAGTATATCTAGTAAAATAATTGTTGTGTCATTTATTTCCTTACAATTTATTTTTATGTAATTTACTCAAACCAGAACCGTTCGCAAGATTTTTTTGGAGGCTGTTTAATATATGAGTAAATGATATAAAAAATATTAGTTAAAATAATGTTCACCATCATCAGACTACAATATAACTTACATTATTTTTTATTTATCTGAACTACAGTTTGATCCTTACAATTATTATCGCTGCTTATTCGCTTATTGTTTTCATTGTTTATCAAAGTATCTATGAGTTTTCAATACAACGATATGTTCTACTCGTATTATATGTACGAAATACGTAAATAATTCATTATTCATCACGCTCTTCCGACTTGATATCGCCACATTTGTTCACTTTCTAAGTAAACGTTCCTATTATACAGTATGTCTGCGGATGTGGTTTACAAGAGGTGAAATTGCTAAAATATTACACCCTTGGAGAAAAAGTTTTTCAACAGAATAGTTTTTGCTTTCCTAAAAAATACGAATCACGTTGAGAAATTTCGTATTTTTTATATAGGGTGCTCGAGAATTACAAAAGCTTATGTTTGTGAAATAGGGAGATGGTCAGTAAAATACTGTCAACTTTGGCCATCTTTTCTATTTAGTTAATTGACATCGAACTAGCCGAATAAGTATGAGATAAACAATTCTGATATTATAAAATACCTAACAATGAAATGGTACCTCATAGAAAGGCATGTTTCAAAAACATGCGTTATAACTAGAGCCCGGACCCGAATATTGATAACGGTAGGTAATGGTGGAGGAGGCTGACGCCTGGCAAGTAAGCCGCAGACGGGCACTTTTTACCAATATCCAGCTGTCCCCTCAGCCATGTGCTTCTCTTGCTCCCTCGTCGAATCTTTTCGATCTTCTGATGAAAGTCAGGATGTCACTTATTGCGAGGGAGCTCATCGTTTCCCTTAGAAGCGCCTCAGAACCGAAGATACTATGTCTCAGGCGCCCAAATGCTTCACACTGTCCCAGGAAGGGATAAGATGTTTCTTTACCACTCCCGCAGCCTGGACATGTAAGGTCTTCCTCAATACCTATCAATGATAGATGCTTCCTAAGTCTGCAGTGGTCTGTCAGAACTCCGATTAAAAGATTCAGAGTTTTCCGACTACAACCTAGTAACCAGGCCGTTCTTGATTTATTCGACCCCGTCACAAAATCTCGGGTTTACCTGTAGGCCCTGTTGATCCTCTAATGCTTCCTCAGTATCTCATGGGCCCACCCATTGAGGACAGTTGTGACCTGCCTTCTTGTAATGCCTATCATAGCCCGAGACGGTACCTCGGCTCCAGGTCTAGCCATTTCATCTGCCTTCTCGTTGCCTGGAACTTGGGTATGTCCCGAGACTCATACAAGTCTCACTTGTTTATGCCTGGTAAGCTTTTTTAGGGCATCTCCACACTTCTGGATGAGAACTGATCTCGTTCTGGGGGAGCACACCGCTTTTAGTGCAGCCTGCTATCGGAGCAGATGTATATCATCTGTTCCGCCTAATTCCTAACCTCAGCTTTACCCGCCACCGCTAGGATGGCGTAAACATCTGCTTGGAAGACCGTGGTGTACGAACCTAGAGCAAAGCTATCCTGTACTTCTTTGTCTTCCAGATATATTCCTGCTTTACTTCACTCCTCCCTACTGGAAAGAGTGAGAGTATAAACCCTAACTGGTTTTTCGCTTCTTTCACCTTTAGGACAGAGATGGGGATTTCCTTCTCCGCTAGTCCAGCAATTGCTGCGTGACATTCAGCTTTATCTGAATACTGCCAGCTCTCAGAATCCCGCATTCTCAGATAGGCTGCCATAGCCTCCCTTCTTATTCAAGAGGGAATCACTGACAGGCCTAGCTGAACCTCTAGAGCAGCTGTCGGTGTTGTCCCCATTGCGCCAGTGATACCTGGGTAGGCTAGTCTCTGGACTTTTGCCAGCTTTCGGGACGTAATCGCTCTGTCCACGCTCGGCCACCAGACTACAGATCCATACTGGAGCCTCGGCCTGAGAACCGCCGTGTACAGCCAATGTAGGATCTATGGATTGAGACGCCAGTTCCTCTCGACGCAATTGCCAGAAAGTTGCAGTCGACTTTTTCATGACGTTGTCGAACGATCTACGGCCCCCATGACAGTTTACTATCTAAGGTCATTCCCAGGCATCTAACCTTCTGCGCAAGCGCGAGAGGTTTACCATTAGTGCCCTAAAATCCTCTATTTTTCTTCTCTTTGCGAAAAGGATCATCTTAGTCTTGGATGGATTGACTGAGAGACCTGTTTCGCCGCACCATCTTTCTATTATTCTACAAGCTACCTCTGCGTTCTGTTGCAAACGAATATTAGATGACGATATTTTCTCACAAATAGTGCACCGACCTTCTGTATTATCAAACTCTAACTCCGGGAAATAATGTATCCATCATTCTACAGTACTTCGAGAGAGAAATGAACAAGATATTTTTGAAATGTTCCACGACAATATTCTCAATCTAATATTCGGATCCGGGCTCTTGTTACAACTCGTAATTTATAAAAATAATAATATCCAATCGAATTTTTGTAGTTTGGTTGGATATAAAAAACAACTTTTTTATTGAACATTTTGTTCCACAATAATTAAAAATAAGGTCAATTTACTCGTAAGCGAATTACAAGTTTTCGTAATTTTTGGGCACCCTGTATAAAAAACATAAAGTTTGTCAACGTGAATCGTATTTCTTAGGAAAGCAAAAATTTTTATGTAGAAAAAGTTTTTCTTGAAAAGTTTAATATTTTAGCAATTTCACCTCTTGCAAACCCCATCCGCGGACATTCTGTATGTACAAGGCATTTAAAAAATTGGCTATATAAATGTAAATATAAATATAATTTTATCAAGGTTGTATATTCATGTTTTATGTAATACAGGTTATTCCACAATTATTATTTTTCATAAACCTTTAATAGAATTAATTACTATCAAAAACGGCAGTTCAATTACACTTCCCACGAAAAGTATGGAATAGTTAAAAAAATGGGTCAAGTTTTATTCCCATTTTTTCGTTAATATTGATGCAAATTCAATAATTTTTTTGCGGATGGGTCATTTCTTCTGCAGTTTATTACCTTATGTTCGATTTAACTACGAACTTTGTTACATAAGGAAACACGAAAAACATAAGGAGATGTAAATTCCGAAGTAAATTCCATAAAATTTTAATTTGATCTGTGGTGATCAGGAGGCTATGAAAATTTATTTTTATAAGCGTTTCGGTTACAGCCTCTCCTCAAGGATGGGCCAGTTGTAAAAGATGCATTTGTGATTTAATTTACGATGGTCGCAAGTGAATTTAATCTAAACCTCTACACATACGACCTATAACTTGTTTATTTTTTTTATTTTGTATGTCATGTCGTGTTAAAAAAATCTGCAAACGAATTAAAATACTGTTAATCTACCATTTTTTGGTGATTTATTAATGTATTACAGCTCTTCATAAAATTGTGTGCTTTCCTCCCCCCCTTATACATTGGCCTAAATCGAATTGTTCCCTTTTAAATGTAACATAATCAGGAAAAATCTAAAATGACAATATAACCGTCAAGAAGAGAACTTAATCTCACAATATGCAGTACACAAATTATAATAAAATGCTACATTCGCGACGTAATTAAATGTCGTAAATATGCTACATTTGCGAGGTAGTATAGGTATATCACAGATGTGGTAAATGTCGTGAAAGCAATTGTTGCGACATTTACTCATCCCTTCCTCTCCAATTGTACTCACGGCCAGGGATGGTGCCGTTGTAAGATATACATGTACGACTTAATTTACGACCGTCGCAAATGTATTTTGCGACATGTTCATTTTGTTACATTTGCAACATAACCTAAAAAAATTTTTAAGTAGCGTTAAAAATATTAACTTTTTTCTTCAATAATTTATCTAATCAAGGTGATAATGTTGATATTCACTATTTATTAGCTCTTTGATAGTTTTCAACATAGTCTAAATATAGGAAATTTAAATTAATATTTGAAGGGTACACCAAAATACCAGCATTTCTTTAACAGCAGGGTCAAAGTCAGACAAATTTGAGAAAGTATCCATTTGAGAGCGTTAGCTCTCAACAACTGGAAGGCAAACTAAGCAAATAAATGAATTAAGAAAAATTTTTCTTAATAGAACAATGTTTAAAGGACTGCCCTCAGGAAGCCGATTTGTGAAATTTTCACGAAAAGTACCGAAAATAACGTGATTGTGGATGATTTTCGAATTAAATAAAAAAAACTGGACATATGTATATTCAAATGAGTGCCTCCTGAGGATGGTACATTGAACATTAGTCAATCGAAAAAACAAAATTTTTTTTCAAAAGAAAAGTAACCATGTTAGTCATGGGACGTCGAGTGTTTTTTACCGATTTAATTTAAACCCCCTATCCCACCTAATTTGGTTTATTTTGTGTTGTACATTAAAAAAAGATTCAAATAAAATATCGCCAAGCTACCAATTTACAGTAGTTGTATATCTATGTATATACAATAAAGCAGTTTAAATACTGTAGTTCTTTTTACGAAATAGTTTATCAAAAACGATTTTATTAGTTGGTATTGGTAGTTATTTTTAATTTCTTATGACTTAGTTCAGTTGTTGTTTATATGTTATTGTAGATTCGTACATAAAAGTGTCAGCCAATCGGGCATAAATACAATATGTTTATAAATAATTTATTGTTTATATTAATAAATAAAAGTATCATTAAAATTCAATAGGTATGGATATAATTTTTTAAATGCGAACGATGCATACAAAATAAATAGGAAGGTTAATGAAAACAATATTTGTAATGTTACGTTTTATCTATTACAGGCTTTGGGATTTTTTTGTCAAAGTTTATCTTTAAATTTTGGAATCCAGTACGCCGGGACCATAGGACCTTCACTTCAGTCGTTTATAACAACAGCTTCTTGGTGCTTGATGACTAGTTTCTTACTGTTATTTTGTTATGTTTTCTCCCAGAAGTCATTCAATCTACTTAAATCATCTTTATTTGTAAGTATTTACTACACATGTACATATATCCATTTTCTCACAAAAATATTAGTGTTGTATAACGTTAACAAGTTTTCAATAAACTATCCAACTAGCAGAGAAGACTCATAAGAACAAGATATTGTAATAATTGATAATTATAATTGTAATGGTTGATTAATTTAAAAACAAATTAAGTTCCTCTTCTTAGTAAAAGTTAAAATATAGAGTGGAATGAAAAATAATATTAACTGAAAATTTTTTGCTAATTATTATTTACTAACTTTTACAAATCTTATCACAGATAAGTATAACATATATCTTTTTAAACAATTATTTTCCCGGCTATTTGCCAAAACGCTGAAACTTGGATTAAAAAAAGATAATATGCACATTATGTTCAGTACTACTGACTGACTCAATAATGTTATTTTTAATTTCAACTATTCTGTCTAATAAAACCAAAAATAAATAAAACACAAGGTACTCACCAGTTGACACTCACTTTAAAAAACTTCAAAATATCTACCGACACGTGTTTCTGCTTGCACTGCGTCATCAGGTTAGCCAGAATTCTTTAAATGTGTTGGCTACCCTGATGACGCAATGCAAGCAGAAACACGTGTCGGTAGATATTTTGAAGTTTTTTAAAGTGAGTGTCAACTGGTGAGTACCTTGTGTTTTATGTATTTTTGGTTTTACTAGACAGAATAGTTGAAATTAAAAATAACATTATTGAGTCAGTTGTACTGAACATAATGTGCATATTATCTTTTTTGTAATCCAAGTTTCAGCGTTTTGGCTAATAGCCGGGAAAAATAATTGTTTGAAAAAATATATGTTATACTTATCTGTGATAAGATTTGTAAAAGTTAGTAAATAATAATTAGCAAAAAATTATCAGTTAATATTATTTTTCATTCCACTCTATAGTTGATTATGTTTAATGTTCATGTGTGGTTCATGTTATGATGATTTGCACCAGGAATTGTTTGCTACGCAAATAAATTAATTACTAAAATAATATAATAAAATAGTTTGTCCACGACTATTAAATAAAGTATCCATTGTTATGTTTAAAAAAATCTGACATATTATTGCTTCGTATTTATGCATTTCTAGAAAAAAAATAATAAAATTATTATTGGTATTACAATAGCATTCTTTCAAACCAAATACAATAATAATAATTAATACCTATATTTTTATATTTTATACTGACATTCTTATCTGAATGTGCTATAAAAGTTTTAGGTATATAACGTATTGCAAGTGTTTTTGATTCATTAAATGACTAAAACTTGTATACTAGCACGTTCAGATAAGAATGTCAGTATAAAATAATATAAAAAATATATTATTATCATGTTAAGTTTGAAAGAATGCTTTTGTAACATCCAATAATTATTTTATTATTTTTTATTAGAAATGTATGTATTTCCTCAAGGATAATGTTGTCCATTATTAAGTGACAGTGTGTTTGCTGGAAATATTAAAGTAAGTTAGTAACCTCAGCACTATTATTGTACATTATAATACAGGATGAGCCAAACAAAATTTCATCGTGGGTTTATACAAAAACCGACTTTTGAAAAAAACTGATTTTCGAATTTTTACGAAAAAAAATAGTTAAAACAGTAAAAAAAATATTTGTATTAAAATTTTTCCATCTATTTAATATTTATTGAACTACAAAAAATATAACAAAATAAAATATAATCTATCTATACTAAAACCAAGTAAACAAAAAAAACTAAAATTCGTGCAAATCCGTACGTTTTCCGATAAAACTAGTTTACGTATTAACATTTTAAAATAAAACAAAACTTATGACAGGGTGGACAAATTTCGATGTTTGTTATAGGGTAACTATCTAGAAAGAAGACAACGTAATAAGGCTATTTTTAAGAGGTTAAAAGAAAATCTCATTAATTGTGGGTCCTTCAACAAGCCAAGACCAAATAATTATAATATTAAAGATGATGAGGAGACTTCTATAACTGTAACTGGAATGGCGGTTGCAAATCCAATAGCGATTGAAATATATTTCGTATGCAATATCACAATTGTTATTACTTTGAATAAAGAATTCTAGCATATCATATTTCTTGTAATTTTCGTAAGACATCTTTACTTTTACTATTAAATGGGGTGTAGTTATGACTGAAATAAAATTATTAATATGCAATTTACTGACAAACGGATAAACACTGTCATAGATGACACACGCCTACTTGGAATAAATATAAAAAAACGCAAAAAGTAATCTACTAAAAGATTAGTTTCGCTATTAAATACCTACACATCAAAAGGGACCCCACATACGATATATTGTTTGAGAGAGAGAAAAAAAAATCTTTTTAACTAAACCATAGCCAACTATGATTCCCATTTAAAAAATAAAACTTTATGACATAACTTGAAATTGCACCTTTTTTTAAATTTTCTCGAAGCCAGTGTATTATACAGAAAAAAGTGCCTGAGGAATGTAAAAGTTGTTTTTTTCATAACTTTACAAACAACCATTGATATGTGTCTAAAAGTCGAAAAATCGAACTTTTGTTTATAACTCGAAAACAAAAGACGATAGCAAATTTTTGTTTTCACCAGTGAATTTGTCTCTAAAAAGAATATGTCTTTCATTTTTTTTGTATCTCTTACAGTTACCAAGTTACCCTATACAAACATCGAAATTTGCGCACCCTGTACACTCGTTCTCATTTAAAAACATTTTAAAATACTGAAATGGTTATCGTCATATTTAGGTCAACAAATATGCTTAATGCTTTGTGTTCTGTATAAGGTACAATTGAAATATTTTGTTTCAGCAGTATTTGGTGAATTGGTCATTTTATCTATAAACAAAAATTTAGGAACCAGAAGGGTATTAGGTACGGGACTGAAACCCCTGCCACTAAGTAGCCCTTAAAGATACCAATCAAAGGTCTTTACAGAATTTAGATATCTCCAGCCCACAAATTTGGCTAGTGCAAATATATAACTTTTTTGTTTTTTTGTCACACATTTTCCGATAAAACTAGTTTACGTATAAAGTTTGTGGATTTTCATGTCAAACATTCGCCTGGCTCATGAAGATTAGTTTTACAGTAAACCTTTACTACAACATGCTTGCGCCGAGACGTCTTTAATTAAATAATTAATTAATTTTTTACATATTAATTGTAGTATCTAAAGCCGGTTTTTTAATTTAAAAACCTGTTTTTGATTTTACAAATTTATCTAATAAATCGGTTATTAAAAACCGACAAACCCTAATTTCACTGCTAGATTTTTGTGTTATAATTTTTTGTTTATTATTCGATTTTTTTTTATGTTGGTCTCATATCAGAATTATCAATTATGAATTGTTTTCATCAAATTCCCAAAGAGATGATAAAATAATCAGTAGGATCATTCAGAAAAAGAGTACAGTTTGTAGTAGAGAATAATGGTGCTCACATCTAACATATCCTTAGAATGTAGAGCTTAAGCCTTAATATATTTTATTTCTTTTATATAGGTATGTATTTAATATTTCATTTTTGTAAATAAATATGTGGTACGTTTCAATATATTTACCTTCGCCTAATTTTTTTTTCAGAAATTCAGGATGGACTCATACCAAAATTCACAATTGTTTGTTTCCAGTTCAAAAATACTAAAAGCTATGTCAAAATACAGCATAAAAATGATTCAAAATTAATTTCGTGTTTTTTCAATCTCTCACTAAACTTGTAATAAGGCGATTGCTTTGATATCAGTTTTATACTAAAGCTGAAAGATAAAGCAGAAAGCAATTTCAACTAACTTTAAAAAATTACAGTTTCCAAAAACGCCTGCAATTTTTGATATTTTTTTTTACAAAATGAATGCACGAATATAATCTGTAAAATTTCAGCTTTGATTTAAGCCAAACGTAAAAAAATCGAAAAATAATCAAAAAAGTTATAAAGAGGTCGGATATCGACGAGTCATTCCAGTGTCGTTCTTGATAAAAAGTGTTATATCAATTTGTTTACAATGTATAAATTTTTATATAATCGCATAAAAAGTAATTCGTTTATGATTTTCATTAATCATGTACCAAAAAACCTTTTCTGTATCTAAAATAATTAGTTCGATTTAGTAATGTGAAACTGTTTGCGAATTATGTAGTTATATTCGAATATCCTCTAAAAAATCATGCTAATATAAACTGTGAATTAACATTTGCATTATTAGATTCTAGCTTGGCACTTGGCGACGAAATGAGAGTAGAAATATCGCTAGGGGATAGAGGTGTGTCGTTCGCGAACGATTCGTTTCAAAAGGAACGGATCAGTATACTGAATTAAATGAATCGATTCAGCATAAAAGAATCAATTCATTTTTGATTAACTCGAGTCGGGTCAAAGAGGTTAGACTTTTTCGGTCCCGAAAGAGAGTTTTCGAACTGCAACTGGTTCAGAAATTGAATTGAATTGAATTATTTTGTTCCTTCTAACCGATTCGACTCGATCAAGCGGGAAAGATGACCACCATCAGAGATTCTGAAGCCACAAAAAATGCAATAAATTAACTTAAAATAATAATTGCACTTCATTCTTTATTTCTATTGTAAGGTGAAATTTAAAATAAGCCAAATAATCGTGCTTAATAGTTTAAACATTTATCTATACAAGATATTCTAGCTGATTAGCTGACTGAATAGAATATAATAATATTTATATTACCCCCAAATCTCTGCTTTTGGTGGAATCGTTCGCTACTCGAATTCGGAAATTAAAATTAGAATGTATTAATCAGGGCAAAGCAGTGATTCATTCGTGAACGAATTGTAATTTTTTTATTTATTTTATTTTTTTTTATTTTATTTATACACTGTTCTACAGGTAAAAACCCAAGTACAGAACAAGAGGGTAAGAAAACTAGTGAAAAGACAGAGTATTCATAATTAAAAGTATGTATGCGTGAAAGCAAAAATAAATAGCAAAGTAAAATGTTGAATTAAAGCACATAACGACAAAAAAAGAATAAAAAAAACGTTAACAGAAAAACAAGTCGCTTATTTGAAAGAAATAGATCGAATGTCATTAAGGCGACAAAAAAAATATATCCAATTTATTATCAAGCAAATTGCTATTATTGCACATTGAATATGTGAGAGAATGGTGAAGTATATTTGTGCGCGCGGTGGAGAGATAAATAGTTTTGTTTTCACGTGAGGATGTTCTAGGAATATGGAAATGTAATTGTTCAGTAATGTTTTGACAATCTATTTTATGATTTATTATTTTATACAGAAATACCTGTGACTGATATTCACGTCTATGCTTAACACTGGACATTGAATGTCTATTAAGCAATTCTTGTTGTAGAAAACCAATAGGCGGGTATACTGCGTCAGATTTGAAGCTAAGTAATTTGAGTAATCTACGCTGAACGGATTCCAGATTTTCAGTACGTACATTATAGTGAGGATACCACACAATCGCAGCGTATTCAAGTTTGGATCTAACGAAGCAATTATAAAGTATTTTTACGGTATTCGTATCCGCAAAGTCACGACTGCAACGGACTATAAATCCATAAGTTTTATATGCCTCAGATACAATGGTTTCAATATGATTTACGAACAAGAGTTTACTATCAAAAGTTATACCAAAATCAGGAGTTATTAGGGCACTCTAAAATCACATTATTCAGTTTATATTCAAAAGCTAGATTAACCGATTTTAACGTGTAAGACATTACATTGCAGTTTATAAAATTGAGAGGTAAGTTGTTTAATGACACCAGTTCGAAATTTTATCTAAGTTGTATTGGATTAGTTCACAGTCGCTCATGCTTCGAACCACACCAAAAATTTTTAAATCATCCTCATAAGAGAGACAATTGACATCCAACTGATCAACTATGTCATTGATGAATATGTTAAATAGCAGTGGCCCAAGTACAGATTCCTGCGGAACTCCTGATATTGCAAGGTACTCGACAGACCTGAACCAATTGAAAACTACATATTGCTTTCTATTAGATAAATAAGATGCAAAAACCGTTAGTAGTGCGTCAGAAAGACCAAATATTTTAAGCTTATTAAGTAGTATCCCATGATCAAGTCTGTCGAATGCCTTGGAGAAATCTGTGTAGATAAAGTCAGTTGGAACCTGCTTATCTATTGATTCAGTAATGAATTGCATGATACACACTAGGTTGGTTGTGGTGGATCGACCTTTCATGAAACCGTGTTGGTAAGGTGAGAGTCTGGTACTAATGTTGCGGTAAATATTACTATGAAGTAAAAATTCAAGAGCTTTGTAAAAATTACACAGTATGGAGATTGGACGAAAATTTGTGATAATGAGCCTGTCACCTTTTTTATATACGGGACAAATTTTGGAATATTTCCAGATTTCAGGAAAGGTACAAGTTTTCAGACACAGATTAAACAAGACTTTAAGTGGTGAAGCAAGAGGATAAAAGCAGGCACTGCATCCGAACTAGTTTAGGAGCTGAGTTTAGACCACTACGCATCCAAACTCAAGTGCCAAGCGATCGTAGATTAGTATGTGATTTTCTCACGAATTTCTACCCAATACTCCACTACCTCCACAGACTGTACAGGCAAGATGGGGCACTTGGCTGAACGCAGCATTATATTACTACAGAAACTTTGTCGATATAAAAAGAGTTATACTACAATTGGGTGTTAAAGTAGCAGTTGCTATCGCAAATGCTCAAGAATCTATTGTTGATACCAGTGTCTAGAGAGAGTTAATATACACTAAAGATTTTCACAAATCCCTCTCGCTATAGAATAACTTGAACATCAAATATGAACAAGAGAATTTACCATAATCGATGCAATTAATGTAGTGTTTGATCATCGACAATATATGTATCAATAATCTGGAGTACACGTAAACAATAAACCAGAAAGTGTTTTACACAACAATCCTGATTTTGTCACAGTTCATCGAATAGTAGAAAGGACAAAAAAGTGGACTGTTTAGGGCCTCAAATAAATATGGCGTCTTTACGAATGTTCCCCTCTTAAATATGCCTCAATAACATCTGTCGATATGAAACATTCGTTAAAATTAAACACAACAGGTAATACAACCCCTTGTATTCCTAAAGGTACTTCAAATTACCTTGTGTGGAAGAGGACTACACATTTGGAGACAATGAACACACACCCAATGTCTGAATATGCTGGAATTAATTTCTGGTTTAGAAAAAATCCTAGCTCCTCGACCGGGGATTGAACCCGGGACTCCAATTCCAATTTCCAATTTTACAGACTTCTAATTATTTCATTGTTTACAATTGGAGACTATAATCGTATATTTCATTTCCTTTATAAGATTTAATTCATTTTACAATGATATTTTATTATTATATAACATTCGCGTGACGCGGTAAACTTCCACCCTGGCCGCTGTTTTGGCCTGAATACTGCAACGCCTCGGTTTTAGGTATCACGCTTTTTCTGGTGACAAGGCAATTGCCGTTTTAAATAGAATGCTATAAGATAATTCTAATGCCTTATTTTGTTTGTTTAATGTGAGTTTTTGTATGTATACAGGATAAATAGACAAAGAAAACCTGTTTTATTTCGTTTTTGCTTTTTAATTATTTTAGTAGTTGTTATTGTGATATATCGGAGGGATGGAGTAATGTGTTAGGAGGGTTATTGTAGGGTTGTGAGTTGTTCGTGAGTCTGTCTTGTTATACACGTTCGTCGTAAAGTGGTAGTTTTTCGTATATATGTTTATGTGTGTGTTGTATGTCATTGTGTCGTCTGTGACGTATTAAGTCTTTAGTTAGTGTGGAAGTCTGTGTCTGGTTTTACAAAAGTTTCGTAGCAGTCTCGTAGATGTAGGGTTGTATGAGTTCTAGTCCGTATTGTTGGTGTAGGTGTCGCATGTTCGTATATCTATTTGCGGTAGTCAACAGTCTAAGTAATTTATTCTGTGTTGTCTGTAGTCGTTTGTACTACGTGTCCGACATACGGAACCATGCCGCACACGCGTACGTCATTGTTGGTCTGAGTATTGTTTTGTGAAGTAATAATTTGTTGTCTGTCGAAAATACGCTACGTCTGTTGATCAGTGGGTAAAGTCGGTTTAACGTTTAGCGTTTCGTAAGTCTTATTTATTGTGTTGGTTATATAATAATAATAATAATAATAATAATAATGCCTTTATTTGTATGGTACCACATGATTTACAAATAACAGATTATAACTTAAATAATTAATTATCCATACAAAATGGCGGAGTTCTGGTCTCGCCCGCTCTTCCACTCAACCAAAAAAAAAAATTACAACTAAATAAGAAAAGAAAAATAGATATTTTAAACTAAATAATATATATATATATATACACATATATACACACATACATATATAGGTATACATACATATATACATATACACATATACATACATATATATACACACATATACACACACATACATACACATATAAACACACACACGCACATTACACATATATACATATATACACATGGACGTAATAAGTTATGCAAAAGAAATGAAATGATAGCCCATGTAAAATGAGATGCAAAAATAAAACATTATTGAATGTACAAAACTTTAAAGCACATAAAAAGAGAAAAGAGAAGTTTAAGCTTAAAACTTAAACTTAAAATGTTAAGAGTACTAAGCGAATTTAATTTAAACAAAGAATACCATTTTTTGTTGAAAATTGAAAGTAGTAGCCTTGTTCTCTTCCCTTCCCACTCATTTCCAGATCAATATCTTTATTATCATTTTACATTAAGTTGTTATTTCTTTATCAATTACGACCTGTTTTCAGCGTATAAAACTATTATCAAATATTAATTGAGTCACCTTTTTTTTGAATAAATTGATGTTACAATCTTTAATTTCAGGAGGTACATCATTATATATTTTACATATATTATATTGAAATGATCTTTCAAATAATGACGTACGGTGCAAAGGTGGCGTCAATATATATTTGTTGCGTGTATTAAGATTATGTACGTTATGTCTGAATTTAATTTTTTCTGTATAAATAAGAAGGATTTTTCTCCGTGATAATTTTATGATAAATTACGCTGCAATGAAGCAGTCGCCTTTCCTTCATATTTAGCCAACCTAACTCTTTAATTTTAGGTGAAATATGGTCATATTTTTTTAAGTGGTAAATAAGGCGCACACATGCATTCTGAAGCCTTTGAATTCGTGAAGCATCATAATTAGTAAGACAAGCATGATAAATTACATCACCATAGTTAAAATGTGATAGAACTAAAGAATTACTTAACATTGTTTTAGTTTTGTCATTAAGAAGATTGCTACATCCATAAATTAATTTTAAATTACTATATGCTCTCTTAATCATTAAATTTACATGGCCGGTAAATCTTAGACAACAGTCAATATGAAGTCCCAAATTACGTGCGTTATCACTAAATGTTATTGTTTCATTGCCAATGTTAATTTTTAATTTATTTACATATTTTAACCGTAATTTCTTAGGCCCAAATAGCATGGCCGAGCTTTTTGAAGGGTTTACTGTTAAACAAATATCATCTGAGGCTTTAATAAGAAAGTCGAGATCATTATTTATCATTAGGGAAGCGTTGTCTATATCGTTAAATGAGAATGAATAATAAATTTGCGTATCGTCAGCATAGAAGTGAACTTTACAGTGGCGTACACAGTTTTTTAAATTTGAGGTGTATATAATAAATAATAGTGGGCCTAATATCGAGCCCTGTGGCACGCCACTGGTCATATTTAGAGGCTGAGAGTCTTTATTATTTATAACAACTTTTTGCTGTCGACCGCACAGATAACTTCTCATTAAAGCTTCAGCATCTGCCCCAAATCCATAATAGTGCAACATTGCTAAATGCAGACGATGATTTATTCTATCAAAGGCTTTCGAATAATCTAAAAGAACTAACACTGTTAGTTTACTATCATCTGAAGCTGACAGTATATCATCGACTACTTCCAGCAATGCTGTGGTGCAGCTGTGGCCAGGTCGAAACCCTGACTGAGTTTCAGATATAATGTTAAACTTTGTAAGATGGATTCGAATTTGCGCATTTATAACATTTTCAAAAATTTTGGATAATGTAGGTAAGACACAAATATTACGTAAATCCTTCAGGTCATTCGGCTGCGCTACTTTAGGTAAAGGTACAACTAGAGCAAATTTCCAACACGTCGGGTAGAACTTATGAATTATGCATTCATTTATGATATGCGTTAAGTATGGAATAATTTTAGGACAACAGTACAGTAACATTTTGATATTTATTTTATCAATGCCAATTGCTTTCGATTTAATTTTATTTAGAAAATTGTATACTTCCATATTATTTGTTAAAGTAAACTGAAACTCTTCAATATTTTTTTACGTTATTCATATAATAATCAAGAGTATTGGCATTCGGAATATTACCCAACTGTGAAGCAGACATAAAATAATTGTTTAAAATGTTAGGATCTGATAAATTTTCGGGAATATTACCATGTTTTGGTTTACTATAAATATTAAGGTCTTTTAAATCTTTCCAAACAGTTTTGTAGCCATTGCTATTTATCTTAAATTGAAGGAAGGCTTTTTTTTCATTTTCTATTGCCTGGTTTGTATAATTGCGTAGGTTTTTGTAATAATCCCAGTGTTGAGGTAACTTTGTATTTTTATATTTGTTTAAAGCTTTCTCCCTCATATTTATTAAAAGTTTGATGTTATCTGTAAGCCACGGAGCTTTCTTTTTTGTTATTTTAGCGGTAACTATAGGTGCGTTTGTGTCGAATAAATTTAGGATTAATGTATTTAATAGATTTAATTTAGTGTCAATATCATTAAAATAAATAATTTGATTAAAGTCGCACATTTCCAAGTCAGAAACAAACTTTTCATAATCGAAATTTCTGAAGTCCCGGTACGTATACATCATGGGTTCAGTTTTTTTATTAGTTTTGTCGTTAAAAAATACTGAGACTAAACTATGATCTGAAATGTGGGGAACATCTTCAACATCACACGCCTCTATAATTATGTTCTCTGAACAGAGAAATAAATCTAATAACGTAGCGCTCGTAGCACCAATTCTCGTAGGGGGAGTTTACAATTTGATTGAGGCTATAACTAATTAAAATAGTATTAAGTTTTTTATAAGCATTACTATTAGCATCTAAAAAATCTATATTGAAGTCACCACCGACTAGTACTTGATCATATTTAGGTACGACATTACTTAAACATTGTTCAAACGCACTGAGAAATTCTAAGTAAGGTAATTTCGGTGGCCGGTACGCTGCTCCTATAATTGTAGATAAACCCCTTATATTAAAGGATATCCAAAGTTGTTCAGTATTAGCAACCTCCTCTAGATCTATCACATTACACCTATATTTATTTTTTATGTATACAGCTATACCTCCTCCTCTAATATTATTACTTCTATCCTTTCGAAACAACTGGTAACCATCCAGAGATATAATTTCATCAACAATATTAACATTACACCAAGTTTCAGTTAAAATAATTATATCCCAAGGTAAATTACCAATTGTTTCCCTAAAGGCTGTAAATTTAATAACTAATGATCTGACGTTTAGCAGTGCTATTTTAAATTGTTTCGATTTATCAGTTTTCATTTAAGATTGTAAATAATAATAAGATTAATAACTAGGAATAAATAATCGTAACCTAGAAAAGAAATGAGAGAAATGAGAAAAGAACAAGCACTACTTACAGCTGTTCGGATATATTTTTTAAACTTAATTTTAAGGTTATTTTGATTAATTTGCATCTGTAATATTTTTTTGTAGAATTTACATGTATTATTTGACTATCTTCGCTTTTTCTCAGAAATATAGACCCATTTTTTGTCCATACGTATTTAAAATTGTTCGCCCTTTTATACTCTTTTGCTTTAAATAGTAATGCTTTGTTTTGAGCTGTTAAACAGTCATTTACATAAATTGTCTCATGTTTACTAGCATCTCTAACGTATTTTAAAATAAAATCATGATTTAGGTCCCTAGTTGAAAAGTTTCTTTTAATTTTACGACAACGCAGGAAGTTCTGCTTGTCCTCATTCCGTAGAAAATTTAGCACAATTGTATTAGATCGGCCTGGCTTGCTAGTGGTTCCTCTTCGTCTGTAATAGCTGTCTAATATCGCCGCCTCTAATTTGAATCCAAGAGCTGCGCCAACTATTTGCGCAGTAACAAATACATTCTCATCTTTTCCGACTTCGGGTACTCCAGTGATCTCTAAACTGTTGACTTTCGTATATTGATCAACTGCATTTAGTTTTTCTTTTAATTCTTCGTTTTCTTTTGTTAATTTGTAGACATCACAATTAACAGAGTCAGTTTTTTCTTTATTTATTTCCAGATCTATGTTTATTTTATTTATACTTTCTTTTATATCCTTGGTTTCTTCCTGTAGGGCTTCAATACATTTAATGAATTCCTTTTGATCATCACGCATTATTTTTTTGCTCATCACGCATTAATTCTTGGTTTGCATTAACTTCCTTTATTAAATTAAATATATCTGATATTGAACATGTAGATTTCTCAGAAGAGTTTTCAGCCCTACTAAGAAATCTTCCTTGACAATCCTGACAAGTCCAAAATTTATCTCCATTATTTACAGCAGTTGCGTCATTTTCAGTAATTTTAGCGCACTGATAATGATATTCTTTTGTGCAGATTTTACACTTTACCTTCGATTTGGCAACCAGACGACTGCCACAACCGGCTGTACAAGTTGACATGTTTGGTACCGCTAGCAAATTTTTTTTCGGGTACACCAAGAAAAAAACAAGACTGATATCGTTTAAGCGTATTAACTAAATGGTAATTTATGAATCGTTAATATATGTATTAATTACACCTTCCCTTATGCCTTTGATTGTACTTTTTTTTCCACTGAATATTGGTTTATCTCCAGCTTTAATTTTCGTTTCGTTTGCACTAATTTTTAACACAAATATCTAACGTTTTTAAAACTTTTAACTAGAGTTAGCCTAAACACGTGTGCCTCTCTGCATACACACACACATTTATTTATATGGCGCCTGAAGAAAAGTCTTTCGTCAAGTGTTACTCCTAGATATTTAACATTGTCTTTCTCCGTTTCTTGTCGTTTATTTTTAGTTTGGTAAATTTCTTAATATTTGTAAATTTCTTAATTAGTGTAATAGTCTCTCTTGTCAGTTGGTCCATGTGGTGGCGTACTTTTTTCGTCGCCGTCTGTCCATAAAAAGATTGTCCGTAAATAGTCGTGTCATCTGCGTACCGTATCGTTTTTGTGTTTGGATGTGTGGGTAAATCGGATAGGAAGAGGTTGAAGAGGACGTAGAAGAGGATGGTGCCCCTAGGCACTCCTGCGTAAACGTTCTTGAGCGATGACACTGCATCGTTAACCCTCACACGGAATTTTCCGTCTGATGTATCATTTTTTATAAGGCTAGTAAAATAGTTGGGCATTTTTACATTATATTTTAATTTAAATAGGAGGCCTGGACGCCAAACAGTGTCCACGTCCAACAGAAGCATGACAGTTGACTGTTTTTTATTAAAGCCGTCCGTGACATCCTGCACGACTCTGCACAGTGCGAGAGCCGTGCTGTGCCCGCTTCTAAAACCAAATTGATTTTCTTGTATTAATCGTTTCTTATTAATAATTCTATTTAATCTGTGTAAGATAATTTTTTCTGCGACCTTAGACATAGCATTCAATAAAGAAATGGGCCTATAATTGTTTTTATTTTGAGCGTTTTTATTTGGTTTTAGAGACGGGACCACCACGGCAACTTTCCACCGTGGTGGAATATTGCAACCTGCGAGTGGCAAGTGTCCTTACCACTCAACCACAAAGCCACACAATTTAATAATATACTTCGGTTGTAAGGAATAATACCACAGCAATAATTGTGAATGAATGTGCAATGCAGCGAAAAAAAATTATTGGTGTAAACTGCTAGTGCCAACATACTTTCACTCTACTGCTTTCATTAATTATATTTAGAATCTCTACACTGCAAGGTAAACCACTGAAGGATTTTAGTTTAAATATTTCCTTGCACTGACTCTGTTTTTGACGTCAGGACTCGCCGATATCCGACCTGTAGAAGTTAATATCTAGAAGCATATTTTGTTTTGGTGCATCTAATTCTCTTTCGAGTCCTTCAGTAAATTTGCATTAACTATTACTTGACCGATCTTGGTCTTTTAAAGTAAAGACAGAAGACTGCTTTAAGGAACAGATCTAGCCAAATTTATAAAAGGCCCAAAATACTAATACCAGTTGGTTTTAAAAATGACAATTTTTGTAACCGTTCGCCATTTTCATTTCATTGGTTTTTACAAATGGAATACATGATTGTAACCGGTAAGATCTCAGCTTTGATTTAAATCCAATATAAAAGAATCGAATAATAAACAAACAAGTTATAAGTGAAAATCTAGGGTTGTAATGTTCTTTGTACCACCCTGCATATTTTGGTCTTTTTCTCTATATTTCCTTACTTGCAGATTTGGTGACATTTCAAAAATAAATGATAAACACTGCATTGTAGGTGACTCAAGTGAACAAGCATTTTTGCTTAATTTTAAACTCTTAATGACTTTTATTTTCGATGTTGTATACTTGATTTATATAGAAACAAGGTGAAGGTTTCTTCCTGACATAGCGAATTCAAGGAGACACAATTTTTACCGTCGAGTGGACATAATAATGTAAAAACTATAAAATTGTGTTATTAATCTATGCGAAATACGTCAAACAAAACAGTGAATGTTACGCGATTGTAAGTTTGTTTGAAACATATACTTAAAAAGTACCACTACCATCCATTATCAGTTGTTAGTGTAAAAATATGAAATTTCCCACTTTCAATAAACCGACAGTGCTTACTCAGAATGCACTTTTCACTTTCGGATTACACCAGAAGTGTGTGTCAACTTTCCTATTTAAAAGCGTAACCCTGACATAATTTGAAATAGTCTGTTAGGTCCTAATTTTCTGAGTATTTTACCAACATAATTGGAACTATGAACCCTCTGAAAATGCAACTGATCTCCTAAATTTGACTTCTAAAGAGTTTAGTATAAAAAAATGCACTGTATATTTTAGTCAATGCAGCTAAATAAACTAGTCCGATGAAATAGGTATGACTTATTCAAATATCTGTAATTTCCATATTTATTGAAGATCTTCGTGAACTTCCATGTGTATCTTCTATATACGTATACTTCTTTTCCTAGCATGAAACATCTGGATTCCTTCGTTCTATTTTGGGTAAAAAAATTAAATAATCTAAATTACACTGCTAGTCTAAGAACAGACTTATTTTATACATTGATAGAGTTAAAATAAAGTGTAGCTATCATGTTCTTGGCAGACCTATTGTCCGTAGAAGACATCTCACCGAGATGGAAGATGCTAGGGCTCTTACCCTATTGCAAAAAGGCCGTTCTCAGAGATATGTGGCACAGGTGATTTAAACAAATGAACCTGCAATTAATTCACCGATTATGGAATCGGTTCAGGGACATCGGTTTTGCTGCAGAACTTCTGCGGACAGTATAGTCTTCTGCATTAGGCATTCTCTCTCCGCTGGCATTGCTGCGAGAATTTGGCAGCAGCGGAGACAAGCAATCAATCAAAATCTAGGGCCACGATGGCTGACACAACATTTTATTGTGTTATATCATATTTCATTTTACATTTTTATAATCGGAAATATATGTTTTGTGCAGTTGTTAAACAGTTGCTTTAATTATTCATCTGTACTCCGTGACTACAATACAGAAAGCGTGAAAGAATAGCTACCCCTCAAGGAGATCGCCATGTGGTCAGATTAATCGTGCAACAGAGAACCAGAACAGCTTTGCAAATAAGAAATAAAAATGGAACATTGATGACTTGATGATACATAGACAAGATCTTCAATTCTTGATTCCCCATTTGTCAATCAGGTAAATCCTAATTTCATTTTGCAATAAAATAATGTAAGACGGCGCACTGCCAGGATCGCTTGGGAATCAACAAAAAAATCTAAAAGTTATGGAATGGCCACTCGATAGTACTGATCTGAATCCCATAGAACATCTTTGGGGCCTACCAGGGCGAAAATTAATAGATATAAAACCACTAGGAAACTCCATGTATTAGTTCAGCAACTCAGCGAAGAATAGAACAATATTCCAAAGGAAATGAATCGTAGTTTCATCTCCTAGGGCATGATTCATGGTTTGGAAAAATAATTCAATATAGCTTACAAAATTGCAAAAATCTGCTAAAATATTTATCTGTGGACAATTTTTGTTCTCTAAAAATTTACTACAATAGTATTCTTGTTCTTTTTTAAAGCTCGACCGTTTATATGGGGTAGATACGGGGTGTCAATTTTGAAATTTAGTGAAATTTCCTGAAATGTTAACATTTCCTTTTTAATTATCTTAAATACTGGTATGTAAATTCCTAAAAATTTTCATATAAAATGAAATAGCATTTCATTCCAAAAAAAATCTGATTCCATTTTTTTTTGCTAAATGTCGTTTTATCGAATGGAAACTAATTTAATATTTAAATGTCATAAAATAATCTTTATACCATTGCAAAAAAAGAGATTAAAACAAGAGAAAAAAGAAAATCCTTATGTTAAGACCATTAAAGGGTGTTTACAACTTAACTACCATTAAATAATTATAAACACGTCCTGGAGTGGGTTGGAACCTTTGATGTGAAGATAACACTGACGTAGTTTTCCACGAAACACCAAAACACTATATACTGCACTCAACGCTCGTTTCGCCAACCAAACTGGGTTCATCTGGAGATGATTGAAACTAACCTTATGATAAGAATGTATCCTATTTATACCTAAACTATTGTCACGGTTCGGTGAACCGTGACCCACTAACCAATAAAGCGGGCTATTTGAGATAGGCCCTCTGTCACTATTCATATTATTTTTATCAGCTTGTGATCTTTCAAATGCATCCAATTGTCTAGTATTTGTTATATTCCTAATTAATCTTAAATTGATAATATCTATTTTATGGTTGTTCTCAAACGAATGTTGGGCAACACTAACTAGACTTATCTGTTCTACCATATTTGACATGGGCCATATGCTCTTTGAATCTAATTTGAATTGATCGTCTAGTCTGTCCAACATACTTTTGATTACAGTCCTTACAGCTAATTTCGCAAATCCCCGACTTTTCGTTTATTTCAATTTTATATTTTGGATTGCCTAAAAGTTGTCATACCTGCATCTTTAAAAATCCTACCAATACCAAAGGTGAATCGAGGATCGAATGGAATCGATACAAATTTCCGATTTTCTGTTCTTTAAATTTACGTTTCCTAATTATTTTGTCAATTAAACCTACAGAACATCAATTACTCGCAGCTATATCCGTAATCAATGCCTTTTCTTTCTCAAACATCTCCTTATTGGGGGGGAAGCTTAATAGACGATGAACTAGAAAATTGAAACTCGCCTTTTTGTGTTGAGCATATTGGTGAGAGTTCTTGTGGATATCTCTTAGAGTACTGGTATCTTACTAAAGCCGATAAATGCAATAGATTTCGAGCAATTGCCGATTGACATGAGAGGTGTCTTTGAGTTTAGACTAATAATAAAGTGACTGTGTGGGCATAATACAACAGCATTGAATATAATCTGACAATTCCTCTTAATATTAATTTTTAAAGGAGATAAGAAGTATCATATTAGAAGTTTCAAGAAATCCCAACACCCTTAAAAGAGCTTTCCAAAAATACTTCAAGTGACTTATTTTAATACATATTTTTAAATACGTATAATAAAATGTTTCACATATTTAATCTGGTACATGGAAAAGAAATTTTCGGTTGATTAAAGATGTGTTCAAAATTAGTGGATGGAACTATCGAATAATTTGAGAGTAGGGAGTTATTCGAATAATTCGATAGCTGAATTACGAATGAATGAATTCAAAAAATGTTAGATTTAAGAATGGAGGTTATGAATATGCATTGACGGAGATGGAGACAAGAGACAATTTTATTATGTGATACGAAAGACAATGTAAACAACAAAATAAACAAAACGCAACTGTCAACTAACTAATGATGGCATGTGACTGATACAAGGCTATGTCGGTTCTGATTCTAAAGACCCATTTTTTATGAGAGGTGAAACTCAATAACATTAATTAGCAAATTACCAATATCATTCAGATGATGTTTTCTAGGAAAGTTCTAATTGAACGAATTTATTCGAATTAATTCATTCGATAGTTGGAATCATTCATTCAGTAATTATTCGATAGTTCAAATCATTCGATAGTGCCCATCACTATTCAAAATATTCATGTTGGTAAATTTACATTAATTTCATTTAATAATAACAGGAGAGGGGGCATCCTTGTGCATTGTTGATGCAACGGGGGTGACACTGGCTACCAGGGTTGTGATTTCTAGTACAATTGTTCTAGATTCAGTAGTACAGTTTAATAATTTTTAGTACATCAGCACCTCTTTCAAAAATCTAGTACATTATCATAATTTGTTTTTCTATGCAGTATTTCAATAAACAAATGAACAGCTAATAATGCTCGTTTGAAGGAAATATGATTCACTTGTCATTGCCTCGTCACTATATCTTTAGCCGATTTTTTCGTGCTCTAACCGTAAGCAAACATTTTAACCAATCACGAAACAGGAAATTCGTATTCAACCAATCAGCATTAATTTTTATTAAACAAGGCGTTCGTGGCTTAAAAATATGCTTTTTAATTAAGAAATTATTTTAGAGAAAGGTAGACTACTCCTAAAACATTCTTTCTGCTGTCCTTTTTTATGTTCTGCGGATCTTTATCTTCCTATCACATAATTGTATTTTTTTTGTCACCAAAATAATAGTTTAGTTTAAGCATCAAAAATGTTTTACAAGAAAACAATACGTTTTCTTCCAAGTTAGTTTCGGTTAAATTTTTTTTTTTTCAACGCTTTCAAAAAAGGATTCTAGTTAGTGATGGCTGGTGAATTTAGGTTGTACCATATTTCAGTATTGGAGTATGGAACCCAAACAATATTTGAGGGCACGGCACGATTATCAGTACTGATTGAAGAAGTTTTGCAGCAAAAATTGAGAAAAAAAGTTACAAATATGCGCAGCCTCCTCAGATTACTTCTAGACCATTAGTAAAATTTTTGCAAACTATTTTGTTTTCGCAATCAGAAGGAAAATTTATCCCCTTTTTTTTGGTTTTCAAATATTTTGATTTTTACTTTTCTTATACCTAATATAAGGAAGTATAGTAATCGTGATTTTTTTCGACCTCGAGATTTTGATTGATATATACGTTTTGAACCCTCCTGAATCAATTCTGACTATTTTCCGATTGATGTCTGTGGGTGCGTGTGTGTGTGTGTGTGTGGATCTGTGCGTGTGTGTGTGTGTGCGTGCGTGCGTGCATGCGTACGTAAGTGCGTGCATGCGTGCGTGCTGCGTGCATGCGTGCGTGACTGCGTTCGTGCATGCATGCGCGCGTGCGCGCGCGTGTGTGTGTGTGTGTGTGTATCCCCTAAAATTCAAAAAATACTAATGGGGGACTTCCTTAATTTGGACGTTAAGATTTTCAACAATATTTTAGGTGACACATTAAATTTGGTGAATGTGGTATCACCACATGAGACATAATGAATGAAAGAAGAAAAAAGGTACAATTTCGGAAAAAAATTAAAAATTTTTATTGCACTTCTGGCCGAATCTCGACGAATTATAATGAAAAAACATAACTTTATGGAAGAAAATCGGCCAGCATGTCTGTAGTATCGCGATAGCAGCCACGGTTTTTGAGATAAAGCTTCCAAATTTGGTACACATGCTGTAAAGGCCAAAGACAATGATAAATTCGGTGATGAGCAAAATTGGCCAGCTGAAAAGAGGTCCACTGACTCAAACTTTTTTTGTATTTGCCTTTATAAAAAAATATATTCTTGATGAAAGATTATAAAACATGTCTACTATATCAAGCCAACAAAATATATTTTCCAAGTACTTCAGTTTGACATTTGAAATGTTTAATTTAGTTACAAAAATGTCAATGTCAATATGAAGAAATTTTTAGAACATATGACATGAATTATTATTGACGCTGATAATTAATTTTTTTAAAATTTTAATGACATTTCAAGGTATTAAAATTTAATTGAGTTAAGTGAAGAATTAAATCGAATGATTTTTTTAGATCAGGATGATATATACTGGTATAAGAAAGTTATGTGCTGGTCACATCAGATATTTTGTAAAGTATTGACATTTTGAAATTTACACATGGAAACTTGTGAAAGATATGGTATGGAAATTTCAGCTGATATTTTGCAAAAAGACAAAGAAGCTGCCAAGGTCGACAGTGGGTATGTGCGAGTGATTTTTTTCATTTATTTTTTTTCGATATCTACGAAGAACTTAAATATCAAAGTGTTATAACTTTACAAAAAATGTTTGAAAACCAAAAAAACCGTGTGATAAATTTTATTAATGGTCTAGAAGTAATCTGGGGAAACTGCGCATTTTTGTAATTTTTTCTCAAATTTTTTTCCATTTTTTTTTTCTGCAAAACTTCTTCAATCAGTACTGATAGTCGTGCCTTAAAATATTGATTGGGTTCCATGCTCCAATATTAAGATATTGTATAACCTAAATCCACCAGCCGCCACTGATTCTAGTACAATTTTCCAATTTCTAGTACAAATTTGTATTAAAAGTTAGTACGATTTAAAGATTTCCGATAACAGCCCTGCTGGCTACAGTCAGTATGGTTTCTTCAGTTCAAACGCATAGTTTAATGAGAAATTAAAAAGGTTTAGGCCTTCTTGGGAAACCACTTTAAAAAAATGCGCCAGCAGCACCTCAAGGGTGGTGTGGAAATGAGCCCCAACTTCCAAAGGCACCATGGTGCAAAAAAGGTTGAAACAATGAAAAAAAATGCCCAGAAGCATAGCTTTTTCAAATATTTCGCTTTATTATTTATGTCATGTTTATTACGATCGTAAATTCACGTTTCATCAGGATAATACGAAACGCACGTCGAATTTCATGTAACCCCCTTCTTCAATTGCTTATTGCTCGAACTTCATTGCATTTATTGACACTAGTAATTGAACGTTTTTTGTAGGAATTTTTAAGAGGAATATTTTCTTGAAATATAAAATTGTTTGTAGTTTTCGGGTTTCTAAGTAAAACACCGAAAACTACGACAGAGTGCGTTTGGAGTGGTTTTTTGGGATCAAACGACCACTTTCTACTTTGGAACATTTTTGATTTGAAAACTATCCACTTGACGTATATAATCCCCAACAGGCAAAACTTTATAATTTTTTTTATTTCTGTTAATATTAATGGAGTAATATAATACACCATAATTACAACATAAAGAGGAATTTGTTTTCACTGTAATATTGGCAAATTAACAGGTTAATAAAAATAGTTGTTGTAAAACATGGTGACTTTAATTTTTTTCCTTACATTAAAATACTTTGTGATTAAAATGGCTTGTCCTTAAAATTTTTAATATTCTTTCTTCCATAATGATCGACCACATTTTACTTTTTTAGGAAACAGCATTCAACAGCATAGCTGCATTTAGTTATATAACGTCATGTTCCTACTTGGGGTATGCAGTGAATGTGTTTCTGCAGCCGATGTATTTAGTGACGCCATATTTCCAAGTATACCCCGCCATGAGTGCTGCTTATGTAAGTAAAATAAATGTACACTGCAGAATTACCGAGTATATCAGATTTATCATATGAATTAATTAATTTATGAATATTAGATATATGAATGTCGAACTTAATACGGAAATAATTTTAAGTTAAATGGAATAGCAAACAATAAATGCAAACATAGGCATCCGCAGAATTTTCTATAGGGGGGAGTTGTTGGTCTTACAACAAGCATTCCATTTTCGAATAGTCACTATGTTCGATTAAGATATTCAAATTTCGAATTAATTTGTTTATTAATAATTAGCTCAGTTTACCTTGAAATCTCAATGTCTGCTAAAATGTCAAAATAGACGTCAAAATTTAAAACAAATAATTCCATTGTATGTGTTATAACCGTTTATTAATTTTAAACAATACAGCTCATTTTAAAGTATGTAACGGTCCGTTTTTTTTGAGATGGACAATTTGGATTACATTCAGCATAAATTATATGACAAATGGTTGAATTATAAGATTCCAAATTCGAACAAAATGATTTTACCAAACATTATTGTCGTGTCGTAGCGGGCAGAATTGTTTATAATCCGGTCAAAGTAGACATTTCAATTTACAATAATTCGCATAGAGCTGAAAATTGGTACAGATCTTGGGAACACTATTACAAATGAAATGTCAAAAATCCCCATCGATCCCACGTTTGTTAAAGAAGTTATTCAAAGTCAAATGTCAAAAATATTGTTTTTTTTTTTGCATTTTTCTGGTAAACGGTAAGTTTTATCATAAAAATGGATAGACAGAAGTTGTAGACCATGAAATTATCTACAAAAATTGTTCTTATACTTTTTTTCCTAAGAATCACCATTCCTGAGAAATCGCGATTCTAAAAGTTGAAGAAGTCGTATTCTACATAATATGCATACATTTCCGTACCACCTGTGAGGTAGTGTACTTGGCGCATTTTTTTTAACGTGGTGTCCCCGGTAGGCATACTTCACGATCTATTGTGAATGAGTTTTGTTAAAAAATATTCTATTAACTAAAAAATGGTACTATTGGAAATGATTTAAGTGGCTCGAATTATTGTTGATTTCGGGAAAATGTTAGTCTGACTGATAATCTTCAAATGCTACTTCAACAGTAATGTCTTCTTCGCTTTCTTCTTCTTCTTTTTCTTCTTGGTCTTCTTGCTGAATATCTGAAAATTGTTCTGAAAAAGATACATCAGTTGTCTCCTCATTGATATCATATAAATCTTCATCTGTTGCATTTGATTCAACATTGGAGCAAGACTGGCCTTGACAATTAGTACATACTGGTGAACAAAATAATCAGACTTTTTTTACAGCCACATTTTGCACTACAACCTTTTTTGCAATTGCAAAAAATAGTGTTAAGAAGTCTTTCCGGAGCAGGTGGGAGTAAAGTTTGAATTGGCTCCAAAATATTATCTATTAATTTCCAACCTCAGTCTTCTGGATCCAGTTGATTGCCTAGCCACACTTGAACTTGATATTATACTCGATATAAATGTTGATGAGCAGAAGCGGATGTTTGAGGAAGACAAGATAGTTGTACGCTTTTATTTTTCCGTGTATTTTTTTCCAAAACTTAAATATCTATACTTGTCTAAATAATCAATTTTTTTTAGAGCTCTATATAGAGCAAGAAGAAAGCGAATCCCTTTTGTGATGATGTCTTGTGGAGAAGAGTCAATCTTTTTAAATACTTTAGCGCAATCAATTAAATCATATTTTTCAAACAATTTAAATACTGTTGTTTTACCCCTTTTTGAAAAATGCTGATGTAGTATCGCAGCCAGTTATTGCATGTAAAAATAAGACATGATTTTGACATTTTGGATAAGCAGATAAACTTTTCGATGAATATATTTCTGTTCGTTGTTGAGCTTTCCCGGGTTTCAAAAAGTAAATAATCTTATTAATTGGAGTTCGTGCAGTCAGTAGTACTAATAAATCAACATCTTCACCAACAACGATAGTTGTATTTGCTGTATTGGATTGTTCTATGGCTGTTTCAATTATGAGGACATCATTATCAGTTTGTTTCACTAAAATAATCGCAGTTGTAAATTTTTCACATAACGTTAAAACGAAGCGAGACTTGTTATGAGTATTTGCAAGGAATTGTTGTTGGTTTGTTGAAACTGTCTTAAATTGATCTAAAACGACATCAGAAGATGAAGATGTTTTTGTAGTTCGACGACGTTGTTCTGCAGCTTTAATGTTTCTCTTATAATCATTCAAGCAATCAAACACTATAGTCACTCTATGACCAAAATGTCTATGTACATACTGAACAAGAAGAAGAAGAAGAAAGCGAAGAAGACATTACGGTTGAAGTAGCATTTAAAGATAATCAGTCAGACTAACATTTTCCCGAAATCAACAATAATTCGAGCTAGTTAAATCATTTCCAATAGTACCATTTTTTAATTAATAGAATATTTTTTTAACAAAACTCATTCACAATAGATCGTGGAGTATGCCTACCGGAGACACCACGTCAAAAAAAAATGCGCCAAGTACACTACCTCACAGGTGGTGCGGAAATGTGTGCATATTATGTAGAATACGACTTCTTCATCTTTTAGAATCTCAGGAATGGTGATTCTTAGGATAAAAAAAGTATGAGAGAAATTTTTGTAGATACTTTCATGATCTACAACTTTTGTCTGATCTATTTTTATGATAAAACTTACCGTTTACCAGAAAACGCAAAAAACCAATATTTTTGATATTTGACCTTATATAACTTTCTTAGCAGACGTGAGATCGATGGGGATTTTTGACATTTTATTTGTAATAGTGTTCCCAAGATCTGTACCAATTTTCAGCTCTATACGAATTATTGTAAACTTACTACTATTTTTTTGACTACTTTGACCCGATAATTACGGCTAGGCTCCGTCGCGCACGGAGGGAAAAATTGTGTGTTGTGTTTTAGCGAGAAAACATTAGAACGAGGCAGGCCATTGCCGGAGAAGTTTGGTGTGTAAAATATTGATGCCCTGAAACGGTGCTCTGAATTATAAATTTTGCGAGTGTAAAACGTTGGCCAGGCGATACCATTTCGTGGAAGGAACTGAGCTGCTGAAAATGTTATTAGACCCAGGCCTCACACTTGACAACGGAATAAGAATGTTTACTTTTATTGACGTCTCTATGACTAGTAAGATACGTAATTTCATGAAATTTTAACTTCTGAATCCATAGGCCCCCAGATACTATATGTATAAGGTGTCCCCATAGTACGTATTTGTTCCATAACGCTGTAACTATTACAGATAGAAAAAAAAATAGTTGATATAAAAGTTCCTCAGCATTCATCATTGTATACTCTAAAAATAATTTTAATCGTACAGGGTATTTTGTTTTGGCTGGGTAGTAATCAACTTTGTTAAGTTAAATAAAACACCCTATATATTATTGCATATTTGGTTAGTGAACGTCATGCAGGAGCTTTCCAATGAACTTCCATAACATGTACTTTGTTTGAGTAGTTCAAGAGTTATTTGAAATTATGTAGGAATTTTTGACGTATGTACAACATTACAAGAGATGTTGTATTCGTCTAATATGAAATATTTTCAAATGTTTCGATACGGTAATGAATTCCAATAAAAAAGGGCTTTCAAACCATGTATCCGGTTTTAGATTTTTTTCTACAGAATGTCCATAATTTTGTGTCGAACTTAGAGATTTATAAACTTAAATACCTTTTTTTATTTCAAATAGAACACCCTTTATGTTATTTCATATTAGATTAGAGAATTTCAAGAGCTTTTCGATGACCCACCATACTTCATATTTATTTTCAATGGTTTTGAGAATATGATCATTTATGTCCAAATTTTGAGAAACAAAAAACGTAAGTACCCTATTTTGAAACATTTTATGCAATGTTAAATAACCAATAAATAAAGAGGTTAATAGTTCGATGCTCTTTTTATAAAATTGATCCAATAGCAATCTATGAACAAGTATATTACCTTATAATAATTAATAAGTATTTAGAGTTCGCTAATTTGTTACCCAAGACAATTAATGGTATTTCTCTAAAGAATAATATTCCACCAAATCAGGAACAGGGAGAATTTACTAATTTTTCTAATTAGAATATTTTCAAATAAGTATGTATTAATTGAAATACGTACATTGCATATCTGAAAAAATACAATAAAACCAATTCAAACAAAATGCACTAAATTTAATTAACAAATAACAAAATGGCAACAAATAACTTAAATTATTATTCTAACAAATGTTCAATGTGTTCACCGTTTTGATTTGCGCACAAATTAAATCTATCCTGGAAGGATCTAGTGACATTCATTAACATTTGGGGAGTAATTGTATTGAATGCATTTGTTATTTTATTTTTCAAATCATTGACATCTCTGGGTTCTTCTTGATAAACTATGTTTTTAATAGTACCCCACAGAAAAAATATAAGCTTGTAAGATCGGTAGATCTTGGAGGCGAAGTCACTGGACCACCTCGACCAATCCAGCGTCTGGGAAACTTTCATTTAAATACTCTTACTTCAGCCTATAATGCGCTGGTGCACCATTGTGTTGAAACCAAAAGTCTAGCTATGATATTTAATGGTATATTTAGTAATAGGTCATCTAATTCATTTCGCAAGAAATTTAAGTATTTCCGACTAAACTTGTTAGATGTCCTTCAAAGAAATATGGTCCGATAATATGTTGTCCCACTATTCCAGGCCATACATTCATACTGAAACGATTTTGTGGATCAACTTCCCGAATTATTCTTGGGTTTTCTGTCTCGTAATAATGAAAATTGTGACTATTAAATCGGCCGTAGATATAAAATGTAGATTCGTCACTAAATAGAACGAAGTTAAAAAACAGAGGATCTTCATTAATTCTAATTCGTGCCCAATCACAGAATCTTGCTCTATTCTCAAAATCGAGGTTTGATAACTTCCGATGGCGTTGAATATGATAGGGATGGAACTTATTTTTCTTTACTACCCTATTTATCACACTATTTGAAATATCTAGTTGGTCACTGAGCTGCCTCACACTTACATTGCAAACTGATTTTCCTCTCTACTAACCTAATGAGTTCTTAAATACTTTTTATATTTTTAATACTTAATGTTGCTTGAAATCTAGTTTTCGGCCTTTCAAAAGCACTCAGTTGTGGGTGTCTTCTATCTGTATACCGTATGGGGACTATAAGGAAGGTAAATGGGAAAAACCAAATGTGAGGAACAAGGACAGATTGCTCTCATATCATACGTATGTTAGAAAAGGACAGAAAAACTGATAGTAAATAACGAAATTTGAATTAGTGGTAACAGGAACCCATAAAGAGAAGCTGGCGGTATTCTTATCACCGTTTGTTTGTTTGTTCATGCGAGTATTAGGTAAAGTGGGGAGACCGGCCAGCGACCAGCCGGTAAGAATAAAGAATAAGATACACCCAAAATCTCTGTCATTTTCTAACATACGTATTATATGAGAGCAATATGTCCTTGTTCTACACATTTGGTTTTTCCCATTTACCTTGCTTACGGTCCCCATACGGTATGTAACAGCGTACATTCTAGATGCTAATAAAGAATTTTTATTGTATTCTTCCAACATATGAAGCATATCAACTAATTGATTATCGTGAAAATTCATTTTTTTTTATAATTATTCCTGTTATATTAAACGCATAAAACCACAACTACTAATTGTCAATACCTGTTACAATCAATTATGACTACTGGCAGTCTCTTATTTTTTTGTTTCCATGGCTTACTTGAAATTAAACTTGTAATTTTTAAATATTGAGCGAATGAACAAGAACATATAATATATATGTTATTTTGTTCATTAACAATTCAATAAAATTTTTTGGAAATATATATATATATATTATATATATATATATATATATATATATATATATATATATATATATATATATATATATATATATATATATATATATATATATATATATATATATATATATTTAAGTTTATTTTGCTATTCCTGTTTTTTTTTGCTAATTCCTCATAGCTAACTACATCAAATTTGATACATTTATTTTTTATTTTTTTTATGTATGAAAAGAAAGTTGCTCATTTATTATTTATCAATGAACGAATTATTGTATAAAAGAGTTTAAAATAGTTAACATATTTTCTTCTTTATTTATTGGTTATAATTAGAATAAAATGTATCAAAAATAGGGGAACTTTTTTTCTTATTTCTTAAAATTTGGACATAAATGACCATATTGTCAAAACTATTGAAAAGAAATATGAAGTATGGTAGAGCAGCGGAAAGCTCTTGAAATTCTCTACTCGAATATGAAAGAACATATGTATAGGGTGTTCTATTTGAAATAACTAAGTTATTGAGGTTTTTAAATCTTCAAGTTTGACATAAATTTATAGACATTTATAGAAAAAAATCTAAAACAGGATACATGGTTTGAAAGCCCTTTTCTATTGGAATTCATTACCGTATCGAAACACTTGAAAATATTTCAAATTAAACGAATACAATGTCTCTTATAATGGTGTACATACGTCAAAATTTCTACATAATTTCAAATAATTCCAGAACTATTCAAAAAAAGTACATGTTATGGTAGTTCATTAGAAAGTACTTGACGTCTGCTAACCAAATATACAATAATATATAGGGTGTTCTATTTAACTTAACAAAGTTGATTACTACCCAGCCGAAACAAAATACCCTGCATGCAAAAAATTATTTTTAGAGTATGCAATGATGAATGCTGAGGAACTTTTGTGTTAACTTTTTTTTATCTATAATAGTTATAGAGTTATGGAACAAATATGCAATAGGGGGACACCTTGTATATTAATTTGTGTCTGAATTAAGTGTCTCAGTAACGTACATTTCGATAAGATTTGCAAATCTGCCCCGTGCCTTTGAACTAAAGTCGTGTAAAGATTTTACTTTACTTGTGTTTGCTTATTATTGACTGTTTAAATAGATACACATCTTTCAATTGTAGCCTGTGATTGTTAAGTTAAGAAAAACATTTTATATTTTAATCTAAATCTACAAATAAGTTGTGTACACTAGTTTACCTCAATCTAGATTTCTCTGACAGTAGTACAAGGCATGCGGTACAGTTTTTTAATAATTATTTTATCGAAACTATGAAAATTGCAATTTCAAAACTATGAAATCAGCGTTATCTATTAGCCTCCATAAAAGCGAAACAATATGACAACCACTCGATCTAACATTACGTCAAATTGAGGGGATTGTGAGAGGAAAGTTACAGTGACGTTTGAGTAATTTCAGGATATTTTTATGAAAATTTCGTGGTTGTAGAATAAGTAGCATGTAATACTCGAGCGGAAAGCGCTTTGCCATACTTGTATAACTATTTAAAATAGTTTTATTTAAATTTATTTAGTGAAACTAAAATCTCAAAGCAAAATACAAAAACGAAGTTCAATTTACAAATATCTTTATTCCATCTGACAGAAAATAAATTTAGACTCTTTTCCTTGGTCGGGGAAGCAAGCGATTAACTAGAAATCGTAAAATATATTTAAGATTAAACAAACTCGAGGACTGCAGGCAATCTACAACTTAACATCCAAAAATAGTCCCATCTATTTTATAAAATTTGTTAGGCGCCACCGTTTTTATGTTTTTGTTACCAAAGTTCTGTCTAATACTGCTACCGTAAAAAAGGAAACTGTGTAGCAACATCAAACCGTCTCTCATTATATTATTTACTAATGTCCGTGGCGGGAAGTCAAAACATATACAGAAGGTTCGTGTACACAGGCAGATTTGCAAATCATTAATGTTACGCCCTTAGTCGCACTTGAGCGGCATCTTCAGAGAGCAACAGCTGCTGATTTCGGTGCTAGGTATCTAGATACTGTTGAAATTAATAAAGATGACCTTACCAGCGGTTAGGGCCCAGCGTGCACATCCTTTTATTTCTCACTGACAAGATTTCAGAAAGCTTCCAAGCAGCTGATCATCTCAACCACAAAAAAATTGCAAGTTAACATATCTCCACCGTCCATTGCAGCTCCAACTTGTCTTCCACGTACTTAGATAAGGCAATACATTCACTTTTCGCCAAAATAAAGCCAATTCAATTTAATTACGATTTATTTCACCATTTAAATTGCAGATATTTCTCTTCCAAATCCTTTCGCCCAGAGCCAGCCAAACATCCACGTGCCTTAAGCACTGTGACAATTGAATGGCTGGACGGTGGTGAGGTCGGAAAGAGATAGAAAATAATTTAATAAAACAGTTAACACCTGTTATTTACGAACTTATTTAACCTTAATGAGTAACATTTTTTACTACATAAAAATTAAAATACTTAAAACTACAAAACAATCTCAGGCAAGATGTAGTAGAAGAATATCTTAAACTCACTAAACTTTGCATGAAACATAATTGTTTCCGATTCAACGATAATTTCTTCGAACAACATGAAGGAACAGCAATGGATACTTCTTTGTCACCATTCATTGCCAGTCTCTTCATCACAAGAACCTGTGATACCTTTGCTTTGAGATATCCCGATAAACCCAAACCATCCCGATAAACCCAAATGAAAAACCAAGAAGATGAAAATTTCTTAAAAAAATGTCATTTGGAGCGATGAGTCCAAATTCACAAAAAATTCTCATTATTGGTCGGACACAAATCCTCATTGTGTCAAACAAAGAGGTTTTCAAACTAGCTGGCAATTTAATGTCTTCTGTGCAGTTAGAAATAATTCTACAGTTATGCTGAAATTTCATGACAACAATTTAAATGGTAAGATTTTTTTCAACTTCAGCTACATAAATAACGTACTAGTTTATTTTAGGTTAAATTTACTTAGGCATCTTAAATGAATTTAAAAATCTATATTTAAATAATCTACCAGATGATGAGAAATCGAAATTATGGTACCAACACGACGGAGCACCACCCCTCGGACGAATGATCGTAAATGACTTTTTAGCCGAAAACTTCGAAACCAAGGTCCATTTCTTTGGCCATCAAGGTCTCCAGACCTAACAGCACATAATTTTTTTATATGGGGCTACATAGGAAACAAAGTGTTTGCAACTGCATTAACTAAAAAAGAGGAATGCCAAGAATGAGTGCGCACTGCTTTTCAGTCCTTCACCAGATATGATTCAAAAAGCGACTACAGACGCAGTACTTCGCAGATGCGAAAAATGTTTAGACGTCAACGGTGGTGTATTTGAACATCTACTTTAATTCATTTTTAATTTTGTTGTTAGCTGTTGCAAAATAATTTCCATTGTTATTTGTCTAGGATTTAACTCTTTCTCATTTAGGTTTAAATTGACAAAAATTTTTGCAATTTTTAATCAATCTGTTTAATGTGTTACGTGGATGGTTGGGTTTATCACAATATCTAAACACAAGAAATAAAAGTATTACAAGATTCAATAAAGAATTCTTACACAATAATTGGATTTTCTGAACTTTCGTAAGTATCTTAAAAACCGTCGTAGTTAACTATCCATATTTTTAATCGTAGAATTTGATAAAAAAGAATGGGGGTAAAATTGAAGATATTTGGTGTTTCTGAATTTAAAGTTGTGACCACTTTTGTACAGACGCTGTATAATATTTAAATTTTTTAAATTATTTTTAAATAATCTATGGCTATGCTGATTACTTCCACAGTAAAAGATATTTAGATTCTTGTATGGGTTATTCACCGGAAGAATTTATTTAAGGGTCTGCAGGTGTCAATATTTTGCTAAAAATATCTCGAAAACTATAAGGATTGTTATACAAAGTGACCTTAAAATTTTATAACCTATCAGTACCGATAAAAAAATATGTGTGTTCCATATAAAATAACAACGTTGACATTTGCTTCCGGTATAACCGGAAGTGATAGAAGTGTCAAAATATTTTAGTTGGAAAGATCATAAACTCTTTACTCTGCATACGTAATTTTGTAAAAAAAAATTCAGTAGTTTTCGAGATATGGATCGTGTAAGCTCCCGCTTGGACACCCTGTATATAAACATATAATATAAGCGTGATCTGAAGGGGGTGCCTAAAAATGGGCAACGACTGGTAAGGTAGTTTGTGTTTTATACGAAATGGTGCGTTATGCTTCCTAATTTGTGTGTTGGCTACTAGCGGACTGTTCATCAAGTTATTTGTGTAGAATTTTTTTAGAAATATTCCTAATATAATCCGCTAGTGGTTCAATGTCGAAACATAGCTGTTGTATCTCCCTGAGGTATATATTGTAGAATTTGCAATGAGGCGCAAAAAATTTCTTTTCCAAAACGGTTAACCTGTGTATATTCGTCGTGGAGCCGCTGCACCACGCAGGCGCCGTGTAAGTGATGGTCGACCTCAATATATTTGTGTATATTAATTTCTTATTTGTTATATTTAGTCTGCTATTCCTTGCCATAAGAGGATATAACCCCTTCGACAAGAAGTAGATTTTGCGTATAGTCATGTCAATGTGTTTCGAAAATGTTAAACCTTTATCCAAGTGTACGTCTAAATACTTGACGCTCCGTTTTGTTTGAATTTGCGTGCCATGGATCGAGATTGGCGTCAGGATTTTATTATTTTTGAAATTTTTAGTAAATACCATCTTATCCTCGTTTACCCGCATCTTGTATTCATCATTGTATTCCGTCGCCCTTACCATGTGAGACTTCAACAGCTGGTTTGCCGCTTGGACACTCCAGCTGTGACTATACATGGCAGTGTCATCAGCGTACATGGCCCGTTTCGTGTTGGAGAAAAGTGGAAAGTCAGAGACAAATAAGTTGATTAATTTTGGTGAAAGGACCGACCCCTGCGGGACTCCCGCGCGAATATCCCGTAAAGTTGAGAGTTTGTTATTCACTCGAACTTGTACCGTTCTACCGCTTAGGTAAGTGTAAATGAGTCTAATCAGACTACCAGGAAAGTTAAAGGTATATAATTTATAAATGAGCCCCGATATCCAAACAGTATCGCAAGCTTTTTCAACATCCAAGATCACCATGGCTGTGCTATTACTGCACCTTGACATCATTTACTATTCTTACCACCTGCTCGGTAGTGTTGTGGCCCCTTTTGAAGCCGAACTGATGGTGATCTACGATGTTTAGGTCATCTTGAATAATATTTATCCTGTTCAAAATAATCTTTTCTATTAATTTTGAAACAAAATACATTCACTTTTCGCCAAAATAAAGCCAGGTAGCATACCAAACTCAATGCACAGGTCTACACTGCCCAGCGGCTCAGTATTGTCTCCACAAGGCACAATGAAAAAGGTCCACCTCGGACCGCAGCTCAGCAGAGTCTGCTCCCCGCTTCAAGCGCTGACGGTCTCCATACCTCGTACCCCGACGCACACCGGTACGAAAACATATATTTCACAATTTCGAGGTCCAGTAGCGCCACGCACAAGGGTAATATTACAATAATTTTCAATAAAATTATTTTAAGCGAATCTGGAGCTTAATGTATAATCCAAACCATTTTAGTTAATAGAAGACAAATATGGTACACATTACTTATTCAAAAAAACGGACCGTTACACTTGTTTGACTTTAGCCCTTATCTCGGCTTGAGCTGCAACTTCACACTCCTGTAGGGTTTTCTGTATCAGTATTATAATAGATACACAAAAAATCCTTTGATGTGTAATCATTGTAATTAGTAGGTAACCTAAGAATTCAGTGTCAATGTATATTTTTCGTGCAAATACATGAAATGTATGTAAATTCTGAAATATTTATTAATTTAAATTTATTTTTTTGTTTCAGATGGTTGGTACATTTTTAGGAGTCATCTACGGGTATGATGCTTACAAATCATATAAGTACTTCAAGGGATACAGATAAATGTTTATTTTAATTAGCATTAATTTAAAGAATTAAACTAGTCGAAAATGCCAAATACAAAACCTTTGTATATTAACAATATTTATTATTTTTTTAATTAGATATTCTTTTATAGACGCCGTGAATATGTGTACTAATTTATTGATGTATTTGTATTATTTCTATGTTTTGTTGTTTTTAAATTTGTAGTTACACATCGAGCATAAAGTTGATAAAGTGATCGCATATCTTTTTATTTTTGAAATGTTTGTTTTTTTTAGCTAGGAATTAAGTGTAAGACCATGTATATAAGTTTAGACTTAAATCAACTAATATTGAGCCAGTAGTTACTTCTATTAATCTTGAAGATTTATGATTAGTCAACTAACACACCAGCTCTTTGACCGCCAATTGAAGCAATTGAAATATTTAATAGAATTATTAAATATGATATTAAAATCCTAAGTACTCTATATAGGGATTTACAATATATTATATACGAGTGTCGATTATATGGTGAATAATTTTACAGGTATTTTACGTTAACAACAAACATTTTAGATAAATTATATTTTGTAATATGTATGTAAAGTGGGAAGTTGAAGTATATGAATACATAATATCCGACACAAGAAACTATAAAAAATATAAATATAATAAGCTGCTTTCATTTTGATGAAATATTTCCATATTCTTGATACAAATTATGGTTTTTTTTCATTTACTGATTGATCGTGACGAGAAATTACTCATTTTTCATAAGTTTTCTCATAGTAAAGAACATAATATCCATTTTTCAACAGTTTGGCGAAAATCGGACTTGCATTAAAAGTCAAATTGTTGGGTTTAAATTGTGTCTCATAAATTCATTGTATTTTGATAACGATCTTTAGTTTTTAAAAACTTCATTTTAATTAATTAAAAAATTAATGACAATTTTGACATTGACTTCTCAGATAAATAAAATGTTAACTGCAGTATGACTATGCTTCAAATTACTCGAAATTCTGTGAAGTACTACGAAAAAAATTAAAACAGCAAAATTATAATGCTAAAAATTAAAATACTATTGAAAAAGGTTGTCCATTTTTAATAGTCCAATGCAAAGGGATAAATTTGTGTCAAAAACATTTTCAAAATTTAGAATAATTTTTGTTTTAGTATCAGTAATTAATCTATTTAAATTACTATACATTCTATTGAAAATAGGTTGCCATTTAATTAATGCTTTTAAAAATATAATCGTTAATATGGATAACGAAAAAGTAACAGGTCTAAATATGGCCCCTGTAGTGCACACTTTAACGAATATGTTCTTTTATGTTTCTAACCTGCATTTAAATTACAAAATAGTCTTATTTACAGAAATATCACACAAATAAATAGTTAAGATAATATCATATCCGACTTAGTGATTAAGAAAAGAAAAATGGATTCTAAATAGTGGGCGATTTTGAAATGAAAAGAGGAACATATGGTAAAATAGTTTATTGGGTGAATGAAATAAATGTGAACATAAGGAAATGAAAGATGAACATAAGGAATTTATTAAATCATTCATTTGAACATAATTTAAACAAAGGAAGACATTGCATTTGTTTCTAAATAACTGAAAAAAATTCATTGTAAGAGATAGAGGGGTGGCGTGATCGGGTCCCTCTTTTGATTAATCTGTTGAGAAGTATTTTTACTATAACAAGAAAAATTAACAGTTATCGACAACTAAATAAGAATGTTCATAGCAGTATATTCTATGAACATGTTCCAGTTTCAAAAAGTGTACCTATAGTGCAGTCAATATGGTGTAAAAATTCCCTTGACCTGGGCAAAATTGCAACACAAATGATTCTTTTTGCATTCTATTGTGAAAAGTGTCTATTTTAACATATTCAAAATTTCCATTAATCCCGGCGCAGCAAATCAGTCAAAATCCAAGATGGCGGCTGAATTTTGTATTTTTCATTACAAAATTTATAACTGCGTATAACTTTGTATTTATAAGGTGTAACTTGGCAAAAATGTTTAAAATACAAAGATAAACGCATAAAATAGGTATTGAATAGGTAAGATAGGTATTGAATCACTCAAATTGCCTATTATACATTAGGGAAAACTTTATTACACATTAGACTTACATGAACTAAAAACCATTATTTCAAAGTATGGGTTATTTTCCTTTATTGAACAAAAATTAAAATGATTTGGCTGTTTTTTCACAATTCATCATAATCTTCATCTCTACTTTCCATTTCTTCATCTTCTATTCGCTGCGGACTATTTTCACAATTTGTTTCTTGACCCTGACCACATGAACTGGTACATTCCAAACCATTCTTTCGGCAACTACATTTCATGGCACCACAGCCGGTTTTGCAGTTACATCTTACTATGCGTAATATACTTTCAGGTGCTGGTGGCAAATCCATTTTTTTCGGTACATACATATTATCATGTATATTCCATCCCCACTCTGTTGTGTTCAAGCCTTCTTGCATTTGCTTCCATATACAAATTTGCAAATATGCACGGAGGCTATGGTACTTGGCAGCTGATTCCGTTGGGGGAAGATTCTGTGGCTGAACGAAACATTTTGCCTTCGATACTTTATCAATAATAGTTCTATACCTAACTGTATTTATTGTATCATCTGGATTTCCACCAAAAATACATACCATTATCTTCTTTCCAAATTCTTCAACCTAACTGGGATTAAGGTTTGTTGAGCTGAACGATAGTGCAAGTTCACGAAAGTATTGATCTTCAACAAAACGTTTGAAAACTGATTGCTTTCCAATATGGAATATTCTGGAGGTGCTGTCACATCATGTATACGAATGTATAAAGAATAGACTGTTCGCTAAGCTATTTCAGAGCGATTATCTAATGGCATTGATATCATAAATGTTATTCTGTTTGGAAGGTTTTTTATCACTTCTGAAAAACAGCTTGTGGTATGCTTGATTACACCAATAAATCAGCAATACCAATAGGTCAGTGTCTTCTCCTATCACTGTTGTATTTTTAATTTTTGAAGATTCCACTGCAGTTTTAACAATGTCAACATCAGCATCATCAACTGCATGAGTTACTGAACATCCCTGTTGTCGTATTTCTTCAGCGATTAGAGTAATTATTTTCTGCTTGTTTCCCTTATTAGTGAGAAACATTTCCTTACTTCCTATGAATGTCATATCTGGTGTGAAGTTCACGGAGGGCAAAATTGTATTTGTTCGGCGATTATGGGTCATGTCTTTTACTGTGTATTCTGATGTATAATCATCAAAAACTACAGTTGCTTGTCCATAATTAGCCGTCATAAACGACGCATAACATCTTGCTATATCCCTGAATGTACTGTCATTATGCCATGGCAGGCGGTGCAGTAAGGACCCTCCATCGATCACATAACTTGTATCACCATTATATCATACATTATAAATACAAAGTTATACAAAGTTATAAATTTTTTTAATAAAAAAAAAATCAGCCGCCATCTCGGATTTTCACTGACTTCCTGAGCCGGCATTAATGGGGATTTTGAATATGTTAAAAAAGACACTTCACACAGTATAACGCAAAAAAGAATCCGTTGTGTTGCAATTTTGTCCAGGTCATAATTTATTTTTACTGCACTACTAATTAAGAAATTATAGTCCACCGCATGTATGTTTCCAATTTTTTTTGTAAGTATGAATATCTTTAAAATTCACTTTGAAACGATTTCTAATGTTTTTCAAGTGAAAAAGACAATCTAAAATCATAATGACCATTTTTTTTGTTCGGTATGAATTCATACCCACTATTTATTTTAGCGATAAATATTCTCTGTTACTATAGTGTAATTATTTTCTAGTTTTATATTAACTGTGTAATTAAAATAATTTTTTTTTAATAAAATAATTTAATGTCATAGTTTTTTTCTTGCTTCTTTCGCTGTACCTTTCCTTTAATTAGATAGTGGAAATAAAAATCTAATTTTAAATAAAAGTCAATTAATAACAAAATATCCCTGCGATTTGGATCTACTTTCTATTAATTTATATTACAATCCCGAGTTTTACTTTCTAATTGCTATTACTCCAATATTTTGTTATACAGAGAGTATTACTTATATAGCATTAGTTATATAAAAAATAAAAGCAATAGAAGGTTTTTCTATATAACGCTTGAGGAAAATGTTATTCCTGTATTATTGATTTCAATATCAATTTAGGTTTATTAGAACCTCTAAATTACTGCCGTACGTTGCAGAGGAATCTGCAATTGTAGTATACAATTATTAATTATCTTTTACTATTCAGGACAAACCAAAAAAGTACATAAAATATTTAATATTAATATTTCGTGTCTTCAATAAAAGTTCGTAAATATAAACACAATTTATAAGAAATAAAAACCACGCTATATATGAGCCTGAAGCAATTCAAATATCAGATTGTCTGTACCATCACCGCTTCATAAAGCAAACCAATAGTGATATTTGTTATTATCAGGTTAGAGCCTGTAAATGTTTGCCCTTCGATATATAGTTATGGAAGATAGATACTTTTACTTCCAATTTCACCATTTAGTGAAATAGATGAGATGGCAACTGATAATGACAATCGTGATTCTAAACACAGCCATAGCCCATAACCATCTTACAGTTAGAAGTATGCCTACTATAACAAAAACTGCTTCCACATGCCATATGTGCCAGCTAACATCGAGAACATATAGACAGAAACAATGAGATCTGGTGAAGTATGGCTTATTATTGTGATTATTAATCTTGTTTGCCGGCAAATAGACTTTTTCCACATGATGTCATGATCTGGACTAACAAATGCTATTGTCACTAGAGAATAGTATATGTAAAAATCATTGACTTCGATAAAATAAAAATGTTTTAGTTCTTATACAGTTAATAAAAGTTGAATGAGACAATGATGTAATATAATATGCTGCCATGCAAAAAACTTTTAATTCCGAATTTAATTTTTTTTGTTTGCTTGCACATCTTTTTTGGATTTGCATAATTTAACAAACCTAATTTTTGAAAATGACGTGTTTTTTGAGAGGGTTGAAACGGAGGGTTGTTTTTCGGTGTAGATTTAGAGCTTTTCACAGCGTTCTACAGTAGCAATTTAACTTTTTTATTTTACTCTACACAAATGTATTCATTTCTTGACATTTTGCATTTCATTTCATCTTCTTATCTTTAATAGTTTTGGGAAATAGAGCATTTTTTATCAAACTAAGTAAAAAGTTAATGAGATAAAGATTTTTATTGAGAACAACATCATAAACAAATCAATAAGCAAATTGGAAACTAGTTATTTGGTTAGGTACATTATAAATAATTATTGCTTCCCCTTCGACACATTAAAAGTTCATGAATTCTATTTGACATGGATCTGAATAAATTTTGGACATATTATTCTGGCATATTATTCCAATTCTCCTCGAGGGTTACCGGGGCCCAAACCATTAAGGATTCCCATTGAAGGAGCTAAATATTATGTCGAGGACATGTAGAATATCGCTCACCTGATCGTCTCCGTCAGAACTAGAAATAGAAATTGTGGACTCATCGGTCAAAAATACCGTCCTCCATTGTTCATTACCCCAGTTTGAATATTGACTAGCAAAATTCAGAAGAACAATACGATGGTCTTGGGTTAGTAGTGATTCAGTTGTTGGTCTTCTATTGTGAATTTCAGATTCATTGGTTCTCCGTCTGATCGTATTTACGCTTACCAGGTTTCTACTAGCAATATATTTAATCTTGTTTTTACTTTGGTAGGATTTTCAAATTTGTTTTTTAAAACTGAAAGCCTTATGATTCTGTATTTTGGCTCATTCGTTACAGTTTTTGGACCGGACTCCATCCTTCTAAGTGTATTTTCTGCTACTACAATGAACGGGATGCATAACGAGGGCTTCTTCCATCTTGAATAAAAGCTAATACTTTAATATTTGCTTCATTAGAAAGAGCCATACTTTTTATCAAAGGTTTTTACCAACCTTGACAGGTAACAGTGCTTTTGTCACAACAATAAATCATAGACAATTTACATACGTTATAACCACCGGAAAGCTTATTTGTGTTTGTGTGCCATGTCACTTGGGTACCCTTTAGTACAGTAGCGGTATTTTAAAGTTTTTATTACGATAACGGTCTCAAGTGCCAGTTCCTATTTTAAAGTCTAGCAGCACCTCTTTATTCTATCAGCGGTATGATAGAAGCTAGGGTAACTCGGTGAAGAAACGGAATGTCAGGCGGTCTGTGTGTGTTTTTATTGGTTTATCGGTTAGGCAGAGAAATTTCTCTGCCTAACTCGTCGAACTACACGTACATCACATACCTATCAAATAAGAAATGATGAAAAACAAAATAAAACCAGCCCATACAATGAAATTAAAATAGGAAATTTATATTAGCTTTTAACCTTGAAAAAGTCCGAAAACTCTGACGAAACGTAGGATAAATTGTTCATGTACCTGGCTGGAAGTCCTCTAGAAATAAAAATAGGAAATAAAGTTTTTCTGTTTTTTATTGAAGAAATAATTTATATATTTAGATTAACTATTGATGTCCTGTGTTAGGGCTTCCTGACTACGTGTTGCGAACGGAATGGTTTGTATATTACAGCCCAGGGCACCTAGTGAGATTCTTTTCAGAGATCGAGGTATAAAGATTTCACCGGCGCGTTAATGCAACTATGACTGAGAAGGGACTCTTTTCAGAGATCGACGTATAAAAGTCCTATCTTTACGTTAATACCAAATAAATATGACAACCGAATAATCCCGATGCTTGTTTATATAGCAGAGCAATTTAGTTTTATTAACTCGGGTCTGCATTGCAAAACTGCCCCTTAAACTTACTAAACCAGATATATGCGTGAATGACTGGAGATATTCGAAGTTAACTTTTGTTAGCTAGTAATAACTTAGCCACTGGTTATCAAATCAACTTCAAGCTTATTCTCTGTACAATATAATTATAGTGAACACGAATATCGTACGGAACGGTTTATGCATTACCTCCCGGGGCACCTAGTGAGATTCTTTTCAGAGATCGAGGCATAAAAACCTCACTGCTGTCGCTGCACGTGCACCTGTTGAAAGGCTTTTCAAAGATCGATATATAAAGATTTCACCGACATTTTAAAGCAACTACGACTGAGATGGGACTCTTTTAAGAGATCGAGGTATAAAAGTCCTATATTTACGTCAATACACAATAAAATGACAACCGACAAATTTCGATGATTGTCGTTGATTGGATAACCCAACTTTATCAATGAATCGCGGAATTTCCCGTATATCTCTGACTTATTCGGAAAATAGGTACTTCGGACAAAACATTACAGTGGTAAATTCAGGCACAAAGGGTAAAAGAACGGAAATACACATAAAAACAGTAAAACGGTCAAAATTATTCTTACCAATACCTGGTTGCGGAATGCACTGGAGATCGGGAGCTGAGTGCTTCTTATTTGAGCACTCACCGGAGCCAGAAAAACCACGAGACATTCAAGAACATGTAAAATTTCTATTGTTCCTTTTCGGAATATTGCACTGGTCTACTATATGGGAAGATTTGAGTAGATGGCGCGCGCAATGATGAGTCGCGATTTAAAAAAGCGCGCGATACGTTTTGTTGGCTGTTGTTATATTTTCAATTACATTTTAATTAAGAAATAATACAAAACAGGTAAAGTAAAATCGTTTATTGATAGACAATCAAACAAATATTGAGCCACAACGAATGCAATAATTAAAACAAGATATTTTAAATAATCTAAACCACAGAAAAATAAATGGCTATACAAAAAGTTAAGCATTTTACAATGAAATAATAACGATTATAATACTTTCTTGAACAACAGGTACAAGTACCTATGTAATACAAAACTTATGTGGCAAGTACAAAAATAGATAAATAAGCCTACCAATAAGGAAAAAAATTTGCATTTGCTTCCTAACATCCCAGACATATGTATTAACATCGATCAATGCTGCACATTATTTATACAATGTGGTCTGCAATTTAACAATATTTCTAACAAATATAATAGTAATAATATTTAATTGGTTAGGTCAAGTTTACATTAACAAAACATATTACTACAAACACTGATAGATTTTTAAAAATAAATATACACATCCTATACAAGAACGAAGAAGTACTTGCTCGTAGGTACATAAATTATATACCTAATTAATAATTATTGGGTAAATATAAACATATTACAGTTTCAAGCAACATCAACATTTGGAATTATAAAAAAACATTAATAATAAAATTAAAGTTTTCAAGTCATAAGAAGTTAATAAAATAAAACATATTTATTTATTTTTTAGTTTGCAAACTGTTTCTGACTACTGCTGGAACAAACCTCATATCAACAACTGGAATTGACGCTGGAATATCCATAGCTTATGTTTAGATTTGTTTGAATCCGTACGATTCTGGATGTTTTCTTGGTTTTTTCTTTTACATCACCAAGAAATCCCAATTTTCCACACAGCTTTCATGATCTCCCTGGTTACAATTTCATAATGATCAGAACACGAATACCATGAGAAGTTCACATTATCAAAGATGAATTCAGTGACAATAACAGGTGTATGGCAAAAGGTGTCTAATGTGTTTTCTAATATTGTCATGGCCTGACCTACAACCACTACTAATGGTTCTAAAGGATATAGAGAATGTTCTGTATCTGACCATTCCTTAAGACTTATAAATAAATTATGAGACGACTCTGGACTTGACAACAACTGGTGACAGCAGGTTGAACAATCTATATGCTCAAGAATAACCCACTGTCGTAAGAAACTGATAAAGTTCCGTTGTTCCTTGCTCCACTGCTCTGGCTATTGCGTCAGCTGTATTATCACCTAATGGCGACTGGGATGCGCTGGGTGTGGAAATTGATGATGCGACCACTTGTTCATCATCCACGACTAAAAATTTCGTAAGGTTTGTCAGCAGCTCGTGCTCATCATCCTCACAATTGCTACCTACTATTTTTTGTTTCGTCAACCCATTTAAAATTTGAGTTTTTAGACTGACTGAATACTGCACGGCTGTTAAATTGTCTCCGCACCCACAGCCAGCACTAACATCCCCAAATAAGTTTTCCAACGCATCCTGGTTGAGAGAGCGAGGTTTTATAGCAGTTACTCCTCTTAAATGAATGAATGTCCAAATTTGCCTGATGGCGTTCAAACTAACTAACCAACCAATCTGGGAAGGCGGTTTGCTGGTTTTCAGACTACCTGTTTTTGTAAATCTCTGAAACTGCCACCGCTTAACCACTTCAAAGGCTCCTTTCCAATATTATAGATGGGCTGATTTTTCTGTCACACAGCATTTCAGCTCCTTTCCGTCTTGAGGTGAAGCTCTGCTACTATTGAAGCTGTCAAACAGCTCATCCACTTCCTTCACAAATATACCTGTTGCCAAAGAATGCTACTCCAATTCACCTGCGAAATTGTTGAATAATTTCAGATGTCTGTATGAATATAAACTATTCGACTTACCTCGACTTAACAATGTATACAATAATGCTCATCATTCGGGCAGCAATATTCACTTTCATGGCAAATTGCATTTTTGGGTCTAAATGGGTTGACTTTATTTTGTGCATTGCGCTAAACACTAAACACTCTGGTCAATATCATGTACTTTCACGATATCTAAAAAATGGGCCTCCATTGTCTGTTGTGTCCTAGTAACATCAACTGGCAGCAGTGCGTTGTGTTTCCTAAATAATGATACTGTGCACTTAAGGAGATGGGGTGGGTCAAATGTAGTAAAAATATGTTTACTGTTAACAGAAATATAAGGGTGTTCTATAGATGTGCCCATTTCCTTTAAAGTTTTCACATTTGTGGACGCCATATCATATATCGTAGCGACTACATCTACCCCTGCTACATGTTGGCATGCTTGAATGACGTTGGTAATGCAAACTAGCAAAGCATTCGCAGGACAAGCTCCGTTTGAAATAGTATGCAACTGGCTGCAACCAATTTTGCAATAAACCTTGTAGCAAGAAAACTAATACTTTATTTGTCAATTTTTTTAAAGTTGTAATTGTCACCCAGCTCCTCAAAGCCGATGATATGATCAGAATGACTATTATATTGCACATGTTCTTTGATGTCAATCTCATCAAACAACAGTACACAATATTGGTCTTCATCTTCAGTTATACACTCTGCAATATGCTAAAAGAGGTGCTCGATGATGCCAAAATGAAATGATACCTTTTGCAACATCGTCAAAAGAGTATTTTTTGAGGGAAGGGCCACAATTTTTCTCAATAATGTGTAACACCTCGGGCTTTTTTCAGCAATACTAGGGCAGTAACTTTTTATTTTCATTTTCTGCCATGTGGTGTCCGCTTGGCACAACGTAATTGAAAGATGAGGAAATCAGTAGTGATACTTGACATGCCCTTAAATGTATTTCTTACAATAGGATTGTCTTGAAGATCTGTTAAGGCCCTTATGTTATTGGCCTTTTTCTTGCACAACTTCTTCACGTTTCTAATATGCACTTCTTTTTCATACTTATTAAATGTTGCTTTCTAGGAGAAGCATCAACACGAGAGACTCCTTAATACCTCGAAACATGGAGCGGTGAGTAGGGATACTTTTACTCCTTTGCAGACTGGAACAGCTTGGAACTGGGTCTTCAATTACTGCTTCTCATGTAATACAATATCCATGTACTGCTCAAATTCAGGTAAAAAATGTGATTTTGCTAACAAAACAGCCACAAAGCTTTACATGCAAAAAATATGTCTTTTCATATATATGCAATCTTGCAAATTACGTAGTATGATGTTTGTAGCTTGATAGAAAACAAAAGAATGAGTATATCAACGAATCTGACTTATCAACTTCGCTGAGTAACACAGTACAATAATAAGAACGTAGAGTGTACATACTCCAAGTAAAAGAAGTCAGTAGCCAATAACTATAACATACCTATGCCTGTATTAGTACTTTCTAAAAACTCTTGATCACTACTAAGCTTTACATTTCTTTGTATTACCATTTCTTGTGAAGGTTGCAGTTGTAGTTGGCATGGGAATAATCTAGAAACAGCATCAACACGCAGTCTCCGTGTTGGAAGGTTCATGTAAATGTCTATAGAAAAATGACGATTGCAAACCAAATAGTTGCGAAGTGATACGCCAGGAATATATTTCATTCCCATCATTTCTTGCCAATTTTTGGACCTAACAAGAAGGAAATAATTTCATTTAAATACCTTTAAAACACAAAACACGAATTTAGTTTTGGTCATTGACAACGAGCGAGCGCGTTGATATTTAAACAACTTCCCTACGTTAATTCATATAAACACATGTTTATAAAATATTCCAAGGCTGGGAATCGTTTTATCATAATTTTTAAACTATATTTCTGAAAAGAAATAATTTAAAACAACCAAGTACCAATATTCAAAAATAAATCAGTACGGTAAATTATTAAACAAATTGAAACATATTTCTTTACCATGAATAAATGATTTCAACTTGCTTTGATATCGAACTAAATTAAATTAAACTACTTTCTTCTTACTTGATTGAATACAAACACAATAAACGATTTATCATTAGAATAATAAACAACCTAAGATTACTCTGGAAAGAAACCGGTTTGAAACAATTATATCTGAGAAATAATTGTTATTCCAAATACTGGATTGGGAAAATAAATTTAACGGTTCAAAACGGTTTTAAAAGATATATCAACACAAGTTATTGTATACAGGGTGTACCAAAGTGAACGAAAAACCCTGGTTACAATAGAAAACTATTAACTGAAAAAAAGTCACTTCGTTACAGGGTTAATTTATGCTTATGAAAAAATCCCAGTTGTTTGGCTGCTAATCAAACCCAGGACCCCAGAAAAATTTTAAATTTAAAGTTTCAAATCGATGGTTCTTCCGGAACATTCACGATCCGATCGTAGCAAACTTAACATTCACGCGCCAACTAGTGACAGTTGAGGAGCTACACGGTGGCAGAATAGGGGAGATAAACAAAACGAAAACAAAGGAGTCTGTTACATTAACTTAATTGGCGTATTGGTAATTTTTAACTTAAAATTGTTTGCTTATTCAGATGTTTATACTTAAAATATTTAACTTAATAATTATGGAATAATTTCTAACAGTGGCGTGCCGAGCGTTTCGGGGCGGAGGGGCACAGCATTACTTGGGGCGCAAATAGTAATAAATAAATTGTGCATTCAAATAATGAACACAACTCAGTATGAAATAGGCTCATCAAAACTTATAGCAGAATCATAGTAAGATTCTTCTTGTTTTTATACTTGTCAAAACCACATCTAGGTTTATAGTTTTGATTTATTACTGATGGTGCAATGCCATTACCACAGTATCCTAAACACTGTGACCATTTTTAAACTAAACTAAAAAAACTATAAGATTAACACAGACAAAGATGGACGAGACAGTAATCTAAGCACTCGGAGTGAATTTTATTCATAAGGGGCGGAGGATTTGCACCCCAGACTCCTACCTGGGCATGCCACTGATTTCTAATCGAAAAGATATGCGGAAATAAAAAAAACGTTTCTGTAGATTAATGGGGGACATAGATTAGCAGTTTTACACAGCATGTAGCTTTCACCCTCTGAATCCCAATCACCCCATTTAAAAGCTTGAATGGAAATATACACTTTGTAAGACCTCAAATTAAAGTTTTTTAAATTATTTATTTATTTATATATTTTTATTATCTAAGAAATGTGAAAAAGCCAATTAAATATGTTAAAAATGATCGCAATAATTATCATGGCAATAATACAATCAATTTTTAAACTTATCTCTAAATATTTGAAGAGTAATGGTGGCAAATTCGGTAGTGATTCTTTGATGTAGTTCCTTTAGATTAGGTGGTTGTGCGCGAAATACAATAGATTTCAAATGGCCCCACGAAAAGTCAATGGAGTATGTTCTGGTGCTCTTGCTGGTCATTCGTTACTACCTCGCTACACTGTCTATGGATTATGATATATTCTGTCTAGGTATTCTCTAACTGTTGTGCAATAATGATGGGGAGTTCTGTCTTTTTGAAAAAATGTTTCATTGGGATGTAAATCCTCATTATTCTCGGTAACTTTCATTATTAGAGGATCCATGACATTTTCTAACATATGAAGATGTCAGTAAGATTTTCTTCATTAAATAATGTACCGACTACCGGTCATTTAAAATTCCAGTTCAGACATTGATTGTTTGAGGACGTTACTCCCCTCTCTCATCCAATGAGGATTTTTTTCACTCCAATACCTAAAAATTTTACACACATTTTCTCATATTGTTCCGATAAAATAAAATATTTTTTAGTTACCTGCAATTGGATATATCTGTATATAATACTATTCAGAGAAAAGCAAGACTCTGAACGGAAACAAATGTGCCTCATATAGATTCGATTATTTTGAATATGTTGAAACCATATTTCACAGAATTCGAACCTGTAGTTAAAATCTGCTTCAGGCAGTTTTTAATGTGGCTGGATTTTATATGGATGAAATTTATCTCATCAAGATCTGGTGTGCAGACGAAAGGGAGAAATCTGAACAGCAACTATTTGACGAACAGATTGATTTGTATCTAGATACACATGACTTAACATTACACCACATTTTGTTTCGTTTTGCAAAATAGCTCTTTTCTTGTTCAGAAATGAACCAGACATTCAAATTTAGTAAGAAACTGTCGCACATATAAATCTGATCTAATACATTTTTATGAGGATGGAATTCTTTAAGCCTAGTTGCAGTTTGTACTGTATTTTTGTGCATTTCATTATACTGCAAAAAATAGTTCAATTATCTTATACGCTAATACCATTATTATCGAGATACAGTAGATCGAATAACGAATAGATATAAAATGATTCGATTTTAATCTTCGACTTTTTTTGTTGAAAAAAGTAGGTGCTCAGATGGTGAAAACACGGAATACACGCAAAATGAAACATATTAAGTGGACTCATTGTGTCTAGAAGTATACCATGCAAAACAAATTTAATGTCTCCGTCATAGAATTGACAGCCATAACGGCTCCTTTGAAATGTGCGAAAATTAAAATATTTGAATTAATTTTTATTAGGGACCAAATTAAGACCATTCTTAACATCTCGCTTCAATGGTTTTAAGCTAAAAAAAAAACAGGTTCTAAAAACTGGCTTTTTTCATATTTCTTTCTGTAACTCTGTAACGGCGGCTTTTGTCCTCAAATTTGTGAAATGTTAGCAGTTAACAGACAATTTGAGTTCATAGAACTATTGAGATAGGTTTCGAATGTAATATGTACTGTTATCAGTTTGATGTCAAGGCATAACTCATGTAATTCTCTAATTGAGATGTATCTTGAGGAATTTCTTATGAGGCGAGAAAACTTGTTCAGGATTTTCAGTTTGTATAAATTCGTCGCAGACGCGGAATCATTTATATAATTTTTTCATCGCTACTATAAGTAGCCGCAATTTGAATTGAATAGGAACGTTGAGTACTACCTACTATTTCAATTAGTTTAAATTTTAACATTAGATGATCTGTGGCTTGTGAACGTGCGCGAATAGTTAAATTATTCTTGTAATTTAGTTATAATAATATACTTTTTTATTTGAAGGTCAGTTCTGAATATAGTGTAATATCTCTATTGTAATTTTAGTAAAACATGACGCAATAATCTAGTTTTGTGCATGGAATTTATAATGACCTATCTTAAATAATTAAGATTATTTCCCTCATCATAAATCTAACCAATAAGAAACATGAAATTTGTACCACGTGCTTGTTTAAATAAGTGATTATTTTGCAAAAATTATTGGTTATTTTTCACCGAGCTGTTCATTTATTTTTGACATGTAACGTAGTGATAATTTGGTTTATCAGTGTCATTAACACTTACTTACCGTCAAATGGAAGTAAATAAAGAAAGTACTCATTTCGGAAATGTTTCACTTTCCGAAGTTGGTAAAGAAATCCTAAGAAGTGTTCCTATTAACACAACAAAAACGCACAAATCTGTATGGAGCCAATTTACTGATTTTTGTAATGAAACAACTAATTTGAAGCCACTACAACTATAGATTGTATTGCATTGGTACTTAAAGACTGGACTTTCAATATGAGACGGAGAGATGATAAAGATTTTAAGGAAAATGTGATAAAAACCATGTGGAACATAACTGCAAGAATGCTTCAAGAAATGTATTTTTTTAAAATACAACGTCATTTTCGATCCTTTTAAGGATATTCAATTTAAGTGCGCTAGGGATGCTCGTAATGCTAAAAGAAGATATTTACAGAAAAATATCACGAAAAGAAAAGCCTCTTCAGTTGCGTTAGATTCAAAAGATCATAGAAAATGAAAATGCTCTGGAATGAAAACACTCCTGAAGGACTGCAAAAATAACTTTTCCATATTATCGCAGGTGAGCTCGCGTGGAGAGGCGGAGAAGCCGCAAATTGCGTAACAAATCACTTTAAAGAAGAAATTAATAACGGAGGACAGACAACAGGTTAAAAACCGCTCACTTTTTATTTGCGACTATTTAACTAAGTCTTTTTTGCCATTTTAGGACGATTAGAATATAACTCTGTGATCAGTAAAACCACACAAGGAGGCGACAAGAAATGCGCCGATATCAAATGGTTAACGCCTAATGAAATTTATGCCGATCTATGTCCTGTAAGGCTATTATCTAAGAAGGGTTCCAAAATTACAACAAATCATTTATTTCTGACATGCAGTAGGTACTGAAATAAATACTAAAATTCCTATTGGTACAAAAATTCACCGATTGGAAGAAATGAACTGTCCAAATGAACAAGCAAATCAGCAGCAAAAATCGGTTTAGATACAACAACTGTAATAATAACTAATCATTCCAATCGGGCCACAGCTGTCAGTAACTTAATAAAGAATGGAACACAGGAGTAAAAGCTTAGCAAAATAACCGGCCATGGAAGTCCAAATTCCATGAAACCGTATTTGAAAATAGATGCCCTACATCATTTAAACGTGATAAATAAATTAAGATGTAATCCAAATGAAATACAAGATGAACCACGTACTTCTAAGGCAACATCAGAACATACAACTATTCAAAACATTAATGAAGAAAAACAAGCTCAAATTGTATATCAAAAATGTAATTTTTTTTATCAATTGTGCTAACCCAACGAAAAATAGTTAATTTGAATTGTCTCTTTATTAAAAAAAAAACGAATTGTCAATGTAATTTGTACTTAATAATTGTTATGAAATAAATAAAAATTATGATGACAGACAAACAGAAAATTCTCATAAAATTTCTTTATTGGTGTTAACACCAATATCCTACAGAGACGTACTGGGTATGTATCATATCATAATACTTAAATAAATACAATAAAATCTCAGTAAGCGATGTTCGCTGTGGTGAAAAAATATAACTTCTTGCCAATTTACTTTATTATCAATTGCCACAGAATTCATTTTGTTTGTTTTCTTAATATTATTTTGTACATGTTTATCTGCTTTTTTTATCATTGTGTTTTGTTGTATATTAACAACGGGTTTTTGCAGATTATCAGTTTGAGTTGATATATTCTTACAATTTTTTGCAGTTTGTGTACAAACTGATTTAGTAATTAATTTTGTTTGGTTTTTCACTCCTAGTCCTTTTCAACTCATTGATATAAGCATTTAGGTCCTTAATATCTTTTCTTGATCTGTAATGAGTGCATTTAACTCTTCTTCTCGAGCGGATACTTCTGTCAGGGAAAATTTCGCTATCTCTCTTCATTTTCACAATATGATTTTGTTTCATTTCTGCCTCCGCTGTAAGTTCACACACGGTTTCTTCTAAGATATCAGTTTTTCCTCCTCTGAACTTTTTGTGTTATAAGAATCGTCGTCATTTTCACAGCAGATAATTTTGTTGCCATTGAGAAACCGTATCTGCCCTACATTTGACTTAGCTATACAACATTTATGTATAACCTCGGAACACTTTGTACACACATAGTGTGCAAAGGGCCTTGATTTACAGCACTTAAATTTGACATCCATAGTTGAGACTCGCAGAGAGAACGCACACGACCGCACCGCACCGTTTCCAATACAATAATTCCATTACAAAACAAAGAAATCCATTCGTTAAACCCTCTAGGTGCCAAGATGATCAGAAACTAAAACTACAAAACAAATTGCCAGCAAGCAAGGTATATTTCAAAGGAATCAAAAGTCATACAACTAAAATCTCAGTGACTCACATGACTGAGTCGGCTCTTCCAGTTAATATACTAGCGGATTACTTTAGTTACCTCTAACCGAAGTTAGGCGTAGAATAGATAATTCATAGTTACGATGACTACTCTGCACCGAGCTCAGTTCTGTAAGTTTGAGGGTTAAAAACAAATGAGGAGCTCCAATTCAAAATGCTGTTTGCAACAAAATGTAATTATTCCCCAAATTGATTATGAATTTGTAATGATAAAAGTAAGGTCCGTAACAAAAATTTAAATATGCTTTACTTTTTGTTTCAAAAATCAGATACCATTTGAGAAAAACTAGGGTATTTTCCCATTTTTTTTTTTTTTTGGAATTTGAGAACTTGAGATAAAAATAAGAGACACGTGTCTTTTCTTTATTTTTTTCTTTTTGTATAAACTGAAAAAACAATTGAGTTAAATTTTCGTAATGTCACTGTGCAAATTCAAATAAAGCGCCAAATGTAATTATTTTTAGGATATTTCATAAAGTTTGTTCATTAATGTTGATTCTAACAAGTTTCAGCTAAGAATAGAGAGAGAGACGGAGAGAAATTTTACATAAGTTGAAGAGAGATAAATTTGTTTGAATCTGCTAGAGTCAACACTGCTGAACAGTCTACAATCTGCAGTCGTATGGTACCGTGCCAGATTTGACATTAGACCATAACCTCATTTTTTGGTTTTTTATTATTGTAAAAATATAGCAGATAAACTATCTGATCTACAATCTACATGTTCTATTTCAATATTTGTGTGCCAGTGGAATTTTTTTAAAATAAGTACACAACAAAAATGCTAAAACAGTAATCACAACAGCATGATAAAGTACCAATCTTGCCAGTGTTCCAACAAATTTTTAGTGATTTCCCTAGCTTACGCTTCGTGACTTAATTATGAAAAATTTTAACTTTAAATTGGAATAACTATTTTATAATGTTATGTAATATATTTTTTTATTTCCGGAAAAACTGCATTTTTACCAAATCCGAAATAGCACCACGTTTAAAAGAAATTAAACTAAGACAAAAGTAGACAAATCTTAGATTAATTTTAAATTAAATAAAGAACAACTTAATACTTTTAGTCATTAGTGTTGATTCTAGCAAGTTTGAATTGAGAAAAGAGAGAGGTGGAGAGAGATTAAGTGACAAAATTGCTTGAATCTGCTAGAATTAACACTGATGATTAAAGCTGAAAATCGTTTCCATGTATCACAGTCATATAATACAGATGTACTTACTGTCGCCAGCAATCACCTTGACTTTCGAGTTGTGTACACGTTAAGTCACTTGGGCGTATTGCATATTGTTTTTGTGTTTTTATTTTATTTGTTGTAATGTATTGTTGATATTAATTTAATAATAAAGCATGGCAAACGTATGCAGGGGTAGAAAACGGCCATTTGCTGACAAAGTGGATTTATTCTATGATGGTGCTATAATAATTTGTAAAGTGTGCGAGAAAGATTTGATGTGCTGGGATAAGCGTGATTGTGGACTTCACGTAAATAGTGTACACCATAAAAATAAAAAGAATGGCGTGCCTTCGACAACACAGTTCATGTTTGATTTACTATTAATGCTGATTGCCTGTGATGTTCCGCTGCACATATTCGATAAACAACCATTTCGAGAGTTCTGGAATAAATACAATGCCCAGGTAAAGTTAACAAGTCTCACAACGTCATGTAACTATCTACCAACTGTACACGTAGACATGGTAAATAAGATGAAATGTGAATTAAAAAATACACGGCTGCGGTTATCTGTTGATGAGACAACAGATTGTAAAAAAAATTCTATTTTAAATATTATAGTACGAGTACCGGCTCTCTTAAACCGACAGTTCCACTGTTACTTGCTAGCAAAAGACTAAGTCAGTGTACTAGCGAAACAATTATTAGGGTGGTGCTGGAGACGTTAGAAAAATTTGAACTGTCAAAAAGTCAAATGTTGATGTTTGTGACTGATGGCGCCGTAACACTTCGTTCGGTAGGCCGTTCTTTGCAAGAACAAGGTGGTACGATTATACATGTTACCTGTAAAGTACATGCTTTACATCTTGTGGCAGAAACTATTCGAAAAGGTTTTCCAGAGGTGGATGCATTAACAGCAAATACAAAAAAAGTGTTTCTTAAACCTCCTAAACGTCTCCGTGCATTTTATAGCAAGTGTCCCGGTATTCCCGATTCTTACACATTGAGGAACATGGTTGCAGGCAGCTTTTTATTATGTTGAATGTTTCCAACAAATAAAAGGTGTGATACTACAATTCAATCCAGATGAGGCTGCAGCTATTAAGGAAAGCCAGACAAAATTTGAAGATATTTCCGTTGAAACAGCTTTCAAAAATATTGCGAAGAACTATAAACCATTACCTGAAAGCATAAAAAATTAAAAAAACAGTGCGTTGTCGTTAGCGGAGTCACTGCAAATAGTGGACGAAGTAAATCTACTGCTACGCGATATAGGTGACGCAACAAATGAGCGCGTTAAAAAAAGTTCGCAAGTGTGTTAAATAAAGACAACGGTTTTACCAAATTAAGACACATATGTGATGGTGCAGCCCCAGATCCGTTAAGTGTGTTCAAAGACTATTTTACGTATGCGTGTATTACATCAGTAGATGTCGAACGGTCGTTTTCAAAATATAAGAATATATTTTCACCAAAGCGAACATCACTCATGGAGACAACCATAGAAACATACCTGATGCTGCAAAATGGCAACACATCTTCTCCAGTTTGTGATTAGCAAGCTAGTTCATCAAGCTAGTTAAGAGGGTAAGTTTTACATACATTGTTATAAATTGTAACAGTTTATTATTTCTCGTATTAGTTAATTTCGCGTACGCCACTGTCCCACGGAACATTTTTGACAGCCATACTGTAGATGAACAGACCAAATATTGCGCTTAAAAACTGAACCTTATACTCTTAAACAAAAAGTATTTTCAGGCCGCCACTGGTAAGTTTTCAGTCTGTCGTTACAGAAACAACCTGTTTCTTTAGTTTAGTTGTTCAAAAACTATATTTTGAAATAAATATTTAACCTCATATTCTATAGAACTTATATACAAAACTACGCTTTTTTCCCAACCTAAATAATAATGCTTTGAAAGTTATGGTTTGATTCAACGCCCGTGTTTGAACTTAATTTTAAATGTTAATTAGTAGTTTTGACTTGATAAAGTAGATCCATGTAATTTACCGCATTTTAGGTACCAAACAGCATCTATGAGTTAATCAGTGGCGGCTGGTGGATTTAGGTTATACAATATCTCAATATTGACAATATTTTAAGACACGACTATCAGTACTGATTAAAGAAGTTCTGCAGAAAAAAAATTGAAAGAAATTGAGAAAAAAGTTACAAAAAAAGCGCTTCCAGACCATTAGTAAAATATTTGCAATTTTTTTTCATAATCAGAAGGAAAATTTATCACCCTTTTTTTTTGGTTTTCTAAAATTTGGATTTTTTGTAAAGTTATGACATTTTAAAATTTACACAATTTTAAATTTTAAAATGTAATATGAACCTTACAAAAAATCAAAACTTTCGGAAACCAAGAAAAATGGGGTGATACATTTTTCCTTCTGATTTCGAAAAAAAGAAATAGTTTGCAAATATTTTATTAACAGCCAAGAAGCAATCTGGGATGATAGCGCATTTTTTGTAACTTTTTTTCTCAAATTTGTTTAATATCTTTTTCTGCAAAATTCCTTCCTTCAGTACTGATAGTCTTGCCTTCAAATATTGCTTGAGTTTCATGCTCCAATACTGAGATATGGTACAACCTAAATCCACCAGCGGTCACTGGAGTTAATGGCCAAAGTTTGATCAAAAACTATTTACGTTTTGATTTAGAGCTCCTCAAATACAATATTATTATAAGCTGCGCCCCCAACCAAAGTTCTGGCCGGGTGCTCTAGCCCGAGAGCACTCGACCAATTGATGTATTTAGTGCTTTAATAATGGTCATAGTTTTGGTTACCTATTTTTTTTATTTGGTGGAAAACCCAGATATATGTGGTACGTGCCCCGTGTACAATTAAAAAAATCTTTATTAATAAAGATATCGTGTAGGTATGTTAATATATACGAGTACACATGCTTGTACGAGTAGTTATAATTAGTGATTAATTCAATAAATGACCATGAGTAAATAACAAAATATTTACCTTTAAAAATTAAACATACCTAAATTAAAATACAATTAACGGTGATAGTATTTTTTACAGTGATTGCTATTTTGTGGCAAAATATATGTATACAAAATACACCATTTGGTAGCACTGGTGTGGCTCAGAAGGGAATTTACGGGTTTAAACTCTCCCCCTTGAGCATTTTTCCAGCAAAAAATTTTACTGATTTAATTACAAAATAGGGTAATAACAATAACAGGGTCACATAATAATAAACTAATGAATGAGTAACTAGTGTATTTTCTCGAAAATTAAACATTTTAGACGAAATTGTTATTTATGCAACAAGTGCAAAAAGTGTTTATTGCATGAAACGTGATTTGCAATAACACTTTTGCACAACGCGCCAATATCGCGCGCGCCAATATCCTATTGACTTGATGACGGTCTCGGATGCTAGGGCCAGGCAGGACTGTTGCCTTTTTACCCTAGTCATCGCAGTAGACCTGGACCGGCCTCGGGCAGGGCGGGTTAGCTTACTTTACGAACGGCCCCACTCACAAATGTGAGCGGTGCCGAATATTTCGCCTAACCTCCCTGGGTCATGGCTGATGAACCCTGCTGGCTAGGGCCTCTTCTGGCGCTCTTCTGTCTTCGTCTTCTTTCTTCGCCAGCTTGTCAGCTTGTCACCCCCGGGGGCAGTCATCCGTCTTTCAGGGACTGTGCGAATATTTTGTCTTGGGATTGACTGCCAGTACACAAAGTGTCATTTGACACATTGTCGTCTGAATCATCGGACAAGGTGAGGATGAGCTCTGTAGCTCTAGGAGGTGAAGGCCTAAGTGCTTTCTTAGCACTTTCGTCCTTCACGGAGCCAGGGGGACAACAGACTCTGGTCGGCTTACTGACCGACGTCCGCAAGGTTTGTGGGAAGGTGGTTGGTATTGTCATGTCATTCTCCGTGGTTTGGTCCATCTGTAAGGAAAGGATTAGTTATACTCACCCGTTATCCAGTAACCGTACTTTCGGCCTCTTGTGCCTCGGTGCGTCGGCCGGATCGTAGGAGGTGGCCTCCCTGATCAGCGGGTTCCTGTGCTCCTCAGCTAAGATGTACAGTTTCTTCGCTCTATCCCGGATGATTTCGGTGACTGGTGTGTACTTCAGGTCCCTGAAGATGTGACTTTTGCACAAGTTTGCATGCACTATTTTTCTACGATCATGTAAAAATATGTACTTAATAACATTAATAACAATGACATATAGTGTGCTAAATTAAGTTCTATCCGTCAAAATATGAATAGCGTACAGCAAAGATTTTATTGCACTAGTGCAATGAAAATTAAAAGTTAGTAAATAATGCCATACTTTTGGAATAATCGTAAAAGTAGTTATTAACGTAACAAGATCAAATGGAATTAAATTAAAACAATTTATTTGCTTTCTGATCAATCAAGGTTTTTACCAAATTTTTCTGGACGTTTAGTAGTTCCAAAAAACATTTTATAACACTGACAAATCTTAACCCTAAATTTCTGTTATTTCAAAATTTATGATAACGTAATTCAAGTACGGCAATCTTGAAACATGGATAGCAAATAATATGATTATTCGAAAGAAAAAATAAATAAAGTTGCTGATTACAGCACGAAATCAGAAAAGGAAAATGTAAGAATTTAAGATTTAATTTTTTATTATTTAAATTAACTAGTTAAAGTATTATATTACCACAAAATTTTGCACCATGTAAAATTACCACAGTATCATTTGAAATTTCTATTATTCTATTATCGATAATTACTTTTGCTTATTTTTATATAAAACAAATAAACAAAAGTGAAATTGACAGAAATAATAATAATAATAAACTAGGCAGGTGTACAACGCCGCGAAGTAACTCGTCCACCGTGAGAGGTCAAATATCAGTTAACACGGGGTAGAGAAGGCCAAGTGGGATGTACAAAAAATCGAGGGCAAGAGACAGACGAATAAACACGCTTCTCGGATCCAGAGTGTGGTTGATAACATGACAAAATCCGGCGCATAGCAGTCGAACTAAGACGTCAATACCAAGCTCTAAATCTGACTAATACTAACCATCGAGCAGTACTGTCTAAATAGGATCTGAACGTTCATGGTTAAAAAGAAAACGTTGAGGAGGCGGGTGAGAAGTACAGAGAAAAACACGTTGTTCCGTATGTATCATTCCTGCCTTTCTAAGAGCAAGAGTGTGGTCAAAAATGTTCCAATTATAGCGAATCTACGAAACAACGCATCCTTTCATTAGCTGTACCCCGCGATTGCAAACTTCGAGGCTCTGTGCCACAGAAACTTGGAAGAGCCAGAAGAAGTGTACCCAGCAATCAGTGTGAAGGAGATCCAACAAGCGCTTATTCGGACCAAGAAATTCACAACTCCTGGCCCAGACGGCATTAACAACTGGTGGTGAAATAAATTCCCTACCATACACCGCCGTCTAGCGCATGATTTCAACTCATCGTTGAACGAGGGGCAGCATATTCTCGGCTGGTTTGTCGTTGAACACACTCTGCTTATAATCCAAAATGGAGGATCTTTTCGACCCGTATCAGTTGCCTCAACTCCTGTTACAAGATATTTACACGTATCTTGTATGTTAGAACACTGAGGTCTATTGAGCCGGTTTTCCAGCAAACAAATGAGCAGCGTTTACTAAGAAATATCTAGCAGGTCGTAAGGAAAACCTGTTGATAGACCATTGTGTTACACAGAATTCTGTGCAATACAAGCGGAACATATATAAGGCATTTGACACAACATCTTAAGAGCTATTGTTACATTTATTATAATATCTTGCAATAGCAGTACCAATAATGAGATGTATCGAACCGTTACTACAGTTCTGGACAACCCGCTTCACCATAACATTAATTGCACAGCTGGTCTCGACAGAGCAGGTGATGTTTAGGAGAGGAGTTTTCCAGGGTGATTCCCTGAGCCCTATCCTTTTCTGCATCCCACTGTTGCATTATCTGTGGAGCTCCATCTAACCCGCGGGTACAAATGTGGTCCACTCAGCGCGGTTGGATTCATAAGGTGATTCATCCGTTTTATATTATCATAAATTTTATGCCTCCAGAGTGCGAGAACTTCAAAATGCTCTTAAGATGGTCGAATTCGGATTAAATAAATGTCTTTCGTCCACCTCAACGAAAGATTTGGTCTTACAAACTTTCGGGAAAGAGCAATGTGTCTGCAACTAACATGCCATTCCGATTCTACTTTACTTCTTTAGAGTAGTAAGGTGGACTGTAGATGAGCTGCCCCAATTAGACAGAGATACCCGCAATATGATGAATATTCACTGAAATATTCATTTTAGATCGTCCGTTCCTAGTGTATACCTCCAACATCAACGGTGGGGGGAGGGGGCGACCCTTGAGCCTGGAGTGTATGCATGGCAAAGTAGGAGAGTTAATATGGCATGTAACATGCTCGGAAGCTCGGATCCACTCTTACGGTTCATAAAACATCATGAAACTGTAGGAGTGTTCAAGGCAACAAAGAAATTTACAAATGATTTCGATTTCTTACTCGATATCAGACGAAGGAGACGGTAAGGTGCTGACGTTGAATTAGTTATTGAACATTAACCATTTCCTCAGGGCCAAATAAAAGCTGCGGAACAGGGAAATCTGTTTCAACAGCACGTCGATAAACCCCAGCATGAAACACTGGTTTTAGTCGCCTCTCTTTCAGCCAAGCTAAAGTTGAGGACTGAAATATTTATTGTAGCCTGTCAGGATGGTGTTATCAACATCTTGATCTACCGTAGCTGCATATGGTGTATAGAGGTTTTTGGTATCATTTGCAGGACCTGCTGGAATTGCTCATGCATTCCAGCATGGTAGCTTCTATTAGAACACTGGGTTTATCAACAAGGCTGATATTCATCTTTCTAAGTAAGATCAGCCAGGCTTAACTCTGAGATCGAGGGATTCATTGTGGCCTGTCAGGATGGTCTTATTAACATCTTGGTCTACCGTAGCCGCGTGTGGCATGTAGAGATTACTGAAATCGACCGCAGGGCCATCAGTCGCCGGAATTACTCATGAACTTACTTTCACCATGTTCTGATATGTGATTTTGGCCTATATCCATCGACATAACGCCACGTTACGAGAGCTATATTATACAGTGCTGTCTTACATCCCCGAAGATATTGAGTATGTTGTCAAGAACGAGAAATGTCGTATTTATTGGAACTACTGACTGTCAGGCTAAACTATGCCAATAATCCTGACATAGTCCTTCTCGACCATTAAACCAAGGTGGTGTGTCATCGAATTTTCGGCCCCTGTCGAGGAAAACATCTAAAAACTAGACATCGCGATTTCCCGTACGAGCTTCAAGTACTGTACCAGGCTACTCGGTCAAGATGGCCATCCTTATAGTCGGTGATCTGCACCTAGTACATCATTAGTTTGTGATATTCGAGAAGTAGTTTTGTATTTCATTTACGTCGCATACATTTTCTGGTATTTGAAGTTGGGGTTTTGAATGAATATCTAATTTCTCGTAAAAATAAATTCTAAAGAAACTTTTTTTTTCATTTTTAATACAGGTATTAACAATTAAATTTCTTAATTGTTTATATTCATTCCAATCTCCTTTTATGTCTTTGCAAAGCCTTACTTAAATTTATAAGTAATTTTAAATTATCGGTCATCCAAGGTGGTTTCTTTTTTGTGATTCTTATTAAGCCTACGTTGCTCTTGGAATTGAGGAATATATCGATCTGCAAAAAATCAACCAAGTGGTTGGCAGATCAAATACAGAAGGTGGTCAATCTTTGATTCTCTCCGTTTGCTCATGGCACATGATTTTGGAAGCTACATGTAAGAACCCTACGGGATGTGGAGAATGGATCATGTAATTGGCTGGCGCGACTCCCATGTGATTTAGCGCCATGGGAGGACCGTTCAGCATTGAGGAACTGGAAAAAAAGTAAACAAATAAATAAACTAGACAGTTTACGTAAATTTTAATATATCAGAAGAAAATATTTTTCCCAAATGACAACGGTCGAAGTCTCTTAATTATTACACAGAATTAAACGAGTTTAATAAATATTGACAAAGATAACTACTGTATTTGGAATTTTTTTGAAATGAAATCTGAGAAGAAAAAAAAAGAAAAACAAATGCATAACTTTTCTCAGATTTGATATGAAGGAAGAGTTCAAAGAATTTTTATTCAACAATCATCATTTTATCTGTTGTTCAGTTTCTCGTCATTATATAAATTCTTTCTGATTAGAAATGACTACAATGAGTAACATTGTTTAAAAATATGTAACATTTTTCGCAATATTTAAATACCAGTTTGATATCTTAATACATAACAATGTATAAAAAATATTTTTTGTAGGTCGACGAGAGAACAAACAAAATAATAAAGTTAATCAGATATAAAAAATATTAACTAAATGTATAAAATTGATTGTATCCTATTTGTACAGATTTTTTACATACATATACAGGGTGGCCCACTGAAAACAGTCTACTTGGGGTACAATGAGGTATAATCATTGATCTGAGATGAAAGTTGAAGTGCATATATTTTGAAAAAAATATATATTTTTTTTGTATTTTTAGTGCAGAAAAAAGTATATTATATAACACTATAAAATAGTTATTTCAGTTTAAAAACTGAATTTTTCATAATTACATCACTATGCGCAAACTAGGAAAATCACTAAAAATTTTTTTTGTACTTTGTTTTAATTCCTGTTATAACATTTGTTTGTGTATTTGTTTTATTTTAAAGCATTCCACAAACATGGAAAAAATGTATGTAGAAGGTCGATCGGATAATTTATCTACTATATTTTTACAATAATAAATAAACGAAAAATGAGGTTACGGTCAAATGTCAATCTGGTTCAATACCATACAACTGCATATTGTGAAATACCCTAAACTACATTTGAAGCTCCATTTGATTTTGCGCTTAGTGACGTCACGAAAGTGTGACCCTTTTTTTTTTCAATTTAAATAAAAAAAATTATGAGAAAAAACACGTCTTATTTTTATTATATTTATTATTTTTTGTTCTTGATTTTCAAATTAAAAAAAAAATGGAAAAATTCGTCATTTTGTCTCAAGGCAAAACGATTAAACGGGTCGATTTTATTTTGAAGGGGGACACTTAAATCCACTATTTTTATTAGTACCAGGACCTAATCTCAATAATTCAGGAACATTTAGACAGGGTCGAAACAATACCAGTACCTCATATAAAAATGTTTCCTATGGAAACCTCCTTTACTGAGGGGCCCCTAAAATTACGAGCTGAAAAAATGGTTTTTTATTAATAATTTTTTAAGTTATTGAATTCAAATTTCACAGTGGTTCATTGTAACTGAAAACAGTATCATTTACTAGGAATTTTCGACATTATGGCTAATGTTTATATTTCCTCAAAAAAATGATCACGGTCAAGGTTTGTTTTGCCAATAGAAAGTATATTTTTCTTTAAAACCGTTGGTTTTATGAAAATCAAGCTAGAGTATTTTTTTTTTTTTGAAAAACGTTTAGAAAATTTAGGTCTGTTTTATTTACAGTTCGAAAATATCATCCCTCTCAAAATTTTGAGGTGTCATCCCTTAGAGATAGTCCATTTTCGACTTCTAAAAAAGGCAAATGGACTTACTTACGGAACCAAATTAGACATTCGTTTACTATGTAAACCACAGTATATGTAAACCACCAACTTTTGGTTAAATTTAGAATTACACATGTTACGGTGAAAGTACTGAAATTGTACACATTTTCGGGTGAATATGTACATTTACCAAGCTGGATGATTAATGTAGAAAGAAATTTAAGAATTAGGTGATATTTTACAAGTTGTTGGCTGTTATAGCATAAATTATTTCTTCAATAAAAAAACAGAAAAACTTTCTTTCATATTTTTATTTTTGAGGACTTTCAGTCAGGTACATAAACAAACAATTTATCCTACGTTTCGTCCGAGTTCTCGGACTTTTTCAAGGTAAAAGCTAAAAATAATAGTTTTACATAAGTCGTAAATTAGATTAGTGACAGAATACTTATCTAAAAAAAGTGTTTTCTTACCAGTATAAAAAATAAATTATATTCAAAACTAAAAGATCCAACAGAGAAATTAAATCAAACCCATATTATTTACAAAATTGAATACTCAGATTGCGATAGGTGTTACATTGGACAAACCCAACAATATTTAAATAAACGGATAAATCAACATAAATTATCAATTAGAAATTCCATAGCAACTCCTAATTCATGCATTAACTGAACACGCTATAAATAATTTACACAATTTTAACTCTCCGGATACAACCATACTGCATAAAGAAAGAAATACCAAAAAGCGCATCTTCTTGGAAATGGCCGAAATACAAAACAACAAAAAAACAGTAAATTATCAAACAGATATAGAAAATCTAAGTAGCATATATCGCAATCTTATTCAATAGTAACAATTTTTATACATCCTGTATATGTGCTAACTGCAAGACCTCTTCTCAACGGCTTTCCAATATCTGAGAATGTTTACAATAACTCTGTCACTCGGACCATCAATATAAGTATACTATCAGCTGTTATAGTTACCTGGCTCTTAAAAAGAAACACATCAACGGCGACACCAAATACTGATCATTCTCTGCCTAACTTGTCGAACTACACGTACATCACATATCTACCGAATAAAAAATTATGAAAACAAAACAAAACCAGCCCATACAATTAAATTAAAATAGGAAATTTACATTAGGTAAGAAAACACTTTTTTAGATAAGTATTCTGTTACTTTTACGACTTATGTAAAACCATTATTTTTAGCTTTTACCTTGAAAAAAGTCCGAAAACTCGGACGAAACGTAGCATAAATTGTTTATGTACCTAGCTGAAAATCCTCTAAAAATAAAAATAGGAAAGAAAGTTTTTTCTGTTTTTTATTGAAGAAATAATTTAAAAATTAGGTGTTCTGTCAACTTTAACCGGTAAATGTACACAGTTTATGCACTTTGGGAAAAGTAAACATAAAGGATGAAAATAACATAGCCATAATTTATCGTATATGTTTATTTGATATACCTAGTACATAACTAAAACAGCTTAATGATATAATAAGAAAAAAATAATAAAAAAGCAAATTTTAGGATTTTTGTCCCTGAAATTAAAAAAAATAAACGTAAACATTTTCTTTCAATTTTTGTTATTGTATAGTCCCCTACCGTTACATAACATAAAAGATTTTCGCGAGCGTGTATTAGATGATGTACAATCGAGACGTTTAGTTTAGTTATTTTAATGTGTTCTTTGGTGGTTACTCCGCATTATTAGTGTTTATATTGACATTGGATATTGAAATTATTTATTGTTTAAAATATAGTGCAATTATAATCACGATCACTAATCACTATTCACGAATATATGTGGATGGGCTTACCTTTGAAAAGAAGAAGTATATCTAGTTGTTCTTCCTGGTTTGCTTGAACTACACGCTTTTTCTACTAAAACTAGAGATATTATTCACCTTACAGTAAATATTTTTGAACGTATTTTCTGATGGTGTTGGAAAATTTGGACACAACATGCTCTTCTTGCTGCACGTTTATTTTTTTAATTTGGTATATAACAAATAAGTATTTGGACTTTTTCTTCCTCTCTGTATACCATGATTATTTTATTAAAGAAATGTCACTTATCAAACATAATAGTTGTCATTTTCATAGCTCACTTTAATAATGTTAACTTTTTCATATTTACAGTAACTAGTTTAACTAAGATATTCGACGTTTAATAACTCAAAAACTGTATATGATAGGGGTAACATATGGTATATTCCCAAATTCAGTCGTAACCACATGACCTTTATTTAAAACTTTTTTTCTATAGGCAATAATAACGATGATAAGGTAATTTATAATGAATAACTCTGTACAACAGCCACTCTTCGGCGTATTCTCACTAAAGATTTGTATCTCCAGTGAATGCTGATTTTGCGGACAAAATCATTTTTAGTGATGAGGCCAATTTTCACCTCGATGGCCTCGTTAATAGGAGAAACTGCCGCATTTGGGGCTCAGAAAATCAATGAATAATTTAGAAGAAAGCAATGCATCCAAAACGTGTCACTGTCTGATGTGCATTGTGGTCTGGAGGAATCACTGGGCCGTTTTTCCTCGAAGACGAGGCAAAAATGCAGTAACGGGGAATGACGAATGTTATCGTGCTATGACAACACAGTTTTTTTTATCTCAATTGGAAGATACTGCTCTCGACGACATGTGTTTTCAGCATTACGGTGCCACTTGCCATACCGCCTGTGAAACATTAACGGTCTTGCACGAGTTTTTTCCTGGTCTTGTCATCTCACGGTTTGGTGATCAGAATTGACCGCCACGCTCTTGCGATTTAACACCTTTGGACTTTTGGCTGTGGAGTCATTTGAAGTCACAGGTTTATGCCAACAAGCCCACGACCACCGAAGCATTGAAGGCCGAAATTAGACGCTATATCAACGAAATACCGCCAGATGTATGCAACACCGTTATCAAATTTCACCAAAAGTGTACGCACGTGCCAGCAAAGCCGTGGCGGCCATTTACCAGACATGTTGTTCCATATATAACTCCCAGATGTCTAAATTATAATTCAATAAATATTTCAATACTTTGCTACAGAAAATCATGTTTTATTGAACCTTGAAATATTGCGCTAAACATGAATTTGATTTTTGGAGTTAGGATGAATCGGAAAATTCAGCAAATAGGGGGAATTATGTGGATTTTATTAATTTGCTGGCAAAATATGATGAAACATTGCAATTACATTTAGCAAAATCGACAGCATTTAAATCAAGCTTGCCTTGAAATTCTTAAATTATGTGAATTAACTCTCACTATTCCTACCACAAGTGCATCGTACGAACGTTTTCCGCGTTAAAAAGATTTATAAACTTCATTAAAAATTCTACCTGTCAAGAAAGATTGACTAATCTAGCACTATATTTATAGAAAAGGAACAAATTCAAGAAATGTCACTAGAGTAAAAGTTTTATGATGACACCATTGATGAATTTGCAAAACGAAGTCGTAGAATCCCGCTAAATTTTAAATATGGTAGGTATTTATTTTGTAACAGCTTCCCCGTTTATAAAAGTCACGACACGCCACTGATTTATTCCAGTAGTTTACCAATAGCTAGTATCCATATCACCTCAAATTTATTTTAAAGCTGAAAACTATGCTCAAAAATAAGTATACCTATGTTTTATGTCTCTTAATCCAATGGTTTATTGAATGCGAATAATTATTATATTTTACTACCATCAGTAATAAACTACTATACTATGTAAATTGGTTCTAAAATTGTAAAAGATGGGCAATTCCTAAAATTGTCCTTGTACGTACAGGTAGACAAATTCTTCAATATTTTAAGAAATCTGCCCTTTCAAATTAAGTACCTGCCAAACTGAACTTGGAAGCTCAAAGCAAACATGTCATTGCACCCAATCAACAACTCCAGGAGGTGTTGACCCAATACCTTCTGAAATTAAGAAATGCCTCTTAAACAATAAACAAAATATGGTCTTAGTTAAACAGGATGTTTCCTTTAATACCATCCCCTAGTCTAGTTTATGTCCGTGTATTTTTATCGATTGTAATTTTCCAAAAACTAATGCTATGTAGAATTCTTTGTAGTTTTCGAGTAGGTATATCATTAATTTTTTTCAATTTCAAATGATATACGAGGTGCATAGAAAAAGTTTTTTTATATGTATATTACACGTTTTAACCTATTTTAAATCGGCGTCTTTCTGATTACAATGATATTGACAGAAATATTCTTGATATATAATCGTTAATTTGAAAACTAAGTATGCTATTATCAGTGATGGATTTACGCCTAGGCCCGTGAGGCCCGGGCCTAGGGCGGCATAATTTGAGGGGGGGCGAAATTTTTGAAATGCCAAAATTTTAGATGCGAAAAAAAGTAAAGACAATCCATTTTAAAAATTGGTTCAGATTAGTTTTTATAAAAAATTTTCTATAGAATATATTATAATTCAATTTTTTAATTAACTTTTCAATCTGTTGGTAAGATGTTAATTTTTTAATAGATCAATTATAGTCTTTATCGAGTAATGTTCTTTACTTTTTGTATCTTTACTTTTTGTTCCTTTAGTGAGATTAATCTTACGTGTATAAAGCGTTTTGAAATTACTAAATCTGAATAACTTCTCAATTTGTTTTCAGTGTGAAATAGAAATACGGTAGATTTGCACGTATTAAATATCATTTTGGTATTTATTCAAAAGTCAGAACATTTTTTGTTTATAAAAATAATTTTTCATTAAAAATAAATCCCATCTTTTTTCATATTCAATTTTTTGAAGAAAATTTTTGCACAAATGTTTATTACCCTATTTTAGACACTCTGAGTGTACAATTGGCCGGGCGTAATTTAAATTTTTTTCGATAATTTATCTGAAATAGATACGAACGAATTGAAAAATCTTGCAAATAAACTTGTCAATAAGTATCCTGATGATTTGGAAGAGACATTAGGGAATGAATACATTCATTTACATTGTCAACTCAAAGATTCCTTAGCAAATACGGAAGATGTACGCTCTGCACAAAAAATATGCAATGTATTGCATTCACGGAGTCTTCGAGATGTTTACCCAAATGTGGACATTGCTCTACGTATTTTTTGAGTATTCCGGCTACAAATTGTTCAGGAGAAAGATATTTTTCCACTCTGAAAATGGTAAAAACCTATTTACACGCAAGTATGGGCCAAGATAGACTTAATGCGCTTGCATTACTGTCTGTTGAAGCTCAACTAGTCCAAGAAATTGATTATGACGATATAATCGATGTTTTTGCGCGGACCAAATCCAGGAAAAAGAAATTTTCAAATTGATTAATATTAAAAAAAATATATTTATTATTTATCTATCTAAAGTTTATTATTTATTCATCTCTAATGTTTATTAGTTATATTTAAAAATTATATTTCAATAAAATAAAAAGATTTTAAAATAAGAATATTGGATCAAAATTAATGAAATTCATTTCATCAAAAAGGGCGGCGCATCAAACGGGGCCTAGAGCGGTAGCAAGCCTAAATCCGCCACTGGCTATGATGGAAAGCCATTAAAATGTTTAAATTGTAAATTTGGAGATAAGTAAAGAAAAATTATATCTAAAAAGAAATAAACTGTGGTATAGTTTTAAAGCAAACACTGTACAATTAATTAAATAATCCTGTTATTGTATTATAAATATTTCGTCAATTTTTACTGCTTTTTATTTAGTTGTTCTATTAGTGTATTGGGATTGTCAGACCTCCACTTCAGAGTGTTAACCCACCCAGTACAATTAATTAATAAACAATGGTTCTATAAAAATAAGGAATATTTTTACTAATAATTATTGTAAGCCAAAAGAGGGAAACCCCAGTCTTTCCAAGTAGAACATTTCAAATATTATGTGTCGGTACCAATCGTACCAGTCAGATTTCACTCGCTTCAATCTGTGGTTTTCAATGGCGTATCAAAATAGTTTTTAAGTGCCTTTAAATATTTAATAACGAAAACTGTAAGTACTTGTGTATTGGTGATAGTGAAAACATTTGATATTATATTAATGGCTTCGTGGACCAGCGGTATTTGCCTCTCACCCTGGAGTCCCGGGTTCGATCCCCGATCGAGGGCCCAGGATTTTCTCTTAACCCGAAATTAATCCTTGCATATTCGGATATTGGGTGTGTGTCCATTGTCTCTAAATATTTGGCAATTTCCCAAACAATAAGGCACTTTAGTAATGCGAGATATTTGGGTTATATCTTCTGTCATTATGAATAAATAAATGATAAATAAATAAATAAATGATTATATAAATAAATAATAATAAATAATAAATAATAAATAATAAATAATAAATAATAAATAATAAATAATAAATAATAAATAATAAATAATAAATAATAAATAATTAATAATAAATAATAAGTAATAAGTAATAAGTAATAAGTAATAAGTAATAAGTAATAAGTAATAAGTAATAAGTAGTAAGTAATAAGTAATAAGTAATAAGTAATAAGTAATAAGTAATAAGTAATAAGTAATAAGTAATAAGTAATAAGTAATAAGTAATAAGTAATAAGTAATAAGTAATAAGTAATAAGTAATAAGTAATTAAGTAATTAAGTAATTAAGAGGATATCCACATATCTCAACTAGATTATATAACTTTTTACCAAAAAGCATAAAAGATAGTCCTAATATTCATTCGTTTAAAAAGCAAACAAAATTACACATATTTACTATTGAAAGAAAAACCATACACCAATTAATTGAACCTTAAGAGTATTTCCAATCATTCTTCATTAATTTAGTAATTAACATGTATATTTGTATCAGAATGAATATAATTATATACATGTCGCTGTGAGTGTGCATGTATAGAATGTTTTTAAAACTGCATTTTTCTTAAGTTATATTTATTGTACCTTTTCTTATTATATAGCATAGTTCGTGTAGGCAATCAATAACCATGTTCTGGCAATGCCTTAGTGGATTTATACTGTTTGCTTATATTAAAGACAAAGAACTACCATATATCTATTTCTTTTTATTTCATTTTGTAATTGTATTATCTATTAATGTTCTTTTAATAAATATGAAATATGACTGTGTAATTCAAAATTTTGTACGCTTGCCACATACAGATTGAATTAATCTTGTGGCTCTTCCATGTTTATTTTACCAGAAATGAATGTTTATTATAAATTTCTATTACTCCAAATATTAGTTTGATATTTTGTACATTTTGTTGTAATCATTATGTATTCATAAATAAACTTTTTTTTTTTTTTTTTTTTTTTTTTTTTTTTTTTGTCGGTTTCCCGATGCCGGTCAGTCCTTCCGTGGCCTCCGACGCCTCACGGGAGTCGCGCCGGCGCATCAACTACAGCCACTCCCCGCATCCCGCAGGGTTAGTGACTGTAAATACCAGAATCGTGTGCCCTAAGCAGACGGACAGAACCCAGAATGACCGCCTTCTGCATTTGACCTGCCAGCCACTCGGCTGGTTTTTGGCAGGCCGGTATGATCTTCAGTTCCGAGAGCAGCGTAGGCTTTATCCCTCCGAGTACACCGATAATAAGGACGACCATTTTGACCGAGTAGCCTGGGTACAGCACTTGGAGCTCGTACCGGAGATCGCGATATTTGGTCCGTTTCTCCTCCTCCTTCAAGGTGATGTTTTTCTCCGCGGGTGCCGAGAACTCGATAACATACATCACCTTGAGTTGATGGTCGAGGAGGACTATGTCAGGCTTGTTGGCTTGGCTTAGCCTGACAGTCGGGAACGAGTAGTTCCAGTAAATCCGGCATTTCTCGTTCTCGACAACGGACTCAATATCTCCGGGGACGTAAGGCAGCACTGGTGTCTGGTCTACCCCGTACGAGTGCCTTAGATGGTAGTATAGCACTCGTAAAGCCGCGTTATGTCGGTGGATGTAGGCCGAAATCGCATATATGGGGCATGCAGAAAGTAAGTGCATGAGCGATTCCGGCGCCTGATGGCAGGTCCTGCAGTTGATGTCAGGAACCTCTACACGCCACACGCGGCTACGGTAGACCAAGGTGTTGATAACACCATCTTGGCACGCCATAATGAATCCCTCGGTCTCCGACTTAAGCCCTGCTGACCTTAGAAAGGCGAAGGTCAGCCTGGTCGATAAACCCAGTGTTTCTATGTTCTTATAGAAGACACCATGCTGGGGTTTATCGACGTGCTGCCGAAACAGATTTTCCTGTTCGGCAGCTCTTATTCGGGCTTTCAGACGATTTGGCTGAAGTTCGGTGACTGACTCAACATCAGCACCTCGCCGGCCTCCTCGCCTGATGTCAAATGCGAGACCGAGTTCATCTGCGGCTCTTTTTGCTGCCTTGAACAATCCTGCTCCCACTCCTATAGTTTCGTGATGTTTTACGAACCGCAAGAGGGGATCTGAGCTCCTGAGTATGTTACATGCCATACTCAGTACTACTCTGCCATGCGTACACTCCAGGCTCAAGAGTCCTCGGCCCCCCCGTTGACGTGGGAGGTACACACGAGGAACGGACGATCTAGGATGAATACTTCTGTGAATATTCATCATCTTGCGGGTATCTCTGTCTAATTGACGCAGCTCATCTACCCTCCACTTTACTACTCCGAAGGAGTAGAGCAGAATCGGAACGGCAAGCATATTAGTTGCAGACACCTTGTTCTTCCCCGAAAGTTCGGAAGACCAAATCTTTCGGAGGCGGTGTCTGTACTTGCCGCGGAGAGAATCTTTTATTTGTGATACATCCTGGATGTGCCTTTGTTGCACACCCAGATATGTATAGGTCTCTCCGGCATCCAGATGTCTTAGGATGCTTCCGTCTGCGAGCTGCGCATCTTCAGGAAATTCCCCGCATCGTCCTCTCTTGAGGTGGACGACTGCACATTTGTCCAACCCGAACTCCATACCAATTGCCCGCGTATATTCTTCGACCACCCTAAGAGCGTTTTGTAGTTCGCGCTCTCCGGAGGCATAAAGTTTAAGGTCATCCATATAAAATAGATGGGTGACCTTATGCCTCCGGTCGCTGGGTGGCCCACATTGATATCCGCGGGTTTGGCGGAGCCCAACAGACAACGGCAGCAGTGAGATGCAGAAGAGGAGAGGACTCAGGAGTCACCCTGGAAAACTCCTCTCCTAAATGCCACCTGCCCTGTCGTGACCCGCTGTGCACCTGATGTTATGGTGAAGCGGGTCTTCCAGAGCGGCAGCAGCTGTTCTATGCATCTCACTAGTGGTGCTGGTACCGCAAGACATTCGAGCAAGTACAACAATAGCTCATGCGATGTTGTATCAAATGCCTTGCGGTAATCAATCCAGGCCATCGATAGATTCCGCTTGTATTGCACAGAATCCTGTGTAATACAGCGGTCTATCAGCAGGCTGTCCTTGCAACCTGCCATGCCCTTCTTGGCACCACGCTGTTCGTGTATCTGCTGGAAGACCGGATCAACAGACCTCAGCGTCCTAGCATACAAGATACGTGTAAATATCTTGTAGCAGGAGTTAAGGCAAGTGATCGGCCTATAATTCCTCGGGTCGGAAAGATCCCCCTTTTTGGGGATTATCACAGTACGTCCCTCGACGAACCAGTCCGGAATCTGCTGCCCCTCGTTCAACCATGAGTTGAAAACTCGCGCCAGACGGCGGTGAGTGGAAGGAAATTTCTTCCACCACCAGTTGTTAATGCCGTCTGGGCCCGGGGCAGCGAAGTTCTTGGTACCAACAAGTACTTGTTGGACTTCCTCCGTACTGATTGCCGGGCACACTTCTTCTGGCTCTTCAAGATGTCTGTGACACAGAGCCTCGAAGTGTGCAATTGAAGGAGTGTCGCTATTGAATGGACGCGGCGTTTCGTAGATTCCCTTCCAGAAGGTTTCGACATCTTCTACAGTCGGCGGATTCTCGACAACACGCTGTGGCTCTTGAAAGAGGCGGGAAGGATTCGTATTATTATTTTTTTTTTTTTTTTTTTTTTTTTCGGTTTCCCGATGCCGGTCAGTCCTCCCGTGGCCTCCGACGCCTCACGGGAGTCGCGCCGGCGCATCAACTACAGCCACTCCCCACATCCCGCAGGGTTAGTGACTGTAGATACCAGAATCATGTGCCCTAAGTAGACGGAGAGAACCCAGAATGACCGCCTTTTGCATTTGACCTGCAAGCCACTCGGCTGGTTTTTGGCAGGCCGGTATGATCTTCAGTTCCGAGAGCAGCGTAGGCTTTATCCCTCCGAGTACACCGATAATAAGGACGACCATTTTGACCGAGTAGCCTGGGTACAGCACTTGGAGCTCGTACCGGAGATCGCGATATTTGGTCCGTTTCTCCTCCTCCTTCAAGGTGATGTTTTTCTCCGCAGGTGCCGAGAACTCGATGACATACATCACCTTGAGTTGATGGTCGAGGAGGACTATGTCAGGCTTGTTGGCTTGGATTAGCCTGACAGTCGGGAACGAGTAATTCCAGTAAATCCGGCATTTCTCGTTCTCGACAACGGACTCAATATCTCCGGGGACGTAAGGCAGCACTGGTGTCTGGTCTACCCCGTACGAGTGCCTTAGATGGTAGTATAGCACTCGTAACGCCGTATTATGCCGGTGGATGTAGGCCGAAATCGCATATATAGGACATGCAGATAATAAGTGCATGAGCGATTCCGGCGCCTGATGGCAGGTCCTGCAGTTGATATCAGGAACCTCTACACGCCACACGCGGCTACGGTAGACCAAGGTGTTGATAACACCATCTTGACAGGCCATAATGAATCCCTCGGTCTCCGACTTCAAGCCCTGCTGACCTTAGAAAGGCGAAGGTCAGCTTGGTCGATAAACCCAGTGTTTCTATGTTCTTATAGAAGACACCATGCTGGGGTTTATCGACGTGCTGCCGAAACAGATTTTCCTGTTCGGCAGCTCTGATTCGGGCTTTCAGACGATTTGGCTGAAGTTCGGTGACTGACTCAACATCAGCACCTCGCCGGCCTCCTCGCCTGATATCAAATGCGAGACCGAGTTCATCTGCGGCTCTTTTTGCTGCATTGAATAATCCTGCTCCCACTCCTACAGTTTCGTGGTGTTTTACGAACCGCAGGAGGGGATCTGAGCTCCTAAGTATGTTACATGCCATACTCAGTACTACTCTGCCATGTGTACACTCCAGGCTCAAGAGTCCTCGGCCCCCCGTTGACGTGGTAGGTACACACGAGGAACGGACGATCTAGGATGAATACTTCTGTGAATATTCATCATCTTGCTGGTATCTCTGTCTAATTGGCGCAGCTCATCTACCCTCCACTTTACTACTCCGAAGGAGTAGAGCAGGAGTATTATTATTATTATTTTTTTTTTTTTTTTTTTTTTTTTCGGTTTTCCGATGCCGGTCAGTCCTCCCGTGGCCTCCGACGCCTCACGGGAGTCGCGCCGGCGCATCAACTACAGCCACTCCCCACATCCAGCAGGGTTAG